>JAUAMA010000003.1:66372288-67622288 GCA_030819835.1 Acmispon strigosus | reverse complement strand
CTCCCTGTTCCGAAGCCTCTGTTGCCGGACCCTTGCCTTGGTGCTTCAGATCTGCAGGTTTTTTGTTTCGATTGCGGTTCGGATTCTGTGGCCGTCTTTGTCGGTGGCAGGTCCAGTTTCCAGGTGGGTATTGTTGTCTTTCAGGTTTTCAGGTGCGTCGATGCGTGGCGCTGGTCGAAATTCCGTGGTGAAGTCTCGAGGGGTACTGTCAGGTATGTTCTGTTGTGCTTGGTGGCAGGGTCTTGTTTCAGATGGTGTGAAACAAGGTTGCGTTCCCGGCTTTTGGAGTGCTGAGCGAAGGTGTAGGTGGCGGCTTTGGGCGTTTGTTCTTGTTGGCTCCGTTGCTTGATGCTGGTTTTTTTTTCCCCTGTTTGGGCTTGCCCCTGGTTTTTTATTTTATTTTCATGTTTGGTCTGGGACTCTGCCCTTTAGCTTGATGTTGGATGTTTAATTGGTGGGTCTTTTGGCTCTCTCGGGTGAAGAGGTTTCCTATATGTAGGTGTCGAGCAGCTTGTTTGGTTCCCTTGCTGGTTGAGCCTGTTGCTGTTTTTCGATTTCGATAGGAATTTTGACATCCGGATAGTGGTTAGGGGTTTGTTTGTTTGCTTACACGGGTGTGTGCTGTTGGGGTTTATGGGGTTTTTTGTTGGGAGGTTCTGCTATTATGACTAAGTTGCTCCGGTTGTTGTTTAGGTTACTGTACCCATGGTGAGAGGGGTTGTTTCTCACCTCCCTTATTTCCTTAATATCATTGATCTTTCTAAAATAAAAAGCCAATAAGATGATATTAGCATTAGCCATGTACCAACAAAAATTAATCACATCAACAAAACATCGATGAGTTATGATTCATAAACATCTTTTAAATGTAAACATCTAGAGAGGGAAAGGAAGAGAAGAAAAATAAGTAGTGAATGTGATATATGATTAATATGATAATAAGAGAGATAAAGAGAAAAATAAAAATGTTTATAAATGTTTGCATTATTTATACATTTATGAATCAATTTTGAAACATTGATAGTCTAAAATTACGTAAAACTACTTTTTGAAAGCCAAAGATAATATTAATACTATTAGCCATGCTGCCCATGCACCAACAAAAATTAATCACATGTCTCGATCGTCTCAAATCGCGTACCAAACTCTCTTTTTTCTGAAACCAATAAATAACATTATTAATATTATCAATTGTGTCATTATATTTTATTCTTAAACTAAATTAATTATAAATATATAAAAGTCCTCAATATCTATTATTGGTCACTGACACTGTCACTACCTATTAATCTACTCCCTCCATTTCTTTTTATAAAAGATAAACTAACCTTACACACCCCTTAAGAAACTTAATTTATCTAGTTTTTTACATTAAATTTGTTCCAAGGTATTGTTGAATTTTCAAAATTACCCTTTAACATAGTAAATGTATTTCCATATTTCTTATTATTTTTATTTATTTATTTTTGAATAAACCAACACCATTTATTGTAAAGAAGAGAGTGGGGAATCATTGAGAATTAATGTGATGCAATATGAGTGGATAGATTAGATAATTGATTGCCTCAATAGATGAAAAGACATAGTTCACATTTTTTTATAAATATAGTTCATGTATCTAGTCTTTGAAAAATGGAAAAAAGAAATATCATAATTAATTGATGCAATTATTATCCAGAATTAAATAGGGGTAGAATGGTGAAAAAGTAATTAATGTGGCACAAAATTTCCTCTAGTCTTTATAAAAAGGAACGACCAACCTTCCTAACTCACCTCTTATAAAAAGGAACGGAGGGAGTATTATTTTTATATATTCATATCCCAATTTCTCTTTAACCTCATTTTCATTTAATTTTATTTTTATTTCTCTCTTTTTTTCTATATTACACATCACATCATTCTTTTTTCTCCTTTCTCTTCCTAATTCACTAAGTGGAGCTGAACATATATTGTGAAGATATAAATTTCCTATTTCTATTGGATGAGTTAGTCTTTAGCGCAGATCATGTGACGGATAAAAAATAAGAGGTTTGGTATTCATGCTTTTTTAATGCAGGAACTATAATATTGAATAATGAAACTTGCATATATTAAAGTCGCGGGTGAATGTAGTGGTTTGCCACGTAAAAAGAAAACTAGATATTTGTTGTTATATTTTTATGTTTTGATTGTGATTATTTATTCCTACAGTTATATTATTTTTCAACCATCATATTTTGTTAGTTTTAACTCTGCTAAAATGTACACATGATAAATATAATAAGATAAGGAACGTGATTATATTACATATAATTATTTACACTTGCAATTTGACATATGAAAATCCAAATAAAATAAATATGTTAAAATATTGAGCTAACAAGAATGACATATTGCAATTTCAGTCAATAAGAGTCCAAACAATAACGATGTACCACAAATACTATCAAGGAGATCAAAACTCTTCGTGGGTGGTGGACAAGTGCCTTCTACGAGAGTTCTTCTCTCTCGCTGCTGTTACGTTGCTTCTTGAAAAAGAACTAAGGATTAAATCAAACCACGGGCTACGGCCTAGTTTAAAAAAAAAAAATATCAAACCACGGGCTACGGCCCACTAAAGAGCTTTTGCTTATAATTTTTTTTCTTGTTTAATTAAAGTTTGTGTGGCCCATTTAAGGAGGGACCAACTATCCTTATCGGGCAAATGTAATGTCACAATCTATCTAATCCTAGCCTAGCAGTTTCCAAATTGGCAAATCTTTTTAGAATTTGGAATACCTCTGGGCATTAGGGTATGATAGGCACCGGGATGGTGGCTATCAAGAACAAGTTAGGAAATTATAGAGAGTTAAAGAGATAGTCAATTGGTAGAGCAATGCTCAATTTTCTGATGTTTATTCAACGAAAGGAAAGTACAATTTATAGGAAAAAGAAAGCAACAATTAATCCTAGAAGATAAAGATAACGGTCCTAGAAGATAAAGATAACGGAAACAAACTAGTAACAACCTAGGAAATAACAAAAGGAACTAGAAATTTAAAATGCAACAACTGAATTTAAAACTGAATCTAGTAACAACTAAATCAATAAACCAAAATAACCAAAAGTATTATATCATAATTAATTAAAATTAATTAGATATAATCTTTCAAATATTTGGGTTTATTAATACTCATTTTGGGTCTATCAATTCCCGCCCTCTTGAAAACATCCTTGTCCTCAAGGATGGATAAGAGGTTATCCAAGCAATAAGAAGGAGCCATGTGAGGAGAGAACTACCATTTGAGCGAGTTCCACAAATAAAAACATGAGTTGATGTTAACAACCAGCTAATTGCACCTGCTGCAGTAATGGAATTACTAGTCAATGACCCACGTGAATATCCATTTGAGCACTTGGCTAAGATCCACTTAATTGATTCAACATGATTTGGCCCAATTGAAACACTTGTTCGTGCACCAAGCACACGGTGGGATTCTGGAGGAATGAAGTTTGCAGCATTGGATTTTAATTCCATGGGTGATCTACTAACATACTCATAAAAATGAGAGAAGACATGATTAAAAATGAGAACCATTAGACCGATGCCAGGATCAAATGGTTTTATAACAACTCCATGTAAGTCATTAAGCACATGGTTTGAGAATAAACACAACGATTCGATCTTCCTCTGGTCAAGCAAACTGAAGTTGTGCAATTTCTCTATAAGTTTTGTGAAAGGATTTGCAACATAATTTTGCATAAACTTTTTTTGATGCATTCTTTTATCACATGAGACTATAACATCTGTAGTAGAAATTCTCCTTGAGGCATCTGTATAGTCATGCTTTGGTGACATTTTCACTGGTATATAATCTGTTTCAAGTGGAATATGGTCAGATCCCATCGAAGCCTCAACCACTGTTGTAGTCTCTTCTAATAAGTCCTTGGTTGTGGGTTCCACAGTATCCGCTGGAATAGTCCTTGCTCTAAGGGTAGATCGGAGCCGATCCAATAGAGACAATAGAGATGCAGTGGACGATGGTGGCTCAAAACGCAATTTAAAATCACGTTTGAACTGCTCCCAAGAACTGAGTTTGTTGTAAACCATCCTAAACCATGTGAGGGCTGCACCGCGCATAAGCAATGCAAGAATCTGGAAACGAGTTTCTAGTGGTGTAGGATGTAATATGAAATAGAGATCTGTCTTGAAAAGCCAGCCTAGAGGATCATCACCAATGAACACTGATAGTTGCAATTTAGGGGCAAAATGGGTAGGAATTTGAGATTGAGCATGGTTGGGAAAATAGGTCTCGGATGGCTTGGGGTGTGAATGGACATCAGAGTCATTTTGTAGGTATTGTGGATAATATGGATTGGGTGACGAAAAATTGTACGGGTAGTGATGGGGTGCGTGGAGAAGAGATGAATATGGGGAATACATTGCGGAGTTAGTGTGGAGGCATGAGAAATTAGTGCGGCGTTTGGAGAGGCGGGTGAGAACACAATGAAAGCACCAATTGATAGGCACCGGGATGGTGGCTATCAAGAACAAGTTAGGAAATTATAGAGAGTTAAAGAGATAGTCAATTGGTAGAGCAATGCTTAATTTTCTGATGTTTATTCAACGAAAGGAAAGTACAATTTATAGGAAAAAGAAAGCAACAACTAATCCTAGAAGATAAAGATAACGGTCCTAGAAGATAAAGATAACGGAAACAAACTAGTAACAACCTAGGAAATAACAAAAGGAACTAGAAATTTAAAATGCAACAACTGAATTTAAAACTGAATCTAGTAACAACTAAATCAATAAACCAAAATAACCAAAAGTATTATATCATAATTAATTAAAATTAATTAGATATAGTCTTTCAAATATTTGGGTTTATTAATACTCATTTTGGGTCTATCAGGGTATCCTAATAAATTTAAATTTATGATAAACTCTAATATTATATTAGAATTTAGAGACCTAACACAATTCAAAAGTTAATTAGAGTTGAGAATACATTTCCTGTATATAAAAGTTTTTAACAACTCATGTGCATGACTCACAATCCATCCGATATCTAATAAATATGAGTCCCTCACTCTTAAAAATTAGGCACTCAGTGATAAACGCTCTTTCTTAGAACATGACACGTCACATAAAGGCTTTTTCTCTCTCCATAAAATGCAACCGTGCATCTTACGCGCTACACATCTCATCTGGTGAAGGAGCTTATGATATCAAAAGTATCACACACAAGTCACGAAAAATATAGGTGAAGGAGCTTATGAAGCTATCTACAAAGGTAAATTATCCCTCCAAATTAAATTCTGGTTGCTGTGAAAACACCTTGACTGATGCTACATTGTCTTCAATCTTACACAGGTTGGGCACCAAAATTACTTTTGTATAGTCTCATAATTCTCAAATAGAGTTCACCTCTCTTATGTTTATTAATACCAATACCAATTATATAATGCAAAATATAAATGATCGATTAAGGGCTCATTAGAAACTGAACGAACATTTTATTCAAACTTCCCATAGCTAACTGGATCAGTTTAGTACAGTGAAGGAACATACGATAACATCAACACAGACATAAATAAGCGCTACTCATGCTCATGCATGGTTCTTATTTAATTAATATTACATGTACTGAGCTTAACAACACCTCGATCAACAGCATAAGTGTGACTAATCATTCAGAGCTGACATTAATATTTATGTTCTTCACGCCGCTGTCGGTCTCCATGACTGATCTGAAAGACCATGAATATATGTCATGTCTCTCACGATGGGAACTCGCCACGGTTGCGCTAAAACCAACACTAACCTTCTCCGGCAGCAGCTCTTTCAAATCAATTTCTTGATAAATGGTGGAAAATTTACCGTTCTGATGAGTCACATTAACGGCTAATGTGTTCGTTGTAGAGCTATAGTCTATAGTAATTTTCATTGTTGATTCCGAAACTTGCACCAGTTGAATTGCTAGGAATGTCGGTCCCCCACGGCGCAAGAAAGAAGAGAAAGAAGTTTGAAAGCTTGCTTCATTGTCGGTGGTAGAATCCCAAATGGGCACTGGGATTGCATATCCAAGCAATAGTTATAGACGGATCGGAGGGAAGAGCCAAGCTCCCATCTGTCGAAATTAATCTAGGCATCACCTTGGATCATCCTTGAACTCGTCGAAGTTGAAGGAAAATGCTTCCGCTGACTTCATCATAATGATTAGCAAGAGAAAGAAACCTATAACAAGTTTCTGAGTTGAAGGATTTGAGTAGGGGGTGGCCATGGTTATCTGTTTAGTTTGTTGATCACAATGTGTGGTTGATCGTTGATCGATGATAGTAGTATTCATGAGTACTTATTTATAGTCTATTTCTTTAATTTAAAATTAGAGGTTAATTTCTTTCGAGAAAAAAAAGGAACAGCAGGGGTATTTATTAAGATCTCTTATCCTTTGGGGAGGGGATGAGAGTGAGAGAAAGATATCTTGGGTAAAATGGGATACGGTGTGCAAGCCAAAACAGGAAGGGGGGTTGGGGGTGAAGAATTTGGTGAAGTTTAACAGGGCTTTGTTAGGGAAGTGGAGATGGAGGTTATTGGGGGAGAGGGAGAATTTGTGGAGCAGGGTTTTATTAGCAAAGTATGGTGAGAGAATTCGATATGGGGATGAGGAGTGCTTCAAAGAGGGGTCAATATGGTGGAAGGATTTAGGAAAGACGTGTGCAGGTAGTAAGAGGGGGGGGATGGTTTGGGAAGTTTCTGAAGAGGGTGGTGGGTGAGGGTAAGGAGGTGAGGTTTTAGGTAGATAATTGGGTGGGTGACGGGGCCTTGAAGCAGAAGTTTAGGAGGTTATTTGATGTATCTGAACAAAAAGAGAAGTTTGTGGCAGAAATGGGGTTTTGGGGGAGATGGGGGTGGGAATGGCAGTTTAGTTGGAGAAGAACCTTATTCGAGTGGGAAACAGATTTGCTGAACAGATTTATGCAAGTTCTTGCTCAAATCAGACTAAACAAGGATGGCAAGGATGGATGGGGCTAGTTAGTGGAGCAGAATGGCGAATATTCGGTAAAATCAGCTTACAAGGTGATGCTGTCAAGGGAGGATCAACATGTTAGCTCATCAGTTTACAACATAATATGGGCAACGCCAACACCGTCCAAGGTGAAGGCGTTTATTTGGAAATTATCTCTTGGAAGGTTACCAACATTGGACAATTTAGCAAGAAGAGGGGTATTGGGTGATCCGAATATCTCAGGGAGGTGCTATCTTTGTGGGGGAGGGGAAGAGAGCGTTTCCCACCTGTTTTTCTCGTGCAACTTCTCATACGGTGTGTGGATGAAATGTTATATGTGGCTGGGTATTTATTTAACTTTGCCAAGCGATTGTGAAACACACTTGTTACAGCATGGGTTGTGGGGCAGAAATAAAACTCAAAAATTTTCTTGGGACGTGATATGGTTTGCTTGTAATTGGTGCATCTGGCTGCACAGAAACTCAATTGTTTTTAAGGGAAATCAAAGGAATGCGGAAGCTGTTTTTGAGCTGATCCAAGCAAAGGCTTGGACTTGGCTTCGAAGGTTGTTGAAAAGATTTCGGAGATCGTTTCAGCAATGGATTAGAGAGCCGGCGTTGTGTCTTGCCGATCTCTAATGGTATGTAAGTAATTGGAGGAGGATGTGAGTGGGTTGCTTGATTGCTGCTATGGTGAGATGTTATATTGTAGGAGCTCTTTTAGGTGCTGTATTGCTTGGTCTGCGTTGCTGTTGACATGGTGGTGAAATTGCAACCTGCGTTGAGGTGCTGGTGGATTGGAAGGAGTCTTGTGTACATATGCCTGGTTGGCTGTATTGGTAGTGACTCATTGTTGATGGTTGGAATGAAGAAATGGTGTACGGGTGCAATCTGGGCGCCGGTTTCCCTTAAATCTGGTTTATTATTTAAATTATGCTACTGCTATGTTAGTATTGTTATGCTTCTTTATGTCCTTTGTACCTTGGGTTGGAGTACCCCTTGTACTCCCATTTATTAATATCATTTGGCTTACCAAAAAAAAAACGTAAACTCTTTGGTTTCGTTGAAAATGGTGAAGTGGAACAGAGTGAGTGGATCGTTGTTGAAAGTGAGTATAATCTACGACTCTCTGACTAAGACATTGAGTGTTGCTGTGACTGGGGAAAATGGTCGAATTTTCACTACTGCTCAAGTCGCTGATTTGAAAGCTGTGCTCCCACAAAAAGTGAGGGTCGGTTTATCAGCTGCCACAACCCAGGCGGCCCGTGAGACACACGACATCTATTCATGGTCTTTCACTTCAAACTTGGAGACAACTACCGCCACCACCACCTCCGACAACATAAATATTGCAAAAATTCAATAATTTTATTAACTTCATGTCAAAATAAAAACATATGAAAATGAAAATAGTTTAAAATAAAAACAGATCGAAAATAACTTCCTAATGTAGATATTGTTCTTTTATTTTATTAGTTTTTAAATATTTCTTAATATAATTTAAAGTTAAAAGCACCGTGAACTTACCAAATGATAAAGAGCGAAGAACAAAGAGAAAAGTTCAGATTTAATTTTTGAATTAAATTCCAAATTAAAGAGAAAAATTACCATTCCTAGAATCTCTGAAATTGATTTTTGAATGAGATTATGTGAACCCATTATGGTTTGAACCGAAATTTGTGTGCGCAGATCGTGGTTGATGAAAAATCGGAACTGGTGAGGAAGTTGTGTGCGTAGATCGTGAGACTGGTGAGGAAGAGAGTGTCGATTAATACGTTTGAAGGAGGGGAAAATAAAGGATTAATTTCCGTGATTTATATGATTAAATAATCTCAAATTATGTTTTTTTAAGATAAGCCAAATTTATTAAAAGAGGAAAAAAAATTGTAACCGTGTGAAACAGATATAAGTAACAACGTGCGAGACAAATTTTTTTGGTTTTAACGGAAAGAGGAATTTGGTTTTAACCGGGTTGTGCCTTCTTGGCGGAGTTTCTAGCGCTTCGATCTAATTTGAGACTTGGGATTCCGGGTAGTAGTCTGCTACATGGATTGTAAGGATGTTGTGGAGATTCTGAGTCAGAATAGGGGCACCCGAAACTTTTGGCAACGAAATGTTATTGCTTCCATTCGAGCTATGTTGGCGAGGCGAGCTTCTCACACAGTGTGTCCGATGCGTGTTTGGAAGGAGCTGCCGTCCTCTGTGATTCCGCTCTTGTACAAGGATGCGGTAGCTTAGGTTCTTTTCTTTGTTGTTTGATTCATTTCCATATGTGAAAAAAAAAAAAAACACTATTCGTGGGCTTGGAAGGTTAAGAAAAACTCGTCCAATTTGGCCCAACATTAGAGACTTTATAAGTACTACCACTCTAATGAGAACAAAGACACAAGCCCAAAATCTATCTGAATTCTGAAACGAGAGAAAAAGGAGGCGAAAATTCCCTGCTGGTCTGCTTATCGGACTCACTCCTTCGAAAAATCTCCCGTAATTCGTAATTATTTGATTCGATTTCATTCCTAAAAATTGCTTATTTTTTCTTGAATCGATTCAAACTCAGCAGCAGCACATGGGTTCAGATTGGATAACTGAAATACTGTTGAGGTTGCCGGTGAAGTCTATTGTACGCTTCAAGGCTGTGTGCAAGTATTGGTGCTCTCTCATATCCGATCCTCACTTTGCAAGATTACATTTTGAACTTGCTGCTCCTAGACTCGTCTTCAATGACTATGTCAATCCTTGCATTCGAACCATGGACTTCGAGGGACCCCTTCACTCTGATCATATTTCCGAACCAATAAATTGTGACTTTGTGTCTAATTATGATTTTGTGTCTAACCCTATTCGAATTGAAGGTTCCTGTAGAGGCTTTCTGCTAATGAACTGGAATAAAAATCTCTACCTGTGGAATCCATCCACACATGTCCTCAAACCAATACCTTCATCTCCTATTGACACCAACACCAATGTTTTTGATCATCTACATGGATTTGGTTACCATTCCTCGAAAGATGACTACTTGGTGGTTCGAGTGCCTATTACACACACATCCTCACCTACTCATTTACCAGATGTGCAATTTTTCTCATTGAGAGCTAATATGTGGAAATATATTGAGGGGGTTGATTTGCCTCGCATGATCCGTATTGACTCGTGTGCCGGGTTGCTCTTCAGCGAGGCTATTCACTGGACTGCTAATAACTGGGTGGATTTCCGTACGAAGCAATTTATTATTGCCTTTGATTTTATGGAAAAGAGACTTTTAGAGATACCCCAGCCTGATGGTCTTGCCCATCCTGATGTTTTTATTAATTTTACTTTGTGGGTGCATGGGAGATGTTTTAGTCTGTCAGTTTTTCCTAGAGATGGTGGTACACTTGAAATATGGGTTATGAAGAAATACAAAGTACAGACATCTTGGACCAAGACTCTTGTTCTATCTTTGAAC
Organism: Acmispon strigosus; assembly: GCA_030819835.1. Classification (NCBI taxonomy): domain Eukaryota; kingdom Viridiplantae; phylum Streptophyta; class Magnoliopsida; order Fabales; family Fabaceae; genus Acmispon; species Acmispon strigosus. The sequence goes on along the minus strand of JAUAMA010000003.1, from coordinate 67,611,873 downwards.
TGCTTTTACCCAGTATGCCTTTATCCAGTATACTTTTACCCATTATGCTCTACAAAAGGTGGTGATATTGTTATGTCATATTCAACAAAACTGATAAAGTTTAGTGATGAAGGAGTACAAGGAGAAGAACTAGACCAATCCAACCTTCTTGGTTTACTAGATAAATCAGTGCCCATGTATACAGAGTCAATGCTTTCACTCCCTGATGTTAGTGAGTGAAATATATATATATATATATATATATATATAAAATAAAGAAGCAGTTTTTGCGGCCTAGAGGCAATTTAGTTATTCAATATTTGATTGTACTAGACTCAAAATTTGACTATGGTTTTTCAGTATTTCATAAAGAACCCTTTGTTTTATGCCTTATTTATGCATTTTGAGTTCGCCTCTACGATTTGGTTTTGGCTTTTGTGAATTGATTACTTAAGGTTGGGTCATGTTGTTTTATTTGTATTTTGAATTTTTTTATGTGAGATTGGGTTTGGCATTTTACAATGAGAATGATTATATGATTAGGTGGAAGAGGAATGCCATCACTTTCAGGGTATTATGAGTTAATTTTGCACAATGGTGGTTTTTGGTCCTCTTCAATTGACATAGAAAAACAAAGTGCTTAATTGGTCATATCTGGACATACCAAGCTTGGTGCACTAGGATTAACCTCCATATGATCTTTGGGTCTTTCTTTATTGTTTTCGAAAGCTGTAGGAAATGGAAAAGTTGCAATTGGTTCAGACCCTAATAGAGCTAGAGAAAGAGCAGATGAGACTTTTGAATTTGAATGTACAATGATAATGATATTTGCACGCGTCTATCTTTTCATAATTTAATTCAAACCATGATATTTGCACGTGTCTATCTTTTCGTAATTTAATTCAAACCAAGCTTGGAGATCATCTTTTTGGCCTCCTAGAAGGAATTATGAATTATTGTATGTATGCTCAAATGCATCATTCAGTAGTTTTAGAATCATTGTCATGGCCTTGTCACCGCCTTGTCACTCATTCCAAAAAGACACTTGATATGGTATAGTTTCACCATAAATGATAATCTTGAATACTTTGTACATCCTTCATACAAGGGTTATTCTCCATCTCTGGCTAATTCATAAAACTCATCAGCTTCAAGCCTTTCTTGAGATGTAGGTGCCGCTGCATCTTCATCCATGTCAACATCCACATTTGCTCCAATGGGTACTTCATTTTTCCTGTGCCTATCGACTCCAAATTTTATTTTCTATCATGTAAATTTTCATACTTGTTTTTTTCTTTTGCATTTTATTTTCATATTCAGATTTACTAATTCTAGACCACGATCAAACTCCATTTTAAGTTCTAACCTTTATCACTAGGTATAATTTAACCTAATAATTCCATAATTATGTGACTTATGGCAAAAGCCTAACTTCTTTTATGAGAAAATCCTTAAACCATTACAAGTCCTTCTCAGATTTCTTCACTCAGCTTGGTTCACTATCAACATCTCAAAATCACAGCTACTCATCATCATTATTTCACTTAAATTTTAGGGTTTCCTAGACTTTCTTCAACACACACATGTTTAAATCCTAGTTCCTTCACACAAGCTTCCTGTTTCAGTCTTAAAACTGCGTAAGGACGCACTGTGTTAGGAAAATTGTTCTGCCCATAAAAAACATTTTAAAAATACGACAACATGATAAGGACTCAGAATTCATAGTAAAATAAAAAGAAAGAATAGAAAACATTTATGATTGGAGAAGAAAAATAAGAACTTATGATAGGAAATATCATAGCTAATATAGTAATATCATAGCGTCGGAAATCACCCAATGAACAACCGTCCAGGGATGAAATGTAGCACAATTACTCCTCACATCTATTAAAAGTTCTTATTCATTAGTTCAATTTACTCCCCCCAACATCCCAAACCTTAACAACTAAGAGCTTTGGTTATTAAAAAAAAAAGTCTCCCGGCGGTTCTAACTGCTGTAATGTAAAAACCACATACCGGCGGTTTCCAACCACCGTAAAATTGCCCATATTTACCGGCGGTAGGCTCAACCGCCGTAAGATTCCTCGTAATCAAAAAAGCGACGGCGGTTGCATGAACCACTGTTAAATATTCGCCATAAAAATGCTTATTTGGTGTATACATAACAAATATGTGATGATAAGACTTGACTACTTTAGTGGTGACCTCATGGTTGCTGGTGTAGAAAACACAATAACAACCAAGGGTTTGCTGGAGAAATGATAGGAATCAAGCTCCAGCAAATCACAATTTATCCACTACTTTTCTCTATACATCAACGATTCCTCCTACAACTTCCGTACCACCATAGAAAAAAAAAAAATATATATATATATATATATATATATATATATATATGTCAAAAGGGGTTCCGTGAAAAACATATAAGCGCATCATTTCCGAATTGGACCGAATTGAGAACTGTGAAAGGAAAAGGTTGAAATAGACTTTATTTGGAGACTTCTTGGTAAATGCAACCAAGTTGGCTTTGCCGTGGGGTTAAGAAAGCATGTATTGCCCCATTTTTTTCGTATATATAACTTTCAATTTTATTGCCCCTTGGTTCTTTTTAATGGGTACACTATTTTAGCATGATTTGGACATTCAAAGCACGCCAATTAGTGGTGGGGGCTATGAAAGAAGAAACCTTGCCTATTGGATAATTGTGCATATATAACATAATGACAAAATATATTAATCACAATAATAAGAAGGAATTAGGGGAAAACACACGATAAACAACTTTTTCTTCCGGTTCAGGATAAACGCTTACCGTACATATTCTTCTTCCACTACTAAACATGGAATAAAAGCTCAATGTATTTCATCATAACTGAAACTAATGAGTAATTTGTTCAAGTGATACATGTTTAATTCCTTTTAAGTAAGGTTTTGGATTCGAATCTCGTAGATGAAAAAAAATTTTGTTGGGAGAGTTAGCCCACATGATGTGGATGATCCCGGCTCAAATAAGATTGTCTCCTGTAAAGATACCTCTAAGCGCAAAAAAAAAACAAAAAAACTTGACGGAAACCTGAATGTATTGTCCCATTCTTTACCATCAAGGTTTTGGTCTAGTAGTAGACAAGTTAGAACCTCATAACGATAAAATCACAAAATCGAAAACCGAAAAAAAAATTTGTTATGAGATACACCACTGTATTTCAAAAAAAAAAAAAAATTGTCCCTTTCTATCATATTTTTTTGGGGTTAATTGCGCTTTAGTCATGTAGTTTAGACTATGTGATTTTTGTCATTCTAGTTATTTTAGCTAATATGTTGGTATTACCAAGGTATCTTCACGACTAATAACTATGGAACGAATCCGCTCGAGTTCATGCATTTTCTAAGAGTATTAAACTCTTGATATAAACATTCTTTATTGTGTCTTGTGTGTAGGTTAGTCTTGTTACGGTTTAGGTACTACCCTTGTACCCTTTTTTGAGTGTATTTTTTGGTTTATAAAAAAAAACAAATCAGTGAAAATTTATTAAAAGTTGAAGGATTTTATTTGATAATAAAATCATTTTAGGTGAAATATATGTTTAAATATTTAATCAACATTTTTGGCTATGATATTGTCTAGTGGAGACAGCCAACTCTTGCAAAGCATAAGTTGGCATGTTATAGTAATGTAATAATCATCATCATCTTTCCCTAAGGCTGTATTGTGTTGTCCCCCATCTGATTAATAAGATTCCAGGGTGTATAGATGGAATCATATCAAGCATTTTGAATTCATATTTTTGCTCGGTGCATATAATATTTTATTTTATGATTGAAGACTGAAAAGTGTTCCTTTAAAATGAAATATCACACAACTTTTTGCAAATAAATTGGACTACAAAACTGGAATAAATTTAATTTTATAATTGAAACCTCTTTGTTATTTTAAAGATGAATGATTCAGTAACTCTGCATGTGCATCTCTTAAAAATTCAGGTTTAGAGAAAATTGTGAGTGTCATAATAAGTAAAGATCACTTGGGGCTTTTACAAATCCTACTAACACAGGGTCCAGCTTTGAGTTAAAACTAGCATAGTTTTAAAATCATGAGGCCCAAGCTAAATCTGTTGTACTATTTACAGAAAATATTATGTAGAAAGAGAAACTAAGATTTTGAAGGGAAAAAACTATTTTATAGCCAAAATACGATTTTTGATTCATATGTTTCAATAGGAAAAATATTTGATTTTTTTTATAAACCATTTGGTATCTAGTCGCCTCTTCAGATGCTGACTATTTCAATTCTGAGATTTAGTTATAATTATGACTCTTCATCCTTCTATTAGGTGTATTGTGTCAAGATCAAACTCAATAGCGCCCTCACACATAATTTGTGTTGTCAACTGAGCTACTATAGTGGGTGAAAAAAGATTTGATCGTTTCAATTTATGGATATTTTGAATAAAAAAATAAATAATCACGAATTTTAGGTAAAAAAAATAACATTTTATTTCCCCAATTAAAATTAAGTTCGATTAAAATCATTAAAAAATTATTTATAAATTATTCAATAGTATATGGACAGAAAATTGAGCTTAAAAGGAAATTGGTTCTTCAAGTAAATGTCAATTGTTTTTTTATTTTTCCAATTTATTAAATACTAGTTCTTCAACCATAAATACATGAGAAAATATTTCTTTAATGAGAGTGCCGGCAACATTTTCGTTGATGCTCTCTTTATAACACCATTTTTTTAATTAATTAAAAATTAATGTACATTATACCCAATTGGAAGTGAGAACTACAAATTTTGTCCAATCAATCAAGAGAATGTTTTTTTTTAAGAAAGGATAATACTATAGATAGCAGATAGAGAATTACAAACGGGTGGAGGATATTCATACACCCCATGATTATACAAAATGCCCAACCCCTAGCTTTAATAAACACCTATAATTTAATTAATGCTTTTTAATTTGTAAACAAAATCTAGTTATGGTGAAAGCATTCAATTAAGTTATATATAAATAGGGTTAACGGTTACAAGAATGGCGGGGAAGTGAACAGTACCCGACGACATTCAGGGATGGATGTAGACCCATGCTTTTTAATTTGTAAACAAAATCTAGTTATGGTGAAAGCATTCAATTAAGTTATATATAAATAGGGTTAGACGTGGTCGCCCAAAGAATCTGGGTGGCTCAGGCAGCTCCAAGAGGTACCAGTCTCAGCAGGTAGGGCTCGTGGTCTGGGGGTCAAGAGGCCTCGTGGCCGGTCCAGGAAAGAGGTTAGATGTACAGAGCCTTCCTCTCCTTTCTGTTCTTTTGTGGAGGCCGGGGCGGGAGATGTCAGAGACGTTGGTCTCGATTCCGCGTCTGTCTCGTCCGAGACTCCAGTGTCTCCGAGTGTGATGACGAGAGCTAGACGAGCCATTGCGGTTGGTAAACAGGTGGGTGTGGTTTTTGAATGCCCTGACAGCGTGGCAGTTAAGCATATTGCGGTTCAAATTATGAAGCGTAGGACGACGTAGGTTCTGAATTTTTCTGTGCAGGTGTTGTTTTCTGGAATTTTGTTGTCCTGGGTGGTGTTCTCTGTCTGGGTGGGGCTGTGCTTAGGAGGTCGGGCTTAGAGGTGGTGGGTGCTGTTTTTTGTTGGCCTGTTGTAGCGGCTGTTGTTCCTGTTTGCGGCGTTTTTCTTGGTTGGAGAAGGTCGTAGGGTATGGCGGTTGCGTTTTGGGATCCTGGTTTTTGTGTATAGGCTGTCGCTGTTTTGGGTGGGGCTTTGTATATTCTCTTTTTGTTTTGGTGCTGCCGTTCCTTTTGTGGTGGGAGGGCAGCTTTCTTGGTGTTGTGACGACCACTTCTTTTTAATACATAATTCCGCTCTCTAAAAAAAGTTATATATAAATAGTGTCAAATACCAAACACCTCTTATTTGTGACGGTTAAAAATCGTCACAAAACTGCATATTAACCAATTTTATAACGTTTTTTTACAATTTTGTAACAATTTGTAACCATCACAAAATGTGTATTTGGTGTTTGACATTATTGATATTTCTACCAATATTTTTGGGAAAAAATGTCTAGTTTCGAGGAGAGAGGATGAATAAGGTGAGTAGTGGAGAAGGTCAGCCAAGTCATCCAACCAAGTCAACAAAAAAGATATCTCATCATATTCAAACCTAGTCATGCCACCTAAGCATAGAGCCATTTTGCACGAAACACTAGCGGATTAATTTAACTGCAACACGTCAAAAAATGATAGAACTGAAAATAACTCATTTTAAATTTTAAAGAAGCAAAACCCCAATCATACACTAATAATGGATGAGGGACTAAAAGTACCATCAAACCAATAAATTTCTAGCTATAAGAAGGTACATATTCAAAAAGTTGTAGGTTAAACATGGATGGATCATTCTTCTTCTACAACTTTGTTGCTCTACTTCAAGATATTTAGTTAGTACCAATCCTTATATATTTATATTTTATTTATTTTTGTTGCTGGAGGAGTGCTATCAATACTCTTTTTCTAACTGTACTATCATCACTCTCTTATTGATTGGTTGAAATTATGTGTGTCCAATTAAATTGGAAGTGAGACTTATATTTTGAATAGAGTGATAGAAGAGAGTATTACTAGCATTTTATGTTGCTGGTTTTTTTGTCCCAAAAATGGTAGAACAGAGGAGAGTTGCCCACCAACTAGAACTTTACTAGGCACAAGGGGAATAGAACCCTCGACCTATGAGGAAGTGAGAGTTAAACCCTGTGGCCAGTTGTGCAAACTCATGTCGGCTTCTTTATTGTTGATAAATTTGTACCAAAATGAAGTTAATGTTAAATTTTATTTATAATTTTTATGTTTTTGTATCAAAATGAAGTTAATGTTAAAATTAATTTATGTTATCTATGTTTATGAATATTTATAATTTAGTGGATTGACGTAGTAGTTCAACATTTTGTCTCTTATGTAAATGGTTGGGGATTTGATTCTCAACTTTTATAAATGAAAAAAAACCATTAATCAGTCCTCAACCGCTTAATGCACTAATTGTGGGATGAAAAATTAATCTCACAATTATTATATATCATATGTGGGATACTAAAAAGAATTTTCGTATATAAGATACACAACGTGTGTGTTGATTTTACTAAAGGAATTCCCCCTTCCAATGTATCCATATCCATGTGAGTCCTCGTATAGTCAATTTCCTAAAATAACACAAGGAGGAGAAGTGGAGAACGTATAGAATACTCAGCAAGTAATTTTTGTCAAATCACTGTTTCTTGCATAAGAATTCATACACGAATGACTTTGAAGTCAACAAGGCCCCCACACGAATGACTTTCAAGTCAACAAGGCCCCCCTTAAGTTCAAAGCTGACATATGCACTTCAATAACGAGGATTAATAGAATAATTTTGGTCTAATTCAAATTAATGGAGATTCATATACCGATCAACAGTGCCAAATCACTTCTAGGTATACACACTTTCATTAAAGTGAAATGTAGAACAACATGTAACTCATCACTTTGTAGCAAACAAAAACCATTATAAAAGTGGGTGTTTAGCGAGTAGCTATTATTAAGTGATCTGTCACATTTTTTTAGAAGATAATTATGTCGAGTGTGCAACATCGATCCAATTTATAGTGAGTGAGCTTTCCTAATAAAGATTTTTTCTTATACACAAAACTCAATTATGAGATAATCATGTTCTACATGCAAAATACATATCGTAGTTAGTAAGTGAGCTTTTTAATTAATTTTTTTTCATTAACAAGACTAAATTATTATTTAAGAAAAATGAAACATATATAACACTTAAAACAACACTTTTGGTGAGGATAACAATAGAATAAAAATTTATTTTTGATGTACTAACAGTGTAAATGGTTTTACACATGTATCAATCACACCTCTCTATTATTCATTTAAAATAATTTTAAATTTAGCTTTAATTATAAAATGTCAAATTGATGGATTCTGATTGAATGAGTGTTTAAAATTTTTTACACTGTTAGTATATCAAAATTAAAATAATAGATAATGGGTGTCCATCAAGGAGTAATATGGGTTTGAACAAAACAACCATTAATTACAATGTTCTACAATGCCAATATTCATTCATTGCTTCCATTGTGAAGTTTCGGCTTTTCCAAGGGCTGTTGTGCTGTCAATCTGGCCTGCCTCTACGACGAAGCTTCTGATATGAATAATACGCCACAAAAAGTGACATAAATGAAATGAGGTCACGTCCTCTAAATTAAATCACCCAACGATAAAGTAAGTATTACAATTATTAATAATAATTACTTACTGAAAATATTAATAAAAAAATTTAATCAATAATTGTAATATTTAATTTTTCATGTAAAACAACTTCATTCACTTTAGATAGAGGGGCTGGACCCATGAAATGGGAACACCTCAAGAGCATAAACTAATGCTTTTTATATTTCATTAGAATTTCATTATCTTGGATTTATGAGAAATGTTAGTACTCCCTGAGGCCTCTAGCTATTTCTTTTCAATCACTTTGAAATGTCAACATATATATAGGGGAATTTCGTAGGGTGTTGTTAAAATATCTCCAAAAGGTTTTATAATTATAAATAGGTACAATAATAATTAAAAATAATTAATTGTTCTTGTTCTTATTAAAATTGTTCCTTAATTTATAGGAATTATGGTAGATGAAATTATGAGGTGGTTATAAGCGATATAATATTAAATGATAATATAAATGGAAGAAAATATGATAAATAATCTTGAATTTTATAATAATTTAAAACTAATTCGATTCACTTTTCAATCGGTCAAATTTTCATGTGAAATGATATATATAGGAAAAAATTGTAAATATTGGTTTTTTCAAACATTAAACAAGTAATGCTTTATTAAAAATTAAATATAAAATTTGACAGTCTTTATCATGTGAACATTGCACATGAAGTGATTGGTCCTCCTCATAGAACTTGTGTTGAGGGCAACAAAATAATAAAGGCTAAAATTTCTCATGGCTCTAAATTCTTTTTTATGCCAAGAAGAGGCAACATGGAAGTGGTCAAGCATTGGGTGAGCCGTTGGTCCAAACAAGAAACAAACCTATCATAATAAGGAAAAGGCATTTGATGATATATTATACATTTGAGTTTAATTGTGATATGTTATTAGTATAAAACAATTTTAAAAAAACAGCTATGTTCATTTTAAATTTTAATTAAAATAAAAAATATTTTTTAATTTAGCGGAATTTAATTTAATATGTGTAACCAAAGTTTACATCAAGGTGCATGTATCTTTAAAGGCAAAAAGTTGGAAGATTTTAGAAGATTTTGAATTTTTGAATTGTTATTTAATTTTTATATTCATTCGGCTTTATATGAGAGGACAAAGGTGTGCAGTCAAGCTTGGTGAGCCGTCTCTTTGGTCCAATGCTGAATCAATTATGGATGCCACCAAGAAATCATCACTTTTCAGAATCATACAAACACATTATCTAGAAGAACCATTCAAAAACATTATCTAGAAGAAAAGTGGATCAAGTTTTAGATAATAATAATAATAATAATAATAATAATAATAATAATAATAATAATAAAAAGTGCAGCGATGATACAAATAACAGCGCCGTTCCAACGTATTTCTACCACTAAAGTGAGTTTTAAGATAATTTTTTAATTAAAGGGTTAAAATATGTTTCTGGTTGGTCCCTGTATTCAAGCAAATTATGGATATTGGTCCATAAAAAAATTCTTAGAAATAAACCCTTCCTTAGAGGTTTTAGTCCCTCTCTAATTTTTTGATTTTTATGTGTGTACACGCAGTTAATATTTATGTAACCATAATATTTAATGTGAAATTTCATGACTATTTTATTTTATTTTATTTTAATGGCTATGTAGATTATGGAGGACTAAAATTTAAAAAATTAATTTTTTGTCATTCCTTATCATCTTCATCCTCCATAATCTTTACCCAAAACCCAAAAATTCAAAAAATAAATAAAATTAAACACAATCTTCATTCCTCTTTTCTAGAAAACAAACAAGCCAAAAAGTAAACACTTCTTTTCAAAATGATTACAAATTTAACACATAGAGAAATTAACCTCTCTTTTAAATATAGATAGGTTAAGAAAACAACACAAAAGCCAATATTGGAGCTAACGAGGCAAACTCAAAATTAAACCTAGATTAAATACAAACACATAACAAAGCACTGTCACCCCCACTTAACCCATATGGAGCATCATTACCCCACTTAACCCATATCGAAGCACCATTACTCCCCATAAATTGAAAATCGCTGGCATGTCTTAGGAATGACCCTCCCTGCAACGCTCAAATCCATACCAAACCACGTATGCCACAAGCCAGCACCATGGATTTGAATGTTGAGCGTCTAATCAGAAGATCTGGACGACGTCATTTTGGGCTTCAATTTGAGGCAGTGGATTTCGGTGTGCGCCGCCATCGCATGCAGTAAGAAGGCTTGAGCTCCCATTCTTCGTTCTCCTTCAAAAGCTCAAATTCGACAATGATTAGTTGTCATTTTGCTTCTGCCGCGAATGGAAACAAAACAATGTTTGAAGAAGAAGGATGAGAAAAGTAACCCAAGCAACGGAGCTAACATGTAGTAGTACATGTGGCATAGAAGTGGGTCCAAGACTCTTTGAAGTTTATGGTGGAGGAGTTGGGATTGGTCAAACTCCCCCTAATTGCTACTGAGTTTCCGGTGCTTTTAGCTTTTGAGGTAGAGATGGTTCGTGATTGTGTGTGATGGAAGCTGGGAATGAGGGTGTGGTATTTGCGAGGAAAGGGAAATGAGAAAGGAAGTGGAAGAGCAAATCTATTGGTTGTATTGAATTGGACGAGGATGGTGATAATAAAATATTTGGTCAATGATTTGGTGGTTAATTAAGGGTTTTTAATTTAGTTTGGTGTTTAGGTTTTGGGTTAGATTAGGTTAATGATTTAAGGATGAAGGAGAAAGGAGGAAGAGGAAGGAAATCAAGATGAAGAAGGTTGTGGTTTAAGGGTTGCAGATGATGAAGAAGAGAAAAAGGTTATAGGTTTTTAAGTTTAAGGGTTGTAGATGGTAGAAGATGATGGAGGATGGACATGATAGAGGATGATGGAAATAAAATTGTCCTTCTATAATCCATGTAATAATTAATTTTTTTTTTTGAATAGCCACAAAATTCCACATCACATATAATGTCTGAGAAAATATTTGTTTGCGAGCAAAAACCAATAATTCACGTAAACACATTTGCAACCTCAAAATATAAAAATAACATGACTTTAGTCCCTCATATTAATTATGTTAACAAAGATGTTGATCAAGTGTATAATAGAGTTCCACCTAACATGTAGATCAGATCATCCATGTCCATATACTATACAAAAGAAAATTCTAGATATTCAGTATCTTTGTCTTTGATGGAGATCTCAATTTCAGCGATGATATCATTAGATATCTCACAACTATAATCTTTTTTTTTATCTAGTCCCTCCACTATCGTAAACCCCAGTTAAATGCATGCATGATACATTTTTTAGTTATTGGGAGAAGAGTATGAATTGTGCCAAACTTATGACTAAGTATCTTACATGACAAATTTAATCATATGTGACCAAAATATAATCTTAAACCCTTCGACTAGGACCGCAGGAACCCCCACTTTAATTTCCCCTCCCCCCACTTTCGAACAACCCACCCTCTCACCGTAAAACCCTATAACCACTCAAACCTTCAGATCGTCGAACCACGGCAAACCCCCATCAAACCACTGCAACCACCAAACACTATGGCATGTTCAATCAACCCAGATCTCCAAACCCTAACAATCACCCTCTTCACTGAAACAACTACCCCCACCACCTTCATAGAGAGATCAACACTTGATTGGGTATTTCTTGAGATTCCATGTACAAGAGATGTGTGACTAGTTGTGAGAAGAAGGCGTGGAAAAAGAAGAGAGAGGATGAGCTTGGTCGCTAGCCAGCAAAGGTAAGGCTAAAATTAATTCATCCAATGAAATTACCAATTCGAGATGGTAGATCTCCAAAATGCACAAGAAAAAAATGGTGAATAAGCACAACTTTTTCTTGATATAATCTTATCAATAACAGAAAGCTACAAATATAGGGTTTTGACTGTTCCCCGTGAAGAAGTGTTAGCCATACAAGTGACATCATTTAAGTAAAAGGAATATAATAGAAAAATCTAAAGTTCCCAACAACAAATTACTCATACTAAGGCTGTGTTTGGATGCGCGTCGCGTCGGTACATACGCACGTTTAGGTTCCTGAAACGTGGTTTTCTCATTTTTGTTAATGTTTGGGTGCAATGACAGAATCGATTTCTTGGACCATAATTGCGTCCATCCCAACACGACAATAAGTAGCTTCTCCGTCAACCAGAAACGCTTTTGGCCCCTGTCCTTTTTCCATTTTCCACGATAATAGGTAGCTTCTCCCTCAACTGATGATGAAGATGAGCCAATTTCTTTTTTGCCCAAATATTACTTTGCTTGTTCAAAGGGAATGCCATGCAAGTTGCACATACTGCACAGGGGATTGAGACACGTCATAAAATTTTGTACACTTAATAATGAAACACGTAATAAAGATATATGGAGACTAAAATCTTACTTGTGTTATTATTATCAATATTTTAAATAGTAATATAATATATATTTAATTTTAAACGATCATATTTTAATATTAAATTAATGACATTACTTAAAAATTATTCACATATCATTGTTAATTTAATGAAATTATTAAATTATTCACATATTCATACCCATTTTTGTCATTACATAATCAAAATCAATTCTAATCAAAGTTACTCAAACGAAATTCTGTTATAAAAATCAATTCTGGGTAAATGTATCCAAACATAAATCACGTCACCTAAATCACGTTTACCAAACTCAATTCTGGCCAAACTCAATTCTGATCAAACTCAATTCTACCAACATTAATCCAAACACACACTAAATATAGTTTTGCATCCAATATATAGTCTACTTATTTATCTCTTGGACCTAGCAGTTGAAAGGCTAGATGTAGTACCATCAATACCATCCCCTGCCCGAACAAAGAGAGCATGGGTTTTAATGTCATCCTCTGTTGATTATTAGGTCACTCTTTTTAGTAGTATTTACTCAAATATCCTAAAAATTAATTTCAATCATAACGTATCCCCTTACCCCGTTTTAAGCTTGCACTTAATAAGTGCGTTTAATTTTCACACTTATTATGTGCGAAACAACCTTGGCTAAGCAAATGCAGCCTCTGTTTCGCACTTATCGGTGCGAAATTTATAAAAAAAAAATTGATTTTATTCACATTCATGAGTGCGGCCAACAATACACAATTTTCACACCTGTTAAGTGCAAAAATGTCTTGACAGAAATGAATACCCATTAAAGTTTTTTCTTAACATCAAGGGCATTTTGGATTCTAAAAATTAAGAGGTGACACAAGAATCAATGCAGATGACATTAAAACTAATACGCCTCGAACAAACTTTTACTTAAGGTTCATAGTAGGAATATGGTCGGACAAATTGAGAACCTGGTGTAGAATGGATTGGGCATCCCAAACTCGATCCTTAAGAGAAATGTGGCAATTTAATATTAAAATTCTCTCAAGTAATTTGATATTATGAACACGTCAGGTATAATGAGGGACGTTATTATCTGAGGAATGAATGATCCTCTTTTTATACTATGAAATACAATAATTATTAGTTTAATTAAGGTAGAACCAAGGCGCATATATACCTTGATGTATCCACCCTGTATAAAACCTTTTGGTTTGTGCTATTATTATAATTTGTAATATCCTCCCTGTTTCGTTGTTGGAAAGTTAAACCAAGTGGACCCAAAAAACCTCACGTGTCTGCGCATTTGAATTTCAAGTCCTAGTTAGTCTCCTTCAAACAAAAACAAATTTGAAGCTTCAGGAAAATATTTAAAAGAGTTAAAATACACATATTTGAAACTTTTTAAATAACATTTTTAAAAACAAAAGTTTAATTGGAGACAATGATATCTAATTTTACTACATTTTAAGTGCATGTTCAGAAAACTCACACAGGATCCACGTTTGGATTAGATCTACGTTTTTAGAAACAAGAAATAGTTATTTTTGAATTACTGAATCCACGTTTGGTCTCTCCAAACGTGAAACCAAACACGTTCAAGTTAGCATATGCATATAAATATTTGAAGGTCAAACTTTGCACGTTAACAAAATCAATTGAAACAATCCTACTTATCCTTAAAAATATGAACCTACTACTGACTATAACAGTCGCTAGTATAATATTAAATTTTTTAAGAATGACACATATTCAATTGTTTATGTGTATAGGAGGCACCTTAACGAGGAAGTTACAATAATAACAAGGAAGTTTAAACAAAAAAGGAGATAAGCGACTTATAGAAAATTAAGCTTTGTTAAATGTATCATCCGTATTGATAATAGTTTGGCTTAAGGTGTAAGAAAAAGCTTCAAATGGGAATGTTTCTAATTCTTTGACCAAATAAAAGCATGGGTTGTTTCTGAATAGAAAAATTATGATCTGAATTTTTTGAGGGAATTTGATACATTTGGAGATTGTCTGTTTCAAAATTAGGTCAGTTTAAGATTGATACAATTAAGTTTGATGAAATATAATCAAGTTAAAATAAATTGTGTTTGAAAATAACGGGTTGACTAAATGATCTCATGATTAATTAATTGAGATTATTTAATCTCATGTCCACATAGACCAGATTGTGCTAAAATCAAAATTAAAAAGTAATTTTAAAATAAATAAAATAAATGACACAATCTTACTAGTTTATGTAGACATGAGGTTAAATAACTTCAATTAATCATGGACTCATTTAACCGAACCCGGAAAAAGATATATAAAAATAAGTTTTAGAACAATAAATCTCGTTTGGATAAAATAAAGCGAAATTGACTTTAGAGTTTTTTTTTTCAAAAGTAACTTTAGAGGAAGAATTAAAATAGATATAAAATAATGATAGATATAAAACAAATTAAAAATGGTATACTAGTATGAATAATATTGTAAAATAACATTGAACTTATTTTTTCTAACTCAAAAGTATGTATGAAATTACTTTTTCTAAATCTAATATTCTACGGTTAAAATTCATATTTACCCAACTGCAAAATACATGAATAGAGTGGCACAAATTATGATGCATATTAACCCAATTAATTATAAATGAAACAAAAAATAGGCTCAACAAATACGTGTTTACCATCATTTTATTTTCTATCATATTTCAACTCACTTTATATTTTAATATTTCTTTTCTATTACATCACTCATCATATTTATATTTTTCTCTCTTTTATTCTAATATGTGTTTTTTTTTTATTATAAAAAGTTTGAGTAAGTTCAACTTCAAATATTTTCATGAGCCAGATCTAATTTCTTTAACTAAATAAGTACCAAAAAAGAAAGTTTGATTGGAATGGCTTTTGGCCTCGTTTCCTTCGTACTTCGTTCCGTGTTGAATAGTAGTCGTCATAGGAAGTACACCATTTAATTCCCATAGGCGCGTAATAAACGTTGGACAAAATTAACGACAAATTAATTAATTAATTAATTAAAAAACACCACCATTTAACAATACGCGGTATATATAGAGAGACACCAAGGTAAGGCAAGATGGTTCAGTGGCACAAAATTCTCGAAATTACGACCTTGTCCCTGTCAACCTCGGTTTCTGCGAAACCCAAACCCCCCAAAAAAAAGATAGAGAGAGATAATAAAACAAACAAAGAAACTGGGTTGTGTTGTTGTTGTTGTTGTTGTTGTTGTGTGTGAAATGCAGTTGAAGTAACGCGGTGGCGCTGCCACGGCGGTGTGAGATCTTCCGGCGGAACTGAGCGTTTACGCTTACTCTTTTGCTGCGAGATGGGTTCCGGCCAGATTGGCGGCGTCGGTGTCGGCGTCGGCGGTAGCGGTGGTTCTAATAGTGGTAGCAGTAGTTGCTGTGACATGAGTCTCAAGTGTTGGTGTAGGTGGAGGTTGGAAGGCCGGCACTGCTTTAACCGGTTATTCTCCTCTGGTTTCGTTTTCTTCTTCGGCTGTTTGGTTTTGTTCGGATCGATTGCAACACTCTATGGCTGGCTCGCTTTCTCCCCCACTGTGCACACTGCTCTTTCTCCTTTTGGCTGTCAAGTGGACAATGAGGGTTCTTGGTCAATTGGGATTTTCTATGGCGACTCCCCTTTCTCTCTAAAACCTATAGAGTCTGTAAGTTTCTTCTCTCTTTTGCTCTTTTTGGGGTTTTTTGTGGGTTTACTGTGTCGTTGTTCATATGCTTGACCGTGTTAATTTCTCCCTTATAGTTGTCAAATTTTAAACGAAAAATTAGGAAAAAGTGTTTTCTTTTTTTTTTGCAAATTTTTAACGTGATGATTATTTTGTTAGTGTTAGGTATTGTGGATTATGATGTTGATAAGTGTTGGTTTTGTTCTGATGAATTGATCAATTTGAAATTATTTCAATTGGGAATTTGTTTTGTGATGTGTTGATGGTTTTGGTTGTTTGCAGACAAATGCTTCTAACGATGACAGTGCTGCTTGGCCGGTTGCAAACCCTGTGGTGACGTGTGCTTCGGTCTCTGATGCTGGTTTTCCCAGTAACTTTGTTGCTGATCCTTTTCTTTTCATTCAGGTAACAGCTTCCTGTCACCCTTGCTTCCTTCATATATTTGATTTTTCTAGTTCTTTGAAATAGTTATGGTCCTTTCCCTTGCTGTTTTTTATTCCTTCTGTACATTTTTTACCAGCAAAATCCTACCTTTTTTTACATGCTGTTTTCTTGACCAAGTCAGTGTTTGGTTTGAATCACTAATCCCCAATGATAGAAGCTTCATGTTAGAAAAAGATAATACATCGGGTTTTATTATTTCTCTCAATCAATTTGCCTGTTTCTAGAGAAAATTGCTAGGAGCTTTAAATTTGACTTGAAGCAGTAGAATAGGCCTTTTCTCAGCCTGAAAGAAGATAGTCTGGATCTATAAACTAGTAATATTCTATAGTTGCTTGAGGTAATTCCATATTTATTAAAATTAGAAACCGTCAAACAACTGAAAATTTGAAGGGGTTGGGCTCATGTGGCATCTTGTATGGTGTTCTTGTCTTTCCTGCTTTTAAAGCCTTGTGGGTTAGGATGTGTCGGAGAGGATTTCATAGTAAACCCATCAATTTTTTGTACTGTTAAATGTTGGTTTACTAACAAATAACATGAGGAATTGGCTTCTACTTACTATATATCTCCATCTGTGTATTGCAGAAGGCACTTTCCCTTTTTTATTTATTTATTGTAATAGGATATCTATAAAACCTTCTGAGTTTTGCTGTCATCACTTAGTTGACAACTATAATAACTGGAGTCCCCTTTTGACTTTTGGATTTAAAAAGAGAAGGTGACCCTCTTGGTCATCCATTTTGTAAAGTTTATAATAAAGCTAGTAGGAATAGATCCAATTATGTATGGAGTGCCTAGAATAGTTGCATAATCTGTTAGGGTTCTAAATATTGGGCCTAGTTGACTTTAATTAGAACCTTAACATAATCTCTATTTTATTTTTTGATTTACATTTTCATCGAACTAGTGGTACTTATACGTGTGATTTATTAAGTACTGTCAACCTGATTTTTCTCCCTTTGGACCACCTAATTTGTTTGGGGAAGGACTTAAACTGTGTAACATCCCTGGAAATTGTTTTCCGAATTATGAACGTAGATGCTTTTTTGGGAGGATGGACAATACAGTATTCATTTGAAGTATTTAGGTTTCCTAAGTGTCTTTAAAAATAGTGGCCTCATACACAAGGCTCTCACTATGGTAGAAAGAATGTTGAAGTGTTTTCCGGGAAAGATATAACAGGTGAATTAGGTCCAGTATTGGAGAACAGGGTGAAGTTTCTATGGACCTGTTCTGACAAAACGAGTAGTGCCTTTCAAAGTATTCGTGCAAGTTTACTCTTTAAATAGTGTAATTTCATAATGGATAGAATCAATTTTGTAAATCCCCCTCCCCTGTCAAAATTTTCCTTACCACCAGTTTATGAGTTGCTCACTTGCTCTTGAAAGGCTATGACAAAATTTTGCATGCATTATGTGCTGTATGTATCTACATCAGCCTTATGTCCATATAGGTGTCCGTCCATCACATAAACTATTCATCTTGTTGGTTTGAAATTTGAGTTTGTATGATGAATATTTGATAGACAGTTTCCAAAGAAATAATGGTATGTTCACTAACAGGAACATGCTTGACAATGTTCCTTAGATGATATATGAGTGATGACTGATGAGAAATATTGATGGAAAATAGTTAATATCAATTTTTTTAGGTGTCTTGAGCTTTTAAGTTTCTTGTCTTATATTTTATATGGATAATCAGTAACTGATATGATATTGCAATTCAGGGAGACACTTTTTACCTTTTCTATGAGACAAAGAATTCAATAACTATGCAAGGTGACATTGGAGTTTCAAAAAGTACTGATAAAGGAGCAACATGGCAACAACTGGGAATTGCCTTGAATGAGGATTGGCATCTTTCTTATCCATATGTATTTCAGCATGATGGCCAGGTAATGTTCCTAAACAAAGTAATGTGTATGTTTAGTTATCAATATCATGCGTATGAACTTGTCTAATGGCTGATTTACTACTTAAACTAATCATTGTAGCCCTTGTGATCTTCATTTTTGTTTTCCAATTGTAACTTCACAGATATATATGATGCCTGAGGGAAGTAAAAGAGGAGATCTTCGTCTCTACAGAGCAGTTAACTTTCCTTTGCAGTGGAAATTGGAAAAGGTCATCATGAAAAAGCCCCTTGTTGATTCCTTCATCGTCAATTATGGTGGGAAGTATTGGCTTTTTGGCTCAGATCATAGTGGTTTTGGCACAAAGAAAAATGGGCAGCTGGAAATTTGGTATAGCAGTTCACCTCTTGGCCCTTGGAAACCTCACAAGAAAAACCCCATTTATAACATTGACCAGAGTTTGGGGGCTCGCAATGGAGGCAGGCCATTTGAATATGAAGGAAATCTTTATCGTATGGGTCAGGACTGTGGGGATACATATGGGAGACGTGTGCGTGTTTTCAAGATAGAAACCCTTACTGTTGAAGACTACAAAGAAATTGAAGTACCCTCGGGTTTTGTTGAGCCAAACAAGGGGCGAAATGCTTGGAATGGTGCTAGGTACCATCACTTGGATGTGCAACATCTTCCATCTGGTGGCTGGGTTGCTGTTATGGATGGTGATCGTGTTCCCTCTGGGGATTCAACCCGGCGGTTCATGGTTGGTTGTGCTTCTGTTACAGTTGCTGCTGCACTCATTTTGCTATTGGGCGTGTTACTTGGATTTGTGAATTGCATTGTCCCTCTTAACTGGTTCATTCATAACTCCGGGAAGAGGAATGTAGCTGTTTTGTCTTGGGAAAGGTCAAATGTGTTCTCTTCAAAAGTAAGACGGTTTTGCAGCCGCGTGAACAGGGCCCCGAATTTTCTCCGAGGCAAGATAAAGCACAATGCTTGTGCTAGGAGGTTTATTCTTACTATAATATTTGTAGTGGGAGTTGGATTGATGTGCATAGGATTTAAAAATATCTACGGGGGTAATGGCTCAGAAGAACCTTATCCGTTCAAAGGACAGTATTCCCAGTTCACCTTATTGACAATGACCTATGATGCTCGTCTCTGGAACTTGAAGATGTATGTGAAACACTACTCAAGGTGCTCTTCTGTAGGGGAGATAGTTGTGGTGTGGAACAAGGGAGTCCCACCAGAATTGAGTGATCTAGATTCTGCGGTACCAGTGAGGATCAGGGTAGAGGAGAAGAACTCTCTTAACAATCGCTTCAAGGTCGACCCGCTAATAAAGACACGCGCTGTCCTCGAGCTTGATGATGACATTATGATGACATGCGATGATGTTGAGCGAGGTTTTAACGTGTGGCGTCAGCATCCGGACCGGATCGTGGGATTCTATCCTCGGCTTAGCAGTGGGAGCCCATTGAAGTACAGGGGAGAAAAATACGCCAGAAAGCATAAAGGGTACAACATGATTCTTACTGGTGCAGCGTTCATTGACTCTCAAGTAGCTTTCAAGAGGTACTGGGGTGAGGAGGCGAGGCAAGGGAGGGAGATGGTGGACAGGTTTTTCAACTGTGAGGATGTACTTTTGAATTATCTGTATGCAAATGCGAGCTCATCGTCGAGGACGGTTGATTATGTAAAACCAGCTTGGGCAATTGACACATCAAAGCTTTCTGGCGCGGCTATTAGCCGGAACACGAAAGTGCATTATGGGCGGAGAAGCCATTGCCTCATGAAATTTTCAGAGATGTATGGAAGTTTAGCTGGTCGGAAATGGGGATTTGACAGTAGGAAAGATGGTTGGGATGTATAGTAGAGAGTTTTTCCTTTTTCTTTTTTTTTATAGGTAGGTCTTTGTCAACTTTTTTTGTGTTTTTACATCTTTGTGGGTATAAAGTCTTGTGTATACTTGTACCTCAGAATCTTATTTTAGGGGGTTTTGCAATAGAATGTCTGCAACATGTAAATTGGGTTTTATTATGGCCTTCTCATATTATTATATTTTTTTAATTTGTGCCCCCAACCCCCTGGGGGCGATGTTGGGATGAGAAGGTGGGAACATAGGGAAAAAGAAAGATGAGACAAATGGAAAACAGGAGTAGGAGAGTCAAGAGTGTTTCTTTAAAGACATTTCTTAGAAACTGTAATTCTTATGCTGGTGTTGATTCTTATGCTGATTGCCTTTTTTTTTTTTTTTACTATTTCGATGCTTTTAAGGGTAGCTTTCTTTTAATCTTTGATTCTTGGTTGTGGGGTGAATCCGAACTATGATAAAGGAACACTGGATTGAGTTTTATATGTGGGTTCGATTGGTTCTCAGATAATATGATCGGTTTGGATATGAGGTTTCATTATCATATGTTTACATGATTAACCCAACTAGGACACGTGTATACAATTTAAAACACAGAAAAATTAACATGGTCATCTTAAATGGCCATCTAGTTAAAGTTCTCCAAAACTCTGACTCTTTGATGTGTTAAGTTCTATATTGAAATTACTTTTACAACACTTCACTCCCAAATCACTTTATTTGATTTTGATGCAATAATATAAAAGATATTTATTTGATTTTGATGTGCTAAAAAGAACACTGCTAAATCTATTGTGGCATGAGAAGAAAGCCGCTCAGTGTTATCTTAGTCCAAAACAGAACAATAACAAAAAGATATATGGCTTACATTCCAGCTTACAAACTACATCCACTTGAAGAAATTTATAATGTGCAGCCAACACCTGCTGTGGGAATTTCACTATTCCAAAAGTAGGTAAATCTCTATAAGCACTCAACCTACATCACATTCACAAATTCGCAATCACCAATGTAGTTCGTGTTCACCATTGAGTCACAAGGGCCCATAAAAACTATAAATCAAACCCACAATGAGAATAGACTTGGGACCAAAAAGCAACACCCACAAATCACACCAAACACACTATAAATTGATTCAGGAAACGTAGCAAAACAGCAGCACATAAGGAAGGGGAAAACATCCTAGTAAATTGATTCAGGAACCAGAACATACACCAAAACATACAGCATACAGGCCTAAGACATTAGAGGGGGGAGAAGAAAGGAGGGACCAACCGAAGTAGTGGTACATACGGCAGCGGCGGTGAAGCGAGACAACGATGGCGGCACTGGTGTCGAGCGGAGAGGGAGGAGCAGCAGCGATGGCAGAACCCTGAACGGCGAGGGAGAATCGATGGCGGTAGAGCCTCGGACGAATAGGGAGGAGTGACGGCGACGATGGGGCCTCAAATCGAAGAGGAGCAGTGGCAGCTTGGAGCAGTGACGACGGCGGCAAAGATCAGAGACGGAGAAAGGTGAAGAGCGAGACACGAGCGAGAGGCGTAGAGAGAGAACGAGCGAGAGAGAACCATGGATTTTCACAATTCCTACAGTTATGAGAGGATTCTAATTACCTCACTTTTAGCCAATCAAAATACCTTGTTTAATTTCCTTGAATTTGAAGAATTCTTCATTAGTGATATCCAAACAGTGTATTTTGTAGGGAAGTATTTTAAATACCCTCAAAAAATACATTACCCTCAAATAATACTCCATCCAAACACACTCTTACAATACTCATTTTTATCAAAACCAATATTTCACACTACTAATCCAAACACACACTAATAGTATGTTTGGAAATTTTTGTACTATTAATTTTCAACTAAAATCAATTCTAGAGAGAGTACTATTTAAATGCCATAAATTTTAAGGAAAAATAAGCTAATTCATTATAAAATTATTTAAAATTAATTTTGAGGACAATTATAGTACATAAATCACCAACAGTACAGTACAATCACTCATCAAACACTTTATTTTTTCTTTTTATTTCTCACTTCATATCCAATCAATTCATATATCACATATTACATCTCTGTTTTTTTAATTTATCTCTCTATGTCTACTAAATACTTGAGTGGTCTACAAAACATTTTCTTTTTTAAGAATGCTAACCAAATTAACTTTTTTTTTACAAAGTATACAGAGCATATCGTCATTGAATTAATTTTCTTAAGTCTAGAAGATCACATTAAATGTTTCCTAACAAATTTTTCATTCTAATCACAAATAAATCAAATACTAAATTAAATACTTAAAGAGTGCAACAATATGTTAAATTTTCGTACAGAGGTATTAGCTTCGTTTCACTAAATTCACAGTGATTAATGTGTGATATAGACTGAAAACGGTCAAAGCAATGAATCTGAATTTCGAAGTTGTGAGCATGGGAGTCCTCTATCCATTGGAAACAGGACAGTGACAGAAAAAAGAAAAGCATGAAATTGCACAAAAGCTTTTGTAATCAATTCATGTGCATTATTTATGCAAAACACTCTTCTTCCCACGACAAGTGTTTTCGTTCCTGATTTAGGCATGGTAGTAGCTTAGCCACACACACAGAGAGAAACAAGGAAGACAAAATTGAATCATCTCCATCATCATCATTCTTTCCCCTTCTCTCTCTTTCGATCCCCCTCTCGCTAGGGATAGGGTTTTCAATTTCCAATCAAGCACAAAGCTCACGCCTTTCGCATTGGAATCACGAATTGCGTTTACCCTTTTCATTTTCAGCCAAAAGGGTAACAACCTACTCTCCTCCCCAGGCTTCTAGAGAGAGAAAGTGATCATGGGAATGTAGTGTGGAGTTGTTGGTGGCTGAGCAATGTTGGAAATGGAGAAGGATTTTGATTCCAAGTTGAAGATTCAGGGGAATTCTTCGTCTTCCAATGGGGGTGGTAATGTGCAGAGATCCAAGAGCTTTGCTTTTAGGGCTCCCCAGGAGAATTACACCATTCAGGACTTTGAATTGGGCAAGATCTATGGTGTTGGCTCTTATTCTAAGGTTCGGAGACATATGCTATTTTCTTTTGATTTTTATGATTTTTGTTTTTGTGCAATGCTTTGATTTGATGGACGCATGAATCCCCTGGATGATGTTGGCACTGATGCCACAACTTAGGTCTAGTTTTGGCAAGTAATACATGTATTCTGTTCAGTTTCTTTGAATGACCACTGATGGTTATTGTGCATCAGATAACTCTATGCAATATTGTGATTGTTCATCCTTGTTTCTTGTTGCTATGTAATGTTGCTTGAAACACCATTTTGCCTTATATTTGGAATTTTGCTTTGTAAAGATTATTCTTCAATTCTCTGGCATCAACGGTTGCTGAAAACCTGTGAAGATTGCTTATACCTCCATGGCCTCATCCCTTCCCAGTTCCCATCCTCTCTGAAGAAAGCACAGGGTGGGGGGAGGGGGTATAGTTCCATTCATTTTATAGAATCGGAAAACACCCTGAATTTTATGAAGTATATTGTTTCTGATAGCTCTTGCGGTATTGTGACTAAATTCAAAGACTCATTCAAATATCTAACAATTTGAGCAAATAAATCCTCAACATTACTTTTGAAGTAATTAATTAGAATTACATGAGTTGCAGAGCTGGAAGTAAAGCAAATCGTAAGCAGTAGAAAATGAAGCAAACTGAAGTTACGATTGGCATGGTTCAGTCAATTGTATTGGGTTTACTCAGTTGGAATTGAAATGAAACCACTGATGCATGAAATCAACATCATATTCTTCCTTCAAGTGTGTTATGTGATTCCTTATTTCTTGTGAAGAATTTCACCCCTCACATGGCTTGCCATTTTGTGTACTTATTTACAATACATTGCTACTGCTGAGTGCTATGTGATATCTTACCGAAAACCTTTTGTTTTTTTTGTTACTAATGCCTGCTTTTGCTTCTCATGTTCAACTTATTTTCCTATGTTTTAATTGATGTGTTTTGGCTTGCTATTGTGGCATTTAAAATGCACCAATAGTTCTAATTGTTTGAATAAAAATTGTCTGACCTTTTCAACCCTTTGGTACACTTTCCAGAGTTTGGATATCTATACAGAATATAGAGTTTTCAATTTTTTCCGTGTTGTTAACTTCTTGACCCCTCTAGCTCTTGCACTTGCACTCTCTCTACTGTGCTACTTGGTTTATGATTTATTTTCCTTCTTTGCCCAACTTTTTTGGCTGCCCGTGCACAAAGTTATATGACGTTGAAGGAAAAAAGATTTTGTAACTTGTACTGATTCAGAACTTTCTTTTTCTTTTATACTGGACAGTTGTTTGAGTAATATCTTTCTTATTATGTTTATAGGTTGTTAGGGCAAAGAAGAAGGACACAGGAACTGTATATGCATTGAAAATCATGGACAAAAAATTTATTACCAAAGAGAATAAAACAGCTTATGTGAAGTTGGAACGCATAGTGCTTGATCAATTGGATCATCCTGGCATTGTGAGGCTTTATTTTACATTTCAAGACTCATTTTCTCTGTGTAAGTTGCCTTGGGTATATTTTCTCTTTATAGTTTCTTTTCCTATGGGTTACTCCTCTCTGCGATTACTTCTCACTCTCAGTCTTCTTTTTGTTGGATTGCCAATTCGGTATACATTATTTGACATTACTTTTTGTTCTTTCCTCTCTGTTCCTTTTAAATTGGAGAAGACATGGCACTTGAATCCTGTGAAGGTGGTGAGCTTTTTGATCAAATAACCAGGGTAAGCTAATACAAAACTTCAATGCACATTTTCCATGTGATGGTCTGTACGTATAAGTAATTTCTCTGGAAAAATCTTCTACAACATACTGAAAGTGTTTAATCCAGCAAGATCAAGGTTTAGTCCTACGTAGGTCTTACTATTAAACAATCAAAAAAATAATATTTTCTGTGTTTTTGTTATTTTTAATTTTCCAAAAAGAGGAAATTATATATGGTGCGCCATAATTTTTATTTCTTAATAAGGCTTTCCAAGATCCAGGATAAATTAGTATTATCTTTTTTATCATTTCTTTGTATACGCATATCTGCATAAGTGCACATTTTAAAAACAAAGCTAAATTACACTTCACCCCTTGAAATTTCTTGATGTATCACTAAACTTTATTTCATTTTTGTTTTGCATAAAGTTTCGCTTGTCCATATTTATTCTTCTGTCATTATCATTAGGAATTTAAGTTATTAATATAGACTGAAATTTCTCATGGGTCGACGGCGACATGGTTATTGAAACCTTTTATGTTTGTGATCTTATCAAGGAATTATACAATTTGATAGACTCTCATAAGAAAGTATTCATGCTTTAAGTATTGTGTGGAGTTTGGAAGTTGTTTATTTGTTAGCTAGTATCTTTCTGCATGCTTGTTACTTCATGATATATACTAGCAAACTTTCTGCCTTCATGTGTGCAGAAAGGTCGTCTAACTGAGGACGAGGCACGATTTTATGCAGCTGAAGTTGTGGATGCTCTCGAATACATACATAATTTGGGAGTGATACATCGTGATATTAAGGTAGCTACGTGACAATGATTATACTTCATTGCTTTATATGGCCATGTGTGAAAATTAAATTTCTCCAATTGCAGCCAGAGAACTTATTACTTACGGCAGAAGGGCATATTAAAATAGCTGATTTTGGGAGTGTGAAGCCAATGCAGGATAGCCAAATCACTGTCCTTCCAAATGCAGCATCAGGTAAAATTGGAGAAATGTGGAAGGTGCTTTTTTATTGTTATTCTTTTTACGTTATAATTATTAATTTTTTTGAAATTTTCTAGATGACAAAGCCTGCACATTTGTGGGAACAGCTGCTTATGTCCCTCCAGAGGTTCTTAATTCTTCTCCAGCAACCTTTGGGTAGGGTCTGAATATAAATGGATCTTATTTTTCTATGATAATATTTTCACATGCAAATTTATATGAATGTAGATTGTTTTTAACTTTGGTTCGTTATTTTTTTCTAAATCATTGAATTTTTCAACAATTCAGAATTCAGACGTCAATTTTGTCCATGCGTTGAGTTTCTTTAATCCTTTTGTTTCATTCCACAGAAATGACCTCTGGGCACTTGGATGCACATTATACCAAATGCTTTCTGGAACTTCCCCTTTTAAAGATGCAAGTGAATGGCTTATTTTCCAAAGAATTATAGCAAGAGAAATTCGATTTCCAGATTACTTTTCAGACGAAGCAAGAGACCTTATTGACCGGCTATTGGTTAGTATTTATGACTGCACGCTGAAATCCCAGCATCCCTTGTGTGCTTTCTAATTCTTATACATTGCTACACTTTTGACAAATTATCCTCATCCTATCTTTGTAACCATTAATTCGCTATACTTAATTTGACTAACTAAGCATAAATTAGAGTGAAATCTCAAATTACAGCGGTTCTTTTCTGGTTTTCTTGTAAGACAGTATTATGAGATAGGGTGATGTGCAAACACAAGTTTGTTTGTTTTTTTTTCTTCTTTTTCCTGTTGATTTGGGGATAACAAGAGCCATTTTGCTAGGATTTAGAAAACCCTAACAGCAGCCACAAGGTTGGGACTTGGGGGAAAAATAGGAATAATTTTTGGTATTTCTCAATATATAAAACTGGAAAATAAACAAAAAGAGAGAAGAGATAAAGAGAGGGATACGAAAAACAACCCTAAGGGATTCACAAGAAGGAGAACCTTCTTTCAAGGGAGTATCCCTTCTAGGGGTGAAACCCTCTTACAAATCTAATACTCAAATCTAAGGAGAGTACTCCTATTTATAATAAACTAATCCTACTAAGCTAATGACTTTGGCCCAGCATAGACCCAACTAAAATAATAAAAACAGACTTAATACCAAACTGTACTAAAACTAACTAATAGAGATAGATAAAATCAATCCTAAGCCCAAACACAACAGGCCCACTGACTATAATTTAGAACCCTAACACATTTTCATTCCTATTCAGTGGTTACCCTTGGGCATTAAATAGCTCCTCTAAAGTGAGTTGTTTGTAAAGTGAGGAAGTAAGTGTGAATTATCCACTCTTGGATGTTAATACTTAATACTATATTGTACTTTAAATTAAACCAACGTTGGATACACATTACTCACTTTACAGACAAGCTCACTTAAGAGGAGCCTTGTCCTTAGCCTTGTACGTCCAGAAAAATAGAAGGGGGAGATGGTAATGAAAACTTTCTTTTGACAACATTATTCAGTTTCTAAGTCCTTTTAGAACCAGCATTATTTATTTACCTTAGTATAATTATCACCAGTATCGATTGATTTTTATAGGTTTTTGAGCTTAGAACCTTTTCATATTTGTTTTATTCACCGCCAACATTATTTTACAGAACAATGATATTTTTCAGAAAAAAAATATTATATGAAAAGTTTAAAGACATCATATTTATTTCAGTACATAACTAAGTATCAATGAAACTAATCAATACATGATAGGATAAACTTGAAAAAATAAAACATTTATGGTACTAATACTACATTTCATCCCTTAGTTTTACATATTAGTTTTACAAATTTCTTAGCAAGCATCCTTATGTTGCATGCTATGGGTTATTAATTTTCGAAGTTTTAATTTTTAATAGTAATGTAACTGTGATGCAGGATTTGGAACCTAGCAGGAGACCGGGTGCAGGATCTGATGGTTATGCTATTTTGAAAAGGCATCCCTTTTTCAAGGGGGTTGACTGGAGCAACTTAAGGGCACAAGTTCCCCCAAAACTTGCTCTGGAACCTGGGGTTAGTGGGGTATGACTTCATTTGCATTGTTTGCTCTATAAAATGTTATTTACGGAGAATAAGAAAAGGAACCTTGATATTTTGCCCACATCATTAGTTTAAGAACACAATTTCTAACTCTCGTCATTTTCACTTTTAGACTCAGTCGCCTGCGGATGATGGTCAGGACTCGTCATGGAGTCCTTCTCACGTTGGGGATGGTTCTGCGGCTTCAGCTAGACAACCTGATGGAGCTACATCATCTACCGAGGGGACTGGTCACATAACCAGGCTAGCTTCAATTGATTCGTTCGATTCAAAATGGTATGCTGAAACCTTCCTGCTTGTCTGCATTTTGCATGCAATCATATTCTAAAAAAGAAAAGGGCAAACATGGTGCTAAAAAGCTCCCGCTATGCGCGAGGTTCAAGGAGGGGTCGGACCCACTTTGTGGATCTAATGTAGGCAGCCTTACCTTGCATTTTTGCAGATTTCACAGCTCAAACTTGTGACCGCAAAGTCACATGGCAGCAACTTTACCGTTGCGCTGACCGCCGAGGCTCGCCCTCTACGATATATCCGATCATATTTCTAATGACAAGAAATTGTTGTGATGTATTCACTTGTTCCTGTGTCAGTTATGTCACCTTAGAAAGCTCAAATGTTGGTATAATTCATAAATAAGCCCAGATTTCCTCAAATAAAAGAAAAACTTCAAAATATGTGCCCAGCTAGAACTTTCAATGCAATATCCTGTGTTTTAATTATTGTATGGAATGGTGCATGTTATCCTTTTATTTGATGTTCTTCAAGCTTTGGAGGTTTTTACATCACAGAAAACCATATTTTAATCATACATAAACAGGGGAAAATTGTTTCAGTTTTAATATTCAGTTGCTAAACCCTTAGGACTTAACATGTTCAGGTCTCATAGTCACATGCCATATTGATTGAGTTATGTTGATTTACATGCATGTTTATATTCCCTTATGACCTCAACCAGTTAGTATTTCATTTATTTTACACATCACCTATCCTATCAATTGCACATTTTACAGAGATATAATAGTACATTCCTGCAATCAGCAGGCAAATAATGAGTTAAAATAGCATTTTGAAAACTCTTGTACACAGTGGCTATTGAAAAAGCCCATGCTTACCTGGCTTGTCAACTAAAAGTCAAGTTTTGTGCTCATCTAACAGGCAACAATTTTTGGATCCCGGCGAATCTGTTCTTATGATCTCTATGGTGAAGAAATTACAAAAACTAACAAGCAAGAAGGTGCAGCTCATCCTCACCAACAAACCGAAGTTGATCTATGTGGATCCGTCGAAATTACTTGTGAAAGGAAATATAATATGGTCTGACAATCCAAATGATTTAAGCATTCAAGTGACTAGTCCTTCACATTTCAAGATTTGCACAGTAAGTTTTCTCTACTCTATAGGATCTTGTTATACAATTTGCACTATGTGAAAATAGGGAACAGTATTTATTAATATATTCTATTCTATATTGTTTATGGGACTTTCCTTCACATTTTCCTTGTTAAATCTATTGATGCAGCCTAAAAAGGTTATGTCGTTTGAGGACGCAAAGCAAAGAGCATCTCAGTGGAAGAAGGCAATTGAAGGACTTCAAAACCGGTGAATTCATTCTGGTTGAGTAACATTCTTTTAGATATCTTCATATTATTCACCAAGAAGTGATATAAAACAACAATCAAATTACTCATCAAAAGGAAAACGAATTTGTAGATTTAGCTTTTGCTAAAGCTGGTTTAAGCTAATTCCTCATCAAAGCTTAATTTTATGACGAGTTTTTCCATCCTCTTTCATGCTTCCATGGAATGATGATATGTAGAAGTTCTAGTTGTTGTAGCCATGTTGGGGATTGGAACCAATACTTTGTAAGAAAAGATTCGGTTATTTTTTTATATAAAGATATATCGCAAGCTGGAAGATATCACATTTTGGTTACCATAATGTAATGTATGAATCATTGAATTGCTCAATTTATTGTTTCTTCAGCCCTTGGTGATCTGTAAATAATATCGGTTCAATCTGGCAATTCTATCAGCGTTGAATAGAATATGAGGCCGTTAGTATACCAATTAGAAAGTATGAAAATGAAAAAATAAGACATCCCGAGGCACGTTTTGTGTTATTTTTCCGTTTTCTTACTTTTTGATTGGCATCTAAGTGGGCTTATGTGTTACTTCTTTTTAAAGGGAAGTTAAGGCTGCGTTTGGTAAGCTCTACCCTATTAGTACTTCTGCAGAACTAGGATCACTATTTATTTGTTATACCAAGACAGATGAAAAGAGACACCCTGTTGTACTTGTAATCTATCAAATTTGCCTAATGTATGGTCCAGAAAGCAGATAAAACAAAGAACAAAGACCATGTGAAAGAGTTATAATTCGTAGATATCCATTAATGGTAGACAGTTAGAGAGAGAAAGGAAAAGAAAAGAGAGAAGTAATGAAGGTAATATATAATGTAATGTGATAAGTATGAGATAAAAAGAAAAGTAAGGTGTTTACGGGTGCTATCTGAATTCCATTTGTCATGGAACTTGTCATTGATATTGATATTTTCCTTATATGACCTCATGACCTCAAGAGGATAGTAATTGCTTTACACCTAAATTGAGTCTGAATGGACATTTATCTACTAACCTTTTAATATGACAATTCAAATTCGGCTCCTTAAAAAGGTTTGGTGTGTTGAATTAATTTTGAGGTGCCAAAAAACAAATAGTGAAGTCCTCTATTAACTTCAATTCAATTCTATTAACTTGTTATTTTAAGTTACAAATGAAAATGGAGCCATGTGCAAACTTTAACCTAAATTATTATCAATAAGGACATGCCATTACTACGGAATAAGATTCTCTCAATTGAATTAATAATGCGAAGTGAAATATTGTGTTTATCTTTCTCATAATAAATATTTGGGTTAATGGTTTAATATGTCCCTGAAGTTGTACCGAAATTTGTGTTTGGTCCCTCGCTGGAAAAATGACGTTTAGTGGCGGTAAAAAACAGCCAGTAATTGTAAAAAGACCGCCACTAAACGTCATTTTTTCTGGGGAGGGACCAAACACAAATTTCAGTACAACTTCAGGGACCCGTCGAACCATTAACCCTAAATATTTAAAAAAGTTCCACTTATTTAAGGAGGATGAACATAGCGATAGACAAAAAAAATTAAATTGAGGACACTTAGAGTTTACACTTAAAGAGGATCCTAATCCCCTGCACTAACTACACTCTCCAAGATTCCAGTTGGGAAGAGATAAATGTGATAGTGCCAATATCAACTTTAACCTCCGTACTCATTTGTTGGGTATACCATACCCACTACCAATAATAATAAATTTTGTTGTGTCCAATTGATATGATATCCTTTACCATCCCTATTGCCAATAATAATTACAAAGACCACTCTTCAAGAATTAATTTTTTTGAAGGACTAGACCATAGGCTAGCTCCAAGGGTTAATGAGGGAAAGCCAAAAATGCCACTGCCATAGTAGCTAGTGGAACAGATATGTTGTCATCTACCACCTCAGCAATGGGAAGGGACTCCACAACTGTTGCAACAACAGAAACAAAAGCAACTCTAGGCACAGCACTCCCCCAATCTAATTGCACATGTCCTAGAACTGAATAGTAGTACAGCATCCTACATACAATAACATCAAAACTGTCATGTCAAAACAATACTTTTTAACATTTTTAGGTGCATATCCTGCAATTTTAAGGTAGAAATAACATAAAAGGAATAGTTCTGTTGAAATGTTGGGTTAAGTTTGTAACACACCCAATTGAAACCAAGAATCCAAACATGAGCATAGATATGCTACCAGCCCAACTCTTTTTGGGGTTGTAAGGAATCTTCATGGATCCATATCTTCTACCTATGATATCAGCTACACCTTTAAACCATCAAGGTCAAATCTGATTAGATTAGACAAATCAGAAAAGCCATCATTAAGATCAGAATAAAAGGAATATGCATTAGCAATACCATCCCCTCCACACATCATTGCCAAAGAAACTATCCCAATTGGAGACTCACGCCAGAATGCAAGAGCACACAATATAAGTATCAGAACATAACACAAGGGACCTCTTAGCAATTCTCTGCAGTTATGAACAACTCAATTAATGCTTAAGAGATATTAGTTGGTTATTAGACTAGGTAGTTAAACCAAAGCATGTGATGAAAATGAATGAAGACATTACCTTGGATCTCCTTCTCTAGTCACTGATTTGATGAGTCCTTCATCAGAAGCCAATGAAAGACCATTCACCAAAAGCCTCAAGCAATTCACAAGAGGAACAAAAGCAGCAAAGTAGCGAGCACTAGGAGAGTTGCTATCCTAGCATCAAAATTTAAAAATTTAAAACAAAATAATCATCATCACCATCAAAACTTGATCAAAATCAATGCAGAGCAAAAGCGAGTTGGATTAGCGTTTTGGGTAAAATTTATTATAGTAAAAGTGAGTTGAAAGAAGTCAATTATATTTGAATACATTTATGAAAAAGTGAAAGTAATTTTTGTTGAGTGATTGTATTCAACCGGAAGCTACCATCTCTAGCTTCTACCAGAAATTGACTTTCGGTCTGAAATCAATACTGCAAAATGATTCCAAACATTGAAATTTTCATCCAGAATTGATTTTATTCTGCC
The DNA here is from genome assembly GCA_030819835.1 of Acmispon strigosus. NCBI lineage: Eukaryota > Viridiplantae > Streptophyta > Magnoliopsida > Fabales > Fabaceae > Acmispon > Acmispon strigosus. The sequence continues at coordinate 67,578,949 of JAUAMA010000003.1, read as the reverse complement.
AAAATCGATTCTGAGGTTTCCCAATGAAAAAACCAAACACACTCTTAATTTGATACACAGAAATGGGGTACCTGAAAATGGGCCAAGCAACCAGGAAAAGCAAGCCAGATAGTATATGGACCAGTTTTCTGCTCAGACTCTGCAAAGTGCCACCAATTTCTCAAAATCCAAAAGATCCACAACCAACCACAAAAATTTCCATCAATAACCAAACCCCAGAATTCAAATTGAATCAAACAAGCAATAAATGGATTCATTTTTCGAAATTTGTGTACACACATGCATGCAATAATTGATTGAACTGAACACTACCTGCTTGATGATCTTCCTCCGCGTGAGATCATCAAAAGCGAAAACGAGGGCGTAAGCGCCCCCAAGAACACCCACTGTGGCTCCAGCATTGTGGAGCAGATCCTGGGCGATTTCAGAGGCAGCAAAAGTGGACACAGACACCCTGTGATTCAAACGGAGTACAGCTGGCAAAACAGGGGAACACGGAAACCGGACAGTGTCTGTTGTTGTTGTTGTCGGCTTGCTCCGATGAAGGAGGGTGGTGGTGGTTGCCGGAGCGCGGCGGTTCACGGCGGAGAATGCAAGGAGGTGAGAGGATAAGAGCGTCATAGCTCCTCTGGAAACTAGAGCTCATCCAGAAAAAAAAAAATTAATCCTCTTGTTGTATTCAAGGATAAGCTCTTTTTATGTGAGTGAGTTTATTTATTTGTTCCTAATTAATTAAAGTTGGTCCCTTTCACAGTTTCACCCATAAAAAGTAACCGTGTGATTTAAATTAATTAAACTTAACTGTATATTGATTTTGATGTATTAATAATATACTTGTGATGTACTTTTAACACTATACAATTTTAGTTGTTGTCTTCATTAACTTTTCATTAATTAACTTAATTCGAATCCACCCAACTTTTGAACCATTGAAAAAAAATGTTATATCGATTGTTAAGTTTAATTTAATTTATGTAGAATACACTAAAAATATGGGTCTCTATCCAATTAAGTAGAATCAATGTAAATTTCTACTAATCTATGAGTGAATGTTAGTTAAAAAAATAATATATGAGTGAATGTTAAGAATAATATTAAAGTGAGTATTAGTAGCACTCTTATATCAATAAGTGGTTCAAATAGCAAAATTTATTTACATACTAATAGCATATTTGGGTCCATTTCTTGTTTTCTAGAATTCATTATGACACCTAAAAGCTATTCGGTACTCACATAAGTTTCTCTGCACAACTGATTTTGGCTCTATAATTATTTGTAAAAGAAATTTCAAACATGCATTTAGTAACTTTTAAATTTTAAAATTAGTTCTGAGAATAAAAAAAATATCCAAACATATTATAAAATTATTGCCACATTTTTACCAATTACATTTTGGTGATACATGTATGGTCTTTCCCTATACTATGTGTGTCTCTTTTATTTCTATCTTTTTTTTTCCACTACATTTCTTTTTAAGATGGATGAGTTTAGTTGAGGGTCGGTTGTACAAGAACAAAAGCAGCACCCTTCAATATAATAAGCCAATTGTCATATCCTGCAAAATTAGTTACTGATGTGGATGTTGATGTTGATATGGATGTCGATTTCGTGTAATCAAAATCCTTTTTCTAAGTTTCCATGCTCTCCCCATATTGAAAGGAGCACCTTCCATAATTGCTTGATATGTTTTTGGTGATTTCGTAGGAGATCCATGTGACTCAGATCCACCAATGAATAATTTGAGTACGGGTAGCCATGCTTGTTCGTTTGGTTCTAATTAGAAAACCAAAAACAATTATTTCCTCATTATAAATAAATTCAACCTTTTAAAACACTTCTTATTTTTATTTATTAACTTTATTTTAGGAAAATGTTTTGTTCACACTAATCCACAACCTAATAGAAAGAGATATAAAAAGAAAAGAGACAATTAAGCGATATAATGAGTGGTGTAGGTGCACATGGGCTGGCCATATCCCGTCAACCCGCCCAACCCAACCCGACTTGCTAGCAAAAGTGAGGATTGGATTGTGTCAGTGAGTCTAGTCGGATGAATTTGCATGTAATCTAATTAAAGTCAGTTCGCGTATTAAAAATGCAACGCTATGTATCAACCCAATACGTAGATATATAATATTTTTTATTTAAAAAACCTTTTATTTTCCCCATTATTAAAATACACTAAATAGTACTATTTCATGTTGATTGGTTCAATTTTTGTGTAATTTTCATGTTATTGTGATTTATAACAGATTTACCAATTTTTATTTTATTTTTATAATTTTTTTATGTTCTAGATTTACTATTATTTCAATAGCAATTTGATCACCAATCGATCCAATTTGAACATCATTAGTTTAGTTTGGTTGGGGTTCAAAAGTTAATACACTTGAAATTCAACCCAAACTAATTTAAACAATAGGTTCAGATTTTATTTATAAACTCGTTTGCACCATTAGATGTGATAGGAAAAGAGAGGGAAACATGAAGTAAAAGTAAATGAGAGGAATATATATATATATATATATATATATATATATATATATATATATATATATATATATATATATATATGTTATTTGTTTTATTTGTCCACTTAACTTAACTTTGTTTTGCTTGACGTATATCTATCACTTTTGAGTGCATGGATTGAAGAGCTTTAATGATAGAATGTGTTAACAGTTTTCATGGGACATTGCATAATGTGTATGTATGGTAACAGTGAATGTGAAGTGTGGCAGAAAAATAACTATTGTTGTATTAACCAAAAGCAGAGTTGCCACAAGGAGACACTGTCACATTTCTCTGTTGCTTTGCTGACTTCTAGGCCCTACGAATTGGTACTGTTGTGTGCTTTTGCCACATGTGTTGCCAGTTTTGTTTTGTTTTTTTCACTTCCAAAACTTGATATATTGTATCAATTTTTATATGAAAAGTTAATATAAAGTTAAAATGAACCAAAATAAAAACTTGTTAACTGGTGGAATGGTTTTTTTACGTGATTTATTTAAGCCGTTTGATCTACTATTACATTTTTAAATGGGTGAGAATTACACCTATATCTAAAAAAGCAAGATATCTTATATTTTTATTCCTCGAGAAAAACATAGATTTTGTCCACTTATCTTTTTCTTTTCAAAAGATTCCATTCATATAAAAACTGAAACGGGGATGAGACCCCAATGGGCCGAGCCCAATCTTGTGAATGTTCTTCGGGCGTTGATAAATACCTCACCCCCACCCAAACACATTTGACAATTTTAGTTTCTTGAATTAAAACTTAGTACACATTAGATAGATATATGGTGTTGTATATGATGAACTACCATTTAAGTATTCCACCCGTGATAAACCTCTTCTACACGTAGTCGGTAATTAGTGGACGGTAATGTTAATTTACAACAATTGATTAACAGTTGAAAATATGTCGATGTTGAAATCTTCGATAATTATTTCCTACTGATGGAGGAGACGACGACTTTTTCTGTCAGTAATTAGTAATTTGAATGGATTTTTTTTTCTTGATTGAGATTAAAGTGTTTCACTGATGGAAAAAACTTCAACTCTCAATTTTTCACACCCTTCGTAACAATATCACAATCCTCAATAGCCTAAATTTCGTATTAATATCTATGTTCACAACACAACACTAAACAACTTGTTATTAATACAATATTGATTAAATGATGTAAATTACTTAATGCAATTGACACGAAATTTAGGCAATTCAGGTTTGTGATACTGACTAGAATTAATTTCATACTTTTATAATTATACATGTTCACGATATATGTATATGATAAATATAGTTATTCTAACATCAATGATACACAAGACTTTATAAATATGCCCCTTAAAACCGTAAATATTTATATAGGAAAAAAATTAAAAGCAAAAGAAAGTAAAAAAAAAACACTAAACAAATATTAAAGAATTAAAAAGAAATATTGAATAGAAGAAGAAGTGTTGTAGTGAAAGTGACATGAAGCACCCCTTTATATAGGTTATTGGTGGCCTAAATTATCGATAAAACTCTAGGTAAATTAGATCGTGACTTTTTAGTTGGAAAGAAGGCGGTCTAGTAGAGGTGTGTGGCCGGTAATGTTACCCACAGTTGTGACCGTCAGAAAGTTTTCCCCTTTTACTTTTCCCACCATTGACCGATGGTGTAGGCATTCGGTAATACTTCCTGCCAAGTGTTTCCCATCAAAACATTCACGACACTTATATCAACGGCCTTAGAGTTAGTAAAAAGATTATTTTTATCAGGAAAAAAGGCGGGCCTGACAATAAAACCATCAATAATCCAGAGAATTACCGACAAATGTGCAGTCATTAGTAAAACATTATCGATAATTGCTAGTGAAAACCCATCAAACGGGCATAAAACGTGCATTAAAAGGTGCAGTGCACCTGCATTACACAAGTTAAAATAGTAGAATAGTTGCCAGGATGACGAAGGACGAAGAAACGGATGAAATGGTTGCTGCGGCGAGAAGGAGAAGGAAGAAGAAATGGATGGTGTGTGGAGAAGAAAAAGAGATGGGTCCATTCGCACCTTTAGGATTTTCTGTTTTTTTATTTTAATTTTAATATTAGGCGTATATTTGAAATTAAGCAAAAAAGAGGTGGTGGTAGGTCCAATGGGATGACCCCAAACCCAACTCCCCACATTATATTATTTATAATGAATAAAAAAAATAAAAAGACCTTCACAAATTCACTAGTCGGGTCGGGCACATGGTGTGCAGTGTTTGTCGTACCACACGACTTTGTCCATTTTTTTAGAATCTATCCATAAATTCCATGAATTTAAAATGAAAAAAATTCTATGGATACCCATTTTTGTGCGGGTACAATTTTTAAAATGAAAAAAATTCTAGAAATATACAAAAAGTTAAAATACCAAGATTATAAAAATTAAAAATAAAATGCAAAAATGGTTAATCCAATAAAGCTAATTCTCTTGATGATATTTTGACTAAGAATAGTTGCACAAAGTTAGAGCCTCTGTGGGAGTTTTTTTTTGAACAATCTTAATTCAGTTTGGATGTTGTTTTTTTCCCAGTAGGATGTTCTCAAGATCTTTTTCAATTCAATAAACTTTCTCTTACGAAAAAAAAAAACAGAACTTGCATACCTTTTTTTTTTGGTAAGAAGAACTTGCATACCTTTGATTTATTAATTTAGATGGAAGACTAAATGACTTCAAAAAATATTGAAGACTAAATAATTTTAGGAAAAATAAAACAAAATCTAAATACCTTGATTTATGAATTAAGGTAGAAGACTAAATGATTTCAGAAAAAAATTATGGCAGAGTAAATAGTTTGTGAAAAAAAGTTAACGAGTAACTTTTAAAATGAATAAAAATTCACCAGTTTAAATATGTATTTAATATTTGTCTGGGTCTCTCAATATTTTTAGTATGACTTTAGTCTCTATGTTTTCGAAATAGTCATGTTTCAGCCTTTAAGAGTAATACCAAAAGAATAAAACAATTCCAATTACTTGTTTCCTAGTAACTTTCTGCCATCGAAATTCCCTTTTTCTTATGGTATTGATTATCTGACAAATTTTTTCAGGAATAAAATGCATATTACGCTAATATTATATTAATAAATTTATTTTAATTAGTTTAACATGTGTATCATTCGCGGAAGATAACGTTCGAGCTGAAAACATCCGCATCCTAACTAGTAGAGATAATTCTCCCAGTGGAACTACTCGTATGCGATATAAGAAGATATTTTTAATTAATTTTTTAATAAAAAATCGTTAGTTTTTGGATGAAAATGAATGGAAAACTATAAGTGGAGGACCATTTATGTTAACTTTTTAATTTAGGGATCAAAAGTGGTAAATCATGATAAGTGAGGGACCAAAAGTGCTATTAAGCCATATTTTTTTTTTTTGACTTTAGTCCTATGTTTTTGAGATAGTCATGTTTCAGCCTTTGAGAGGATTAATACCAAAAGAAAAAAACAATTCCAATTACTTGTTTCCTAGTAACTTTCTGCCATCGAAATTCTTTTTTTCTTATGGTATTGATTCTCTGACAAATTTTTTCAGGACTAAACCAATATTCACAGGAATAAAAAGCATATTACGATAATATTATATTAATAAATTTATTTTAATTAGTTTAACATGTGTATCCTTTACTCAGATATTGTTTGAGCGGAGAACATTTGCATCCTAACTAGTAAAGATGACTCTCCTTGTGGAAATACTCGTAGGTATCTCAATTAAGGGGAATTAACATGAGACAATTTATAATTCTTTAGTTATGAAAGATAAAGAAATAAATAAAATATTAAAATATTGTATTAAATAATGTATTCCAGAAAATATTTTATTGTGTAATATATATATATATATATATATATATATTTCATCATATTCAATAATAATCATCTTTTACTAAGAATAAAATAAGTTATTTTAATATAATTAAATTTACTATATTATATTTTTGGTCAAATTAGGGCTTGTTTGGTCAAATTAAAGTGTTTTTTCCATTTTGGTTAATGAAAAGAGAAAAGTTATTGCATTGACCATCAAATAATTAATTCAATTTCAAAACCAACTCATGTGAAAACGGTGGATGGACTCAGTGGTGAGAATTATCTCTCAATTATTATGTGGTTTTGATGATCAGTTTCAAGTGAAAAATCTCATCTGTGTAATATTTTACTACTAAATCTGATGGGGTTATCAGAAACTAATTAATGGATCATCCTCCATTAATTTGCTTTGATGTTTATCCTATAATTCACTTTTGTTCTCATGGAAAACCAAATAATTATGGAAGAAAAGTAGTAAAAGAGAATCTGAATATCTTGACTTGACTAAAATCTGCATTAACCATAAAATAAAATTGACCAGAATTACTAGATTTCTTCTTTAAGTCACACGACTTTGCGACCAAATTAATCTTCATTCACAACACAACCCTTCCCCCAAAAGTTGCACCTTTTCATCTTCAACCCATTCCAACCTATAAAAGAGCCACCCCATCTAACATGATCCTCCACTCACAAAATCCATAAACATTCACAATAATATAACCACCGTAGCCATGGCAAGAAACTTGGACATGTTCTCTTTCTTACCAGATTCTCTTATTCTCTTCATCGTTTCTTTGCTTCCCTACAAGGACGCAGCAAGGACCTCAATCCTCTCCAAACAGTGGTTGGAGACATGGCGCAATTCAAAGAAGATTCGCGTTGAGTTCAACGAACCCCTCTTCGAGAACCCCGGTGAATCCAATGAATCCAAAGAAGCAAAGAGAAGGGCCTTCCTCAACTCCATCACCCATTGGATCTCACACAACACAAACCAATTTGTCGACAAGTTCTCTCTCAAGGTTTCTGACCCTCAAAGTTGCCAAGAAATCATAGAACGATGTGTTGCATTTGCAACGCAGCGTGGGGTGAAAGAGTTGAGTCTTGATTTCTCTGATCCAAACTGGAGAGAGAACAACTTGAATGTTCCTATACCTTTGATGCAGTTGCCACAACATGTCTATGACCTTGGGTCATTGCTTGAGTCTTTGAAATTGTATTCATGCGGCTTTTCCATGCCTGATATGCTTCATTTTCGGTCGCTTAAGGAGATTTCTTTGGGGTGGATCAAATTTTCCGAAACCACTCTTCAGAGTATGCTACGCAATTGCAAGAAACTTGAGAGCTTAAGTCTCAAGAAGTGTGGTGTATCGGGAAGCTTTGACATGGGTGATGAAAAGATTGGATTGAAAAGGTTAGTGATTGACAAGTGTGAGTTTAAATATGAGTACATTGTTTTAAGTGCGCCAAAACTTGAGTTCTTCAAGTATTCTGGGAAAGTATGGACCTCACATATAATCACACAACAAGAAGTAATGGATGAGGCAGAAATTGACTTTCCCTCTGAGTTTGAGCCTACATTTTTTAAGGACTATAACGGTGAGCTTTCCACCATATTGGGTGATTTCTACCCTGTCAGGGTTTTAACAATATGCAGTTTCTTACTTCAGGTAATCTTTTATTTCTCTCTCCTCTCCCTCAATTTGTAATCTTACCACCATGATACATCCTTGTTTTTCTTTCACAGCTTCTCATTGTCACATGTGAATGAATCATTGATAAATAATGACTCACTTTTGTGAATGAATCATTGTAATTTATTGATAAATAATGTTTTTCTAATGGTTTAATTTGCAAGACCTTGCTCGCTCCTTAATTGTAAATGTGTTTTTCTTGCATGAAAAATTAAAGGTTATTCCATTTGCTGAAGACGATCTATGCAAGTTGAACGTGAGACATTTGATCGTGAAGACTCAACTGCATCCCAACGAACTGTTTGGTTTCACATTTGTTCTCGACAGCTGCCGCTGGTTGGAGAAACTCACATTGGAGATAAGCCCGCGAAGAATATTTCATGTGAGTCAATTATTTTAAATTTTGTATAAGTCCCCGCTTTCAATATACATTTTTAAACACGTCAACAGTATCGACACCCTACATACTTATCTAACTTTTCTTATGTTACAGGATTATGAACCTCCTTACCATGCCAACCTTGCTGAATTCTGGGAAAGGCCTATGGAAACTGCTCGATGCTTGAGAAAAACTCTGAAGGTGGTGGAGATAAAGGGTTGTGCAGGGAGTTTGAATGAAATTAAGGCTTGCCGTTATTTGATTGGAGTTGGGCAGGCTTTGGAAGAGATGAATATCCATGTAATCAAGGATGAAAAAGAGAAAACACGTGCTGGTATTATGAGAAAATATTTATACGGCATTCCAAGGGTTTCACCTTCAAAGAAATTAAAATTATATATTAAATGATTGATTATGTATTTGTACTTGTTGCTTTTGCTTTGCTGCTTCTAAATCAATAAATTGGACATTACCTTTGTAGTTTGAGTGAAAGATTGTTATTCAATAAAGCCAGCCTTTTTGCTTTTAAAACAAGTGGATGATGATTGATTGTACCGTATATGTGAAATTAATGAATACTGTTGCATTTAAAGATTTAAATTTTTATTATTTCTCGCACCAATATTGATTAGATTGAAACTTCTTAGTATTTTTTTTATAAGCAAAGAAGAATATTGATGATCCAAAAATGTTCCATAGGGTGGATTTCTTTCATGTAACGAGACAAGCCAACAATGTTGCAAACACTCTAACTTCTTTAGCAATTGATTTTCCTTCTAAAGTTTGGTGGGATGATCCTCCAACTGTGTGGCTCATGCCATCTGTAGACTCAACCTTTGTGGCTTAATATATTGAGTCCTTTCAAAAATGAAGAATATTGATAAAGCACAAGGGTGCTTAACCGTATACAATTAGATTGAAACTTCTTATAGCAAGTGTAAATATCGCAATCCCTCTTTTTATAAGTTTAAGGTAACCCAATCTCAATCCCTCCTTTTGTAAGTTTTAAGCTTCTAGCCTTGGCTGCGACATACGCTAAAACTATTGGCCAATTTAGTGTCCGCCCAACTACAATTAGCAGTAGTTCATAACCGAGGTTAATTTCACCGGCCAACATAGTAGTTATGACTTACGCTAAATTGAATTTGATCTGGCCCAATTCGTATGTGGTCCACGACTTAGCGTTGGCCTGACCAACACTAAGCTTCAATGGTTTCTCTGCTTCAACGACCGTATAAGCCCCCTCCCACCTTAAACCAATTACACTTCTCTAGTCCTCCCTAGCCATCATCCCTCTCACTGCCGCATCCCCAACCTCTCAATGTGCCGTCCCACACCCATCCTCTTCCCTTGTCCCACCTCCCCCCCAACTCAAACTCTCGCATCCACTTCTCCTCTGTCGCCCCTCTTTGCCTCGTTTCCCTCTCACCCTCTGCCGCCCCTTCCACCACCAGATCGATCTTCCTTCTCCGAGCCCTCAAACTCCCTAACCCTCACCCCTTTTCCTTCTATCGCCGTACGTTCCGTCGTTGCCCCTTTCCCTTTGTCGCCTCTACTTCCCACCGTCGCCCATCTCTGTATATCGCCCCCGTCCCCCTTACATCATTGTTTTCGTCGCGACGCCACCTTTCATCCACCACCGGTGGCGGCACGCCGCCCACTGCAACAACATATGTCGCCCATGTATCGTGCGTCTGCAGCCCCTGCATCACCTTTCGCTACAACTTTGCACAAGCACTGGACGAGTAACCAAATCTAAATCTGAGTGTTTTTTAACAACATCATGTTGATTTCTCTGATCTACTATATTTTAATAGGTAGTTATTGTCAAGAAAAACTTACACACGTTTGGTTAAGTGAAGGGCTTAGAGGAACTACTAAGAAATATTGTCTTTTGTTTTATTTTATTGGTGGATACTTTGTAGTTTCGGATCTGCTCTTGCTTTTTCTGTGGTTTGTTTCTGTCCATCAGCTCAATTCTGTTTGAATTCAAGTTGTTTGGATCCTTTGTATATGAGTAATAGCACCCCTTGTGCTATCTTTTATTCAAGTTCTTTGGTTCTGTGTTGATATGGCGAAAGTGTACCTGCAAAATGCATTCCGAGACTCAACGCAGCGTGAGAGCAAAGAGAGTATTTCAGGGTCTAAGAAGAACTCAAGCTTAGATTAGCATAATGAATAATGCGTAAATGAATGAATTACTAAATATATATTTTTTAGGCTTGATAACCTTGTACTTGTGACATGTGGTCTCTTAAAAAGCCTTTAAGGAGATCTTTTGAGGTAGGGGATACTTTTAGGTAACTTGATGATCTTCTATTAAACGTGTTAAAATCGGTTTGTTCAAAGTTGATATTCATTTACTAAATCATCTTTCTCACTTATTTACAACACCTTTAGGCCGACATAAATGCTATAGAACATTTAGCTTTTTGGGCCAAATGGAGGAATTTCTATCACACATTTCACGCACCTTTTTTTTAACCACAAAATATATTTTATTTAAATAAATCACTTGACAACAACCCTGTCAAGACAAGTGGACAAAATCTCCGAACAGAAAAAGTTCAAGATTAAAAAAAAACCAAATCAGATCAGAACAAAAAATGGGCACTTAAAACATCAAATCAATCACCAACTCACCAAAATACAATTAAAAACTAAGATATATAAGATCTTCCAAAAGCCCCAACGCACAAAGAAAGACTCAACCACATTTCACTGAGGAGACTCAACCTCATTTCACTGATTTAGGCCAGGCATTGAAAAATTATCTGATAATCAAAGGCTTCCAGTTTTATCTCACACTCTTTTTTACAATGTCTTTTTTTTAATAATCTATTCAATAATTCCACGAATTTAATTGTATAAGAATATATCAATTTTTTAGAGAGAAATATTGTTTTAGATTCTTATTCTTATAACTGGTTTTTTATTTATTTATATAAGCTATTCTTATAACTGGTAAGATACATATTGTAATTAATTCACTAATTTTCCTTAAATTCATTATTAAGAATGAAAAAATTGAAACATTTGATGAACACGAATAATGAAAAGAATAATTTCTTTCGATCTAGATAAATAATTAATGCTATAAAATTATGATCTAATTATATATTCTGCTCAATTGTTATTTATGCATAGTCAAATTGTTCAATTAATTCTTTCAAAAAAATTGTTCATTTAATTAATAATTTGAATCTCCCAGTAAGAATATTAGCCTTGAAGGGACACGACTTGTTGAAATCTCTGAATCTGCATTATACATTCAATAAAAATTGGTGTGCACTCTTTGATGTAGACCACTAAAGAGATAAGAATAGATGAGAGATAAGTGATACATATGATATATGATATGATGTATGTAAAAGAAAGAGATAGAGAGAAAAAAGATGTGTCCTGATGTGTCTACACTATGTAGTGATTTATGAATAATTAAGCACTTATACATTTCTATTTAAAGGACACGACTTTGTGATAAAAAATCTCACAACACAACCCTTCCTCCAAAAGTTTCACCTTTTCAACTTCAAGTTGCACCCATTCTAACCTATAAAAGAGTTACCTTCAATCCTCCATTGACATTAAAAACCGTAACCATGGCAAGGAACTTAGACATGTTCTCTTTCTTACCAGATTCTATTCTTTCCATCATCATTTCTTTGCTTCCCTACAAAGAAGCGGCAAGGACTTCTATCCTCTCGAAGCAGTGGTTGGAGGCATGGCGTGATTTAACGAAGATCATAGAGTTCAACGAACTCTTCTTCATGAAACCCGATGAATCGAAAGAAGCACGGAGAAAGGCTTTCCTCAACTTCATCATGCATTGGATCTCACACTACACAAACCAAGTTGTGGACAAGTTCTCTCTCAAGGTTTCTGACCCTCAAAGTTGCCAAGAAATCATAGAACGATGTGTAGCTTTTGCAACACAGCGTGGGGTGAAAGAGTTGAGTCTTGATTTCTCTGATCCAAACTGGAAAGAGAACAACTTGGATGATCGTAGTGCTTTGATGCAGTTGCCACAACATGTCTATGAACTTGGATCATCACTTGAGTCTTTGAAGTTGTATTCATGCGGTTTTTCCATGCCTAATATGCTCAACTTTCGGTCACTAAAAGAGATTTCTTTGGGCTGGATTGAAATTAGTGAATCCACTCTTAAAACTTTACTACGCACTTGTAAGATGGTTGAGAACTTGAGTCTATATAAGTGTGGGAAATTGAGAAGCTTTGACATGGGCGAGGAAGAGCTTGGATTGAAAAGGTTAGTGATCGACAAGTGTTGGCTCGTATATGAGTACATCAATTTGAACGTACCAAATCTTGAGTTCTTCAAGTATTCTGGGAGAGTATGGTTTTCATTTATAGACATACAACCCTATGTCATGGAAGAGGCAGAAATTGACTTTCCATTTGAGTTTGAACCTGAATTCGTTGAATATGGCCTTGAACTTTGCACCATATTGAGAGACTTTTGTCATGTCAAGGTTTTGACACTGTGTAGTTTCTTACTTCAGGTAATCTTTTATTTTTCTCTCCTCTCCCTCAATTTGTAATCTTACCAGCATGATACATGCTTTTTTAATTTCACAGCTTCTCACATGTTAGCCACAACTTGGCTTGAAAACAAGAGTGATATATAGAAATTAAATGTTAGTATATGCTATTATAGACACATAATTTTTAGAATAACATCATCATGTTTGTGAGTGGATCGTCTTAATTTGTTTATGAATGTCTTTTTAATGGTTGGAAAAACTTTGCTCACTTCTTACTTATAAACTTGTGTTTCTTGTTATGCATGAAAAATTAAAGAATATTCCATCTGGAATAGAATCACTGCGCAAAAAGTGTGACTTGAGCGTGAAACATTTGATCTTGAAGACTCAAATGCATCCTAAGGAATTGATTGGTTTCACATTCGTTCTTAACCTTTGCCCTTGGTTGGAGAAACTCACATTAGAGATTAGCCCGCAAAGAATATACCCCGTGAGTCAATTACTTTACATTTTGTATATGTCTCATTGGTCACCATCTTTAAACACACCTATTGTATCAACACCTTACATATATTAATTTTAATTATTTTATCTCTTTGTTATATTACAGGATTATAAACCTCCTTACAATGTCGACCTTAAGAAATATTGGGAAGAGATTATAATAACTCCAAGATGCTTGAGAAAAACTTTAAAGGTGGTGGAGATAAAGAATTGTGTAGGGAGTTCAGATGAAATGAAGGCTTGGCTTTATTTGATTGAAGTTGGGAAGGTTTTGGAAGAGATGAATATCCATGTGATGAAGGATGAAAGAGAGGAAATACGTCGTGGAGTTATTGCAAGATATTTATCCGGCTCTCCAAGGGCTTCAAAGAATTTAAATATATCAATTGCATGATTAGATTATGATTATGTATTTGTATTTGCTTTTGCTGCTACTTAATAATAAATAGATTAGCTTTCAAATATGTTTGAATCAAGCACTTGCTTGTCCCTTCTCCTTTGCTTAATGCTTAATGCTTGGCTTGGGTTATTATCCTCGATCTGCTCTTCCAATGGTCTGGCAGAGGAACAGGGATCCTCTTATTCGGGAGTTGGTTCTGGAAGAGGAACCCAATGCCAATAGTATGTATCCAATCATTGTCAAGTTAAATTCCCTCGCTAATTAAATTACTTAATATCTAGCTTTAGGAGAGATGAATGTCTCTTTTAATTTCTCTGTTATGTGTTAGCAGGTCATCCATCATAGTTAAAAGTGTGTGAAATGTGCACACGAAGAAGAAAGGTAGAGCAGAAACAGAAAGAAGAACTTGAAGATGAGTTGAATGAATTTTCATTACCATATGATTCTGATTACACAGTATTTATACAAGACTAACTCTAGTTAAAACACTAAGCTAACTAGAGTTAAAACAACCAACTCAAAGCTGACTATAGTTCTAACTACTAACTAAAGGCTTAACAGAAAATAGCTAACTAAACTCAGCTACTAACTAATTCTGTTTAACTAACAGAATTATCACTTATTACTCCCCCTCAAGATGAAAATGGTTTGGAGACATCAAGCATGTTCATCTTGGAGGTCAACATATGAAAGCGTGCTGGCAGTAAAGCTTTAGTGAATAAATCTGCAGTTTGATGCTGTGTGGTCAAGGGCAACAACTTCATTAATCCTTCCTGCACTTTGTGTCGAACTATGTGGCAATCTATTTCCAAATGCTTTGTTCTTTCATGAAAAACAGGATTGGCAGCTATATGCAAAGCACTATTATTGTCACAATAAAGAACAGGCTGCTTCATATTCTGGACCCCTAAGTCTTTAAACAAGAAAGTTAACCATTGAAGCTCACATGTGGCACTGGCCAAAGCCCTATATTCTACTTCTGCAGAAGATCTAGCAACAGTGGTTTGTTTCTTAGCTCTCCAACAAAGTGGTGATGATCCCAGAAAGAAACAATATCCACTAACAGACCTTCGTGTATCCTTACAACCTCCCCAATCTGCATCAGAAAAACCCATGAGCTGTAAAGAAGAAGATCTAGGAAAAAGAATTCCTTTTTCTGGTGTACCCTTGAGATATCTCAAGATTCTTTGAGCCGCATTGAAGTGAACTTGAGTAGGTTTTGAAAGAAATTGACTAAGCTGCTGTGTGGCAAAAGCAATATCTGGCCCGGTTGCTGTAAGATAAAGAAGCTGACCAATTAACCTTCTATATTGAGGGACATTAGGATAAAGAGGCCCTGCATCTTGATAGAGTTGAATCCCAGCCTCA
This sequence comes from Acmispon strigosus, assembly GCA_030819835.1. Classification (NCBI taxonomy): domain Eukaryota; kingdom Viridiplantae; phylum Streptophyta; class Magnoliopsida; order Fabales; family Fabaceae; genus Acmispon; species Acmispon strigosus. Next base: position 67,563,752 of record JAUAMA010000003.1, on the reverse strand, counting down.
AGAGGTGTTGATGCAGGTTTGCACCCTAAGACTCCTGCCTCTGTTAACAGATCAAGACAATACTTCCTTTGACAAAGAGTAATCCCAGTTGAGGAATGAGTAACTTCCAGTCCTAGAAAGAATTTTAACACACCAAGATCTTTGATGCCAAAATGAGAATGTAAAGTATCTTTGACTGCTGTGATCTCAGGTAAATCATTCCCAACTAATACAATATCATCCACATAAACCAATAAAATTGTAATAGTTGCACCTTTTCTCTTGACAAATACAGAATAATCTGAAGATGCTTGAATAAAAGTCAAAGAAAGCAATAAGGTAGACAGCTTTTCATACCATTTTCTACTAGCTTGTTTAAGACCATATAAAGATTTGGTTAGTTTGCACACTTGTCTACTGGAATCACCCTTTACTCCTTGTGGAATTTCCATAAAAACATCCTCCTGTAAATCTCCATGAAGAAAAGCATTGTTCACATCTAATTGATGGACAAGCCAATTATTCACATAAGCTAAAGCAAGAACAGCTCTAATAGAAGTCAATTTAGTTACAGGAGAAAAGGTTTCAAAGAAATCCACACCTTCTGTTTGGTTATAGCCTTTTGCAACCAATCGAGCTTTATACCTTTCTATTGTGCCATCAGAATGCCTCTTGATCTTAAAAACCCACTTGCTGCCAATAGGAATAACACCTTCTGGCAAATCAACTAATTTCCATGTGGAATTTGCTTCTAAGGCCGCTATTTCTTTTTGCATTGCTTCCTGCCAACAGAGATGTTTACAAGCTTCTGCATAGCTTGTAGGCTCAGTAGTTGATATCAAAGACAAAGTATAAATTTTGTGATCTGAAGGAAGTTGTTGAAGATTCAAATAAGAAGAAATCGGATATAATGTAGAACAGTTAGTTGAAAGATGATAATCTTCCAAGTATGAAGGCTTAGATTTAATTCTTACAGATTTTCTGATTGGAACTAACTGTTCTAGATGTAAAGGCTGCAAAGATTCAGGAGACTCTTCAACAATAGGATCATGGATCAAAGAATGATTTCCCTGATTTGAACAACCAGGGGATGATGAAGCCAATGGAGTTGACTGTGAAGCTATATCAAAATTAGAATCAAGTGCAGATTCTAAAGGGTATGCAGTCTCATGATCAACATATGTCCAAGGTTGAGACAAAACCTCAGAGCTATGCCCCTTGTAAGGAAAAATAAGCTCCTGAAATTCAACATGTCTAGAGATTACAATCTCCTTAGTCAAAAGATCATAACCTACATAGCCCTTCATTCCTGACTTGTAACCCAGAAATACACACTTCCTGGCCCTCGGATCAAATTTAGATCGATTTGCAGGTATAGTAGAAATGTAACAAAGACAACCAAATACCTTGAGCTCAGTTAAATCAGGCAAAGAAGCATGGAAAAGCTGGTAAGGAGATCTAAATTGATGCAACTGCACAGGAACCCTGTTCATCAAGTAGACAGAATGCAAAACAGCATATCCCCAAAAAACTGAAGGAAGAGAAGACTGAAATAATAAAGCTCTTGCTATATTAAGGATAGTTTGATGTCGTCTCTCCACTCTTGCATTCTGTTGAGGTGTGGCAACACAACTCCTTTGATGAACTATACCTTTCTGATTATAAAATGAGGTAATAGCAAATTCAGGACCATTATCAGTTCTCACTATTTTTACCTTAGCATCAAACTGCCTTTCCACCAAATTAATAAAGGACTGCACCTGAATTTGAACTTCACTTTTGTGTTTTAACAAAACTATCCAAGTGTACCTACTGAAATCATCAACAATTGTCAAGAAATATCTATGTTTATGCAAAGTTTGAACACGAAATGGTCCCCAAATATCCATATGTAACAGTTCAAGTCTAGCAGCTGCTCTACTAGTACTAACAGGAAATGATAACTGTTTTTGTTTAGCAAAATGACAGATATCACAGGTTTTATTTTTCTGAACTTGAATACAAGGAAAATCCTTACTCAAAGCTTCTAAACTTTTATTATTTACATGACCAAACCTAAAATGCCACAAGGCATTTTTAGGCAGAACAACAACACTATTTATTGATGATCTTGGAACCTTGAAAGAATCTGAGACAGAATGCTTCATGTCCAAGTAATATAATCCTTTGTGTAGCTTACCCAAACCAAGCATCTTCATGCTCAAGCCCTGAACATCACAACCATCCTCTGTGAGAATCACTTTACAATGCAGATCAGTAGTCAATTTGGAGCATGAGATCAAATTAAAACCAAATTCTGGAATATATAAAACCCCTTGAAGAATAATGGAAGATGTAAGAGGAATAGTTCCCTTAAAGTGTGCAAAAACAGAATTACCATTTGGTAATTTGACACTAACAGGCTTGATTGCATAATAATCACTGTAACAAGTAAGAATGTTGCATATATGGTCTGTTGCACCTGAATCCACAATCCAGGATTGTGATTCAAAATCAAGTCCAGAAGGTAAAGTACAAACAATACCTTGTGCTGCTTGAACAGCAGCTGAAACATGATGAGCATGAGAATCTGAGGGTGATGAAGGTTGAGATATTGGTAAATTTGAACTCTGTTGCAGCAAAGCCTTCAATTTCTGTAAATCATCTTGTGAAAACAAAGATTCAAAATTGTTATTTCTGGTTGTAGAGGTTTGTCCCCTGTCATCATTATGAACACTTTCTGTGTCAAACTCAGCTACATTAGCATTTGCATTATATGAACCAGACTTAGATTTGGAATTAGGAGGAAAACCATGTTTCCTGTAGCAGACTTCAACAGTATGTCCCATTCTTCCACAGAAAGTACAAACTCTTGTAGTTTTTCCTCTTCCATAGCTATTTCCATAAGTCTTTTTCCCTTCAGCAGCATTTACACTAACTTGATTATCATCTATCACTGTCACTTGCCTTTCATGCTGTGAAGCCAAAGAAAAGACTTTGGACAAACTAGGCAATGGATTAGATAACAAAATCTGAGACTTGACCACTGCAAATTGCTCATTTAAACCCATAAGAAACTTCATTACTTGATCTTGTTGTTTACATTCTTCAGCATAAGTACTAGCTGAACAAGCACACTTGACTGTGCAAGTACAAATACGACTAGGACGAAAATTTTCCAATTCTTCCCACATTGTTTTCAACTCAGTATAATAATCACTAACACTTAAAGAATTTTGTTTAAATGCATGCAAATCTTGCTGCAATTCCGCTATTCTCACAAAGTCTCCTTGTGAAAATCTATCTTTCAAATCAATCCACACATCTACTGCATTCTCTATATAAACTATACTTTGTGCAATTGAAGGTGATACTGAATTCAGAATCCAAGAGTGTACCAAGTTGTTGCAGCGTTGCCAAGCATTAAAAGAAGGATGAAATGAATCTGGAATTTGCACTGCTGGATCAATGAACCGGAATTTGTTCTTTGCAATAATGGCACGTTTCATAGCTCGTGACCAAGAATGGTAGTTTTGTGAATTCAGTGGCGGATTGACAAGAGCAGTTCCTGGATTTTCTGAAGGATGAACATACCAAGGACTTGATTGATCCTGTGTAGGATCCACTGGCGGTGGCAGTTGCAGATGCGGTGTTTGTGGCCGTGGCGGCATATCAAAGATAGCAGCAGAGCTTCAAGATGAAGCTCTGATACCATAAAAGTGTGTGAAATGTGCACACGAAGAAGAAAGGTAGAGCAGAAACATAAAGAAGAACTTGAAGATGAGTTGAATGAATTTTCATTACCAAATGATTCTGATTACACAGTATTTATACAAGACTAACTCTAGTTAAAACACTAAGCTAACTAGAGTTAAAACAACCAACTCAAAGCTGACTATAGTTCTAACTACTAACTAAAGGCTTAACAGAAAATAGCTAACTAAACTCAGCTACTAACTAATTCTGTTTAACTAACAGAATTATCACTTATTAATAGTTGGCTTAGTGGTGGCAGAATATTCACATTCATTCATACCAAATGGAAACGGAAAAAGGAGAGGTAAACATTAGGTGATCTAAAGTTTCCTCCTTACAGCAAGCCACACACTGCGATTATCCCTGTCCCATAACATCCTCCAGATAAAGGCTGCTAGAGATTTAAAAACAGGTTCATCATTCAGAACTTCCACACCCAACAAAGAAACATATATATGCCCAATGAACTGTGAACACGCCACCTCCGCCGCTGAACCAGAAGTCGGAATTGAATACTTCCATCGTAGAACCCTGCACCAAAGGCTATTGGATTCATGAACAATTCTCCAACACCACTTCCCTAACAAAACCGCCACAATCCTTTGGTTTGCAAAGAATTTCCCATTTAATCCAAGCAACTTTGTTGGCATCATCCAGCCCATTTGATATCTACGTATCCAAGAATCCACAAATTCTACCCAGCATTGTTCACAAAATTTGGGTTCCACTCACCCCAAAGAAAATTTCTCATAATTTTTCTGCATGTCTTAATCACCCCGGGCATTTTAAAGAAGGACAAATAATAAAGAGAGATGGATGACAATACACAGCTAATGAGAGTGATACTTCCACCAAATGTGACTTTTGTTTCCGCATCGACTCCTCATTTTTTGTATCACTGGAATCCAAAAGTGATTGGTCACCACATCAGAAAATAAGCTTTTAATAAGAATAAAAATGAATGCAACTACTTTTATGTATGGTTGTTTAGGTAAGGGATTTCCAAACTTAAGTAAGGACGTGTAGCATGGTGGAAGGTGTAAGACCCCGATGTTTTTAAGAATATAAGTATATTTAAATAAATTAAATATATTTACTTTCCTTGCTTTATTATTATTAACTTCGTAGTTTGAACACTATTGAACGTATTTGTGTTATTTTTTAGAATGGCAGTTCGCCGTAAAAATGGTCAGCTGAACCTCAAATATTATTTGAGGGAAAATTGGAGTTTTAATTATCGTTATGGTAATGTTGGTAAAATTCTGAGAATTTTAACTTAATATTGCTATGACAATATTACAAGTTGTTTCCTTGAGAAAAGATTCTCATGCAGAATCTATGACTTGGCAAGATACGTATTATGGGAAAAGATTTTGGGGACCATTCTCAAATGTAGTGTGGGGAGAATATTAATCATAATAAAAGAAATTCTTTTAAGAAAATTAATTGTATTTTTTGCTTTTAATTCAAAAGAATATAACCTATCTGGAATAAAAAATATATATTAGTAAAAAAATGATTTTGTACATAAATACTCTTTCATGTTCACATATAATTTGAGAGAAATGAATGTTAAAAAATGAAAGAAAATTTAATCTTATCTTATATTGCTAGGTATAAGGATTTTTTACTAGCGACAATTGCACTTATTAAAGCAGCTAAAAAAATTATTGAAATGAGTTCAAATGGAAGAATTTTTTTTTGTCTATAATCATCTCACTGGCCACCGCACCCTCGTCCAAAAATGATTTATAAACATATAAATAGTGTAGTAAACACCTTCATTTTTCTCTCTATCTCTCTATTTTTATCATATCAATTATATATCACATTCACTACTTATCTCTCTTCTCTTCCTTTCTTTCTCTAGGTGTCTACACCTAAAAAATGTATATGAATCATAACTTTATCCTTCCCTCGTTATCCTGTCCATTTTTCCCCAAATCAACCAACCACTCACCATCCTGACACCCCTCACTCACCAGCCACCCCCTAGCTAAACACCGTATGAACAAACCACCAACCCAGAAAACCTCTTCCAACAAAACCCCAACTTTCTACCTTTTTTCCTTTCACTCAACGACCACCACCAACCTCCATAGTGGCGGAGGAGAAGGAGGAGATCATGAGCTCTTCCACCTCCAAGGTGCTCATAGGAGTTTGAGATTGCTTCAATGGTGTCATGGTGAAAGTGGGTCACGGTAGCCATGAACGAAGATGGTATCTGGGTTGTGGGGTGGGATTGTAAGAGAAGGTTTTTAGGATATGAGGTTACATGGATTGGAGAGACTCATCTCGCGAGGAGGTGTGGACTCATCCTTTTTGAGAGTCTGAGTTGCTGTAGAAGAAACAATATCTTTGTGTTTCTGCATAAAACAAGAATTCGGAGCTTTATTTTGGATTGTAGGGATTTGAGGGGGCTGGGCAGAGGTTGGGGTTGGTCGTGTGAGTGCAGATTTGGGGAGAGTTGTATTGGTTCATGAGGTGCAAGTGGCTGGTAGGCTAGTAGGTAGGTGATGAAAAAAAAAGATTTGGATTAGGATAAAAATACATAATCGACTTTTTAAAAAAAAATTATTAAGGGCATGATCAAGTGACTTGCACATAACCATCATGGTCATTAAAAAATGCCACGTCATAAGCTATTTTTCACATCTAACACTCATTTGGTGCCTACCTGAGAAAAACGTTGATTTTTTTTAGATGGAATAGATATATAAAGACCAAAAGTGCGAACGTTAGGAAACGTCAGGAAAGGAAATGCTGGGGATCCCAATCGTTTATTTTAAAACAATGAGCCCCAAATTGCACATTGAGATAATAAGGGATCATAAGTACATTAAACCTCAAATTTATCTTATGTATAAAAAATTGTAATAATTAAATGTAGTTTAAAATATGAAAATATTGAAAATTTAGTCCAATACTTTTTGTTAAACCCATAAAGAGATTTAAAAATTTAATAAATTTTCAATATAATTTTTTAGAAAGAAAAAAACCTGTTCAAAAGTCTCTTAAATCAAACATGAAAATCTATTACATAACAAAACAAACGTAAAACTTGGAGAAGATAATAAGAAATGTGTGTTTTGAGTAAGGAATAAATAAATAGAACTTCAATAGAAAGAAAAACTTTGGGTAAAAAAATACTCAAAAACAATATTAATAATAGTAGTATTTAATTTTATCAAGGACCGTGTCTGGAAAAAGGCCAAAGGCTGGAAGGAGAAATTCCTTTCTCGTGTTGGTTGTGAGGGAAGTGCTTGGCTTGGCTTGGCTTCTCATATGGCTGATCCGTGTGAGGCTCCTCTTCTTGCCGAAGCTCTCCGTTTCCAGTGGGCTTTGATCATAGCTTCTCAGTTTGGCTTTCGTAGGGTGTGTTTTGAGACAGATTGCCTCCAATTATTTCAGTTGTGGAAACGGGGCTCTTCTGGTTGTTCTTCTTTTTGCTTTGTTATTCAAGATTGTCGTAATTTGGTTTTGTTTTTTGATTTCTTTGTAATTTCGCTTGTTCGGCGTTCGGGAAACACAGTGACTGACTGTTTAACTCGAAATGCTCACACCCTTGGCTCTGAGGCTTGGGTGGAGGAGGTTTCAGCAGTGGCTCAACGCTTCGTAGACTCTCATGTTTTGGCTTCTATGTCTGCTTCTTCTTAATATTTATCAGCCAGTTTAAAAAAAAATAGTAGTAGCTTAAAATCTAGGATTAAAAACAGAAAATTAAAATAAAATAAAATGAGAAACAAAAATGAAACTTATAAATAATTAGTGATATTTACAATTGAATCACCTTGAGCTATATGAATGCTCCTCACATCCTCTCCCACCACAATGGCACTAGCAAATGACAACAGGATTGGAGAAAATTAAAAGGATTTGTTGCCGACTATTTCTTAGTTAAGGTTATATCGTGTGAGAGGAGTTAAACTTATAATGGTTAATAGTTTTCTATCTTTTTTTTTTAATTGAAGTTAGAGTTCCATCTTGAATAATATGAGGGGACCATAAAATATTTTATACTACAAAGGAAGTTGAAAATCTAGGAGTGACCACAGATAAACCCCCCCAGATAAAAACCAGACGCCACACGTGGAATCCGTACTTTATTTTTTGTTGTTGTTAAAATTAATTAATGAATCTTTCCTTGAATCTTTCGTAACATCAAGCTTCAAGCATGTTAAGATTCATGATGGGATCTTTTCCCAAGATTCTGGAATCTTTGGGCACGCATGAAGAAAGGGACAAAGGTATGTCTTTTAACACAAGTAAACAAAAACACAAATAATTAAGTGTCTCGTGTGTTTCATTTGCCATCCACATTCCACACTTGCGCATAGCATGCGCACCAAGCTAATTCTGTTGTAAGAAAACAATTTATTGGCCATGTAATGATCCTACTGTAACTTTTTCTTGGATATTTTAATGTCTTACGTGGCTAATAAAATGAACAACTCCTCGTACTAACATTCTCTTTTAAGAAAACATTTTTTGGTCGTGCAATGATCCTCGTGTATTTTTTTATGATCAATGCTAATGGGTACGACTAAACCAATGCAAGAAACAGAAGAATTCACATGTGGATTTTAGTGATTGGTGGATATTAAGTGAGACATTTATGTGTAGAGGGAAAAATGTAATGATACCCAATCAGAGGTACAAATGAAAATTCATCTCGTACTTAAAATCATTTCCTTATTTTAATATTTAAGAATGTAATTTTAATGCACTACTGTCAAGATAAAACTTTCTTTACATGCCACATATAAAGACTACATTCCACGAGTAGTTCGGTTTCATTTTTATTTTTTGGTGTAGTGAAAATCAATTGAGTGAATATTTAAAAAAAATGTATTTATGGTGGATATAAATTAAATCCATATTTTTATGTCTTGCCTAGCTAATTAATGGATATAAACATCATTTTCACTTTCTCTTTTTATCATTTTTTATTTACCATTTGTATTCACTTTCTCTTTTTATCATTTTTTTATTTAATACTCACTAATTATAAGTGTATTTGTTTCAGATTAAAAAAGAGTGATTTTTAGTTGTCTAAAAAACTTAAGAGATTTTGAGAAATACAGAAGCTTATTTGTGTTTAGTTACGCTGACTAACATCATTTTTTTTATCTTCTATCATCTATCATAATAGATTTTCCTAATAAGCTAATCCAAAGTAATTTTTTCAAATAATCTAATTTCAATTTTTTTAATTAAATAGAATTTTTAATTAAAGATGTGATATTTTTCTAAACTTAAGCTAAAACAAACACACTCTATATTTCATATTTTTCTTTTCTATTCATATTTCCCTAGATTTGCAAATTTTTTATTTTAGGTGTGAAAAGAATATTTTCCTTATGTATACATATATGTATTAACATGCGTGCTGCCGTATAGGATGATGAGTTTTGTATCTTAATATATACAAAAAGTCATGATCATCTCATTAATTAAGCAATTAACGGTTTCTTATAAGAAATCCCCATATCATGAGCTTGCATATGCTCCACTTTAGTGTTCTCAAACTCAAACATGGGATGGCTCTCTGAGGAGGAGCCATTTAGCCATTACAACAACTACTTCAATAATAAAAATAGTGTTTCTTCATCAGAATTCTCATTTCCTCATCAATTCTCTTCACAACAGCCACAGCCACAGGTTGAAGTTGAAAAGTTAACTGCTCCATCCACTGATCCTACCATGGTCAAGAAAATTAGCCACAATGCTAATGAACGTGATCGCCGCAAGAAAGTCAATAGCATAGTTTCTTCACTCCGTTCACTTCTTCCAGTGGCAGATCAATCGGTACTCTACCTCGAGTAGTGTATTAATACACGGCTTATAATTTATAAACATAAAATCCCTAACCACGTGAAATAAGAGATACGTGAAATAAGAGATGGTAAAGTAATTGCCTAAAAATTAGGTGTTAAATAACTATGAATTTGCTATTCTTATAGTTAACTCACAGCAATTTAGCAACCAACGGAACAAGTGGTGAATACTAGACTGCGCCTTAAAAATATCCACTATCAAGAACTTCTACATGCTTATTTATCACTACCATGAGGATTTATAACATATTATTTTCAACCGGAATGTTTAATTTATTATAAATCAAAATAATTACAACAGAAATATGTATAATTCTATACATAGTTTGTTTATTAATCAAAATACATCGTTGATTTGTAATATTTTAAAAAATTAAAATAACTTATTTTATACTTTATGCTTGCCTTTAAATTATATCTATAATGAAAGTTCTATTTACAAAATATAGTTTTGTCTAATATGTACCAAGAAAAATTTAGTTCATGAGATTCTCTGCAAATTTTAGTCTCATTCATTATTCCATGTTACTAATGTTGCAGCAAAAACTGAGTTTTCCAGCCACAATTACCAAAGTTCTGAAATACATACCTGAGCTACAACAGGAGGTGGAAGGACTGAGTGAGAAAAAAGAGAAGCTTCTATCAAGAATTTCTCGCCAAGTTAAATCTGCTGCAGTAAACGAAGAACCTCAAAGGAAGATTATTCCCCATCATCATCATCATCATCACTACTACTCTGATTTTACAGTTTCAAATAGTTGGCTCAATGATAGTGAGGCTGCAATTCATATTTCTTCTTCTGAGGCCCAAAAGGCTCCTCCACTATCAGAGATCTTTCTGTATTTAGAAAACAATGGCCATTTTCTGCTGAATGCTTCTTCCACTGAAACCATTGAAGGAAGGGTCTTCTACAACTTGCATTTTTATGTATGGTTTGTACTAATTAATACTTGTTTTTCTTTTCTAAAAAAAAATTAATACTTCTTTTATTATTGCTGTTGGTGTTTTCTTTATTAAAATGCTCTTGCATGCACTGGTGCTTCTGCAGGTCGAAAAAGCTTATAGGTTAGATTCTGATATTCTAACTCAGAAGCTTCTGTCAATAGAAGAAGCAAAGGATTTTCTCCTCAAATATGGGCCTGCTGTAGTAGATCAATCGATCTTCACTGCTCTAATATTATAATAATTAAGTTTGAGGTATTTAGCTCCCAAATAGTGTGTTGGGAATTAGCAAATAGGACGAAGTGCATGGAAATGAGACATATGAAGATATGTCAAAATGTGATGTATTACATTAGTTAAGACCCACAGAGGGTATTTATTTCGTAAGTGAAATTATATATAGATGTTTCTTCAAATAAGCTTTATTTATATATTGCGTAAAAGTTAAATTAAGCACACCAAAATTATTTAAAATTGAAATTGAAATTGAAATTGAAATTGGCCCACCCAAAGTGGCTCTCTTTGTTATGGGAAATCCAATCTTATTCGAAGAGGTATAGTGACGGAGAATGGTAGGCTATGTGAGTTATGCGGACTGGTATTGGAATCTGAGGACCATCTCATGCTTCACTGCTAAAAAACTTGGAGTTTATGGTGCAGGATTCTGTCGAGGGAAGGGCTTTCTTGGTGGGGAATAAACCTAGGGGTAATTATGTCATTATAAATATTTTAATTAGGTATATGTTCTGTTCTCTTTCTCTTTGATTCCACCCTTTTTTAGAGAATCAAAGTGTACTGTTGGGAGAGTTTTTTGTACTGTTCTATTCCAATTTAAAAACACGACAAACACGGAACTGAACCCTTTTGTCTCGTTCCGTCCCCTTCCCACCCGTCTACCAAACGCTACCTATATGTCTTGCGGCAGTTGTTCCAAGTTCCAACGGTTGGTCATAACCACCACAGAATGATGCAGCCGCCTCCAACACACACATGATATTTAGATATCGGCTTGGAGATCATGTTAAGTTGGTAGATCTCTCCCAACAAATAATTCTTCATATGCATCGCTCGAGTATCAAGCATTGGACTAAATGTTCAATTATCTACCAATTATACTACACTTTGTTAGTGGGTAGTATTTCTTTAAATTTTAACTACGACTCGCACTAATAATAGATTAGATACAAGAGTATATATGAGTATATCATGATCCCTCTTTTTTAGCTTCAAGTAAATAAAAGATTTAGTATTAATATATATGTACTACTAGGGCGGTAGTATACTCATAATTACTCATTAACGTTTTAATTCTATTCACACCAAGAGTAAGGTAAAAAAAGAAGAGATAGAAATAATTAATTGATAGATGATATAATGAGAAATGCACATAAACGTATGAAGAAAAAATGAGTGAAAATTGAATGAATGATCCTAAAAGTTGAAATGAATGAATAGTTAATAATATACTCTTATGCGTTTTTTAGTATACTCTTGTTTGTTCTTAGTCTTTTGTTTTTGTCAAGAGAACTTAATTTTTCGTTGTTAGGTTGGTCATGGTCATTATCTCTTGTAACGGGTTAGGGCTGCTGAGAAGAGAGGAAGAGGAGGTGCAGATACATTAACATTATACATAAAGCTGTGATTTCTTACAACAACATCCCGCGTCACAATTTCTCACTGGTGGGTTCAGTCCTATAATTTTGTAAAATTTTAAATTATTAAAGCAATTGAAGAAATTGTGAAAAAATTGGATTTGGATTTGGATTGTTGAACAGGGAACATGCATGGTAATTAGTTTAAATATTGATTGAAGAGAATGTTAGGCTCAGGCTCAGCTCGATCGGATCCTCGCAGATAGGTGCATCGCATTATGTTCAGTCACCGCCGCAACCTTCTTCTTCGGAAAGACGATACAACAATGCGGGATAGGTTGCATTTTGAGAGAAAGACGATGATGGTTTTGATTCATCATTTTATCAAAGAGGGACATTCGTCAACCACGCATCAAGCTTCCTGCTTAACGCCTCATCAAACCACCAGTTGCTAACTGGAGTTGGGAAGCTTTTGGAAGAGATGATGAAGGATGAAAGAGAGGAAATACGCCGTCGAGTTATGGCAAAATATATACCAATTACATGATTATGTATTTGTACTTTGCTTTTGCTGCTACTTAATAAATAGATTAGACATTATCTTTGTAGTTTCAGTGAAACAGATGTAATAGTGTTGTTATTCAATAAAGTCAACCTTCTAGTTTTAAAACAAGTGGATGATGATCGATTTGTCCTATAAATCACAAAACAATAAACAACATTTACCATACACTTTATTTTTTCTCTTACTTTCTTCCTATCACATCATATTGTATATCATATTTTTATCACTTGTTTATCTTCTATTCCTATCTCACTTTAGTTGTCTACACCATTTGCTGAATAATACGAGTAATACGAGTCCAAGTTATACTTCCATAAGTTTTACTTCATAGGTTAACGCTTGTTCGAGGTCCCCTAGATACAGGAAGGGGTGTGTCTTTTCACGCCTTGATCGTTGATGGGAGCAAGTAGATGATGGTGACAGAGAGGGTAGACGATGGTGGCAGAAGAAAGTTAGCCGATAGCGGAGAAAGGACAAACGATGATGGAAGGGGGTAGATGATGGTGGGAGGGTAGACAATGGAGGAGGTAGACCATGGACCATGAACTTGCAAGGAGGTGGCTCAAAGGTGGCTCAATTGGTTTAGTTGAAGGTTGAAGACTTTGTTTTGGTTTAGTAGCACGTAGTTCAGAAAGTCTTACAGGCATTGTGCATCTGGGCACTTCAATTTTATTTGAATTTGTTTGGATGAAATTAGTAATTGATACTCAGAAAGCTTTTGGTTTGGAATTTTCTATTACGTTTAAAGAAGACAAAGGAATATTTAAAAAAAAAAAAAAAACTCTAAATAAGAGGAATTTAAGGCAAAATTTGGATATGCCCTTTTCTGAAAGGCAAATACAACTAAGAAGCTTAGAAAACAACAAAAATAAAAATGGAACAAAAATACATCATGACTTCATAAGACAGTTTAACTATGATGATGGTTTTTTACGAGCAAACCGCTGTAGAGATATTGGTAATTCAACTCCCTCATTAGTCTTCTGTTTCTTTCTGGATATGTTTTCCTCCTCTTGAATCTTCTCCTCCAAGAAAGGCCTCTTCACTCTACCAATTGCTTCTTGCTTTTTATGAGCCAGTTTACCTGCCTTATTCCTTCCTTTTGTTTTCTTCTTCAGTTTCTTGCTCTTCAAAGCTTCCACAGCAGCTTCCATCTCAGCCTCCTTCTCTTGCATCCTTGGCTTCTCTCTTCTTGTTGGTTTCACCGACCCAATTTTGCCGGGGTCCAACATGATGGTCTCCGGTGGAAGCTTATCAAGAAGTGACCGCACTTCCTTTTCTCTCCTCTGTTTTGATGTTTCGAATGGGTTCGCAACCCATGAATCAAAGTTGGGTTCCCCTGCTCCTGGAATAAGAATACTTGACCACCCCTTTGAATGCCCTATGGCTAGAACATCTTCATATGGTCGAAAAGCTAGTCTTCCTACCTGGTAACCCTTCACCATGGAATGCATCATGTATTTAGAGTAGTTCTGTGTACCGGACACATCCCTCAGAACCTGGGTAAATGAACCAGTACCACAAGCAAGCAAGCCTTTTTGACTGAAATCCAAAGTGTTTGCATGGCCTGGTATTGTTTGAAGAGCCTCAAACTTCCTCAAGTCCCAAAGCTTAATTTTTTTATCTTGCCCAGCAGTGGCCATTAAGTGGCCGTTTGAGTGGAATGCGAGTGCCGAGACAGGCCCGTGATGACATAGCATCTTGACAAGAGGGGAGGAACTGGTTGGTTTCCACATAGTAACTGTGCCGCCAGAGTGACCTAAAGAAACAACCCCATTGAAGGGGTTTACTTGCATCACGTTTGTGCGTCCTAAGCCAGTTCGAAAATTACCAACCATGGTACCCATCGTAACATCCTGATAGCGAAGCTGCCCAAATTTGTTGATGGTAGCCAGGAGAAAATGGTTTTCCAGAAACTGAAGCCTTAATACTGAACCATGTTCCTGGAAAAAGGGAAAGAAATCAGAATCATAAGGATGCAACCCAGAAGTAGAGTTTCAGGAGATGATAAACATTCCAACCAACGGAAAAGCCTCAATCCAGTATGCAGCAACACCTACTCTATACACTAACGGACTAACCTATCTCATTTACTAAATGGACATAAGCGCAAATTAGGATTAGGATTAGTTACAATTTGACGCAGCATTATTAGCTACTGGATCCACACATCACAATCAGGTTGTAGGTACGAGTACTACTACTAAAAAAATTGTAAGGAACCTACACATGAATAACAACCCAAGATACTTAAATCTCCGGCACATCAAAATGGATGGTTCAACTCCAATAGACAAACACTTAGTCATCAGAATACATAGAAACATTGCACACATAGACAATAGCCAAAATTTAAAAATATCGCACAAGCAATATACCAACCTTGAGGCAGTGAAGCTCAACACCTTCACGATTATAGATGTACGGATACCTGTCAAATTTCCAAAATTCTAGAGTCACATGACAAGAAGAGTATTTCCTCAAACACTAGATAAATTATTTTCATAGTGAAATATTTCTAATCAGCTTTTCCAAATGATAGAAATACTAAGCCAGATTAGGATCCTCTCAAGTAATTGAGAATGTCAAAAGAAATGTTGTGTCTATCTCTCTCTTCATTAATTTTCAAAGAGTCGGACACCTATTTAATAATATGGAGATAGGCATATAATTTCAACTTGAGAAAACTTGACAAAATGTACAATTGAGAGGATACTGATCGATATTAAGCCACGCATAATCTTACAAGATTTACATGGATTAAGCTCATTATGCTACCAAAAAATAAGATAGACATAAGTAAAAATCTTTAAGATTTATAAAGCTCTGATTGTAATTTCATTTGAAAGAAAGAGGAGGACAAGGAACTATGTAAGAAGAAACATAAAACCAATGGTATTTGGAAAGTTATGAAAATGCATGCCCTCATTGACTAAATTATGCCAAAAAGTAACTACAAATTTGATGCTTTAATGTTGTAAAATGAGGTATTTCGGGATCAAAATCACATACAATTTATGTGTCAGAAAGCACGAATAACAAGCAGAGGGTCAGTGTGCTATAAATATTGAGGCCCCCTGTCCCCAACATTTTTTTTTGTTACGTTACATTTTTAAAAATCATACAAACATAGTACCCGTGAACCACTCTTATTTTACCATATAGTGATGCTTTGTATTAAAACTGTATAGATTTATTACATACAAAGAACTAAAATTTTAAATTACAGAGTTCAATACCAAAACAGGGAAGAGAAATTACTTTTTCTGCGCAGCAGCAAAAAAGAGCTCATTATGCAAAAATGCCACATCACGCACGGTTTCTCTCACCTGAAAAAGCAAAGTCAAGAATAATTTTCTGAAAAACTAAATAATTTGGATCTCAGCTAGCATGTGATTTAAGGTGTAACTTTTTTCTTAAGAAACAGGGGCCTTTTTAATTTAAACACATTTTTAAAAGAATTAATAATAATTAGATAAGTTCTTAAAAAATAAAAATCCTAAACAAAAAGTTGATTTAGTGCTTTATCAGTAGCTACAAATATGAGCTTCTTAAATTTCTCAGCAGTCAGCACTTACTGATGCCATCGCCATCATAAGATGCCATTATGAAAATCACCACTTAAAAACTAAAAGTCAAATTATGTTCCTAAACGAAAGTTAATAAGAAATTTATTAGTTGGTAAAACCCCAAAGCAAGCTCATCTATGAACGAGCATACCTGAAACTCTTTGATTAGGTTCAGACTCAACATGTCCACAATTCCCAGATGGCCCTTACGGCCACAAACAGCCATATACCGACCACTTGATGTAAAATCCAGAGTATATGGACCAAGTACTGCAAATAAGGATAGTTAAGAAACACAATACATGGCAGATCAAGAAAATAACAAAATCATTTCCATTCAAGAAGGGTTATGTGTGCATATGCATCATTATAACGTGGAAGGTCTATTTCACCTCTAGAACAATGGTTTGGCTTTGCAATCAAATAACTCGGATTTTTTATCATGTGAGAACAAAAAACAAAGATAAGTTTAGTACATCATGCTTCTCAAATCATGTCCCAACAACTCATCAAGTTAATTAAGAAGACAGATTTTCTTTCAAATTCTCTTGTACTTGAATTGACAGTAAAAGTTCTATCTCAGCTCTAGTACAATGTTTTGGCTTTGCAGCCAAATAACTAGGATTTTCCATAACTTGAGAACAGAAAAAGAAACTAAAGTTCACAATTCCTTTCCATAACAATGCATAATAATATTGAACTATACGTAAATATACTGATCAAAGAACTTACAGGAAACAAACACTAGATCAAGCTTAACTATGGGTCATATATTACACGCTCCTTGCCATGGTAAATGAATGCTTTATGGCTCATAATCAGATAAATTACCAACAGAACATGCAAAAAAGAAGGAGACCATAAAATCTTTCCCTTCACAGTTCATATGCCCAAACAGTCAAACAACTTCAGAGAACAACTCACCCAAGTCTGGGGTATTGCTGCTTCTATATGAATACTCAAACCTTAAGATATCATTGGTCATAAGATTTCACATTCTTGACTATAAGATAACAAATATAATATCATTGGCTCAACCACACAGATCAATAAAAGACCACATATGACATGCAGTTGGTGTAGCCGTGTCGGCCACCAACACCTGACGGGGAAAAAGGCAATGAATTCTAATTCGATTTCTACTTATCCTTAATAGTACCCCTATCCAACAAGTACATCAAGCAATTTCTACTTGAATAAACTAATGAGTAAAACAAGAGTAGGTGCATATTGCATCAAAACCTAAAAGTTAAAATAAGGAAAAAAAACCATTACTAATAATATGTTACAACTTACATTAGCGACATAATTTCAACCTAACCAGATATATAAACAACCAATCAATTGATAGTACCTGGTAAAATAATATCATATTGGTTCCTTGAGCTTAAGATATCTACTTCAGAAGCTATTTCCTCCTGTTTGATCCTCCATGTCCGCTCCACACCTTCACCCTCTAGAAAACCTCCTTCAGTTGGCATAAGCCACTGCATAATCGAAATTATAAAGGCGGGAACATGGGAGCTAAAAACATGTAACAGTACAATTACATCTGATAACATTTAACAACTAACATCAATGACTACAGATTACACAGGATGAAATTTTCCTATTTTTTGCATGTAACGAAACACTACCTACCCTCAAAATTAGAAATCCAGTGGACAAAGTACCCCTTGCTTCTCAACACACATTAAGCCTATATGAAGTAATTAAAATCAATATAGAATAGGGTAGCTATGGCATCATGAAGATCATCAGTGTTAAAATTGACTCAGGAATGAACTCAAACATAACAGGCTACTTAAAAAAAAACTATTTGCACCGATTAATAATAATTTTATAAGCCTTGGTCGTGAATCACTTGACAAATGCCAAAAGATGATTTACAATCGTAACTAACTGCAAACAAAATTAAATAGAAGAAAACAGGTATTGTTGCCCATCAGGTAGAGTTGAAAATTACTAAGCTGACATCTTGGCAATGTAATTTGTAATCCCTAGTCCTTGTATTTATAAATGAGCTAGAACTAACTCCAAAATGTTGTCAGGGATTACATCTTGATTAACTACAGTGTTATATTGCAAATGTTTTGTGCTCATTTCATTTGTTATACCTATCCCTCTTCAACATTATATGTTGAGAAAGGAGAAGGTCAATGCGCTTTCATACTTTTCTTAACATGAATAAGGGAAGGCATGACATTTTGATTGTAAAAACATCCATGTTAATCAAGTAAAGCCCATGCCAGCAAATATTTGACTCTAGGCTCGAGGACAACCCACCAGTAAGTGAAACACTAACATTGAAGGGTTAACGCAACAAACTCAGTCACCCAATGGCAAAGCCAAATCAATTATTTCGCACAGGGCTTCGAGAAAAAACTTCCGAACAATTCACTAATGTATGGCACATAACAATTAGAAAGAAAACTAACCTTCTCAGCCTTGGCAGCATCTTTTGCAGATTTGCCATATAATTTTTCTCTAGCAGTAAGTTGACTCTTGAGTTTTTTATCCTTCAAAGTCTGTGAACCACACAGTCCATAAATTAAGATTAAAAATAACATTACAAAGTGCCAAACATGAGTGTAAGGTGAGTTCAATGCTTCATAACATACCTCCAAATCAGTAACTTCTCCTCTGAGGTACTTCTTCATTTTCAGGTCTAGCTCATTGGAAATTTCCTGCAAAGCAATGTAAGGAATTAGAAGCACGCCCTGTGTTACAATAATTTGAAAGTGAAAAATAAACAAGCAAAAAATCATGGAAGAACAAGGGTTTATGCAGGTACTTGTTCAGTGAAAGGCTTGTTATTTGGAAGAGAGTTGTTGTCTTGATTGTCACCCATCTTGCCACAAGGACAAACTGTATCTTCAGGAAACGACGCCGCTGAAGGAGTGTGTGTGAGAGAGAGAGGGTTTATTTGGGGTTTTGAAGACGGCAGCGGGTAAAGAGCTGCAGCGGCGAGAGGAACGGCGGTGTAACAAACAGGGGGGCGACGCTACGGCGGCGTGCGGCGGACGGTGAAGGTGGTGAGAGAGGCGTATGGTCGCAGAATCGTGACCTGGGTGAGTGAGGAAGTTTGAATGCCTATCGATCGGGTTAGTGTTCCTTGTGATGTAGAATGGTCTCGGCCCAATTAACAGGCCCAACAATTGAAAAAGGATTAATTAGGAGAGCATGCATGTATAGGGTGGCAATAACTTAGGTCAAACTTTGTGTACAAAATTGAAAATATTTAAGGCCAAAGTCTAAGTGTCTAACCTATTATTGATTTTTGCACACTTTGAAATTGTCATTTACACAACCAATAATTTTTATAAATTTTTAATTTTGAGAATACCTTTAAAATTTTAGGGTTCCCAAAGTTGAAGTTAAGAAAAAAAAAATAGTTTTAGGGACTTGAACTTCTGGAAGCAAAGAATTTTTACACGTCCGAACATATCCGGAAGCAAAAAAAATTTACACACTCAGCAGTTGAAATTACAAAAGTTAAAAATAGCTTTAAAAAAAAACTTTTACATGCAGCTTCCGAAAGAAAAAAAAAAATTGTACTTTCAGAACCTAAACCTTTGGAAGAAAGTAAATAAAAATAGAACTTCCAGAAGAAGAAGAAAAATTAACACTTTAGGAACTTTAACTTTAGAAAGAAAATTTTCACACAAACTTCTGAAATGTTGAAATTTCATAAGTAAAAAAAAAATTCTAAAACTTGAAATTCCTGAAGTGTAATTTTTTTTCTAATGAATTAAAATTTCCAGAACTTGAACTTCTAAAAGCTTAAAAAATCATTTCAAGCAATGTAACTTACGGAAGAATTGTATAGAGATATTCTAGAAAAAAAATTAATGAGTGAAAATATTAATTTTTTGGTGTGCAAAAAGTAGTCTTCCCTTTTTTTCTAAGACTAATCTGGTCTATTTAAAAGCCAAGTCTGGTGTGATAGCTTATTTAAATGTCAGTTTTATTTCAAACCTTTAAGTATGCCAAAATCATGTTTGTAGATAGGTCATCACATTTATAGGTCGTGTAAAAATATACTAAACAGAGTAGTAAAATTATAGGCTAATAAGTATGGATGAAAACATGCAATGAGCATGCAGCCATGGTGCATGGCCTCTCAAACTTAATTTTATCAAATATAATTCTACCGAGTTCTAAAGCAAAGTGTAGTAAGATTTAAACTATGGAACTTAAAATAAACTTCCTCATCCCAACATTATGCAGTTACAGAGATCTTATCTACGGTTTGAATTCAATTACTTTATTAGATATCATATTATATTATACACGTGCCTTTTCTGCTATACATACATATGAACAACCATGAGCCAAGTGCATTGATTGTTCACAGATCCTCCTCATCAGGGAAAGCTTCAAGAAAGTCTTTTATTCTGAGTCGTTCATCCTTTGTGAGAGCAGGATCATCACCAGTCAATCTCTCCCGAAGAGAGACATTAACACTGTCTTTATCATCAAGGACCTATTCAGAGAAGACGAAACACGTTAAATCAAAAAACTAAGTGTGTGTTCAGATCTCCATTGAACTCAACGCGATTCGTTTAAAACTCAACGGCTATAAAATCCTAATTCTCCACTTGTGTGCTGGTATCTGTGAGATCACATTTGCGTTGGTGCAAAGGGAGAAACAAACACACTAATAATGCACTGCACAAGCTTCTAATGATCTAAAAATGAATAGTGAAACAATTATGGTAAAATAACTCTAGCTTCTTCCAGCAATTCCTAGGATTCAGAGGGGTGGAGAAGTTGCCGATGACAAAATTCCTTTTCTGATCTAAGTAGTTGAAATTGAAACTTGAAACTTGAAACTTACTTGAACAAAATTGTTGACATGGCCGTCTTTGTTGGGAGAGGTTACAAGCTCATCCTTATTGCATGTCCATTGCCCATCGACAATGTACTTGTACTCGTACCGTCCTTCCTGGTAAATAGGACAAGAAGAAATTCATTTCTCATTGATCTAATCGAATAAACTACACTTCTGCATGCAAGTGTATTCCAACATTTGAATTATTAACAGTCTAGATACCTTTAAAAGAAGAGAACAAAGCATTTAAAAATAGTCACTCCATCCATCCTGGAATTAGAGCCTGTTTGTTTAAGTTTTTAACAGAAAAAAGTCACTTTTAATAAATTTGTGTTTGGATAGACTTTTTTCAATAATAATTTTATCAAACTAAACAATTTTTAGATTATAACCGAAAGCTATTTTAAGTAGTTTCCCTAAAATAATATTTGCCTTAGAATTCAAACAAGTCCTTAATACCATGATTCTCTCCGAAATGCAAATTACGTCTAGATATTAAGCGACCAAAGTATTTTACATCAAATACCTTATGGAAGAACCTCAGCTATTTAGTGCAGATGATTGAATCTATCACATTATTCAGTTATTAAATACAACTATGTTCACATACTCATATGCATAAGGATGAGAGAAAAGAAATTAATACCATAAAGCTACTTTATGAGATGATTTGATGTCTGAAACTCAAGAAAATTGCAAAAAAGTCATTCAACAGTCCTTTATTTTACCTTGATTTCCCATGTGTATTGTTTTAATTTTTAAACTACAGCTATAGTGATCAGATCTCAAGTTATTTGACCATTCATCAACAAAAAAACAAACTTCAAAACTGACAACTGCATACTTTTAACAAGTATACTTACAGGCAATTCCCTGTTGAGAAACCACGAACCCCGTTTGCCATCAAAATCTAGAGGGATTCTCTGAAAATGGATCAAGATATATTGAGTGAAGGTTCAGCATGAAATCATGTCAACCATAAGGATAAGGTTTAGCATATGTTTAACTGAAGTAGTTAATGGCAATGGTGATGCCATCTGATTATATCACCACGTTATGTAGCATTGCACTTTATAAAATAGAGGGATCGAGACATTTCGTAAATCAAAACAGGGAGGCTCAAGCATCACCTGCCCCCATCCAATATCAAGTCCAGAAATTTCCACTGTAGAGTAATTGCCACCTTCCCATGACAAAGTGACAGGCTTCTTACTAAGGCCTGTAAGCTTTAAGTACCATAAATAAATAATAATTAATGATAGATTAAAATAAAATCAACACACACACACACATAATCACGTATTTGCATTAATATGAAAAGTGAATATAGATATACAAATAATTCACGGATAATATAGTATATTCAATCATATACTTAAGTGCCATGAAGCATCCCAGCCTCCCAGGCCATGCTTCCTATTCAAAGGGAAACATTTCTTTACTGGTAATACAATTGACATGTGAATGAAGAAGTCAAATGGTCCAGCTACAAAAAAGGTCCTCTGTTGTGCAAGGTTTGGGAATTAAAAAGGGGAATGCAAGGTTTTGTGGAAGTGCGCTTATGTCCTAGGTGGAGTGGTGCATTTAGCTTGAGTAATGCTCCTGTTTTAAATTGATATTCATTCCACTCTTCTTCATACCTTAATCTTTTGTGACATGCTTCTATTAAATAATCCAAGCTTCTTCCAAAGAACTTTTTGTGGCTAGATTATGGTCATGCAGTTGAATGTTTTATATTCATCCTCCATTGCCCTCTCTTTTTTCTTCCCCTCTAATGTTCACCCGATTTCCCAAACAGGTAACAATAGTATGCCCTTCCCTGCGGAAAGATACTCCAACGAACTAGGTTCAAATTTCACCCTGCTATTCAATATAAGTTTTCTAAGAATACGCACAATTCTAGATACCCCGTCCGCAAATCTCATCTTTTCATGTCTTTGCACAACTCACTGTTGGAGATGCTATCCTCTGTTCAAATCATTAACAGTAGGTTACAGGTCTGCCTAATCCCTATTGGAAAATTTGTGGAAAAGAAGATGATGAAAACCAGGTGAAGTTTGAATCCATGATCTTAATGGGAAAGAATTGAGTCATATGCAGGAGAATGTGATAACCTGTTACAACAAATCAATAATAGATAGAGAAAACCACTTCCAAGGTTTTCTTCTTTTTTAAAAAAGATGTTTGTCCAATGATAAAAAACAAAGTGAGGAACAGCATCAACTAAATTTTAGCATTGAACTTATCACAATTAACTAATAATGCCAGCTTTTAATGAAAAAAGGATTTATCAGGATGCTCACACCTGTAAAGAAATAACAAAAAAACTATTGTTCAAAGATTTAGAGCACAGACAAATAAACATCGAAAAACAAATTGACTCACAATATCAGCTGTTGCACTTTTTATGGCATCCAGTTTAGGAAAGCACGACCTTTTGCTCTGCAAAAATAAAAAGCACAAGAAAACTCAAAATACTTCAATCTCATTTCCCTCCTTTGACTAGTTGCAATATAAACAGGCTCAGAAAAATTAATCATCAAACTGCTGGAGTGAGAATTCTAAGACATACAGAAAAGGAAAATAATATTAAATAAATTTCATAATGTATAAATAATCAGAAAATATGCCACAAATTTTGAGTTGAAGAACTAAGGAAAATAAGATATCAAATAAGAGTGCTAGAAAACTAGATTTGAGAAAATCAATCAATTAGTAGGTTAACTGTCCAGCGCCATAATTCACAAATACCAAAGTTAGAAACTTATTCTATTCCAATCTAATAGTGATTCAACTATCTATAACTGTTGCAGAATTGATAATTGCTACCTAATCATTATGTATAAGAATTACAAAAAGTTGTAAACTAAATTTGAGAAACAAAAATGGGAAGAGTTACTCAGTATAATCGAAGCAAATAGGAATACAAAAAACAAAGGCTCATATAATCTACCAAGACCCCTACTACACTAGTAAGGGAAACAATAAAAAAGAAGTATTGAGTTAAGTTACCAGAAGTAGTCTATTAGCCTCATCAAGTTTATAACCAAGAACCCAAAACATATATGCCAACTGAAACAAAACAAACTGTTAGTACATGACAAATGGAGATCAACTAATACATATCATTTGAAATATAGCTGAGCTACAGAACAGATAAACCATGACTGATGACATGCCAAACTATTTGAGAAAAAGAAAATTCAACCCCACTATCTTGTTGATCCCTATCGTCACAGTTGCTTGAATTGGTTAACCCATTCTCTAATGATCCATAGGAAATTCTATGATGTAAAGAAATAATGCATATACAGTCCTCAAAGTTCATATTTTATGTTTAGAATTCTCAATGTAAAAATATAAGGGTTTCCTTGCAACCTTCTCTCTCTATAAAAATAAAGCCAGCATCAGAAAACAACTATAGATGAAACTAGGAGGGAGTACAGCGACATGGCATACACCCAAGCCATATCATCAACTCAAATTATTCTAGTTGTTAGGAGAGGATACAACCAGATGGCATGCACCTTAGCCATATCAACTATAATGATTTTAGTGTTCCACATCAAAAAGGATAAACAACAAAAAGGGTGGCCCAGTCCATGAGGATCCAACTATTGTAAGGGTTGGGGAGGGTCAGATGCACATAAATCTTAACCGTGACTGGAGAGTCTGTTTCTGTGACCAGAACCTGTGACTGCCAAATCACATGGCAACAACCATAAGGTGGTGCTAAATTAGATTTGATCTATAGGCCTGTTTGAAAACTCAATTGAGTGATGAAAGTGAAAAGTGTCAGCATTGAAAATGATTTATGGATGTATCTTACAAATCAACACATTTAAGCGATTAACTTCTGAAAGCATTACGCAAGCAAGACATTTCTGAATACACTCAGCACCAGTCCATTGTTTATTAAGCTTATTAATTGAGAAATTATTTCCTTTGGCATACCCAGAAAACCTAGTGGGAAAAGGCTTGGTTGGCGTAGTTGTAGACATATACCCAGAACTCTGGAGTAACATGTATATCAGAAATGAAACCAAAAGACATACCGCAACAGCTGGAGCTCTTCCCAGTCCAGCAGTGCAATGTATATATGTCACACCTCCATTGGAGTTTACGGCCTTGTATAACTTGCTAACTACAGCTGGAAGCCGCATCCGTAAATCAAATGCATCAAAGTCCCTGTTACATCCCCATTAGATCATCATAGAATTTGAAAAAGTGCAAGACATACAAAGGCAACAGCATGTGTGATGCAAAAGATGTCACTTTTTAGTTATGCAAACCATGACCACATAGAAAAGCTAGTAGTAATTGCATAAAATGTACTACATGAAATGCAGAAATTACTAAAATTAACCAGCAAGGTTTAGGAAATTAGAAACTATATATGCAAGGTGACATGTCATTACCAACTAGTCTTACCAAAAATCCATGAGTTGTAAGGAGTAAAATATATAGAAAATACAACAAAGTAAGTATTAAGTAACAGATTCTTGGGCAGGAATTACTCTAGCTATTTATTTTTTTTAAGAAAGATTTCACAGCATACAGCTCAATATGAGTTTCACCGAGATATCATTGATGAAATATTTACAAGATAATATCTTCATTGTATCTTAGAATATTTTAAAAAAATAGAATATTTTTTATTAAAATATATTTAGTATATACTGTGCAAATGAGTAGTCACTTAATTGAGGAAGCAATCTTTGGAGTTACTTCCTAATTTGTTTCCTTACTTAATCGGGGTTTGTAGTTTTTTGCATTAATGGTCTTCTTGGGCTTTTGCCAGCCATACTGTACAATTACTTAACCTAACTGATTGTGAAGATAAGACTATGAAATGAGTATTCTATACATATTATCAACACAACAAATGAATCCAATATGATACTGTTCAGAGCCTCCTTCTCTCTTTTGCTCCATGCATAAACCCTTTAATTTCTTCACCAATTATAATGTGAATTACTAACCTTATCTCAGCACGCAAGTGTTGAATGTCACTGCATGTCTTAGCATATTCTCGTATGGCATTGATATCAACTCCAAAATATCTACGTAGTTGTAAATAAACACAATGGTTTTGTTTGATAGATTAAATATATGGTATTTGTCTCAAATGCGGAAAGTGAACCATACTAAACAAATTGTTTAGGATACTCTAAGTCTGAATTTTGTTGCAAGCAAAATATAGTTTTCACTCCAATTCTCCTCAGTTTGTCAACATCTTCAGGAGTCTGGTAATTTAAGATAAAATAAAAGAAGTCAGCACCAAACTAGGTTGTAAAATTGGATCAGGTATTCATAATTGAAAAATAAGAGAAAACCTGTAGGCACGACCCCACAATTAAGTCTGGACGGATGAAGTTGTAGTTCATTCCTAATTCATGCCTATATGTCAAAACTGCATAGAACATTGTTAGAAAGGGTTAACAACATTAAATATTCAAAGAACAAAAGAACAGGACAAGTGGACAACCATGCCCATGACAGAAGTAATCTTTTAGTTAATCCAAACTATGAGCTGAATGCAAACTTAAGGCTGTCAGAATTTATCTTAGCAAACAAAATGAAGGATGAAGGTTACCTCTGCAATTTGAAATATTTTACCTTGTGATAGAAATCAGAGAATAACAAGAAATGAAATATTCTGAATGTAGAGAATTCTTATTATCTCAATGATCAATACAAGAGGGAGAGTTTATATAACTCTGCATAATGTGTAACTCACTAACGGAAGCAGTTAGGGATCAGTACAGTTGTCATAACAGAACAACAGCTGTTCAACTCATTATTAACTGCAGTAGTTAAGCTAGAGTGCTAACTATTACTATACTCTAACAACTTGAATCCTAAGTAAAACACAATCTCTGTTTTCCTCTAACTGCATTCCAAGTTATATTGAAATTTAGGAGAAACAATGATTTATATTGAAATTTTGGTTTTGTCAATTTTATTGTTTGACCATTATAGCCAAGTCCACCTAGCAAGATAAAGCTTGGTTGTTGCTGACTTAGAACCACAAAATGATAAAACATACCAGCACCCATGGCTGCGGTCATGTCATGACTATATGTCTCAGACTTTTCCTCCTTCACATTGGAGCTACTTATCTCTCCACTAGGTACAGAACCAGAAGCAGACTGCAAAAGAAAATTCCAATCATGTTCTCTACAAAACACAAAAAATATGAAGCAGAGGGGACACAAGTAGCAGATACCAATGCTCCTAGTAAGGTAAATCTAACCTAAGTGATTATCAATGAAAAGATGAATATCCCAGCAGAAGTACCAAATGATCTTCTTGTTTTTCGGTTTTAATTACGTCTACAATGATATCTCCTTGTTATCTTTATATTTAATTTTAGTCCTGTTCATGCACCAAAATGATAAAATGTGCAACTTATCAAACGCCACCATCATCATAAATTTTGACGCATTTCAGAATATGCCATTAACATGCCATACACACTCATGCTGTCTAATATTATTCCAGCCGATAGTGTACTCTCCACATAAACTCATCATTCAGCTTGGAGACAATGCTACTTAGCAACCAAATACCAATCCATAATCCTATTTAAGGGGTACTGAAATTAAATCTACTCTTCTAATCTAAGAGCTTGTGAAGTTTTGATAGATCGGCACCATCAAAGATCAAACCCATATTGATAAAATTGAGCTTCAAATAACAAAACCAATATTATGGAATCAATAAAAACCTCTATGAGATTTAAAAATAATAATATAAAAAAGAAATGGGAAAGTAAATCTGAAAGCTACCTTGAGTGCCATACTTCGATTTCGACCAGAATTATAGAAGATTCTCTGTATCCACCATCAAAAAAAAAAATTGAGACTTTCACATACCCATTAACGCATTAAGAGGGAAAATGCACTCTTAAGCAAGCAGAGAGAGATCTACCATGGAAAGTGTGGAGAATGGGAGGTTCTTGTTGGGGCGCGCAACCACTGTTTCGAAGGGAAGAACAGAGGATCTGAAAATGGAGAAAGTGAGAGAAAAGGGTATGGAGGAATCCCATTCGAATTGGATCATAAAAGAGAACAAACAGAGGAAAAAGAGTGTTCAAGCATCTTATGAGAATGAAAAAGCGAGAAGAATTGACATGCCTAGGAAGATTCTGAAGACAGTTCATGATTGGAACAGAATTTCTGAGCAGTGTGTGTGTATGTTGAAGAAGCTCAGTTTTCAAGTGGGAATTTATATATAAAGATGCCTTTCATATCATCAGATATTTTCTTCTTCTTCTTCCACTCCCTTCCTTGCACTCTTTATTCACGTGGAGCCAAAACCACAAAAACTGAAAAGGACAACACTTTTTAACTCTCGTAGTCTCATTCATTTGCTTCCCTTTCTACATTTGCTTCATTATTTTTTGGTGTTTACATTTGCTTCATCATTAGGGTTAAATATTCTCAAATTATGATTTTTTTTCTCTTCTCTTAAGAAGATTTTTTGTTGTAACTACTCATTTTTTAAATAACCTGAGTTCAATGTTTGGCATTACATTAATAATTATAAATTTTAGTTATTTTAAATATGGTTACCACTCAGTGTCAAGAATGAAAATTGGGATATTGTGAAAATTAGGGAGATAGAAAATATTATGAAAATGAGTAATAAAAAAATTCAGAAATTAATGATAGGTAAATATATATCTGATTGGACAAAGTTTGATCAATCACTATATATTGAGTGTAACTCTTCGAACATAATGGTGAGTGATTCTAGTGGTGTTCCTTCGTTTGTAGATGCTCCTCCATCCTAAATGTGTTGTCCTCTAGCTGTACGTGCCAAAACACTCCTATACCTAAATTACCAAGAGTATAACGTGAATTGGGTTCGAGTTAGATTGTGTGTGTACCATAGTTTGCTTGGCCCTCCTTATATTGAAATAGGTCGAGTGTCTTAGGTTTGGTCAACGTCACTTGAATTCCTAGGTAATATTTAGTTTTTGGCAAGCCCTTTAGTGTTATGTGTAAAGTGTCTTTTTTTGCAGTTCAGGAAACAGTGCATCTAGGCTATGCATTTGCTTTGTCTGCCCTTGAGTGTGATGCTTGGTCATTAGCAATAAAATGTTGACCTCGGAGGATTCAAATGGGATCAACGATAGGAGGAGTGATTTGAGCCGGCCTCTGAAGTAAGGTGTTTCAATGTTGAAAGTAGGTTAATTGATATAAGTTAGTGGATACAGTTGGTATACATTACTAGGACGTGACTCGACGCCGGTTGGAACTATATATCATGATGGCCACGTTGTGTAGATCAGTTAGTTGGCGTTGGAGTAATAAATATTTTCCTTCTCTTTTTTTTTTCTAGCCTCTTGTTTCCCTTTTTTTTTCAACATCCTCTTATTTACTAAAACAAATACTATTTCCCTTTTTTTTTCAACATCCTCTTATTTACTAAAACAAATACTATTTAAAGGTGTGAATTGTGAGCCACGTGAAACGTGTGCAACATGCAGGAAGCTAAGTTAATATTTTGGATTATGATTTGTAGCTTCAAAAACCTAATTTAAGGTATGTCAACTAAATTTCCTACAAGCCAACACATCTTGGCTCAACCGGTAAGAATTGACCACTTGAGAATTGTGCTGATAGACAATTAGTAAATACTTGACCCATGACGTTGATCGGAACCGAACCCAACCAAACTTTTTTTCATAAAAAAACTAAATTTCCTACATACACATATTTCACAAAATCACATCAACTCATATTTTAATATGATTTTTAGGTCTTGAAACAAGCTAAGGGAGTAGCTTTCATGAAGAGAAAGGTAGTTCTAAAATGTTTAACGTGAAACCAAACATGCTTGTAGTTACCGCGCAGCCTCATGTGCAACTTGTAAACTTGAAGAAGCAATTTGATTATTCCTAAAGTTTTTTTAATTAAAATTACATATCAATAATGGCCTTTGGGAATTTTCACCAGAAGAAAAAAAGAAGTAAATGCTTGTAATACAGTCAACAGCCTAAATCTAGGTGTGTAAATGTTGATACCACTTAACAGCTTCCAATCCAACAGCATTGAGGACAGGGTCAATAATGTCAATGTGGTGAGTCACATATCTAGTGGTCCCCAACTATTTTGATCATCAAAAGAATGGGGATTGGGATCTCTTATCAACCTTGGTCTTCCTGGTTGGTTTTTTCCCATGGGAAAGTTCCAGAATGAATCAGAGTTCTCAAAGAATATGTAGAACACAACAGCTGAAGCCAAAAACAGTCCTAAAAGCACCATATAGATCTGCCACTCTGCAGGTTCACACAGGAAATTTAAAATTGAGTAGACATAATAGAATGGCCACAGAAGGGAGGAGCCAATTTTGGTATATGTTCACATGTGCATGTATGTGTGTGTGTCGGATCCGGATACTTCACATGAGACAGCCGTGTTAAAACTGTGTCTATCTCTCTATCTCTTCATACCTATTAAGTAGGTAAGACTCTCTGAATATTTATAAAGAGAGACATAGACACAAAGTTTCACATGACAATGTCATGTGACATGAGGTAATCATAATATGTGTGTGTGTGTGTGTGAGAGAGAGAGAGAGAGAGAGAACCTTTCCAGTCTTTAGGTACATTCAGTTTAGTGACTAGAGCTCCCCATTCTATTGAGGTAGTAAGTACAACCCTGCATAGAAATAATAAAAGCCCAGGTGAATAATATAGCCAAGATCAAATGAATTGCTTAACCCCAACTTCTTGTTAATGATGATTGATATTTACCAGTAGAGGTGACAAATTAAACTAATAGTGCATAGAGATTTACCTTTCAGAAGGACAAAACTCAAGTGTTGCAATATTTGTACCCAGGTGTAGTCTCTTGCTATAGTGGTGTATCTGCATTTTTTTTATTTCAACTACACATATGTCTCCATCTTTACTGCCCCTGAAATTACAAAAGTCTGATGAGCTGAATATTTAGGGTTATACAAATAAAGTGCAATCAGATCACAAGTTTACATTCCTTCAAATTCTTCTAATCATCAAAATATAAAAGTAAGTTATAGCTGATGTATCACAGACTTTAGTAACATAGTTTACAAGAGTGTTACGTAGTTACTTAAGTTATAACCACACAACGTAATCACTTATTCTTCTTTTAACAGCTAAATTCCCCACCCCCTACACCCAAAATAATAATAATAATAATAATAATAATAATAATAATAATAATAATAATAATAATAAAGAAAGATTGACCAAGGCAATTCCTTTGTGCCCAAGCTATTAGTTGAACTGAGAGCAAATAATTAGAAAAAATCAGAACAAGATATGCAATTTTAGGTAATGCTTGTTTCCTACGAAACCAGTTGCAGTCATTGCACCTTCCTCTACCCCAATCCGCCAAGTGACCGAGTAGATCATCATTTTCCTCAACCCTCCTAGATCATTTTTTCACACTATACCCCTACATCAGTTGTATTAGAGCTTGAACATCCAATTTTGTCACATTGTATCCAAAATCTATGCTGACTACTTTAAAAGCCTATAGCCATTAAGAAAGGTAATATGACCAAGCTGACTGAATTCTTTTCAAAAAGATGAAATGACTGGCGTTTTCTTTTAAGTTTTTGACGAGTTCAAATTTTTTCAAATCAACTCTTCAACTGCTTTTCTTGCAATAAATTAGATATGAGTCAAATGACCTATTAAGAAGAAAAGGTGCTCTTGATTTAAGATGATTATTGTGAAATTAATTTCCTAAAGCACTAACTTTTATGAAAGCTGTTCAAGTCCATATAAGTTGAAGTTGAACAGCCCTAAACTGAAGCCCTGGTTCTAGGACATGACAAACAAGGCATGAGTCAAAACAGCATACACCTATTATGAGCTGGCTTGGATGTGCTTCATATGTATACATAGACATGGTTTTTGCTTCATACGTGTACACACACACACACTCATATAGTTTTCACTTTTTTTTCCTAACGAGATTCTTGATATGCTGAAAAATACATTTTTTTTATACTATGAAGAAGCACATAAAAAAATAGCAACTATATTAAAATATCTTTTTCAAAGAGCTCACATAAAAAATATTATTTCTTAAAAACCTTATCCTTAAATACCATATCAAAACTTTCCAATCCGACACGGGAAATATGGAATGAAGACCACAAATACCATGTCAAAATTGTAAGGAAAAGACTTCTAGCAATTTCACAATAAAGGCCATAACACAAGATAAAGGAAGAACGTTGACCGCGCATAAGCCCAAAAGTCAAAAGATGATTAAAGGTTCTTACAAAGAAAGGTATTTCCCATCGTGGCTAATGGACATTACTGAAGCAGACTTTCTAAGCAGCCTCTTATGTCCGATTTTGTTCCATGTGCTCATGTCCCAAACTGCAGTGAAAGACTTATCACCTGCTCAAAGATAGAAGTATCTATAATGGCCATGCATTCTTGATCAAAGGAGATTTGAAGAATACATACAAATTAATACTATACAAGTGTACTTGAAACAAGATACCCTTATACCTTTCTGAATAGTGCCAAATAAAAATGGTTTGGTTCCGTCCTTGGAAAAGCGACATAGTTCAATTTTTTCATCCTAAAGAGACAAAAAGAAAATTTTGGATCAAGAGGTACAATTAACTGCACACATGTCTTGCAACAGGTTCTTAAATCAAATACACCATACCGAGTTACGAGACAAAGTAATCAAAGGAACACCATCTTCAATTTTCCAAATTCTTGCAGAACCATCAATAGAAGTTGAAGCCAGAAATTCTGAGTCTAGACTGAAGTATGACATAAAAATGAAGGAAAACAGTAAGTATTAATGTCATCAAAGCTTTAGAATTAAGATATTTATAATTCAAGCAAACTTTTACTGTCTAAAAAATCATATCTACACAGCCAAATTATTGCAAGCATGACAACGCAAAGAAAAAACCATCCATATCTGGTTGTAAGAACCTAAGAAAGATTACTCTAGGTCAACTTTATCAAGTATTTGTTACAATTCTACTGGGTACTTGCACTAATGCATCTTTAAGAAGGATCCACATAGACTTGTTTAGTATGCTACCTAAAATCCATATCCCGGACAGACTTGTGTGCTTTTGGTTCATCTAAGACCATGCGCATGCTAGGCCACTCCATAATTCTTAGATGTCCATCCTACATTGTTAAGGACAGAAGTCAAACATCCAGGATCAAATTCTAAAAAGAAAAACTCGAAGTGCCACACAGAAAATAACAGCAATTGGTTGGATTAGATAGTGGTGCTTACCAACGCCCCAGCAGCAAATTTAGATCCATCAACACTAAAAGTAATGCATTTCTGGGGACCAATACCCTGTAGAGGGGACAGTTCCTTGGCCAAGAGCTTCATGTTTTTGTCATGACCATACAGCTCAAACAACCTGCAAGCCATGAAGAAATACTTCTATTATATAAGTTCAGTTCAGTATCCAATAAAAGACAAAATGATAACTCAGGGCAAAAATATCAGCTAGCTACACTTAATAAACAAGTATAATTAGTATGTCATACATTCCCCCTAGCTCCCAGAAATAAGAACAAGAAAGAAAGAAATTTGGCAGAAACATGTCTACGGTTTTACAGTGTCCTTCAAATCTTCAAATAGTTAGACGAAGAATAAATGCTAGACTTATGAATCTGAGATTATTGAATGTGGTAGTAACTTGTTTTGAGAAATGCAACAAGCAGACAAATTATGAAAGTACTTTCAATGAATGAATTTAGATAGAAGAGCAAAATTTCCATCCCAAAAAGCTTGTAGTAATGAAGCTTACTTGCAGCTACCATTGCTCAAAGAGCACACGAAATCATCCCCACTAGGATGCACTGCAATAGCAACAGGATCACCTTCCTCTGCTTCTAATACAAAAGTGGCCTGAAATATCAATCAAACATAAAGCTCATTAGAACCAAAGCCCCATCCAAACTGCTTTTCCATTCAGCAATCCAGAAACTCAAAACTGAAAACACTTTGCAGCAGAGTGAATGGTCAAATTGGTCCCTGAAAGATTTTGGCGCAAGTCCCCGAATGTGTAAAACGTA
This sequence comes from Acmispon strigosus, assembly GCA_030819835.1. Lineage (NCBI taxonomy): Eukaryota > Viridiplantae > Streptophyta > Magnoliopsida > Fabales > Fabaceae > Acmispon > Acmispon strigosus. The sequence goes on along the minus strand of JAUAMA010000003.1, from coordinate 67,529,624 downwards.
GGGTAGTTAGTCCCTATGGACAGTATTGGTCAACTAAAACTTCGACAAAGTTAGTCCATGTAGGGTCTAACTTGACTGACACATCCAAAGACTTTTCGAACGTAATTCCAACTTGCTAGCCCTAAAATCTTTGAGGGACAAGTTCATCATTCACTCCTTTTCAGTAACAGAAATTGTGCATAACTATCTGCTTCAGGAGAAAAACTATTACTCAGCTGACACCAAAAGGGTATGCACAGAACAAGTCATGTTTCATGCACTTCACTCTAAAGTGCATACACACATAAACCAACACAACCCATATAAAAAAAAAAAAACTGTTTTTCTGGTTAAGATGAAAAGGGTGTGCACAAAAGAGACTAATGTTTTAAATGGGACTCTCTATATATACATGTAGATTGAGATGAATACCAGAGGGGAGGTAGACAAGGAAGTGGTATTGGGGTCGAAGGAGAAAATCTGAAGCAGAGAAGGACAAGAATCTCGACGCCTGGAACTTCCCAGAACCACTAGGTTGAGCTTGTCGGGCCTCCGAATCCACGACCCGCACGTGACCGGACCCTGCGGCGACCCTGCATCATTCTCCATCCAAGTGTCCAGGAATTGGAAACCCAGATCCCAAGTTCAGTTCTTTTTCCAATTGGGTTGCTAGAAATCAAGCTCTTCTTCTGAATTCGATTCTTCCAACAACTCTAAACACTTAAATAGAAATAGAAATATCCTGAAAGGAGAGAGAAAGAGAAAAAGAAATTATCTGAAATTAGGGTCAAAGAGCGCAAGTAGGACAGAGAGTGGCTTTGCCTTGTTGCATTTAAAGATTAATTAAATGAAACAAGGTGCAGAGATGTCTCTCTTTTTCGTGCGATTTAGGGTTTTGATGATGCAGAATTTAGAGAAAATTAAATTATTGAGGTGATTTGTTTGTTTGTTATCTTTTTGTTTGAAATTTGATTTGAAGTGATTTGTTTAATGGGTTAACAATACAATGATGATGGAAGAAGCATTGTCAACTCTGGGAATATTCGTTAAAGATTACGCGGCATTAGGAAGAGGTCGTTGCGGTAGTGTGCCGTATGGTGACAAATAAAATACTAAATGTGAGTGAGTGTTTTAAGTATTTTTATAAGAGTTCATTTTGATTATAGATAATATTAAATAGATTTGATTTTAATCATTATCAAGATGACTGAGTTCTTTAAAAAGAAAGGAAGAAGAAGATGATTGAAATCCACTTTCTATCCTATGTTGAGAAAACCGAAATAGGTTTTTTTTTTTCTGAGACATGCTTCACCTTTGCTAAAATTTGATATATTGGGAGCTTGTGTTCATGTTTCAAGATGGATAATCTTATTGGATTAGCCCAATGTGATTAAATGTATTAAATGATTTTAAATGAGAGAAATAAGTGAAAATTTTTATTTTTTCGACTCTGACTCGCTGACCCCAATTGTTTAGTCCATTATAATTATGTTCGTATGAAAGCCCAATCGAGCAAGCACATGTTGACCGATTAAGTATAGGAGACTAATCCATATTATGAAGAACAAATGCTTGAAGTCGTTAAAATAAATCATACCCCATATTTGGGATTGGATCATGAATGTCATGATGAGAGGACCACAAAAGGTATGATGGTATGTGTGATTCAACTTTGTTTTTTTTTTTTTTGATAAGCCATTATTTGTATTAAGGGAGTACAAGGGGTACTCCAACCCAAATACAAAAGAGAAGGAATAACACTCACAAAAAGTGTGTCAAACCAAGCAACATGAAAAAATAAAGAAGAAGGGCAATACATAAGAAACACATGAGAGGCACACAAAACCTCCCTCTGCACACAAGAACCAGCTCCCTGCTCAAATATATATTTGTGACAGCCACAGGACCTCTCATTGCATATTATCAATGAGAAACCAACGCTCGTAGTGAAACAACTTTCTCAATTTAAATTATTGGCCCTGTTTTACACCCCTGTAGCATCAAGACCAACCTTACCAATTCATTTTCCTACACAACAGCTACAATCCAGGCAGTTCAAAATTATAATTAACACCCACTCAGACAAAAAATAGTAGTACATTGGAGCCTATACTAATTGTTGAAAACCAATCTTCTAGCAGGGAACACCAATTCAACTACCAAGTTCCCGTCCATTTCACTCTATAAAGAATTGATACAGACACTTGGATTTGAAGACCATTCAAATAAAGAGTAACAAAAACCCTTTAAATTTACCTTGTTCCACTGCCAAGATCGCCACTTAATCAAATCCAAGACCTGCCATATTTCGATATTTACCCCCTCTAAAGATAACCTCATTTCTTAAAAGCCAAATGCATGTTATAATTTCGAAAAATAATATAACCATATTTCGATATTACCCCCTCATTTCTTAATCAAATCCAAAACCTGCCATGTTATCATTTATTAGTTTAAGAGGCCATAAATTTAGATAACCTCCTTATTATTTGACTGCTTATATAATAAGGAGCTTGACCATAACAAAGGCGGTTGCGTTAGGGTTTCCTTTCCTAGCTTATATATATATATCATAGGCTCATTATGTGAACAATTTAATTAAAATTAATCTTGTGAAATAAATTAAAAATAAAGTAATAAGTATTTAGAATCATTTATGAGAAAGATGATTTATGTAAAGTAATTTATGCAGTTAAGTTTGAAAGCTTTGTTGCAAAATTAGTTATAGAGCTAGACTTAATTATAAGAATAATTAAACACTGATAAAATTATATTTTGATGGTAGAAAATCAATTATAGCATTTTTAAATGAAAATCTAAACCTATAATAAAAAAAATATCTAAACCGCCTCTTAAGTTATAATATTTTTTATCCTTGTATTAAACTAACAAATGATTTTATCAAGTGAGATCTTAAAATAAGATCTGGATTTTATAAGATTCCACTCATTGGAGAGGGATGACATGGCTTAGGATTTTATTTTGGTGTCTTAACTGGTTCCTTTTTTAAAGTGGGATCTTAACTAAAATACTATTGTTTCTCTCTCATACAACACAACACAATCAACAGAAACAGAATGAGAGGGAAGGAAGAACACAACACAGATGAAATAACCAGAACAATATGGCAGAATCAAATACATTTGAGAAGAAAATTTAAAAAATTACATTTTAGTTTACAGCCAATACAAATACAATAAAAATTACATATAAAAAAAAACAAAATGGGTTAAGAACCCTCCGGCGGCCGTGAAGGAGAGGGAGAGAGCGACGAACCAGAAGCAGGGCGGCAAAGAGGGGAGAAAGAAGGGTGAAGCAGGAACGACGGCGGTTGAAAGACGAAGGAGAAGCAGGTGTGGCAGCGAACCAAAAGCGCAACGGCGGTTGAAAGATGAAAGAGAAGCAGGGCGGCGGTGGCGAGGAACAAGATGGGGTGCGGCAGCTAGGAAGAAAAAGGGAGAAGGGAGAAGAATGATGAACCTGCTAGAGTTTGGGGGAAAAAATTATATAGTGGGTGACTTGTTGACCGGTTCAGCAAGTTGATGGAATAGACGTTGGCTGTGAGCAAACCGCTGGAAATAAATAATATAAATATATTGTGTATTGTGAGTCCAGTTAAGATCCTAACCAATAGAGTGAAATGTGCGGTAGGATCTTATGAGTATCTTAAATCTATGTGGCACTATAAGCCCACCAGAAATAGTTAAGGTACCAAAATAAAATCTCAAAATAAGATCTCCAGTGAAGATGCTCTAAGTTAGAATCATGTTTTAATTTAATATATTCTTTGTAAAGGTATCAAAAATAGTTTAAAAGGTAAAGATTAATGTGTGTGCGTGTGGAGGCACATCAAAACTAATTATATCTTTGCATTAGTGAGGAAACATAGGTAACTTTGTGATTGATGGGAATAGATTAGTCTATCACACTATATTAAATTTAACTCTTAATTGTCAACTTTGTGAAGTTATGTCACATGTTTGATTCTCATAAAGTTTTCATGTTGTGACATATAGTTCAGTCTATCCCTCAATTCCTGTGAGTTTTATTTGAAATGGCTTGCTCACTTAAGAGTTCATTTTTCAATTCTTTGTGAGTTTGGGTTGATTTTACTCTCCTTTTTCTCTTTCTTTCTTTTTCTTCTTCCTACTCGACCGTGTCCACTTCATATATGGGTCAGTTTTTTTATTGGGCAACGCCTAATGAAAGCTACCACCTCATAGTTATGTGGTAAGTTCGATTGCTTTGTTTTTTTAATCATCTATAATATCTATAAAATCATCTATAATATCTGAGTTTTCTTGATGAGACTCCTAGGAGATATTGTGCTCTGATAATTCAGTTGACAAAACTATCATCCAACGAGCAAGATCAGTCTTATGAATTATCTCCCTAATGGAAATTCCTTGCAAACCAGTCTTGTGTGCTTGGAATATTATTATTTCAAACTCCTTGGAGTTTCAATCAAAGCAAACATTGTCTTCTCCAATTTCTAATACCTCACTTCTAGCTAGAACTTTGCTCACAATGCTTATACACGGGTGAATAATTAAATTCATTTTAAGCAATGAGATATAGCTTGTTTATTTAAAAAATATAAAGTAAGTTGCTTTTTTAAATTTAAAATGTATTTATATAATTCTTATATCATACTATCATACAAGTAAATACAAAAAAGGATATAATATCTAAATTTAAGTAAAAAATATTAAATTTTCTTATCTGTAAGAAAAATGTAGTTATTCTTTCATCACTCCGTACACGCACTTGTAGTTACTAATTACTACAATCACAACTAATAATAACTAGTGCTGTTTTAATAAAATACAATAACTAGCAGTAATAAATAAAAGGTTTAAATACATTTTTAATTCCCGTAAAATATATTGTTTTTGTTTTTCGTCCCTCAATTTTTTTTTCCAATCATCTAAAATTCACATATTTTATGTTTTCGTATCAACCATTTCTTTTTCCATCAATTTAGATAAGAGTTTTTACAATTAGAAAAAAAATTGAGATAGTTAAACTTGATTTCGCCACTAGCAGAATAATGTAAGCATGTGTGAGAGTATTTTTAGGTGTTAACTCAATTTTAATCTTACTTAGTTAAGAATGCATTTTTGTAGAGAATAAAAATTTATTTAACCTTTAATAAAATCTAGTAATAATCAACTAATCAACTAATAAAAACAAATGTAGATCGACATATGACAGAGAGAGAGAGAAAACAGAAGAAGGAAGAGAGAGAGAGAGAGAGAGAAAGAGGCTTTTAGAGTAACAACATGACATGACATTGAGAAAGTGAGAATCGAAATGCCAATGCCAACTCTTCTTCCTTCACTTGTTTTCCCTCTTCACTCTCCTCTGCAAATCACGTCGATTTAACACATTTTCCATCACTTTCCCGGGAAAATACTCATCTCGTGATCATTTTCTCTCCCATGGGCTTGTCCCGCAACTCGTCGTCTCAGCCGGAGATCGACGACGCCGGCGGCGGCAGCGGCAGCGACGTCGGATTCCACTCGATCCGAGGCCGATTCCCGTTCAAACGGAACCCTAGCTTCTACCACCGCGACCGACAGAAGGCCTCCTCCGATCGCCAATTGCCTAGGTCCAACACCACCACCACTTCTTCCCGATCTCACCTCCACAGTCGCTTCACTCGCAAGGGCCTGCTCTTTCTCTTCCCTTTCTTCAAGTCCAAGTCCGGATTCTACGCCATGATCATCTCCGTCGTCTTCCTCTTCGCCCTCGCCTCCATGGTCATGCAGAGCTCCATCACCTCCGTCTTCCGGCAGCGGAGCGAGCGCGGCAGGAACCTCCGGGAAGGGCTCAAGTTAGGGAGCGCGCTCAAGTTCGTCCCCGGAAGGGTTTCACAGAGGTTTCTCTCCGGTGATGGCCTCGATCGGATTCGCTCACAGCCTAGGATTGCTGTTCGTGCGCCGAGGATAGCTCTCGTGAGTTCCTTTTCCTTTCCTTTGATGTTTTCTATGCAATGCTGGTTGTGTTACTTTCTCGCTTTCAATGCTGTTTATTTAATACCGCTACTAGTTTGTGAAAGCTTTAATGCTGTTTGTGGAACCTGGACTGAAAGTTACTTTTCACTGAGTTGGTTAATTGAGTTTCAGGACCTGAACAGAAGGTTAGAGTAGTTGTTCTATTGGACCATATTAATTAGGGTCATGCTAATCAGCACTTGAGATGAATTAGTAACATTAAATGCTATTCTTAATTTATTTAATTCCTTAATCAGTGCCCTTAGAGTACTCACTCTCAGTGGCATTTGACTATCAATTGTTCTGTTTAAAGGTTCAGTACATGGAATATTTTTGTTTGAAGGATTGGTCCAAACTATGACAGGACTGGAGGATCCTACATTTTATTTGCTTCTGCTGGGTTGTGGTGTTTTTAACAGAATGGTTGGTTTCATTTGTTTCTTTCAACATTGTTTATTTAATATAGTAAAGGTTTTTTTACTGCTAGTTTTGACAAACCCAGAAAAATTCTTAATTGTTTTAACGGACTACAACTTATTTGTTGTTCTAATGAATTGCACACCAGCAAAAATTTAAAAGTACTCCAAAAAAACTAATTAGCTAAAGGAAAAGATATTTCGTATTATGGATGAATTTTAATTATGACAGGAGACGAGACTCATGCTTTTCTTCCCAATTACCAAATTCTGGACTCTTTATTCGTCATTTAACACAAATAGCCCTTTCCCTGGTTTTCGAATAAAATTGGCCTTCTGATTTTGGCTACATGGAAAAGAAATTGTGCTGACATGTTGCGTAAACTAAAAGTCAATAATCTAAAGATATCTATGGCTTAGATATATACCTGATCGGATTAGGACTTCAGAAGTTTACTAGCTGGAAATAACAGAGTTTACACCAGAGTGAATGCATGTATTCTATGGAAGATTATTTTTTGGATGTTATACATTGAATGAGTTTTAAATGCTATTTTTGCATATGTATAAGAAAACTGTGAATAACTAAAGGTTGGACTCTAGAGTAAATTATTACTTTTGGCATTTTCTTTTCCCTGATTCCTATAATCTGAAAAAAGATTGTATGAATTCTTGGTGCAGCAATGCCCGTGCAGCACACGATGTCACCTGCGAGTGAAATTCTACCCCTTTGCCATGGTTATGCAGCCATGTGTCACATAGTTTCCTTAGGCTTTGTTTGACAGTTTTTAGGGGAGGAGAGTGGGAAGCTTTGAGGGAAAGAGAGGGGAAAGGGAGGGTAGGCTCTCCCCTGTTTGGAAGTTCAAAATTCCACAAAACCCCCCCATGTGGGGAAACTCATCAAAATAGCTGAAGGAGGGTCTTGGAGGGGTTTTCAGAAATTCACCAAACCCTTCCCTCCATTTTTAAAAACCCCCAAACAAGGGGAGGGCTTCTCATAAGCCTTCCCTTTCCCTTCCCTCTCCAAAATCAAACTTACAAACAGAATCTTAGGAAAAACTTAAAATTGGGTTTGGCACTCAATGAATGTCAAATTGCCAAAACACTTGCACATAGCATTTGCTTTTTATTTTTTTATTTTTTTATTGCAACACCATGTGTTGGACTCCCTTTTACCAAAAGAGGAAAAATAAAGAATGAGGGATTATTGAACTACTTTTATATCTTTTAATTGATAGGAAGTTGAAGAATTCAACATACTTAGTTTCCATATAATTTACTTTTGGAATTTATCATTTCATAGGTGGTACACTTAATACTTGGAAGTTTTGATGTAAATCGAAAATGTCTGAGTCAGACAGAGAAGTGAGGGCCCTTGTAATAAAGCATACCGCAAACTTCTAATTCTAAGTTATTATAAACGGTTGACCATAAAAAGAATGGAGGATAATGAAGCTCCTCTCTTCTACTGACATTAGATGGGTATGTCTACTGCTATGTGGTAATTCCCTAACAAAAGTGCAAAATCTATCTGGTTTTCTTAATTTTTATACCACCATTCTATTTGCCCCTTTATACATTTTTTTAAAAAAAAGGAAAATAAAGTCTGATTACATTAAGTTTTCAGCTATTAATTTGGTTGTCGAACATCCAAAAATTCATTTGCATCACTTAGAATACTATCCGGCATGAAAAGCATCTTATTCAATTTTGCAGTTTTGCATGCTTAGTATATTTATCTGTGCTTGTTTTGTCTGTCAGATTTTAGGGCACATGATGATAGATCCACAGTCATTGATGTTGGTTACTGTGATTCAGAATCTTCAGAAGTTGGGTTATGTTTTTAGGGTAAGTCATTTGCATTTTCTTTATGATATCATCTTATCATCTCCAGAGATGCTGATGCTGCTTTTATCAAAAGCTCTATAAATTAGTGTACTTGAATCATTGTCAGAATGCGTTGTCCCTGACATTGATGCTGTAGCTTGTTAACTTATATGTATGGTATTACAATTAAGTAAAAATTTTGAGAGGACAATGCTTTTTTCCCATGTCTATTAACAGATATTTGCAGTAGGGCATGGGAACGCCCGCTCAATATGGGAAAATATAGGTGGTGGTCTCACTCCTTTGAGTACAGAGCAGCAAGGCCGGATTGATTGGTCAAGGTATGTGTCTTTTTATAAATTTACTTTTCCTGTTTGATATTAGGGTTACCTACTTACCTGCATCATTTAGAATGTTTTAATTTTTTTTTGGGGTAAGTAAGCGTTTGGCACAATTTCTTGTTGTAACTTGATAGTGGTTGACTCTCCCTTTTCCTTTTTGCTCTCAAGCAGTTTTGAAGGTATCATTGCTGACTCCTTTGAAGCAAAAGTAGCCATTTCAAGGTGGGTTTTCCTATACTTATCCAATTCAATTCTAAAGTTGCCAAATGTTTGGGATCTGGACTCGCATGTTGGGCTTATGATGGGTTGCCAATTTGGCCTCCAAAAGTTGAGATACTGTTGCTATTCTTTGGGCGTTTTCCAAGAAATTTTATATCATGTTGCCTGCTTTTTTAAGTACTTGAAAATTACCACATGAATTTGTTTTATGTTGATTGATTGATCTTTTGTACTTTGTTTGGAATGGGTAATTAATGTTGGAAGTATTTTGTTTGAAATGAAAGTCAGGGATGAAAGTTTCGTTACCTTGTTTGGAAACAATGTTGGATAGAAATGTGATAAAACTGGACCAGGATCCAGAAATAGGATGAACGGGCAGATTTCATTGCAGAAACAGCCCTGATTAGTGCCAAATTGCCAATGTGATATACAACCGGAGACCGTGAACAATACTGTGTCAATATTAAAGAGTCATCGAATGATAAATAACCCCATCTAATGGGAAAAGACATTGTTGTTGTTGTTTATAGTTTCCCATATTCATTCCTCTATCTTTTTTTTCAAGAAATGTTTTGATGTTACTTATGTCCTATTTTTTTTATGTCCTAAATGTTTCAAGGTTAGGTATTTTATTTTTATGTTGATTTTGATAATTTTAACTTTGTGGAGGAGAGGCTTGTAGATAGAGTAAGTTTAAGATTTTAACCATATTTTGATAGATGGACCCACTATAAGGTTTCCTTATGCCTTTTTCTTTACTATTTTTTTTTTTTGGTCTCAAATATACGTTCTTATTTTCCCACTGGTGTTTTCCTCTTGTATGCATGAGTACACTTGTGTAAGCTTATCCTGAGAAATCAGCCTGAGAAAATAAATTTGTCAGCCAGGCTATTTTGATGGTGGTTTAGGTATTAATTAAGGATGTGATATGCTTTATTCAACCTTGAAAGGTATTGATTTACCGACACATATGCTTCCCTGCTTGCTAGTTCTAATATAAAAAATAAATATTCCTAAAATATTTTGGACTTTTTTTTCTATCATTAATATCTTGGAATTTGATTGATGTTTAGACGGGTCCAATAATCTGGATTTGAACATTGAAACAGTGAGCATTGTTTGGCATCTTTCTGTCCCTTCCCTTTGGTTGTAGGAGTTGTTTCTTCTTTGAAGTTTCAGTGCTATGATTAGTGAGTTTTATATTTGTGCAGCCTTATGCAGGAGCCTTTTTGTTCAGTACCATTGATATGGATTATTCAAGAAGATAGCCTTTCAAGTCGTCTTCCAGTTTATGAACAAATGGGTTGGCAGCATCTTGTTTCTCACTGGAGAAGTGCTTTTAGCAGAGCCAGTGTTGTTGTCTTTCCAGATTTTACTTATCCGGTAAAGAGGCTGTTTCATATTCACTGAGACACAAATATTGATTGTATTAGGAACACTTCTATATAAGGCTTGCCTTAAATGTTTTGGAGCTTTTACTCATTTTTTATATCTTCATGTATCAGATGTTATATAGCGAGCTTGACTCTGGAAACTTCTTTGTGATTCCTGGATCACCAGTAGATGTTTGGGCTGCAGAAAGCTATAGTAAGACCCACACAAAGGGTCAGCTAAGAGAACTCAGTGGATTTGGTTTAAATGATATGGTGGTTCTAGTTGTTGGGAGCTCAATCTTCTATGATGACCTATCTTGGGACTATGCTGTTGCAATGCATTCCATAGGGCCTCTGCTGACAAAATATGCAAGGAGAAATGACGCTGAAGAGTCATTTAAATTTGTTTTCTTATGTGGCAATTCCTCTGATGGTTATGATAATGCTTTGCAGGTAGTCTTTCTTTTTAAGGTGTTCTGACTTCTGTGCATTATGTTCTGTTGATGCCAACAAAGTATAGGGCATTAGCCTGCTCATTATTCGCTGAAGTAATCATTAGAAGTTTTAACATATCTCATAGAAATTAATTGATAAATAATTGAGTACTATAGCAGAAGTCTTTTCTCATTAGGTGGGATTGGCAACATGGATCAAATGACGTCATAAGATACTATTATAAACCATATCGAATGACAAACCTTTTAATTTAAATTATTCTGAATAGTTTGTCTTAGAATTTTTCTTGGTTTCCTCTACTGTTAGTTGCTGGACTTCACGCCATCTGATGTACCCTCCGTAGTGGGGCTTATATAGGTTTTCTCCACACATGCCTAAACCATCTAAGTCACGATTCTACCATTTTCCATGATGGTTGCTACTCAGACTTTCTTTGTAATGCATTAATTTCCAATCTTGTTTTGTAAATCCACTAATCCATCATAACATTCCTGCCTCTGCAACATTGAGCTTATTTTCTTGTTGCTTCTATTCTACAGTGTCATGTGGCAATATTTTTGCTTCAGCTTTAAGTTATTTACATTGAATAATTTAAAATAATTTTAATTTCAAGTAACTTAAGATAATTTTCTCTTAAACATTTCCTTTAAACTGTGCATTAAATTATCTCGTTACGTTAAATTATTCCCTTGAGCTTTAGTTGAGTATGTACTTCAAATTATTTACACTTGTTAGGAGAAATATAAAAAAAAAAGATTATTAGGACTGTGGATAGGATTATGTGTTAGTTGTTCTCAAATCAGATGTTATGAATTAATTACTTCACAGTATCTGCACAGGTTGATCTCCTTTAGTTTTGGAGTTTAGTTGTTCGTGAAAGAATGTAGGAAACCAAAATTGAGCACTGTGATTTGAAATTGCATTTTTGGGACTTCCTGGAATAATGTGTGTACCCTAGAACCGCTTTTTTACATTGCAAAATTATGAGCTATTGCTGGCACTTAGCCATATGAATTTTTTAAAGAATACACCATTTTATTTTGTTCTTGTTTTCTATAATCTATGTTAAAACGACAATGTTGGAGGAAGCACTCCAAAACAGGTTAACTTCTTTAAGGAGGGTGGGCTGGATGTACGGCAGGACATCGGAGAGAAAATGAACAGGACTGAAAAGAATATGTTAGTAATGAAATGAACAAGAAACTAATAAAAACACTGAAGAAACAAAAATCTTGAAGATGGTATCTACGAATTATTTTAGTGACAATGCTGTGTTTCATTATGTTCAACCCGTCTTTTGCAACATTATTTCAGGTTTGATATTTTGTCTTTGAATTGTTTGCTGATCTCTTGGCTTTTGGTGTAGGAAGTTGCTTCACGTTTGGGACTTCCTCATGGTTCAATAAGGCATTATGGCTTGAATGGTGATGTGAATAGTGTGTTACTAATGGCTGATATTGTCCTATATGGTTCTGCTCAAGATGTACAGGGTTTTCCTCCATTGTTAATAAGAGCAATGACTTTTGAAATTCCAGTCATCGCACCTGATTTTCCTGTCTTAAAAAAATATGTAAGTTTGTTCTAATTTTCTTTTAGCCATCCATTGATTTCTGTAACCATAGCTACTGATTCATTTTCAATGAGCTTTTCTCAATTCACAGATTGTGGATGGAGTTCATGGGATATTTTATTCTAAACACAATCCTGAGGCTTTGATGAATGCTTTTTCACTTTTGCTTTCAAGTGGAAGACTTTCTAAATTTGCTCAAGCAATTGGATCATCTGGAAGGCAGTTTGCTAAAAATATGCTTGCTTTGGATTGCATAACTGGCTATGCAAGACTTCTGGAGAATGTTCTCATTTTCCCCTCAGATGCTTTACTGCCTGGCCCGGTTTCTCAGATTCAACAGGGGGCGTGGCAATGGAATTTTTTCCAAAATGAAATAGAACCAGTCATTAACTTACGAACGACGGATGATGAATTTTCCTATGGAAAAGGTACCATTATCCGTGCTGTTGAGAAGGAGTTGTCAAACCTTAACTATTCAACAAGTTTCCTTGAGAATGAAACAGAGGTTCCAATGCAAGATAAGCTAACCAAATTGGACTGGGACATTCTGAGAGAAATTGAAATTGCAGAAGAGAATGAAATGCTTGAAATGGAAGAGGTATAATAAAATGATTGTTATCTTGCAGTTGCAGCAATTAATTTTAACTTTTATCTTCGAACCTACCTTTTCAACTACCCCTGTATTTTTTTATCCTTTTGGAATTCATGATCAGTTTTAGAGGTACCTGGTTCCAAAACATAATTTCTTTCTGTTGCAGATTGAAGAAAGAATGGAGAAATATGCTGGTGTTTGGGATGATATATATCGTAATGCTAGGAAATCTGAGAAGCTAAAGTTTGAAGCCAATGAGAGGGATGAAGGGGAGCTTGAGCGAACAGGACAACCAGTGTGCATTTATGAGATATACAGTGGTACTGGAGCATGGTCTTTTTTGCACCATGGTTCTTTGTATCGTGGGTTAAGCCTTGTGAGTATCTTTGTCAGTAGTACAGACGATTTATAACTTGGTTCCCTTTTGGTGTTTTGTTTTCTTTCCTTTTCCTTTTTCTTTTTTGCAATTTATTTCTTCCACTTTTACCTGAGATTTTGATCTACATATCATTTTACTCTCTAGTTCTACACTACCATTTTAAAATAACTCAAATTCGAGTGCTCCTCTTCAATTTTATTGCCTCTGTTTTCCCTTAAAAAGAGAGAGAAAGCATGAATATGCTATTAAATTGACTGTTTTACTTATCTAATACATAGTTTCTTTTAAATAATCTTTTGCTCTAAATCTAGTAGAAACCCTTTTTTTTCCTAATAATGATGAAACATTATTTCTGACAGTCTAAGAGATCACAGAGACAAAGCTCTGATGATGTGGATGCTGTTGGCCGTTTGCCTCTTCTAAATGACACATATTATCGGGACATTCTCTGTGAAATGGGAGGATTGTTTGCAATTGCTAATAGGGTGGATAGCATTCACAGGAGGCCTTGGATTGGGTTTCAATCATGGCGTGCTGCTGGTAGGAAGGTATTCCTTATGATATTTTTACTCTTAGAAGCATAACAAGTCTGTGTTTATGTTTTGCGATTCTAAGTATCTTTCAGAATTTTAACTGGGCTATTTATGCGAGTTTTTGGTTTGCGTTCCTCCCCACTTTTTTTGTTTGCTTCAATCCCTTGTTTTTCCAAGAAAGTATTTTTTATCCCTGGAGTCAACCTGAGACTGTTATTTGAGGATGTGACAAACTGTGAGCCACATATCAGTACCACGTGGGATTTAATCAAGAAAGTTACTACACCTATTTATTTTGAAGGTGTGCATCAATTGATGCAAGAATAAAGTTTTGTTTTGAGAAAATTGGGCCTTCTTTTCTTTTTGATTCATTGCTTATATATGTAATTTTCCAATGCTACAAAAAATCCCCTTTAGAAGTATTGCCTTATACACATCATTTTGTCAAAGCAGGTAGCACTGTCAGCGGAAGCTGAAAGGGTTTTAGAAGAGAGAATGCAAGAGAACCTGAGAGGAGATGTGATATATTTTTGGGGACGCTTGGACATGGATGGGAGTGTCATAGGAAGCAATAATGCACTTACTTTTTGGTCCATGTGTGACATCTTAAATGGAGGCAACTGCAGGTATATAATATGGAATATAACAATTATACTGCCATTTTCTTCGTTGCTGTCTTTCAGTTGCTTAAGAATTTCAAGCATCCCCCCCCACCTTCGCTCGTATTCTACTCTAAAACTGCATCTAGTGTTATTTGCACTGCCTCCACATTAAAAATTTTAAATTCAGTTAGCCTAGTTTGGTATGACAGCATAAGTTAAAAATATGATACCTGCTCTACAATAAATAATGTTTGGAGGTTCAAAACAGAGTTTCATGGACTTTAGTTGATGTAATGTGTTTCAAACTCTTCTGATATTATGCTTCTAATTGCATCAGAACTGTCTTTCAAGATGCCTTCCGCCAGATGTATGCATTGCCCCCCCACGCAGAAGCACTACCCCCCATGCCTGAAGACGGCGGTTATTGGTCAGCGCTGCACAGTTGGGTGATGCCAACGCCTTCTTTCCTGGAGTTCATAATGTTCTCTCGGTAATCAATGAATATATATTAGCTTTCATAAGAGTCGGTTAGTAATTAAAGGTTGTCTCTTGAAATGAGTAAAACTAGAAACCAAAAATGTTATCTATTGAGTGCAGGATGTTCGTTGATTCCATTGATGCTGTGCACACAGACTCCTCCAGTAAATATAGCACATGCTTGTTAGGCTCTTCAGAAATTGAGGTAATTTGTTTGCTGTTATCAAGGTTTCATAAATTATATTTATATCTTATTTGTGTTCGTCATACGCAGAAAAAGCACTGTTACTGTCGAGTGTTGGAACTTCTCGTCAATGTATGGGCTTATCACAGTGCACGAAAGATGGTATATATAAATCCAAATACTGGTTCTATGGAAGAGCAGCACCCAGTTCAGCAACGGAAGGGTTTTATGTGGGCAAAATACTTCAATTTATCATTGTTGAAAAGCATGGACGAAGATCTAGCGGAGGCTGCAGATGACGGTGATCATCCAAGGGAAATTTGGTTGTGGCCAATGACAGGGGAGGTGCACTGGCAAGGGGTTTATGAAAGGGAGAGGGAAGAAAGGTACAGGCTAAAAATGGACAAAAAAAGAAAAACAAAAGAAAAACTATACGAAAGGATGAAGTATGGATACAAGCAAAAATCACTTGGACTATAAGAAAGAATAGACATGAAGTTTACATACACAAACACTTATGAACCCAATTTTGGTTCACCCGGTAAAATTGTCTTGCGAATTGGAGAGAAGCTTTGATTTTAACAACATTGGCAAAGATCACAGAGACAGTGTTCTGTTTCTTTCTTCATTAACTGAATACTTACACCCAACCCTCAGTCTCAGAAAATGATGAGACAGATAGCAAAGGAGATTTCCCATCTTCTGCTGCTCACTAGTTTCGCGGCCTTTTTTCATGGTCAATTGAAGCAGCATAGAAGATGCAGGTAGTTCCACTTCCAAGTGTACTCATAGTCTATAGGAATTCATTCATCAATTACATTTGATCTTTAGCTTAAATTTGTATTCTTTCATTTCTGTATATTTGATAAACATTAGTGGCAATTTTGAGTAGAATAACGGCTGGTCTTTACTTGAATAGTTTTGTATTGATGTCGTTATTACGATCAGTGTATGCTAAGCTTCCTAAAACACTAGAAAGGCAAGGAAAATGTAAGTTGAGGTGAAAAATGCTTGCAACAAACAAACATTTAAAGTAATAGTTTTTTTTTTTGGTTACAAAAATTAATATTAGTTTATTTGAAAAAATTTACTTTATGGTAATACATTATTAAAATGTAAAAACAACACATGTTTGAAGTTTTCAGCTTTTGAAAATTTCAAAAATAAAATTAACTGTCAAGGGATTGTTTTGATAATAATTTTTTTAGTATATGAGAACGAAAATCTACAAGGTTACCACGTCTCTAAAAAAGACGTCACAATACTCTCACGAGGGATCACAATAATTTTTTTTTCCTGGTACATTGGAAAACTAGCAAATGAAAAGGAAAAGACTACGGCGCCATAGAGTCTCCAACTCAAAGCAAGTGGCGTTCATCACAGTGATCCCTGCGATAAGTTGACACGCACCAAACGTCGCCAACCAATCCACCAGAGCATTACAATCATGGTGAACATGATGAAAATGAACTTGCCAACTTCTCCTCAGCAGCTCTCAATAATTTGTGAACTCTATATGTTTAATATAAATTGAAGAGAATTTAAAAGTAATTAAACATATTAAAGAAAAAAGTCTTCATTAAATTAATAACTAATTTTAAGGAAAATATTAATCTGATAGGAATTCTTTTGAGTATGTGACTCAAAATAAGCAAGTTACATGTAAAGAAAAATATACAGTGATTATCTCACTCGTAAATACATGGACACAGATGCATTATATAAATGAGGGGATTAGTTATTCATTCGAATATATATTTTTTACTTTTATTAATATTAATAATTAACATTTTCGACTTTAAATAAAATATTCTCTTGATAGTTATATTAATTATTTTTAAAAATTTGTATATTTATTTATGCAGCTACCACGGGTAATTGTATTGTTTTTTCCTTAGAAAAATAAATTTATAGCAATAAAATAATAGTCTTCCGCGCCCCTTTTTGGACCAATAGTCTTCTTTCAACGTTGATTGATTGCGATTTGCGAGTGAGGGTTTTGGGTTTCTCTTCACATTCCAGTTCCACACTCACCCACCTCCTCTTCCTCTTCCTCTTCCTCTTCCTGCTCCTGGTAACTCTGTCTATCCTCCCTTTCTCAATTTTCTTCTTCATTTCCCAATTTATTCTTTCTTCCCTGTCTTCTATTTATGCAACGCTATCACATTTTTATTTTGGGGGTTACAAACCTAATTCACATCATTTTCTGCTGGACCTGGGAAATGTGAACTGCCCCTAGATGCTTCTATGTTTTTTTTCCCTTTCTTATTGATTATAACATGTTTGGATCAGCTTAATCAACTTTGTCATCCAGCTACTCAAATAAGCTTATTCCCAGAATTGGTTTTTGGCTTTAAAATATAGAAGAATTTCCAAACATGCATGGTGCTACAGTTACAAATCTCAATTCTTTGATTAGCACATCTGAACATGTTTCAATGGTAGTCAATTATCGTTAGTTGTTTTACTTTTAATTTACGTTTTATTTAGTCCTTAAACTTGATTAGGTTGTGCTCTTAATGCATTCATAGACTATAGAGATAAGATTGACATAATATATAGTATAAGTGTATAACTTGTTGGATTTTCGCTAAAATTTAAAAAAGTTGCTACATGCTGCTATGTACTCACTATTGTCCAGAAAAATGGAAGCTGATGTCTTTTTCCCCCTTAATGTCAAACTCAATGCTGCTATGAAGTCTGATATTATATTTCGTTCTCACTTCTCAGCTGCCGTATTTTATGACGTGATTTTTCCCCCTTCCTATGTAGTCTGTTGTAACTTGTAATGCTCTATTGTCTGCTGACAATTGAGGAAGTTTTTTTGTAATATTGAAATATTTCTTGAGATCCTACGTTCCAGTGCAATTGAATTTTGCTAGTGATGACATTTCTAAGCTATTATCAAGTGATGTAAATACTTGGGGTGTCCTGTTACAGTTCTGGTTGCGCTGCACTACGTGCACGTTTATATTCTAAAAGTTGTGCAAACATGATGCATTCTGTAAAGGGTGGCTGGCGGCACACATTTGCCCTCGCCAAACATAATGAATCTGAAGGAAGAAAGTCTCGGATTCGACGCTCAAAGGAGGAAAGAAAGGCAATGGTGGAATCCTTCATAAAGAAGTAATTGCATACTAGTTTCTCCTTATCCAATATTTTAATTATATTGTTTTTAGATTCATGTAAAAAATAAATTTCAAATGTCGTCTGACCATTATTCCTGCTTTTGTTTCTCAGATTATTGAATTTACTTGTTTAATCCACACTGTCCTTTCTTATTTTCTTCTTTCCCAATTCAAGAATATATTATACATGATACCTCCTTTCCTTTTTCTTTCTGAATATTCAGCAGTCTAATTTTGCAGGATGAGATGGACTATTAACAATTTATTTGTTGTTTTCTGTCACCTTGTTACCAATTATGATTACTGAATATTTATGAACCACAAGTGAGTTTCACTCGTTTTGTTAAAACTAGGGCAAAATGTTAGACACATTTGTTATGTTTGACCTTTTCGCACATGTTAATATGGTTGGTTAGTTTCATGTTTTCTTGCTGTTTATTTTTCTAAGGTTAACCAATAACCACTCTTTAGCTTATCCTTAGTTTACAAGTTTGTAGCTGCATGTAGATCTACTGCATTTAAAGAATTTATTCAAAACAATGGAAAATCTCATTGGTTTGAACTTTGATGTATTTGACTAGTTATTTGAGGTATTTATCCCTTAATTGTGCAAATGTGATGCAAGAAGTAACAGTGATTCTTTTGCTGATATTTGGTGTTTGATTAATGTCACTACAACTATTTTGCTAATTCTCCGCATCAGTTTGATTGGGGGAAGGGGTTGTGAAAATTTATATATTTGTTTTGAATGCAATTTTACTAATCAAACTAATGAATGGCTTTTTTTACCCCAACCTTTACCTTCACTAATTGCCTTTTTCATTCCTATTATTTGCTAAACTTTGAATCATAAATGAGACTTTTTCTTCATGTGTGTGCTTTGACTACTTTCTGTTAATAAATATCAATGAACTTCTCATTTCTCTCCCAATATGCTATTATATCATGTACTTAAAAGGCTGAATGAATACTTGAACTGTTTCTTGTGCGATTTTCTTTTTAGCTGTAATTTAAGTTAAATTTTAGAGACCTGTTTTTTAAATGATCTGTTTAATTTATTTATTTACTGTCTAGATACTTGTTTCCAGGCACCAAGAGGCAAACAACGGAAACTTTCCATCCCTTAACCTTACGCATAAAGAAGTTGGTGGCTCTTTCTACACAGTTCGGGAGATTGTACGAGATGTAATTCAAGAAAATAGAGTGTTGGGCCCTGCTAAGCTCACATTAGACGAGCAAAACACTGATAAATTTTTCGAACAAAATCCGTTGGGTTCAATTGCGAGAGATCCTCAACCTTTTTTGGATGCATCCTCAAATGAAAGTTATCCTGAGCCTAGCAAAGTTAAAGATACAGATGGAAAAATGCTTTCTGTTTCGGATGGGCATTATACTGAAGCTGAGCATTGGGTGGTTGACAAGGGACTTGTGATAAATGTTGGCCATATAGATGTGACAAACAAGGAGCCCGTTGAAGCTACTGTTGTTTCTGATGTGTATTCTGAGCATCCTATGAATGACGAAGGGCATACCATAAATGGTAGTGAGGTGGATGTGACAAACAAAGAATCTGTTGAAGATACTGTTGTTTCTGATGAGTATCAGACTGGGACTGAACACAATATTGCTGACCAAGGGCATACCATAAATGGTAGCAAAGTAGGTATAACTATCGAAGAATCTGATGAAGCTAATATTCCTGGGATACAGGTAAGTGAGCCTCAGGAGTCCAAACAGAGTGTTGAACAAGAGTTGGCAGCTCCCACAACACCAGGCGCTGAATTATCTGCTAGGTCAGAAAACTTGATCGTAGAGACATTTCCATTAAGGTCTGTTGCAAGGACTACCGATGGAATAGAAGGCTTTGGACAGTTGAGGGATTCAAGTTATTCACCAGAAAAGGATATAAGTATGTTGGAATGGGAACAAGGTGGGGTGAAGTCTGAATTAAATCGCATAGAGCCAGTAAAGGATTCTGATTTGTTGGATGAGAAACTTGAGGATGCTCTTGGAAATAAAGAATTAAAGCAAATCTCTATCACTGGGCATGATAAGGAGAAAACTTTGGGAGATACATTAGCAGAAAACATAAATCATTCCACTCGCAAAGAACATTTAAGTCATGAATTTGAAGATTGCACTAACCCTCAAGTTAGAGTATCCCATCAAAGTACTTTTGAAACCATTAACCAAAGCCAGATTAAAGATGGAGCTAAGGCAAGATTTTTATCCAATTTTATATATATTTTTAAATTGTCACAATTCACTACAGTCTTCAGTAATTTGCTTTTCTAGGCCTGTGTTTCTTCGGTAGTTTATATGTTTCAGGTTAAATTATTGCGTTTTACAGGCAGAGATTTGGATGTTACATGGAATGTGCCAATTTCGTGTTGTTTTTTAATTTCATCCTCAGTTACTTCATCAACTGATTTGCATCTGGAAAGATTAAGAATCATGGATCTATAAATAATTAATCATTTATCAGAAATGATAGTTGCTGACTACTCTTAGTTTTAGTTATTGGAGCAGAAATTTCCTTGTAATATTTGAATGCGTTTTGACAGACAAGCACTCAAGATGGCTTTCAAGCCAAGAACCTTGGCCAGACTCACACTGAGAGACCAAAACCTTCAGAGGAAGTCCTGCATAAAACTGATAAATATGGAGTTGATTGTCGCAGTTCCCAGAGAAGAAGCAACCCAACTGTAGACAGGATCAATCTGTAAGTGTATCTAATGGTTTTGATCTTGAATATTGTGCATATTTTGAAATTTACGGAGGTTAATGTTGTCTGGTTCTTGCGCAATAGCTAAATTTCCCTTTGTGGTTTTCACTGCAGAGAATCATGGGATGGAACACCTAAGAACTCTGCAAAGCGAGACCCCAACCCTCTTGTAGCTATTTTTGAAGCTTTTGTCAATGCGTTTTTCAAATTTTGGTCGCAGTGAAGATTTAGTATTTGTTTTCATTTCTCTTCCATTAGGGAGTTGATGTCTTAGACCAGATAAAGAATAATTTTAGCGCGATTGATGTGATTGCAATGATCTTGTTTCAATAGTTTAGCTGGTTGGTTGTATGGTTTAATCATTTTAAGTAAAATAGATAAAATAAATTAAAACCTACAGAAATTTATTAAACTCTAATTCCATCTAAAAAGAATCCATTCCAATTTGTTGGAATATGATTAAACTTTCATTCTATCATAATCTAAATAATAAAAATAATAACTGTTTCATTCCATTCCTTTCTAATCAATCTGATTATTCCTTCTTTTTGTTTTGGCTTCCAATTCGTTCCTCTTCGATTTCATTGGTAGCCCGCACTGACAAGCGACTATGATGGAAATAGATTTGATAGTTTAGCTTTCTAAAACATGAAAGATTATTTAAAAGTCTATTTATAATAAATGGAAAAAAGTTTATTTGACAATCCATTTTCACTTGAACTTAGGAGAAATAGAAAGAAAAGAAAGAGAAATGAGAGATATAATATATCATATAATAGGAAAATAAGAGAAAAGTAGGAATAGAAAATGACTAAAAATGAGATGGAAAAGAAAATTATATGTTAATGAACCAAAACTCATAATAAAATATTTATATAACTCATTCATGTAATTTATACAGCACTAACTATATCTTCGCACCTAATTTTCATCTATACTTAGAGTTAGAAATAAAGAAATGGATTTTATATATCACTAGCTATTTCTTCATACCTAATTTCCATCTATACTTAGAGTTAGAAGAAATAAGAGATGTGATAAAGAATGTGATGAGAAAAGAAAAGAAAAAAGATAAAATTAAGATGAAAGAAGAGGTGGTACATGGATGAAAGAGAAAATGAATGTAAATATATTAAAATTGTTTATATAGAATTGGGTTTTGATTTATTTACACCTTATTTTCTATCATCTAATTTTCTCTCTCTTTTTATCTCTCATTTTTATTCCTATCACATCTTTACTATATCTCTCATTTCTCTTTTTTTCATTCTTATATTTCTAGCCGCAAGTGTGTTTTATGTGTGAAAAAAACCTTACTTTAGTGTGTTCGGATTCACGTTTGGAGAGGCCAAACGTGGATCCAACAATCCAAAAACAACTATTTCTTACTTCTGGAAACGTGGTTTCTACCCGAACGAGGTTTCAGACTGGTTCTTCCAAACATGCACTTTATAGACTTGCAAACAGGAAAAAAAAATACCTATGAAGCTCATATTGGTCCCTCTAGAATTCTTAGATGGACTCCATCAACCTTTGAGAGGAGAGTGAAGGTGCAAAGACACAGAAGCTCATATTTGTCCTTAGGGGTGGCAATATGGGCTAGGCCCGTTGGGCCAACCCGTTTGGCCCGCCAATTTTAGCAGGTTGGTTTGGAAAATTCAGCCCACTAACCCACTTCTGACCCACTTTGCTAACTCTTTTTTTTTTGCGGGTGTTGGCGGGTCGGGGCAGGCCAGCCTGCCGGGCCTACATTTATTTTATTTTTTTTGGATCCACAGCAATACTAAGGAAGAGGAAGTAAGGATTCATAAGGGAATATGATTCTTCTGTGAGGGTTTCTGACTTTCGGTTTTTGCCACGCCGCCGCGCTCTCCTCCGTGACTCCCTCCTCCACCGTGCTCTCCTCTAGTCCGTCGCCCTCTCCTCTCTGACTCTCTCCTCCACCGCGCTCTCCTCCAGTCTGCCGCGATCTCCTCTCTAACTCTCCTCCACCACGCTCTCCTCCAGTCCAATGCGCTCTCCTTCGCCGCGGTTTCCTCTTCTCCACCGCTCTCTCCTCTCCGCCACTAAATCGCGCAAACGTCGTGCTCCCCTCTCCGTCGCGAACTGGTAAGTAAGCATCCTCGACAGCATGCATTTTTATTGAATCACTCCTCTCTTTAGATCTGTAATGCGATTTTGTCCTTGCTTCCTTGCGGTTTTGTCCTTGATTTTCCATCTTTTGTTGTTTTTTACAGCAATTGGCATGGAAGGTTCTGGGTCTAGTCGTATATCAATTGGCATGCAACTTGTGTACTTTTGTGTTAGAAGACAATTATTAGCTTGAATTTATATATTCTTGGATGGCTAACACAGCTTTATAAGGAATTAAGGATCATGGCTGCACCACCAACATCTTTAACTATTTTTCCTTTGAATATTCATTTGTTAGAAATTTAAAAGTTAGAATTTTAAACTAAGACTATTTTTTTTCCACTACATTACAATTTGGCGGGTTAGCCCGCCAACCCGCCAAAATGTGAGTTGGGTTGATACTTTCAATCCATATACAAAAAATGGGTCAACCCAACCCAACCCGCATGTTGGCGGGCTTTTAGCGGGTTGGGCCCGGCCCGCGAGCCCATATTGCCACCCCTATTTGTCCCTCTTCATCTAATCTAATCCTTGTTTATAGCCCTTTTTCTAGATTCTGAGGCATAGATCTTTGGACTAATCTGTCTTCCCCATCTTCTCCTTCGTTCTTCTATACGAATCTGAACTTGAATTGGGTTTTGTTCACTATCATATCATGTCGAATTACTTTCCGCAAGAAATTCTGGTTGAAATTCTCCTGAAGCTCCCACCCAAAACCCTCGTGAAATGCACATCTGTCTGCAAATCATGGCAATCCCTCATCACCTCTCCTTCCTTCATCTCCCTCCACCGGAACCACTCTCCCTCCTCAATCCTCATCCAGCTCTGCGACGACCGTGCTCTTCCCAATTCCACCCACTACTCCCTCCGCCGCGACGACCCTTTCCTCACCCAATCCTCCTCCCTCCGCCTCCCCTCCTCCTTCAACCGTGACTTCTCCGTCGTCGGCATCTGCCACGGCCTCGTATGCATCGAGTCCGTCGATGACTGCCACGACCTCATCATCTGCAACCCCTCTCTCCGTCTCCTCATCAGTCTCCCCATACCCCGCGAGTACATTTCCCTCCATTTCGTCAGCGTTGCCTTCGGCTTCGATCCCCGGAACGATGACTACAAGGTTGTCAGGGTCGCTTGCATGCTTGATGACCAAAGGTACGGTCTTTCTTCCCCTCAGGTCGAGGTTTACACTCTCGCTTCTGGTTTCTGGAACCGTGTTGTTGCTCCTGTTTGTACTCTGTGTCCTTTTGATACCTATTGTCCCCACGGTTTCGTTGATGGGGTGGTTCATTGGGGTGCCAAAAGACGTAGTAGCAGGAGGGTGGATTGTGATGATGGGTTGTGGGACTATTTTGTTTTGTCCTTCAATTTTGAGGATGAGGTGTTTGGTGAGATCATGCTGCCGGATACATTGGCTCGTGTCGACTCCGATGGGGACAATGTCATGGTTGTTGGAGGCAGCCATGTGAAAGGTCTCACCGTGTACCATGTGGGTGGTTACTCTCCGTGCTCTTGTAATATCTGGGTCATGAAGGAATATGGTGTTGTGGGGTCTTGGAAT
This sequence comes from Acmispon strigosus, assembly GCA_030819835.1. Lineage (NCBI taxonomy): Eukaryota > Viridiplantae > Streptophyta > Magnoliopsida > Fabales > Fabaceae > Acmispon > Acmispon strigosus. The sequence continues at coordinate 67,505,136 of JAUAMA010000003.1, read as the reverse complement.
AAGGTTTTTACTTTCAATTTGGTCGGTTTTAATCTAGAAGCACCGTCTTTGGGGATAACCATGACCGGCGCGATAGCTCCGCCGGTGACTTTGTGCATTAGGAATGGTGGAGAGGTATTGCTGCTCACGCAGGAGGTGGGGAAGGGATGTCTGTATTCGTTAGATGTTGAGATGAAAACTCTTACTAAGCTTCAAATTGGAGGAGCGGGGTACACATGGTATCTTTATTCTGGTTACTATGCTGAGAGCTTGGTTTTGCTAGACAAAGCAAGCAGTCTGGTCTCTTATTGAAGAAGAGGTAATTGCATCCCATACCTATCCTGACATATGTTCACAATAGCCCAATAGGATGCTCAATTTGTTATAGGCAAATGCTAGTGCCCTTGAGGTACTTATTAAGTAGTAAAAAATTGGAAGTAATGTATAGCCTAAATTACCAATGCATTAAATGTTGTATCTCAATTTTGAGCAAGACCTTTCTTTTGTATATATTTGTACAATGTACAATTTACTTCACCTGGTTGCTTTCTGAATGAGAGGCATACCTCTCCTTAGGTTGTTTGAGTGCATAAATAAATGGATGATATTTGTATAGGTAGTGTAATTGAAGGCTTTGTCCCTGTTTCTTGCTTATGTTGTTGTTTTTGTTTTGAATTCCAAATACCGACTAGTTTTCTTGCTAATAGAATAGCTGTATTCTGTCTGCTTCTAGTTTCTGGTAAGAACTTCTTTAACAAATTACTAATTAGTAATTTAGTAGAGCTTGTGTGGCGCCAAAACTTCTTTCTGTATTCTGGGATGTTTCCAACTGAATACATCATGTTGTGCACCCTGCTCATGACCGTAGCTTTTGCTTCCTTAGTATGATAGTCAGTGATAGATAGTAGGTTGCTTCCAAGCTCAAACCATTTGAAATTGAATTGCTACTGTATTCTTGTTATTGATAGAGTGGTATTTTCCACCCTTGTCAAATAAAGTAGAGGGAGAGAAGGAAAAAGGTTTAACCAGATTCTGTTGGAAGTTTGTTGTCCTGAGTAAATATGATATTATCTACTGAAACATTGTTATCCTATTTCTAGTCTTTATCTGCCTGGTCTCTTGTTAAGTCTGTCATTTCTAATCTAAATCAAAATTCTGGAAAGTTAAGGAAATGGGTATCCTGATAACAGAGGACTCAATCTGATTGCAATGAAAGCACTATTTTCAGGAGAAATTTATAGATTGTCTTCCCAGACCACTATTAAAATGAAAGTCACTCATCTCTGTTTCAAGTTTGAAATTTTGCAACCTTGGAATGTGGAACAGACATGTACTTTTGGTTGTATGTGTTTATTAAGCGAGATGGAGGGTTCTTTAGATAAGTATGGTCTTACCTCAAGTAAGCTAACCAATTTGATGGGGAGGATGCAGGGTGTCTTTGAGCGCCATAATGGTTTTAGCTGAACAGCTTAGTTTTACTGAAGAAAGCAAGTGGTTTCGGTATCTTATTGAAGAGGCATAGATATGCAACATATATATAGATTTGCTATGATATCCCCACTAGGTTTTGTGAATGAGTAAATTAGTATTCAACATCTTTTTGGCTATGACAAAAACACCATCTCTTTTTTCTTAAAAGTAATTAATTTTATGGTATTCATGTAATTTCATTTTAATTTATATTTTATAATCAATAATTTCTCTCTTCTCATTACTCACTCTCTTTCACCTAATCTATCCTATTCTTCTTCATCTCGGAACCTCAAATGCTAAAATGACCCTTTCTCATAGTCTAGTCTAGACTGAACCCGAGGAATATTACATAAATTAGGTTGGTATTTCTTGATTTGCAGTTGAAATTATATGTAATTAACTTCAGGTGGAAACAAAGGCAACTGGGAGGATGTTTTTTGGCTTATATTTTAATATTAATTTATTGTTGAATGAAGATTAATTATTGGAGTTAAATTCTTGCACTCCACGGCAGAGACTAGTGTGAACCTCTTTGAAAATGTCATATTGTTGGAGTTGAATTCTTGCTCTCCACGGCACAGGCGGCTATAAACTCTGAAAATCTGTCATAATATAAATAACTCCAACTACGTACTCTAGTGTCCACACTCATTCTCTCATTCAGATATATCTTTGTTGTTTAATTTGAAGCCTAAGGCGGAGAGATGGGTAAGGAAAAGTTTCACATTAACATTGTGGTGATTGGCCATGTCGACTCCGGCAAGTCAACCACCACCGGCCACTTGATCTACAAGCTTGGAGGTATTGACAAGCGTGTTATCGAGAGGTTTGAGAAAGAAGCTGCTGAGATGAACAAGAGGTCATTCAAGTATGCTTGGGTGCTTGACAAGCTCAAGGCTGAGCGAGAAAGAGGAATCACCATTGATATTGCTCTGTGGAAGTTCGAGACCACCAAGTACTACTGCACAGTCATTGATGCCCCTGGACACAGGGATTTCATCAAGAACATGATTACCGGAACATCCCAAGCTGACTGTGCTGTCCTTATCATTGATTCCACTACGGGTGGTTTCGAAGCTGGTATCTCCAAGGATGGACAGACTCGTGAGCATGCTCTTCTTGCTTTCACTCTTGGTGTGAGGCAGATGATTTGCTGCTGTAACAAGATGGACGCCACCACTCCCAAGTACTCGAAGGCTAGGTATGATGAAATCGTGAAGGAAGTGTCTTCCTACTTGAAAAAGGTCGGGTACAACCCAGACAAGATTCCTTTTGTTCCTATCTCTGGTTTTGAGGGAGATAATATGATTGAGAGGTCTACAAACCTTGACTGGTACAAGGGTCCAACCCTTCTTGAGGCTCTTGACCAGATCAATGAGCCAAAGAGGCCATCAGACAAGCCTCTTCGATTACCTCTTCAGGATGTCTACAAGATTGGAGGAATTGGAACTGTGCCTGTGGGACGAGTCGAGACGGGTTTCATTAAACCTGGAATGGTGGTGACTTTTGGCCCGACCGGACTGACAACTGAAGTTAAGTCTGTGGAGATGCACCATGAAGCTCTCCAAGAGGCCCTTCCCGGTGACAATGTGGGATTCAATGTTAAGAATGTTGCTGTGAAGGATCTCAAGCGTGGGTTTGTTGCTTCAAACTCCAAGGATGACCCTGCCAAGGAAGCTGCTAACTTCACCTCCCAGGTTATCATCATGAACCATCCTGGCCAGATTGGCAATGGCTATGCTCCCGTTCTTGATTGCCACACCTCCCACATTGCGGTCAAGTTCGCTCAAATTCTGACTAAGATTGACAGGCGGTCGGGTAAGGAGCTCGAGAAGGAGCCCAAATTCTTGAAGAATGGTGATTCTGGTTTGGTTAAGATGATTCCCACCAAGCCCATGGTGGTTGAAACTTTCTCTGAGTATCCTCCACTTGGTCGTTTTGCTGTCCGAGACATGCGTCAAACTGTGGCTGTGGGAGTCATCAAGAGCGTCGAGAAGAAGGATCCTACTGGAGCCAAGGTCACCAAGGCTGCCCAGAAGAAGAAGTGAATCGTACTGCATGATTTGTCAAGGAATAAATGGTTTCTCATTCACACTCACAGTGTGTTTGCACCATCATCTCGCAACTTTTGTTCACAGAACTGGGTTCTAGATAGACGATGGCAAGGCTATTTCGGTTGTTGTTTTTGGCTTTATTTACATTATGATGAATTTGTGATGTTGAGTCTTTGCCAACACTCAAACTTTGCACGCTGTAGTGAATTTCAGGACTAGTCCTACGCTACATTTGGATTTTGATTATCAACTCTATATTTGTGTTCATATACAAAACGTAATGTAATGAAAAATGTTTTGTTCACATTTCTTTTACACTTCAAAAGAGAAAAAGTGGGTGTCCTGAGCATCCTATGGATGCCAAAGGCTTCGTGTAAATCGTAGCCAGGAGGATAATCTGTTGAAGCTACTGTTGTTTCTGATGGGTATCATAATGGGACTGAACGCAATATTGCTGGCAAATGGCATGCCACAAGGTAGGTTAATAAACAAAGAAACTGATGAAACTGATACTGCTTGAAATTACCTCACATGTGAAATCATTGTAGCTAATGTATGGTTGATGGGTCCATATGAGATAAGAAATTGCAAATAGGCATTTAGTTAACCAAACCGTGATTTAGCTAAATTTCTTCGTCTGATTGTTAGAGCTTGTATGGTGCCGAAACATCTTCCTATATTTTGGGATGTTACTTCATCTGAATTCATCATGCTGTTGTGTAGCCTGTTTATGATCTTAGTTTTTGCTTCCCTAGTATGACAGTGTTTAACCAAATTCTGTTTATTGTCTCAAGGAATGTAACATTGTCTGCTGAAACATTGTTATTCTATTGCTAGTCTTGAACTGTTGGTCTGTCAAATTTTTGAAATATCGAGCAATAAGAAGATGGAACAAGCAGATTGTACTGTTAGTTAATTGGTTATGTTAGTAAATAACAGTTAGATTCTATATAGCTATTGTAGTGTAGTTACTTTTGGGTTATTCTGTTGCAGTTGTGAAGCAATACCAGAATCTGCCATATGACACTTTAGAATAGGGCACCTTTCTTCCAGTTGAATGTCAATATGCTAGACAAAGATGATAAACATTTCCTAACAATTTGAATAAAGCTGCAACGATTGATTTTCCAACTTCATCACTTTACTTGTTGTGTTTACAGGAAAGCAGCATATTGATTAGTGCAACCATTGTTAGCAAAAACTTATAGCAAAATCTTAAAATCCCATGATTTTACACTTCTGCACTCCCGTTCCGAGCTATCTCTTGCCTAATTTTTTTCTTGTGGGATCTAGTAGGATCTTAGATTCAGTCATAAGATCCTACAATTTTACACTTCCGCACCCTTGTTCCAAGCTGAATTGGCTGCGTAATCTGTTTCCTGTGGGATATGGATGAGCTTCTGATAGGAGCTGGAAGTTTTTCCCTCTATTGGTGAAAACTTGGTCACTTTTATTAGGCATTTATTGTTTTATTTTCTTCTTGTGTTTTTCTTTCATCTGTACATATTGTAGTTATGAATTTATTTTATGACTTTGTTAATCTTATAAATTTTTATTTCATCTTTAGTTTAATGATAGGACTTACATGATATTTACCCTATCTATGATATTTTTTTTATGGATATGTATATATTTAAGTGTATTTTTACATGTATGATAGAATCTTACAATCCCTTAGCTACTACATTATGATTTACCATCTTGCACTTTTCTTCAACCCCACATAGAATCTCGATTTTCACAACATTGAGTGCAACCAATATTGTAAGAGATTTCAATGACAAGTTTTCAATTTTATAACTTCAATTGCGTCCCTAACTAACTACATCTTCATAAATCAATAGTTAGGATCTCATCTGACATGCATATGAATATTATCAAATCTGCAGGATCATTAGTAAACTTTCATATCTGTATATAACCAAATATAAAGTAATGCTCATTTAATAAATTTCAGGCATTATCTATCTACTCTTGGCTGGCTCCAATGGTAATGGTGCTCGTCTTATTAAATTTTCCTCAACTACTTACTGATTGCATTTTAAATTGCAAAAGGAACAAGAACTCCAATGTTTCACAACCAATAAAATGGACATGAGAAGCTTTCATTTCCATAGCTAAATTTATGGATACATAGGTCTCTTAATTTAATCAGTCTCATTAATTATACATATGTTTTATTATTTATACTAACTTTGTTCAACTACTCCAATAGGATTTTGTGGATCGACTTTGATGTCATATATTGCATGGAAGTTATCAGCTTACACTCTTTTTTTCTATTTGGATTCTACTACCGCAACTTTTATCTCAAATTATAAAAAGCTACTTGCTCATAATCATCCCTTGGCTGATATCTTGTTGCAGATTGCAAATGGAGTGGCTCTTCATGGGAACATCAAGATTGCTTTGGCTCCTTGGCAGATGCTTCTCTTCGTTTTGAGTTCAGGGTTCATGTGTTTAATTCCCCGTTTGGGTGTTGTTACCGCCTTCTTCACCGGGATCTAGGCGTCTAGTTTGCTTTTTTTATTTTCAATCATTTTCTACCTTAAGGGAGCATTTGTTATAAGTTTTGCAAAAATAATCTTAGAAATGATATTTCTCGGGAATCATATTAGGAGCAAAGTTATTCCTGACTAAAATGAAAAATGTTTAGTTATCATATATCATTGTTATTGGAAATTATTTAATTAAAAAAATAGAAAACATGTAATAGAAGAAAGAGTTAATGGGAAAATAACTTCCCATGGGAATGTATGACTCCCCCTCTTTAAGATGGGAATAAGATTTATAAAATCATGTGTAACTTACCTCCTAATAATCTTTCATACCCAGGAATTAAAATTTTAAAACTTGTAGCAAACATGAGAATGTTAAATTTTAAATTCTCAACCTCACATTCCCGAAAAAGTTTTAAGATCCTCTCTAAAAAACATCATGTAAAGTGAATGTTCATAACATAGTTGGATGTTACAAACAATTAATCTCTCTTTTTTATTTTGACACTTTTTTTACGGTATTTGACAATCCCCTCTTTTTTTCATTTTTTTTTGTTAAATTATTCTCACATTTCCAATTAGAGTGTGGTGAATTAGTCAAAGTTATCTTCAAGAATGCAGCTCTTAAAAATTAAACTTTCAACATATGAGTTTAAATAACTACTTTTAACTACTACTATCGGTACTAGTTGAGTTTTTTTTTTCATTTGACTTTGTGTTTAGCTAGGGATTGATTGCATTTTCAAAAGAAATAGTAATTTAGGGAAATAATCCACACATATATATCTTAATTTGGTAGTTAAGCTGGCGAAGACTTATGTAAGGTGGGGTTTTGTTTGTTTCTACTAAAATTGAGGTATGTGTGTGTGTTTATAGTCAATGATACAGTTATCCTAGGCTTCTGTGGACGCAATCTTGGTGAACTTGTGCACGTGTGACCTCGATTCATTCATAAAGTCTAGACTCAACTCCAGGATAACATAAATTAGGTTGGAATTTCTTGATTTGCAGTTGGAATTAGATGTAACTTTAGGCGGAAACAAACCCATTTAGGACCATGTTTATTGCCGTTTATGATTTATTTTTTCCAGACTCTCAAATCACGTTAAGTGAGTAGATTTCTTTTAACGAATATTTTCTTATATGGACCGTTCTAGAATCGAACTTTAGACTAGATACTTAAGAAGTTCAGCTATTTAATCCGTTGTGCTATACCTTATTTGGTTTTATTGACTTATGGTTAAAATGCAATTTTAATATTGATTGGTGGATAGGAAATTATTGGAGTTAAGTTTCTTGCACTCCACGGCAACTGTGAACCTCTTTGAAAATAATCTCATTTTGTTGGATGTAATAACGTCCAGAACGCTTGCCTCGGAGGACACTAAAGCTAAAAAAAAAATGATAAAGAGCTTGTTTTGTTTAATAGAAGTTTTTGAAAACTGTTTTAAAAACTCTAAAAGAAAAGTAGAAAAAAATGTTAAATAAGATGTTTTTTAGCATTTAAAAAATTGAAAGTTGAAAATTGAAAATTAAAAACAGAAACTGAAAACATCTTTTAGCTGTTCTGGTATTTTAGTTTTAAAAATTGAAAACAACAACTATTTGAAAAATAGGTTGTGCCGAACAGATTTTTAAATTTTACAGTTTTTAAAAATAGTAATCAAACATGCTCAAAATGCTTTATTTTTCTAATTGTCTATTCGATCAATAGCAGCAACTTACAATTTATACTACGACTTAAAGAAAGTAACTCTAGAACTAAGAAAAGTCGGTCTAAAATAAAATAAAACCATCTACTAAACATAGAAATAATAAAAAGACTAGCTATATTTATCTTCTACTTATGGCGTGTTTGGAAAAACAACTTATTTAAACACTTATGGTCATAAATGTTTATCCCATAAGCATTTATTCATAAATTATTTTAAAAAATTTATTGAAATAAGTTGAAAATAAGTTATAAATATGTATAAAATCTTTTTTATAAGCTATTTTAAACAGTTTACGAAAATAAGTTCAAAACTACTTATAAATAATCATAAATTAGTTATATAACTTAACTAACGCTCATGTCATAAAATAAATTTAAATAAAGTCTTTTATACGAGTCTTTAGACCCAATAGTTCCACCAATAGTGAACTAATAATAGAAGCCCATTAGAGATGTAGCCTTATACCAAATTCCACCAACTCCTACACATAGAATAATCACAAGACAAGCAGCAAAATAAATAGAGAATGAAAACAACACAGATACACCAATTGCACAAACTTCTCATAGCTCTTATGGCTTTGCTGCTATGTTAGCATTAACATGAAAAGCTAAACACCAAAACCAAATTCAAAATCAAATTAAACAAGCAAGTCATGCTGAAATCCAAAATCAAATTTAAAGTACCTAATAATAATTAGTTAGAAAATATATGTATATATGTGTGAACCTTGGCAGCGCATTTCTTCAGGCACGAATGATGGGCGGGGGCGACGACTTTGCGGCACGGCGATGGACATGGAGGTTGGGGCGGTGGTAATGGAGGTTGGGCTGAGCGATGGTGAGCGAACACAAAATTTTAACAGTGAAACTACCCTCAGCCTAAGATGACTCTAATTTAGGGCAAGCCAACATTAGCTTTAAATGGAGCACAACTTATTTTCTATATTTAACTTTGATTTTGCATTTGTTTGGTCAACACTAACCAGCATAAATTAGCGTCGGCGTCATGACCAACACTAAATGAAGACTTCTTTGTAGTGTATATATATATACTGAGATAAACCTACATAGTGAAAAAATGAGGTGATTGCCACCAAAGAAAAAATTTCCTCGATAGAATAATATTTAAATGTTATTTTTGCTCACCGTAAAAATTTCATACTGTTTTTTCAATTAATAATTGATAATTTTGTTTAATGTGTTAAAATTTGCGTCCATTACCCAACTTTTATGATACCATCCCTGTATGTATATATGCATGTCATTGTAGGGATATTTATTCATTTTGAAGCCCATACAGATCTAATGAATTTATTGATTTAATACACTTTAAAATTAGATAATGTTTTCTTTTCTGTTTTTATTGCAGCTGGTTCATAGGATTCCTTTTAAGTGACGTGCCAAAATGTCTACTTTTGAATTAATGTTGAAAACAATGTGGAATGAATGTGATGTGTGCTACGTGGCTCACATAAATACACAGCTAGCATATCCATATTATAAGAAAACTGACATAGAAATTGGAGCAGCGCCTTACCTACATATATACACTCTACAATATCTAGCTAATCCTAATACTTCTTTATGTGTATGTGCATGTTAAACAAACATCTTAAACAAAATTATAATAAGGTAGGGTTTGACCCGACTTTTTTATGACTTTTAAGTTACTTTTAAGCTAAAGCAGGGTCAAACACATTTGTTGAAAAAGTTTAGTAAGCTTTTAATTAACTTATTTTTATAATATAAAATAGAAATAAATAACTTTTTAGAAAAAGTTAGAGAGATGAGCGTTTTACTTAAAAGTAACTTATTATTATTATTATTATTATGACCACCACCACCACCCCACCATCGCTGCCCCCTCTGCAGCCACCACAACCACCGCCACTGCCGCCACTATCGCCACCGCACCGCCGCCACCGCCGACCGCCGCCATATATGAAACTTTTTTAAAACAGTTTTACCAAACAACTTTTAACTTAAAAGTAGTTTTTTAAGTTATAAAAAATAGAAAACTGACAACGGCTTCTTCTTCTTTTTAAAAGCTCTCACTTTTAACTATTACTTAAAAACAGTTTTTAAGTCAGAAAAAAGTTGGGTCAAACGAAGCCTAAATAAACAATCTGGGCTTATATTTAAATTCAATTTCGCTTATAAGAAAAAACATTACATAAAATTGTAATGTGTATGTGTTCAACAAAGATTAATTTTTTTAATCATAACTAAATGTTAGTGGTTAGTTGTTAGTAAATTATTAACCGGGCTTGAATCCTGAACCTTCCCCTAATCCCCTCTCACCCCGATGTACCACAGCTCCTACCATTTGAGCTATCATTTGTATACAAATTAATTAAGATCAAATTAACTAACATTTTGTGCTGTCCATTTTCACCAACATAAAATCTAATTGATTTGACCCCTTTTACTCCATCACCAATACTAAATTAAATTTTATAAATGCAGTTTAATTACCAGCCAGAAAATTTTGTAAATACATATCTACTGCGCAGAGTGGCAGTATTGATTTTTAGGTGGAATTGTAATGGTTTACATAAATTTCACTTTAACTTTCTGTGTCGTTCAGTAATTGTTGTTAACACCAAATTCATCTACTGCCTGCTCTTGCAACAACTAAAAATAAATAAGATTTTTGTGAAGGGATTTTAATTCCATAAATAAAATGATTTTTTATTCGAGTGAATCTATCTATAGTACGTACTAATTGTAAGAAAGAAAAATTAAAATTAAAATTATATTAAGATTATAAAATCTTTTAATTATTTTAAATAATTAAATATATTTCATAAAATAAATTAATAACTGCTGGATCAGAAATTATTAATATATTTAGTTAGGAATGTAATCCGTAACCTGTCCTCATAATAATGGCTAAGCTAAAATATTACTCTCTTCCCGAAAGATATGTTTCAGTAAATTTTCCAACAGGTTCCTCTGGGATTTAGCTAGGTTCTCGGAATGGAAGCAAAAAGAAACTGTGTTTTCATTTATTGTCAACATTAAAATACTCTATATATCATGTCTTCTGGACAACTCCATTATGATAATTTAACTGTGTTCAATTTTACGCAGTACTGACACATGCATGAGCATGAAACTTTTTTTTCTTTTATCAAGATTCACCTTTGTTGTGATGACATATAGAAGTTGTATTTTCTTTTTCTTGCATTTTTATTCATCAGGGATAGTGTGTGGTAATTTCCAGGAGAATTGAAGCATTTTAAAATGGAGCAGTTTCTTTGGATACCTTTTAGTAATATATAATAATAAATAATAATATATATATATATGGTTAGGGTATCATCATCGATAAATTCATGATGGGCATGCTTAATCTTATCCCAACATATATTCAGCCAAAGCATGAACCTCATGCAAGCGCAGATAATGCCAATGATCCAGCTGGAGAACAACATGCATGCTGAGTGAACTAGCAAGCAAACAATAAGGGTACAAGATTTACTAGCAAATGTGAATTGTCTTTTAGCTAGTTCCTTTTTTTTAAAGTCTTTTGGTTTTGATGGGTAGTACAACTATTCTACTGTTCATACGATTAATTACTTCGTATAGAATTGTTTTACTATGAAGTTCTAGAACATGACAGAAAATGAATGAAAAATCAAAATGTTTTTCAATAAATCGAAGTCAATTTTTTTTGTTTAGTAGTATTTGAGACTTTTGACGTTTAACTTTATATTTTATAAATCTAACCTTTTTAGTAATTCCATCAATATAATGTTAGTAATTTCAACAATATAATGTTAGTGTAATATTAACTAATATCGTTTTGAGTAAATATAATTTTTATAAAAAAATTATTTCATAGTATAATATAGTACATTTCATAGTATAATATAGTACTCAGTATATTTTTATTTTTATTCCATTTTTAATAATTACATTGAAAAATATTGTACTATTAAATAACATAAGGGTATTTTAGGAATTTCATTGTATATTCCCGGGAATATACATTTTTAACCAAACGCGTGTTATAATTATTCCCGGGAATTTTGAAAAAGATTCCCAGAAATTGATTAGGTTAACCAAACACGTTTTTAAAATATGTCATGGAATAGCATTCCCAATCCATTATTCCCGGAAATAAGATTCCCGGTTATCCTTTTCCAATCCGTGAAACAAACGACTCCTTAGATGGTGCCACAGGAAGCAGATATTTCTTTTCAAATGTGGGCATATGAAGCAGAGGTTCTAGCTATTCTAAATACACTGATTTTATGCTAGCAATTCAATTTCAAAAATGTGATAGTAGAAAGTGACTCATCTCTCGCTGCTGAATTTGCTAATTGATCAATTAAGGATTATGTATTTGTAAAGGTAGTGCACATCTTCAAAGAATGAAATGTGATAGTAGATTACCCGGCAAAAAAATGTTGTACTAGGGATGTTTAATCATATTCTCTCCCTGTATTTTTTCACTTTAGCGAAATGTTTGTGAAATATAAAAGTCTGCTTTCAACTTTCAAAAAAAAAAAAATATAATTAATTAACTATTGCGTGGAATTTTCAATAAATACTTAATTTTAGAGCTTGTCTCGATATCCGTTGGGGAGTATGAAAATGAGAAATAACACCTCCTAAATTCAACAAAAAGTGTTTTGTGATTTGTTATTTTCTCGTCTTCACACTTTCTGATGAGTATTAAAGATGCTTGATGTATATGTATTTGGAAAAAATAACATTATGTATTCTTAGACCATCAAATTCTACTTTTCTTTACAAAAAGAGAAAGTACAAAAGAAGTAGTTTATGAGGGTTGAATAGTCTCATATTGAGTAGAGATGTTGTGACTCCCGGGATGCAAGGACGAGGAGTGCTCATCGTTGTAATGTGAATGCACGGATAATGAGTAGCTACTAGCAAGGCTTTTAGGCGAAGAGATACATGATTGAACCAATCTCACATCATAACGAGAGGTATTCCAACTGGATAGGTATGTGATTTTACAATTGAAGAGTGCTTATAAGATTTTACGAGTACTACTCATAACAACAATGTGCATCTTATTTCCGGAGCCTTACTCATAAAAACTTCAAGGTTAAGTGTACTTGCTTTGGAGAAATTCGGGATGCGTGACCTCCTGGGAAGTTTTATTAGGAAGCACGTGAATGAGAATAAACTGTGCCTGAAAGATTTGTGTTGTTACTGTGAGATTAGTCATCATATCAGAATGTTATAAATGCAACCAAGTAAGGCCTTATGATAAGAATTAGGATAACTGTGTTGGTTACCTCTTTCCTCTTTTTCTGCTTTGTTTTTTATTTTTTTTATTTTTTTTATTTTTTTTATAAGCAAAAAAAAAGTAAGGCCTTATGAAGGGTTTTCAATCCTCACATCTGAACTAATCTTTCTGTCCTTAATTATAAGACATTATTATGTCAGTTATGCTTATTAAGAAAATATGTAATAAAGCTAATTAATGTATTTGTTTTAAAAAAGTTATAAAATCTTCCATATTTTTGCCCTTATTTAAAGTAAAACTCTTTCATCATTGGTTTAATTGTATCTCATTATCTCTTTAATGTTTTTTTTTATAAGCAAAAGAATATATTAATATATGCATAAGAGATGCATAACCCCAAATACAATAGTCAAGGTGCCATAACAAGCAAAAAGCAAAAGCTAGACCTGATACAGGGAAGCTCAAATTATCTCTTTAATGTTATTCCACTTTCTCTTTAATAAATGCAAGGCGTAAATATGGAAAAAGATAATAATTTTTTTCTTGAACTTAGTAGGTAAAAAGATAATAATTTAATAAATGCAATAGTCTTATATTAAGGAACACCAAAATTTCTCTAAAGGATCTTATAATTAGAAATGGAGAGTGTTTTTTTTTATAGAATCAGACCTAAGCTGAATTATAATATGGTACCAGAGTCTATTATTGATTCGTTTATTGGACAACTAGATGTCTAGCTTTGCAAACTTCACGATCGGGCCCTATGTATGAGGATATGTGTGTTGAAAAGTCTCAAATTGACTAGAGGTATGACCAATAAGTCCTTAAAAAGGCATCACATTGACGAGAGATATGATGAAGTAAGACCTTATAAATGGTAGAACATTCATCACCTCTAAGTTAAATTTTGGCGTATAGTTCATCCTAAGTTCTATATAATAATGAGACCTTAATTCTATGTGGTTTTTTATTATTCACACTCAACTTTTTCTTTCATCATTTCCACTCACTTTCTCTTTTTATCTCTATTCTTCTCTTATCACATCACTCATAATATATTTCATTTCTCTCTACTTATCTCTCTCAGGATGTGGGTAGAAATAAAGTGTCAATAATTTTGTTTCCTTATATACATGGGAAAGGTCAGCTAGACTTTAGACACCCGGCCGAAGAGAAATAGAGATAATAGATGTTATGTGACGCTAAGAGAGATAGAGGGAAAGTCAGGAAATTTTTTGTGTTATCTGTGACTTACTTACTTTATATTACGCCATTTTATCGTAGACACAATTGACACCTTGCAATTTATAGTCGTAAAAAAGTTGTCACAACAAACAGCAGGTGTTGATAATGCAGGTCACAAAGTGGTGTTCACATGCAATTGCCACAAATTACAATTTTTTTAAAGAAACTGCCAAAATAGTCACAAAGTGAAGGTGTCCGCCATAAAATGGTGTTCACTCATCATTTCTGATTAAAGATCGGTGGTATGTATATATGCACCGCCTGAATCTGCAGATAGATTCCTTATTAAACTGGAAAACAAAAATGGTGCATCATGTTCAGACTGAGCAAACTTGATTAACAAGCATGAGATAAAGACAGATTGGAAAAAGAACCTTAACACATAATGCTGGCTAGCTAGCTTCCCATGGACTCTTCTACTTCTAATTATGCTTTTCTTTGGATCTGGGAACTAGTTGATCTGTCTCAGAAAGAGAATAAAGGTGCTACCATATTCAATGGAGTATTATTATAATAATGAAAAAGTGAAATAATAAAAGGTCACAACTAACTCACAACAATTAACTTTGACATATTGGAAGAGTAAAGTGGTAGTTTAAGCAGGTAAAGGCTAGGAATATAAATGTTGAACGCTTGTCTGTTCCTCTTAAAATTAACTACCTACAGTTAAATGAAACAGTTACATGGGGTTCTGTTCTGTGGAGTGCAGTCACAATCATTGTAAAACTGCTCTGCACGTGCACCATGCAACCCTCACTGACTCAGTCCTACTCACAGGGATCAGATCAATCACATTACATTACTTTTTCCTCCTTACATGCGGACATTCACGAGATTAATTTTTTTTTCACTGTGAAAAAAGATTGGCCAATAAGTTTTTTCCACGCATAAAAATTAAGATTTAAACCCTAATCACTTACTTAATAGACGAAGTGTTAAATCGTCACATCAACCAAATGGCTTATGACATTACATTACTAGAACAATATACAAAGTCAAAAACCAAGTACGTGTCCAGAGCTAGGTGTAACGCGAAAATGGCCAAATAAAAAAATAGTATACAGTTTATGTAATTAGTAAATACGTTGAATTTCCTTGGTTACTACCTATACCAGATAGGACACGTCGTTGAATCACGGATATAATCCAAATTTATGTAATTAAGTACTATTTTAATTCTGCAAGAGTGCATGGCATGTTACCATCATAGAAAATCGAGATCAACGATTACAATATTAGTAGGAGCATTATTCTTCAGAATAAAACCACTGCATGATCCAATTAAGAACAATATAATTTATTACAAAATGTTGGAGCAAAGAAAATAAAATAAAATGTAACAATACTAGAAAATATCTAGTGATGCTCCAAATATATATTAATTTGAACTATAATTCAAGAAAAAAAAATAGAAAATACGCATTGATATATAAAATCGTCATAAAATTATGTATGACTAAATCATTAGAATATTTCGCACTAACAATTAGCATTTTTGAAATTTAAATTACGTTTCTTAATTTTTATTTAGAAGAGTCAAATTCTCAATTTAAATTTCATCTCTTAAATAAATGGTTCAAGATTCTCAACTTTTATGAATGAAAAAAACGTATTAATCGAGATTTTACTACTAAATGCGTTAATAGGAACAACATGAGAGATTGAGATTGGTCTTACTTATAAATATTAACGATCCGTAGACAAATATACCAAGGCAGTATATATTGGTTTTGTAAATGAGAAACAAAACTGGTGTGATTATGATTAGCGGTGAAAACCAAGCATAAACATAAACATAAACATAAACATAAACATAATAAATGAGTAGTAAGTAGTCGACAGAGCACGTGGAAAGATTCATTTGATGATGGGTTGGTATTTGGTAAGTAAACCCAATCCACACACACTAACAAACACATGCAATTTTTTATAGACAAAGAGTAGATGAGCGTATTCAAGGCTCTAACATGGTATCCTATGCTACCAAGCTAAATCATTTTCATATATCTTGCTATTGCTAAGAGAGAGAAAACCACACAAAGATAGATAAAATATTAGTGAACATACAAATAGTAATAAATATTTCAGTTTTTTTCGCTGTAAAAAACAACCACAAAATTGTAAGATTTATCAAACCCGTTTTTTAGTGCGGAAAGTGCAGGAGTTGGAGTGTATGTCACTATTTATATGTTTTTTAAAGAGTGTGAATATATCAAAACTCTTATATTAACGGCGGTGGAAAGATAGATGGGTGGTGTTGTTTGCAATTTACATGTTGGGCATGTGCACGCGCATCTGGTGTGGGGTGGATGAGTGATGGGATCATATCATTCATCTTTGCGTAACAAACAGACAAAGAGATTACAAACACATGTTAGTGTGTCATATTACAGGGGACAATAAATGATCAATATCTTCATATATTCCCCTAGTTTAATTTCAACTTATATTTACTCATCATTCATGTACTTCAATATTGTTTTATGGCAAAAATACAATCTTTATGTCATTGCATACATTGTATACGTACATATTCATTGGACAGACAAATTACTTGCCGGTAAGTAATTTTCGAAAGAATTAACTAATTGATTTATAGAAAACGACGATCAATTTGGTGACACACATTAGTGGGGTTTGTTACCGCCGCTAATGTATGGCTTCTAGATTTTGTATGTTCATGAATAAGGGTTCTAATTTATCAAACAAATGAAATTTAAGTATAGATGCTCTCTTTTTTCCCTAGCTAAAATTCTTGATTACTAACAATGCATGTATTATTTTTAAGTTCAAATCAGAAAATTCATTCATTTAATAAATGAAGTATATCAAAAGAAAGAATGTTTAATTCTAAAGGGATATCTTCTATTCAGACAAAATCAATAAACAGCTGAAGTTAGCTTAACCATAAAATCCAAGGCGATTTTATCAGTTTTACAAACCTTCACAAATTGATAGGAAAGATGAAGTAATTGATAGGAGTCGACCAAACCTCCACAAATTCTAACAAAAATTTAGGATGACGGGGGAGTTCCTGTTGAGAGAGCATGACCATGTTATAAGTATCACACTCTTTCAATAACTCTCCCTTTGAAGTCATGGTCTTGTCAACCAATTCAGAATAGTCATGGATGCTGGTAGGCCAACCTCTAAAGTGTCGAGGGCAGCTCTGAAAGGAAAATCCTTCATGTATAATTGGCAAAGGATATTCGTCATCACCAGAAATTCTTTTAGCATGAGAGAAAGTTCGGTAAGATCCTAAGTGTGAGGACCTAGAAGGTACTGACGATGCACTGGGTCAAAAAGCTTAAGGGTTTTAGTTTGGGATGCACACGTGACCCCGTTACCTTTTTCTCGCCATTCATTTTAACAAAGCCAAAAGGTTCTTTCGGTGAAGAGCCATAGGAATCGTTGTTCTGAGAGTCATTGTATTAAATATGGTGGCTAAACGGAAAGTACATGGTCAAGAAGATGGAAAGGCAACGATTTCTTTTAGAGATGGTAACTAGTTGCACAATTAACAAAATGATAAGAGGATTTAAATTTCGAGCCAACATTTACGCTAAGAGAAGACATGCAAATTTAAATCATAATGATGCCTTCTTTCTTGGGAGAATGTAGCTTAGTTATTGCATTGTGGTTCATCGCGTAACATTTATTAAAACAGAATGCAGGGAGCAATGTGTTGGCACTCAAAAATATTAGGCCATATCATAACGGCTAGAAATACATAAGCTGAAAGACATATTAGTCGATGCAAGAGTTTTAGCTGTTTACCAAGTCAAGGTAAATAACCGAGTGAGCAAACGCTTTGCACATGGATAAGATTTATGGAAATATACATAAGCCTAGGTCTGTGGATGAAGATATTTTAAAGTATGGGATCAGAATCAAGGTTTAAACTCGTGGAAATTGGATATGAGACCATTCCTTAAATATAGGACTAACTATTACAAACTTAGGACCAACCGATACAAGGAAGACTAGTCTTCCAAGAGGACTAGGAGTGAGAGGCAGAACACCTTATGATCTATAGTGGATTGCACACAAATAGGACATGAGGTTAATATATCTAGTCTAGATGTATGAATAGGAATTGGACAAAGTGTTCACTTCTAAGTGCTCTTGTATTAATACTTTTTGTTGGGCCGCGAGAGGTACAAAACTTCGGGAGTTCATCACAGTTGGCTAAAGATCAAACAACAAGTGGATTAGACATCACATATTTCATCCAAAACCTTAAGGCATTGGGTGTATGGTTCCTCTCACTTATAAAGCTGTCAACACTCCATTATTCATCCAATGTGAGATTTGTTACTCACACTTGACATCACAACAATCTCCCCCTTAAGTGTGAGTCCATCTCAAGCGGAAGCCTTCAAATACATGCATCATTGTTGGGCTGGCTCTCCACAAATGAGATACGCCGCCTAGCCACAATTGCTAGGAAGACTTTCAACACAAGGAGCCGTCACCATGGTCAAACCAACCATCGGCTTTGATACCACTGTTGGGCCGCGAGAGGTAGGGGTGGGAATAGGTCAAGCCGCCGACAGGGGCCTATGGCCTGGCCTGTTTAAAGCCTAGCCTGTCTAGCCTGTTTAATATAAAGGCTAGGCTCAGGCTTTTTAAAAAGCCTATTTAGCTAAATAGATCAGGCTTAGGCTTATAAAAAAGCCTATTAAGCCTATCAGGCCGGCCTGTTTATTAGCATCTTAATTTAATATATTAGTTTAATAAAATATACAAATAAATCAAAATATTAAATTCAATTTACATCCATCTAACTTGTCACCAGTTTTGGTATTTGTAGAAAATTTAATTTTACCTTTTTGAAACTTGTCGATTGACAAACATAGTTGGCCTATTTAGATGTAGGCTTGTTGGCCTACTTAGATGTTGGTCTGTTTAGATGTAGGCTTTTTGGCCTATTTAAAGGCCTTATGCGAAAATAGGCCGATAAATAGGCTTCAGGCCAGGCCAGGCTTTCAAAAAGGCCAGGCCCAAGCAAAATAAAAAGCCTATGATAGGCCACAAGCCAGGCTTAGGCCTTAAATTTTTTAAATAGGCCAGGCCTATTTACGCAAAGCCTAGCCTGGCTTAGCCTATTCCCACCCCTAGCGAGAGGTATACAACTCTAGGGGATCATAATATTGGGCTAAAGAGCAAACAACAAGATTGGACACCACATCATTCACCAAAAACCTTAAGGTATTGGGTCTATGGGTCCTCTCACTTATAAAGTGCTCAACACTCAATTGTTCATCCAATTTGAGACTTCTTACTCACACTTGGCATCACAATACTCTTTGTATTGGGTTGAAGTGCCCCCTATACTTCTCTTCAATACATTCTTTGCTTACCAAAAAAAAGTAGGACATGAGTTATTGGTTATAAGTCTGAATAACTGTTGTAGTTAGTCGAGACTCTCCCTAAAAATAGGGAAAGAATTATTTCTACAAACACAATTAAATCATCAGCCAAAATACAAACTCGTATTCTCTGTTAATTTCCAATTACCTGTATTTATTTAAGCTTTTATTTTTTTCTTTCGACCCTTTACTCTAAGTTTAAGCTTTTATATTTAGTCGTTTTAGTTATTTACTAGTTGTTTTTCTCCTTATTTTAATTTAGTTAGCATTCAACTATCTTCAATCTCACTTGGCTTTACAATAGCAACAATTAAGAGCTTTTTGGAGTATGTTAAAAACTTGCACTGAGGAACATAGCCATTCCTCGAGTAATCACTTGTTTAAATAATCATTACATTAATTTTTCAGCTAACTCACGTCAATTCCTATACTTAATTTATTTAATTTGTACCAAAAGTGCTAAAAACTTACTCATAAAATTAATAGGTTTTAATTTTCTTTTGTATACACACAAATTTTGATTCCAACTATCCAAGAATGATCTTGAACAGCGAAAGCAATGCGTTTCAAGTAAAGATCACGATCACGCCTTAGTGTGTACTTTTTTTTTCAAATTTCTGGCTACCTCTCAATATTGTTACGGCCAAACAAAGAAAATTGAGTGATGTAACCAAAAAAAAAAGAAAATTGAGTGAAAATTTAAAATGTCATTTTCATATGCATAAATAATAGTCATTTGTCGACAATATAGTACTAAAGGACAAAAAATCAAGGTTGACATATCAATTAATTTTCCATATATATCCATTCGTTTGCCATATATATTTATTGGAGAATTCAAACATTCAATTACAAATTCGGGAAATAGATGAATTTCATCAGCATGTACGAGTAAAGCATTCATATGAATATAACGAAATATTAATTTTCCGTGTATATCTCGAGATACATAGACTTTTTAATACATTTGTAACTCAAAATTATACAAGTTCCCAATAATTTACAGCCATGTGTAATTTTTTTACAGGATGATATCATTGGACATATAAGGAAAACTAAGATTATGGATAATTCAAGTGTTAAGAGTTGAGGAACATATAAATTATAGAGGAGAAAATCGAAGAATTAATTCGTAAAAGAGAAATTTAATTGATAAAAAAAAGTTAAAGAGACGAAAAAGCTGAGAAAGAGAAAATGAGAAGAGAGAAAAAAAGTAAAGGAAAAGTAAATTATTTAAGTTTTCAGTTTTAAGGAAAATATGATATAAAGTGGAATATATATATATATATATATATATATATATACTTTATTTTTTGATATGGTTGAATAAAAATGGAAAAATATCAATATTTGAAAAAGGTGTCTTTATCCTAAATAGACAATACAAGGACCCGCACACATTAATAGGAGAGATGGGTATAAAGTGAAAATAACAAAAAGAAAAATAGTAATTACCGCTAGAGCTGAGTATATGGACCAACACATGCAGACTTAACTTGCATGTGGCATTGTTTTAAAAGATAAAATATTCTAGAATGAAATAAAAGATAGCAATATAACTAATATTTATAGACTAACTTAGAGAGTGGGTTAGCACCCAGGTCCACGTTTGACATGCCACTAAATTCATAGCTTGCCTTTGAGGAATATAGAAGTGACGCAACAATCAACCTCCCTCCGTTCATTTTTATAAGAACAAAAAAAGAGGTGGTGTTATTACTTTTTATAAGAACCACATAAGATTTTGTGTTATATTAATTATTTTTTCACGTTTTCACCCTTATTCAATTCTGGAAATATGGAATTGCATTAATGATGGAAATAGATTAAAAAAAGTATGTTAAGGACAATTTCGGAAATTCAACAACATTTTGGGAACAAATTTAACGCAAAAAACCATACTACCTAACTTTCTTAAATGGTGTTCAAAGTTAGTTTGGTTCTTATAAAAAGGAACGGAGGGAGTATGATTTTTGATCTGAATCCATGGGCAATAAATGTGGCTTGGAATAAAATTTGTCATGAAATGTTATAATTCATAGACATCTTTTAGGTGTAGATGCTCAGAGAAAGAAAGAAAGAAAAAATAGATAAGTAGTGAACGTGATATATGATTGATGTGATAAGAAGAGAGAGATAAAGAGAAAATGAAAGTGTTTATGGGTGTTTGCACTGTTTATATGTTTATGTATCATTTTTGTGATGATTTTGTTAGACTATTTCAGAATAAAGTGATGCACGATGAAACAGCTTGGATGAGTAGTGGTTGGAGGCCTCCTCAACTAGGTTTCGTCAAACTTAACACGAACGAGAGATTTAGGGAGTTGGAGAACTGTATGGGTGGTGGTGGTTTGATTTGAGATAGTCAGGGTAAGTGGTTAGTTGGTTTCTTAAGCGTCGTTGTTGCATGAAACCTATTTTTAGTGGAAGTTTGTGCTTTGCGAGATGGTTCACCCTTGCTTGGAGTCATAGATATAAGAAGGTCATATGTGAAGTGGATTGTGCGGATCTAATTTCAGTCCTTCATGATGAGGAAAGTGTAAGGTTCCACATGGCTTCACGTTTCTACTAGAAATCAGGCACCAACTGAGGAAGAATTGGGAGGTTAGTCTGAGTCACATTCACGTGACAGGAATGCTCTTACAGATTAGCTAGCAAAAAAGGGTGTGCATTCTCCGCCTTCGGGTGTTAGAGTCTTGGATATGCCTGATAGCGAGTTGGAGACACTTCTGTTGACAAACTCCTTAGCGGTTTCTTAGTTTCTTTTATTGTTATGTTTCTTTTCCAAAGGATAAAAAAAAACATTCAGGAACTAAACAAGATCTAATCAAATTATTTTTCTTGTTTTTTTCTTGGAGCCTTTTTGTAATTGGTGAGCTGGTCCAATAGACAAGCTATCAAGTTCTCTCTAGATAGTTGAAAAGTGACATTTTTATGCATATTTGAATATCATTTTAGGCACTTATTTGACCTGTATGCTTGCATTGTTGATAATTTTGTCCCCCAAAGTAGTTGATTCAGTAAATACTTAATTTTAGCATAAAAATAGTATAAATACTATGTTTTTTCACATTAAATCTTTTGTTTTTGAAGGTAGATGAAAATCTATGAAGATCCAAGCAAAGGAATATCATAAAGGCCAAAAATGAAGGTTCAGGCTTAAGTCAAGAGTTTCTATCTTAAGCCCAAAAGAGGCAGAGAAGTTTAGCAACTTTGAGGAAATTTTGGCTAAAGCCCAGGCTTGGTGGCTTAAGTCAAAATTTGGCAGAATCGACAGGTCTGATGATTGGAATTGTGGGCTCAAGCCAGATATGTTTGTGCTTAAGCCAAACCTTTTACCTATCCTTGAAGAAACCTTTTTGGCTTAAGCCAAATGAGGTCTGGCTTAAGCCAAACAAGGACATAATTTTTTATTTAAGCAATGAAATCAAATTTTGTGGGTATCCTTTCACCATTTCTCTCCCAAAACAAAGTGAGGGAGTCGAGCATCACTCAAGGAGGATCCCAGGCTAGGTTAGATGGATTGGAGCTTGAAGACGTTGATGGAAATTGTGGGAGGACCGTGACAACCTCTCGGAGGCTATGGAAAGCTTGGGAAAGTTTCTGTCGCCGTGGTTTCGTCTTCGTTCTTTGAGTTTCGTCTCTTCCTTTCCTATCCCTTGTATTTGTTGTTTTCTATTTTTAGTATTTATATTGAATAGCTTGATTCTTTGATTGTTGTAAACTTATTAATTGTTGTAAATGGAAATTTTTCATGTATGGCGTTTCTCTTTGCACTTCATGCTTCTAACCAATCAATTGATAATCAAAAGAGCTTCACTAATTTGTAAATAGATCGAGAGGTTGATATGAGTTGGTGTATGCTTAGTTCGGTGGAAGTAGAACGCATATGTCTTAGGTCACAACAATATGTGTTAAAGTTTTACTTTCTGCACTTTAAGTATCAGTAATTTGTGTTAGATTTCTATGGACTAGCATGATATCGGGAGATAATTGCGAGTCCGGTTCAAGAGAGAAACCACTCAATCCATTAGTTGTTCTAGGGTTAGAATATCTTGGGTAAGAACAATAATGGATTTTCACGTGACAGGTGGTGTTCTGAGCTCTAACAGGAGTTTCCGGGGTGACAACGGTGAATCGCAAGCTTAGGGTACCTTGTCTTATGATACACTGATCATTGGGAATGCATTTGAGAGAAAACCTAAGCTGTGTTATTCCTTTTGGATTTTCTAGATGGTAAGAAATTACATCTAGGAATTCCAACTTATAGATTCACTTAGGCTAGGGATAGTTAGGTGGATAGCTCTCGGCATCATAAATGAAATGAACATTTGCATAAGTGTTTGAGTTGAAAACAATTAGAGGATTAGGTGAATACATTTATGGATACACTTTCTTCTTTGTTATCCCTGTAAACCTTTTTTTACCGATTTCTTTATATTTAAAAGGCACAAAAACAATTATATCAAACTATATTTCTATCTGCTCAAATTAATATTTAACTGGTGGAACTAATGTTCACACGATCTCTGAGTACGATAAACAAGTATCTATTTTACGAATTATAAAGGTTTAGCCAAAAGCAATACAACTAGAAAAAACTTTTATTAATGGAGGTGAGAACATGTCAAACCGGTTATGTAGGATTATGGCTTAGCCTGCATTGACACAATCACACTATGTCAAAATAATAAATAAGCAAGGCTTGAGATTTTTTAAAAACATATTTCGTTAAAAAGACATTTTTATACTGCTTAAAAAGTCTTTTGTGTCTTACTAGTCAAGCTATTGAAATAAGTATAATTAATATAAATATATTTTATAAATATTGCTATTGTTGTTAGCTTAAATTTTTATTAGAATATATAGACATTATATATATATATATATATACTTATTTACATATTTATAGATTTAAATAGCTTGACCTATATAACAATTATGTATATAAGTCTATTTAGAAATAAAGTTGTATAATTTATTTAAATACCTAATTACGAAATAAGATTTTGATTAGGCTGTTTTTGACCTTAGAAAATATAACACAATTTAGTATATTTCAATCTCTACCTATTTACTTATAATCTTGCTAACAAGTTTATAGATATATTAGTTTTAGTATATTTTAACTTGTTAGATTATAAGTCTACTAGTCTATATGTAAATGTCTTAATATAAATAGGTCTTTAAGTAAGATATAATATTAGACCATGCTTTCAAGCATACCATACATTAAAAAAGCATATAGCAGGTAAAAAGTCATACTTTGATATTAAATTTTTAAAGTAAATCAGACTTTTTTTACGTACAGCCTAATCATGACTATCTATAGAGTGGTAATAACAAGATTTTTACCATTCATATTACATTTAAAGTTCACTTAGGTTACAATTCCCTTTAATTGTAATAAATCATTGTTGGTGAGAAATGAACAAAATAAGACGTGAAAAATATAGTGTGTGATATGATGGAAAAAAAATATAAAAGAAACATAAAATTAGAAGGATATTGGTAAACTAGCTAGGTATGTGTACCACATATAGTCATAAAAAGTCATTCATCTCCTATTTTTGATATGAAAACCCTTTGTTTAAAAAATACTTTAATATGCATGGATATGTAAATCAAGGGAATCACTCAATAGAAAAAAGGAAAATATTCACCAACATTGAACACTCAAAATCTTCAAACGTTGATCATATTCTCATGCTATGATAAAGAATATGTTTGTTATTTAAATTTGATAATTTTATATTAATGAGTTCAGATCAACTTTTTCTTCTAAAAAATGGTAGAATGGAGAGAAAGCACATCTAATCTACAGAAAAGGGCGCCAGTGACATGCTAGAACAACTAGTAAATACCCACTCCTTGATATTTTATTAAACGTGAGGGATTCAAACTTTCAATCTAATCTATGAGAATGTTAGACTTAAACCTGGAACCTATGACTAAAAGTGCCAACTATGTTGGTTGTCTAACACACATATGTACACTTCATTTATGTTGAGAAGTCTCACATTGACTAGAGATATGACCAAGATAACACTTGTATATGGGAAGACAATCCTCAACTCTCAAGCTAGATTTTATGGTTGAGTTAGGCCTCCCAAATTCTAATATGGTATCAGTGTTTACTCTAGATTTGTTAAGTAGAGACCACCCTTATTATGGCACCAACATATGTTCATCCCTAGCTACATATTTCACGCTCTGGACGTCCAGCCTTGTACGTGAAAGGGTGTGTTGAGAAATCTCACATTAACTAGTGGTATGACCAAGATAAACCTTATATATAGAAAAACAATTATCAACTCTCAAACTAATTTTTGCGGTTGAGTTATGCCTCCCAAATTCTAATAAGTTTGAAACTCAAATTCATTCTATTCTTCTATTAATTTGTTTTTAGTCTAATCCTTCTAAAAATACATTTGGCACATAAATTTGTATGAAGTTAAAAGAGTAACAGTTTTCCGAGTTTGAGCAATTGATGACACAGTCTTTTATGGCGCGTGGGAACGAGTCTATGCGGCAGTGACTATCCTTTTTGCTTATAACGTAAGATGAATGTCCCGCCCGCTAATGACTGCAACTGATGACTGTCTGTAAAAGCAAGGGCCGTGATGTCCGTTCCCAAAGCCGGTTTTATCTGCTGCGGCCGAGTCTACCGAATCTCCGCCATGTAACGCGCAGAAGGGCATTTTCGTCATAATTACACGTGTAACAGTTCCATCTGTCGTCGTTCACTGTGTTTGATAAAAATGCCCCCAGCTGTTGAAACTTTTCAGGGCCAAAATAAGAAGGAAACTGTCAAGGTTTATTCCTGTTAATACCACTTTCCATTAATATATTTCTGATTTGATAATCCATGTAAGTAATTAGATCTAGTTAACACTTTTTAATGAAGAGATTAATTGAAGTTTCCTATAGTGCTCAGATTATTAATAACAAATATTCTGCCGTTTTTTTCTATCTCCAACTTCTCAAGTCTCTGTAACTCCACCTACACATGTGTAAAATTTATTGTGCAATATAAAACAATTATTAAAATGAGTGAGCTAGACAGTCCAAATAATAGCCGGTTTAGAAAAAATAATCATAATCACTAATCACCCATTCAAGTGATTCAATTGTAACTGCTCAGGAGTCCAGGACTAAATAATAATTTCTAATTCTATATATATATACATAAACAGTTTGGGTGAGTTTTGCTTTAATTACCGTAACGGGCCAATATATGCTTTCAAGACCACATGTCGCCCACCAAGCGCAATTGCGAGAATCGTACATGT
Organism: Acmispon strigosus; assembly: GCA_030819835.1. NCBI lineage: Eukaryota > Viridiplantae > Streptophyta > Magnoliopsida > Fabales > Fabaceae > Acmispon > Acmispon strigosus. The sequence continues at coordinate 67,478,282 of JAUAMA010000003.1, read as the reverse complement.
AACCTTTCGAAGAGAAATGATACATCATTATCAACTGAGGGCAGCCGAAACCACATTAATGAGTGAATTGGAATTCAAGAATACGTATAACAAATAACAAAGTGTCATAATGTACAAAACATGAAAGAAACTTAAAACTTCCGTTAACGTTTAGTTGAGTTTAAAACCAAACACGCATTGAGCCAACATGTGTTGGCTGGACAAAGTTTATATAATTTACATCAATCATTTGATATAAAATGTAAATCAAATTAAAGTTGTTATTTATATAAGCAACAAAAAAAATTGTTAAAAAACCAAGAGTTGTGGCAATTACTACAGAATCACTACAAAATTTTGCAATTACTACAAAATCACTTATTTGATATAAAATGTAAATCAAATTAAATTTATTATATATATAAGCAACAAAAAAGTTGTTCAAAAACTAAGAGTTGTGGCGTAATAGTTGCTCATTTTTTAGGTTAGGTTGAGAGTTTAATCATCGCACGAATAAAGTACACTATATGGTTATTTGTTTCAGTGTGCATATCTGTCAAGAAGAGATTAATCACTCTTATCACGTCATTAGAGATGATACTTATTTTATAAAAACAAAAGGAAACTCTTAGACCAAGTTGGATAATACACAAATTGCAATAAAGTTGAGTGAAGAGTGAAATAAAACCAGTTATTAGTGACAGTGATGCCCCAATTACCCCACCTCCAACCATAACAAACCTCCATCACACTCTCTCTCTCTCTAACTCATCCTCCTACCATTCTTTCTATCTCTCTCTCTAATCCTACCATTCATCTCTCTCTCTTTCATCATCCTCTTACCTTCTAAAGCACGCTTTCAAAGCTTTCCGTAAAGTTTTTCCACACCTCAACCATCTATATATATACCTGACCAAACGCAGTTTCTCGCACATCACGGTTTGTAATTTTTTTCTCTCTCTCACTTTCTCACCCTCAATCTCAATTTACCCCTCTCCCTCCACCGCCACCAGCCATGTCCACCGACCTCCACCTTCACCACGAGCTCCCTAAGCTCCGAATCTCCAACGACACCGTCCCCTCCTCCGATGATGACGACCAAGCCGATTCAGCGTCGTCCTCAACCCCTGTCGCTGCACGGGTAGGGGTTCAGGACAGCGGAATTGACTGTGCCGCCGTCGTCATCGATGCCGACAACAACGAAGAAGAGAGCTACAGGACGCCGACGTCGAAGGAGAGCAAGATTCCGGCGATCCTGAATTGCCCGCCGGCGCCGAAGAAGCCGAAGGCGTTCGCGTCGTGCAAGAGGAAGCTGATGGACGCGTTCCAATTCTTCGAGGTGAAGAACAAAGAAGACATGGATGAGTTTTTCAGATCCACTTTTCCTAAGAGGACATGCCCCTGTACATGAAAATCAAATTTCTTCATCAATCAATCATCATCATCATCCTTAATTTCCTCGAACAACAACCGTACTTTCTTCTTTCCCTCGGGCCCTGTGAAACAACAACGTAAATTACACAATTTTTGGTTTTTTTTTCTTCTTCTTCTTTCTCAAGTCCAATTCCTCTTCCTTGATCAATTCCTTTCTTTTTTTTTTTTTTTTTACTTTTTGGGTTCTTGATGATATGTTATATATGTTTATTATATATATTTCACTTTGTATAAGATGTGAAATATTGGATCCGAATCGTACATGTTCAATATTAATCCAATCAACACACCGTTGAATTGAATTGAATTGTCTCCAATTCCATTTTCTTGTTCTTCTCACTCAATTATGTAAGATTTTGATTCTTGTGTATGAATTTATCAACGGAAGATGTGAATTTCCAGAATTTTCATGTTTCTTATTTTAGCTGTTATATATGGTTCAATTCATATGGTTAATTATATGTTGGTATCAAAATATAGCATAATTATTGAATTAATGGAAAATGATCGATGTTCTGGGAAATGTTAGAGATAGGGTAGATAAGGTTGGTGGGTTGAGTTACGTAATGAAATTAAACACTGTTATTACTACTTTAGTAAAAACGCATTATGGAGCTTCGTGAATAGAATATTCCATTTTCGTTAATTTAATTATTTCGGTAATCTCATTGTATTGTTATGGTAATTACCGCTTTAAGTCATGGAATCAAAGAGAGATGGTGGTTTGACAAATATGCATGAATGTGAATGAGTATTTTGACACGGCTTTGGGATTGATGAGAGATCAACTTTGTATTGAGGAATTATTTTAATGGAATAAATTACACGATGGAGATGGATGAGGTAAGTGGTGAGACATGTATGTGAATGTGCCCCTACATTTTAAAACACTAGCTAAGTTTTTGTCATTTTATGAGAAATCTAATAAATCTCAAGAACATGGATGGATGAGAATTATATTTATTAGACACCATAATTGAGTGTTTGAATATACATGGAATTCTATAATTTTTCTTTGAAATTTTGCAGCTAAGTGTGAAAGATTAAATTTTAATATGCAACCCAACCAGCTGAGAGAGATTTGTTCTGTCTTTATTGTTTTGGTAACAAGTGGCTTGTCCTATCTCATCTACACTCATCATCACTTAATAAATGATGGTTTACTTTATTTTCTTTAATAGTGTTTCCTTTAAGATTACCATATGAATCTTTGTAAATGTCACCATAAGAGTAGTTAATTCTCTCGATACAGACAGGCTATTAGGTTTTATGTATAATAAACTATGGTTATATTCCAATTTTAAACCAGAAGAAAATGAAACTCGTTTGTAAATTATGCAAATAAAAGTAAGTGAATTGACATAGTAGTTCACTACTTCGTCCTTTAAAGATTCGATTCCTAACTTTTATAAACGAAAAATAATTCATTGACCGGTCATTATCATTTAGTGCACCGACTCTGAATGCGGGTCGTAAAATACTTTGTTTTGTTTTGGTTAAAAAAATACGCAAATAAATTTATTCCATTAATTATTATCCAATTTTATATGCTTCATATCCTTGTCATTAAAAAAATTAAAAAATCATTTAAATAAACCACAAAGTCCAACAACATGATGTTCTCGTGATTTTTAAGAGTTTCTTTGCTAAAACTTAATTTACGTATTAAAAATCCAAAGTAAGCTAGCTCATTAATTTTATTCAAAACTAAAAAATATTTACACGGCCCATTTGTTATTTTGGAATAATTAATTTTTTCAAAACAGAATATTTTTTTAAAATAATGAAAAACACTCCATTTTCATATAGTGAGATTTTTCTTGGCTTCTTAAAAAAAGAATAAAGTGAAATTTCATTATGATGATATGAAAGGTATATATCACAGATTCTCTTCTTATCCTATTTATCCTATATCGTGGTTGTTCTAGTTTTTAGAAAGAAATGCCCAGAAAAAGCAGAAACGTGGTAAAGAAGGACTTTACAGAAATTTTCCCCAAACTTTATATGTATTAAAAAATCAACGTGGTCTGATAAAAATAAGAAAATAGATTATTTTACTTTCGATTAAAAATTGTTATTAGTTTATAATAACTAAACTATATATTTTTTAAGAGAAATAAAAATCATTTCTAGAAGATAATTTACTTGTATACATCTGAAATAAAATTTAGGAGCAGGCTTGCTTTCTGATGATGTACTTCCTTAATGTCAGGCAAATAAGGAGCTGGTGAAATTGATTCAGATGTCTTCACTAATTTTGCAGTGTTTATAGGGTGAATGTCAATTTAGAAAAATCAAGATGTTTGGCTCTAACAATGTTAATTATGAGAGGAAGCATGAGTTCTCTTCTATTTTAAGCATTAGTAGCGCGACCAATCTTGAGAAGTATCTTGGGTTACGTCTACTTAAAAGGTGAGTAATTAGGAATGATTTCTTTTTCTAATTATTGATAAGGTAAAATCCTGCCTGGTTTCCTGAAAAAATAAATTGTTGAATACAATTGGAAGATTTTGTTTAGCAATGTCGGTCCTTGCCTCTCTTCCTACAGATTCTATGCAGGAGCTTTAGCTTCTTGTGTGAATATGTGGATCCGATGATATACAGGTGTATTTGGTCCAATAGAGGGAGGAATCACAGTTGGAATTTGGTGGTATGGAATGACGTTATTCATTCCAAATCTAAGGGTGGTTTGGGTCTAAGGGTGCACGACACAATAATGAGGCTATTTGGAAAAGTTGGTTGATAGTCTTCTTTGTGAGAACGATAGATTCTAGGTGCAAGTTATAACTGCTAAAAAATATTTACGTTCTATGTCAGTGCTTGCAGGGAAGTATAAGGTTAGGGATTCTTCGGGAAGAGTATTGTAAAATCTAAGGAGGGTATTGGTGGTGGGTTTGGTGGTTGTATGGGTGAAGGTCTTACATGTGTTTGGTATGAGGATTGGCTTGGATCTGGTAAGCTTTGTGATTGAGTTCCTTTCGTTCATATCGCTGATAATGAGCAGTGTATTGCGGACCTCTGGAATGGTGGCAAATGGAATTTTTCGCCGCTTTATATCATGCTTCCACCTCAGATTCAAGCGGAGATTGAAAGCGTCTCTGTTCCTACTGCACCGTGAGTTCATGATATGATTTTATGGAAGGAGAAATAGTATGGCGGGTGCACCACTACTTTAGCATATGCTTGGCCAGAACCACCGCAAATTATCGCGACGCTCATAACTAGAGCGTTTTCTCAACCACCATCAACATGCATTTTGCGGCGGCTAAACCGCTGCGAATTGGTTAAAAAAAGCTGCAAAATGCAGTTATTTTTGTAGTGGCAATAGCACAACTGTTACATATGATTTAGAGCATCGGTTAAATTGTTTCAATATAAATGCCATCTTATTTCCTCCTAAAAATAGATCTAGTAATTAATCTTTTTTTTAAAATATATTATATATAAGCAAGAAAGTGCGTGGGTACATGTACATAGGCGAAAACAAATTGAATTAACCATATATTTAGTGTGTTACAGTGTCAGGGCCAAACGCATGTTAATTATTGATTCTGTGAGTAAGCATATATTTAATCCCTTGACTTCATTTTTACGTTTCCTTGTCTTTACTCTTTAAGATGTCCTAAAAGGTGGGCGAGACTATTATATCATAAAATGATGAGGAAAAAGTTTAGTCATCGTGGATGAACATGATGGATGATGGAGTATAAATCTCCAAGCCAAGTTAAGAATGAACCAATAGTATAAAGAAAGGGAACTTGATCTATAAGCCAGCCTTTTCTAGAGACACTTTATAATAACTTGGATAAGGAATAAAGTGGTGCAAGGTAAGCTACACCACCACATCAATTTCAGGATCTCATGTACAACTTTTTTTTGTTACATGTATACTCCAGCCGAAAACATTCATATTATAGTATAATTATCTCTTTTAGTAAGAGTTGTTTACATTTACAAAACTTGAACATAAAATTTTACTTAAGATATTTGAAACATGTATCACATGAACCGATAAATGTGTAAAAGACGATGTTTAAGTTGTGATTATAAATAGCAAAGGCAAGCTAAGCGCAAGTTTCAATGAGGATTATTACCTTGCTTTGAGAAGGGAAAAGAATATACATGATTGAGGTTAGAAGCATAGGATGCGTCATTGTCACGAAAATGATTCCAGAAATGCAGATCCACAGCTGAGGTGTGGGGGCTGTGGCCAAGAGTATGTTCCTCGTGGAAAACAACTGAATGTATGTACTGTACCATCGGATCCAATAATGCAAATAATATGCTTACTATCGAGTTTCACATAGATTAATAGATGCATTAATTAATTGTGTACTTAAAATGCATGTATGGCATAAAATATTCTGTTATTTATCATAGAAATGCCTTTTTAGTTATATATTTATTTATATTTTATAATTTTCAATCAAGTCATTAAGATTAAGTGTTATTTAAGATGAATTACCGTTTAGGTCTTGCACGAGTGCAAGACTTTATATATACCGTTGAATAGTATAATAAAAGGTTCTGATTGCGGACACTACATGATGAAGTGCTATTATTATAATTCTAGTTTCGTCCCTCGATGTTGTTATAACTTATAGATTTCCTCATAAACTTTAACCTCATCTTCACTTGAACCCTAGCCCCATTGCCTCCGACTAGTCCCGCCCTCCCCACTGTTTGCGCCACCACAGCCATCTCCGACCAACCATTGCAAGCCTCAATCCAAAGGCCTAGCCCCCAATCACTAGTGACAGTTGCTTCCAGTGGAACCACAAAGTTGTACAAGATCGTATTCCTCCAATGTGTGTAACTCGATCATCCACCACTGAACCCTACACCACCTCCATCAAATTTCAGGTCCAAATCAAAACTTCATCTCCCAAACTATTATCTCCGGTCCCAACATCATCTTCTAGGTCATTGTCAAAAGGGTAATGATTACTTTTATTTTAGATTGGAGTACCCCTTGTACTCTCTTTTAATAATACTTCTTGACTTATTAAATAAAAATATATAAAATCTTTTATTTTCACATCTTTCTCTCTACTCATCTTTTATCTTCTTAGTTTATTTTTTGAACTAAACAAAAGTAATAGAAGATGAATGATGGTGATTTGAAACTCGGGATTGTTGGTGGAATGATTTTCACCGAACCAACAATCCATTCTAAGGACCCGCACAATTTAAGTAATAGAAAACAAATGCTGAAGTCTCGTACATGTTATGATTGAAAATTTTGGAAAAGATTTTCATGATTAATTTAACATGATATCTGAAAGTTTTAAATTAAATTATAGACGAGGCCAGGGTGATGATCATGATAGATTTAGCCTACTAACCCCAAATGGCAAGGGACAAGTAATATAATATCCTAAACCTGTAAAAATGGATTTACATGATCTTTATGTAGACTAGCCCACTAACATACTGACAATACATATTGGAGTAGTTCTCTAGTTGTTTATACTTTCCCTTCCTATTATATTCATTCACTCGATTCTATCAAACAGGCACGATCCTAGGCCACGAAGCAGCATTATCCAACTTCAAAACCATCAATCATTGTTTTCGGGTCAACTCTTCTTAATCAATTTCAAAATCCAAAGGCTTTTCCTCAAATTAATTTTCACTTCAAAATTATTTATGTAAGAATTTCCAATTTGCGATGTCAATACTAATGCAAGGACTCAAGACCTGCTACTTTGTGGCTGCAATTGTGATCCACGGACGCAATTTGATACCTTGGGTGTGAGGCTCGTTCATTCCGGCTTCTTATCGTTTGTCATTCCTGTTACTATTAGAATTTGGAAGGACTAACTCAACCCAAAAGCTAGCTCTACAGTTGAGGGTTTCCACTTTAACAGATCTTGAATAGACTCAGATACTATATCAGAATTTGAGAGGCCTAACTCAATAAAAAAGTTAACTCTAGAGTTGAGGGTTGCTCTACAATTTATAAACATTTGTTCGACCATATCTCTAAACAATGTGAGATTTCTCAACCGTTACACAACTTACCTTATTATTGTATTCATCCATTGTTAGACTCACGAGGGTACTCTCCCTCCCCCACCCTCTCTCTGGCTCTCTCTCACACTTTGTTCTGATGTTTCACTTGGTGGATCTTTCTATTTATGTTTCATTCCTTTTTTTGTTTCTCACCTGTCTCAATTTTTCTGTTTTCTGCTTTGCATTTATATAGGGGCTAGATTTCTACTCTTAATTGGGGATTGAAATATGGTTATTTTTTTATCCAATCTTGCTTTTATTGATGCATCTGAGTTTTAGAAGTGGGTCAATACTTTGCCTCCTCTGTTTTAATTGGTCGCTTATACTATGTTATTCTGCTATTGATTAATGTGTTAAATATGTCCCTTCCCCATTCAGATGCTGGTGAAGATTCATAAAGTAAATCAACAAACTGATACAGTATTGGGGGAAAACTAATAATCAGTCTCAAAAACAGTTGTAACATAGAATTACATATGTAATGTACTTGTTAAAGAGATAGAGATGCAGGAAGTTTAGAACTTGAGAAACATAATGCTACATCATGAAGATACACAGAGTAAATGATTTATTAGTACCATTACATGTATTACACTATGTCAATAACATGAATACACTTGTCACAACCAAAATAAAAGAAGATAAAAGAAACTCATTGAAACATAAGTTGTTACAACTTAAAAAAAATTATGAATATAAGACAATGTCAATAATTCTATTTGTGATGAGTGAATTGATTAGCAAGGAATAGAATTGGCAGGCACAGACAAGTGTAAACCTGGCTCTGCTAGCTGCTCCAAGAAACGTGATAATAAAGTCATTGATTAAAAGATTGGCATTACACTATCACTTTCTGATAGGGTTGTCTACTGTGTTCTGTTGGATCTCTTTATTGCCGAAAGAGAAAGGGAAAGGGAAAGAGAGAAAACACATGGCATAGTACTATGGTAATGAAGTTGATGTAATAACTAATAACCAGCAAATAAAGAAAAGGAAATCTTGGGAAAGTGAAGGGAAAGGTGTCCCAAAATTTGCTACGCTATATTTACACAGGATTCCTTTTGTTCCTGCCTGGCCAGGCAATATCTCTTGCACACAAGAAGCCTAATTCATTGGGAATGGGAACTTAGTAACACTCAGCAGACAGGGAATTTATTTGTGCTATACTTAGACACCTGCTAAAAGAAAATTTTCACTTTTTACATGATTAATTGTAGGAGTTTCAGCATGGCTCGATCCATTGGACTAGCCTTTTTGGCCCATTTTTTTATGGAATTGTTTATAGATTATCGACGGTCTAGTCGGTAAATGTTACTGACGGCTACTAGCCAAAGTCGTCGGTAAGTTACTGACAGTTACTTTCGTCGGTAGGTTACCAACGGTAATGTTCGTCGATAACCTACCAACATCTATTGTCATCGGAAATATACCAACGTCTTAGACTGTCCATAAGCAGCCGGTAATTATAAAATTTCCCAACAGTCTAGGCCGTCGGAAAGTCATCGATGATTACATTGACTTTAACGAGAATAGTTCATTGTGCTAGGGATAAAAGTGCTACCTTGGTGGAAAGAGCTCCAAATGATCTCTTGACCTGATGATTTCTTCATAGATACCGCAGATCTCCTGATAATTTCGTTTCTTGACCTGGTATTCTCGCACGATTTCTTTGTCATTTTCTAGTCTCCTAGGCCTCCCCCCTCCAAATTTTGATTTCTTTCCCCTCTTTCTTTGCCCTATGTATAAAACTCCTCAATATAGTTTGATTTTCCTTCTAATACTTTTTTTTGGGTCAATAATACTTTTTTAAATGCCTTCCACATTTTCTTTTTCTACTAACGCCTTCCACCAGTAACCCATTTGACAGCCCACAAACTTCTTCATTATTAACTGCCAGATCTACATTATTTGGACTTGGCCCGTTTAAGGATGCATTTTTTCCAGACCCATAAACTCTTCATTTGTTTGGGCCACGAATTCTAGCTAATTTAAGTGGAAATGTGTTTCTAATTTACTGAGTTGTTAAGATGTTATCAAGCCTTTTTTCCTTGTTTTGTTTTTGGTCACTGTTTCATCTGATTTCCAGCTTCTCCTTACTCTCTCAAAATACTTTTTATTTTGTTGCTGCTTTCTTCTCCATTACGCTTTTCATCTTCATCATCCAGCAACCTTTTGATGACGCTCCCACCTTCATCCAACTAACTCAAGGGTGATGATTGTTTTAATAAAGGATTTATTTGGTTATATCTCTCATAATTGTGAAACCTTAACAATAACATGAAAGAATTATAAAAAATATTGGAATTGTTGATCCATTTGCAATTTAAAATGCAATCAGTAAGTAGCCAAGGGAAATTAATAAGATGATGAGCACCATTACTATTGGAGCCAGCCAAGAGTAGATAATGCCTGAAATTTATTAAATGAGCATTAATTTATATTTGGCCATATAAAGATATGAAAGTTTACTAATTAACCTGCAGATTGAATAATATTCATATACATGTCAGATGAGATCCTAACTATTGATTTATGAAGATCTAGTTAGTTAGGGCTGCAATTGATGTTATAAAACTGAAAACTTGTCATTGAAATTTCTTACATTGGTTGCACTAAGACACTAGTGTTGTTGATATTGTCAACCATAAATACCCAACATGTCTTTGCAGATACATTAGCTACATATTTGAGTTCAAAATTAAACACACTTAACAAAGAAATCTTATGTAAACAGAAAATGCGAACAACAAAGATGAGCATAGTGAAGTGAATCAAACACTTAAGCTCACAAAAAGATGGACAATAGTTATTCAGAAATAAGGCACACAGCTTGAAAATTACCATTAGCCAAGCAACTTAATACAGGATTTTAAAATACTGTTTTTGCAATACTAATATATACACAACAAAAATTGATCAAAGTTTAATAACTAGTTGACAATTCAGTATTTCTAAAGAACCCTCCCTCTCCTTAAATAAACACAAATAACCAAAAACATACATATGTTCTGCATTCCATGGTTGCACAATTTCAAACCTAAAATAGAGGTAAGTGGCTGTTATTTCTAATAGTGGTCTAGGCAGATAAACTACAAATTTCTCCTGAAAATAGTGTTTTGTTGCAGTCAGAATGACTCCCCTCTTATTAACTGAAAATAACAGAAATTAACTCCCGTGCAACAGCTATAAAGAAACTAACAGAGAGTGACCAACTATTAGCCCACTAACTACAGCATCAGCTTGTTCCATCTTCTTATAGATTGATAGTGGATACCCCACCCCACCCCCCACCCCAAAGGTAGAAAGGATAGGAAAATGCCAACCAAAACCCCAGTTTAGGAGTCAGCCATATAGAGCATGTAAACTATTACACAAGCTTACTAGAGTGTGTAATAGAATAACCGAAAATAACAGAAAACTAACTACACTGCAACAGCTATAAAGAAACTAACTGTTATTGACTACCATAACCAACTAACTTACAGCACCATCAGCTTGTTCCATCTTCTTATTGCTCCATATTCCAAAAATAGATTTTCATTGGAGACAATCATATATTACTCGAGACAACAAACAGACTTTTGACAGAATTTGGTTAAAGACTGTCATACTAAGGAAGCAAAATCTAAGAACATAAGACAGGGTACACAGTGTGATGAATTCAGATGAAATAACATCCCAAAATATAGGAAGATATTTTGGCACCACACAAGCTCTAATAGTCCGACAAAGAAATTTATTCTAGAAATTTGAAGCAAACAGAATATAGCTATTCCATTAGCAACAAAACTACTTGGTACTTGGAATTCAAAAACAAGAAAGAGTAATAGCACTTCATTTACACTCCCTAAGTCGCTATACATACATCACTCATTTAGTTAGACACATAACCCCAAGAGAGGCTACCTCCCATTCAAAAAGCTTCCAGCTAAAGCAAGTTTGTGCAATATATATAAGAATAAGAGCATCCTAATGTATGTTGCATAAGTATACCTCTTCAACGAGATACCAAACCACTTGCTTTCTTCAGTAAAACTAAGCTCTTAAGCTGAAAACCATTATGGTGCCCAAAGATACCATGCATCCTCTCCATAAAACTAGTTAGCTTATTTGAGGTAAGACCGGCTTCATGGCTACATAAACATCCCCATGTCTGTTCTACATTCCAAGGTTGCAAAATTTCAAACCTGAAACAGAGATGAGTGACTTTCAATTTAATAGTGGTCTGGGAAGACGATCTATAAATTTCACATGTAAATAGTGTTTTGATTGCCATCAGAATGAGTCCTCTGTTATCAGGATATCATTTCCTTAACCTTCCAGAATTTTGATTTTTATTAGATATGATAAACTTAACAAGAGACCAAGCAAACAAAGACTAGAAATAGGATAACAATGTTTCAGTAGATATTCTCATATTACTCAGGACAACAAACTACCAGCAGAATTTGGTTAAACACTGGCTATCATCCTAAGGAAGCAAAAACTACGATCATAAGCAGCGTGTTTGTCAGATAAATTCTTACAAGAAATTTGAAGCAGACAGAATACAGCTATTCTATATTTCTATTAGCAAGAAAACTAGTTGGTAACTAGATGGAATTCATAAACAACATCATAAGTAAGAAACAGAGACAAACACTTCAATTAAACTACCTATACACAAATCATACGCACTCAAACAACCTAAGAACAGGTATGCGGTATGCCTCTCATTCCCAAAGCAACCAGGTGAAATAAATTGTACGATATAATATGTTATACAAGAAAGGTCCTACTAACAATTGAAATACAACATTTAATGCATTACCAAGCTATACATTACTTTCCATTTTTGATTTCTTAATGAATACCTTTGGGGTACTATAGCATTTGAGTAAAATTATTCAGCACCCTACCCAGGCTATTCCTAATATATATTGCACAAGTATCGATGGAATTACCTCTTCTTCAATAAGAGACCAGACTGCTTGCTTTGTCTAGCAAAACCAAGCTCTCAGCATAGTAACCAGAATAAAGATACCATGTGTACCCCGCTCCTCCAATTTGAAGCTTAGTAAGAGTTTTCATCTCAACATCTAACGAATACAGACATCCCTTCCCCACCTCCTGCGTGAGCAGCAATACCTCTCCACCATTCCTAATGCACAAAGCCACCGGCGGAGCTATCGCGCCGGTCATGGTTATCCCCAAAGACGGTGCTTCTAGATTAAAACCGACAAAATTGAAAGTAAAAACCTTATTCCAAGACCCCACAACACCATATTCCTTCATGACCCAGATATTACAAGAGCACGGAGAGTAACCACCCACATGGTACACGGTGAGACCTTTGACATCGCCGCCTCCAACAACCGTAACATTGTCCCGATCGGAGTCGACACGAGCCAATGTCTCCGGCAGCATGACCTCACCAAACACGTCATCCTCAAAATTGAAGGACAAAACAAAATAGTCCCACCCGCCATCACAATCCACCCTCGTGCTACGTCTTTTGGCACCCCAATGAACCACCCCATCAACGAAACACCAGAGGGCACAAAATCAAGCATGCTCAATATTTTCCTCCTTCACTCCACACAGCGGGCATATCTTATCCCCCAACGCCACTCGGGTAGGCAACACACCCCTACACGCCGGCCATACCAATTCCCTACAACGGGGCAAGGTTTTTACCTCCAGTGTTAGATGCTGAAATGGAGATTTTATCATAGAAGAAAATACCACATCTAACTAAGTTAAAGCCACGGGCGTTATATATGGAGAATTTTATTTCCGGGAATATTAGGATTGGAATAGGCATCTTAAAAAATTGTGTTTGGTTAGCAAATTTGATTTCTTGAATCTTTTCCCACATTATTGGGAACAATTATAACATGCGTTTGGTAAGAAATATATTACCAGGAATAAATAATGAAATTATTAAAATACCATTTTTTAATTGAAGCATACATGCGTTTGGTAAAAGCCAAAACTATCAATTCAATTTAAAATATCTATATCCAAAACTTTGAAAATTCTTCATTAGTCTATATCCAGCTATTGTGGGGGCAATATTTGTTTGTTTCAATTTTGGTAGCTAGAGACCGTAAAGATACAATGAAAGTTATTTTTATAAGCATTCTTTTATTTTTAGCATTGAATTTTTTTATATTTTTTAATATACACCGAGTCAACCGATCCGACTAGTGACCCCTCGGTCCGACCAGTGACCCATTGACCCAGTACCTCGACCGAGTCGATCACCGGGCCGAGTTTTAAAACACTGGATAGGAATACTAAATGGATGGAAAAAGATAAGGGCAAAAATGAATTTTTATGCTCACTGATCTGTATTCCCCCAGGGATCTTTCATTCCCATGCTCCAAGATGGGTATATTTCTCTGTTGAATCATGGGTAAATTATTCTCCCGGGTATATTTCATGCCTGAGCGTCTAATTTGTAATCTGATACCAAACATAAGCATCCACTTTCCCATACATCATATACCAAGGAACCTTTTTTAAGCCCGTCTACCAAACGCCTCCTAAGGATATGATTTTCCTTTGTCAACACCTTCTCAAGAGTTAAAGATTGAATATATTTGTATTACAAGAGTAATCTCATTAAAAAAATGCCCACTCAAAAAATTATATGCATTCTCTTATGGTTTATACTACACAAGTTTTAGCATAACTAGAAGTTTACGAATTTGTCTACTTGACATGACCGTTTAGGTCATCCCAATTCAATAATGACGTGAAAAATGATTACAAATTAATGTAGGCATCAATTGATTATCCGATCATCACCGACAAAAATTGGGGTGAATTGCTTATTTTTTGAACATATACAAGACGATATTCGTGGACTAATAAACCCATCATGTGAACTATTTGGTTATTTTATAATTTTAATTGACACATCAACAAGATGGTCAAGTGTGTTCTTGCATTGTCTTCTCGCCACTTGGCGTTCGCGATATTATTTGCTCAATTGATTAGATTGTGAGCACATTTTCCTAACTATTCAATCGTGAAAACGCATCTTGATAATGTTGATGAACTCACCTCTCAAAATTTTAATGGTTATTGTATGTGTATTGGAATGGATGTCAAAAATCCTACGGCACATGTTCATACATATAATGGACTTGCAGAATTGTTTATTAAAATGTTTACGGCCATTACATATGGTGCCAAAACTTCCAAACTCTTCTTGGAGACATGAAATATTACATGCTGCTGCATTAATTCGCATTGGGCCAACGAGTTACCATCAACACTACCCAATGCAAATAGTTCATGGTCAGGAATCCAATATTTTGCAGCTAAGAACTTTTGGATGTGTGGTTTATGTTTCAATTTATCCACCACAACGCATAAAGATGACCCTAAAAGAAGATTGAGTATATACGTTGGGTATGAATCTTCTTGTATTATAAAATATCTTGAACCATTATTTACAATCTGGTTAGCCGATTGTTATTTTGACGGATCATACTTCCCCATATAAGAGGGAGAGAATAAGTAGTTGCGAAAGAAATTCTTTGGAATGAATTATCATCATCTCATTTTGATCCTAGAACAAAAAAATGTGAGCTAAAAGTTCAAAAGATAATTCATTTGCAAAAAATCAGTGAATATAAATTCTCTCAATCTCATTTCTCCTCCTCTCTCTTTGCTTATTTTCTCCTCATTTACAATAATATGAAAAACAAGAAAATCATTTAATTTTTGTTACTCAATACTCAACCAATTATCAAATATCACATATAATTACATCCCAAATCATATATCTCACTCATATCTTTTGTATTTCTATATATCCTAAAATGGAAGTCAATTGAGTGGTGAATATTTTTTTTCTTAACGAAATGAAATGGAGAAGTGAAAACATGTTGAGGTTACCTAGACGTGCATGGTTGTACGGGGTTTGGTTGTTTGCGTCGTGATGCTTTTGGTGGTTGGATTGTTGGTCTAGAGGGGGTGGACATTCTTTTGTTGCTCAAGCTATAGCCCGTCGTTAGGGTCTCTCTCTGGCCTGGAGCCGGGATACATACGGGTGGAGTGTGAGACAAATTGTGCGGGGCTTGTGGTTGTAGTGGAGGAAGAAAATTCTGATCGTTTTGAGAGCAATCTCCGAGAGTTAAAGGCCTTGCTGATGCGTGATTAAGAGATTTCTATTAAATGGATCTCTAGAGATGGAAATTTTACTGCTGATTGGCTTGCTAGAGCGCGGTTGAGACATTAGCTTCCGTGTGTTATTGTGTTAAAAGTCCCTCATGTTGAGGTTGAGGTGGAAACTCTCCTGTAGCAAAATTTCCTTAGTTTTTATGTTTTTTGTCTGGCTTTGTGATGTATAAAAAGAAAGTCATAAGAGAAAACATATTTTGCAATATTTTTTTTTTATATTTACTATCAAAATTTTATATGCTTGTTGTGTGAGTGTGTGAGGAAGACGCACTAGTAACGCGGATATGCTCGAGAAGAGAGCGACGAAGGATCCCTCCCAGATCTCAATCTCATCTACTGCACAAAACCCTTCTTCTTCTTCTTCTTCTCTCTGATCTCCATTCTCTTTCATCTTCCCTCAACCCTAATCGCATCACATCACTCCACTCTCGATCCCCATTCCTGGATCCAACGCAAGATGCTGACCAAGTTCGAAACCAAGAGTAACAGAGTAAAAGGCCTCAGCTTCCACCCCAAGCGCCCATGGATCCTCGCCAGTCTCCACAGCGGCGTCATCCAGCTTTGGGATTACCGCATGGGAACCCTAATCGACAAGTTCGACGAGCACGACGGTCCCGTCAGAGGCGTCCATTTCCACCACTCTCAGCCTCTCTTCGTCTCCGGCGGTACCCCATTCGCATTCAATTATTAGATCTGAACATTTTTTGTTGATTGTTATCAAATTGAGGTTTTTTTTTTGAATTGCAGGTGATGATTACAAGATCAAGGTTTGGAACTACAAGCTTCACCGGTGCTTGTTCACTCTTCTGGGTCATCTTGATTACATCCGCACCGTGCAGTTTCACCACGAGAGCCCCTGGATTGTGAGTGCCAGCGATGACCAGACCATTCGCATCTGGAACTGGCAGTCGAGAACCTGCATTTCCGTCCTCACGGGACATAACCATTATGTCATGTGCGCCCTATTCCATCCTAAGGAGGATCTCGTTGTGTCGGCGTCGCTGGACCAGACGGTTCGAGTTTGGGACATTTCTTCCCTCAAGAGGAAGAATGCTTCCCCTGCTGATGACATATTGCGGCTGAGTCAGATGAACACTGATCTATTTGGCGGGGTTGATGCGGTTGTTAAGTATGTTTTGGAAGGTCATGACCGTGGAGTTAACTGGGCTTCGTTTCATCCGTCGCTGCCTCTCATTGTCTCGGCGGCAGATGACCGGCAAGTGAAGCTTTGGAGGATGAACGGTGAATATGAAATCTGATCATTTTATTTACTTTATGTTATGTTCTTTAGTTATAAGTAAGTATTGACAACTCCTGGGTTGTCTGGATTTTCTTCTGGTATATTGATGCTATGCTGATCATCGTTGTATTAACATGAGTGTTTGCCTGTGTGGACTTTGGAGAAACTTATATATGTTAGTTGGGTGAAAGCTGAAAATAAAATCTTATGTCAATCTAGCACTTAGATGTATTAAATCATGTAGTGTGTAGTGAAAATTAACTTGGAATTATTTGAAGTTGTCTTGACTGTGGAGTTAATTGGGCTTCGTTTCACCCCTCACTGCCCCTCATTGTTTCAGTAGCAGATGACTGGCAAGTGAAGCTTTAGAGGATGAGCGGTGAATGTGAATCCTGCTCATTTTATTTGCTTTATGTTATGTTCTTTAGTTATAAGTAAGTATTGACAATTCCACATTGCACGTCTGACTTTCCATTGCTAATTTTAAGTGCTGGATTGTCTGGATTTTCTTGTAGTATATTGATGCTATGCTGATCATTGTTTTAACATGAGTATTTGCCTGTGTGGACTGGGGAGGAACTTATATATGTTAGATGGGGTGAAAACTGAAAATCAAATCTTATGTCAACCTAGTACTTAGATGTATTAAAGCATGTAGTGTGTAGTGAGAAAAAATTTACTTGGTAGTATTTTAAATGGTCTTTTTTTGCTACTAATGGATGAAATATGATTCTATTTCAGACACAAAGGCGTGGGAAGTGGACACCTTGAGGGGGCACATGAATAATGTTTCCTGTGTTATGTTCCATGCTAAACAGGATATCATAGTGTCTAATTCTGAGGATAAAAGTATTCGCATATGGGATGCGACAAAGCGAACAGGAATTCAGACATTCCGCCGGGAGCATGACAGGTTTTGGATTCTTGCTGCGCATCCTGAGATGAATCTGCTAGCAGCTGGTCATGACAGTGGCATGATTGTTTTTAAGCTAGAGAGAGAAAGGCCTGCTTTTGTGGTTAGTGGTGATTCTTTGTTCTACACGAAAGATCGGTTCTTGTGCTTCTATGAATTCTCAACACAGAGAGATGTGCAAGTACTTCCGTTTCGACGACCGGGCTCTTTAAGCTTGAATCAGAGTCCAAAGACTCTTTCCTATAGCCCATCTGAAAATGCATTTCTTCTGTGTTCAGATGTAGATGGTGGATCCTATGAATTGTACTGCATATCAAAGGATGGTTATGGTAGGGGAGGTGATGTGCAAGATGCAAAAAAAGGTCATGGAGGATCTGCAATCTTTGTGGCTCGTAATCGGTTTGCAGTGCTTGAGAAGAGCAACAATCAAGTCCTTATAAAAAATTTGAAAAATGAGATTGTTAAAAAGAGTGTCCTTCCGATTGCCACTGATGCCATATTCTATGCAGGAACAGGCAACTTGCTATGTCGGTCAGAGGACAGGGTTGTTATATTTGATCTTCAGCAGAGGATTGTCCTTGGTGATCTTCAGACCCCTTTTATCAAGTATGTTGTGTGGTCCAATGACATGGAAAATGTTGCTTTGCTCAGCAAACATGCCATTATAATTGCTAGCAAGAAACTTGTGCACCAATGCACTCTCCACGAGACAATCCGTGTTAAAAGTGGAGCATGGGATGACAATGGTGTTTTCATTTACACAACACTAAATCACATCAAATACTGTCTTCCTAATGGAGATAATGGCATAATAAAAACACTGGACATTCCAATTTATATCACAAAGGTTTCTGGAAACACAATCTTCTGCTTGGATCGGGATGGAAAGAGCAGATCAATAATTATTGACGCAACTGAATATATTTTCAAGCTTTCCCTCTTGAAGAAAAGATATGACCATGTTATGAACATGATAAGGAACTCACAGCTTTGCGGGCAGGCTATGATTGCTTATCTACAACAGAAGGGATTTCCTGAGGTTGCCCTGCATTTTGTAAAAGATGAGAGAATTCGGTTCAATTTGGCTTTAGAGAGTGGCAACATCCAAATTGCAGTTGCATCTGCTACAGCAATTGATGAGAAAGATCACTGGTATCGTTTAGGTGTTGAGGCCCTTCGCCAAGGCAATGCTGGTATAGTGGAGTACGCGTACCAGAGAACCAAAAATTTTGAGAGATTGTCTTTCCTTTATCTCATAACTGGTAACAAGGAGAAGCTGTCAAAAATGTTGAAAATTGCTGAAGTCAAGAATGATGTGATGGGTCAGTTTCACAATGCCTTGTATATGGGTGACATTCGAGAACGTGTTAAGATATTGGAGAATGTGGGTCATTTGCCTCTTGCTTACGTTACTGCATCAGTCCATGGGCTACATGATATTGCAGAACGGCTTGCAGCTGAACTGGGAGATAATGTTCCATCTTTGCCAGAGGGAAAAGTACCGTCTCTCTTGATACCCCCGTCACCCGTCATTTCTGGAAGTGATTGGCCCCTTCTCAGGGTCATGCGTGGCATGTTCGATGGCGCTTTTGACAATATTGGTCGGGGAGTTGCTGATGAAGAAGAGTATGAAGCTGTTGATGGTGATTGGGGTGAAGAGCTTGACATAGTTGATGCAGATGGCTTGCAAAATGGACAATTGGAGGATGGAGAAGTGGCTGAAGAAAACGATGAAGAGGGTGGATGGGAGTTGGAGGATTTAGGGCTTGGCCCTGAAGCTGACACCCCAAAAGCTTCTAGCGGTACACAATCTTCAGTTTTTGTGGCCCCAACACCTGGCATGCCGGTAAGCAATATATGGATTCAGAAATCATCTCTTGCGGCTGATCATGCAGCTGCAGGAAATTTCGATACTGCAATGAGGTTACTGAACCGGCAACTTGGGATTAAAAATTTTGCCCCCTTGAAATCCATGTTTCTTGATCTTCATACTGGCAGTCATTCCTATCTGCGTGCATTTTCGTCTGCTCCAGTCCTACCTCTTGCAGTTGAAAGAGATTGGACCGAGTCGTCTAGTGCAAATGTAAGAGGCTCACCAGCACTTCCTTTCAAATTGTCCCAATTGGATGAAAAGCTTAAAGCTGGTTATAGGTTCTTTACTGCTGGAAAATTCACTGAGGCTCTTCGGACATTTGTTAATATCCTTCATACAATTCCTTTGATTGTCGTTGAGTCAAGGAGGGAAGTGGATGAAGTGAAGGAACTGATTATCATAGTCAAAGAGTATGTTTTGGGTCTGCAGATGGAGCTGAAGAGGAGGGAAATCAGGGACAATCCAGCACGACAGCAGGAGCTTGCAGCTTATTTCACTCACTGCAACCTTCAAGCACCTCACTTGAGGTTAGCTTTGCAGAGTGCAATGTCTGTCTGCTTCAGGGCAAAGAACCTTGCCTCTGCTGCTAACTTTGCCAGGAGGCTGCTTGAGACAAGTCCTACCATTGAAAACCAAGCTAAGCAAGCGAGGCAAGTGCTGGCAGCTGCCGAAAGAAATATGACTGATGCCACGGAGCTGAACTATGATTTCCGGAACCCATTTGTAATCTGTGGTGCAACATATGTGCCAATCTATCGAGGGCAGAAGGATGTCTCTTGCCCATATTGTACTTCTCGTTTTGTGCCAAGCCAGGAGGCGCAGCTATGCACTGTTTGTGACCTTGCTGTGGTAGGGGCAGATGCTTCTGGACTACTCTGCTCACCTGCCCAGAAACGCTGATTGAGCAACAGGACCGGGAGCATTTTGCTCTAATTTTGTTTCAGGTCAATTTTCAGCACTGGATAGATCTCTACTGATTAGTTATTTCATGGTACTGTGGTAGAAGCAAGAAATAGTCAAGAGGAATTACTTTTTTCCCTTTTGTTCATTTGAAAATGATTTTCAATGTAATAAACCCATTTCGTATCCTGAGGGGTGTTAGTTTTTCATATACAAGAAAGTGAAGGGTTGTACTTGGATCATATGATGGTTACACATTGTACTTGCGCGGTTTTGTTTGGCTAAGTAGATATCATGTGTTAGTCGGGCTTCAGTCCATTCATGTTGTTTCTATGTACTTAATTCTTTATTCCATTGTCACTTTGTCAGGCCTTGCAATTTATTTATGGCTTCTAGTGGTTCTGAGTGACCCTCAAGAGAAAAGAATTCTTAGATCTTGCTACTTCCTGTGCTTGCTATAATAACTGTGTCTGTTTCCTTTTAATTGCTGGGTGTCAAATTGGGTCTAATAGCATTAGTGTTAAAACAAGTTATTCTATAGCTTTCGATAGAGTGCCATGGCCCTCTTGAGTCTGAATGTGTTCTGTCCTTTTGAGGGAATTTGGAATCTGTAACATTTCAATTTATTCCCCAAGTTTGTTCTGAATTCATTAACTTGACAGTTTCCTTCTACCAAACCGAAAGTAGCCTAAACTCATTGCATATTGATTTTCTAATGGCTATATTCTCAGAATATAGAGGAGCAAACCCCATCTTTGCGGTGCACACCCCAGAATTCCTGGCATACTATACTAAAGAAATAGCAAGTATAGTATTAGCATCTTCAGATGAGAATGTTTTTAGCAGATAGTGCTGATCCTCAAACATGGACCTGTGATACTATCAACATGAGCTAGTGTGGATATCTCAGGACATATCAAACATGTTTCTAGCAGATTATTTACTTCCATATTACACAGCTTAAAAACGATCATCCTTTTTTAAGAATCAAGTCCATTTTTGAAGAGATGTTACTTTTTCAAACGGTAAACAGACAAGTCTAAGTCCAGACCAGGTAGGCTTAGCCGTTGAGGCAAGACATCCCTATGGTCTTCATAGTTGTATGGTAGATGCATTCGAAATACATGTTTGATTTTCAATTGAAAACCACATTAGAATTTGAAAATGCGCGTTACGAGACACCAAATGTGAAAGAAACCCAAGCCATCTAATGGGTGAAAGGAATCTCATTCAACGTAACTGAAATACAAACATGTTAAAGATGGAAATAATATTCATAAGTTTCAAGTCTTAGAAGGCATGGATTGCCAAATCCAAAAGTAGGAAAAACTACTATGTACCCACAATCAATCAGTTAAGATGGGCAAGACACAGCCAAGAGGTAAACCTTCTTCAAGGTGATATCTGATTTTATTTTTTTAAATTCAAAATGTGTAACAGTCTAACAGAAGACAAAATTAAAGACAATTACCTTCTTGGTACATATTCTCCTATAATAATCTTAGCTACCTTGTTTATATTAAAGACAAATCTAAGAAAACCCTAAGGTCAGCAACTATCCAGGGAGAAATCCATTAGAACTTCCGAGCTTTAAATCTGATAACAACCTCCCTAGACCCTCTCTTAGTAAAGGTGCTAATGCAGGACAGCAAGTCAAAACATCAAGCGACTTAATCACACCTTTGCTAGCAAGCAACTGAAAAGCTGATCCAACACCTTTAACTATGACCTCCTTATGTTCTACATCATAGGTGTCCAGAAGATGCAACAAGAACCCAACAAGAGTGTTAGTTATGTCAATGTACTGTGGAATAGAATGCACCATCAACAAAATTGCAGGCTCTATGTTCATGATGTTGTCCACCTTTCCATCAAAGAAGAGCCAGTCATAAAACAAAGCCAGTTGCACATTGGCGTCAACATGATTCTTCCTACAACATTTCAAAAGCCAACCAATCACAGCCCATCTAGGAACAACATCAGATTGAATAATCTCATTGGAAGGGTGGTGTGCACAGCATATGAACCTAACTATGTCAACTACAACAGTCTCTTTCTCAGGCTCATTGAGAAACTTCCTAGCAAACCACAATTGGTGCCTCTTTTGATGCCCAAACTTCACATGTGTGAGCAAAAACCGCAACTGGGTCTCCATTTCAGGAGTGATCCTAAGCAAAAAATATTTACTAGAAGTCCTGGTGTGGTAAAACTGAGAAACACCCACAAATTCTGAAGTGTTGAACTTTGAAGGGTTCAACATCAGGTCCTTCCATATAGCCTGAAACTCAGGAACATGATGAACCAAATCCTGCAATAGCCGAATAAAATCCCTCCCAATTTTCAAACACAGGTGAAACTCTTCCCTCACCATCTTCACACAGAAATGAACCTCTAAACGCCTCAAAGTTTTCAACTTTTCAACATGGGCACCGAAATGATCAGGCAAAACTCGAAGAAAAACGTACAGGGCACTAGTAAGAACACTTGGTGCTTCTTCCAGAAACTTCTCCCAATTCTCCAAGAACAGAGTCACCAATTTCGAGCACAGCCACAAATTTCCGTCGCTGAAATCGCCACCGAGGATTTGCCTCAAAAGGGTGATCAAAAGGGCTTGGTATCCGATTCCAGAGACGCGAACCATTTCCTCGGCGACCCAGAGCAACTGGGTTTTCACCGAACCAATGAGCTTCGGGTAGAGGGTGTGAGCGATTTGGAGGAGCGAGTTGATGTAGAGAGCGTACCCATCAGTGACGATGCCGTGAAGGTGTTTGATGTGGGTTTTGGCGAAATGGGGTTCGGTGAGAACGCCGTGAAGGATGGCGCGGTTGAGGTGAGCGTATTGATCGGGATTTGGAATGGCTAAGGAGAATGGGGGTCTGAGGGCTGGTTCCAGAGACTCGAAGGCTTGTCTGAGAGAGGCTTCGATTTGGTTTTCGGCTTCGTGAGGTGGTGCGAGGGTGAGCTTTGGAACCATGGAAGGAGAAGTGAGAAGAGGAGTGAAAAGGGGAAGGTTTTGAGAAGCGACTATGAGAAACGCTGGAGAAGACAAAACACTGAAGATTGGATTAATATATACTAGGGGTTTATTTATAAGCCACACATCATGAAGATTTCAAATGGAAAGAAAGAGAGAAAAAGGTAGAGTCCAAAAAGATTTGGAACGTATCAAATCAAACAACCCTGGAAAGAAAAATCCTAGGCTTGTAGAACACACCTTTATCCCCAAATCCAGCATCAATAGATTCGGAAAGGACGATTCGTAGGTGAAGATGGTAGAAAACGACGACGGTGACCACAAAACGCGGAAGATAACCGGCGCGATTGTACATGGTACGATACACCTTCACCCAGAAAAACCGCAAAAGGAAATATGGAGAGGGCGATTTGCGACGAAAAGGTGCAGATACGGCGGCGGCGGCGGCGGTTGCGAATCTGGGAAGATCGCCAGCGGCGCAGAGCATCCAAACTCTACCTAAGCCAAGCACCAGCAACCGGTCCTTTCACCAAATTGGGCTTCATGGGCACCCAGTCCAGCCCAAACAAAGGTAAAGTGGTTGAAAAAAAAAGTTCCCATGAACAGTGAAAAGTGAACCTCAAATTATGAGTTAGAAGATTGACTATGAGACTATTTAAGAGATGGTGATTCTTTTGTTTAAAAACCACTTGTTATTATTCTTGGGCGATGCGTATGGAGAAACATTTATTGGGATACAGACGATTTTTTGGTAACGAGTGGAAGTCTAACAATAGAAAGGAAACTTGTCTACATCGTCAAGATACTGCGGCGCAGAAACAAAGGAATGAGGTAGCTTCCGAGCATGAAACAGATAATTGTCAATTGTCTCTTGCCGCTTGATGGGCAAAACAATCAGTGGTGTTATTCAAAAGATTAGTTTTATGATTGTCGGTTGTGTAATAAAATCTTGGGAAATATAAAATCCAGTGATGATTTTTAGTTTCTTACAACTCAAAAACTTATTAAATATGTTAATGGATAGTTAACTAGAATTATGAAAAACAATTTAATAATAGAAAAAGGAAATGCATATTGAAATATAAAATTACGAAAACAATTAAAAAATATTAAAATTATATTAGAGTGTATTTTATGACTTGAGTTTTAACTTTTAACATACTCTATGTAAAGTGTTTTTTTTAACTGACTGTGTAAAGTGTTTATTCTAACATGTTATAAATAATCAAGGTCAGGAAAAAAATAAAAGCAACTAAGGATTAAGATTAGTATGAAGCGTAAAAAAATGTAAAAGTAGAATGCGTCTCAAAGAGGGAAAGCCTTCAAAACAAAACTCTTATTAATCATATCTTTCAAATGTGAAAATGGTTATAAGTAATCTTGATGAAACTTGAATATACATAATGATTGGCAAGAAGAAAGAGGTAGTCAGATGCCACAAAAGTACAACCGACCAACCCGACATGATTCAAACTAGGAATTCGATAAGTAGTGAGTTTCATTTTATTTTAATATTGAGTAACACGATCAAATCGATTTTGAGTTTCAAGTTGAAAATTTTAGAAATGAATGAACTTGACCTAACCTAATATACTCAGCTTACATTAAACTTTCATGACCAAAGAAAAGTGCAATGTTGAGAAACCAAAGAAATATGAAATAAGAAATGACAAAAATAAGAAATAAAACCCTGCAGCAACATAGCCAATTGATCCTTTGAGGTCCAGAGTGCTACTTTGTTTTTCTAATGGATATTACAAAACCCTTCATTACGCTATAAGGCCAATATTTTTCCCCTCATGCATATTTATTTTATTTCATTGTCTCCAAATATTAGTTCCTTAATTTTTGCATTTGTTTCCAACTCAACACTGACTCTAACTAACTAACTCGTCTTCCTCCTTCTGTCTGTCACCAATTGACCTGACTTTTTCTTTCATCACCAAATCACCTCCATCGATCTCTCCTTAGTCCTATTCCTATTGCCTTGCTTCATATATAAACAATTTGTTACATTATATTGGATGGAGAATACAAATAACAAAAACAACATGGTTACAAGTTTCACTGAGAGCCAAGAGGCTTTAGTGAACACCTCATGGGAAGCATTCAGGAAAAACATTTCTCACTACAGTGTTCTCTTCTACACCTTGTGAGTTCAATTCTCTCTCTATCAATTCATGCTCAGTTTCCAATTTTGTTGTTTTTTTGTGTGCTATGGAATAAATTCGAGTCCCTTTGGTGTTAATGGTTTGATTTTAATAAAAAAACATAGTATATTGGAGAAAGCACCTGAAGTAAAGGACATGTTTATATTTCTAAAGGACTCTGATGGAGTTCCCCACAATAATCTTAAGCTCGAGGCTCAGGCTGAAAAGCTTTTTGAAATGGTAAGTAAGTGCAACCTAATTATGATCATTATTGTCTTGTTCCATTGTATGTTAAGCTGTGTTTGATCCTGTTATGATAATATATTTGTTTGATTTGTAGACACGTGACGCGGCATCTCAACTCCGAGCAACGCGAGAAATAGATGTGACGGATGCTACATTTAATTATTTGGGTTCCGTCCATGTTCACAGAGGAGTTACTGATCATCATTTCGTGGTATGGTATACATGTATTATTACATAGAAAAATAGATGCATACATTCCTACGTTTTGCTTGGGGTACTAATTATACTATATCTTCTTCCCTAATTCCCTAATGCAATAACTAACCAAATATAAGCATCTTAAATTTACTAAAATAGAAAACAGAAGAAGCTATAAAATGTTTCCATGGTTTTATGGCTAGATTCTCTATAAACATGGCTGCTCATAATCAATATTGACAAGACAATCAAGAAACTATGAGCCAAGATCCTACCATGGCTCATAGTTTCTTGTTAGGGATAGGCTGTAAAGAAGCCACAATGGAGGAGAGAAGATGAAGAAAGTGAAGTTGCAAACTCTGAGGAGGCAGTATGAGATGATGCAGATAGGAGAAAATGAAAAGGTTGGTGAGTACTTTACAAAAACTCTTAGTATCACCAATTTGATGAGGGGTTGTGGTGAACAATCGAGGAACACATTCCAATCTCAGTTAGCTATGACAGAATCATCTGTGTCAGAAGTTGTGTATTCGGATATTTGTGGGCCACTTAAGGTACCTTCACTAGGTGGAAACAAATATTTCATCACATTTGTTGATGAATTTAGCAGAATGTTATGGGTGTTCCTCATAAAACACACATGGGAGCAGCCAATAGGATCTTAAAGTACTTGCAAGGTACTTTAGATTTTGAAGTGCTCTTTCCTAATGTTGTGAATGTGCAAGATTCAGATTATTTGTTTAAGCTACTTGCTGGATGAGAGAAAAGGCACATCAGGTTATTTGTTTAAGCTACTTGGAGTTCCAATCTCACAGTGCTCAAAGAAGCAACATGTAATTGCACTCTCATCATGCGAAGCAGAATACATAGCAGGTTCCTATGCAAAACTTAAATGTATTATGAACTGTATGCTTCACTGAGATAACCCAGTTCAGTTCAGCTTGGAGGAATTACAAGAAAATGTAGAAAAATGCAGAGAAAACCCAGAAGAGGTTTCCTCACCCTCCCAATCTCAATCCCAATATCTCCTAGTATACACATGTATTATCTGAGGTTTAGTGTTAGTAGTGTTAGTGTTTCCTTGAATAATATTCGGGTTCTCATCAAATTCAAATGTATTGTGAGTGGTTACTTATTGTAGCTTAAATAGATAGTTAGCTTTGCCTATATAAGGCTGTATTCGTGTATTAGTTTTCCATGATGAGATAATCACTCATTCACTCAATTTCTCTCCTAAAACTCTAATAGTTATACTAGTTTTCATTGTTTAATTTTTAAGTGTTGTTAGTTTGTTATATAGAGGGTGAGGTATGGGTAGCTTCTTATCTATTCTAATTGGTTCTTAGTTGTTTGGGTGGATTTTGGGGGTGGTGTTATTGGTATTGAGGGTTCTCTTGACAAGTTTGTATTTTTGCAGTTTGACAACAAAAATTTAACACTGCCTACCTATTCAGTTATGAGACATTTTAAGATGTTGTTTGAATGTGGGGGTAAAGAGCACTTATTAGAGTTTATCTAGTACTTTTATCTAGCAGATAAGCTCCAATAAGTATTCTTTGATCCATAACCAAATATGATCTATATATACTAAACTCTACTCATTTTAAATATTTGCTAGTTATTATAATGTGGCTCGCAGTGGCCCGAGCCAAATTAGCAAACATAATTGATGATTAGAGCTAGGTATGTGCGTCAGTTTGGTCTATTTAGGCCTGGTTCCCATAACCCGTGAATAAACAAATGATATTTTTAAAAAAAATATCAACATTAATTGCATTTCTCAATATGTGTATTCCTTCTACTTCTGAACATTTATTTTAAAACGGCCCCTATGTTATCTCATGTCTTGACAACTTAAATTTTGACGATCCGTCATTGCTATGGATTAAAATATTTAATATTCTTTAACCAGTGTCCATGGGGTGCTTTTCAGGTGGTTAAAGAAGCACTGCTGAAAACAATAAAGGAAGCAGTGGGGGATAAATGGAGCGACCAATTGAGCAATGCTTGGGAAATAGCCTATGATGAATTGGTAATTGTACTTAAGAAGGAGATGAGTGAAAGTTAGGCTCTGCCTATAAATATGTATATAAATTTTTATTGAATTTGTTAAACAAGTTCATGTTAATTGCATTTTTCAATATGCGTGTTTCTTTCTTTCTTGACAATTATTTTAAAACAGAAGGAATATTTTTTTCTTTAAAATCTACACTTCACCCCGCCCTTTTTAACTTTTGTGATCGAATATCATAATCTGTCATAATATCATGACTAATAGAAATGTAATTAGTGACGAATTTTATAGAGTGATGATTTTGGTCAAAAACATCGCACAAACTTAAATTCATCCACTTTAGTGATGAATTTTATTTCCATCTCTAAAATACGTCACTAAATTTAAATTTTGTTAGAAATTTACATGTATTGTAACAAATTTTAGAGATGAAAAACACTCGTTAAAGTAGATAGAATTAAATTAGTGACAATATTTATGAGAAAATACACCCTTCTATAAAATGCGTCACTAAATTTTTTTTTTAGTATTCATAATTTTGTAACGGATTAGGATATTTCGTCGCAAAAGTTCAACCGATACTACCTATGGGGTTCAAAGAGCAGTGTCCAATAGCTTCATATTTTGCTTGTTGTTTCCCCTCCTTCTTATCAATTGTGGCCTCTTTTCTTGCTTGAATTGTTCGTATCGATATGAACTTTTCTGACGCTAACACTTAATTGTATTTCATTGTTCTGAACTTTCATTTTGGTTTTTGAGATCCTTTGGACATAGTTGGCTCGTGGCTCTTAATTTGAAAGATATTTGATTACTAAGATTATGTATCTTGTTTCAATTCGAGCATTGATACCGTGACTTCACGCTTCATCGCTAGCTGCTCCAAATTTCAATCACTGGATGTATATGAGAAGCCAACAGATCATTAATTTACTAAAATTAATAAATAAACATCTCACAATTGCCCAAATTAAACTGCCTTATTAGTGCTCCAAGAGGACAAGAGTTTATTTCGTAAACTTATTTTATAAAATGTACATTGCTTATAATTATAACTTATTACATTATTATTTAACTATTTTGTTAATAAGTTTTTATGAAATCACACCGCTCAGGGATCAAATCTTGAACTAAATGTTTAAGAGGCCTAACTATTTACCAGTTGTGTTACACCTTACTAGCAACGAGTAACAAGTAGTACTATTACCGACATCCTGTTCTACAGTCACTTCACTTGATGATATATGTAGGGTTTTTAGTTTGTAGTCAAAGATTGCATTCAAGATTCCTGCATACGATAGGAAAAGCAATTGCCTAGTTTGTAGGGGAATTAACCTAATCTTCCTAATATCATGTAAGTGAAATGTTGAATGATTCCATGGTATACTTGCCTGATTTTGTAACGAATTTAGCTTAGTATTCTTCTCTCCTAATATTCTTACCACCCTCCACAAGCCAAGAGATGCAATAAAAAACAATCACAAGGTATCAACTTCAACTCTTCGCACTCTCCAAAGCTTCCTCCCATATATATAAACAAGTACTGGATGTAAATTTGTTGCAATATTGGAGAATACAAATAACAAAAAGGAAAACAAAAAAGGAATATTATGGCTACTTTCACTGAGGAGCAAGAAGATTTGGTAAATAGCTCATGGGAAGAATTCAAGCAAAATATTCCGCAACTCAGCATGGTTTTCTATACTTCGTAAGTTAATTAATTCCCCCCTTTTTGTTTGTTTGTTTTGGAAATTAATTAAGTGTGAATGATCTTAATTTAAATTGTTTTGGAAAAATATATAGGATACTGGAGAAAGCACCTGAGGCAAAGGGCATGTTCTCGTTTTTAAAAGACTATGATGGAATACCGAAGGATAATCTTGATTTGGAGGCTCATTGTGAAAAGGTTTTCGAACTGGTCAGTACTGCAATCCAAGCCAATATATATATTACAAAATTCTTCTCCTTCTTGGGAGAGGGGAAGAAGAAAGGCTTTGGAGTACTCCCACTATACACTTTTATACGAGATTCCAATTCATAACAACTCATACAAAAATAATTTAAATCTCTTAAACTTATACTCTCAACCTTCACATATCATAACATGTGATGACTTGTTACCCATATAAACATTTTTCATGAGATTTCTAGTCGCAAATGTTTTTAAAATATTAATCTCAAATCGATTTTCAGTCCCATTCCCATCATGGATTTAAACATTTGCTCTTTGTCTCACATTAATTAGAATAAAACTCCAGAATACCTCATTCTAATACAATTTTTGGCTTTCCAAAAAAAAAAATAGCTATTTTATGAATTATGTATGCATTAATATGTAGCATTTTATATTATAAAATTAAATTTGTTGGTTGCTTTCTATATTGCATATTATTATATATTTAATACAATGAATGACTCACTTTAGAAGATAAAGTAAGTTATCAAAATTATTGGTTGAGAAATTAATGGTTGAGATTTAAATAACATCATAATGTGTATGCAAGTATGTGATCACAATCGCAACCCTTATTTTTTAATTAACAACTTTTAATGATTTACATTACCCTCTAAAGACTTATAAAAAAACTTTACCCTCTTAAATGACACCTCACTTTTGATGAGTCAAATCAAACAAATTTATAGTCCACAAAACAAAGCACCACCAAATAATTAGAGTTGTCAATTTGGCTCGCAAGTCGTGAGCCAACCCAATCCAAACCGGCTCATCGGAGGGTTTGGTTGGTCAAAATTGAGCTCGCATAGACCTCAAATTAGACTAACACGGCCTATCCAGCCAACAGTCAAATAGATTTGCATCGGATTGAGTCAAATGTCTTGCTAGCCAAACATTTATTTTATAGATTGTTGAAATAATATTATGATCTTAGAGAGTTAAATTTGTTGAATGAAATATTTAAATTGTTAATAATACTTTGTTATAAGTTGTAACCCTTTCAATATTTTTTTCTAACTCTTTTTAATTTTTAATGTTTTCCATTTTTTAATTATTTTATTTTTTCCCAAAATCCCGCAAGTCAACCCGTCAATCCGCAACGGGCCGAGCCTGGTTGATCTCTTTATAACTCACCAAAAAATGAGTCGGGTTGGCTCAACCCGCTTTCCTTGAAAACTCGTGGTGAGCCAGTCCAAAAGTATCGAATTGATCCGATTTGACAACTCTACATATAATGTCTAAAACTTGAAATCTTAATTAAAAAGTGCATAGAAAATTAATTAAATGGAATGGGATTTAAACTTAAAATACATAAAACATGTCCGAAAATAATTTTTCTTAATAAAATTCCATTAAATTGGCATAATAAGAACATTATTTAATGCTAGTAATAGTTATTGGTTTTTTTTTCTTTGTCATGATTATATATATTTATTTGAACCGTAGACGCGCAACTCAGCCCTTCAACTACGGGCAAATGGAAAAGTAGAGTTGGAAAAGATTGCATTGAAGTTTTTGGGTTATGTTCATGCTCACAGAGGAGTACTTGATCACCATTTCCTGGTACAATACATAATAAAATGTTGCAATATAATAGGTGCATTTTTTTAGATAAATTATCCTTAAAATATTCATTAAGTAAATTAATAAAATTTTAAACGTTAATGCTTTATTGCAGGTGCTTAAAGAAGCGATGCTGAGGACAGTAAAGGAAGCTGTGGGAGATAAATGGAGTGAGGAATTGAGCAATGCTTGGGGAATAGCCTATCATGAATTGGCTGAGATCATTAAGAAGGGAATGAATTGAAGTTAATTAGGATATACTCATCGACACTTTTTATTTCACTAAAACTTGTTAAACAAGTTCCTATAATGAACATTGTTTAAAACAAGTTAATTGTAAATATTAAGTTATTTTTAAGTCATTTTGCATTTTTTTCAAGCACGAGACTACGCTCCAAAGAAATAAAAAAGAAAAGGAAATAAGTGTCAAACATCGTCTCTATAGCATCACTACTCGAGCTTACTTTTTCAAAGGATCTTGCAAGATACCAAACTCGACATCACATTAAGTATCAAATCTAGCTAAAAAATCAACATAGACATTACGTTATCTCAAAATGTGATAAATTCTTTAATATTCCAAATGAGAGTAACATATCTTCTTCTTCAGGAATAAAAAAAGCCTCAATGCACCATCTTCTATTACGGACTTTCCAAATATATCAGGAATTTAAGTCGCAGACACTATTTGTCTAAATAGAATATGAGAGTCTAAAAAACCTATTCTTCTTTAAAACCTACACACTGTCATTACATGGTGGAATCTCAACACATTAATTTTTCATTAAGAATTTTATAATAACTTTTCTGTAATTTTTATTTTATAATTAAGAAATTTAGATTAGTTCTCTCATTATATAAAAAAAATGGCTTGGTCTCATTAAAATACGTGGTGTGCCACATCAGCGCTGCACCATACATTGGTAGGTCACCGAAGTCAATTATTCTAGCAAAGACAAAAATTGAGTAATTTCGCAAACATTGGGAACTAAAACTCAATTGGGAACTAAAACTCAACTTTACAAGAACATTTTTCATACTTCGCATATTATATAGGACTACATCTTAGCTAACTCTTCTTCTTTTTTTGTTTTGGTGACATTTATTTATTTTTAAAATAACCATTGAATAACTGCATTTTATATAAGAGAATGATTGCACATAATTATAGTTATCATACTATACATTCAACTGTTTTATCAAAAAGCTTAAATTAATTTATAGTGTGTGGCAGTTACAACTTATGAAGATGAAAATTCCTTTACAACACACAATTCTAAAAAGTATAAATATTTTATGAAAAGAAATTCCCTATTAATCTATACCCTCGATCCTTCAAGGGACTGAAAAGGATGAAACTTACCTAAATGACCAGAACTTGTATAATTGGACCGCATGAACATCACAAATCAAAACTACGTCCATTCTAAAGAACCTTCTCAAGTTATTGCAGTCTCAGTCTAATAATATATAAATATAAAAGGGTTCTTAATCAAATGGTTAGCAATACCATATATATACCACTACATGTTTATTTTCCTGCTACATATTCTCCTGTGGTAATATCATAGAACTCATCAAAATGGCCATGTCAAGGTAAATTTTCTTTTTATTATTTCTAAATTACACTACATTAGTATACATATATCCATATATGCAACGATTCCAACTTAGATAATTTTATTGTTCTAACATGTAATAAATACAGAGCAACTCAATATAAAAATTTAACTATGCAAACTCTTAATTTTTTATGAGAAATGCAAATAATATACTTACTTTTTAATATATATTTTTATTATTGGGTAAAAATTACATTATTTCTATAAAATTATCAAGTGGTACATGTGCTTAAATAAGGGTCTCGAATTTAAATGTTGTGTATGGAAGAAAAAAAACACCGTAAAAACTAGCCTCACAGTAAATTCTGAGGAAATCTGATCAGAACATGTAATTATTGTCTCGAAACAAATGGTGTGACATGACAAGATTCAATATTTCAATGTGACAGTGATGAAGCCTACGGTGAAAATGAGAAACAATTGAAGGATAGAAAAGGAATGAGAAAAACATACAATTTGAGTAGACATAGCAGAGACAAATTTCAGGAAAGATTGGATTTCAAGTTCTATGACTTCCAAGCCCTTGAGGTTTTGCTCCTGCTCTCACTCTCTCTTAACAATGTTCTTCTATACCATTCATTATCTAATTCCAAGTTCTTTTGGCATCATCATTTGCATTTTCTATCAAAATATACCTGTGATATTGTTGACTGTTTTTTTAGTGTGATGATAAATTGATGTTTTTCTGAGCATAACACGCTGATTGAAAAATATTAGTTCAGGAATAAGGAAATATTAAATTAGTGGATAATTGATTTTTTATAGGCACAATTAAACAGTACCTAAAAATACATTTTTTTATAACAAAAAGTTACCTAAATTTTATCCTTTCTAGAAACTGTTTCTCTAATTTTCATGCCAAGTGTCAAAAAAGTTTGCATGTGATTGACTGAGTAGGAGTTGACAAAAAAAAAAGACTATGTCATTTTGTCCTTCACAAAGGCATACTCTATTGACTTTGTTAGTAACAAGTTCAAATTGAGATTTTAGGAGGGTGAATTTTAGGAGAGAAATTTAGGCCTCGCTTCCTTCTATGGGGTCAAATGGGTATGTTTGAATTTTTCATTAACCTCTTTGATTAGGGGTGAGACAAAGAAAGATGGACACAATGACATTTGTCACTGTAAAATCAGAAGGCCGGTAAAACTGTTATTTTCTAATCAACATTAATTAAATATAATATTAATTAGGGGCACCTCTTAATGTCCTTGACTATCATTTTCTTCTATGTGAATGATGAAATCAAAAAATGAGAAATACTAACCTAAGCAAATTATAGCTCTGGTGGTTGGGATGTGTAACGATTTGGTTACTTAGTTACATATGCGATGCGAGAACAAATCCTAATGTTTAGGCAGATCAAAAGTCTGGTTTGAAAAATAGAATAAAAGACAGATAGAATTTGACTTAAAACTTATAGATTTCAAAATTTATTAAACATTTGCACTAAATAGCATTCATGTATTTGAATGTACCAAATAATTATCTCTGATTTTCTTTAAAAGTCTTGAGTTCAGTCTTTTTTAAGAGGAAAAAATTTTATGTGACGATTTTGCTATGTAATAACTCGTGCTTCAGATTTAATATATTATAGATATAGATAGATACATAGATTCCATATTTAGTTTACAATATTTATTTATTTAACTATCACCATTATGATGCAGATAGAAAAAGGATGGAACATGCTTTTTGTTTCTATAATTTCTATAGAGACAGGGGAAACCATAGCCAAGTCTGGCAAAGCATCAGTGCAAAATGGACAGTGCCATTGGGAAGACTCTATGATAAGTACCATTTGGGTTTCTGATGATTCTTTTAAGGATAATGAAAGCTGCCTCCTTAAGCTTGTTGTTGCCATGGTCTGTCTCTTACCTTTGTTCCTTGATTATGTTATGTTTCAGTAATCTTCACATTTTCTTTTGTTTACTTAATAGTTAATAAATTACCCATGCATCCTGAATCAAATGACATTGTTATTGTAGGGATCTCCCAAGTTTGGGACCCTTGGGGAGGCTACTATAAATTTAGCAAGTTACATTAGGCCTGAAACTTCTACTGCATCACTGCCTTTGAAACATTGTTCCCATGGGGCAACCCTACAAGTAAGGCTTCTGTTTCTTGAATTATATGCCATGAGTCAATGACATTGAATATGCTTTCTATTTTCTTTTATTTAATGTTAATAACAAAATAATATCTAGAGGTGTTTAAAGAACATGTAATTCATATATCCGGGAATTAATTTTACCAGTATGCAAGAATTTGCTTGTTCAACTAACACATATATATCATTGAAAAGATTGAGCAATACAACTCTTTCATCATACCATTGATAAAAGATAGTAAATATCATTGATAATTTTGAGCAAAGTGAACTCAGAAAATAGAGTTTGAGAGAGAATTTACTGATCATGTTTCTCTGAATCAAGCTTGGATGAATTGATTTGGTACAACTAGCAGATAGCTTATGTTTATTATCATATCCATCTTGGTTTTTAACCCTAAACATGCATTTACATCCAATTTCCTCCTCTATTGGATGGAAGAAGAACAAGAGTCCAAGAATTGTTCTTTTGAAGAACATGATACTCTTCCAACATAGCAGCATCCCATTTAGGATCAACCAAAGCAGCTTGCTTAACCAGTTCTGTCTTTCATTCTGAACCAGTTCTATCACCAACCCAGCACATGCTAATATTCCTTTTTACCAAGTAAATAGTAACTAGTAGAACCTAAGTTTCTACAATTGTTAAATAACCAACCCTCTCCTTTTTTTTTCAGGTTAAAATTCAGTGCTTGACACCAAGAAGGAAGCAAAGGTCTGCTGTTTATGGGAATGACTTCATATTCTGTTTCAACTTTTTGTATGTTTACAATCTTGAAATATCCACTCATTCTTATGAGATAATACAGGAAGGATTCAAATTCATATATGGAGGAAATGAGTGTCGGCTATGATGATGTACACAGTATATCTGATGTGTCTGACAATACATTCAGCAGAACTGGTGGATCTTCACATTGTGACCAATTAGAATATGCATACTATCAAGGAGAACTTATTAGTAAGGTATGAAGATAGTTTAGCTGCATAGCTTCTATGTAGTTAGAATCTTTTGGAGTAGTTTAAGCAGCTTTTCATTCCCCTTTTGTCTTATTTCCTCTAGTGATGAGATCTTGTTCAAATACCTTTTGATGTTACAGAGAAGAAATCCACTGTCAACATGTTCAGATTATGATGTTGACTCTTTGGAGAGTTCCTTTCCCTCTTGGATTGAAAGGTTTTCCCAACAAAATAATGCCATTGGATTGAAGACCAAAATGAATGAGAGACAAGATTCAAATTACTCAAAAAATGGCCCCTATCCACTCCATGATACCTCCAGATCAATATATTCATCCTCTACACCAGCCACCTCAAGTTTAGGGACACATCTCGAAGAAAATATGGAAGGCCTCGGGAAAGTTTCACATGCTAGTGACGCAGCATCAACAAGGAGTGTTGGCTCATCTAAAGATGTCATGGGAGCAGCACAAGTAACAATCGAGCTACTTCATAGTGAGGTGAACATGTGGGAAGAAAATGCAAGAAAGCTGATGATTGATGTGGAGAGACTGCGGAAGGAGTTAAAGAAGAAGTCAAAGAATAAAAAAGATCTCGAAATGGAGTTATCAGCGTCACGCGAAGAGAATGATGAGCTGAAGGAAGAAATTCAACGACTAACAGCTGTGGCGAAACAAAATGACAGCAGAAATCTCATGCTTCAGATGGAAGAGATGGATAATATCATAAAGGGGTTGAAAGATGAGATCAAGAATCAGAAAGGACTTAACTATGACTTGGAAATGAAACTAAAGAAAACACAGAAGTCAAATATTGATCTTGTTTCCATTCTCCAGAAGTCAGAAAAGATAATAGAAAAGCAGAAGATGGACATTGCTGAAGACAGTGAGGAAGAGGACTTTAGTTTGAGCATGGAAGTTTTACCAGAAAAAAGGAGAAAAGAGCTTTTTCCTTCAGATTTTGATATCTTTACAAATGAAAATGCAATAAGATGCCTGCATGAAGGGATTGAACTGCAGGAATTCGGGAACTTGGAGCTTGAGCGCCGACTTATGCAGGGGAAACAAAAGAACATGGAATGTACTATCCATTTTCTGGAGAGAACTCTGGATGAGAAAGAGAAACACATCATCAGCTTTGAAAAAAAGTTATCTGATGGTGTTAATGCTTTCAGCAATGAAATCTTAGCTTTGGCGCAAAGGGTGCACGACCTTGAAGCTCGACTTTCCAGTTCCTCTTCTTCTAACTTTCTGTTGTTCGACTCTGATACTGCTATCAACATTACTGAAGTGTTCCTCGCGCTATACAAGCAGCTTAAGCTTTCAGCAGAAAACCTGAAGCGTCAAGACTCTCTTCAGGGTCAAATGACATCTGCGACAAAAGAGAGTTGTTTTAATATATCAGAGCTTTCAGAAGATGCATGCAAAATAGATTTAAAGGAATTGACTGAGGCAATCCTGCGTTCGATTATCTTGTTAATGAAGATGCTTGAATCAAAGGCTTCCTTTGAATATGAGATTGATTCTCAGGCTGAGTTGGTAAGAAGCGATGATGAATTCCAGAATGAAGTAAGAGATTGCAGTCTAAAAGAAAATATATTCTGCATTTCTAGTCAGGAATTGAGAAATATACAAGCGAAATTGGCATCTGAATTTACATCACTGAAAAAAATTCAACAGGGTGAATCTGCAGATGCCAGCAACCTAGTCAAGAATGATTCCAAGACTTTGTTTGGACTAGAAGCAGAAAATGTGCAGTTATCAGAACGGATATTTGTCTTGGAAGCTGAAATGAGACATTTGAATGAAGAAAAGGAGTTAAGTCACTTGGCGCTGGAGAATTCTGAAAATGCTGTCGCAAATCTCCAGGCAGAAATCAGGAGAATGGAAACTACAAATGAGGAACAAAAAGTTGATTTGAAAAGAATGGAGGAGAGCATGCAGAAGAAAGGGATAGAAGCTCAAGAGGATTCCAGTTTTCTTAAAGAAGCCAACTTCAAGTTACAAGCTACAAATGAAAAATTGGTAAAAGAATCTAAAACTCTTCAGACAACAAATGGTGAGTTGAGGATGCAAAACTTGGAGTTGCGTAGCCGATGCACAGCATTGGAATCTAAACTGGGAGCATCACAAATTGCATTTTCTGGTATGTTGAAACAAGTTGAAGACTTGGAATCCAAATTTTCTTCAAAGCTAGAAGAAATTGCTTTGGAAGAAAAAGCCATGAATGTAGACCTGGATGCACTTATTCAGGAAAACAAAGAGCAATATGACAGGTTTGTTATACAGGAGAGACTTTTATCACAGATGTATTTGGAAAAAACTGCTGAAGTAGGTAATTTGCAGGGAGAGATTGAACAACTAAGAGGCCAGGTATCTGATATCTGTGACACGCACAAGAGGATAGCTTCTAAAGTTGTGCTTGAGGTATATGATTTATGTGCTGATAAAGCTATTCTTGAAGCTGCTCTTCAAGAAGAACAAGAGAAGGTAAAGCTATATGAAGCCAAGCTTGATAATCTTCGAGCAGCGCATGAAGTCAAAGTGCAGAACTATACTGAAGAGATAGCTGCTGCCAGGGAGAAACAAGATATTCTGATGGTTAATCATGAAAAAGTAGTTGCTTTGTTGGAAAATGCCAAATCAAATGAAGAGAAACTGGAGAGCATTGTCAGGGGGCTTGAAGCGGAGCTGAAAGTCTCTGAACTTGAGAGGCTACAAGCAACAGAAGAAATTTCTGAGCTACAAGTTCAGCTTCAGAAAACACAAATGCTTCAAGATGAACTCTTCATCCATAAGAGATCACTATATGAAGCAGAGTTGGAATACAGAATACTGGAAGGTTCATATCAGATGCTATGCTCGGAGTATGATGAGCTGAAAGCTAAGCAAATGTCTTACATACAAAGAATCTCAACCACTGAGAAAGTTACATCCGAGTTGGAGGACTGCAAGCGTAGTAAATTTGAGTTTAAGAAGAGAATTTTTCAGCTGGAATGGGATATAAAAGTAAAAGAAGCTTCTTGTCAGAATAATGCTCAGTTGAGGTATGAACTTGCCCAAATGACAAGAGAAAATGGTGAGCTACATGTGAAGAAAGATTTTCTTCAACAAGAGAATGAAGAGCATCAGAAGAAAGTTAAAGCTCTTGAAGAAAAGCTGAAACAAAAAGATGCAAAACAAGACCAAGACACTGCTAAAGATTGTGATACCCAGGATGATTTGAAGCTCTTACAGGTACATACAAGTAACTTTATTTTCTCTTAAAATTGGTCCCCAAAAGACATGGGGTTCATAACTTTGGCTTCCATTTGCAGAAAGGGGATAATTGAAGCAGTATCAAATCCAGTTAGAGGCTACTGTTACTGCCACATGTTCCAATGTTACTGGGAAGTTTCAGACAGAAGAATATCCCAAGCTGGTATAGTCACTGTTTAAACTACAAGTCTCTCTGTTCATGGTTTGCTTTGACATCCACGAAGTCTCCTTGTTACTGCCACATCCTTGCAACAGTTTGCTTTGTTGATACGTGATTTAAACTTTTCTTAAAGGAATTTACGAGTCATAGAACCTTGTTTTAAGATCTTTGAAATTGTATTCAAGCTATCTTTCTCCTTTACACCAAAAGTTCTTTGAAATTGTATTCAAGCTATCTTTCTCCTTTTGCATATCCCTCCTACATTTATATCTTTGTGTGTTTGGATTTTCATTGAATTCAACGTGAATCTATATTGAACTGGATGTGACAAAATTATTCTTCTCCGAACCAAATTAAACTCAATATGGCAAATCCTAACTACTCCGTAGATACCTCAAGATATATCAAATAACGATAACGTTTGTGACAATGAATAACGTTAATGTTAGGTTCGACACCGAACCAAACATACACTTTGTTAAAATTGCTTATGGGCATGTCTACACAGTAGCTAGAATTATTTAACAAAAGTTTAAGAGGAACTTTCTTACACTCCAAAAATACAATAACAATGTCAAGTGTTTCTCTGCTAGATAATGTTAATTTCTCATTTCCCATACACATCAATAACCAAAATTCAAGTCACCCTCGTATAATGTGGCGATACTTACAATTTATTTCCCAACATCACGTAATTAAATAAGTACATATGAAATTTCCTCTAAGGAAGTAATCAAATAGCTTCAGATGTGTACTTATATTATCAAGAAAAGTCTAATGTCATTCTAGTTTCAACTTAGGTGACTCAAATATTGGGAATCCTTTAAGTTAAACCATCTTCAAGCAGAAAGTCAAAACATAAGGCTAACGATTGCTGTAATCAATTGACCTAACAGCCAAGTAGAGTACACTAGATTTCCGGTAACCCAGACAAAATACATACAATAAA
Organism: Acmispon strigosus; assembly: GCA_030819835.1. Taxonomy (NCBI): domain Eukaryota; kingdom Viridiplantae; phylum Streptophyta; class Magnoliopsida; order Fabales; family Fabaceae; genus Acmispon; species Acmispon strigosus. The sequence goes on along the minus strand of JAUAMA010000003.1, from coordinate 67,437,602 downwards.
TACTGCTGTGAGAAGAAATAATCAGTCCTTGTTAGGGATTGTTTGAGCTCAAATGTAAAGGTATTGAATGATCAGCTTTTCTTTGGGGAATTCTGTGTTTTTGTCAACATTTACAAACTCAGAATGTTCAAAGAAAAATAGATCTATAATAAAATAAGATTGGAAAGAATAATCAGCCAACTATTTATTTACGCAAGAATGATGAATTAACAGCGCCATTTGCTAATCCAATTATACAATTCGTGAAGTTCCATATATAATTAGAAAAACAAAGGCATCTACTGAACACTTATAAATAAGAACCTAGAGACATCGTGAACTGAGATTAACTCCCTCATGATTTTTTCTTCTTTTCCATGTCCTTTTAAGTTTCCTTTTTACAGTATGGAATATGCTCGGACCACCTCAACAATTGGTGCTCGGCATAAAGGACACTTACCTCCTCCACGAATTAACTCATTGGCACATTTTGAACACGTACACATGTGTCCGCATCTGCAAGAGATTGAAATTTTGAGAAAGAAAGAAAGAAACAAATAGGGGGTTGTATTTTATTCCTCAGCATAAATTATGTATGTATAATGTAGAAATACCTGTACAAAAGTGAATCGATATGGTTATCACAACAAACACAGCAAGTTCCTTTTTTCACATGCCCCCATTTGGAACCATCATCAGATGTCTCTGCACTCGATCCTACAATTTAAATTAATGGATAAGAAAGACAAACACAAATAAGTAATAAACATTAAAATAAATGCAACCAATACAGCTACACTATCATCAAAAGAATATCAATTCTTTCAAATAAAGCACAAAACACATGACATACAAGGAAGCAGGAAAAAAAATCACAAACCATTTTGACCGGCTGAGCGGTTCAGTGCTGCAGAGACCTCCTGTCTGACAGAACGCTGCAACTCCAGTTGCATGTCCATGCAGGCCTCCAACATCCTCTGCATGTGATTCATCCCTTGCTGAAGTCTTGCCATATCTGATCTTAAATCATTCATTATCTCCCACTCCTGCTCCCATTAGAATCCAAAACCAGTACTTTAAAAAGAATTTTAATAAAATAAAGTAGAGCAGCACCAGCATATAAGGGTTTGCAAAGGTACGAAAAGGATTTATGCAAAATAAAAAAACTAAAAGAAATGAAAGAAAAAAGAAAGGTAAAATAAGTTGACCTATTGTCAGGTAGGCATATCAATAATCATGATCGAAATAACATCAGAGATCTCAAATGAAACTAGCCAGGGCTTTAAAGCTACTTAATTAGAATGTCTCATTTTGCTAAATTTTATTAGATTCAAACCAGTGCTACTTGGATATCATGTGAAATATATCTGATCTGTAACCATTAAGCATGGTAGTAAACTAGTAATAGACATCCATAACATAATGGAGGAGGGTTGATTAACATCCTAAACCCAATCAAGTCTAACAATGCTCAACCTTCCATTGGTAGCTTAGCAGCAACTACTGGTGATTTTGCGTAGAACCCTAAGTTGATAGCATGTTGAAGAATGATGGAAAAGAAGCAACATTCTAGTGTAGTCTATAAGCAACAAACTTTTGGTTACAGATTTAAAAAATGCTATATTATGAAAACAACCAAAGTCCATGTAATTAGGGGATTAATATTAGAAAAATGCTCACCATTTCAGATCGATGCATGCTATGACGAGACCACCCAGTTTGATGCAAATCTTGGTGCCAAAGTGGTTGTGGTGGAGGTACTGGAGGAGAAGGCAACACAAGTGAAGGTCTGTTAATGGTTTCATGCTGACCCTCATTATGTTCATCACCCTGCTGATCAGGGTCTCGTTCAGGTGAGGCAGGGGTTGGTGTTGGCAAGTTCCGATGCAAATCCCAGTCAATTGGTGCACGACCTTGCCTTTCGACATACGACTGTATTAGATGGTCCAGACTTTCACGGAAACCACTGCGAAGAAGGTTAGAAACACTTCTCCTGAAACATGAATATAAAAATCCATAACTATCACAAAGCTTGGAGCCTAGAAGAAACGAAAGCAAATGAATGAAGTATCAAACCATGTTCTAAGCAATATAAAGGCATAAAAGCCCATTTGTTTTAGATATTTGGAAGAGCTAAACACACATTTACACAGAAAAACGACACTTTTGGAAGAAACTCTTTTATTTCCTTCTCCCCAAATCCCTGATGGAATTGGGAGTAAAAATAAGCCAAACAGCCGAAAGCTATCTGGAAAAATATCCAAAAGGCAAGAATTACCTGCTCAGAAGTTCTCTAAGCTCCATACTATATACATTGTCATCATCAGGGGGATGAAATCTATTGAACCTTCTAAAAGGAACACCCCGGCCATTCCTTGAAGCTCCAGAAGGTCCTTCAGACCAATTGCCAATAGTTTCCCTTGTGCTATCCTCATGCCAAACTCTTTGAGCTTCACGTGGATGAGGAGCATCTTCCCCAGCTAGATCTCTGGGAGTTTCCTGTGGCCAATTTCTGACTGCCCTTTGGTCTCTCAGCTGATTGAATTGACCATAAGTACTCTGCTGCCAGTTACCTCCCCCATCTTCAGCAATTTGTTCCTGCCAATTCCCTCCTTGATTACTAGCTTCTTGCCAAGTTATAGTATCACCCACGCTACTATTTGTGGTTCCTGATTGATCAGGCAACTCGCGCACATCAGTGTCCAGGCTCCTAATCTGCTCTTCTTCATAATTCTCTTGTTGTGCACCTATCAGGTTGCTTGTTTGGTTTTCATCATTTCTTGTTTCATTAATGTTACTATTTGATGTGGTATCAGGATTGGTGCCTGCTTGACCACGAACAATATTTTCTAATCTTGATCGAAACCCCTCCCTGAATCACGTCATTTAAGCATCAGTATGTGAAAATCAAATAGAAACCATGACAATTACAATCACAAGTTGTACTCGACAATAATCATCAGCATTCCAGATTCGAATAGATGCATGACCATAAAGACATATATGATAGCCATATAAAAAATTTAAAAGGCTAAACAAGAAAAAGCAAGCCCGGGAGACACACTACATATAACCTTGTGTCTTGAACTGAATAACATAAATAAGCTCATTAACATCGAGGAAGAAACTTTGAGCAACAACCAAAGTGCTAATGAACATAAATAAATGAAAAAAGGATAATGAAAAGTAATAAATGAATACACACACACATGCATATATGGTATGTATCAAATGAGAGGGCCTTTACCAACAAGGTGTGATTCTACTAGTAGTCAAGCTAGATCCCCGTAAGGGTGAGGACACAAGTTTGAACCCTGGGAAAGTCATATGTTGGGAAGGATTGTGATAGGAACCCAGAAATTATAGAAGTAATATTGATGGAAGAACCCTAATCCCCAATTCAGGAATCATAGTCAGTTACAAGAGGAAGATGCCAAACACTCCCTAAACCTAGAGAGATCCCAATTCTCTCTCTAAACCCAAATACTAACCGAATAAAAAGATAATCCCTTATGATCACTAACCTCTCTTATTTATAGGCAACATGCCTTATTAACACTAATTCACTAATTCTATCTAACTAACCTATGAGATATGTGATACCTATCAATACTCCCCCCCGAAAATTCACCTTGTCCACAAGGTGAAGGACTTGGATCCAAGTGCTGCAAATTCACGGCAATTCCACCTGGATCCCATAGCTGAAAATGCAAATAGTACACCAAACATGAAGTGTTGGACTTGGGCCAGTTTTCCAAATAATTATGTGCTTTTTCTACCTCCCAAACCCAATTTTCATAATTGTTCCCCAACAAATGTGCTAGGCCCAAGAATGTCACTCCAATGTGGCACTTGTCTTTGCTTGGGTCATGTCTGGCCAGCACCTCTTTCTCCACTAGCCTCGTGTCTACACGCAGTGGCTCCTGCAGAAGGTTTTTAACACTTGGGAAACAAATAGAAGATAAAGCAAATGTGTGTTGAGACATATATTGGGCTGGGGCCCCTTGGTCAAACAGTTGACCCAAAAATGAAAGTCCAGTTTTTTCCTTTGCCTCCCAAGCTCTGCGCACGTGTTTTCTCGATGCAACACAAGTCAACACAACCCGTGGCACCAAGTCACGGCCGTCGCCACCCCACAAGTCTGGCGGCTTCGCCGGTGGTGGAAGTGGCTGCGCCACCCTCCTACAACTCCGAAGGGGACACATCTCTGCCCCTTCCAGCTTTGCAATTTCCAATGCACTACAAGGTGGGTTCGGTGGTTTCTTCAGCGGATGAATCGCCGGCGGGTTCGGCGGATGAATCGCCGGCGGGCGAATCATCTTCTCCGGCCCCATGGTGAATTGACGAAATCCACTACCTTTTTGGAGGCGTGGGTTCTGGATTCTCTTCTCCCCTAATTCTGGAACAATTTCGTCGAACCCTAAATTGTCAATTTGGGGATAAACGGCGAATTCCTCCCTTAACGAATCTTCATGCAACGACACATTATGATTGAGGTGCTGCATCTCAAAGATTAATTTCCTCTCTGTTTCAGACGCATGCTCAACCTTCGTAGCATGTCGTTCTTCCTCTGCTTCAAGACGGAGAGGTGTCGTTTGGTTAACCATCGCTTCAACCTCCGATTTCTCTAGAGTCTCCTCTGCTGTCGCTGATTTTTCCTCCGACACGGCATCAGATTCCATCAGCAACGCCTCTGCTTCTCTCCTTTCTCTCTCCCTCTGTTTTCTCCTTTCTACAAGTTCTCGCAACCGGTTCTCCAATGTTGAGATTTCTTTCTCCCAATCAGGGTTTGCAACGAATCGCACCCCCACTTTCTTGGCAATCGCCGCTAGGAGTAACTCGTTCTTCGCAGACATGGCCTCACTCTTCGCTGTGAAAGCCTCAAGCGACTCCACCCTCGCCCTTAATTCTTTGCGTTCCTGAACAACTTCATCAGAAGTTCTTGCCATAATTCTCTTTTCCATGCGCAGGGAATTGTGGTTCAAGCACCAGATCGGTGCTCTGATACCAATGATAGGAACCCAGAAATTATAGAAGTAATATTGATGGAAGAACCCTAATCCCCAATTCAGGAATCATAGTCAGTTACAAGAGGAAGATGCCAAACACTCCCTAAACCTAGAGAGATCCCAATTCTCTCTCTAAACCCAAATACTAACCGAATAAAAAGATAATCCCTTATGATCACTAACCTCTCTTATTTATAGGCAACATGCCTTATTAACACTAATTCACTAATTCTATCTAACTAACCTATGAGATATGTGATACCTATCAGATTGCCACAATTTCCCGAACAGGATTACACCCATCAAAGACCAAAAAAGAATGAGAGAACCTTTGTTATGTGAGTGAGATGAGTGAATCTTGGCCATTAGATCTAATTATAAATTATTAGGATCGAAATATAGACATGTAACTTTTTTAAAAAGTCATGTGATGTTTTTACGTGACCATGTGAAAATTAAAAAACTTATAATCTTAATCATCCATATATGGTTATTTGATCAAGATTTCCTCCTCACTCTCGCATAAAAAAAGTCCTCTAATGTAACTCAAAAGAAACCTAATAAGAATCCTGCCATAATAAAACGAGTTAAAGCTTTTATTGTAATTGAGAACAGAAATGCCAATTTTTATTTCAAAGCAGTGGCGGTGGTGGTAGTAGCATGATAAAGATTCAGTTAGAACCATTGATTTACAAATACCATTGATGTTCCTCCCCGTATCGAGACTAATTACCAATAAAATAATGGAGTAAATGAAAATCCACCACCGTGCCTCAAAGTTACTTATTATAAAGAACACAAGAGTCAAATAAAGATTTACAAATCTGTGCAGAAGTCACTTCTCCTTGACACATGTGACAGCATCTCAACCACTTTTTGGGCATGTTTGTTTAGGTTTATGACAAAAAAGTGATTGACCTTTAAGAGATTTTATGAAAAGTAGAAGTGATTTTTTGTCCATTTACAATTATAAGTGTTTTTTATTTTAAAAGGTAGTTACAATTACAGCTTTCTTCAGAAGCTACTTGTTGAGAAGTCCCACATTGACCAGAGATATATGTACCTACGGCCAAATAAGTCCTTATAAAGGGTAGAGCAATCCTCACCTTTGGGCTAGCTTTTCGAGTAGAGTTAAGCCTAACCCAAATTCTAAGATGGTATCAGAGTCCATCATGGATCAGTTAATTGAGCCACCCATAAATGGGTCACCCGCAGATGTCCAGTCATGCAAAGTTCATGCTCCAAATGTCCAGCCCTAGGCGTAAAGGGGCGTGTGTTGAGAAGTCTCACATTCACCAACGACATGACCAAATATGTCCTTATAAATAGTACAACAATCCTCACCCCAAAACTAGCTTTAGAGGTAGAGTTAAGCCTAAACAACCCGAATTCTAGGACTAATCTAAAGTAGTTTCTCAAAATAATTAGAAATATAAATTATCTGAGATCCAGAGTTTTCAAAAGCTTAAGCGAACAAACTAAATTTTATTGAATATATATGTTTCTCAAAATAAAATCATTTTTTTCTGGAAAAGGCTGAAACAAATAGGCTCATTATTTTATTACCGTACCAAAAGTTACAATTTTCGGGTATGAGAGAAAAGAAGCACCCACAACATGCATTGAAAGCAACAACTTAGTTTTATTTGAATTATAAGATAGCATGATAGTATTCTTTTGTCCTAGAGATGCCTAAGACTCAAAATGCTTCTCTACATTTTATCAGGTTAGATTCTACAAAGCAAAACAAACAAAAATTAAAATCCTAATAAGATAGAGCAAACAATGAGGGAAAAGAGCTTCTGGAATTAAGTCTTGAATTCCATACCTTAAACCAGAGACTGTGTGTCGTTGTCTTAACTGAACTAATTCACTTGCAGCCGTAGACGAAGGCCTCTCATCTTCAACAGGTCTTTCATTTCGGAGGAATCTACCTCTGAGCAATGACTGAAAATGGTAATTATAAATAATCAATTGACATGAGGAAGTATTCCTGGTGAAAAAAATTAAAAACAAACAAGTGGTATGCACACAATTATCTTTTAGTCACATCATTTATTAATTTGTTAGTTAGAAAGTAATTAAAAAAACGAATCAATAATATCCCTCATAATTTAGTTTTTTATCGAGCTCAATGGCGTAGTGTGATCCATATAGCCAACTTCACTTAGTGGGATAAGGCTTTTGTTGTTGTTGAAGAAATGAAAATTGGAACAAGAAGCCATAGTTCATGTACCAATGAAAGGAGATACCTTATAATAAGTTATAGAACCATAACTTGGCCCATTATCCACCACAACAATTTACAGAATGTAAAGGAATAAAATATAAAACACTGTTCCTATCTTTTTTTGCTCCATTCCAGAAAAAGTTTGGTAATCCAGAGCACATAAATGCCTCTTGAATAATATTCAAAAAATTCCATGCATTAGGTTAGAAAATAACAAGTAACAACTAGCATCCCATAAACAGTTTTGAATTTTATAGTGCAATAAAAAATCAGCCTTTCTGGACACATCATTCAGTATGCAGATTACTCAATACTAAGACAAACATAACGCATAGTTTAGCAGAGTAAATGAAGTTGAAATCCCAACTATAATTCAAATTACTGGAGCTTCAAATTAAACTTGAGTTCTTGAAAGACAAAGTTTCTTTCACAATCAAATCCGGTTTTCAATTGAGTGAAAACACCATGACCGAGAGAACAAAAAATTGCAAGATAATTATAGTAGGATACCCAACAGACCTGAATACGGTTGCGATGAGCAAAATCAGAAACAGCTCGGTGCTCCAACAAGCCCTGCAGCTCTCTTTGTCTTTCCCTTTCTACCCTCACAAGCAAATCAACTAGAGCCTGTCTTCCACGCAACCTCAACATATCCCGCCGAACATGCTCCGGCTGACCCTCATCATGATCAGCTACCCCATCACGGACTCGATCATGTTGAGCAGATTCACTTACTTGAGCATCCCGCCGGCTCCCACGTGAACCTCTCTGCTGACTATTCATTTGCACCCATTCCCTGACAATTCTTACCCTCTCTCGCTCAGTTTCTCCAAGCCATTCTGATCTACGGTTATTGTTTCTCTGACTCACATTAGATGAATGATCACTAATACCACTTTCCATCCATCCCCGAACAATCTGTCTAACTCTCTCCCTCTCAACTTCGCCGAGATCAGGAGATTGCTCCCTGCTAGACCCATTATGATTCCCATGTCCATTCCGTGATCCAGCCTGATCATGTGACCAAGTACCATAATCATTTTCGCTTTCACTTGCATCCCCCAAACTCCCTTGATTCTCACTGCCTCTACTGTCAGACATGGTACTCGAAACATTGGCATTAGAGTCAGAACTCCTTTGCTGCCGCAACCTTTCCCTTTCCCTCATCCTTTCACGTGCCCGATTTAAAACATGTTCATCCTCCAATTCACGCCACATTCGCAAAATGGCAGATGCCTGGGTGCTTGGCCTCTCCACAGCCCCCTCCTGGCCAGAAGTTGGAGACTGTGATCCTCTCAGAAAAGAGGAGTCCAACATGGAGACCGTATGTAATCCTGCAAGTGCCATTAACTCAGACTCTCGATTCCTCCTCTCAATGGTAGTTATCATCTCCTGCGCCTGCCGGGCAGCCCATCTGCTCAAAATCCGCGAATGGCGCCTCCGCGCGGCTGATGACTCCGCTAAATCATCCCCCTCTAGATCAGACCTCCGTCTTCTCCGAACCAGCTGATCACCCTCATCATCCTCATCATCATGTGCACGGGACGAGCTACACGAAGCAAATGACATGCAATCATCCAAGTGGCCGCGCATAAACTCCTCCAGTCCACGCTCAAACTCAGAGTGGGAATCAGCAGCTTCAGGCTTCTGCTGTATCGGCTGAATATCTGTCATCCTTTACAGAATCCCCACCTTCTCACCACCACTACCTATATCCCTGTATCAACCAACCCACCAAGCATAAATGCACCTCAAACACACTCCATTCCTAAACACTAAAATAAATACAACCCAGTTGCTAAACCACCACCACCACCATTTCAGTCTCTCGGAAACCAAAAAGGAAAAGAAAAAAGAAAAAGAAAAACGAGAACCCCAATCTGAGGGTGAAGCCCATGGGGAAATGGGGGGAAATCAGAAAAAGGGCTTCCCTAATCAAATCGAAATTCAAAGCCCCACCACACATGCCACCACCTGATGAACGATACGAGTCAAAATCAATCAACATACACAACCATCATTAACGAAATTCAGATTAAAAATTAAAAATTTGAAACAAAAACAATTAGAAAATGTCAAAATCAGGCGCAGAATCCAAATATCAAAATCAAAATCAAAATTGAGATCACCGGAAAGGGGAAAGCAGGGAGGATGACGTCGAAATCAAGCTAGGGCAATAAACCGCGCAGAAGAAGAGGCGGGTACGCACCTGAGAGTGCCTTTTGCGTGGAGAGATGAAGGAGGGGGAAACCCTAGATTTCGTGGCAATGGGGGAAATTGAGAAGAGAATTGAAAGAGGTGAAAAAAAGTGATGAGAAAATTTTGGTGAAAGAGAAGATGCAGAATAACACGAACAGAACAAACAGAGAAAAGAAAGGAAGAGAGAAGCCAATGATGTCAGAATTTATAATAATTTATAATAGAGGAGGAGAGAGAGAGTATATCTGTGTGGTGTGTTCTTAATCTAATCTAATCTAATCTAATCTTAATCACCAAATTGTGTTTTCCATTAACCATTTTATAAAATTATAACCCATCAAATATTTCAGCTTTGCTTCAAAAGTATTGCTCCACTTATATATATATAAACTATTATAAGCTTTTCAAAAAAATCTATGTGCAAATTATATGGAAAATCTATTAGCATAACTAATATATAGTTGGATTGTTTAAGTATATAAAAAAATAATTGTTAACAGAGTGTAAATAATGTGTTATTAAGGTAGTGTAATTTTAGAGAGAAAATCTAAGTAGTCTATTTGGTTGAATAGAAATTAGGGAAATAAAAAAGAGAATCATTTTTATATAAAATAATATTTTTACCCTTACTGTAAAAATACCATAAATTGATAATAAATTCTAACTTAATAATTTATTTTAATATTTATAATTTTTAAATATCGTTCATTTTCTTTAATTAATTTTTATTATTTTGAAAATTTTATAATTATTTTGTTATTTTTATTTTATAATGAGTCGTCGAGGCTAAAGCTATAGATTTCTCCACATTAACTTTTAACCCCGAAGCCAAGCGAAACATATGAAGGACACCCCTTGAATCACACGAGCTTGGCAAACCATCTCCTTTGAGAACAACAAAAATGTCATCCGCAAAAAATATATGGGAAACTGCATGACCATTTCTAGAAATAGATATGAGAATCCAAGAGCGTCACTCAACTTTAAAGGAAATGACCTAAGCAAATCTCTCCGTACACAAAACAAACTAATGAGGGGAAAAGAGGGTCCCTTCGACGCAAATCTTACCTATGAGGAAAAAAAGGCAGTGGAACACCATTCCAAATGAGAGTAAGAGAGGAAGAGGTAACATGGAACATAATCAAAGCAACAATATGGCTAAGAAAGCCAAATGCAACTAGGGATGACAATGGGTCTGGGTCAGGTCGGGTTTTGCCTACCCAAATCCGAACCCGAGCTCTCATACTCGAACTCAAACCCGACCTTAACCACAACGGGTTTGGAAAAGTGAAACTCATACCCTACCCAATCAGGTTTTGGATTTACCCGACCTGACACTAAACTCGTTGTGACTCGAACTTGCAAGGTACCTTGCTTTTCAAATATGATTATTTTGCTAAAAGATTATACTTTACTACAAACCTGCCCTAATTTGTTAAGCTAGACAAAATTTCACATATCATATTATATTATTAGAACACAAAAAGTCATATTATAACCCACTAAATTTCTTAATTTTAGGTATGTCGGGCGGGTTCAAGCGTGGATATCACCAATCCCAAACTCGAACTTGAACCCGATTTTAAACATCGAGTAAAATCCAAACCCAGTCAAAGCGGGTTTTACCCGTCAAATCGGATCGGGTTCAAGCGGGTACCTGCGAATACTGGTTAAATTGTCATCCCTAAATGCAACAAGCGTCAATCGAAAGAAGGTCAAATCAACATGATCATAAGTTTTCTCCAAATCAAGCTTACAATTGATTTTCTTATTCCTCAACCTCTTCTTGCTCATAAAATTCACCATCTCTTAAAGAATCATAGCATCATCCACAATCTCACGCCCAATAATGAAACTACTTTGCAATGGACCCACAAGCTCAATTAATAATGGCCCGAGTCTTTGAACCAAGATCATAGTGATAATCTTATACACACATTGCAAATATTAATAGAGATGAAATCATTAAAAGTAAAATGAGCATCAACCTTCGAGCAATAACCACAACAGTTTCGACCAATATGAGATCAAAGGACTCATGCTCAAAAGCTATCTAAACCACCCTATAAACCTCATCCCCACAAACATTCCAATATCTCTTGAAGAATATAGGATGGAACTCATCTAGCCTAGTAGCCCTAAATGAACCTACAAAAGCGAAGGCATCCAAAACCTCATATTTAAAAACAGGAGCAGCAAGTAAAGATTGAGTATCATCCCCCAATTGAGGACAACAGGCATGATCCAACATGTTGGGGTTAACATGCTACGTGGAACATAAAATACTCTGAGAAAATGCAACGCTTTTCGTTGAAGTACCTACTCATCATCACAACATTCTCCCCCAAGCAAATTAAGGCCCCCAGAATCTCATTCTGTTTGTGTCGCACAATTGTTTGCGCAGAAAGAATCTAGAGTTACAATCACCAAATTTAAAATAAGTTTTTAGTCTAAGTTCATCAAGAAATACCTTTATATTTAATGTCAACCCGATATATTTTAATGCTAATATCAGTTTAATTTTATCATTTTTAACTAAATTATTATATTAATTTTTCAAAAATACTGTATATTCTATTAACTTGTTTAATTTTTCTTATTAAATTAGTCTTTTGATGATATGAAATAGCTGGCTTTTAATTTTTACATCTATAGTCTAATTTGGAAGATTTATTATCATATTGGAGCAACTTTTTATTTATTTACATATTTAGTATAAATCGCCAATGAGATTAGCAATACCACTTATTTTTTCTCCAAAATCGCCACTTCCACCGGCTATACTCTTTTTTTAATTTTTTATTTAAATTTTTCTTGACTTTTTGTGACGGAATTTCCGTAGTTTATAATAGAAAAAAATAGCAATGGAACGTGAAGAAAGAAGTTTTCCGTCGCTAATTATTTTGATTAGTGACGGAAAATTTTCCTCTCAATATTCCGTCGCTAGCTCTTATTCTATAATTCACGAGGATTTTGTGACGGATAAACATCCGTCGCAAACAGTATTCCGTCACTAATTACTTTGCGTCGGAAATTTCTTTCTTCACATTCCGTCACTATTTATTTTTCTATTATAAATTAGGATTTTGTGACAGATTAAATTTCCATCACAAAATGTCAGGAAAAATTAAATAAAAAATTTAGAAAATGAGAATCACCAATGAAAGTGGCGATTTTGGGAAAAAGAGAAAAAGTGATATCGCCATTGTCATTGACGATTTATGCTAAACATGTGAATAAATAAAAAATTGCTCAAATATGGTAATAAACCTTCCAAATTACACTATATATATATGTGTAAAAAAGCTGAAATAGTTATTAAAATAAATCATTTTCTATGATCATTTTACTTTTTGATACAGACAAAAACTAATGCCACTATATATTTTTATCGAGCTAATGTAATAATAAATATTAAATGTGATCCCACGTTTATAAATAATGATTTAAATTTTTCTATTATTTTTTGATTCTTTGGTTGCTGACTAAACATAGTGAAGTGATTGTTACCCTATATTTAATTCATATGGTTGCTTACTAAGCATAGTGACGTGATAGTTATCCTTATATTTTGATGCCACGCTGATATATTTATATGATATATCATTCCATAGAATATTGCAAATCGAATGAAAACAATTATAAAATCCCAAATCATAAAAAAAAAATTGCAACACAGTTTTTCACGACCAATTTGTCTGTATAAAGAAACGAGCTTTTGATTTATATGTGGCAACCGTAAAGTGCCGACACCCAAAAAAAAATTATATTAGGAAAATCGATTTCTGGAATGTAACTTTTGAATTTATATTCTTGAAATTAGTTTTCTAAATATAATTTGTTAATTAATAATTCTGGAAACTAATTTTTTGAACATTAAAAAAATTGCATTTCAAAAATTCACATATTAAATACTAGTTTTTGGAATGTGATCTGGAAATTAATTTTGAAAATGCAATTTTTAGAGTCCGAAATATGCAGGAATTATCATTGTCGGGTGAAAATTGACATCTCTAATTACTACTGAAAGATTAATTAGAAGCGGTTTGTTTAACTTTTTTATTTGTTTCCAAGTTTGAGATTTGCAGTTGTTGGTGGTGTATATATCCTTGAAGCCAATCATATATTGACTTCTTCCATGAAATTTATCATATTTTATATCACAAGTATTTCTTTATTGTATGATTTACCTAATTAATTAATTAGTTTATGTGATAAAGTCCTTAGAACAGCATGTTGCACCTAAGTATTAAGTATAATTTGATTGTGAGATCAACCAAATAAGTTAGCATAATGGTTCAGCATTTTGTCTCTTAATAAGTGATTGAAGGTTGGAAACTCAATTATCAACACATAAACAACCAAAGCATTGTTTAATGTGTTTGAAATTGGAGCAATGCTAGGTAGTACGGGTTATTTCTTCACGGAACCAATCATAGAGTTGTTTTATTTTTATGTAACAAATCAAAATGAAAGCAGATCAGATCCAATGGTGCATATGAGTTCGTTAATTTTTCGTAATGAGATGTCTTGTAACAATGAATAATGATAAATTTTACGAAACGAAACCAACGAATATTTCTAAACAACACATCATTGGTCCATTCCTGTTAAAAACCGTTAAACCTCGTATTATGTCAAAAGATTATTTATATACGGCATTATTTTAATCTTATTTTTATTTTTAATTATTTGTCACTTTTATAATTTCAATAAATTATTAATTATATTTTATTAATTATACCCTTAAATTAATGATGATAGGAAATTAAAGAATTTAAATTAAGAAAAGAGATAAATGACATGTTAGGATGTTATATAGTAACTTTGATAGAAACAAGAACATTAATACAATTTATTAATATATGCAAAACCTTAAGTGACAATTATTAAGGAAAGGAAAAAATACAAGAAACTTATTATTTCTTACCTTTCAGCATTGCTCCCTAACAATAATCATTTTTCCTTGAAAATGATTACGTCACATGTACTCCAATGTACGCTTAGGTCGAAGCTACTACTTAATTAAGACTTCAATTGTTCAATTGGATGTACAATTACAACCTTCCCATGGTTCCAAACAACCACTTATAATACCTGTTTTTGACCCCAATTTTCTTTAAAAGCTATTTTACTCCATAAATTTTTGCATCTATTATCTTCCCACATATAACTACTTTATGGGATAGAAATAATCTACTCCAAATTTATGTGTCATATTTTTGTTCCACTAATTAAGTTATGTGATATAAATTAAAATTAAAAATAATATGTAAATCATGTTTATAACGTGTGTTTTGCAATTGATATGACAATAAACAAGAAATGAGGTGCAAATTGGGGGACAAAGTGTTTTCATCGATCCCTACTTTGTAACAATTAGAGAAGCTTGCAACAATAGGATGAAACAAAGTTTCATGTCGTAAAGAGTAGCCATATATATATATATGATAGCCACATGGAATCTCTATCCATAGAGCAATATATGAGGAAATTAGGTCGACAAAGTGATGAGGTAGGTTTAATTATATACATGTTCCACTATTTGTGTTCCATTTGCATATGGACAAGGACATTGGGATGTAAAATTGATGGCGTGTGGGTTATGTTACTGTTGGGTAATCCATGATGCACGATGTTTTATCCCATTCATCTTGTCCCTTCTCCATCACCCATATCATCCTCTACGGTTTTCCGCAAAACTCCATCCCCAACAAGCCATACCATCATTTCACCCATTCAACTCTGTTCCCTTGGACCAATCCACACAACAAGATCACCTTCGATCGATCAAGCTAGCTAATTTCGTGGGCTAGCTCTAGCTCTATGGAAATCATAAAAATCTTCTGCCTCATTTCCTATCTTACATGTCAAATTTTAAAGAAATATATATGGATAGGTTAGTCACAAACTTATAATGGAGCTTTTTAATTTGTTATGATATATAAATATTTAAACAGTATAAACGCCTCACGTATACCTTTTTTATTCAAAAATTTTATACTTAAACTTTCGGATTGGTGTCAGTATATAATTAACATACAGGTTAGCGGTTGTTTTGACCACTACAAATATTTGCGACGGTAAAAAGCTTGTGTTAACATATGTATGTGGGCTGTATATATGTCGACATAAACCTTGTGTTTACGAATATTTTTAAATTTTTTTTCTATCTCTCACATCTATGACATCACATTATATGTCAAATTGTAGATATTTTCACATTTTATTTCCAACTTTTTCCCTTTTTAATTGACTTGACATATTTTTTTGTGGAACATGAAAATGTGACAAGAAAGATGATATTGATCTCTTTGGGAAACGTGAGTACCATTCCATGTGTGCATGTAGGGTTGTGTCGAGTTTTGTATTTGCATGCATGTTCTTTACTCAATTTTCTAGGCTTTCACAACGTTAAGATGGTAGTAGTCTTAAGTTATTGACATAGGATCTCGCGAGCAGCATGAATGCAAGAGAGAAACTTGTGTTATGTTGGGTCCATATATAAAACCACTTGGGGCGTTGCTAGTGTCTGGTTTCCATTACTAGAATATGATACCACTTTTTGGATCTCACCCAATCCTACTTAACTATATAAAAGACTAAAAGCCACGAGAATAAGACAATGAAAAGTTTGGAAAAAACAAAAAAGACAAACAAAAGTGAACTCAATTAATTTTCATAGTATAGCATATTTCTTTTTTATTGCATCAATATAGTCAAGGTAATAAGATACTAAAAGAATCAACCTTAACCTAAAACCTTAATACATTAGATTTGTGTCATATTTCTTATAAAATCTTTCACACTTGAATTTTCAACATTCACATTACCATACTCCCCTCCACTATACTTGCACCGTTGTTCGCTCCACTGCTAGGAAAACTTTCAATACAAGGGGTTGTCACAGTAGCTATACCAACCATCAACGTTGATACCACTTGTTGGAGAGACAGAGAAAGTTCATGGCTCCAGGTAACAAGACACCAATAGAATTTGCGCCACATTTTAACCCAAAACCTTAAGTTATTAGGTTTATGGGTCGCATATCTTATAAATTATCTACCTCACTCATACTTAACTAATGTGAGACTTCAACTCCACTCTTTAATTCTCAACACATATATTATCTGTGGATAAGTAAAATAAATTAGAGGTGTCTTTACAAGTTTGTTTTTGTTTGGAACGGGGGTCTTTACAAGTTAAAATTCAAAGAGAAGACTTGGAGGCTACTTCATTATATCATCCAAGAAGGTGGAGGAAAATGGAGTGGTTTTGGAGACCTGAATGACACACTAAGACATGAGAAGAAAATAGGGGAATTCTTAAAGAGTTTTTAATTCATGAACTTGGAAACACCTCGACACACCTATTTTTTCCCTTTATCTCTTTTTTCTGCACGTATCAAATCATCTATTACATCCATCACGTATCTCTCATCTTTTCATATTGTTCTCTAGTGATCTACGCCTAAAGGGTGTTCACCGTTCTTTACTCTTTATTGAATCCTAAAACAGAGGTTCAATTTTAAAGGGAAAGATAACCGATAGCTGACTTGGAAGTATCTGATGCTGGATTTTTGGGGTATCCATTTACTTGGACTAATGGGAGATCTAGGAATTCTAACAATATTCAAGCTAGATTTGATAGAGCTCTTTTCACAAATAACCCGATACAATTATTCTCACACATAAATGTCCAAACATTTGGGGAGGTATGGATCAGATCATGCAGTGTTGTCAATTTGTTTAGAGCATGAGGTTGTTCTACCTACAACTAAACGTGAAAAGACATTTTTTGATTTGAAGAGGTCTGGTGTAGAAATCCTAAATGTGAAAAAGTGGTATGTCACTCTTGGATTAGCAATCATGGCGGATGTGTTGATAAACTGAAGGGCGTTCTAGGCTTTAAAACAATTTTCCAGCACTACAATACAAGCGGTATGCCTTCTAATTAATGCATTCAGCTTCAGTCATCCTATGAATAAAGAATATAGTATTTTTTTTTACCAGTGGAATACTAAAAACAAAAAATAAACTAAGCAGAAGCGTCTAAATACAATAATGCAGAGACAGAAGACGGCGGTTACCGCCAAACACAGCGAGAAGCTCCCTCTCGAGATACTTGCCTTGTAAGAAAGTCCGCAGTATTGTTTCTTTTTTCTCGGGGAATATACGTAAGAGAAACAAGTCATTTGTACTAAAACAACTCAAACCAAACAATACAAATTACTACTATATATTTCCTTTACGTTTTTTTCCTGAATTTAATTATTTTATTTATAAGGCTTGTTAATATTATTTTCAAATTTTAAATTTTTCCAACGATAAACGAAATACTTTTTTTTTGAAACAGATAAACGAAATACTTAGTAATATATAAATAAATGAAGGCTTAGACTAATTTCTCATTCTCATCTTTAAAGCTAAACATACTCATACACTTTTCTTTTAAAAAAAAAAGGACTTTCTTTTCAAGAAAGAAGAAAAAAAGAACATATCAAGCCCAAAAGAAAGTAGCCCAATTAGCTATCTGCGCTGCTGAGATTTTACCAAGCATAATTAAATTCAAATGCACTATCAGAATACAGGGGAAATTGCACTTACCCCCTTAGGTTTAACATTATTGCATTAACCTTCTCTTTAGTTTATAAAATGCTTTAACCTCCCTTCTTTCATATGTTATTTTGAATAATAAAGGTGTGTTGAGTGTTATAATAATAAATCTTAGGGGAGGTCAGTGCAATAATGGTAAACCTCAAGGGAGGCAAATGATAAACCTCAAGGAAATTTGCCCTATATGAAAACATGAGCTGCTAATGGAAATGTACGTTGTCACTTTCCACAGCTTAGTCTTAATGTGTCAGTATTTAGATCCTAAAATAACAGTCTACACTACCGACTACAAATATTGGTAAATGAATTCTCCACTTTAGAAATTACTAGTCTCAGAGTTGCAAATACTTTTTGTCGAAACATTCCAAGACTTTTAAAATTAATGAAATCAAATCAACCAGATGTAAGTTCTGAATCTTATGCAAACTTAATCATGATTTTAGAATGTATCATGTGTAAATCAAGTCTATGCAAGAAATATTGGCAAGTGTATTATTTGGGAGTGCAGATATTTTCTCCTACTCATCTGTCGCTAGATTCTCCAAACAATTCTCAAGCATGTAAGGCAGACAGTTTAATAAAAACCACATTTTACCTTGAAGACTAAATCAATTTTCAATAACTTGAAGCTCAAGCTACAGCGTCAACACCCCAGCAATTTAATGTTAATCATTTTTGCCACCTCAGTAAAGTTATCTTATATGTTTGAAACACAAATTTGAATCTTGTGTTTAGAAAAAACCTCATCGGAGAACTAACCCCACCATGAATCCATGATATGGGTATTCCTGATTTAACCAAGATTGTCCGACATGTTGGACGTGCTTTCTCCTTCCTAGTTCATACCCTTTCATTTCTACCCTTTTATATATATTAAGAATTAAGAAAACAAACTAAAAATAGGCTTCATAATCTTTCACAAGCGGCTAAAACAATAATTTACATTAAAATTGAAATGGGCATCCTAGGTCAGAAGTCTAAGAAACAGGTTGCATTTCAAACCTGAAATGCGCAGAAACCTTAGAACATTACAAGAAAACATTGATCAAAAAATTTGTGTTTTGAACCTGTAATGCGTGCAGAGACCTTGACCAATCAATCATTCAGGTTAGTCTTGCTGCTTCTGCAACAATCTTGAATCAGTTTCAGTTCTGCACTGCTGCATATTACTAAAATATGGAATAACTGAATATTCTTCATTTTTCACCAACATAAAATGAAAGTTGCAGTGAACAATCCATTTTGTATTTGCATAAGCAGCAGAAGTCTACTCTCCTGAGTAAATAAGGAGCACAAGGCACAGCAATTGAATCGTAATCGAAAGACAGAAGATAAAAATGCATCAAGAAAAAAAGTATTATTTTAATAGACAGTCAAAAGCAGAAAAATGGAGGCCAATCTATCCACTTCAGGAACTACAGCAATCAACAATGTTGGTGGAATGTGAGTGCCACGACTCTTTGGATATGTTACTAGTGTAAATGAGTGGAAATTCTAGGGATGAAAGTTGTACATTAAAAACCTATTTCCAGACTTTTCACCTCCAATTATAAAGTGACATACTGATTATTAGGACAGTGCGGTACGAACATAAAGATGAACACACACAATTAATAGATAACTTTTAGTAATTAGAGAAATTGTATTAAAACCCCTTTTACTTACAAATTCTCTCACTTTTGATCACTCAGAATCTCTTCCTTGCCTTTTAATCATTTATAGAAGTATTCATAAAGAGATAAAAGGCAGAGAATCAAATCCCAAGTATACTAATCCACAAATCATATTCTTAGAACATTAGTAACACAACAACATAACCAAAAAAAAAATCATTAAAACCAACATGAAAGCAAACTAAACTTCAACTTACAAACCCTACATGGAAGCAACCCGTGAAATTACAGATCTCAAAATATCTTCTCACTCTCTGACTTGAAACGATTTTGACAGAGAAATGAGGAAACACGGTTTCAAATCCTTTGCCTTGCACCTATCGCAGAAAGTGAATGGACAAAGGTGGCTTATGTGCTTGGGGTTGCAGATCTTGTAATTTTTTATCAAGTATCAAAGAAGATTAAGATCTTAGGAACTTAGGGAAGAGAGGTGGGAAAAACAATCAAAAGAAATGAATAGTTTTCTTCAATGATTGGGAATGGGAGAAAGAATTCTCTCTTTAAACAAAAGGTTTCCTTTTGCACACAAACTATCTGATACTCTGAATCCTTCCATCCTTACTTCCCCTATTTATCTATCTGATACTCCCTCTAACTACCTACTTCTCTAACAGATCCTAATTGATACATTCTAACTTCTCTAACTATCCTCTCTCCTACCCTAGGTGCAAATAATAGGAATTTCCTAAGGACATAACTTCCAATTTTTACATTCATGTGCTTTTTACCCTTTTAATCATGGTTTTTACCTCCTATCTGCACCAGTGGATCTATTTCATAAACATCCAATGGCCATTATGTAGGAAACTACCAGTGGTCCACTTTTTCATGGGACCATCATAAGTGCTGCCACCATAAATAAACAACTCAAGGCATCTGTTTTAAGACATGCAGCCAAGTCCATCATGTCCAGACCATAAATGCAATAGTTCAATCATCCTGAGTTCTCTGAAGTCATAACTTTTTCCTGTTTTGGACAAGTCCAAGTCATACTCATAACTAATTCTAGCGGTTAAAGTCCAGGTGAGAATAGGATCAAACAAATAAAAACCAAGTAACACTGGATCAATTCTATGCTCAACCTATAAAATTGAATAGATGCATGTAGAAGTTACATGCACAGAAAATTCTGTAGTCTGCATTATACTGTTACTTACGATTTTAGAAAACATAAATTACATCTTTTCAAAAATCAAAGCAACCATATAAAAGGCGCTGCAAAACTTCTTAGAATCAATTGTACATCCTTCAAGATTACTACTTATGTTAAAAATGCCTTGTCAACCGTGAATTTGGAAGTTCCAGATGCCAATGAAATCTAAAAGCAAGATATTAATATATATTTTCAAAAGCAGAATAGTATCATGTATAGCACTGGCACATTGTGTTGGCAACAATGGCCAGAGATTCACTAGTCCTTAAATTAAATTTCACTAGTCTACACTCCTCTGCTAACAGATCCTAATTAAATGGAGTGTTTATGAAACGGTAACAAACGGTAAAAGCCCTTGCGCCCTTTCTATAAAAAAAACACAAATTTATGAATTGGCAAGCTAGACATTTCTTGTTTGGAAGATCATATTCGCCATCATATGATTTAGTAAGAATCACTACATCATGAGTGCTATGCCACTGTCAAGTATATCAGCAATACAGGTATTCTCATACCTGCTTGCAGTGTGAATATAAAAACAGGTAACTGCTTTTAATTACCTGGTTTTCAAAATAAGTCAATTTTAAGACATCCTAATTTTTGAGGAATTTCAATTTGCAAGCAGGTAACTAGACCCTACAAATTGAAGCATATATTCAACGTGAACATGTTAAATTCAAGAAATACAAAAATGACATTTTTCAGTTGGATAGCACTCATACGTGAACATGTTAAATTCAAGAAATACAAAAATAACTTGCCCCATTGTTTTTAATCTAATACCAACCTGCCGGATCACAGGCTAAAAGGGAGCCAAAACTACAGAATCAAAAAACAAGTTTTTAGAATACAAGGTATATCCTACAAGATCACTAGTTATGTTAAGAAATTCTTTGTGAAATAAAAACTTAAACATCCCAGAACTCCATTAATAAGAAACAAATTTCTTTTAAATTCTCAAAAGCATTAAAAGCATGACCAGTAATTTACAAGTCCAAACACATTCAGGAAATTACAAGGCAAAAATTTGAAATGATATTAAGAAAGATTAAATACTCCATCACATGGTCTAGTAAGAATTCCATGAGTGTTATGCCAATATTACCAACATTAAAAGGTAAAACTTGAGGAGCTCAACCTTCCAGTTCATCCAACAGCTGCCCACTTTAAGATGTCAAGCAATTTGTTCAACCTTCAAACATATAAATTTACCCAAAGCTTGCATTCATATTAAATGGTTGTTGAAGGTAGATTTCCCCATACTATCCAAACAATAGACAAATTAAATCCTAAAATCAGTACAGCATGTACACATACATGGCCTAAATGGCAAAGACTAGCAGGATAAGAGGATACATACCGGCTACCGCAGTCTTCCACAGGTTACCAGTCAGAAATCCTTCCAATTTCATCCTATAGCAACCCAGTGGTCGTACCTATAAATATTTTTTAATGGTAAGGCTACAGCAGGTTTTCTATTGGGTCTTAAATACCACAATACCATGACAAACTCGAAAGACAAAACAAAAAGAAGAACCCAAGTAAAGGATTAGGAAGAAAGTGCCAACGCAACAACACAAACGCATCAACAGGACTTGCATACTCAATCAATCTAAACGTAGAATTAACTCCATAGGTAGCCGCACCTTGTTCAATAACATAAACTAACATTACCCTAACCCCACTTCATCATAGACCCTGACAACATCTATTGAAACACAAGAAGAAACTATCACATTGCTTCAGTTTTTATCATTGTGAAGTTATAACAATGGCTTTTACATATTTATTATGATCGGTCATGAACTTAACTCACATTCAGTAAAAGCCAGCTACAATCTACTCTGTTCAGAATCATCCACATAGAGTCGTTCAATGTTTCACACAATCATTTAAAGCGAGAGACTAACAAAACAAAAAACAGAAATTGGACCAGAAATGAAATTTTCATTGATATTCTGTTTCGGTTCAACAAAAAGATCCACTCATTCAAAATATACAATCAGTAAACCCTAATCAGTAAAAAGAGGTTTGTTCAGGAGCTGGTGAACTTGGTGACGGCCTTGGTGCCCTCAGAGACAGCATGCTTGGCGAGCTCACCGGGAAGGACAAGACGAACAGCAGTCTGAATCTCGCGAGAGGTGATGGTAGGTTTCTTGTTGTAGCGAGCGAGCCTGGAAGACTCCTGAGCGAGCTTCTCGAAGATGTCGTTGATGAAGCTGTTCATGATCCCCATGGCCTTGCTGGAGATCCCGATGTCAGGGTGAACCTGCTTCAGCACCTTGAAGATGTAGATCTTGTAGGTTTCCACGCTCTTCGCCTTCTTCTTCTTCTTCTTGTCGCCGGAGGTCGCGTCCTTCGGGATCTTCTTCTCCGCCTTGGTCTTCTCCGCCGGTGCCTTTTCCGCCGGTGCCGCCGCGGGCTTCTTCTCCGCTGGTTTCTTGGCCATTGATGAAAAACGAGAGGGAAGTGATCGGAATCAAGGGTGTAAAATGCGAAGAGAGGGTGAGAGATCAGAGAGTGAATTGTGATGGGAGTGAAGGGTGTGTGGAGTGGTTTATATAGGAATGGTTGGTGTGAGCTGATTGGTTGGGTTTTAGAGTGCGCGGATTGATGACGTGGATGCTTTGTTTTGGAGGGAGATTTTCGAAGTTTCATGCGGAAATTTTTGGTGGGAGTTCTTTGAAATTTGGAGATGAGGGGGAGGCTTTAGTAGAGGATTTGGGCTGAATTTCATCCTTGTTTGGAAATAATATTCATAAAACATTGGATAAGCATATGATATAATAAGAGTAGGATAGAGTCTTATCCTTTCATGTGTGTGAGGTGGACAAAAAATTGATAGGATATGATACAAATAATGAAAAATGTATTAATTTTTTTTTAAATAAAAAAAACATAATATTTTTAAAAATTTATTTATCTAAATAGATTTTTTTTAAAAGTGATTATTCTATTAAATTTAATTTTTTTACATATTTATAAATGAGCTTATATTTTAATATTAAATAAAATAAAATTAATTTTTATTAATTTGGCTATTTTAATTTTTCGAAAGGAGTCTATTTTAATTAAAATTATTATATATGTAACCAATGAGTTTCAACTTAGTAGAGGTAAATGATTAATGATAAAAATTAATCAAAAAAATTAAAAATTATTAAAATATATTATTCTTTCAAATATAATTTATATTTAAATTATTAATTATAATTATATAAGTAGATATATAATTTTAAATAATATCATATAATAATATAAAATTAGTCTATATTTACTATTAAAAAATTAATATTTATATATATGTGTGAGTAGCCTATTTTATTGTTAGTGAATAATTATTTTGTGTATTTTTATTATAATATAAATAACGAAAAATAATGTTAACTAAGTAGTAGTAAGTGATAATGAAAATTTAATTATTTTATATGAGTAAATCCAATATTTTCATGATTTATAAATAAGTTTATTTTTTAATTAAATTTATCAGTAACTAAATAATTTAACTTAAAGTAGACTCCCTTCGAAAAAATTAAAATAGCCGAGTTAATAAAAATTAATTTTATTTTAATTAATATTAAAACATAAGCTCATTTATAAATATGTAAAAAAATTAAATTTAATAGAATAATCACTTTTAAAAAAAAAAACTATTTAGATAATTAAATTTTAAAAAATATTATGTTTTTTTTATTTCAAGAAAAATTTGATACATTTTTCATTGTTTGTATTATATTCTATCAATATGTTGTCCACCTCAAACGCAGGATAGGATAAGAGTCTATCATGCTCTTATCATATTCTGACCACTAAACGGACCCTTACACGTGATGAACAGGATAGGATAAGGGACATGATAACAACAGGATCTGATTACTATCACATCCCGTCTCTGTTTATCCTGTCCACCAAACGGTCCGTAAAAGCAATATGAGTTTCCTTTTAATACCTTGAAAAAATCTTCCCAAGCCATCTAAGTTTTCTCATGTCATAAAACACCTTTAAAGGATAGAGAGAGAAAGAGAGAACTAATATTTGTTCTAAAAATTGGTTTTTGAAAACTAATTTCGAGAAGAGATGAATCTTTATCTCTTATGCAAAATTAGTTTGTGAAGATGAAAGAAAAAACAAGCATTGAAAAAAACGTTGAATGCTTTTTTTTCTTTAGGAAACTATTTTTCGGAGGGTATTTTGGGGTGATGTCTAGGGTGAATTACCAATTAAGTAGTGCATCGTGCACCACCAGTTTTTGGCTAATGAGATTGCGCCAAGTGTCTAAGTGAGTAACTGGTAACTGGTTCTACAGGTTAATAATTTTAATAATTTATTATAATTTTAATTTATTGATTACTATAAAGCCCTCACTATAGTATCTTTCTCCTCCTTTCTCTGTTAACATTCTTCAACCTTATCATGAGCAAAACCCAGATTGTGTACGAGAAGTTAGCCAATTCCAATATTCCCCAATATCCCAAAAGTATGTTCAAAGTTCAAAATTCAAGAATAAAACTCAGAAAATCAAAGCCCCAAACTCATAATTAATAACAAAACCCCAGAAAACCATACATCCAAACCCATGAACAATAACAAAAAATCAAACCTGAGAAATGATAAAACCCCAGAACAAACGACGAACATCATTCCTCACTTTTTATATTAATCCTTGGAGCTTGGTATTGATGTAGAAAAAATGTGAAAAAATAATTTTTGTAAGAAATAGCATTAAGAGGATACAACCCTTGAAAGAAAAATATAAAAAAGTGGAAAATACAATGCTTTTCCAAAACAACATGTTTAGCAACCGCAGGAAAACATTGTTACTCTAATTAATAATACCCTGTCATCTTCTAGCTTCAAAGACGAGTGGTGGCACCATGCGCTGAAGCTCCAAACCCAGATTAATTAGACGATTCACGAACACCATAAATTAAATCAAAACTTTCCATGTTTGAATATATACCATTGAACCCAGAGGAACCCAGATCCAAGCCATCTCCACCACTGTGGTTTGAATCCATACCATGAAACCCAGAGGAACGATGGCATTAGAAGAGAGGTGGACAACTTATTATAGCAGGTTATTTTGAGTGGTGCACGGTGCACCACTTAGGGTGCAAGTGCACCCTATAAGCCACCGTATTTTGGGAGTGTGACAAAAAACATGCGGTGTGGGAAAAGTTTACTAAAGTTTCAAAAGCAACCTCCAGTAACGTGTCTGAGAAACTCATACTCACTCGAATTTGAATAACCCGATTGAAATAAGATGATGGCGGGCTACATGAAGAGAAAATAAACACATAAAAAGTAAAAACTCACATGCGACATAATGGATTATTATCTCGAAAATTGTCGAATGCGGAAACATGTTTGGGAAAAAGAATTTTACTCAAAGTAAGATGGTGTGAGTGCATACACTAAATTGAAGGGTGGGCTCGCTTGTAGAAGTGGAACTCGAACACCTACGGCGCCATTCGTGTTTTATGTGACTAACTATGAGTACATGTTATGCATTTGTTAATTCAGCGGGGTATGAGAACGGTTAAGTCACCAGGCTAGAGACTCGGCTAGCGGGGTTTGGTGACTATTTAGAGTATCGAGCTAGAGACTGGGTGATTTTAGAACGACACTGGATAATATTGTGATTGGGTAATTATATATTACATATACATGATTGTACAGAGACTTTGTAGATAAGATTGTGAAATAATGAAAAAATAGAAATTCAGTATTCCATATCAAATTTGTTTCCTTTCTCTCTCTCTGTGTCTTTTCTCTCATTCTCTCTATCGTGGGTGTGTAATTTATTTGTGGGTAAAACACTGCATAGGTTCGGTGTTGTAATACGCTTCCATTTCCATCACCACTCCCTCTCTTCTCTCTCAGAAAGAGTTTGAACGTGCGTGCACGTCTGAGTTTGAAAACGACGGAGGAGTCGAAAAATATGGCGGCAACAGCGAGGAGCATAGGCGGCAATTTCAGGTCAATATTCCTGATCTACTTTCTTCTTCTTCATCCAGATCGAAGAGAGCGACTACAAACGACGGTGAGTTCCGGATCTGCTTTCTTCTTCAACTTCTTTGTCATTCCGAGTTTGCTTTATTCTTCATCTTATTTGTCGTTCCAGATCTTCGCACTCGTCCCCCCCCTCGATAACCGTCGGATTAAGTTAAAATTTGAGTATGTAGTTCCTAACTCATGGAACTTTAATTCAAACATTTGGATCATGAATTAATGCTTGTTTTGTTGAGAAAATGAAGGTTTAAGTGTGTGCAGGCCGCTCAGCGGGTCTCAGAGGACGCTGAGCGACCAAGGCGGCAAAGAAAACCCTCTTGTGAGGGAAAGTACGTAGGCCGCTGGGCGCTGAGTGCTCAGTACTTAAAAAATAGTATAAAAGTCATGTTTTTCACCTCAGAACGGAACCCATCA
Organism: Acmispon strigosus; assembly: GCA_030819835.1. Classification (NCBI taxonomy): domain Eukaryota; kingdom Viridiplantae; phylum Streptophyta; class Magnoliopsida; order Fabales; family Fabaceae; genus Acmispon; species Acmispon strigosus. Next base: position 67,410,318 of record JAUAMA010000003.1, on the reverse strand, counting down.
CTTGGAAACTCACCCAAACAGAGAGAACACGAAGGAAAACATCAAGAGAGGCTTAGGAGGATAGAGAGGAGGCTTGGGAGTCGGATTCATCGCTGGGGAACCGTCACAGATTCGGTTTTTCATAGTTCTTCTTCTCTTTGATGATTGTAAAGCTATCCATGGAAATGGATAGCTAATATCTCTTTTGTTGGGATTGGAATTAGTTGTTTTGATGCTCGTGTAGTCTATTTGATTTCCTTTGATACAAAATCAATGTTCCTATGTTAAAGAATCAATGATTTTCTCCTATGCTTCATGCTATATCTTAGGTTGATCCCCTAGGGTATTTTGATTGATTCGAACTTGTGTAGGGAACTCACATGTTTTTTAGTCTGAACTAGAGTTAATCATATTTTTTTTGCCATGATTCAATGATTTTACCTTGTGCTTAATGCTTGTTTTTGATTAATCACCTAGAACATGAGTTTAGGTTTGATAGGGTGGTGAGAACCGACTATTTAAATCTGAACTAGGTAACATCATCTAATGATTCTAAGGTCTAGGGATAGAGTTAGATCATTAGTCTATTCAAACATCCATACTTAATGCTACTCACTATTGTTAATCGATCAAGGGATTGAGGGTTAAATAGTTGAGTTGATCATTTTCTACGCTGGAGAAATGGATAGTAAGATAATAAATTGTGGGAGGAATCAATTTTATAGAACTATATTTGTATGTGAATCAATAGAATACATAGAGACCAGACAACGAAATTCTAATCCCAGCAAATTCTCATACTTATTGTTTCTCCATCAGTTGACTCGCTTCCAGATTTATTTTTATCTTCATGTATAAACAAACAATAGACTTATTGTGAAACCATCATTTAAGTTTGCTAACTATTGAATAACGTAAGAATTACACCTTTCAAAGGACAACAAAACTCGTATCTGCTTACTACGATTGAATCTTAAGGGTTTAATTCTAAAGCAGTACAAACCAGGAAAAAACCTTTATTATCAGTGGTGGAATAGAAGATTGAAATATGATAAAGAACAAGAGTGTGGAGTTCGTGCGGAAGCTCTTCGGCATCACCGACAACGGTTACACGGAGGAGGAATAGGCCAAGTTCAGCGTAAGGAATGTCTGGGTCTTCGAGGTCGTAGATCTGCAAATTTTATATGTATGAAATTTTTTGATAAAGGTATTCTGCAATTTCTTTCAATCAAAATCAATAATTTTGTTATCATATGTATCAGTGATGTATTAATTTCATGCTGCTGACGAAGAAGATGATGATGAAGATCTAAGTTCAAAAGTCTCAATGGCAAACTTTGAAAATTTAATTTCCATGCATGGGTAATTTCGGGTTTTAGCAGTTGTGCACCGGTACACCACTTGGTGAGGTGGTGCACCTCACAACTACCCTTTTTTTATATAAAGTAAAAGTTTGAATGAGTTTGACTTGGGTCACCATTATAGGCAGAATATATCTCCGGAACCATAAGTTGTTTATAGATTTACTTATAAATTATCCATCAACATTGTCCTCATATCGACAGCGAAAATTGAACACATAACATTCTAATGGAAAGTGGTACCACTAAATCAAGATCCGCTTGTAAAGATCTACTATACTTATACTATATAAATATTGCATATAATTAACTTACATTATCTGCTAAAACAATGAGGGGCTTATTAATTTAAGAAAGTCAACTCTTTTGAGCATAAATCTTAATCTCTTTCCAATTAAGAGATTCCATTTGGATATATATATATATATATAGTGGGAAGGAAAGGACAGAGCAGACTGATTAATAAACTATGCTGGTTTCATATAAAAATAAACTATCTTCCCACACTCCTCCTCAATCCTCTGAAGCAGCATCATGTGAATTTCCATGGCCCGCGAGTGCAGGTTTTATGCTTCACAAACAAAAAATGAAACGAAGCATCACAATTTCAGGATGACTTGGGCTCCTTTGGTGTTCGTCGTTTGAATTCAATAGTATAAGTTTAAATACAATATATTATAATACTGTGAGTTTATCTATTATTTGAAGTTAATATTGTATTTTATAAATTTATTTATCAATTTAAAATAATAAATTATTTAATTTAACCTACATATGTGAAATTATATATTTAATTATATTAATTACTTGAAAATATTTAATCCTCCACCACCACCACTACCTCCGTCATTGCCACCACCACCATCATCACTACCATCGTCGTTGTTACTAGGGGTTCCTACCCGCCCATAAATGTGTCCATAAATGTCATGCTGGTCATTTCATAAACTCTAACTCATCCACAAACTCAAAACAACCCAACAATTTTCAAATTCAACTAGGATCGGATTAATGTAAGATGAGACCGGGATCCAACTACAATAAAAAGCTCAAGGAATAAGAAATCCACATGAATAACATTTATCTAAAATCTTTTAATACCCACAATGGGCTGTATATTCTTTTAATCACAAAAAGGATAGAATGTTGTTTTTTAAACAAAACGGGGGACAGGAACATACTAAAACTTTCAGTTTCAGACCACAATATCAGTATACTAAAATGACTGCCAGTGACAATTTGGAGTACGTATGTATTGTTTTTAGTAGTGAATGGGTACATAATATTTCTAGTAGTGAATGAGTAAATATCATAGATCAAGTGTGGAAAGATAATATTATAATTATTGGGCAGAACTTTGAAATATTTGGGCCGGGTCTGGTGGCTCGAGGGTCAACCCGAACCTGTCCCAACTTGAAAGTAGGTTTGAAGTGGGACAACAAAAGGCAGTCCCTTTTAAAGTCCTGCCGGGTCAGACCCAATGAAATAGGACATGCTTCTGACTGGGTCATTGAGTTAGGTCGGGTCATGAACATCCCTAGTTGTCACCCCCACCACTCTCTAATATGGCCACAACCATTGTCGCCGCCACTACCACCACCATCATTTCCCCCACTACCACCACCACCATCTCCTCCAACCGCCACCACCACTACCACCTCCTCCACCACTACCACTCTCCACCACCACCCTTCACCACCACCAGAACCATCATTGCCTTGCAACACTGTCGCCACCACCACCACCCTCCTCCACACTGCCATCACCACCACCATCCACCATTGTCATTGTCATCATCGCCGTCCTACAACACTGCCGCCACCACCACCACACTCTCCACCACTGCCATTAAAAAATAAAAAGTAATGCATATTTATTAAAGACATTTTTTTGTTAAAATATTTGATTTTTAAACAGTGTATTATTTTATTGATTTAAATTATATAATAAGTTATATCGTGTATGACCAAACGCTAAATAATTTTAAAATTTTATCGTGTTTTATCATATCATACCTAATATTATCAAATCGTATACTCTTAAACTTTATACTATGCAACATTTAAACGGCCCCTTGGTATGTGAAGTGTAATTGAGTGCAATATGAATAGACTTTCAAAAACCGATTCATTTTTTTTATCTCAAGATAAATGCTACACTCATATGTAGCGCTTCATGTATCCAAATATAACCTTAAAAGAATTCTTACAAGTTGTAAGCTAATTAGGATTTTTAAAGTCAACCGATATCCAAACATAACCTCATAATGTAACTTTGTGCTAAACTTAAAGTGTATTTGTTTCAAATTAAAAAAATGTTTTTTAGTTTTTTAATGACATGATAATTTTATGGAGATTTAAAAAAAATGATAAGCTGACCATTTGTATTTGTTTACTCTAATTAAATTTATTTTTTATTTTTCTCATCGGTCGCAATAACTTTTTTTATAAGTTAATCAAAGTAGATTTTTCAAATAGCTTAATTTTAGTTATTTTAAAAAGCTTAAACAAACACCTAAATCGTTTAAAAGTGATATTTCTAATTAAAAATTAATTTTTAAGAAAAAGATAAAACAAATGCACTTTAAATTTTTAGAATGATTTGCAAATCTATATATACAAATAAAATTTACTTGTAAAGTATTAATAACTAACCTTAAAAAAAGGAAAGTATTAATAACTATCATGTTAATTTGGCTTAATTACACAAGGAAGGTGAATTGTGTTTACAAAGTTATTTAATAAATTTTCTTTACGCTTAGCGCATTGTTTCACTAACCTCGCAGAGTTTTTTTTTTTTTTTTTTGATTGACTTTGCCTCCGTCTAAAACCAAGTAGTATTTTCTAGGTATTTGCCACTGCCATAAAAAAATTGATATATAAACATTTTAAAGGTTTAACAACTTAACCATACGGGACAAACAACTTTTGAAATAGTATGTTTTTCCAACACTCTGAAATGTTTCTTAACCAACATAGAGTCAACATTCAATAGGCATCATCATCTTTTGAATGAGATCTTTAACATAAGAATCAACATATATTGCTTGCGTGTTGGAGTTCAATTTGGTCTGAGATACTTTCTACCAACTTCGTGGTAGAAAAATACTCAATAATGAATAGTACTTTTTGATTATGTTATAATATTTTCTACATCATATTATTAGTCATTAAATACTTTTATGTATATCATCCGTCATACTTTTGTCAAGCATAAAATAAATTTAGAATTCCGTAAAAAAAGTTAAATTAGAATGTAACCAGATAATTAATTTTTACAATTAATGCTTTCTTAAATAAATTTCTCAATTTTTTAATTAAATCAAGAATTAAGTTATAATTAATTTTATCATGAATGCTGTTTAAACAAAAATGAAATTTCTCTACCAAAAAAGTGAAATTTTATTTTTCAAATGTAAACAAAAAATTAAAATGAGATTTATAATATATATATATATATAAAAGATAACTAGATAAGTTCTAAATAAAACTTTTCTCAAACTAGTTTTGATATTTTTATATAATTTAACATCTGTTTTTTCCTATTCCAATTTATCTTTTATTTTACTAGTTTTCTATTTTTTTAATGCTATCATATATATATATATATCTTATGTTTTTAAGTTTTAACTCTAGATAAAGATGAAAATGATGTTTGAATATAATATTAGCGATATTTTAATAGAAGTAGTATTATAGACTCGTGAATTTCACGGCCGTAAAGCGTCTAGATTCAAAGATTGCAGGCAGGCATAGGTGACAATAAGGTAGTAATCTGTGTGATGCGGTGTGTGGATGGGACATATTTTCGAAGCGCAACGAGGGAGTATTTTTCGACTCATGTGTCATATATTATATTCGGTCAATATTTAGGATTTGGTAAAAATTAGGTTAACTCGTGCTATAAATACCATTTACATATCACTTCCCCTGCATTTTTTTATAAAAGCTAAAGTTTCTTTTTATAAGAACCACATAATATTTTGTTTCATATTAATTATTTTTTCACATTTTTACCCCTATTCAATTTTGGAAATATGAAATTGTATTAATGTTGGAAATAGATGGATAATTTTGGAAATTCAACAACATTTGAGAACAAATTTAATGCAAAAAACTATATTACCTAACTTTCTTAAGGGGTGTGCAAAGTTGGTTTAGCTCTTATAAAAATGAACGGAATGAGTAATTTTAAAATATGGTTTTGTGTGTTTTCATTGATAATCAAATTTCAAGTTAGCAAAATTTGCATATTTTTCTCTAATTAACTATATTGTTATATCTCTACGTAGTTTCTTGCACAATTTGTTGATAGAATTAAAAATTAGTTTTTTCACATAATGATACGTATTTATAATTTTTTTTGTGAGATTTGAGATTGACACTCAATTAGTCTTTTAGGTCAACACAAACTTGTTCTTTTATGGTCGAGTATATATTAAACCCGCACTTTATCGGATTTTCCAGGTCTAAAGACGGGTTCGGGTTTAAAAATGAATCTGATCAATATTTAGGATCGGGTAAAATTCAAGACGAGCCCGTCCTAACCCGTCCCATGAACACCGCTAGTGTGTGTTTAAATTTCCATAGAAGTTAATGTTCAAGGCACTGAGAGAAAAATCTATTTTATTTGAAAAAATATTTTTTGTTCAATTTCTAAAAATAGTTTTCATTTTCCAAATTTAGAAAAATGTTTGTTTTCATTTTCACCACCGTTGTCGCTGCCGCTACCACCCCACCGCCTCCACCACAACCTTCACCGCCTCTACTCTCATCACCATCGCCCTCATCACCACCTCCGCTGCTGCCACCAGCACTGATGTCACCACCACGACCTCTGTCGCTGGCACCACCACCATCGACATCGTTGCCACCATCTCCATTGCCACAACCACCACCACCAACTTCGCAGTCACCACCACTATCGTCGCCATTATCACCGCTTTTCAACTCACCCGTTAATGGGGGTTACGACAGTGGTGGTAGCCGCCAACGACAGAGGTGGTGGTGACGATGACGATGGTGGTGGTGGTGGTGGTGACAGTGGTAGTGGTTGTGACAACAATAGTGTTAGCTCGTTTTCATATTCAATGAAAATGAAAACAATTTTTTGTTTTGATACATGTGGTATTGATAGAAGGCTAATCGGGTAGCTCTAGCAAAATCATTTAGGCCCACAACCATGTTGAAGCGATCTTATTAATAAATATAAGATTGTGTTAAGGGATGCTGGAGTTCTTTCATGTACTCCCCGTCGCTTTAAGACAAGCCATCTTCTGAGGAGGAAGGAATTAATAGACCCAAAACATTAGTCACAAAGCCTAAATAGATGCTGAGTTACGTCAAGATATTTTAGAGATATTTATGTAGTTAATTTTGAATCATATCTAGTTATTTAAATTAGTTCATTCTTTAGGGTTTGAGAACCTTGGTCGTTCACCCTTCAATGCCCTTTATTACCCAGCTCTTACTACTTGAGCTATCATTCAGGGACAACTATATTTTTTGTAAATTTAGCTAAAAATGGGGGATTTGACTCATCTAAAGTGAGTTGAGTCACTTTAGAGGGTAAAGTAACTCATTACACCATTTTTCTGGTGCAATAAACTTCGAACTTCAGCCAAGTATGCTGCATAAGAATGTAAATATAGAGACTTCTTACCCGTGAGAACCTTGACGACGTCTATACAATCAAAACTGCAAATAAGCCTGCGGATTCCTTTTCGCTAAGCCATCTTCAAGCTTCTAATGACACCAAGAAGCTCAACCAGGAAAACCTCACCAGTACCTTCATAGCTAGAAAAAATGATAATCCAGCCCCCACAATGATCCCTTAGAAGGCCGCCACAACCCATAGTTGAGGAAGCACGGTTTAAGCTTCCATCGGCGTTCAATTTTGTCCAACCCAAATGATGAATGATTCAAACTGCTGTAGATAGATTTAGGTCGTCGTCATTCCCCTTCCCTGAGACTGCAAGAGATCTAGAGATATGATGCTGAACTTGCTCAAAGGGCCAAACCTTGCTCCTAAGAACCATATTATTTCTCCACCGCCAAATCCACCATAGGCTATGGAGGTAGTGCACCACTTCAACATGGTGAACCATAATATCAATCCAAATCCAATAATTAAGGTGGAAAAAGCATTAGAAGAACAAGCTATCGGAACAGAGCCAAAGTTATTATTCCGCAACCATGAAGACAATGGATAACGTCTTCCACCATGCGAGAGCATCCAGTACAAGCGGGACTATTGGCCAGATTACAAGAGAAACAATGAGCATTAACGAGGAGGGAATTACGAAGGATCAGCCTTATAAAGAACTTGTACTTCTCAAGGATGAGGAGTTTCCTCAAGCTAGCTCAAACCCGATTTTCCAACGAGTCCTGTGTTTGAGAAAGAAGCCAAGAATAACCAGAAGCAGTGGTATAACAACCATCAGAACAGTGATTCCACCTCAAAGAGTCTGGAAAACCCACAGTGATCACTTAGTTTGAAAACTCAATAAAAACAACCCAATCAACGGTGAGATGATTTACTTTAGAGAAGCCGGACTAAAAAATGGGTTGAAAAATAACTGAATTATTAAATATTAAATAATAATAAACAAATACTAGGAGGAAGAGAGAGAGAGAGGACGAGAGAGGGAGTGGTGGAGACAGCAACTCACAAGACACGCAGGCACATTGACACATCACACGCACCGCGCAGTGCAGAGCAAGAAATAAGAAGAGAGAGAGAGAGGGAGAGGGAGTAAAACAAAACAAAACAGACGTGACACTGGATATGTAGCAGAAGAAAAACCGCAGCACCCTTCCGCCTCTTCTCATCTCCGCCTCCACACACCACACACCACACCCTCACTCTCTCTCATCCCTCCGCTCCTTCCACTCCCCCCTCTCTCTGTGAGTTCGTTATCCTCTTCTCACGCCATTGCTCTCTCTCTCTCTCCCTCTCTCCCTCTCTCTGAATTCACCTTCTCTCTCTATCTTTTCTCAGGAGAAAGAGGTTGTTGCTGTTGTTGTTGTCGTTGTTGTTTGTTGCTGAAGAAGAAGAACAATGGAGTCGACGGAATCTTCATACGTGTCTTCTCCGGAGGGACCGAGGAAGCACCCTGCTTCGCCTCCTCCAGATTCCTCTTCTCCTCCTCCAGGTAACTACCGGATCCGATCTGATCTGCTTTCTCTCTCTTGCTCTCGCTCTCTGCTGTTCACAGTAATGTATGTCGCTCACTGAATGTCGTCGCTGTTATTGTGCACGGTCAACGTCTTCATTCCTAACCCTAATTGTTCGTATGCTGCTTCTGAATTAGATTTCGATTTTTTCTCAATTGGAAATAATAATCTCATGCCAGGATGTGGTTTTGTTTTTTTCTGTCTTAATCCACTTCTATTTTGGTAATTGAACGATTTAGCCTTACGATTTTGGAGTGGAGTGTCTTTTCTGGATGTAGAATTTTCTTCAATTGTTAATTTTTTAGAGGAAAATATTAAACCAAACCGCAAAAACAAACCAAAAAATGTAGAAAGAAAATTATGCACTCATGAAGTTACTGGATGTGAAGGAAAATATACATTTGTTTGTTTTCTTGTAATTTCTTAGAAGCAAAAGCAAATGGAATTCTGTAGAGAACATTTTGAGAAAGGTTGGACATGATTCAGTTTTCAATGAACTCAGGTCATATTCTTCTGCACCCTATTCCCAAATAAGAATGTGTCAGCTTTACCATACTACTGAAATTTCACTTAGGCTATTGCATTTCTAAGATTCAGTTCGGTATGCTTGTGGAATTGGGGGTGGAAAATTCAAGATGAGTTTGTCTTTTTTTTTTTTTCAATATCAAACTAACCTCGAAAGAAGCAGTTTTAGTTTAAACATAGGAACACTGGTTTCTGAGCTTTTGTTTCATCTGTAAGATGGAGTGAAAGCTTGGTTTCTTTTCTCTCCTTTTTATTATGTCCACGAAAGAAACGCATCATGTGCTTTTTCATATTCTTTTTATACTAGTCAGAACTATCATTTATTTTCGAAATGGTGATCAAAGGAGCATAGTTGGTTTCATAAGATGAGGAAAATTGTTCTTCAAATATAAAATCTGGAAGAGAATTATGTTATAGAATGGTCATGTCAGTTATGTGAAATTACAAAATTCAAACGGTTACTAAGTACTAACCTTCTATGAACTTTTCATTTGTTTTGTTTGATGTGTACAAAAAAGTACTTTATTCTTGGAAAAATGTAGCGGTAAGAATGCTTATGTAAAATTACGAAGTTTGAACTGTTGCAACCTTTTATTTTACTTTATATGTACCAGTATTGTTGTGGCTTCTTGTAAGCTTTGTTATGTTATTGATTTCTGTTCTGACATAGTGACATTTGATCCCATGTGAGTAAAACTTTAGTGCTACTGCATCTTGTGTTTTATTTTTATCTTCTATTATCTGCATGTTAATTTTCCCACAATTGTATTAGTTATACTTTGATTTGTATATATGTATAAGCTTTAATGAATTCCTTTGCTATTATTTTTACAAAATGTTTACCTCTTTCAGAATTCGCGGAAAAGCCAACATATGTTAGGTTTCTGGTATCAAACTCTGCAGCTGGTTCTGTTATTGGAAAGGGTGGTTCAACTATCACTGATTTTCAGTCACAGTCTGGAGCACGAATCCAGTTGTCACGCAATCATGAATTCTTTCCTGGAACTACTGACAGGATTATCATGGTATCTGGTTCAATAAATGAAATACTAAGAGCTGTGGAACTTATTCTTTCTAAGTTGCTCAGTGAGGTAATCTCCATGATGTTATTTAATCAGTTATTGGAAGAAAAAGAATGCTTCTAAGTTTTATTTGCCTTCTGTAATCAGCTTCAGAGTGAGGATGACAATGATGCTGAGCCAAAAACAAAAGTGAGACTTGTTGTTCCTAATGGTTCTTGTGGTGGAATAATTGGCAAGGGAGGTGCTACTATTAGGTACTATTCCTTTTCCGTGTCATTACAGTAGGACCTACTTGTTTGCTATGTTTATAAAAACATTGACTGGCTAGAGTAAGTTTTGATAATTACGCCTTTTAATTCATGTTCTGAGATTATGTCTTGATTTCAAGAGGCTATTTCTTGTATCAATGAGTGCTGGTTCTTTGTTGTCAGAACTATTATTTCTCTTTGCCGCCCCTCCAGCTAAAAAAGACAATGTTATTGTTAGGTCAACTATTATTTTTCATTGCAGAATCCTCTCTCTATGCTTTTACATTATTCGGAGATAGGGATAAAAAGCTTGGCTGATGCATTCTTTGCTTTTGATCAGGTCATTCATTGAAGAATCTCAGGCTAGCATTAAGATATCTCCGCAAGATAATAATTACTATGGACAGAATGATAGGCTAGTGACACTGACAGGAACTCTTGATGAGCAGATGCGTGCGATTGATCTAATTGTTTCTAAGTTAGCTGAAGATCCTCATTATTCACAGTCAATGAATTCTCCATTTTCATATTCTGGTTAGTGTCATTTATTTATACCATGGAATATCTCTTATCCAGATAAAATATGCTTTGTTCTGCAAAAGTAACATGTTTCGTGATGAATCATTATTGGTGAGTTTCATGCTATAAGTATAACTTTTTTTAACTTACATTTTAGGTGTTTACTTATCGGGTTATCCTGGTGTTCCATATACATATGTGGTTCCACCTGTTGCACCGCCGCCATACAATGCAATGAATTACAGATCTAATGGATCTAATGGCGTTGGAGCGAAGTTTCAGAACAGCAAGGTTCTTCTCATTCCATGAATTTAATCTTAACATTTCTAATTTGTAAATTGCCAAGCTCTCAGACACACTCAAAATAAAAGAAAGATATTAAGTTTCCATAGCTTCTTATACGAGTAGGCTGCTGATTGACATGGATACTGTGAAAATTGAAACTTGCATGAAAGATACCAGTTCTTGTGTTCCTCATGAAATTCCAGTTCCTATCTTCATACTCAATGTGATCATACTTAAATTTTTCTTATTCGTACACTACGTAGAATGAGTACACTGTACACATACAAGGAAAGATAAAATTAGTAATGGGTATATCTAGGAGGAGGTTAGAGTTACACCTATTAGCGACACTATGATGGAAACTCATGTAAGGTGGTTTGGTCATATACTCAATGTGATCATACTTAATTTTTTTTTCTAATTTGTACACTAAGTAGAATGAGTAGGCATACAAGAAAAGATAAAATTAGCGGTGGATATATCTGGGAGGAGGTTAGAGTTACACCTATAAGCGACAATATGACAGAAACTCATCTACGGTAGTTTGGTCATTTGAATAGAAGGCTAATGGAGGCTTAAGTGGAAAAGGTGGATCAAATCCAATATAGTTCAATTAAAAGGGTTAGTGGAAGGCCTAAGAAAACTTTAAGCGGAATTGTTAATAAATACCTTGTTCTAAATGGTTTAACTGAAAACATGGTTATGAGACAGTCTTTTGATAGAGTAGAATCTAATGATGTCTATGACTATAATCCATATTGCTGACTTCCCCTGGTGTGTTAAGGCTTGGTGATTGTTGTTATTGATGATGATGATGTTCATAATAACCAAACAAAGGTACAGCTGGTCCGCAAGTAAATATCATAATGAAAATAAGAGAGGGGAACAACAACTGAAGAAGCAGAATAGAAACCATATTCCTCAACCTTGTGTATCTTTTACTATGGATACCAACATAGTAAGGGAGTGAAATTCACTTATGACATATGCATCTTTAACGTACAGTAATGCTATTGTCTTGAGATTTAGTTTATCAGCTTTATGTAATGCAGTTTTATGGAATAGTGTTTGACTGTTGGAGTATACAGTTAATATACTCCAGATGTATAGGATTATAACTGAGTTTGTTAACTAAGCTGTTGAGTCAGCGCATGGGTGCACATGGATCAGTTACTAAGTAATTAACTGACTCTTATCATTAGTTGAACTTGTATCACAATTCATTCACTGAATACAGTCAGAAGTTTACTTCATGCTCTCTCTCTCTCTCTCTCTACGAAATCTAACATTGACAACTATGATTTTTGGTGATTCCATAACGATAGTCTTTTTATGAAGATAATATAAATAAACCAGACATGCACTCATTTCCAATCAAATAGGGAGTAAAGCTGTACCCTAGTCATTGCTACTTCATGAATATATCTTTGTGATTGTAGTTGCAGATTAGGAGTACGTTGTTTTGTGTCATTGCAGTTTTTCTTCAATGTGAAAGAAATCTTGAGACATATAAATGATTCTAAGCAATAAAATGTGGCATTTGATATTAACCGTTTTTCCTGTGTTTGTTTACGGAACTTCATCTGGTGTTTTTCTGGATGTGAATGAGTCGAATTCCTTATCCCTCGGTCTATTAGTGAACTATCTCTCCAGGGATTGCCACAACATTCTATTCGCTACCTCTCTCTGATTAGCGATAGGGGCTGTCAGCCAACACAGCGATAGGAGCGAGACGGCCAGAAGCGGAGGATCAATTGACTGGAAGGGACCTTAACTCCTCACGCAACACGCACTCTAATGATTCATGAAATGGATAAAAATATAAAATAGTTATAGTTATACATATATGTATATATACTTTAATTTTAGTATAGTTTTAAACTACTCTTTCGTATAGCGATTGGAATGACATTGATATAAGTGTTGCTAACTAACCAAATAGGCTGCAGTTTCGCATTTTAGGTAAACAATGCTTGGTTATCATCCCTATTTGTTGACATGAGTGGGTGCTAACATTTTTTTTATTACGGGAAGAAAATAAGCTTAGATATGATGGTTTAGGATTTCTAGGATCAAACATTGAAATCTTTGCATATTCATACAATGTGATAATTTTTTTTACAATACTTTCTTCAGTGGCTTTGTAATAACGCAAACTTATGGCAAAGTACCGAGTTTAAATTGGTGTAACTAAGGTGTGATATTAAATGTGTTCTCTTACATTTTACCTGATAGATGCAACTTGTACTCTGAATCTAGCTTCAGATGGTTTAAAGGCTAACTTGTCCATAATTAGGTTGAATTGACAGTCCAATTAGTTGAATGGGTCAGTCCAACATTTCAAATCATGATGATAACCTGTTTGGTTTGCTTGAGTTATGTTGGGGAGGTGGGGTAATATCTTACAAATATATGGAGATGTTAATATAAGTAACAGTCCTGAAATTAAAAACATGATAACTAGAGCGTGATTTTTTTTGTCAAATGAGAAAAATAATTGAGTTTCACTTTTTAGGGATCTGTTATTATATCTGGCTCACTTCCCTTGCATATCATTCTTGTATAATTCTTTTTCTTAATCATACAAATTCAGCATGCTATCATGAGATGTCAATTATTAATGGTGATTGGTGAATTCAGTGAATGAAAAGAACTACTCATCTTCTCTGTTTAAATCCTTGCATCCTTATGTAATTGTAATTTGTTCTATAAGAAGTATTCTTGTGTTGTTTTCCAGGAGGAGCGGAGTAACTCCCTGACCATTGGCGTTGCAGATGACCATGTAGGGTTGGTTGTTGGTCGTGGTGGAAAGAATATAATGGATATTAGTCAGGTTTGCTGATGATGCCTAACGGTATTACATGGGGTATTATAATGTGAATACTTATACAATAAACTAACTCGATTAATCTTTGGCTTTTCAGATTAGTGGGGCAAAGATAAAGATATCAGATAGGGGTGATTACATATCTGGAACAACTGATAGGTAGGAATAATTTTCACTCAAGATTTTGCTTCTTCACATAATTTGCGTCACCGCCTTTGTCTTACAAGTGTTCTATTTTCTTATTATACAGGAAAGTTACCATAACCGGATCGCAGAGAGCAATTCGTACAGCTGAAACCATGATTGTGCAGAAGGTTGCTTATGCCACTGAGAGAGTGATCGAGTAGTTTGCAGGTTCACTTGTCTACTGTTAGATGCTTAGTGAACCTGCTTGCTAATTGCTTATACATTTGCTGAATTTTGGGATTTGTTTACGTAAATTTGACATACTTTTGGAGATCTTTATTGTAGTGGGAGAGAGTTTTTCTTCTTCTTTGAATTGAGCACGGTCTTATAGGATTTCTTCTCAAACCCCCTTCGAAAGACAAAATCGATTGGAAATTGCATTTGTGCCTTTTCCCAATGTAGTATTTTAGAACTATATTCTTTTGTTGTATGTCAACAGTTGCTAATATCATATACAGCACGGTACTTATCGTAGCAGCGGTTGATCTTTCATTTTTCTTATTCTGCTTTAGTTGAACTTGCTACTATTTATTTTAATTTGATGGTTTCTTTGATTCATAAGATACATCATCATCATAGTTTAGTGTTTAGTATGATTTCTCCTCGAACAACGACATTATTTTGGGTGCGTCTCTTAACAGCACATGTGTATATATTTTATGTTTTAATATATTAATTAATACTTCACCAATAATTTCTATGGTTGCCATCGTTAGTGATTCCATTATCAATATTGTACTTTGTGAGAGTCCTCGCTTTTCAAGGTCAAGAGCTATATATGCGTTTAGTATGTTTGATGGTTTTGTGACAAGGATTTGTCAAACATTCCCTTTCAAAGCCATAATAATTAACATAGAAAATGCTTTTCACATTAAGTGTTGTGCCAAGTTTGTACCATTTAAAAGTTTAAGCATCTTGAGTTAAATGTATTAGTATTTGATTAAGAGAGGTATAATTTTTTTAATGTTTTCTTATTTTAGTAAGTCTTTTAGACAACGTAGCAATGTCGTTTACATTTTTATGCAGAAGACTAAATTACTATATAAATAAAAGGAAAGACAGTAGTTAAATATGCAAGTATAATTTGTAAATATTCTTTTCTGCACCGCAAGTCACCGATTTAAAACCAGTGTTACGTTTGATTCAAGAAAAAAAAGACAAGAATGTTCTTAGAAAGTGGAAGAAATATTACATAACTTCACTAAGTGTTCTTTTTTATTAATGTGATTGACATCACATGCAATGATGATCAAACATTGTAACATCTACAGTAACCACAATACTAACTACTATACCACCATGCAGGAAGACTGCAATTTATTTTGAATATATCATATATCTTAATAATATTGAATATTAATTAAAATAAAAATTAATGATTTCCTCCCCAACCAGAACCGTACCCTGAACCATAGCCAGAGCCAGAGCCACTGCCATAACCAGATCCTCCATTACCACCGCCCCCACCACCTCCACCTCCTCCTCCACCGCCGCCGCCACCACCACCACCACTGCCTCCTCCTTCACCATAGCCACCGCCTTCTCCGTAGCCAGAACCAGAACCATAGCCAGAACCCCCAGAACCTCCACCACCTCCTCCGCCTCTGCCACCCCCTCCACCTCCACCCCCACCTTTGCCACCACCGGACCCGTATCCTGACCCAGAGCCATATCCGGACCCATACCCTGAACCACCATTCCCACCACCTCCTCCTCCACCTCCTCCTCTACCACCACCACCTCCTCCTCCTCCTCCTATGGCTCCACCACCATACCCTTCACCCCCACCAGACCCTGAACCATAACCATAACCACGTCCACCAAGACCACCGCCACCACCTCCGCCTCCTCCTTCACCACCACCACCTCCTCCGCCACCTCTTCCACCCAATAACCTATCTGGCACCCTGACAGCAAAGGCAATGTCCACAATGAGCAAAACAATGAAAGCAGCTCCTATGACCTTGGAGCTGGCCATCTTACACCCCCACAAACTCAATGTTTGATAATAACACAAGTGATGAAAATGAGAATGTGATGATGTGAATGATTTCTGTATAAGAAAACACACACACTAACAATAGCAAGAATCTATTGCAGTACTGCTTCTTGTACTTTGATGCAAAATAAGTGAGTGGTAAGGGACCTATTTATACACGTTGTAAAGCTTGTTCTAGTATGTTCTTTTGATACACCTAATTAACAAGTTACTATTATATTGATGATATCATGATAATTTTGAAGGAACGTGTTTGGGGAGGATTTTGTTAGTGGTGGAGACTAGGGTGGTGTTAGTGGGTGGGTGTTTATATTTGGTGGTGGAATCTCTCACCTTTTGTCCTTTTCACCTTTTGCAATTCCTTTGATAAACACCTACTTACTATACAAACCTTTCTTCCACTTTTGACTTAAACTTTCTTATTCGTTTTATATTATTTGAAATGGGAAATATTAGCCAATTAGCTGCGTCCGCATTTTGTCAATCTGTTCACATATGTAGGCGACCATGTGTAATAAAGGCATGAGCATATACACAACCAGAAAATGTCAACCTAGTGTCACGACCCAAACGTTATTATTGTTTTTTAACACTGGTTTAACTGATTCAAAGCCGACACACAGTGTTAACAAAATCACTTAATTATAATTGGCGCCAACTAAGCGCTCACCCACCGACAATTAGCAACAAATTTTGGCCAACACTATATTCATTGGCCAGGTTAGCATGACGTTAAAGTGAACTGGAACAATCTATCTCATAGGCCGCTAATGTTCGATGATTTCTCCGCCCTGCCATTCATTTAAGCTCCTCCACTCTGAACTCCCTCAAACCTCAAACCCTCCCCCTATCTCCCCTCCCCCCCACCAGTTTCGCCCCCCATCCGCCCCTGCAATGCCATAACACCACTAGATCTGTCGCCTCCTTTATCCCTGCGATACCAAAATGCCACCTTTGCCTCCCTCCTCCCTCAGCCACCAGTTCACTCTCTCCGCCACCCTCACCCCCTCTCCCTCGGTTGGCCTTCCTCCCTTTGCTACTAAATCCGTCGCGGCGCCACTCATGCGGTAGCCACACCACCACCCTTTCCCCCTGCCACGAGTTCAAACTCTCCTTAACACTCACCTCTACCGCCCTCCTTCCCCACCTACCACTAGTTTCCCATGATGGCACCTTTGCCTCGCCACAATTTTTGACACCACCCTCGCCCCCATATCTCCAAGGTTTTTCTTCTTTTGCCTTTGCTAGAAAATATTTTCCGTCTAACTATGAATTGGTTTGCCAAAGTGGAATGAAGGAAGAACACATATTCACAATTAATGTTCACATATCCTAATTTGAACCTTGTGGTAATCCTTGAACAATAACTTTGAGTTCCCAATGATTTGACCTATACCGTTACCATATGGAAAAGGAGCGCACACACTATATAGGAAGGGACAGATTATTCACTTGGTAGATGATAAACCCAACGATGACATGTTTGCGAAAGGTGACAATGTTGAAATAAAAAAAACTTTGATGTTTTGATGTTGAATATGTATGAATTATATATAAAATTAAGAAACACTATTAGGAATTATTGAAAGGATATGACTTTACATTCTCTCTGACAAATTCATCATTTTATATGAACGTGTGATATTTATAAATAAGCTGCTGGATTGTTTTAATTTGATTATATCAAATTGTTGTAAGCATGTTTTTTATTATAATATGATTATTAATTTAAGGTGTGGATGAGCTAATTCGACATGTAAAAAAAAAAAAATTAGTACCACATGATAATGTGAAACTGATGAATTTAAAAAGTTACTGAAATAGTATAACAATAGGAAAAAAACTCTAAAATAATCTTAAATGTATTTCTAGGAGACATAAATCTTGACTATATTTAGATATCCACATATATATATTTTTAGCAAATATACACTCTCAAAATACATGATATCCAGATGCACCACTTATAAATGATACATCTGTACTACCACTTGTTTTAACTGTGTACCTTAGACAAAGCCGAGGAAAAGAACCTCCTCCAACTTCGATAACATTCAAATATATAATCATCAAATATGCAGATCAGTGACAGAAATCAGACATTTCTGTTAATTAGTAAGATCCACACTAATTTCTACCCTTCTTTAAGAGTAACTTGACCTCAAAATTCTATCAATGTCAAAACAATATGATCCAAATGCACAGCAAATTAAGGGAAAATAATGGAAATTCAAGTCTACCCTGCATGCGTGATCAATTAGCCTACTTTGCACACAACATTTTATTTTTTAAATTTGAACAAAAAGTTTATGCACCACAAACACACCCACTACCATACCCAACCTCTACAAATCTCAATCTTTCGGTGGGTGAGTTTTTCTACTTTCTTAAAATGCACTCTTAATTTATAGACCGACAAATGGCACTATACAACATATGTAGCTTCAGTCACTTAGTCACTTCCTGTATCGCACTATGCCTTCAATCATTAATCATTATAGAATTGTACCTCATATAAATGGGAACGGTGGACCATGCATATACATTTGTTGGATTTTGTAGCGGTTTTTAATTACTAATAATGTTGGCAACATAAAAAACCGTCACTAAAGTATAGACTGTGGAATGTCAAATGAAAACTGAATATCTAGATATCATCACTTTTCTGATAATTACTCTTCATACACGTGGTTTAATTTGAGGTGAATGTGTCCATAAAAAGATTTGAGGTGAATGTGAACGTTTAACACATTGATCTCTATCACTAAAAACTAATATATTGGTTATTGTGGTCATATCTATCAACTAGAAGATACATTCAAGTGGCAAACTCAAAAATAATGATTAAACTTAAGAGGCATGCACCACTTAAACGCAATGCTTACTTTTTAGTGGTACGCGTATATTTGTCTATCTTTCACTAAAAAAATGATATAGTGATCTTAAATTTGGATTAGAATCCAGAAACATATAAGTTTGAGCTAAACATACCTTAAATTTTAGTCTTTTTGTGGCTGGATAAGTTTGTTCACACTTAAACTACATTTCCATTAAGATAGGAAAAAAAGAAATGAGAAAGAAATAAAAGATATAATAAGTGATGTGACAAAGAAAGAAAAGAGAGAAATGTAGAAACAAAAAGTAGCAATGAAATAGACGAGAAAGATAAGTGTGAACGAATCATCATAACCCTTGGTGCTACTCAACTCTTAATTTTATCATTTTGCTGGCTGAAGTTGATTGATCACCTCATAATTTAGCGCTTATGATGGATGCATAGGCAATATCATAATTTTTTTTATAAAAGAAAAGTACATAGGTTCATGGGACAAGCCTAATTCTGTTCCTTGGTAAGAAAGCCCTGGTTTTAACTTTTGCACTGGTATTGTAGCTAGTAATGTATGTAAAAAGTGATACAATTTTGAAATTTTAACTCTAGAATTGCTAGCTGTTATTACATTAATGAACTAATTAGAGATCATAGGAAAAAAAGTTTTGTACATCATCATGTTGCTCTCAGTTAATCCTATTTTCTTTTACCGCTTTCATATTTTGTTGCCATATAACATGTTTGAGAATATCTCATTAATTTCTAGTTGATAACTTGTTACTCTGGCTATTCCTCCAATTTGAATTTGGACTATATATCACATGACCACAATATAAATTGTTTATTTTACTCTTCTTCTATGCAGATTATAAAAACTACAAAGAGGTGTGGTCATAAATATACCTATCTAAATACAAGGTGCTGAACTTTCCAATCATACAATTATTGAATATATATAGTTTATCCATGAATAAATTAATAGGAACACCAGAGCAATTTTTTTTTGAATGGGGGTAAAACTGCATTATTCTCCTTCACAAGCCCTATAAAACTTTCTCCTTTGCTGCTTCTTCTTCTTCTCCAGTAAACAAAAACATTAAAAGGAAACCAACATTACAAGAATTCAAATACAGGAAAGTTCTCTGAACTTTCTTTTAATTAAATTAATCATCAATTAGTCCTCTATGCAGCAGCAGGAATGTGGTTGAACTGGTCACACCTGCTCCTCACTTCTCCTTTCTTCCCAGTCTTCACTCCATACACAGAAAGCTTCTCCATTGCCCTTGCAAAGTCATGGAAGAATGCCTGCTCATCTTTTGCATAGAGCTCCACAAGTGGCCTTGTCCTTGGGTCCACTCCAAGAAGAGCATCAGAGGTCAAAAGTCCCAATCCTTTAAGCACATTCTGGAAGAATGCATTGTCAAATCTCCCTGGTGACCTCACATCATTGAATGCTGCCATTGAAGGGTCCTTGGTGTAGTTCTGGCACACCTGTAATACCATAGAAGATATCATTTTGTATATTTTGTATGATATGTTTTCTATTATCTTGTAAAAACTTAATCTTTTGAGATAATTAGTTTCTAACATGATATCAGAGCCCCCGTTACCAAGTGGTTTAGAGTTCGATTACATAATAGATGAGCCTGTGCATATCGAAGTGCTTTAAGTTTTTGGGACAATTGGATCTTGTTTGCACCATTTGGCCCATTTACTTGTCTTAGGTCACCATGGGTCTTGTTTGAACCCTTTGGCCCGTTTACCTTGTCTTGGTTCACCAAAGCCTTGTTCGACGCAACAAGGTTGGTGTCATGTAATTTTGCAGTCACAAGTTCGAGTCGTAGAATCAGCCTTTTGTGAAAATGCGAAATAAGACTGCTTACATTAAATTCACAAAGTGGTTCCGACCCCTCCATGTATCTCGCACATGGTGGGAGTTTTATAGCACCTGATTTGCTGTTTTTGTTAGGTGATATGTGTCTAAAATTTAGTCTGAATTTACCTGTCTCAACCCTGCAACCAATTTTGGGTGCATGGTAGGGTCTGCATCAGAGGTCTTGCTGAAGTTGAAGATCCTGTTGCTGAATTCCTTGCAGTGAGTGAAACCAATGGTGTGTGCACCAGTGAGAGCCACCATTTCATTGATAGTGAAATTCTTTGAAGTAAACTTGCTGATGATCTGATCCATGGTCATGTGCTGGTTAGGAAGATTGGATTCAATCCTTGAAGAATCAGAGACAAGGCTATCTTTCCTCCCAAGCCTGACATTGTAGTAGGGCCCACCCACCATCTTCACAAGGTCCCTTGTGGCCTGTGCTATGATGTCAGAGCAGGACACAACGCCAGGGCAGGCAAGTTCAAGAGCGTTCTTGATTCTCTGGATGACGTCGAAGGCGTCACCGGAGAGGGAGAGGTTCGACTCGGAGTCCCTCTCGGCGTGGGGGTTGTAGGCTGTGGAAGTGATGAGGATGGAGGCGTCGCAGCCGCCGGCGATGCAGTCGTGGAAGAAGAGGCGGAGGAGGCCGGGGGCGGTGGTGACGCTGGCGCTTTGCTTGGAGAAGACGTTTTCACGGACGATTTTGTCGAAGTCCGGGCATGTTTTCTTGTAGTAGTTGACGTTGAGCTTGGCGGAGGAGAAAGGGAGGGAGAGGAAGAGGATGAAGAGGAATGGTAATGGAGAAGGGAAAGCCATTGGATGGAAATTGGAAGGAAGGAAGGAAAATTTTATTAAAATGACTCAGTTTCTCTCCAAGAGAAGAGACTCCTTTGTGATCTTCCTCTCTTGGGTTGGTGGGTTGAGAAAGAAAATGAGAACCCCTTTGGGTTTGGGATGGATAAGGAGGGTACGGGGAAGAGAATGCATAAGAGGAGGGATTGCTAAGTTTGGAGGTTGAAGAAATGGTGTGGAAGGGAGGGGTTTAAGGAGGGTTGGTTTTGTGGGGTGTGCTATTTTTGCAACGGGAATTTGCTTCTTTTCTCTTTGGCTTCGTCAATGGACTTCTTTTGCATGCTATTTTTGGAATTCGTCATGAGTTCAGGGGAGTTTCTGGTTTCTCTTCTTTCGTTTATTACAACCTCCTCATTCAACGTGGAATGCTCTTTGTCCAACAAATTCAAAACCACAGTTTTTAGTGTGTTGTTTCTTATGCCATTTCTAGTGTTGATGATTTGTATCCTCTAAAAAAAAACTTATTAAAAAATATATAAAGAAAACAGAAATAGGTAAAAAATGAAAGAAAAATTCAGGTATATATGTATAAAAAATTCAAAACTCAAAAATAGATATGTATCTAGCAATTGTGTTGGAATTTGCCGGTAATTTTTGATTTATATATGTACATGACAACAAAAATAATTAAGTCTTATTTCATTTGGTAACATATTAACAACAATTAGTTTTAAAAAAAATAATTATATGTAATTTTTTTTTCAATTGCATGGTTACATTTTTTGGGTATTTTCTTGGTAAAAAAAATTAGTTATTGGGCCCAACGCACTTTGCATTTCCCTAAGCCCACCTCAAAACTCCAACTTTCCTTGGTGTTGAACAATTGCTTTTTTTACAACAAAAAAAAATAGAACAATTGCTTTGCGTTGACAAAAAATTGATTTCATGCATCAAAGACCAATTTTTTTATTAGAATAAATGCATTATCTATTATAAACCTTTCATACACAAAACTACCCCCTCTGTTCTAAATTATAAGACCTCATTCAGACAATCACGTTTATTAAGAAAAGATGTAATAATCTAGGTTTTATTTATTTTTATATAAGTATTTCATATATGTCCCTATTTAAAGCTAATTGATGTATTAATTGTATCTCACTTCAATACCCAAAAAATAATGAATGCAAGGGGTAAATTAGGGAAAACTACTTTTTTTTTTTTTCTGAAATCTAAAAGGGGTCTTATATTTTGGAACAACAAAGGGGTCTTATATTTTGGAACAACAAGTTTGTCTTTAAAGGGTCTTATAATTTGAAACGAGGGAGTAAATATTTGGTAGGGAGTTTTGCGGCTTACAATAGTCCTACGAGGACCTGAACAAAATACCTTAATGGGTAATCCATGTAGTTTAAGCAAAATAAAATAAAATCTACACAAACTCCCTTAAGGTATTTGAAATAATGAGGGAGGAAATGTTTTAACCTATTTGCCATACTCTCGTGGGCAACTTAAAAATAACACTATATAAGCTAATGAGTCTAAATCCATTAGTACTATAAGGTTTCTTAACTTTTCAATAAGATTAATGAAACCACTCCTAAGATGCATCTCCCTCTCTAAGATTTCAGAATGGTAGTCATATATCTTACTTTGGTGTGAAAACGTAATAAGAATAGCTTTATTGCGTTAAAAATGATTTGTCTTTATGATTTTGTATTTATAAATCATAATAAATAAATAAAAAGAAGAAAAGTTTTTAATAATAGGCCCTTATAGATGAAGAAAAATGTTAAAAGTTACTATATGAAATACAATTTTCCCAAATGTTAAGAGGTTGATATATGAAAAGGTTTTAAAGTAATTCCTTGCAACCGTAGCAACATCTTATTTTTCATCCAAGACTCTGTCATCATCATCATTTAGCTTTTCTATGGTGTTAACTTTATTTTTTGGAAGACCTTTCGAGGAAAGAACTTTTTATTCTTATCTCCATGCTTAAACTGATATAGATCTATGATCTTTGAGATTAAAATATGTTCTTCACCTACTATTAATTAGGAATCTTTATTCTTATAGGCATATTACCTTGATTAAAAATTCTTATCCCTAAACGCATACGACAATGTCAATATTGAGTTAAAATAGTTGAGTTTATCATTTTATTCTATAAGATAGCAGAATTTATAAATTAGTATCAATTATAATAGTAAAAAGAAACATATCATGTAGTATTGGCTCCTATTGAGCAAATTCTTTTCCTACCAAATTTCTCAATCTTATTTCTAGTATCTAAAATTCACATATTGTATCGAACGTGTGCAGCTTGAACTCTTATATTAAAAATTTGATTCCTGTAAACCGCAATTTTAAAAAGATCTTTGGCCACTCTTATTGAAATTCCAAGAGCAATTTAATAAAAAATTTCACCTATTGTTAGAATATTAACTAAAATACAAAAAATGTTGTAAAGAAAATAATAACTGAATATTCAGTTCAAAATAAAAAATAAAAAATAATAACCGAATATTCAGCAAAGTGTGTTTAAGTTTAATCATCGATCATTGGAGTTGTATGAAGTATGAACTATCGTTTTTTCCGTTGTGCTCGTGTCCGAACTCCGAAACAACAGTCTCTCGTGACGCCGACTATCGTTTGAGATCTCGACGGTGGCTATCGATCCGCCACCGTCCGATTTTCTCCTCCTCCGCTGCTTCAACGACGCCGTTTCGAGATCTGAAATCTCTCTCCCTCTCTCTCTCTCTCTCACTCTGATAACAGGTTCCAATGTCAATCACTCCCTTTCACTCTCTTCACATTCAATTCCAATACATTCAATCTCTACGTGCGCCAATTTCGAGTTTCCATGTCTTGAAATTGGGAATGATCGTTCTGTCGATCTCGATTTGCAATTTCAGATAAGCATTCCAAAAAATCACGTGACTCTGAATTCTGGAGTTTGGAAGTTTTTATTGAAACTTGTTAGTGTAGAGTAATGCCATACAATATTGACTTTGTAGTTGCAGAATCAACTTTTTTTTGTCTTGATTCCCTGAGTTTCATGGTTCTTCGGATTAAGTTCCTCAAAATGGATCCAGTATCTTGGACTATTGGCACCAATGTTTTAAATTGCGGACGCGGTACTTCATATTGCGGAGAATTGTTAATAAATGTGGCGGCCGAAAGCACGGTCTCATTGCGGTTTTGGAAACCTCCAAAACCTTGACGTTGCGGCCGAAATCACGGTCGTGGACCTTGATTTAACTTATGTATCCAGTGGCATTTAGCTTTACTTATAAATCCTTATTAACTATTCATATAATTTCTGTCATTCATCATGTGGTTCAATACATCAATCAACTAGACATATATGACTTGTTACCAGTCAATCACTGATCAATTTATTCCTGCCCTTTCTGTACAAAATTTGTTATTTGAGATCCTCTGCTTGTTTATGTTAGTTATCTTATATCTTATAACCTGAAGTGATGATTAATGTGAATTTAAACAGTTCTTCCTGGACTAAAGGAGAACTAGAGATATGGAAGTCAACAATTGGCATAAGGAGCTTACCTATGATCAATGGGTACCTGTCACTGTATCCGGTGCACGTCCACCTGCTCGCTACAAGGTTTTTTTGTCTTCTTCTTTGTGTCTGTCCCTTTTCCTTATTTTTGTTAGAGGATGGAAGAAAATTAAAAGGAAGACAGGGCAAGACCTTTTTAACAAAGACAGAAAAATAATTTACGATTCGGTCGTGTTATGAGTTATTTTGCTTTTGAATGCTGAAAATCCTTTGTTACTCTTAGTATCTTAACTGAACTTCTTCCTTACCCTTGGGCCAGATACTTATTTAGTTATTTGTACTTTCAATGTAGCATGCTGCAGCAATAGTTGATGAAAAATTGTACATTGCTGGTGGGAGTCGTAACGGTCGGAACTTATCTGATGTTCAGGTATACAGTGTGCTCAGATGCTTCAAAATTTTGGTATATTTGTAATGGTTCATAGGATTGAGCTGTTTGCAGGTTTTTGACTTCAGAAGTTTGACATGGTCTTCTCTGCAACTGAAAGCAAATGATGGAAAAGATGATGACAACATCTCACAGGAAATTCTTCCAGCCATATCTGGTCACAATATGGTAAAATTTTCTAATACCCAACTCTCTCTATGTGCCTATATATTATGGTATGCAATCTTACTTTCTTCGGTTTGGCAATTGATGAACCTTGAGATTTGGTAACCATCTGGACATATGATTTATTCTGATAGAGACTTGGAAATTTCTGCAGATTAGGTGGCGGGAGAAACTACTACTTCTTGGAGGCAGTTCAAGGGATTCTTCTGATAC
Source organism: Acmispon strigosus (assembly GCA_030819835.1). NCBI lineage: Eukaryota > Viridiplantae > Streptophyta > Magnoliopsida > Fabales > Fabaceae > Acmispon > Acmispon strigosus. The sequence goes on along the minus strand of JAUAMA010000003.1, from coordinate 67,384,342 downwards.
ATTAACAGGTTGATATCTGTATGGGGAATTTTTTTTTTATAAGTGCCTGATATCTGTAGCATGCTTGGTGGCAGTTAATGGGAATTTTTCTGATACATTAACAGGTTGATATCTGTACAATGTTTTTTAAAATGTTCACTGGACTTCTTGCAGTTCGATACATTGACATTGAAACAAGCCAGTTTGGAGTTATCAAGACCTCTGGAAGTGTTCCGGTAAGTGTGTTAATTGATTTAATGTTTGAAGTTCTGTCTGTGGATGTAAATTTTTTGTTTGGTTACGGTCTTAAATATCCTATTTTAAATGGGTTTAATGAAAATTTGGCTTTTCATGGAGGCAAATTGTGTTTTTGATCCATGTAGCTAACTCCAATACTGTGATAACGGTTGGTTGATGCGGTTGTTTTATCTTCTTTATGTTGCTTCCTTTTCTTTTTAAATTATATTGGATATTCAATTTGCGAAGAATATCTTCTTAATATCTACAAATGCAATGTGGGAGCCACATTCATTTTGGTTAAATAAAATTTTGAATGTTTTTAATTTATTTTTCCAGGTAGCCCGTGTGGGACAGTCTGCAACACTGGTTGGTTCTAGAGTGATATTGTTTGGTGGAGAAGATATGGGCAGGAAACTGTTGAATGATGTCCATGTTCTCGATCTCGAAAGTATGACTTGGCATATGGTTGAAACTACGTAAGTATTATCTATTTTACACTTTCAGAAAATGTTTTTTCATGCTTTAGAGATATTCCTTGTGACCATACCACTTTGGTCCATTTTGATAGGCAGACACCTCCAGCTCCTAGATACGATCATGCGGCTGCTATGCACGGAGAGCGGTACCTTCTGGTTTTTGGTGGTTGCTCTCATTCTGTCTTCTTCAATGATCTTCATTTGTTAGACTTGCAAACAGTAAGTGAATATTATTTTCAAACTTTTTTCACATGATTAATTGAATCAAAGTATATTGCTGCATGCATGTTAGGTGCACCCAAAAGTATTTTTGATATGATACTGTTAGACTGCTGATTACCCAAGTTTACACTAGGAAGAAATAGAATGACTGTAGAGACTTAAGGCATGTATGCGTTGACAGGAGATAGCAGCAAATAATATTCGCCCTCTGATAGCAGAATCAGAGGAATCTAATTTCGGGGAAATAATATCTCCTGTGACAATGGGATGCCTATGTGACATTGAAGGAGAGAAAGTGAATGATGAATTTGGGAAGATTGGGATGAAGGTGACGGGGGCAGGATTAGAAGATACACATGTGAATTGAGTGGAAAGGTTGGGAAGGAGGCAGCAGACCCCTCCAAGAGTCTGTACTATCTATTTGGTTGACCACATAGATTGGTTCTCACATCCTATGCCCAAAAGGATGGGCAAGTTGGTTCGAGTGTTTATGAATCAGACATTCTTTTTCTCAGTTTTCTTTATTTATTGGTGGTGGCTACTAAAACAGAGTGGAGAGTGAGAGGGTGAGAGGACCTTCTGTTATATAGACCTTTATTTATTACTGATAACATGGAATGAAAAAGAAGAACAAATTTATTCTTCCTTTCAAACTTCATATTTATTTCGAAATTATATTTCCCTATCCTGAAAATTGCTCAATTTTTTGCCGTTGATCTTCACAGTAGCTCTTTTCCCCCATTCTTACAAGTTTAGTATCAACAAACTAATGATCTCATTTTGTTCAGATGGAGTGGTCCCTACCACAAACTCAAGGTGATTTAGTATCTCCCAGGGCTGGACATGCTGGCATCACTATTGATGAAAGCTGGTACATAGTTGGTGGTGGAGATAATAGAAATGGTTTGTAAGCATTTTTTTCTTAATTGAAAAGTAGTAGTATTAGAGAAGGAGTAAATGCAAAATAAAAGGAAGTAAAATATTCTTCAAAGCGGAAAATTAAGAGAAGAAAAGATAAGTGGTAACAAAAAGAGAATCAATAATGTTGCATGGAAGTCCACTCCATGTGCATGTTAGAGATAATAACTAGCTTCAAACCTCATTAAGTTTTGCACTAGCATGAAACCATAAACACAATCCGACCTCAAAGCAAATCTAGGGGGAAAAGTTTCCCTTAAGAATGGGGTCATGTGGGCATTCTGCTTCAACCAAATATACCAGAAACTGCATAAAGCAGACTTAAAAAAAAATTGGCCTCCTGATTTTGATTGAAACCTTAAATGAACTGTAAAAAATTCTTAAAAGTGTAGGGGGTCAGTAAATTTAATATTAACTTCAATTATGCATACATTATGCTCTCCACATTTATGAAAACACACTATTCTTTCTGCACGTCTGATCATTTTCAAAACACAGGTTGCCCTGAAACCCTGGTGTTAGACATGTCTAAGCTTGTTTGGTCAGTATTGACTGCTGTGAAGCTAAAGGATCCACTTTCTAGTGAGGTAACTACTTGATTTGATCTATCTTTTTATATTTTTAATATATCTAGGAATGTTGTGGAGACGATTGTAATTCTCTCTCTTTCAAGATGTATATTTGAGTTGATTGCCATACCTGTGATCCATATTTTGAATATGATCATATATCTAGGGTTTTGAGTCTATTGCAGGAAATTTCTTTTGCCTTGAATAAAGAAATTAGTTTTTTTGAAACTGAAGTTTCTGTTGACTGGGATAATGTTTTCTTCTGAACACGGAGCCAGGGACCCGGAATTTTTCTTTTTCCTTTTTAGTAAAACACAGGGTGTCATCTTATTTCCGACATCAAGTGGTTGGGTAATCCATGACAGTGTGCAGAAAGTGGAATGTCTAATGACATTCATTTGCTATCAATCTACGTTTTTTTGAATTTAAGTGAGAGCGAGTGGTCTCACTAGTGAATTTAGAATGACAATTACCTACCAATAAGCTTTGAGAAACATGAAGAAATTTATCTATTAATATCTTGATATTATATGAGGTTCAAAAATGACAAAAATCTTACTTCAATTAAACCTGGATTTCATAATAACAAGATGTTATCAAATGAAGAATTTAGTCCGTGTCATGATGAGCCTTCATGCGTTTATCGCCTGTTTGATGAAGACAGACTATGCTGACTGTTTCTCCATATAAGCTTAAATTGACCTACTACCAGATGTGGGTTCTATCTTTTGCATACAGAATATATGTTTATATACATCGACTTTGCTTTTAGAGAAGAAGATTTCCCTTCATAAAATATGACGCATTCAAAACAAAAGGACAGGATGAATTTATTAAACTTAGCAAGGCCTCTGGCAGTTACATTCCACTGTGAAGAAAGTGAATCTAAAATTACAAAATTGATGCAGAATTCTTGCTGAATAAGGAAGCAATTGTAACTGTGTAAGTACATAGTTCCAAGCAGGTAGCAAAAGCATTTTTATCGACAGAGGCATTAACACTACATGTGGTACTGCAAGCAGTGAGTACTTGGGCCTACAATAGTAGGTCCATCACTTCCATTGAGAACAAAAACATGAAATCTTTCAGATTTGACAAAAATAGTAACCAACTCATGAATGATGATAAAACGAAAATAGGTCCATTACTTGGGTGCAAATTTAGGTTGACTTACCGGATTTATGAAATAAAACGAACTATCTTAGAGAGCAGAAAGAACTGCCACCTTGGGGATACAGCAGCAGCCTGAAAGGGTCGCCTTGAATGATGATAAAAACTTGAGAGGCTAGGTTGAAAAAGAACAAAAGTGAGACTTTGACTTTTTATAACTTGCTAAGTAACTAATCAATCAAAAAGGGTGGGTTTCTGCTTATATGTAATTCAATATGATAATAGTTCTGTGAGCAATTGCTTGGACAATAAAAGTGTGATATTCATTCCCTGTTATGTTAATGCACATTCTTTATCTAATGATTTACATATGATGTAAGTATTTATTGCTGATCAGGGTCTAAGTATCTGCTCAGCATGGATTGATGGAGAAAAGTATTTGTTAGCATTTGGTGGCTACAATGGGAGGTATAGCAATGAGGTATGTAAGATTGTACATCTCAACAGTGGACATTTAATAATTAATACCATTTATGTTGTCAAAATCTTAGCAACGGTTAGTTTTGTTGTAGTAGATGGATGAAATACATAGTTACTCGATTGACTTGGATTAAAGTAATATAGGCTCTACTCTGACATAATTGGGTCCAGATGGGTTTGTAAAGGAAAAAGAAAGGAAAACCAACTATTCTGTTAGTGCATGTTACTATGTTAGAAATGGTTTCTTGGAATTAGCTTTTTCTGTTTGATGATAACAATGGCTAGTTTCATTGCAAATCAGTCAGAATATTTTCTGGTTAGCTATGAGACCAGTGGTTCTCTATGTTACTAGTCAATGTTGAGCAGTAAGTGACATTTACACTAGAGCAAAAAACAATTGTCGTGGAGATCTAAATGAAAAGGTGGATGAGTGAACATAGAAGGAAAAAAAAAAGATTAGAACAAATGTCTGGGAGAAACTTGGAGAGAATATTACATAAAATCGCCTGAGGTGGTTTGTTTATGTTAATAGTAGACCAATGGAGGGGGCTTTAGTTAGTGTTAGACTATTCAGCCAGAAACTGAAGTAGTTAACATTTGATATTTAATATGAACAGTGTCCAATGGGATCAATTATCCATGTAGGATCTAGTGAGATAAGGTTTGATGTTGTGTCATGCAAACTTACTGTATCGAATTCAATCAAACTGAGTTCTACCTGGCATTATGTATTGCAAATGGCATGTTATTGCCACATTCCGAATTTGCTAGTTTTACATCTTTTAAATGCAAATTTCAAAGTAAAATTTTGGTGTACCGATAGTGGATTTCGTGGCTGATGGCTGGGCCTCTTGTAAATTTAGGTTTTTGTTATGAGACCCAAGGCAAAGGACTCCTTGCGTCCCAAGATTTTCCAGTCACCAGCAGCCGCTGCAGCAGCAGCTTCTGTTACTTCTGCTTATGCATTGTCTAAATCTGAGAAGTTGGATTTCATGCAACTAGATGATACAAATTCCAACTCACCTATAAATGGTCTTCCTCAAGATGATGAAATAGTAAAAATTGAAGCCGTTAAAGAAGAAAAAAGGTTGTTAGAACTGTCAATTGCAGAAGTCAGGGCTGAAAATTCTAAGCTTGGAGGTGAGATAGACGAAGTAAATAATACTCACACTGAATTGACCAAGGTATGTATTATCGTTTTCCTGTGAAGTTGCACCATAGTTTAATTGTAACTGTAGTTTTCATCATCAAATATGTATTTCAGGAACTACAATCAGTCCAAACACAACTTGTGGCTGAGAGATCAAGATGCTTTAACCTGGAGGTTAAAATTCGCTTCCTATTTTTCAAAGTATATTATGGCTTTATGGTTATGTAGGATTTGAGTATATTGATACTATACTGTTTGTTTCCAGGCCAAAATTGCAGAACTACAAAAGTTGTTGGAATCAATGCAGTCTGTGGAAGATCAGGTACAGGCTCTTCGGCAAAAGAAGTCTGCTCTGGACCAGGAGGTGGAGCGAGCTGCAACTGCTCAGAGGCAGAGTTCTGGTGGAGGTTGGCGATGGTTTGGTGGGAGCGAGAAATGAGAATCATGAGGGAACACCTGCTAAAGGTGATTTGGGAGTTGAGTCCGAGAAACTTCAACTTTCTTGCAAGCAGCAGCAGATTGTATCATGTAATTAATATGCTCTGGCAGAATTTGGCATTTCCTTGTTACAGGACTTTTGCGGTGTTTTTGTTGAGTTGAAATGGTAAGATGTTGAATTCCAATTTTGATGGATTGAAACTGTCAAGAGATGGGCACATAAGTTTTTTTTTGGTATTTGTAATTCATATTTTAACAGGTTTACATGTCTGATTCATTCCATACTCATGTTTCCATTAAATTCTATAGGATTTACTTTTATCTTATTCATTTGAGTTTATATTGATATCTTATGTTTAATTAAATTTCAATTTAATTAACAGTACGTTCAATTGCTTGAGGAATGGAAAATTTTATTTAATCTTAAGCATGATGACTTCTTTGGGCCACTTATGTTATCATCCGAAAGAATTCTTTGATTTGGAGACATGTGCAACTCCCCTGCCCCTTTTCACTTCATGGGTGGTCCTTTATGTGTGTTCTTGGGTCTTTGATTGATTCAAAGAAGAATGAAGGGTGGTGAGGGTTTGTTTTCGCCCTGTCCCTCCAATGAAATATGAGCTTATATTTTGATCAACGTTGTTACAATTGTAGTGCTACAGGCAATCAAACCTCGAAATTCGCAAAAAGATCAAAAGGATAAACAGTAATACTTCATTTTTATTTCGAGTTGCCGAGTTAAATTCTGATCTCATTGTGTCTAGTGAGTTGTGAATTGATTCTTATTTTCTTTTTGCCCAAATCCTTTTAGACATGCCCAAGTTTTATGAACATGGAATCTCTACTGACAAATTGAAGCTCTAAGCCTGCGTTAGGAAGTCTAGAACTAGCAACTTCAGCTATGCGTTCACATTCCACAGGAGCTGTAACAAATTTTCATGACAGTTGATGTGCACACAAAAAAGGTGAAAAAGCAAGCACCAAAAGAGAAGACCATTTTCCTAGTTCCAACTGAAATAGGAGGCCTCTTTTTTTCACCTATGAACAACTCTTAATAAACTAGAGACAAAGGAAAACATTCAGGAGAACTAACACTTGTGCCAAGGTTAATCATAACTTGGAGACCAGTTGATTTTTGTTTTGAGAAACAAGATTCTTGCGTAATATCTTGCCAGCAGCTGACCTTGGAATAGCATCAATGAAACTCACCCTTCTCACCTTCTTATATGGAGCCACCTGAAAATTTCTGAAGATTAGTTTGAGATAAAAGAAAGATATAAACTAAGCGTGTGTTTGAATCAGCGTTGTCAAAATTGATTGTGGATAGAATTGATTAGGGTAAAATTAATAATGGTAAAAGTGAGCAGAAATTGAAGTGATTTATGTTTGGATATTCTATAGCGTAATGTTGTGAAACTAATGATGGTAAAAGTGAGCAGAAACTGAAGTGATTTATGTTCGGATATTCTATAGCGTAATGTTGTGAAATAACACGATTCATTATGTCCACGGCTCAAGCTAGGATTTGTAGCTTCGTCCTTGAATTGATTTTGGAGTTAGAATCAATTGGGAAATTAAATATGCAAATATCCAAAAAGTGATTTTGACAATAGAAAATCAATTCTTACACTTACAAATGTGAAACCAAACATAGTCAGAAACATATGAAAGTGAGGAGGTAGGAGCTAAGAGCCTAAGACTGACCTGGCCTGCAACAAATTGAATGACTTGGTCTTCTGAAAGTTCAGAACCAGCTGCTCTGACCACATATGCCATTGGTATCTGGCCACTTTCTTCATCTTTAACCCTGCAACATATCTTTCCTCATGAGAAAGTAACAGATAGAATGAAAATGAGGGTGAAAAGAAAACTTGCTGAGGATAACACACGGTATAACTGCTGCATCAACAATATGTGGATGACTTAGCAGCAAAGATTCCAATTCTGCTGGAGCCACCTGACACAAGAAATCCATACATGAATTAATGAAAACTGAAGAAAATTTTCAGGTTCCAATTTCCAAACTCAAATTGATACCTTAAAACTAAACAAAGTTACTGATATTCAACTACTTAAGAATGAAACTATTATGGCTTTGAGTACCTGATACCCTTTGTGCTTGATTAGCTCCTTTATCCTTTCAACCACATGAACAAATCCATTCTCATCAATATAACCAAGATCACCAGTCCTCAACCAACCTTCTGAATCAACCGTTGCAGTCGTCGCCTCCACATTTCCTAGATACTCTTTCATGATAGTAGGACTTTTCAGCCACAACTCTCCTTCCTTAAGAGGAGGCAAAGCCTTTCCTGTTTCAGTGTCCACAACTTTTGCACAAAAAGTTGGAATCAGCTTCCCACATGAATCTAAATGAGCTTTAGCATCTTTGTCTGACACAAAAAATGTTGCCCCAGCACTACTTTCTGTTAGGCCATAACCTTGCCTCAGCTCAACCCAAGGAAACACCTTCCTGAACTCCTTTGCCACTTCCTTACTCAGAGGTGCAGCCCCTGAACCCACCCTTTTTACACTGGACAAGGCACACCCAAGTTTGCTTGCATTTTTTACTAGTGCATGGATCACTGGTGGCACTGCTGGTAAGTTATTAACTTTGTGCTTCTGGATTGCAATGATCATAGCTTCGAAGTCAAATTTCTGCATCAAAATTGTTGTAACACCAATAGACAACAACCCCAATCCAAAGAACACCAGTCCATAGATGTGAAACATTGGAATGAAGGCCAAGAAAACATCATCTTGTGATGCAGATACATCAGCAGACCATGAGAGTATTTTCATTATACCAATGAGATTTGCATGAGTCAAAACCACACCTTTGCTTACGCCGGTTGTCCCGGAAGAGTAAAGTATAGCAGCAGTGTCTGACTGTGCCACAGGAACATGTGGAAACTCAGGTGAATTATAGCAACCTTCTATTAACTCTTCAACTGATAACATGTTCTTATCAGATGGATGAGAGGTGAGAATTGTAGGAACCCCGGTTCGGACTAATTTGTGAAGCTCTTCTGGTGCTGAGATGGCTAGTTTAGCACTTGAATCATGTACTTGCTTTGCAATTTCTGACTCAGTGTTGAGGGGGTTGGCAGTTGTCAGAATTGCTCCAACTGATAACACAGCTAGGCATACGGTTGAGTACAAGATTGAGTTTGGGGATAGCACAAACACCACATCCCCTTTCCTTACCTCAAGTCCATGGAACAAAGCTGATGCAAGGGAGTGAATAGAGCGGCGAAGCTCGCCGTAGCTTAGTCTCTGGTTAGTAGCTGAATCAATGAATGCAATTCTTGCATCAGCAAGGTCTGCATGTGGGAAGTGTGATAGCACAAGGTTGGCAGTGTTGAGGTTAGGATTTGTTGGGATTTCATGCTTGGTGCCAAGGCTAACAAGAGAGTGATAAATGCCTGTTCTTGAATTATAGCCACTGCTGCTATCAAATGGAGGGAGAGATTTACCAGATTCTTCTTCAATGGATGATGACCAAACTTCCTCTCCTGACATTATTCTTCTTCTGTTAACAATGTTGTGAGGCTGAGGCAAAATGAGAGTGAGCCTTAAACAAAATATATACAATGCTTCATTTGGTAATGGACTAGGAGCAACATTGTTAACTATGTCAGTTGTAGTAAGGACAAGATTAATCAGAAAACTATTTTTTTTCTTTCTTAATTTTATGTTGCCGGCCAGGAGAGTGATAGGTATTTAGTAGCTAATGGGTATATACTTGATGGTGTGTGCAGAGTCCAAGAGAAACAATTGAAAAATGAATATTGTCTTGTTGATAGTTATTTGATATATCTTCTTGTCATCTTAAACAAAAATAATGTATTGGAAATATCTAATATCTCAATGGGAGGACTCTTTGTTTTTATAGTGTGCACTAACGTATAAGACCGACGACAGTTATGACACTTATTCTCGATTAAATGTTTAAAGAACTCAATTATTAATCAGATGTGTTGTATTTCGTTGGTGGTTTAGCTTTGTTCGTGCTAGGGTAAGTTTATGCAATCTGAAGATCATTTGACATGCTAAACAAAATCGGTTAGAAATAGTCATCTTATATGAGCTTATACATCTTCTTCTGTTTATTATATATATTAAATATTTAAATGTGATGTGTAAATTATAGCGTCCACGCTTCGACCGATGTTTGCTAGCAAAAACGCTTATATGCCACTTCTAACATTTGCTCATCTTTTTTATCTTACCAATCCAAAGTTATTTAATATGCATTAACTCTCTTTTTTTAAGAAACTTTAGGCTATGTTTGGATTGGTGGTGCGGGGTGAAATAAGATGGAATGAGATGATAATGTTCTAAGTTTTGTTGTTTAGGTTTAATGAAGGGTGAGATGGGATGAGAAGGAAAAGAGTGGGATGGATACCCTCCAATCTTATTTAATCTCATATTTTTCTTCCCACCTAATTTAGGGGTATCGACTAAGATCATAAAATACCCAAGAGATTTTCATTCCGCTTCGCTCCGCTTAATTCCGTCTCATTATATCCCATCCCATCTCAACATGTCCTCTACCATTAATTCAAACACAACCTAGGGTGAGGAGATTGTGCCTTAGTCTAAGGCAGCTAGGCTCAAATAACACTTACAAAAGACTTACATTTAATATGAAATCTTATGTTAAGGAACACTGAGATGATTTTAAGAGGTCTTATAAAAAAGAACAGGGTGAGTATAACTTAATATTAAATAAGGTTAATTAAATCAAATTATATATCAATTAATAAAATTTTAAACTGTGTATACCTTTGTTTGAAGAAAAATTCGCAAATAAGATGAAACCCGTTATGATGAATGTTAACACACATAACAAATGGAAGCGGAAAAATAGTGATAACCAAAGAGACACTTACTATCATCCAAGTGATTTTAGGCTGTGAAAATTGATTATGAGGATCTTAACGCAACTGCGTTGAAATAGACAAAGTAGCGTAAAAGAGATGATATGAACAAATTGTTGCCACTACTCACAAGCCACACAATGATTCAACTATAGAAAACGACAATACCTTAGCAAGTTCCTATCAAATTCTCTTGGACCACCACTATTTCCTCTTAAAGTCTTCAAATCGTCTTCATCAATAACCAAGCAACATTGACAAAAAAATATATTGAGAGACGTATCTACACTATATCTTTAATTTTGAGTCTTCATTCTGGACTCTCATTAAGCCACGTCATATCTCTAATTTTGAGCTCTCATTTTGGACTCTCATTAATTCACGTCACTATCTTTTAAAAAAATATCTAATTTAGACATTTTTTATGAGATTTTAATCTAATTAATGACCTCAACGAATGAAACTTTAATGAGATTTAATTAAAGTGTATTAAATTTGTGAATTAAAGTGTATTAATTATCATTGAATTACTTTCCAATATACTTGAAGCTAATACCGATAATTAATAAAGACTAATTTGAAAAAATAAAGATGTGGTGGAATTTGAAAACAATCAAAGTTGAAATAGAATATATAGAAATTTATTTGTATTAAATTAATAATATTGGGCAGTGCAATTTGAAATAATTTAAATTTGAAATGAAAGAAGTAAATTAATTGCATTATTGAGGTATGTGAGTGTTTTAGCAGCCCACTATTAAAGGTAAATAAATTGTATTAACCAATGAAAAAATTACATGTGACATGTATATTTCAATATGACCTGCATTTGAGATTGGACACTATATCTATAATTTTGAGTCATCATTCTGGACTCTCATTAATCCATGCACGTCATTATCTTTTAAAAAATATTCTCTAATTTAGACATTTATTATGAGATTTTAATCTAATCAATGACCTCAATGAATGAAACTTTAATGAGGTTTGATCAAAAGTTGACATTTGGGATTTTGAGGTGGGTGTTTGTCTTGAGGTGCAAAATATCTGAGGGAAAAGATGTTCTATCAATCCAATTATATTATTTGGCTTAAAAAAGAAATCTAATTATATTTGTATACTAATGGACAAATCTAATTATATTTGTTTAGGGTTTAGGGTGTAGTTTTTTTTTTTTAAATTACCTAACTAGTATAAATTGCCACTCTAAATGGTGATATTTTTTTTAATAAATCCTCATTGCCGGTCGCGACACACTTTTTTTTTTACTTCCTTTCTTAGTATGCAAACTAATCCGTCACAAATTTCGTGGTATATAATGTAAAAGGAATTAGTCATGGAACATGGAAGGAGAAGTTTTCCGTTGCAAAGTACTTAGTGACGGAATTGATTTGCGACGAAGTCTATTACGTCACAAAATTCTAGTGAATAATATTAGATGAATTAGCGAGGGAATTTTGAGAGGGGATTTTCCATCGAAAAAAATAATGGTGGAATATTTCTTGGGATGAAAATTTTCTCTCTCCATCTTCCGTCACTAATACCTTTTATATTATATATCAGGATTTTGTGATATATTTGTTTCCGTCACTAAGAAATAAAGTAAAAAACAAAATTGTCACCACTAGCAGTGGCGATTTCTTAAAAAAAATAGGTATCACCACTTATAGTGGTCATTTATACTACTAAGGTAATTAAAAGAAAGCTACAATATAATGGTAAATAAATTTCAAAGTACGCTCTATTGGTAAAAAAAAACCAAGTAAAACATATGATTAAAATTTGAAATTAAAAATCACGCGGCTTGACACATACCAATTGTCATCAAGTAAAAAAAATGGAAAATATTGTTTGCGTCTCCAAAAGGATTAAATGGAATAAACATCACTTCGTATTAAAAAATAAATGTTTAAGCAATTGAAAGTTATATTGTATTTGCGTAGCGGTTCTACAAGTCGGTGGAGCCATAGTCATCAGCCCGCCGCCGCAGAAGGTGGTGGTTGGGTTTGAGGGAAGAGGAAGAGGAAAATGGGGAGAGGAGGAGGGTTTGGAAGTGATTAAAAAAATTTGATGGACTAAAACTAATGCAAAATGTCCATATGAACACCCTTCATTCGCAACAATCGTAGAGGGAGCACACCTTGCATTCGATCTCAAAGCAATGGGGTACACCAACGGCTGATGATGTGCTCTCTCGCATGGGTACCACATCATGACATAGTCTCCAAGCAAGGTCTTTCAGTGCTTTAACCTTCCAAAACCTTTTCTAGAAACTTATTGGAGCCACAAATATCGTGGAGGAAGAGGCAGCAACTATGGCCTCTTGATTCCGGATGAAAACATAGCTGATTTTGCTGAATATTGACCATCCTTTGAGGCTGGCCATAAAACTTCATTCTTTGCAGAAAAAAGAGAGATAGGAATAGAAACAATATGATCAACAATCCTAGGAGGGAAAACAAAAAGTAATGTCGTCGGGATCCAAAATCAATTAAATCAGAAACATAACGCACATCCGTTGCCGGTGTGGTTTCACACCCGATAGGGAAGAATGAAAACGATGGTATCCAATTATCATGCCAAACATGCACATTAGAGTCATTTCCTATCTTCCAAGTACACCTCTTCTTAACCATCCATCCGGCCTGAAAAATACTAGACCAAACATAGCTTGTTCTATAACCCTTCGATACTTTCCAAATCGAGCACCTAGGGAACTAAACCGCTTTGAAAACTTGGCCAAACAGAGAAACCAACCTTTTGAGAAGCCTCCACCAATTTTTAGCCATTAAGGAATCATTAAATGCTTTAAACTCTTTAAAATCAAGCCCCCCATCAAGATTTGAGGCTTTCATTTTCTTCCAACTCAACCAATGCAAACTTTACTTTGAAGCATCCCCGCTCCAATCAAACTTTGAAATCATACTCTCTATATGTGAGCAAAGGCTAGCAGGTAAAGAGAAACATGACATAACATAGGAAGGAATCGCTTGAGCAACCGCTTTAATCAACACTTCTCGCCTTGTTCGGAAAAGAACCTTCTCCTTCCAACCTTTAAGCTTCTTCCAAACACAATCCTTAATAAAACTGAAGATTTGGGTCTTCGACTTCCCAATAATGATTGAAAGCCCCAAATACTTCTCATAACTCTCAAGTGTTTTTACACCTAAAAACTGAGTAAGCTCATGAAGACTGAAAGTAGGAACATTTAGGCGACATTAGTTAAACTACTAATTTTTTACTAATTCAAATACATCAACTATTTGTGCTGAATGAATTTACATCCAATAATTGCATGATCAAGTTGTTTTTTTCTTTCTCCAAAATGGTGTATCAATTGTCTATGTCACTCCAAACGAAACTAGAAAAAATTGTGTAAGACGACAAAAATTTAACAAATTAAATAAAATCAACAATAACTAATTAGAAGAGATTGTATACGTTTATTTAGCGCGAATATTACACTTGGATACTACTTCCTCAATTTCATTTTATAAGAATTCATAAAGACATTATTGGTTTTCCTAATATAAGACCCTTACTAAATTTTATGAATATTTATTATCTTCTTCCATATAAACCTTTGGTATTTATTTAATTTTTGTAATTTTAAAGTTTTGACTACCACTAATAATTAGTTATATTTCACACTACTAAATTTATTTATTATAGGTAAATATGGAAGATTGTATAAACTTTTTAAAAACAAATACATTAATTGATCTGATTACATGTCATGTCACTCTATTCTCCTACACACTAAATGAAAAACGAGTTAAATATTTTTTACACTTTCAAAATACCAAATACGATAAATTTTCACTTAATAAATCTTCATTTAGTGCGTAGAAGAATTCGTAAAAGAATTTAAACATCCACATTATAAAGAGAGGCTAAGGCCCCGTTTGGAAGAGCTTATTTGAGCTTATATTATAGCATAAGCAATTATGCAAGCGTTTCGGAGAGCTTATATAAATAACTTATGACCTACTTATAAGCTGTTTTGAGCTTATTTTCATAAGCTATTCAGAGTAGCTTATGAAAAAGAGCTTATGCTTATATATATCTTATTTTTAATTCATTATAATAAATTTATTAAAAGAGCTTATTGATAAGCGCTTATGCCATAAGCGCTTATGATCATAAACACTTAATTAAGCTGTTTTCCCAAACAGGACCTAACTCTTGTACCTAGAGTTTTATTCCATGAAAACGACTTGAATTTGAGATAAAAAGGAAAATGAAACACATAGCAGTTAAAACGACCATCCATGCATTTAGAGAGAATTTGAGTATTAAAATGACAAAAATCCATATAGAATAGATGCTGAAATAAGTTGTGGATGATGTTTACTGAGAAGCTTGACAAGTGTCGAGTCCATGGCCTTATACTGCATTTCAAATCATCCTCTTGTTCCCCCTCCCCTCCTTTTTTCTTCCCTTCTTCAACTTTTCTGCTTCTCTCCCTCCACTTTGCAACTTCTCAACAAAACGCCATCTCTCCTCATACACAAAGTGTTGCTTTCACTCTCTACAAGAAGCAGAAAAAGTGCTTCTTGAGTTCTCTCTATCTGCTGTCATGGCTGTGGCACAGTTCAACCCCACTTACACAAAAACCCATCTTCACTCATCACAATCTTCATTTCTATTTAGGAGCCTCCCTGGGCACCGCCAGTGCGCTTTTGCACCGCCTCATAGAGCCCAACATGCCAGTATTTCTTGCTCTGTTGCTCCAAAGTAAGCAACTTTATTGTTCTTTTCATTCAACTGGTTAATTGGGTCTCATTGAATTTTCCTCCTTCTATTGCTTGCTCAGTGAAGTGCAGGTGCCAGCTGTACAAACCCAGGATCCCAAGACCAAGCCTGAATGCTATGGGGTCTTCTGCCTTACCTATGATTTGAAGGCTGTGAGTACCCCCTCCCCCTTTTTTATTTCATCCATGTATATGTGTTGTTTTGTGCTTGTATTGAATCCAAATTGTGGGTTTTGTATATCATTCTCTGATTAAGTTTCTTCTCCACTGCTTTTTGCTGTGGATTTTGATTGGTTAATGATGTTTTTTCTATATGTGCTATGTTTTGGATATATACATAGAACTTGATTGGTGTATCACTGTCTTTAACTGCACTTAGCTTAAATCCTCTTCTGCTGTTGTGGTCTGTCTGTCTTTAACTGGACAAAGCTTGATTCCTCCTCTTTTGTTAAGTTTGTGGTCTGATGAGTTGCCTGAACTTTACTTTTAAACACAATAGACAGCCGATAGGTGTCAAGGATATTATTGTTCGTCTCCCGTGACCTAACTGTCTTTCTCAGGGCTGTCAAAATGCACAACTTATAGCATGTTTAGAATACTTGAGATCAACTTTTTTTTTTCTCAAAATCAATTGTGGCACCTAGAATCTACTCACAGTTTATCCCTAGAATTGATTTTGACTTTAGAATCAATTGTAGAAAGTAGGAAGTAATTTGTACATGTGATTCTATTGGCTATTTGATGTCAGAAAACAGTTAAGTTTGTCATTCTCAGCTGTATGTCTTATAGAAACATTTTGTGGATGTGTTTGCAGGAAGAAGAGACAAGATCCTGGAAGAAATTAATAAACATTGCAGTCTCAGGTGCTGCTGGAATGATTTCCAACCATCTACTTTTCAAGGTGAATCATGAACGTATCTTGGGTTTAAATTTGGATTTATGTTAAGCACATTAGAATTTTCAACTCATCTATTTCTTATCTCAGTTCATCTATTTTCAATAATTTTCTTATTATATCAGTAATCTCAGATTGGGATTTAAAGTCACTGGAAAGGGTGTAATTGTTGTCTATCATAAAATTTGATATTGCTGCATAGCATCTTCGAACTTGGCATTTATGTTTTATTGTATAAATTTATTACGATCATCACATGCCTCGATGAGCTGCACATTATGTTGTTGAGCACGTATATACATCACTTTGCGTTTAAATTTACTTATGTTACTCGTCATACAGAGGTATTTGAACTCACCACTAACAATAAATTTGAGCTTTATCTGGTGGCTGTTTAACTTTCTTTTATCTTTGTTACATGCAATAGAAATTGAATCTGGCAAAATCCTAAATTGAAGATATGGTGGGGTCTTTAACTTAATTTTCTAAAAAAATTCTACATCATGTTAACTGTCAATCAGAAAATTTTAATTTACATGTAATTTAAGATTTCCTTTTACGAGAGAATCACTCATGCCCTTAATTGTCATGCAATGTAGTTTGACATTGGAATATGAATTGGTTTATTATGTCAGCTTGCATCTGGTGAAGTTTTTGGTCCAAATCAACCTGTTGCTCTGAAATTATTAGGATCAGAAAGGTCATTCCAAGCTCTTGAAGGTATGCTTCCTCCATATAGAGAATTTGGCATTTGCTTTTTCCTAAATATGTAAAACTAACCCAGCCTCCTCCACCTTCCAACTCTTTGTGGCTCTAAAATAACTCAATAAAAAAACCTAGAGTTTATTATTTAGCCTTTTTCTTATAACAGATATTAAATGCGAAATTAGTTAATGTAGCATCTGCTGTGGAAGATGTGTATAAAAACAAAACTGGAGAATCATGAGGATACAGAAGTATGTAAAATAATTGAAGGTTATTACGTAAAGAGATGAGTAAAAGCCAAGAGTTGGTCATGATTAAGAGAAGAGAACAAGCGAATTACTTTTTTCCATTTTGATTTACCTAGTTCATATCTTTGCTTTAAGAAAGATAGAAGATACACCATAATATCTCACTGTTTTTTCTGTATCCGTGCATCATAGTATGTAGCACTTCTCTATGGTTTTCAATCTGAGTGTACTAATTCAACATGCAGGTGTTGCAATGGAACTGGAGGACTCTTTGTTTCCTCTGTTACGGGAGGTGAGCATTGGTATTGATCCTTATGAGGTGTTCCAAGATGCAGATTGGGCTTTGCTAATAGGTGCAAAGCCTCGAGGACCTGGCATGGAGCGTGCAGACTTGTTAGACATAAATGGGAAGATTTATGCCGAGCAGGTAAAATGGTATTCAAATTTAAGCCAGATAAATTGTTTTCTCCTAAAAGGAAGTTAGCTATACTGACCCATGTGTACAACAGGGAAAAGCTCTAAATGCTGTGGCATCGCGCAATGTTAAAGTCGTAGTTGTCGGAAACCCTTGCAATACAAAGTCAGTTTGGTGTTTCATGTGTAAACTTGAATTTGCATGTTGTGCCTGTTGATGCTAATGTTCTTGTGTATTTTAATGCAGTGCATTAATATGCTTGAAGAATGCTCCTAATATTCCTGCAAAAAACTTTCATGCTTTAACTCGGTTAGATGAGAATAGAGCAAAATGTCAGGTAACAAAGTTTATAAACTTCACTTAAGAAAAAATATTTGTTCTACAGCAGAAGAAATAACAACTTTCTTCTCTGCATTGCATAATTAAATTCGCAGCTAGCTCTCAAGGCGGGTGTCTTCTATGACAAAGTGTCAAATATGACAATATGGGGCAACCACTCAACTACTCAGGTCATTGAAGGATCAAGACTAGAATAATGTGCCTGAATTGAGTTTCTTGAACTCTCTTTTATGATATGGTGTTAACTTGTTAACAGGTTCCCGACTTCTTAAATGCCAGAATTGACGGTGTTCCCGTCACAGATGTTGTTAAGGATCTCAAGTGGTTAAAGGAGGAATTCACTGAAAAGGTTCAAAAGGTAAAATTTGTATTAAGCATCCGTAATTAAATATGAGAAATAGAAATGTATAATTTCCATGTCTTAGAGCTGACAAGGTAATTGTTGAATTGGCAGAGAGGTGGTGTGCTTATTCAAAAATGGGGAAGATCATCAGCTGCTTCAACTGCTGTGTCGATAGTTGATGCAATGCGATCTTTAGTTACTCCTACTCCCGAGGGTGATTGGTTTTCTTCTGGTGTAAGTTGATATTAAATGACCTCATATATTTACTTGGTATAGAAAGTAGACGAGCTTCTCAGCAAGCTTGTTTTACAACTTCACTCATCTGAACAACTAACAGAAACAGAAAAAGGGACATAATTTTTTTCCACTTCATAAAATATGTTGTTTTAAAGCTCAATTAAAAGTCTTGTAACCAGTTCCTTTCTAACAACTTCAAACATGGAATAGCCTTCATTTACGCATCCAATGTTCTTTCATTCTTTTCTGTTTTCTAGTTTATACTCCAATCACAAAGTGTGTAATTGCAATACTAGGTATATAGCAGTGGAAATCCTTATGGAATAGCTGAAGATATTGTTTTCAGCATGCCATGCCGATCAAAGGTGATTGTTTGTGGCTATCATGTTCTTCATTCTTTTTAACTTCTAAAATTGCTTTAGTTCCTCCAATGACAACAATCTTTATCCATTAGGGAGATGGTGATTATGAACTTGCCAAGGATGTTCTAATTGACGACTACCTCCGACAGCGAATAGCCAAGGTAAGTGTGAAACTTCATATTTAGTATATGAAGAAAAAATTACCTTCAGTATCATGTAAATGCAATTACAATTATGAAATTTGCACTATGTACTAGCCACTAGGTGCCCCCTTGTATAAACAAGTTTTCTGTCAAAAGAACATTATGATGCAGTTTAACTTAGATTATTCATGTGCACATCATATTTTGCAGTCTGAAGCTGAATTGTTAGCAGAGAAGAGATGTGTGGCTCACCTAACAGGCGAGGTAAACATCATTCCTTTAGTTCCTTCTGTTCATACTCATGATCTTCACTGTTACCTAAACATATTCTTTCTTATCAGGGAATTGCTGTTTGTGATCTACCTGGTGATACCATGCTCCCTGGAGAGATGTAACAAGCCAATCTCCTGAATGTCAAAGCAAAGCAGATACTGAGATAAGATCACACTAATTGATGTAGAATAATGGTTGTTATGGAATAAGGGTGCAAAATATTTACTTAGCAATAACACAAGTATGAAAACATTCATTTGATTTTGAAACCATCAATAATGTGAGTAAAAGTAATTTCTAGTTAAGATGGGTACAAATTGAACTACCAATTCAGGGTCTTGAGCATACTTATCGTGTACTGAATTTCTTGTGTAGCAAAACTATCATATATAAATGTTATATGTCCATCTCATGTATTCATTAACAGCCAACCCTCGAGACAACGATGTTTGGATATTCATTGACATCAGTACGAACAAACATTAGCATTTTCTTCGAGACAGAAAGTGAGCGGAACTTGTTATATAGATTAAGATGAAAGTTCATTAACATAGCGCTCAATTGATATCTAAGTACACAAAGGAAAAAAAATAGTCTACACGTGCATTATTGTATTAGCATGAACAACGCAGAGGTTGCTCAATATTGAGATGAGCGTGATAGCAAAAACAAACATGTAAACGAATCATCTATTTCCAATGCTTCATTATGTTCCAAAGTTGTGGTTGTTGATGGTTGGCGTTGGCACATGCGGATTGGACATTTCAACTTTGAAAGCATTAATTTTCTTGTAAATAAAAATGGTTACAGGTTTTTCTGTTATCCAAGCTCATGCTCAACAGTGTGAAGCTTGTGTAGCAAGCAAGAAGCATTGCATCGAGATCCTTTTCTTATAGATTGTGTATGGAGAGCTACGAAATTACTTGAGTTGATGCACTTTGATTTGTGGTATGTGGAAGTTCCATCCAATTGAGGTAATAAATAATTTATCACTTTCATTGACAACTTTAGTAGAAGACATGGGTTTTTTTCTAAAAAAATAAATTTGATGCTTGTGATAAGTTCAAGAGTTTTATGGCGTATGTTGAAAGACGAAGTGATTATACTTTGAAAACCTTAAGAATTGTTGGGGAACAAAGTATTTTGTTTGTGATGATTTCTTGAGAATGCGCAGAGTTAAGCACCAAATGATTGCAAGATACATTCCTCAAGAAAATAGAGTGGTCAAAATGAATGATACAACTATAATGAATATGTTTAGAAGTTTGCAACATTGCAAGAAATTTCCCAAGAGTTTTTAGGCGGAATCAGTGGCTTGTTCAGTCTACATCTTGAATTAGTACCATGTATAAGCGTACGTGGTAAAACTCCACAAGAAGCATGGAGTGGAAAAAAACGTCAAATCTGAGTCACTTAAAAGTTTTTTGTTGTATTGCTTATGCACATTACGTGATCAACGAGAAAAGAAGCTTGTTTACAAGGCAGAAAAACGTCTTTGTAGGATAGAGTGAAGAAACAAAAGTATATAAGTCGTACAATCCGGAGGCTTAAAAGGTAATCATCAGCCGAGATGTTACCTTTGATAAAAGTGAAGTGTGAGTTTGGTCAGAAAAAGAAAAGGAGTTGTTTGTACCAATTACTATAAATGAAGAAGTAGATGATAAAGTTGATGAACTATATGCCCAATCAACATGAGACTCACGAACCTCCTTACTTGCAAGATTATGAAGTCAGTAGGTATGATGATCTTGATGATAGAGAGGAAGAAGTTACTTATTATATGCCTTTTATTTATTGTGATCCTATGACGTTTGTTGAAGCAACCAATGATGATTGTTGGACTAAAGCTATGGATGGAGAAATTCAAGCGATTGAGAAGAATAACACATGAGATGAAAAGGAAGAAAAATCAGCATGCGATGAAAAGGAATAGGCATGAAGGCAAGTAATGGATTTTTCATCAACATATTGGGAAAGAAAAATCTCATGTGCAAAGCAATACAACCAAAAAGTGAATATGCACTGGAAAAGTAATGGATGTATGCTTCAACATATTGAAAAAACTTAATCATATGAACAAAGCAATACATAAAAGGGTTTTCCAAGTAAAAGATTGATTGAAGGAGAGAGATTCACATTCTCTGCAACCCAGAATTTTTGCCAAGTCATTGATGAAGACATGATGACCTGTTTGGTAATCACATAGCCTACAACCAAATTTAGTGTAAATGCTTTCAAATTTGATTCTTCTAGAGTAATTAATCACAATAATATCGGTAAAATTAAGATAGACTCTTATCACATTCAACGTTTGTTGAACATAAGACAAAAATTCATATATTATATTATGTGGTTAAGCTGGATGATGTAAAAGTGTTATAGGATATAAAGTATAATAATAAAAAACAAAATTACCATACAACATAATTACATATAATTTACAATAGAGTTTAATTTTGATACCCTAACAGTGTAAAGAATTTTACACATGCAATCGATTATATCTCTCTATTACTCATTTAAAATAATTTTAAATTCGATTTTAATTATAACATGGCAAATTGGTGGATTCTGATTGGATGTAGATGTAAAACTTCTTTAGACGGTCAGTGCATCAAAATTAAAACTATAAATTATTATAGTTTAAAAACTATATTATTAAAATCAATTCATTTCTTACAAATAATATTTTAAGTTTCCTAAATTAGTCTTTCTAAAATTAATTAATTTTTTACTTTTCTAAAATTAGTCTTTAACAATAAAAAAAATTATAAGCAGTGAAATAATTTTGCTTCGAAGTAGAAATGGAATATAACCAAAATAATAATAATTATTTAAAATAATATATCATCGAGATTAATTCATTTCTTTAATTTAATTTTTTTTACTTTATATAATTAGTAAATTTCCAAAATTAATTAAAGTTATATCTTTATTTTGATGAAATTGTTCTTTTTGAAAATTATAGCAGCGAAATAACAGCAAGAATTGATTATTAAATGATTAAAATAAATTAAATTTAAGAACTATTTTGTAAACTAAAGGACAATATATGATGTAAATTTTTTATCTCATCCTATTAGTTTATAACTCAACCTCCGCTGGAATAAAATTACACTTAGTCAATAAAATAAGTGTATCATATCCAAATGTACAACAAACATAAGATTAAAATGGGAAAAAATTATCATATTCTAATATTCTATCGTCTTATATTCTACCCACAAAACTGGTCCTTTGTCACTTTGGTTCCTATTTCCAGTTTTTGTTTTATTATATTCTGAAATAATATTTCGAAAAATAGTATATGATATATTATAAATTTAGCAGAGAATTATAATACTACTTTTTAATCAAACATGCTACGTTTTTGTTCTATTTTATTTTATTTTCAAAGCTTTAAGTCTATAAGTATGACTGGGTTCATTTTAAGAATAGTTAAGGAAACTAAAGAAAATACAAACTACACAAAATTTAAATAAATGATAAAATCAAATTCGAAAGTGACCGTAATGATAAAATTAGAGCAAAAATAAATCCTCTAGACTAAACTAATTAATACCTGTTTTCCCTTTTTTCACATTCATACTACTTTCACATTGATACTATATTCATAATATTTTGAAGGGTTAATGGTATGGTAGGTCCCTGTGTTTGTACCTAAGTTTGCGATAGGTCCCTCGCCGGAATTTTTTTTGAAATAAGTCCCTTAGTTTGCACCAAGTTTGGGTTTAGTCCTCACCGGAGACCGGAGCTCCGGCAAGTGCTTACGTGGACTGCTGACTGTATTAATAGCGCTGACGTGGATTTTTTTAATTATTTTTGAAACTCCAAATAATGAAATTCATTTTAAATTTAAAACCCCTAAACTATTTTAAATCTTAAATTAACCCACTAAATCCCTAAACCCCCAATCCCCTCAAATCTAAATTAAAAACCCAATCTAAAATTACAATTTCTTACTCACATTTCTTGTGTTCTTCTTCTTCTTCCTTCCTGTGTTCTTCTTCTTCTTGTGGAAGAACAAGAAGAAGAATGAGAATGAGAATAAACATTAAAGAAGCATTGTTCCACAAGAAGAAGAATGAGAATAAACATTAAAGAAGCATTGCTCATCTTCATCGCATTCCAATCCTCCTTCAACCATTGGATATTATAGTGGTGTTCTCAGAATTCTGTTCTTAACCCAGTAGCTCCGTTACTCATAGTAAGCTCTCTCTCCCTCGATCGCTTCTTCTTCCTTCAAAATCTCAAGAATATTTTCGATCACTGCTCTTATTTTTCCTCATCTTCTCGTCGATTGCTATATTCAGATCCACCATTGTAATTTTAGATTTGGTTTTTAATTTAGGTTTGAGGGGATTGAGAGTTTAGGGATTTTGTGGGTTAATTTAAGATTTAAAATAGTTTAGGGGTTTTAAATTTAAAATGAATTTAATTATTTAGAATTTTAAAAATAATTAAAAAAATCCACGTCAGCGCTATTAATACAGTCAGAAGTCCACGTAAGCACTTGCCGGAGCTCCGGTCTCCGGCGAGGACTAAACCCAAACTTGGTGCAAACTAAGGGACTTATTTCAAAAAAAATTCCGGCGAGGGACCTATCGCAAACTTGGGTACAAACACAGGGACCTACCATACCGTTAACCCTATTTTGAAATTGCCTCATTGTTTAATCAATTTTTGAAGTAACTTACTATAAATTAAAATCAGCCAAAACATAATTAATTTATAAAAATAAAAATTTCCCGATACAGCATATGATAAAATAATACTTAATGACGGAATTATGAGATTTCAATAAAAAAACAAGGATTTATGAGGTAAGCCAAAATTTTCTTTGGGAGAAAAATAAGATGAATATTCAAAGTTAAAAAATGGATTTTTCTTTTTACATCGGAAAACATTCAAAATTGAAAATATGTTCGGTTGGTATTTAGAAAAAAAAATTCTTTTAATTTTCTTTCTAAGATTTGATAAAAACTGAAAAAAAAAATTAATTTCATTTTCCAGATGAAAATGAATTGAGATTAAAAACAATGGTCGTTGAAGTTTATGGGGGCAGCGATCGCCAATGTGGTGGCAGTGACAATAGCCATGAGGCAGAGGTGGTTGTGGTGATGGCAACGGTGGTTGTTGTGGAAGCCATGACAGAGATAGCAGTGGCAACGACGGTAATTGTAGCAGCAGGGACAATTATGGTGGCGGTGTCAAGGCAGTGCTGGTCATGACAGTGATGATGCAACGACAGGAGTAGTCGGGGTGAAAATAAAATCAGAAAGTCGAAACACAAATTTTTACTAAATTTTAAAAAAATAAAAATAAAATAGAGTAATTGGTCCGTAAGTGAGCATCATGATAGATCCAATTAAAAATTGAAACCATGTATGCTCATCAAGCAGTGCCATAAGAAATTACTGATATACTCTCTTCAACAAAAAAGAGTGATCCATTTTTAAAAATTCAATACATTGACCTCATAAAAAAGAATGGGTTAGATTTAAAAAAAAAATAGATCAATTAAAAATAGAACGAAGCTCCATCCTGGTATCTAGATCACTTGATGGAAAATTTCACCAGCACGGATACTCTTAGAAGACGATATGATATAGAAACATGATCAATAATGAATAACCTCACAGTCAGAACTTTGCATCTAATGAAAGTAATTAATAATAATATATACTACGAATTGTATCAAAGACCTTATAACTCTCGAATGGCACTCTGAAAACAAAAATAAAATAAAAATGTATGTAGGTGTGTATGTTACAATGAAGGTATAGATTAGTATGACTAAATTACCATAAAAGAAATCTACAAGTTCATGGGATCCTAGTCATTTAAAGAGTGCAGTCAACAACACAAAATGATACCCAACAGAGTTGAGCTTACTCTCTTCTCATAGCCAACCTTACAGTTGTCATTTACCAGTATACATGTAGCTTCCAATCTTGAAACTCAGTGAAAGAATCAGGACTGAAAAACCCATCAAGTATAAACAGCCATGTGACAACACAAATGTAGCCTTGCTAGAGACCAAGCCAGAAAGAGGCATCAAAGAATCAGAGTTAAAATCAGATTGAGAAAACCCAGAAGACATTATGGCAGCATTAAATCCTCCATTCTTGCCCACCATCCAATCCATCGCATTGCCTCTTAAAGTAATGTCTGTTATGCTGATCATTCCTGCAGTTATATGAGCGGAAGTGGAGGACTGAGCACCAGGATGAAGCCCAAGAGCAATCCCCTTAGTAGGAAACTCTGATGCAAATGCAGGTGGAGCAGGCATGCTGGCCAAAAATTTATGGGCATGCTTTACAATTGGATTTGTATCTTCTGCAAAATATAGAAGAATTTCCCCACATAAGTAAGAAAGACATAACAAGTGATGGAGAACTAGTTTACAAGCTATATTGATCCACAGGAACACACATCAAAAGAGCAACAGGAGAAACTAGGATGTAAAATGAATGGGAGTCTTACCTGATACCAACTTCGAGGCCGGAGGACCATGCTTCAAAGAAGCTTCATCGCTAGATTGTGCTTCAAAAACAGGTTTGCTTTCCAGGGAAATATCACGGGTTTCCACCTCCACATTCTGTTGATGCCCAGAAAAGGTTTAATAGACAGCTATAATACAAATCAGTAAGAGAAATGATATTAAAAATATGAAGTACGCCATAACCTGCTGGATGGGCAGTGGTCCTTGGTCAGGAATGGCGCTTTCATTCCCTTCATTCTCAGGTGAATCAAAACATATATACTTGTAAATATCTTCCTCAGGGTATGAAAGATACTCATCTACCATGCCAAAAATAGAAGGATCTGCCTCAATAGGATTACCCTCAGCCATATTCGCAAGGTCATCGGTTTCCAGGATTTCATCAAGATTCAGAGGAGACCAATTGGCATTCAAGCATTGATCTAAATTATCAAAAGCACAATCAAAATTCAGTGGATTTTCATCATAGCTCTGCTCACCAGTGCCTCCTCCATCATTCGCTGCATTGGTGTCAGCAGCATATTGCTGAGCCATATCAAGAGGCTGGTCATTTTGAGGCCCAGAATTTCCCATAGTGTCTGCCAATAGCTTCCGATCACTAATGAATGCTTGGGAATGCTCAGGATGGCTACTACACTCCCCGTAATGGAAGTTTGAAGGAAAATCAGCACTCCCAATCATATCAAGCTCCTGCTAATTCAAAACAACTTTAGAATTGGAGAATTGAATTGAATATGCTTTGCATAAAAAGACAAAACAAATGAGCCAACAAAGAACAAGTCATGGTACAATTGCTTGAAAGGAAGTCAAGAAAAAGTAAGAAAAACTGCAGATATCTATCATTGGTCAAAGGTCGTAAAACAATGACAAAATCTGAAGGACAAGTCTATGAATTATGAAATGTGCACATGACAAAAAAATTGCATAGATCTGCCCAAATGGCATGCTCTGGAGCTCACTAACAATGTGAATCTATAATAGATACACTCAAGGAGGCCCTAACAGTACCAATTGCTGAGTTGTCGTTCGGAGGATGAATTTGGAAGACCAAACTGATCAAGAACCAATTATTTGTCCATGTCATTCTGTAACGTCCAGAGCTTCCCGCCTTCGCCCGACAAATATCATTTATAAGGCCTCTGGTTTCTATCCTTTTTGACTAACTTTGCTGGTTTGTGTCGTTTCATCAATACGGTCTCTCATTAATTTGAAATGCAAATTCAAAATGTTCTGAAATTTTTCATTCCCAGTTTTTCAGACCCTCATTTTCTTTCTCTCTCTCTCTCTTCCCTCTCAAATTTCAGATCTGGGATAACGATGGTAGGAGGCCATTCATCGTGCCCGTTCTCAGGCCACCGTCCAGCACCACCTCACCCTCTGGTGATCTCCATTGCGGGAAGCTCCGCCTGTATGAAGGTGACTGCAAAACTCCGCTTCGCAAAGGGATCCATATCCACAGGGTTTTCGTCTGCTTTGCTATCGTCACCTCGAACGCGGCAAGAATGTTCAGATATGGGATAACGATGGTAGATTCACAGAAACCCAACTTTGGAGCTCTCATATGCAATTGATTTTGGTATTTGATTGAATCTCTAACCCTCTCTCCAGTCATTTTTTATGAGAATTAATGCTTATGTGAAGGCTCTTGGCCAAAAATTACTGCTTATGTGGGAATTTCCCGAGTTTCCTCCCTTTCTTGCAAGAATCTTAAACAACTTTATAACGTGTCTTCTCTAGCAATTCATTACCTATGTAATTAGTTTGAGACTTTGAAGCCGGGCTCCAAGAAATCAGGTGAGGTAGATTGTCCCAACTTAAGAAAAAAATGAATAAATGTGATCCTACTATATTAGTTCATAATCCAACAAGCTGTGATATAAATGATATAAACGTACCAAATAATCAAGTTAAACGTATAAAATTTGTCTTGTTTCTTGGCTCAATGTGTGTGGTGTAGGTGGTGCAGTTTCTATCTTGGCTTATGTGCCTTTGGGTGATCATTTCTTTTTCCACATGATACTAATAATGGAGCTCAGTTATTCAATAGTTGAGAATTTGAGATTTTCCTTTTACGTTTTTTTTCTTCCCCACCCCATTTATTTGTACATTTTACACTGGTTGGCACGTATAATTTGATTGAGGGATCTCTATGCATTGGATCTTAAGGCTCGCATGGTACTTTTACAAAATTTATCAAGAAATAAAGATCTTTTCAATATAGATAATTTTTTCATTTATGTATGATCAATTGGGCATTTTAAGAAAATACTAGCAAATTTTTCTTTGACAAACGATAGATACTTATCTGCACATTTATTCATGAGCACTTGAGCATATTAAGAAAATACTAGCAAAAATTATTTATCTGCACACTAATGTAAAATGCCATATATTCTCTAACTTCTACTAAATAAAAGTATGTCACATGTGAAATTAAGAATGCGCGTACATCAATGAGAATTCAATATATTTTCAAATTTAAACTAATTCGGATCAAACTCATTTCCCGCATTTTGCATTTGAAAGCCCCCTCATGCGAACTATATAAGAAGTTTGCTCCATTCTAAGTCTCCAACGGGGAGTAACATTTTACATAAACTATATATATAGTTTATGTTCATTTATGTACAAATTAATGTTAAGACTAATAGAAAAATAAAACTTGCTAAAATTTATTACCTTTTTTATAATTCTTAAAATATTTTTAGGACTATTTGAAGATAGTTAAAATACGTCGTACCTAGACAATTATTTTGAACAAGAGAAAGTAGTTAAAAATTATACAATAAAGGATAACCAGTTAATAATTATGTTGTTAATAATTTTAGGTATAAATTACCCGTGCATAGCACGGGCCTTGATACTAGTATCCCACAAATCCGGAACCTTAATTAACATTTCATTCATATAAAAACAAATATGGAATTCCAGTTCCAACACAGTGACCATCATCAGGGGCAAAGTACAAACCTTATCGAGGTCATTTGTCTCCATAAAATCACCATCATCAAGCACTCCATTCATAAGCTTATCATCCACAACCGCCAAGGGAGCCACAGGCTTCTGCTAAGTAAATACATTTCTAAAAATCAGAGAATTGAATATGCTGTGAACAAAAGGCGAAACAAATAGGCTAAACAAGTATGAGCCATGGTACACATGTTTGAAAGAAGACACAAAACAAAATCCGCCAATACCTATCACTGCTCAGAAAAAGTCATAGCAACATCAAAATTTTGAGGAAGGGCATATTACGAATGAAGCACACGATAAAAAAACCAACAAATACACAGATCATCAAACATGGCATGCTCCTGTGCTCACTCAACAGTCAAAATCAGAGAATTGAATATGCTGCAAATATAAGGCAAAACAAATAAGCTAAACAAGCATGAGCCATGGTATACATGTTTGAAAAAGAAGACGCAAAACAAAATCTATTGATACCTATCACTGATCAGAAAAAGTCATAGCAATGACAAAATCTGAGGAAGGGCATATTACGAATGAAGCACACGATAAAAAAAACAAACAAATACACAGATCATCAAACATGGCATGCTCCTGTGCTCACTCAACAGTCAAGTTAGTAGTTCACAATGAACATTTACCACAAAAATTGAAGCTTAATAATCATTTCGATCATACAAAAGCAAATATGGAATTTCAGTTCCAGTTCTAACATCATCAGGGACACAATACAAACCTGATCGAGATCGTCGAGGCCCTTTGTTTCAAACAAACCATCCACATCAGGCCCTTCATTTAGACACTCATCATCAATACCAGCCAAGGGATTGATCACATCAATACCAGCCAAGGGATTGATCTCATCAAAATTGTCCCACTCCTCCTCAATCAAGGGAGCCCCATACTTCTCCCCGTTCTTCGGCCCCGCACCACTCTTCTCAAAGATCCTACACAGCACAAAAGCATCCTTCTCCACCCAACAAAAACACACAAATTTTTTACTTTAAGTCAGTATCAACAACCCAATTGAAAAAGAACAAAAACAACTATATCACTGCAGCTGCTGCTACTAACCTGCGCCACTCCAGATTGAGCCAGCGCCTCATCAACAGACCTGTACTCGTGCATGACCCAGTTGGTTCGGGACCCGGTCGGAGCCCGGCCGAAGTGGTAGACGAGCGTCTTCTTCATCCCGACGGTGCGTTTGGCGTGGTTAACAGGACGGTCCTTCCCGGTTGTCTTCCAGTAACCTTTCTCAGTCGCGCGGTTGGTCCTGGACGAACCCTTCCCGTACTTCTTATCAAGCCCAGTGTAGAAGTACCACTCCAAATCCCTCGTCTTCATCTTCGACAAACCTGAAAACACCCAAAAATAAAATAAAAAAAATTACTCAATTCGTCATCGAAGATCGAAAGAAACCCTGATAGAGAGAGAGAGAGAGGGGCTAACAAGGAAGATCCCAGGGTTCGTATTTGTAGACGTCGACGATGCCGATTGGGTCGCCGTGGAAGGGTCTTCCGGTGACCCTGCGCTTCAGGTAGAATCCGACGAGCTCTTCGTCGGTGGGGTGGAATCGGAATCCAGGAGAGAGATTGCTTGTCATGGATTCGAAAATCGGAATCAATCGTAGAGAGAGAGAGGGAAAATTGGGAAATTAGGGTTTATGAATTTCAATTTGGAGTGTGAGAGAGTTGAAAGGGAAATGAGGTGTTTGGTGAAACACATGGAGAAGAAGGTTCTAGTTGTAGGAGGAGGAAGAGGGTGGGGTTTTTATATAGCTACTGGTGGGTTAGTTTGTCAGGGTCACCCGCGATACGTAAAACTGTGTGTGAGGTGGCGCTAGAGCATCACGTGGAGGAATATGATTGGCTCAATGATAACTACAAGGATTAAAAAGGGGAGAAAAATTAATACTCCCTCCGTCCTAGAATATAAGACCCTTTAGAGACAACTCGGTGTCTCAAATTATAAGACCCCTTCTATATTTCAGGAAAAAAAATAAGTTTTTCCTTTTTTACCCCTTGCATTCATTATATTTTAAATTTCAAAACTTTAATTACCACATCTACTAATTACTTCTTTCATATTCCCAACCAACTTTTGATATATCCAAACTTACATTAATAATTTTCAGATTTTTTTAAATAGGGGTATATTTGGAAGATTTGTATAAAAAGTAACAAAACCAACATATTAATTAGTTTATTACATGTTTTCTTAATAGGCGTGATTGACTGAAAAGATCCTATAATTTGGGACGGAGGGAGTAAAAAACAAAATATGTAGTAAAAGTGTCTAAGGAAAGGTAATCCAATTAAGTTAGTTTGTTAGATATTCTCTTAATGAGTACATTAAAAGTTAATAAATGGCCCGGCAAAGTTCTTAGATTTTCAACCTTATGGCGAATTTGTTAGAAAAGGTAAAGTATTTAAACTTTTTAAGAGAATTAGTTTCTGTTTGTTATTATGATTTTTTTTTTTTTGTGTTTAAAAAAGAAATTGAGTTAATCAAAATAATGCTCAAAGTCAAAAATTAAAAAGGTTAACACCTTTCGAGGGAAAAAAAATGCATTCTATTTATTTTTTAAATCTTTTAACAAATATTTTAAAAAGTTGGCTTCATATGTTTTATCTAGACCCTGAGAAATAAGAGTAAATCTAAATTAGACTTTGTGAAAAAAGTTCATAATTTTGAGGTTCCTGAAAAAAATTATTTGAATGTAGTCCAAGTGATGTCACTTAGCTTACATGATCAATTTTTTCTTAGTCATCAACTGATGTAGGAAGACTAGTCGGGTGAAGGGAGAGTCTATGATGACTTCCTCCTGGATCGTGACTTCCAAATCTTCATCATTGTCCCAAAAGCTCCTCAACTACGAATCCTAGAACCTCCACAACGATGCTCACTTTCACATTGTCGTCGACCATCCTCAAGGTCACATAGAAATGAGTTCCTCCTATAATTTGTTGAACCCTTGTGAATTTTTATTTTTTTTTGAATTTATGAAGCTCGATCTCTTCCTTCTTATTGGGGGTTTTGGGTCGAGATGTAGGGAGGGAAAATAGCTACAGGCAGTGGTGGTCCTGTGCTTGTGGTTTCGTTGGGGTCAGTAGGGAATGGGTCTTGGTGCACCAATAGTGAGACATGGTTGTGGGTTGAAACTTGGCTGGTTGGTGGTGGTGGTCGGTTTGTGGTGTGGGGGTTTGAAGTTGTGAGCATTGTGGTTGAAATCTATGGTGTGGTGGTTATGGAGAAAGAGGAAGAAGATGAAAGGAAGATGGGAAGAGGAAGATGAGGGTAAGTAGAAGGGAACTTTTTTTTTTGTTACAGTAGAAGGGAACTTAAAGTGATTAAAAATATTGAGGGACAAAAATTAATGCGAAAAGTCCATGTGGACATTCTTCACCTGGCTAAGTTCACCATGTGGGCTAGTGACCGGGCAAAAACTTTGTCATGTAAGCTAAATAACGTTACTTTGATTAATTTCAAATAAAAAAATTAAGGACCACTTATGACTTTTTTTTTATAGGGACCAATTTAAATTTCCCCCCGTTTGTTGTACATGAAGCCTAAAAAATATTACATATTTGCTAAAAAGTTGTTATGAACAATATTACAAATTAATAAATAATATTTTTTATTGAAATCCCGAGTAGATATGCTAAAATACTTAAATTTTATCTTTCAAAAAAAATCTCAAATTATAAAGTGAGAAATGCTATATATCTTTCATTTTATAATCCTTATAAGAATTATGTTAAAATAATTATTACAGCTATTTTTAATACAAATAAACACTATATATTTTTTATTTTCAAATCATTAGCAAATATGTTAAAATAATTACTAATATTTTCTTTTTAGAAAAGTGCCTTTTTATGAGATCATGAATTAATAAATTATATCTATTTTGTATTTTTAAATATTTGAAAAATGTTATAAATATTTCCAACTATTAGTTTTTACAAAAATAAGTCAAAGCTTTTAATTTAATAAATAGTATAAATTTATGGTTTTTAAATCTTTCACAAATATGTTAAAGTACTCATTACTATTTTTTGGAAAAATAAATTATAAGATTTCTATTGCAATCTATAAAAATAAAATAAAATAATTATTAATATTAATTTTTAATAATTTTTAGAAATTTAAAAAGTATTATAAATATTTCCAATTATCAGTTTTTACAAAAATTAGTCAAAGCTTTTAATTTAACAAATAGTGTAAATTTATGTTTCTAAATCTTTCACAAATATGTTAAAATACTCATTATTATTTTTTGGAAAAATAAATAATGATATTAATATTTAAATCTATAAAAATAAATGAAATTACTTATTAATATTAATTTTTAATAATTTTTAGATATTTAATAATTATTATAAAATATTTCCAACTATTAGTTTTTACAAAAATTAGTCAAAGCTTTTAACTTGATAAATAGTGTAAATTTATAATTTTTAAAACTTTCACAAATTTGTTAAAATACTTATTACTATTATTTGGAAAAACAAATTATGAGATTTCTGTTTCAATCTATAAAAATAAAGTAAAATACTTATTAATATTAGTGTTTAATAATTTTTAGATATTTAAAAAATATTTCCAGCTATTAGTTCTTACAAAAATAAGTCAAGATTTTAATTTAATAAATAGTATAAATTTATGGTTTTAAATCTTTCACAAATATGTTAAAATAATTATTATTATTATTTGGAAAAATAAATTTTGACATTTTTATTTTAATCTTTAAAAATAAAATTTATGAAGTTACAAATTTGAAAGTACTTTTTTTTAAAATTGTTTCACAAGTATGTTTTTTTTGTCTTGACCAAGGTATCCCCACAGCCGATTGATAAATTTTTGTTTTTTTTAATCTACTAAGTTTTTTGTTGGTATCATAAATTTTAATAAATACCATGTATTTTTCTTTCTGTAAATCCTTAGCAAGTATGTTAAATATTTTGAATTTTCTAGAAAATAAATTTTATGGAACTATAAATTCATGAATTCAATAAATTAAGTCAAAAAGTTTATTGTCATTTAAATTTATAGTCTTCTTTTATTTGAATAGTACTACTAGAAAAAATAATTTACTGAACGAAAATCTACGTCATAAGCTTTTACAAAATCTTTCACAGAAACAATTGGTGACGGATTTATGACAGAAAAGACGTCGCTGATTTTATTACGTTCTTATTATCTGTCACAAATTAGTGACGGATATATTTCGTTACCGATCTATATTTCATATAAAATTACAATGTTGTAATGGTGATGGTGAGATAAGCAAAAAAAACGATAATACTCTGTAACATTTATCTACAATTTTGAAATAAAAAAAATACTCTACTTAAAAGAGTCCTGCAAATTCGAGTACTCTGTAAAGAGTCGTATACAACAAACAGTGTTGCTGTGTTGACATCACTGCGATCGTACGTGAACGCGCATTGTCCTTAATTAATTAAAGTTGAACGTAACAAATTAGTAATCCTTCTTGTTCTTGATATGGCGGGATAGTAACATAAATGATAAAACCAATTTCAATAATTCGAAACTAAAAATCTAGACATATAACTTTATATCCTCTCCTTTCTTAGGATGTAAACAGTGCTTTTATCGGTTAATGAAGTTTAAATTAACACGAGGTATGGCGTAGTGATTAACTAACTTCATCTTTCAATGATGATGTTGAGAATTTGATTCTCAATTATGGGAATGAATCACATTTTATAGTAAGCTGTTTACCGGTTAGTGTAGAGCACCTGCGGTGAGAGAATTAGTCACTGAGAATTAGAGTTTAATTATTCTGCAAGACTCCTCGATTTCCAACACTAAATCAAGGAAAACACTCTACAACTTCACATTGTTACGCACCAAATCTTAGTGGTCCTATTTTTTAGTTGACTAGTAATATTAGCGTCGTCTAAGGCCAACGCGGAGTTTTATTTTCTACGTCATAAATAGCGTCGACCTAGCCGACGCTATTTAAAGTTGGTCTATACAACTGCACTAATTTTTATAAATTTATTATGGTCAAAGTGTCAAGTAAGTTGCGTCGGCTTAGAGTCTGCTAAACTGCCACTGAAGCATAGCATCAGTCTCTTGGCCGACACTAAATAGTTAGCTCTAGGCCATTTAATGTGAGCCTTGACCCTGGCGCTAAATTGGCGTCAGCGTCGGCTTTTTCCTACTTTGCATCAACTTCTTGTCAAAGTAATTAGTATTTTTTTAGTGATATTAACAACATGTGAGAAACATTTATGTTATCTCCAAACTCTATGGGTAAGAAGTGACAAGCACACAACCAAACTCTAAGAACTACTGTTAGAGTGAAGATGTCTCATACATAACTGTTTTTTATCTTTAATAATCTTGGAACTGTGCACTGGGTTTTCTAGATGTTTAGCATTTTTTTTTTGCGATTATTGTATCATTCAATGGTGCCATGATTAGCTAATTAGTTTGAGGGTTATGAACTGATGTGGTGGATGTTACGCTAAAAATACACACACAAAGAGCAAGTGTATTCTATCGTTCAAGTAATATAAGGTAAGTACCAAATGTTGTACGCAAGGAATGGTTTCATATGATGACTTATTGTTAAGCGATCAAGATTTCAAAGGGTTTTGTGTGTCATGCAACAAGATAAAAGAACAGATAGCAGATCGGATAAAAGAAGCTTCAAGATTGCTAAGTATTCAATTCATTTCCTGTTGAATTTATATATATTCATTAAGAATTAACTCACCGCTAAGTTACGGTTAATTGAACCAACTATACCCTAAAAGAATTAACTCACTGTTAAGTTATTCTTAATTGTCCTACCCAAGTACACTACATAACAAGCAACTGTCATGCAGGTGTGATCAAACAGATAGGCGTGAAGCACAAAGAGTTATTTAGTTACCTAGATGAGTTGGAAACATAAATAATTATTCATAAATTTAGTCACTCAGTCACGAGGAGTACAACCCTAATTTTTCATACTATGTTTACTCATGAAAGTTAAACAATTAGAGTGATTAACTTAATTTTGTAAAAATAAAAAGAGGGAAGAAGACACATTCCATGATGCACATGTTTTCCTATATAAACAAGATAAGGCCATATATGTGTATGTTGTTCAATATTGTTAATATGAAAGTCTCTCTAGTTCTCTGTCTTCTTCCTCTATTCTTCTTCTATCTTTCCCTCCTTTCCCATTTCCTAACCTAATACGTCATCTCTTAGATGAGATGAAATCATCCACTAGAGGTAACTCGGTTCTAAGGGTAGCTCGGTTGGAAACGCTGAGTGTGTGAACTTAAGTTCGATCCTCACACAATACACTCAGGAAAAGAGATGAACCTTAACTGTGACTAAATCTCGAATGCGAAATAATCAGAAGCATTAAATGAATGACCGGTAGCAGATGGTTTATAAAATAAAAATCCCATGAAATTAAATCACGTATAAATGTATCTCGAATTGAATTTTAAACTAGAAACAAGATTAACCAGTTGAAGACACAACTACATCAAGAGAGATGGAATTTTCAGGAAAAATAAATTTGACCACAATCTCTGTTAGGAACAACTTTTTCAAACATTAACTGTATCTGGATTGGCGGCAGTAGACACACACTTCAAAGCACAGTAACCTCAAAGACAAGTAATTATAAAATTTTCCCCGGCAGAACAAAACACACTGGAACAGTTAAAAGTAATGCCAACTTCTATCTTGTTCACCTCATCCCCATTGAATTTTCAGTTAAATCGGATTGGGTTGCTAATCTAGTGATTCACAAACAGGCAAGAAAAAGCCACTAAAGTTGGATTCTTGTGACAAGTTTGAGTAGTTTCAACTTGCTCTTGGATTCTCAAACCTAAACCACCATTGCATAAAAAGGGAAAACATAGGAAGGCAAGAAGAGCTACAAACCTACAATGGCCATTTTCAACAATGGGAAATTTCGAAGTCACAAGCTACAGAATGACAAGTTTTAAATTATGCATGCAATTGACAGGTCTAGCTAAAGAAAAGAACTACAATGTTTACTCGAAAAACAACTAGATATCCGGTAGACTGAGCACCTTAACTCAGCTATAACTTTAACCATAACTGATGATACAACACAAGGGGCAGCATGGTACTGCCATTGCCTAAGGATTTCCCATCATCCTCTTCAGTTCCTCATTTTCTTTGGCGAGCATGTCATTGCGAGACTGGAGAATGTTAATCATGGCCTGAGCACTCATCAACTCGAACCTCATGGTCTCCTTCTCAACACCAAGCTTCTGCATCTCACTCTGCATCTGTTTGAGGAATTTTGAGCAGGATGGAGGCACTGCATCCAGATCCTCTGGCTTAATCGAGGCAGGACTTTCCTTCGATTCAAGAGATTCTAGCAGAGAATACTCCACCAGTGCAGACAGGAAATGTTTTTTCGGCGGAGGGTGGGTGGTTGCTGCGGTGGTGGTGGTTGTTGTTTGGAGTGTGGTTGCAGCGGTGGTTATGGTGGACGAGCACGGACCCTGGTTGGTTTGGACTGAATCTCCAGAAGCATGAGAATGGTTGGAGTTCAAGTTATAGCGCCTTCTTTTGTATATTTGAGAGAAGGGCTTTGGATTCTCGGTTTGGGGTGATGGGTACTCATCCATTTGCATCCGCTTAGAATCATCTTTTTCTGGTGATGGGAACTCAGCCATCTTCGCCCTCTTGCACGCAGCTATAAGATTTTGAGTTTCAATGGGAAGCTTGGTCACATCCAATGGAGCTTTGTTGATAGATTGAGTGTCCTGAAAGGATATAAACGTACTGAAATGTGAAGCCAATGAATGATTCATAAAAGAAGTCGGCAGATTGAAACGCAACAATGCAGGAGCTGATTTTTCTATAAGTAACATCAACAACAGCATAAACAGTTTACTAAACCAGCAATTCTAAATTATCCAACAGACATAATGTCACCATACAACTGTGACTTCAAATTGAGTGAGAGGAGAAGAAACAAAGAACTTGAATACACCAGTATGCATTAGTTCAGTGTTCTTTAAAAATATCATTGTTCTTGGAAACCAAGCATCCTGGGTGATCCATTCCTCCAATTCCGTGTCACCAGGTCCGTTTGCTATTGCAGAAGGATCAACAGAAGCAGCAACAACAAAAATTCTATTGGTAAAATAAAAGAAAACCAATAAACTACCTTGTTCCAGTCATCGATAGCTTAACCATCAACCCCACACAAATCATCCAATGAACCAATTGTTAATGGAACTACAAATCCAGTTTTAAAACAAATAACAAATACCCATTTCTATTATTAAAAGAAAAGCATAGAAAAAACTTCAAACTTTCTAAATAACTCTTACTATGCTTAATTACATGGTGCTGATTTTCCCCCTTTTCTCATTGCTCACTGGTGCCGCATGAGATCAGTAACAACCTATAAGTTATATCAGAAGGCACAACACTATTCTTTCTTATCTTTCCAGCCAAACTTTCTACTCATATCATCCCTCACTATCATTATGCCACCTGCTCAACGTCAAACTTGTTTTCATCATCATCTCCACTCTAACAATAGAAATGGCCTCAGTTTTGCTATTGATTTGTACATCTCAATTCAATTCTCTTAGCTTGGGATTCAGGACAATCCTATATCACACCAGACAGGTAGCTAATTTCTTTTTGGTTAAATGGCAGAACTTCAAAGCAAAACAATACAGAGTACATCCCTTAACACTTGACAAGATCCAATGATAACTCATAATTCCCAATTATCTCATAACAGCTCCTAAAGCCTCACTGTGTTGAAAAAACGGTGTGAACTAACCAAGCTGAAACGTACTAAGTCCATGACGCGTGAAGAACTTCTCTGAAAGAGGGAAAAAGAAGTCATACATTATAATCACAAGGTCAAAACTTTTCTGAACAAGTGTGATATCTCCACAGTCAGGGGATTACTTTGGCAAACAACTTTTTTTCCATGGCATTGATACCCAGATCTGTCGACAACTATCTATTGGCCGTTTGATATCTAATAGACTTCAATATATTCATCATGAAATAAACAATCAATAAATACTTTATCAAGCCCCATGGAAATTGGCACAAGCAATCATTGCTAGTATGCCATATAACCAAGGCACCAGTTGGCCCTGGCTGCACAGTGCTTTCAGTGGATTTCAAACCTTGACACTGGATGTGAATTCCACCCCACATGAAGCAGTTTGCCAACTGAGCCACACATCATGGTTCTAGGTTATCAAACTAGAAATTGCAATCTTCGACAGTGCAAGAGCCATACAAAGATAAGAAGCAGAAGGTAAGAAAAAGCAATCATCCATTAAAGAAAGCTAAATGATCAGGCAAAGATGAAAAAATGCATTACTTGAAGTTGAAAGAGATTTGGAAAGGGAATAATAAAATCCATTGTATGAATTGGTATTTAAGACACACAATCCCTAAACCCCTTCTAAGTTGGGGAATGTGAGTTTTTGCTTTGCCACACATCATGGTTCTATGTTGCCGAGCTATAAAATGCAATCTTCGACATTGCAAGAGCCATAGAATGATAAGTACAGAAGGTTAGAAAAAACAATCACCCATTATGAAATCTAAATGATCAAGCAAAGATGAAAAATTGCATCACTCGAAAGAGATTTTGGAAAGGGAATAACAAGATCCATTGTATCAATTGGTATTTAAAACACACATTCCCTAAAACCCTTATAATTTGGGGCATGTGATTTTTTGTTTTGCCATCTGAGCCGCACATCATGGTTCTAGGTTATCAAGCTACAAAATGCAATCTTTGACAGTGCAAGAGCCATACAAAGATAAGAACCGCAGAGGGTAAGAAAAAACAATCACCCATTATAGAAAGCTAAATGATCAAGCAAAGATGAAAAATCGCAACACTTGAAAGAGATTTGGAAAGGGAATAACAAAATCCATGGTATTAATTGGTATTTAAGACACATTCCCTAAAACCCTAATAATTTGGTGAATGTGATTTTTTGTTTTCGAAAAAGAAAAAATTCATCATGATCAAGATGGAGGGGAATGAGAAAAAAGAGAAAAATATACTAATGCAACTTGGAATAACTATTGGGGTAAGATGGTTCTTACTTCTTACTAGCTCTCCCTCAGTAATTGCAAGCTTACTAGGAGCAGGCTTCGAAGAAGCTGACCCTTCCATTGAAGGCGAGAGCGAGACAGAACGGGTAGGCACACGCGGTCTGGTCTCCGAGTCAATTAGTATGACGAAGACTAGTTCACTTATTATATTAGTATTCACCACATATCCCGGAAAAAGGGGTTGGAATAGAAAGACAAGAAGCGCTGGCAGCCTAGCGCTATTATTGCACATCTACAACTGACACGTGATGAACATGCTAAACTGAAATTTTGTGTATTCCAGTTATCAATTTTACTTTTTTTATAAAAGAAAAAAGTTCAATAAGACAAGAAGAAAATACAATGGGTTTGGGGGATAAGTTTCCTCCT
Organism: Acmispon strigosus; assembly: GCA_030819835.1. NCBI lineage: Eukaryota > Viridiplantae > Streptophyta > Magnoliopsida > Fabales > Fabaceae > Acmispon > Acmispon strigosus. Next base: position 67,344,195 of record JAUAMA010000003.1, on the reverse strand, counting down.
TAACGAGGATCACCAAAATAACTAAATAAATATAAATTGCTGCCAAGCTTACCAATCCCTCAGCAGATTATCCTTTTACTCTTGATTGAGTATTATCATATACTTTTCACGTTTCCAATCACTTTTTCACAAATATTCAACGGTCAAGCATAATTTAAATGTAAAGCATTAATAAATATATTCTTCAGTGAATCCACAAGACTAATTATTGATGACAAAGATCAAATATACAACCAAAACAAAAAATCTTGGGCGGGAACAAACCTGCACAACATCTTTTCTCCCTTCACTGCATGAAACACCATCGCCTTCAACACGTGGATGGCGAGCAACAGAACTGTCAACCACAGGCTCTACCCCAGGAACCAATCCCGATGCGTCATCCCACTCTTCTTCAATGAAGGGTGCATACCGTTGCCCATTCGGAGGTCCTATGTTATTTTTGTGAAATACTCTACACAAGACATATGCATCCTTCTCCATCCAACAGAGAAATGCACAAAAATGATTAACCAATAGTCCAATACAATAACAATGTCCATATTGCAGTACATAGCAAAATATTCTTTTGGCATTTACTAAAGAACAAGGTATAAACTTCTGCATCAAGTGACATGCACAATTTCGGTTCGAGAACCATATAAAACTCATCTCCTTATTTTTATCAAACATCAAAATGAAGAGAGCCCTTCGTTGCTGCAGGGAAGCAGCACAAAATCATACAGTTTAGGCTCATTCATGGTTTTAAATCAAGGTCTGCGACCGTCATTTCGGCCGCGACGTCAAGGTTTTGGAGATTTCCGAAACCGCAACGCGACCGTGAGACAGGTACGTTTATTCAGAATTTTCTGCAATACAAAGGACCGCGACACAACCGTCACACGACCGTTACCGTAGCCGCAATTTAAACCCCTCTCGTCTCACACTTCGATTTCAAAAAAAATTCTATAATCTCACCTGAGGCTGAGAGGATCCAGTCCCAGCCCTCTCCAGCTCTTCCTCAACAAGCCTGTACTCATGCATGACCCAATTTGTCCTCTTACCATCCGGAGCCCTGCCACTATGAAACACCAAAGTTTTCTTCAACCCCACAGTCCTCTGACCATGCCTCACTGGGCGATCATTCCCGGTTGCTTTCCAGTACCCTTGGCTTGTGGCCCTGTTCATTCTGCCACCATTCCCATACTTCTTGTCCAGTGCACTAAAAAAGTACCATTCCTGGTCCCTGGTCTTCAACCTTGATTTATCTACAAAAACAAAAACATTCAAACCACCACCTTCCACAGGTTAAAAAATCAGGTCAAAATAAATAAATAAAAACCCATGTGAAGTTTTAACCAGACAAGAGAAAACCCATCAACAGAAAACCCCCAAAAAGAAAACCCATCAGCAAAAAAACCCTCATTGAGGCCACTCTGATGAACCAAACGAAACACACCCAGAAACAAAAATCACTAAATTTTCAATCTTTACCCTACAAATGTTTCAAAAGCTGGTAAATTTACGGGAAATGGACTAACCTGACAGGTCCCAGGGTTCACTCTTGTAGATGTCAACCTCAGAAATGGCGTCGAATCTGAAGGTTTTCCCACAAACCTTGCGCTTGAGGTAATAGATAACGAGCTCCTCATCGGTAGGGTGGAACCTGAACCCAGGAGCGAGAGAGGTAGGAGGAGCAGCAGGTGCTGCTGAAGCTGATGCAGATGGAGCTGCCACTGGCGGCAGTGCTGGTGGCGGTTGTGGGTTCACAGTGGTGGTGGTGGGTGGGGCCAGAACAAGCTGCGTTTCCGTTTCGCGACCCATGTTGATGATGGGTGGCGGAGCAAAAAGGGTGAGGGAAATTAGGGCTTCAGAAGTTGCCTGAACGAAACGGAAAAAGATGGGGTCTTTGATTGAGTGTCAAGCAACAAATGAAGGGTACCTTCAATGACAAGAAATTCTTATACACTTCGTGGTTTCAAGGGATTTTGTTTGTGTGTGTGTGTGTGTTTGTGTGTGAGTGTGTGCGTTTTTTTTTCTTCTTCTTAATCTTTGTTTGTTTTTCGGAAAAAGTAAAGGTTGTGTCACAACCCAAAAATAATGTCACCTTTTTCTTTCACTTTATATTGCAATTTTTTTCTTAATCGGATATTCTAGCTAAACTAATTTCTCATCTTACGGTCAGCGCATTAAACGGTAAAAAATTAATCAATGATTTTGTCTTATTTACAGGAGTTATAATTTAAACAATCAACTAATTTTTTAATAGACTAAGTGTTAAATCATTACATTAACCTTCGTAATTGGTTAGGGTGGGTTGGATTTTTTTGTTGTTGATTAGGATATTCTTTAAGTAGCATTTTTTACTGTAAATGAATATAGATATGGATTCAATATGACTTGAATGGAAACCACATGATTCGGTTTTCTTTCTTTTACTAATTTACTGTTATCGAATTTGGAAATTAATAAATGGGATGATTTTCTTCTTTTTCTACTTGGAGTAATAATTTGGGACCATTTTGGGCACACTTCCCATGAGTGGCCCATTGTTGTGCTTTTTGTTCCAGCACCCAAGTCAGGCCAATAGTTTGGTTTTGCTAATTAGAAATTGATTGGATTATGTTGAAGTATTTGAATAGTACAAGAAATGTCATTTGAGTTGAGCAATGCCTTGAACATGAATTTGTAGTAATATGTTTAATATGAAAAAATCAATTTCTTTTCATAGTTGTTTTCCTCATCTTTTTCTCACTTTTGATAAAACTTTCCAGTAATTTAAGAAAAATTAATAAGAATTATGCAAAATTGTTAAAGTTAATTTGTTATGGATTTAGAAGTAGTATAAATAGATGAAAGACAAACATTTTGACTTTAAGCCAATGAAGTTGGTCAAGAGTTGTTATGGAAGTAATAATGCAAGCTCCTCACCAACCCAAATCATTAGAGAAAAGTTGTTCGGCCATGGAAGATCCTGACATGAGAAAAAACAATATTAGAGTCAGACCGCTAATATCAAAATATAAATGGTTTACGTTGAAATAAAATATCACGTGGTACAAATCACAAGTTTCTTTTATTAAAGGGAAAACTTCATGGTTTAGCTACGGCTTGAAATATTTCTCTAGGTTTTTGTCATTTTTAGTATTACCAAGAAAAAAGTCAATACTCTTTTCACTCAATTCACCATCTCCATGGACTTCAAAAAAATTATTTACTCTTTTGAGATAGAACAATACATACAATTGAGTAACCTAGATGTTATATTATGGAATTTTTCCTACCAAATATACTATATTGTTTCAGGTCTAGCTTCACCTTTAAAGGCTCGATGAAACCTTAGATTATGTTCTATTATGTGTTTATTTTACCAAGGTTGCTTATGACAGCCGAGCTATGCATATATTAGCAACTTGTTTGATAAGATAATAATGTGCTAAATAAATATTATAGCATTCAATAGATATAAACAAGGAACATTTCGTACTGAATTACGAGGTTTGCGACGTTATAGGGTAGAGATTATAAAGAAAAAAAGACAAAAGAGCTAGACATCTTCGTATATCCACAGGGGTGGACGCTTAGGTCGTACTTTTTGTTTCACTTGGTCATATGAAATTTTTCTATAAAATAGGGACAACTCTCGCCTAACCGTACTTTACAAATTATTCTCTTTCATAGTAAAATAATAGCCTAAAAAATGTAATTCAGAATTCATTCATTATTTTAATAAATAACAAATAAACACATAAAATTTGCTGAAAGGGGACATACATAGTGTCACAATTAGTTTCAAATAAACTTTTTTATCTAGTTTATTTTGTGATTATTCTTATATCTTATTATTTTATCTTTCACATCCATTTTTCTATTGAACTTTATTTTCAATATATAAAGCACAAATAAACTAAGTAATAGATAATAACATGAGAGACGATTTAATTTTGTATACTAATCCAAAACTACCTAAACAATAAATCATATAAAAATGATAATTGAAATGGTCCTATAATTATTAGTCCAAACCTTTATTGTTATTAAAAATGGGAGATGCATTAATAAGAAGGCCAAGAAAATGAGCCCATAATAGAACAAGAGTCCAATTCATAAATATGAGATCGGCCACAAAAAAAAAACTAGTCTAAGGTAGTCTTGTTCTGACTCAAAAGACAAAATCTAAGCAAGATTTAATACATGAGTACTCGTGAGAACTGAGAAGAGAGGATGGATAGTGTAACACAATTTTGCTTGGTACTTGTTTCTTTAAATAAAATGCAAAGTCAAACAAACACATTCATTCCCTTGGAAATTCAGAAATTTAGTGCGCGTGGGTCTTATGATGTTGTCTACTGTCTCGATTTCAAGTAACTCGTGAATGGCATGTCTTGCACGTGTACACATTGTAGTACAAGTACTTACCACGTGTCATCATCTCGTTCGTCTTGCTTTCTTACAAACTGTAGTATTAGTAAGATCATTTTGATTTTGGACTACTTTCTTTATATTTTATTTATGATGATGACAATGCAGTGGGTCCCAGCATGCTCATTAGTTGGATTCACCTGATTTACGAATATATAATATAATAGTGATACTTAAAGAATCCAATAAGTATAGTGTGACCATTGAACTATAAGCATTAGTCCAGTTTGATAGAAAATAATAAACAAAAGGGAAAGAAAAAAGTCGCTATGTGTAAGGAAGATGTAGATGTTAGCTCTTACGATGTCCGTTATGATTGTGCAAATTTTAATATGTTTCAACATATTTGTTTCACCTCAAAAAAAAAATTTATAATTTTTATTATTTATGATTGTTAGTTTTTATTTGTTTTAATTTTTTATGAATAAAAGAAAAACTTTATAAAAAATTATTTATTTATTTTTTAACTAAGGAGAAAAATAATGGTTTATTGATTTATTTAGTCTCACAGGTTCATCCGTGCTCCTACGTATATATCCCTCATGCAAGAATTCAAGGTTTATGTAATTCTTAGAGCAACTCCAACGCTGGTTCCTTAAACCAGCTGGAGCTTGTATGCTCCGTTCCTCATTTTTTTTCTCCCTTTGAGCAGAATGACATGGAAGACAGGGTCCTTAAAATTAAAGCAGAGTTCCTTGCACAAGGAACTCTGCTTTATGGGTCCTTAAATTAAAAAATTGTTCTTTCTCTCTCATTCATCAACTTGATTTCTGTTAAAATGAGAGGGAGAATGAACAGAAGGGAAGGGAAGAACAGAACATCAAGAAGAACAAAAGGAGAAGAACGGAACATCCAGATAAAAATCAAATATTTATCAAACAACCAAACAAACAACCAAAATTACAATAAATACAAAATAAAATACAGAATTTACAGAATAAATCAATACAAGATGAAAAGCTTTGTATGAGCTCCGATCCGTCTTGCATGTTGCAGAATCTCTTCGATCCGGTGGCTGACGGACGGCGGTGGTGCGGTTGGCTCCGATTAGGCCATGAGGAGAAGGTTTTGATGTGAAGGAAGAAGAGAAAGGGTTTTAGTTGAGGGTTTCAGTGAGAGTGAAGAAGAGAACGAAGGTGGAAGCCGAGGGCGAAGAAAGAAAGAGGGGCGGTGAGCGGCGGTGAGGCGGCGGTGAGCTGCAGGGAAGCGGTGAGGAAGTGGCGCGATGGTGAAGGGGTGAGGCGACGGTGGCGTGGTGAGGAAGTGGAGCGACGGGGACGGCGAGGGGGCGGTGAGACGGCGGCGGCGGCTGTAGGAGTGCAGGGCTAGGGTTTCAAGAGAGGAAGTGGAGAGGATGAAGAAGAGAGTGAAAATGAGGTTATGAAGATGAATAACCCTTTTAAATAGGGTGACCGGTTGTACCGGTTTTGGCTTCAAATCTGACCGGCTGGAGCCGGTTTCTGCTCGTTTGAGCTTGGTTTGACCGGCCCAGCCGGTCAGAATATGGACGTTGGTCCATTTTTATTTTTATTTTTTCAGAAAAAAGGGTAGATTGGGCCAGTCTTTGTTTTTTTTTTCTGACAGAAAAATGGAAAATCAAATTTTTAACCAATTTTAATTTTGTTGAATTTTAATTATAATATTATTGTTATTAGTATTAATTAAATTAATATTTAAATTAGAATGTTAAATTAATATTTAAATTTAAATAATAACTAGGTGGAAATAAAAATTATTAATTAATGTGGTACTGTGGGACCCAACAAAAAGTAAAATAAGGAACTGTGGTTGGAGCAAAATCTGCTTGGGTTCCTTATGAGGGAGTTTAATCCTACGTGGCACTTCGGACCCACTAAAACGGTGTTTAAGCTCCCTTATAGGGGAGCAGCGATGGAGATGTTGTCCGAGGTGGTTATGTTTCAAAATTTTTAAATACCAAAATTAGTTTGTAATTTTAGAAATTCAATTTAGTTGTTTTTGTGGTTTTCAGTGTTAATAAGTTATTTTCAATTTTGTAAATTCACAATAATCAGCACCTTGTAAAACATCTTCTATCAACATTACTTAGTGGTGGTTGTGAATGTTACCTAATGACGATGGTGGTGGTGGTGGTAGAAAGTAGTGGTAGTGGTAGTTGCAGTGGGTGGTGGTGGTGGTTGCTTGTGGCGGTGGCATGACAGTGGCATGGGTGATGGGGGAAGCGGTGATAGTGGCAGTGGTGAGAGTGGTAAAAGGCAGTGAGGTTGGTGGGTGGTGGTGGCGGTGGTGGAGAGTAGTGGTGGTGGTAGTTGCAGTGGGTGGTGGTGGTTGCTGGTGGGACTCTCTCTTCTGGTATCTAATACAGATGGGGCCAGAAGAGGCTAGACTACTTTGTCAACACTTCAGAGGAAACATTAATGAAGTGCCTAGGATCAAAGGTGATTCATATGTGATTAAGGATCTTTTTAGATCCTGTTCAGATGACCATATTTTCCTGAGGGTTGAAGAAATCATAACTAACCAAATTTTCATCAGCCTAACCATGCATAAATTTGGCTGCCTGCTGGTTGTTATGTGTGCACTTGAACAATCTGTGGTAATTATTTTATTCCAAATAACTTTGCTTCTAAATCTTTTTTTTAGAAAGTTAACTAATATTTTTTTGTTAACTAATAATGTTTTATTTATTCATTTTAGGGTGAAGCTTAGGTTGAGAAACCTAATCTTGTCCAAAACCACCGCTAAGAAGAAACACCTACGGGAAAATGCTCTTTAATGCAATTTAGACCTGAGAAAGAAGTCATCCAATTCAAAGTCTGAGTGTTCTGTTTAAATAGCTATCTTTTGTTGCCAATGATTATGGGCTTTTATATGTTGAGTTAAAGTCTCTTGAAAATTGAAAATCCAGCCATAAAAAAAAAGGAATTTCGACTCTACTTAAAACCTGAGAAACGGTGCAATATATATATATATATATATATATATATATATATATATATATCAGTTTGGGAGTGGAACCAGGCCTTGGACCTTGATACTTTATATGTGGAATCGGACTCAGCAGTAGAGGTAAAAGCCATGAACTCAAATACGTGTGCCCTGTGGAGATAGCTCAATCTTTTCAAAGAGTCATTGTCAAACATGCTATGAGAGAACCCTGGCCAACAATGTTGCACATATTTTGGCCTCTATTGCTTCTAATTTCCCATCAAACTTTTGGTGGGATAACCCACCAGATTCGGTTGCTCATGCTATTTTTTAGACTCATGCTTTGTTAATTAATATATGGCGTGTTTTCACTAATAAAAGGATGATTATGAAAAAGAGTGATAAGTAATTTAAATTTGTTAGTATTGTTATTGTTACCAAGGTAGCATTGAGTGAGAAGGAAACAAAAACATTAGTTGCCGGCACCCGGCAGCATTAAAAAGACATATATATAACATAAACATAGTCCAATGTTTGTGGACACAGCAAGAAGTAGCGCGTGGACTCAAATTCAATCCTATTAAATACAGCAATCATTTATGAACGTACAAACGGTGCAGACACGTCAAAACACTTACATTTTTCCTCTTACATTTTTTCTCTATCTCTTTCTTCTAATCACGTTGTATAAAATATTACATTTATCACTCATATCTTATTTCTTCCTATCTCTGTAGAGGTCTACGGCTTTGATATCTATTACGTGTCAGGAAGAAAGAGGACATTTGTCCTAACCAAGCTGATTTGATTTGCTTTGCTTAGACCAAACTCTCATACCGCCAACCTCATCTCCTTGTCTCATTCCCTTCACAAAGCTTCTAACTTTGCCAAGTTTCTCTCCAACCCTCTCTTGTTGAAAGGGAGAGATCATAATAGTGGCGAATGATTTAGGAAGCTGAAAAATAAAGGAAATTAACATGGGTTCTGCTTCGAAAGTTGGGAATAGCAACTATGATTACTCCTTTAAGATTTTGCTGACTGGTGATTCTGGTGTTGGAAAGAGTAGTCTTCTCCTCAGTTTCATATCCAACTCTAGCTCTCTTTATGATCTCTCTCCCACAATTGGTTCGTTCCTTTTCTTCCTTGTGTGTTTTTTCCTCTCAGATGTGATTGGGAAGAATATTTCATTTCTGGGTTCATTTTGAGCTTTCTGAGAATTTGAATTTCTTGATTGGGAGAATGGAAACGTGAGTATGTTATCTACTTAATGCATGTTTAATTTGGATACATGTCGAAGTCAAAATTATGGTAAATCGAAGCAACTTCCCTGTATAGGCTTTTGCTACTGTCCACCATGATTTTCAGCGTGTATCCAAATATGCACCAAGTATATCCTTGTTACTTCGTACAGATATGACTAGCGAGCTCCCTAAACGACGAAACTTGCACCTGATGAATAAAACATTTTTTTGATACTGTTTGGATATATCCATACCTTAGAAAACGTTTGGTGTGTTCTCTGTTTTATTTTCAGTGGACATCATTTCTCAGTTATAATTAGCTAATTACCAAAGTACCACGTTGCTCTTACTATATTTTCAATCTTCAACCAACAAGATGCTCTAATGGTAGGCAAGCAGATCCCGTAAGGGTGAGGTTTGAAGTTCGAAACCCAGGAAAGTCATTGGTTTGGAGGAATTGCTACAGTTTCCCGAACGAGATTAGTCTTTCCCTTATAGGGGCGAGAACACCGTCAAATACAACAACAAAAAATTCATTTTTCAAGATTTTGAGAGAAGAATATTGAAAACAAGAAACAAAGTGAAAATAATGCAGCATTTTTCCAAATCATCCCATATATTCTTTCTGTGAAATTTTATTAAAATTCATTTTCAGTATCTTATTTGAAACTTTAATCAGTTGCATTACATGCAGTGAAATTGTGTTTGTCTACTAATCAGGTTATACCTGGGCCTTGGCCTCCTCTTCTCAGAGTTTTTATTTTTATTTTTTGTTTGTCTAACATTAGGCCATTTATAATTTATCTGAATTTTGTGGTTTGGCTTTGAAGTGTTTTCTTCCTACATTATTTTTTTTAACATACTGAGCTGTTGGTATTCTTAAATTATTTGCAGGAGTTGATTTCAAGATGAAGCTTTTCACAATTAGTGGTAAAAGATTGAAGCTTACTATTTGGGACACAGGTAGCTGTTTTTCTAGTTATTTGATGACGTTTTTCATTTACCTTTTTGTAAAGAAAATTATCATAGATATATAACCTTCCCTTATCTGACCCAATCTTATGTTCATTTGTGAAAACTGTTGTAACATAATTGCTTTCTTTTCTTTATCATTTAGAAACTATTATTTCTATTAGAACTTAGAAGTAATATTTCTAAGATGCCATTTTGCCCATAGTGAGGAAAGGATAGGAGATGTTAGTACAGGATTTGTTCCTTACCAAATAGATATCCATAAAGATGGGAAAAAAGGAAAGTAACTTAAAAATATGAGGGTGGGAGGATCAATAATTCCTTCTACTGCTTGATGGAACTGAAAAAATTAGACTAAATCCTACTTTTATCTGCACAATCTGGTAATGATAGAGGAATAAAATATAACACACCAATGACCAATGTTATTCTGTCTTATCACTAAATTAACTCTTCAAATAGTTCATCTCTTTATATTGTTTGGATTGTTCAATGGTGATTGAAGCAATTAAAGGATCTTGCTTCATAGGCGGGAACTATGGTCTAAGATTGATGCAACCTAGTGATAACTGATAAGTGATTTGAAGAGGTCATGATTAGCCCCTTACAATAACAAATTTTATAGGTCAGAGCCTGTTTTTTTTTCCGTTCTGATCTCTCTTCCCTCAGGTAGAAAAGCTTTGAAGCTAAATTTAGTGATGCAAATTTTAATCTCTTAATATGAATAATTTTCAAGTCTGAACTCTGAAGTAATGATTATGAGGTGGCATGAAAGTTGAGACCTGTTGGCAATGAGGAGTTGAAAGTTATTACAACCCTAAACATGTATAGGAGTGTGCTACCAGCTGAGGGTGCTGTGGAGACCTTGGAAAGGGTGAGAAACAGATTCAATGCTAAAGAATGCAGACTTTTTGGTTTGTTTTGTGAAAATCCCTTGAGTGTCCAGAATTACGGAGTTATAATACGAAGCAAGTCCGGTTGAAGTAGAGCTCATTGAAAATCTAGATATACTTGCTGACTGGTTTTCCCTCTGTGGAGCTCCAAATGAATCCATAATTAATAGCCTCCTCCTGTTGGTCCATGATCAAAAGTTTTCGTGGTCTGCATTTGGTCACGGAAAGGGAAAGATTAACTAACGACCGCAGAAGTATAATGTCGTTGGGCTTTAGCTCTATGAAAAAGGGGTGAGGATGCTGAAGAAATTCCACTGGGAAAACCGCTAATTGAGACTACAGATGACTTTGGTAATCTCATATGGCTGAGACTAAAAGCATTTAAAACTCTATTGTTCTTGAAGTATTAATACATTACTTCAACATGTGCCAACAAAGCTCAGTAAGACTGTAAAGCTCATATGTTTCTAGCATCCATAGTCACCAAATGATAAAGTGAAATTGGGCAACACCAAACCAACTTGAGGCTTTCATTGGACATTTTTTAATTCTAAAATTAGAATATCACTTATTCAATCAGATTGCTTCTTCCACTGGTCAGTGGATAGCTACTTTTATTGATGATATTGGGATTATGTTCTTATGTGTGTATTGTTTACTATGGCCTAATAGGATATGCTTATCCCTGTGATAGCACTAGTTTGTCAATGATGAATAGAGAAGACTTTTGTCCATTAGTAAGTGTCAGAACAGTCTATTTTGAAACTTTGCTTCAAATTATTTATTACCCACACATTTATCCGTAAAACTATGGAATTTTTTTTAGATAACTTAGCATTACAAGCGCTCATGTCCATGCATTCACCGGTTAATCTTAGTGCAGTTGCCTTACTTAAAAAAAAAATTCATCAGATCAACCAAACCATTGGATTCTGTTTATATGAAACCTTGCAGTGGTGACTTGTTGTTGGATTATAACATTTAGTTCTTCTGGCAGCTGGACAAGAGAGGTTTGGAACAGTAATAAGCTCTTATTACAGAGGTGCTCATGGGATCATTCTTGGTATGGTCAACACTTCCCTTAATTTACAAGACTTTGCTAAATGGTTTTCTGTACTCTTTATCAGTTGTCAAGTTCTTGAAAGGAGTAATATGCTTGCACCAATGTGGTGCTCACTCTTTTATGCTTTTCAGTATTGCCTTTAGTGTGTACATCTAACAGATTTTTCTTCAATTTTGCCATGTAGTCTATGACGTGACACGACGTGAGACTTTTACAAACATTGTGAATATATGGGCAAAAGAGGTTGAACTGTACTCTACTAATCATGATTGCATCAAAATTCTTGTTGGCAATAAGGTGGATAAGGTAAGTTTTAAGGTGAATGATCTTGCTGTCCTTTCCTTACACAAGAAAAGATAGAAACGATACAAATTATGTTTTTCTTTCTCACAGTACCTGATATATTATATTTGAGATAAAATACAAATTCAATAAGTTCCTTAATATTATTTTCTTGCATTTCTCTTAAGGATTTTGAAGAGTGTTTGTTGTATTATTTTTCAGGAGAGTGAAAGAGCTGTAACCAAAGAAGAGGGTATGGCTCTTGCGCAAGAGCATAGATGCTTATTCCTAGAGTGTAGTGCCAAAACTAGAGAAAATGTTCAACAATGCTTCAATGATCTCACATTAAAGGTATTGTGATTTGAATACATCTTTAGTTGTCTAATTGCTTTGTTTTAGTCTTCTTTAGCAAATAGAACATTCCATTTATGATGTCATGCTAGAATTATCCCGGTATCATCTACACTATAATTGGAAAATTGGCTAATTGAGTTGAAGATAGAAACCTCTAAATCAAATTTGGCATGCACATTGATATTACTACTCTTTTTTAAGTAAATGCTCCCTTCTGGTATATGAGCTTAAAACTTTCACACTTAGTGCGAGCACCCGCGGCAAGGGGATTACTGATTAACCACTACTGCTGGCGATGGATACCTTGGTCTCAACAAAAAACTTTCACATTTCTGTGTTAAGAAACTAGCTTTAAAATGACATACATTTGGTTTCCGCCGTCTCCCTTCTCTGCTCTCCATCTGAAATTTTAATAGCTTGTCACTAGCTAAATTCTGTTGTTCTTTACAGATACTAGAGGTGCCGAGTTTGCGAGAAAAGGGGTCTGTGGTAGTAAAGAGACAAAAGCAAAAGCACTTGTATGAGACACCTCAAAGCAGTGGTTGCTGTTCTTAGTAAATTTGCTTCAACATGAATGTGCAATAGATTTTACAAAAGGGATACTAGCTAGTGGTGTTACATCAGATAACATGGAATTGGATGATCATGTGCTCCAATGTTTTCTCCAGTCTTTTTTATTGCTTTCACAAGAAGATGCTTGAGGTGGATATGGCCTTCTTAACATCTTTTGGAGCCATAGCATGACTCAGTTTATGGCAGTCAAGTTTATCACAGAACTATTTATATACTTGCTTTTTTCTTACTTATGTCATAGTTTTAGAAACACCTATAGTCTTCATATGTAAATATGTCTATAGTTTGAATGTGGTTAGGTTAGGATATGCAGCAAAATACATTTATAATTTATTGTTTTCTCCCCTTCTAAGCTTGAATGAGAAAAGATTTTGTATTCATATCATATGCTATTGAGTCTTTTTTTTTTCTTCCCCTTGAAGTTTGTGTTTTTATTTTTTTATTTTTTTTATTTTTATAATGCTTTGAGGGTCTGTGGCATATGCAAATATATTGGAGTCATTTTGTGCTTACTAATTTATGTATACTTTATGTACTCAATTTATTCATTTTGACTTTTCAGCTGTTGTCAATTGACTCTTTTTGTCATAATGGTTATTTTTGTATTTAAGTTGGACTTGCTGTGGAAATGTTGTTTCCATGACAGTTATTGTTGCAATGACAATTTACTAGCATAATGGCATTTCAGCTATTTGAACTTGTTTTACAGAGATATAACATGTATTTTTAGAATTCCATCAACTTAGTGCATTTAGATTCAGCTTTTCTGGTATCAAATTGAGAGGAATTTTTTTGAATGATCATATGCTCTAATATATTGTGTCATTTTTGTGCAGATTAGTGTATGCCTCCTTTATATATTCAATATACTCATTTAACCTTTCAAGTTTAACCTGTTTGACTTTTTTCTTCACTACGGTCTACGGTTAGTTTTGGATTTAATTTTAACTTCCGGTGGAATTTTTCTCACATTGTCGAGAAGTCTTAAATTGACTAGAGATATGACAATGATATAACACTTATATATGTGAAGACAATCCACACCTCTTGAGTTAGCTTTTGGGTTAGAGTTAAGCTCTCCAAATTCTAATATTCTAGTTTCGTTTAGTGGAGACCACTTGTATATGAGTCACCTGCAGATGTTCATTCGTACACATTACATGCTCCAGATGTCCAACCCTTCTGGGGTAGAGTTAGACTTCTCAAGTTCTAATATACATAATAGTTATTTTTGCACATATTACACTCTCCAAATGTCCAACTCATTTAAAATAGGGTTAGACCTCACAAACTCTAATACACATAAGAGTTAACTTTGCAAAGTAAGTTTGTAGAGTATAATGATATTTCAGTTAATACACATGGTAGATATACCTCCCAAATTTTAATATGCATATAGATTCATTTAGTAGAAACAACTTGTATACGGGTCAAGAAGTCCAACTCTTTTGGAGTAGAGTTAGGGTACCAAATTCTAATACATATGATAGTTATTTTTGCAAAGTGAGTTTGGTGCATTTTGAATTTTAGATTCAGCCTTTCCGGTAGCAAATTGAGAGGTACAATTTTTATTTTTTTTTGAATGATCATATGCTCTATTATATGTCATTTTCAAAAAGTTTGATAGTGAGAATTCACCAATTGATGAATAACATTAGTTTGTTCTACTTTAAAGAATGGTTCAGACTCAGACTATGTTTAAAGCTTATTTTAACTTGTTCAAAAACTCTTGGTAAAAGAGTTTAGTAGCTTATAACTTTTTTAATAAGCTACTTGAGGTAGCTTCTAGCTTATATGTCATGCGCCAAGTGCTTCTAGATGTTCAGAGCTGGAGAAACTAGCTAAATGTGCATGTTCACGTGATGCCTCAGGCAGCTTCTTACACAAGCGTCCCTGCCGCTGCTGATTTGGTTGCTGCATTGCGTCTTGTCGTTGATGGCAGCTCGAACCCGATGTTGAGGAGGATGGGTCGCGGTGCAGTGCTGTGAGATGCTTCAGGGCACTAGATGTCTGGCGTGTCGATGAGCTTCAGTGCTGTGAGATGGGATTGAAACATGGTTAGGAGCTGGGGTTCAAGACTATGAAAATGTGCTTGAGGCTCTCCAAAATCACGTTGATGTGAATACATTGTGGGCAAGAGACACTGTTATAAGGATAGAACGATGATGTTGGCTTGGGACCGGAATGTTTCTGTTGTTTAAGTTCTCAGAGAAATAAATAATGCAACTAATAGGTTAGCCCACCAAACTTCTCAGGAGGGTTCTCTCGTATTTGGAAGCATCTTCCTTCAAGTTTAATTGCGTCATTGTGTCAAGATGTTGTAGGGTAGTTAAATATTTGAATATGTATATTTTATATATAATTAATTTTTGGCTTAATTGCACTTCTGGGCCCCAGAATGCCCTTTGTGCAAAAATGGTCCCTAAAGTTCTAAAATAGCATTATGTCTCCCCCACATTAACTTCCTTAGCACTTTTAGTCCCCAGACGTTTTTCCATAGAAGTGAGGGCAAATATGTGATTTAGCCAAAAAAAAATTAACTGAAAAATAAAAAACAAATGATTTTTTTTTATATTTTATATTTATATCCTTTTTTTTATCTACCTAAATTTCACATGATTTTTTTCCTTGGGTGCACCACTCCGTGTATCATTTCAATTCTTGATAGACGAAAATTATTGTTATTTATCACTTAACGATGAAGAAGTATATCAATTTAGTTCTTTACAAATATACGTATATATGGGATGCATAGAAAAGTGAATCTCGATAAATGATTATGATATCTAACAACAATGAATTGATAAAGAAATTCCAATGAAAGAATTTCAAAATGCCAAGGTTAATCCAAATTTGAAGTCCTTGCCGGCTTCGTAATATAACCGAACTTGTTGTACTTTTGTTCCTTGAATTTAGCAATTGTAAAATTCAAAGCTATTTAAACTCCTTCAAATGTAACAAGAACTAATTAAGAGTCAATGAATGGTAGAACTCACAACACAAACCCATAAGCTAAGGTCTTTTGTCAATGGCTGCACCAGGTTCTAACCTGGAACCTGTTTCATGTGTAATTTTGCTTCTTATTCTAACACTCTTTGTCACCATAGCCACTAGTGCTGACATATTCCTTGATTGGCACGTTTCCACGGACTTCAATCTAAAGCCAGTTTCTGCAGATCAGCCGGTAAAGTTATTAGTCTTCGATCTTCTATTCATCTTTTCGTGCGTGTTTGATTCTGAAGCGAGGTTTCAAAATTGGTTGATTCTGATGACGGATCCAAACATGTTATAAGTCAAACACATTGTCGCCTAATTAATCCCATTGTTGATATGTTTGGCAGGTTATAACAATCAATGGCTTGTTCCCTGGACCCCTTATAAATGCAACAACAAATGATATCGTTCATGTGAATGTTTTCAATGATTTGGATGAACCCTTGCTATTTACATGGTATATACTATAGTGCTCTCCTTCTTCCTCTCTCAAAAATCTTCACTCACTTTCTTGATGTAAAGTTGTAAAACTAGAATGTAATTTAACACTTTTTTTGAGATAAACTAAATCAATATTGCTGGCCTTGGACAAATAGTTTTGCTACTTGGAGAGGTATAAGAAAGCCAATGCTAATGGAAACTCCAAGATTCATGTGTTTTTATTATTATTATTATTATTATTATTGTGGAATTGCTTTAGTTTTAGGAATGGGGTCATGCACATATTTGGATCAGCTTAGCTTCTCTTTTTCTCGGAAACAATTCTGAAATTAAAAAACAACTATTGGAAGGTTTTCAAACATAGCTATGGTTATGATGTAGGAATGGCATACAACAAAGGCTAAATTCATGGCAAGATGGAGTGTCTGGAACAAACTGCCCCATTCAACCTGGAAGTAGCTGGACTTATGATTTCCAAATGAAAGACCAAATTGGCACATTCTTCTACTTCCCATCCATCAATTTCCTCAAAGCTGGTGGAGGGTTTGGTCCAATTCGAATCAACAATCGCCCTGTGATTAGTGTTCCTTTCCCAAAACCTGAAGCAGAACATGATCTTCTAATAGGTGACTGGTACAATAGTAGCTACAAGGTAGTTAACTACTTCCTTGTCATATATCACCATTGATTCTCACATTTGAATATTGATATCATGGCATGATGATCTTCAATTCATAACACTAGCTATTTATTTGCATTGTTTTTGGATTTGCTAAACTAGGATATTAGGTTCAGGTTGGATACAGTGGATGATGTTATTTCCCCAGGTTGGATGCTAATAAATGGCAAAGGACCATATATGAACAATTTTTCAAAATCATATGAGACCATCAATGTTACACAAGGTAAGAATTTTACAGAAAGTGTTGCTGACTTCCACTTTATGATAATTTCTACTATTCATATAACTCCTTATGATTATGATAATGTGTCAATAGGTAAAACATACTTGCTCAGGATATCAAATGTAGGGACAGCTTGGAGCTTCAATTTCAGGATTCAAAATCATCAAATGGTTTTGGTTGAAACTGAAGGATCTTATGTCAATCAGATACAGTTAGAGTCTCTTGATGTTCATGTAGGCCAATCCTACTCAGTTCTTGTCACAGCAAATCAAATTGAAGCTGATTACCATATAGTGGCATCTCCTAAAATGATTGATAACACAAATAACAACACTCTCATTGGTGTTGCTGTGCTTCATTATGAGAACTCTACCACACCAGCTAATGGACCTATCCCAAGTGGTCCTGATCCATTTGATCTTCAATTCTCCATCAACCAAGCAAAATCCATTAGGTAATTGCAATGTCACAGAACAGTTAATGAAAACTTAAATCTGATTTTAAGGTCATTTTCGAATTGAGTAATGGTTAGTGGGCATCCTCTCACAGTGCAGACACCGGCAGACAGGAAACGAGAGATAGAGAGGAAAATGGGGTGTCTGTAGAGTGTCTATGCTATCTGAGTGTCTAAGTATCATTACTGATTCAAAACATAGTGCAAGGAAATTACAAACATTCATATCATGGGTCTATTTGAATTGAAGGTGGAACCTGACTACTGGAGCTGCAAGGCCTAATCCTCAGGGAACCTTCACTGTGACAAACGTGACAATAACAGAGAATTTCATTCTGCAAGCATCAACCGCCACGATCGACCGATCATCTCGCCATACCATCAACAATGTGTCTTACTTGACCCCGGACACACCATTGAAGCTAGCTGATTACTTTTCCAATGGATCCGGAGTTTATGAACTCGATGCTTATTCCAAGAACACTTCAAATGCAAATGCTGTGAGTGGAGTTTTTGTAGCAAGTGCATTGCATAAAGGGATGCTGGAGATAGTGCTTAAGAACGATTTAGAAACCATTGATTCTTGGCATTTGGATGGATACAACTTCTTTGTTGTTGGGTAAGTACAGCACAAGTAAATTGCTCAACTTGTGTCACTATAAAAATCAGCATATTTTTTTTCTATATATGAAATTTCTCAGTTGGTAAATAACAAAGTTTGTTACAAATGATTCTATTTAGATATGGGGAAGGAGAATGGAGACCAGAATCACGGTCAAGTTACAACCTTTTCGATCCGGTATCTCGGTCCACTGTGCAAGTGTTCCCAAGAGGTTGGAGTGCAGTGTATGTGTACACAGACAACCCTGGAATGTGGAACTTGAGATCACAGAATTTGCAAAACTGGTACTTAGGTGAGGAGCTATATGTGAGGGTTTATGATCCTGATCCCAACCCTGCCAAAGAGGTGCCACCACCAGATAATCTCCTTTTATGTGGTTAGTTCACGTCAAAAGTTTCCTTTGCCCATGAAGATCCCGTGTATCCATTTGATGTCTCATTTCCTGTCTCGCTGATCAAATTGTGTCTCCATATATGGTTTTTAAATGACATGACATAATTTAATTTGTGAGACAGAGAATGAGACGCCAAATGCGTACATAAGATTTCAGTCCTTCTTTAATTTCTCTCTCTCCTTTTGAAACTTTTTATTCATGAATGATCATGAAAACAATGATGATGCTAATGATGCTTTTGAATGTTCACAGGAAAGTATGAACCTTCAGCTCCAACTCCAAGCCCTGCTCCCTCATTGTCACCACCACCGCCACCTCCTCCAAGGCCTTCATCCAATGCACACAATCCACATAGAACAAGGTATTAATTAATGTGTTTAGAGTTGTCACATCATTTATGTGAAATGCTTATAAGCTAACATGTGTTCTTTTTGTGCTTTCTTGTGATACGAATGAAAGGTCTCTAATTGCTGTAATCACCACTGCTATATGTTTTCTCTACATTGGTCTCCACTGAGAGGCTAAGGAGATTGAAGATATGCTGCAGATTCAGACAACAACAAAAAATTCCTAATGTCATTTTCTACTTTTGAAGTTACTTCAAGAATGAAAGCAACACACCATATTTTTTTTCTTCCTTTTTTGTATCAAATTATTGACATCAAGAATGAAAAACTTAGGTGAAAATACTGGTTAATTGTTACTTCAATCATGTTACGAGTTTGGTTTTCATTTAGTTAATTAAGGCTTGCTGTGTCATTCTTAGGCCACACTTAAGTGCAGAAGGGTAGGAACATAATGCATGTTTTAGGGTCAAAATCATGCAAGGACATATCTTGATTGGCATATTTACTAGAAAACATTTTTCACAACTCAATTTTATGTAATTCTCTCAATCACATAATGAATTCATGATGTTTACATTCATTGATAGATTCCCTGAAGGTTCTCTCCACTGACCTTACAACTCAACAAACAATAGGTAGTGATGGGATTATATGTTATTGCAATTGCAACATGTTGCGCCCCTTGGGCCCTCAACTACAAGTTTGGTCTCATGAATAAAATTGCAACTAGACTTCACCATAACTAGATATATATAAAACCTGCATTGCACCAATGTCTTAAAATATTCTTTAGCGATATAGTTCAATTTAAAATATTTGTAGCTATAGTCAAATATACTCGAAGTAAATCTAATACCTGAAAATAAGAATCATCACATATCATATTGTATGTTTAAATACCATTGGACTTCCCTTACATATTTTTTCATGTTATAGTTGCAAATATTTTAGTCCAAAAAAGTATTTCTGACATGAAATTGTTCTCAAAATATAAGTGAAAGTTATTTTAATTTTTATATTTATGGTTAAATATATAAAAAGTAAATATATTACATGATGATAAATTATTTTCTCTAAGTGTATGGTGCCAAGGATCCAAGAGAAAATAATGATAATGAAGAGCCAAGAGATTTGAATTCTGTTTAAATACAAGTTTAAGTCGTCTTAGCGAAAACTGTCTTCATAGCTAAGTTCTCTTGCTCACTTAAGCGAGCACCATCCTCGCTTAAATGAAGTTCACTGCACAAGCTTCAATTTCAACACTGTTATTGACTTGCTTAAGCGAACCTTTAAACTAAAACTCCATTTCTTCTCTGCTTCATGGTTGCTCAATCTAGGTTCAAGCGAACTCTCATCCTTCTTATTCACAAAAAACGCCTTAAACATGCGAGGAGCCTTAAACCTCAATTAAGAAATCCTCACTTAAGTGAGATCGTCTCATTCCAAGGAGGGTTTTCTCAACTTTTTGACATCTTTTTTAGTTGGATTTTTTCGTGGCTTCCTTCAAACTTCATTCCTACATAAAAAAAAAGAGGGATTGTACTTGAAACTAACAAAAACTCTAACATATACCTGAATATTTACTAATCTGCTCAAATGAGGGCCAAGATAATGGATGAATGAAGCACACAAATTAGATAAATGCCCTAAATAATATTAAAAAACACGTGAAATTGACACTTATCGAACACATTCTTAAGAGGTTGTCATCTCAAAGAAAGCGTTATAAATATTGGATGCTCATTATCAATTTTTTTTGAAAGTATCCATTATCATATTTGATGGAGGATAAATCTGTGTATGTTTCAACAGTGTTGTATATTCACATTATTATTTTCCTCTTCCTTTACTTATATATGCGTTCATATTGTAATTGAGATGAACAAGAAAATGATTTGTTAAATATACATGATCCCTATCTCCTTCTCCTTTCTTCTAATCTTTTTACTTGCATAGTTTACCCATTTTTAATTGTTAATTTTCATATTAATAAAAATGAACTAATTCATGATTTGGACATTGGTGCATAAAAAGAAAGTCTATACCAAAATATGAAAGATAATTTTTTTTAACAAGATTGGGGATACTAGTGTGGTAAAAAAGTATTTACCTCTCTTTATTTTTTTCTCCCCTTCATGCCTAACTCCCTCCTCTCACTTTTTCTCTCGGTAAACTCATTGATAGCAAACAAAGCGTTAAAGTTGGGCATTATCATAACCAAAGGGATAAGAAGCTAATAATTTTGTAAATAATATCAATAATTTTTTTTCATCCATCCTCACCCTAAATTTTATTTATTATAATATCAATAATTGTGTAATGTTGACCAACTCAGAATTCCCATATACATACTTCAATAAATTCTCCAAAAGTATTCTTAACTTTCATATAGAGCTTGTACGCAACTGAGAATGAATAAGATTCAATGAACTCAAATATTGGCATTTGTAAGGGATGCGTGTTAAAAAAACATGTACAAATAACATATCCTTTTCAACTATTTAGCAACATAGTCAATAAAAACTTTATGATGAATATGAAATACACAGTAAATATTTCTTATAGTTTGAGAAAATATTTTATGTTTTTTCTCTTAATTACAAAAAAAATGTCATACTAACTTTAACTTATTTCCTATTTTCAGTTATTTATAAAGGAAATGGAGTAAATAACTTTATAAGTACATAAAAAAAAACATTTTCCCAAGAGGGTGTGAAGTATCTAGGGAGTTGAACCATGTTACAAGTAAACTTGGAAGCAAGAGATAAAAGAGGTATGCAAAGTGTGGGGTAGAGGCAAAGTATATGTATTGTGTATAGTGTATACTCTGCCTATAACCTACGCTTTCCCTCTAAGAAATATTTACAAGTATACTCCTTTGTTTGTGTAGTAGAAATGGTTTTCTAATGAAATCTTGACATTGAAATGAGCTTTTGTGAATTGTGATCCTCTAAAGTACTTTAGGCTATTTTCATGAGGTAGATGAGTTTGGTGAATCTAGAGAGCCACATGACACTAGTTAAATCTGACACATAAAATTCAGACTTCAAATTTCACCCACAGTTATAAGTAACTTTAGTTATTTGATTTTAAATCAAAAAATCCATACAATCATTTTCTTATACTAGGAGCTGAATTTATTTGTAATGAAAACACTGAACCAATTTTGGTCAATCTGAATCTGTTTTTAGTTTAAATTAAAAGTATTTTTCATTGAGACAATTCGAGTCAGATGGAACCATTATGAACAGAAAAGTCTTTATTATTAAGTATTTAACGCAATTGCATTTACACAAACTTGAACATGAGATGTCTGTTTAAACTACAACAATCTCAACGAGTTGATCTAAGTGCTTATTGGTTCTTAATCCGTTTGGCTACATTTGTTTTCGACCCAACACTTTTTTTTCTAAATAAAAATGATCCAATTTCACTCTCTTCTTTTTCATGACCATTTAACTATAAATTGGCAAGTGAACCCCTGAATTAGCAACCTACTCAACTTGGCAAACTTTAGCTGCATCACCTATGCCACCTCCCAATAATATTTTTGAGTAATTACTAATTAGATACCCCCTCAACTTGTACAAACATCATCTCATGCTATGTTTAGAGTTTTGACTTCTTACCCAAAAAAAAAACTGTAGCACAAAGAAAAACTTTGGTTGCTAAATGTAAGCATATTATTAATCTTAAAAAATGCAAGGGCCCTACTAATAAAAAGGTTGAGTGTATACCTATACTTTAGGAGCAACTCAGTTTTCTTCAACGCCTCTATCCAATTACTTCATGGAAAAGAAAAAGAAAGTGATGCAATTTAAGATCCTACATAGTTTATTAAAGTGTTAAGTATATAATTTCAATAGAATTGACACTCTTTACTTTGGCATTTATTAGCTGTACCCATAAGCCTAACTTGAGGATCCAGTGGAGGAATTAGAGGGTTGTGAATTATGGAGTGCTTGATGGTTTTCATGAGCTGCTTAGGTGTAATGAGTAGGCAATTAACTAGCACAGAAGATGGACCAAGCAAACAAAATAACAAAATCAGTAACATTTTTTTTATTAAAAAATTTAAGGTGAGGTGATGGTTATATAATCAAAAGTAGGAAAATTTGTTAGGCTTAAATAATAGACTTACATTTATTTCACTTAAAGGAACGAGCGGGGGTTCAAACCTACAACCTATTAGATATAAAACTCTATCATGCTCCACCGGATTAATTGTTTCAGATTGTAATATTTTTTCAAAATGCAAGCACATTGGAAAAGGAGAAAAAGGACACCATGAGAGGATTCATGTGGGAATAGCAGTTACTCACTGGCTTTCCATACTTTTATTCTATTTCCATGATAAATATGAGGGGACAGAATCACACTCAACTGAAGAGAAAGAGAGAGAGACAGAGCATAGAGAGAGAAAGAGAGAGGTGGCAGGCTTTCTTGTGGACAAACAAAAAACAATGAAACTTAAACAAAGATTTTTGGGACAGTACCAACACCCTCTCTGTTGCTCTCTCTCTCTCTGCAGTTTAACACACATCACATTCTCGGGCACAGAAAACAGAGCAAAAAACCAATGAAAAAGAAGATGAAAAAGATAACTAGCATGCACTATCCATGACTTATGGAGGATCTTTTCAAAGTACAGATAAAAAAAAACTTCAATAAACAGCTGAATTCACAAAATAAAAAATTAGGTGCTTGATCAAGTTAACAAAGAATTTAAAGAATTAATCATGTAAAATTTGAGATATATAGAAAAGAATCAGATCAAATAACAAATGTATTTCTAAAATTGCATATAAACCCAATTTTGGGATAATCTTGTTGAATTCCAATCTAAAACCTTGTATCAGTAATGACAATCCACCAAAGCTGGGGCTGGGAAGACAATACTTGTTTGTTGTTGTTGCTGTTGTTGCTGCTGTTGCTGTTGTTGCTGCTGCTGCTGCTGTTGTTGTTGTTGTTGTTGTTGTTGCTTGGATGGAAAGGCAAACTTGGATTCCCTTTGATCATCTTCTGGTGCAGGAAGGTTGAGATCCAAATCCAAATTCAACACATTCCTCTTCTTTCTGGGCTGATCTTGTTCTGGTTCCAAAACCATTGGTGTCAAGGAAAGTGTGGTGTTTGCCGCTACCGGTCCCCGGTGGCGCCGCATATGGCCGCCGAGTGCCTGCCCTGATGTGAATTCAGCACCACAAATTGAGCACTCATGCACCTTGGACTTGTTGTTATTGTTGCTGTACAAATTCCCCCTGCTATTCAATTGAAGAGAGAGAGATTTATTGGCCTTGAATTGAAACTCTTCCTCGTCTGATGACAAAAATAGTTGCTTTTTCTCTTGGCCAATTGTCATTGCAGCAGCAGCAGCAGCCATGGCCTTAGGCTTCTTGTGACTAGCCCTGTGTCCCCCAAGTGCTTGAAATGAAGGGAAAGTTCTGTTACATGTCTTGCATTCATAAACATAGAACCCTGCTCTCCCAGAATCCAAAGCTGCAGCTTCTAAGAATTTTCTACTGCTGTACTTTGTGTAGTTCATGCCAACATCTTCCTCAGGAGTACGTTTTGGGGATACCCTGGATTGTCCCTGAGCCAGAAGGATCAAGCAATTGGCCATGTCTTCCTCTTCATCAGGGCTTTCTTGTTGCAACCCTGCATAGGAAGTGGTGGGGGAGCTTTTGTTAATGTTGTTGTTGGCATCATCTTTGTTGTTGTTGTTGTCATCAACACCATTGTAGCAATCTTCTTCTTTTTCTCCTTCCCCTGTTGAAGAATTAGCAGTGATGGAGAAAGGGATAGGGGATTGTGGCCTTACCCTTTTGGTTCTTTTCCCTTTGACAATGTTGGTGTGCTCTTTGGACCCCAAAGAGAGGTCCTCTGGTCCTTCCATGGTTGTTCAGAAACAGAGGAAAACAGAGAAAAACAGAGAAAACAGAGGAAAACAGAGGATAGGAGGGTTGTAAGGAAGCAGAGGAAGGAGAGTGGGGGTTGATTGTTATATAAAGATAGGTAGTGAAGGATATAATAAGTCTGGGGAGTCAAAAGCCACCCAATACAACAGTGACTGTGAATCAGCCCTGTAATATCCAAGTTTTGGAAGGTGTGTTTATTTATAGGGTAGTGGAGATTGGAATTTAGAAAATTGAAAAGAGAGAATATAGCAATTTAATTTAAGAATAAAGAGAGACCAAAAATAATGAGAATTAACAGAAAGTGGCCAAATTTGGGTAGTGTGAACAGATTGGAAGAGAGGGGGAAGTTGAACACAGAGTCCGTCTCACACTCTCTTTCTCACACTTTGCCAACCAAAGCTTGATGGCACGATATTAGCATGCTCTTTTGGTTATCACCCTCTCTTTAGACTTGTAGTAAGAGTAATTAGCAATTGCTATTTACCACCCTCACTATATCACATTCATGGGCTGCCTCATTTTCTATCTATAGGTTGCACGTGACTCCTACCTCTCAATCTTTTTCACTTGGATAGATAAACTAAAACCACACAAAGGTTTGGTATCTTGTAATTTGCACCATTTTTAAAGCCCTCTATTTTAAACGCGTACTAGAGAAATCACCATAAAACTATTCATATGACTTTTAACTATTAGTTTAAGGATTTAATTAGTTGGTTCATCATATTGTATTAGAGTCTTTATAACTAAATAGTATATAGTCTAATCTAATAAATTATTATATATATAAGATAGTGTTTAAAAAATACAATATAAAATCATTCCTGTTTATTTATCCGAGTGGCTTAAGTTGTATGATAATTGGTTCGTGGTAATCTGAGAGACAAGTTGAAAGGCTTGGCATGTCCAATTGCAAACCACTAGAAAATGGAATCTAGAATTTATGCCCACAATAAATCTTGTTGGTTACTAGCATTACTGAATATTGAAGCTCCCATTAATCAAGCTAATGATTGTTTCACTTTTATGGAATATTTTAATGAATGTATGAGTTATGTGAGGTTTAGTTACCTACACGTCTTGGTGAAGAAAGACATGTAGAGTGTAAGATACAGGAAGATAGATTTAATTTGTATACTATTATATCTTTAGAGAGAGAGAGAGAGAGAGAGGGTGTGAAGGAAGGGAAGCAAGCAAGCATTACTTTGCCTCAACGATTTGTGCACGAGATGATTGGAGTGCAAGCCTGGAACCACGGAATCTGCGGTGCTCCCTTCACTTGCATTGCTACTATTATGCTTTTCTATTCCCTCTGTCATGCAGGCATCACCACACATTCCATGGACTTCTTGTGCTTCCCACTCTCTCATCTTTTTAGTTTTCTTCATTCATGCCCCAATTGTAGTAAAAAAATAGTTATACAAGAAACAAGGACAGTAATTGATCACTAAATAACCCATTTTCATAAATATAAAATTACTTTAGAAAAAGTTGGTTTGTTAAAATATTGCTAAATAAGCCAACAATTAGATAAGATTGTACGAGTTCTGATCTTAGTAAGCGATTTTGCGCGGAAAAGACATAACTATTCACGTTTTGGCTTGGAACAATCACGTTGCCTTCTGACGTAGAAAATGAGGAAGGATCGATAAATGCTGATCATGTTATGTTAGAAAATCTTTTACCTCTTTCACGTTTATTCATATGATACTTCTCGTGACTTCTGCCTCGATCCTTGAGTAAAGTAAGGCATTGATTGTTTTTAGGGAAGATTCTCATCGTTTCATGATGAGATGATCATAATTATGACAATTTTATAAGACTTTGAAATAACTTTTTTCTTTTTCTAAGATCTATCTAAATCTCATAAAATGGCCTATACATCTAATGATTAAAACTCTTTCAAAAGAAAAATAATTCTTTACAAGAGTTATCTAAATTATACTTAGAAAAGCTTAGGTTAAATCACTCTAGTCCTAGTGATTTAACTCAAACTTTGCCTAGGGTCCTAGGACTAGTGTGATTTAACTTGAACTTTTTAAAATAAGTGAGTGATTTAACTCAAATTTTATCTACGATCATTTAGGCAACTTCATTCTTTGCATTTGGAGATATAAGAAATTTTCGCTTTTAACCTACTAAATGAGGGTTCTTTGTGTTGGTCAAGTTTTCTTTCTCACTCTCTCCCCATTTCTTTCATAAGCTTAAAATTCTTTGCTCTTTAATTTATTGAGAGGAAGAGTTCAACTCATTGATCATTGACAATTATTGTTTTTTATATATAGTAATAGAATCAGATGTTTGAGTAATTTGAATTGCTTACAAAATTTAGCTCTTTTTAAATATTAACTTGTTGGGATAGTGTTAATTATTCAACCTAGTTAGTATTAAAATGAGATGCAATTTTTTCCTGTTAAAATAAAGAGAAAAATTCAAAATAATTTTGTTCATTTTTTTAGAATAAAAAACTCCTCCAATATGAGCTCGTTGCAAATTGAAAAAGTAAGGATATATCCACCTTAGATTTTATGGATTAATTTTATGATATATATATATATATATATATATATATATATATATATATATATATACTTTAAATTGAATAAACTATGTATTCATATTTGCTTTTTCATCTAGAGCAACCTTATCTTATTTTTTTTTACTTGAGTTGCGCTCTTACGACCAAACCCATTGTTTTAGTAAAATTCTTGGGCCGGAAAATTTTTGCAGCGGAAAATATATAACTATTCATGTTCCGATTTGGAAGGATTATGTTGTCTTTTAGCGTGGAAAATCAGGAGAGGTAAATGATAATCATGTCATGTCACGAAAGTTAATCCCTCTTTTACGTGTATTCATTTGATATTTCTCGTGACTTCCAGTATGCTCATTTAGCCAAATAAGACATTGATTATTTTTATGAATGATTTTGATCGGTTCATAGTGAGAATACCAAAATTATAATATTCTTAAATCATTTTGAAATAAAATCTTCTTCTAAGATATATCTAAATATCATAAAATGACATCATCTCATGATAAAAACTTTTCTAAAGGAAGAAAAGAATTCTTTACACAGAGATATAATAAAATTTCACTTTTAACCATTATAGTGAAAATTGGATTGATCGATGGAACAGAGAACTGGTAAAGTGGCTGGTCCGGGAAAAATCGGTTGATGTCAAAACTAAGTGAAAATCTATCAAATTTGATCTAAAATGTGAAAACCAGACAAAGTAGGTGCTATTGAACTAGATTGAACTGCTTAACTAGCCATATTTTAAAGTTTTCCATTTATTCAATTTTAGACTTTTTTTACTTCAAGGGTTAACTAAGTAAATGGTCCATATGGTTTAAACGAGTTTTACTCTTAGTCTCTCGCCGGAGTAACTTCCGAAAGTCATCCCTCCGGTTAGAGAAATAACTGGTAGTGGTCCTCACCGGAGTAGTGACTCCAGCGAACATGCTAATTTATTACCATCGTATTTATGTGTCTCGTCACGTGTTAAAAAAAGGTGATGTGTAATTTTTTTCTTTTTCATTTAAATTTAAACAGTTCCACATCATAGCAATGCAGCTCATTGATTATTGTCATGATTGTTTAACATATGGTATCCAAGATTCGCACTTGCAGCTGGTTGAGGTACTTCTTCTTCTGCTTCAATTCTAGAGGATCATTCAGCATCCTCAACACTAAGTTCAGCATTGAGAAAGATTGTTTCTCAAGCTCTAAATTTTTATCAAAAAAAAAATGGGAAAGAGATAAATCAATCGCTAAGCTTCAGGTAGTCTTTTTTCTTAGTACTCCTCCATAGCCACCAGAGCAGGGACATTGTATCCAAGTGAGAACTCCCTTTTAACCCAAGAGTTTCCTTTTTATTCAAAAATGAGAGGGCAACGTCACTCGGCATGGTTAGGCTTAGTAAGGAGCACAATCGTGCTGTATTAATGAGCACAATCGCCCAAAGGTGGTGGAGCCATGGTCGCTACCTCCGAAGATGATGTTAGGGTTTGGGGAAGGCGATGGGAAAGAGGAAGAAGGGGAAGAGAAAGGAACAAAACTGAGGAAAAAAATTGTATGGAGAAAACTGATGCAAATTAAAAGCCCTTGTGGACAGCCTTCATCTAACTACTATTAACATGTGGGTTGGTGATTTGGCAAAAATTAAGCCATGTAAGTGATAGTACATCATAAGGATTTATTTCAAATAAAAATTAAATTGAGGGACCAAAAGCTAAGAAAAAACTTTTGAGAGACCAATTTAGACACCTCTATATTATAGAGGCTAAAAACATATTTAAGTCTATCTTTTATAAATCTTATAACTTTTCATCTTAAGCTCTTTAAGAAAGAAAGTGAAATGTATAAAAGCTTATGATAATGTTTACGCTCTCTCTAAGATTTGAGGGGTTAGACTCCGTGACAAACATTAGTCTAGCTACCAATATTAGTATTAGAGTGAACATGTCTTAACTGCTATCTTAATCTCTTTATATGTTTAAGGGTCCTCTTAGACTTTTAGGGCCCGTTTGGTGATCAGGAAAGAATAAGAACAAGATAGGATAAAAGATTTGATAAGCACAGGATATGATAAGAGCAGGATAGACTCTTATCCTATCATGTGTTTGGGGTGGACAAGATATTGATACGATATGATACAAACAATGAAAAATGTATCAAATTTTCCTTGAAATAAAAAATACATATTATTTTTTAAAATTTAATTTTCTAAATAGTTTTTTTTTTAAAAAGTGGTTATTCTATTAAATTTAATTTTTATTTTACATTTTTATAAATAGCTTATGTTTTAATATTAACTAAAATAAAATTAATTTTTATTAATTCGGTTATTTTAATTTTTTTCGAAGGGAGTCTATTTTAATTAAAATTATAATATATGTAACTAATGAGTTTTAATTTAGTAGGGGTAAGTGATTAAGGATAAAAATTATTAAAAGATATTATTCTTTCAAAAATATTTTATATTTAAAATTTTAATTATAATTATATAAGTAGAGAAATAATTTTAAATAATATCATATGATAGTATGAAATTAGTCTATATTTACTATTAAAAAATTAATATTTATATATATGTGTGTGTGTGTGTGAGTAGCCTATTTTATTGTTAGTGAAGAATTATTTTGTGTATTTTTATTATAATATAAATAACAAAAAATAATGTTAACTAAGTAGCAGTAAGTGATAATGAAAATTTAATTATTTTATATGAGTAAATCCAATATTTTCACAATTTATAAATAAGTTTATTCTTTAATTAAATTTATCAGTAACTAAATAATTTAACTTAACAATAACAATTAGTAATTGATAAGTAATAAAATTAATATTTTATTAAAATCAAAAAAATTATATTTATTAATTAATATTATTATAAATTATATAAAATATAAATATTGAAATTAATTTTGAGGTACGGTAATAAACAAAAAAAAAACTGATATCCTATCCTGTCAGGATAATTTCTATCCTAACTCTCCATCAGGATAATTTTTACATATGATGGACAGGATAGGACAAGAGACAGGATAGTGTTATCCTATCCGCGCAATAAACAATAAATAACAACAGGATATAATTACTATCTATCATGTCTCTGCTTATCCTGTCTACCAAACGAAGCATAAATCAATCTCATAATCGTAAGTAATATCTCGGTGATTAGGCGGGGTACTGCTAGGCACACACAATTTAGATGTGCGATATTATTTAGAATTAGATAGAGCGTTTTCAAAAAGAAAAAAACATCATAAGAGTTGGTTGATGTAAACATGATTTATCAGTACAACGCTACTTTATATATACCAAAAGCCTCATGATGAGCTTTCACATCCATCCCTTTTCTAGTACAATTTTATGCACACATTTCGCTCTCCCAATGATTGAATATTCATGTGTGCAGTTCACTTAGATGTAGATCTAATCCTATAAATTAAAACCTGACACCTTATATTGTATTGTATGATTAAGGACCAAAACTATCGGAAATTATCCAAACCACAAAATTTGCATAAATCAATCTTCAAAGCTGTCCTAGGTTACTTGCTTGCCTCTTAAATCCCTATAAACACAACACAAATAACTGTAGTGTGTGATATCCAATAATGCACGTAGCATTCTTCTAAACCTTTTTTTCCCCATAATTAATGAACATTTCTTTAGCTTGCTGGCATGAGCCTCGTATTAATGGCATTTTTCTGCCAATAATATAATGATATTATTGACTTCATGTACATGCGGCCTTCAAGTGTAAGCTAGTGAGAAACAAGTTGATTATGAAATTAAGTGAGATATTATCAATAACCATTGCATGAATTCTTAAAAGAGTTTTGAGATGATTTTAAAGCTTGAAAACCATATTCCGCAATGTTAAACCATCTCAAAACCCAACATTAATAGACTGCATACTCAAAACTATTTGTTAAGTTGGATTAACCTTTTTCTAGTTAATCCACACACTCACTAGTGAACATTTCAAAAAATGTTGCTTTTTTAAATCAACCACAATTAATACATTCTAAGTAAAGATTAATATATAAGTCTGACTAAAAATTAAATGGATTGGCTTTCATATCAACTAAAATAAATGTTACAAGAAATTAG
This sequence comes from Acmispon strigosus, assembly GCA_030819835.1. Taxonomy (NCBI): domain Eukaryota; kingdom Viridiplantae; phylum Streptophyta; class Magnoliopsida; order Fabales; family Fabaceae; genus Acmispon; species Acmispon strigosus. The sequence continues at coordinate 67,312,812 of JAUAMA010000003.1, read as the reverse complement.
TTTTGATCATTTAATAAGAAATAAATAGTTTGAAATTTAAAATAACTTTTAAATGAATTATGTCTAGTAGTTTAAGAAAGACATACCTTAAACTTTACTTTTGACTAAGAGATATACTGGTTTGACTTGGAAAGGAAAAGGAAGAAAATTAATAAAAAAAAGTTAGAATTATTCTCCCTTCTATCAAAAAAGAAAAATAGAATTGATTAGAACATAGTAAGGCAAAGACTTGAAAAGAGTAGAAGAAATAAATGATAAAATTCAATGCAATTTGTGTGTTGTGTGGGTTGTTGCAATCAGGAGACACTTTTAGTTGCAAAGTAAGCGTTTGGCAGGGATGACAGAGAGAGAGGGTTTGCTTGCATATGTGGGGACAAATATAACTTTTAAAATGTTCACTTTTTTTTTTTTTTACAAGAGTCACTTTAATTTGATTGTAATGTGTTATTTATTTATTGAAAGACGGTGGTTACTATGTTTTCGTTCTTCTTCTTTTTTTAATTTGTGGTGGATAATTTTAATTTTAAAGAAGTATTTCTTTGAAAATTATATGAAGTTTTTGTTAGGTTATTTACCAGGAATTCTATAGTGAGATTTATTGTGTAGGTAACGTCTTTTCCAGAATCCGAATCTCCAACTGTCCAACATTATTATCTAGTTTGGAGTTAGTGATCAATCACAATTGAATTGAGTAGCACAAAATAGTTTCTACTATTAAATAATCAAATACCTCAGCTCAGTTGAGTTAGTGTGTCTTTAAAAACAAGTTAGACATGTTTTTAAATGAATTTCAAGTCAACATAACAACCAAGTTACTTATACTTATTCTCTTAAGTCATCTTAAAAGTATGACTCTTAAAATTGAAATTTTTACCTAGAAATTCAAATAATTAATTTTAACTGCTACGACCGACACTTTTTAGATAAATGTGTGATTGTACTCTCATTTTACTAAATTTTTTTTTTTCAAAAATGGCTTTAATTACCTAATCAAGTTTAATAGCATATACTTGTAATTAGGTTAGTGTGAGTGTTGACTAAGTACAAGTTTGGTTTCACAATTTGCCAATAATCTAACACACTTTTGTTTAAAAGTTAAAACTTATAACTTCTAACTTTAAGTGATTTTAGAACATTTTATTGCAGGAACAAACATGTTGTAAGATCAGTACAACAATTCTTTGGACTTCAACAGTCGAGAGTATAAAGCCATGGGTAGCCATTGAAGTATGTGACGCATTGGATCAACTTGCTATTTTTATCAACAATAAAAAATTAAAAATATTTTTTTATATCCTTTTTCATCACTAATTTACTTGTATCTTATTTTTTTGTATTTCATGATTATTTTTTAACATAAATTTTCTCTCAACCGTACCCTTATTATCACTCTTGACATCATTCTTCAAATAGATAATTTGGTATCCTAGTTGACCATAAGTTCTATCATGCATCACGATCTAAAGTCTAATCCATCTCGTCAACTTGAAAAATTCAATAACCTTTCAACATGGATTTTTCTATGATCAAATTGATTGGATACAAAAATTAAAAAGAGTTGAATTGAAATTTCTTCCCTTTTCGCAGTTACTTTTTGAAAGTAATAAATGAAAGAAACCAATATTATATTAGTTTAAGATTCTCCATATGCATGTATTTGCAAGGGGTGACAGATTTAATATTTTCAACATGATCCAAAGATGCAGCAGACATATATGGGTGGAGCTCATATTTTACATCTTAAACAACTAAATCTCAAAAATAAATCCTATATGCTCCCCACATCTCTTTTATATACCTTCTTCTACATCCATTGTATCAATTATCTAAGTCTTATTTATCTCTCTTCTTTTCTTTTTCATGATGTGGATGAGAGTGAAAATTAGGCATGTGAATATAATTTCTCAAAAATAAACTTCATATATTTTATTTCATTTTTATTTTTATAATTTTCATATATAATGACACAATTTAATCCTTTTTCATATTGTTTAGTTTATAAGATGAACTTCTAAGTAAAATGAAATAACAGTTTTCATAAGAAGGATTGAAGGATAGAATTCTATAGATGATATATGCATTGACAAGACCAAGAAAAATAGAATATTGGTGGTCAAAGGCAACTAACAAGGAGACATGCACAAGCTACAATATTGAACAAAATTAGTATGTACAAACATATTTTATGTTTGAAATTTCATTATACAATATTTTTTTCCTTTATTTATTTCTTTTATTGTAAAAATGTGTAAATGAACTTCTCATAAACATATCTGCATACATTCTTAAGAACATGCATGCATTGACAACCTTGGAAGTTTACTTTCCATTTTAAATTTTGGTGCTAAAACTAATCATTGAAATGACTCAGGTAACTAGCCCAATCATTGATATTAAGAATCATTTTTTGCGGCTGGTAATGTGTTGCACGCAAATCAAAACCAAAACCAAAGAAATCACTCCTTCCAAGGAAGAAATTATTCCCCCTGATAATGGATTCCTCTCCCATGTCTTCCAAATAGTGATGATAACAGGTAAAGTTTTGATACTTTGATAGCGTATCATTGTACCTATTTTCATACTCATATTTGTTCTCATAATACATGCATAGATAGTAATTTTAATACTTTTCATCATTACCTGCATACCTACACCCATATTGCCCAATTTTGAGTAAGCATATCATACCAATAACACAAGTGGCAAAAACCTTAAGATTAGATGTGTGTAGTGATATGCTGAGTCAACAATTAAATCACTTTTTTTTTCTTTGATGGGTGTAAACCCGTTCTGGAAACTATGATAGTCCCTTCCAACAAATGACTTTCCCAATGTTCAAATTTGTGTTCTCACTCTTACGGGGATATCGCTTACCTGCTACTAGACCAACACACAACGTTGGTACTTAAATCACATTGTGATTCATGTGAACCAATTCCATAAGATGAAGCTCGTCTTAAAAATTTCACCTGTTCCTTATCCTCATGTCCTTTCACAAGGTAGAGTAACCTTCAACTTGCATTATTACGTTTTACATAGCAAAGAGTGAATATACATATATCTGTCTCAAACCTCTAACAACTAACCTTATTTGTCTCAACTCAGTTTCTAACTCTAGCTTAGGAGGTTTGAGAACAATGAACCCAAATGTGTTGTGTGTAAGGTCACAAAAGAACCCATCCTTATGCACCAAAACTTGCATCATAATCACCAGTAGTACACCGATGCAATTTTTACATTGTTGGCATGATATATATTTCAGACATGTAGTGACTACATACTTCGTGGCTCGACAAACACGGCTGTTGTTCTTCTAGGCACAACAAAACAGCCAGAAGATGCCTCGTATGATGAGCTCTTAACAAGTTCATCAGATGACATTACCTACAACACAGTACCCACAATGGAATTTAGTAACACATCAGAAAAATATAAATCCGAGAACTCAACCGATTACAATTGGTCTCGTTCGAGTTTAAAGTATAACAAAACAATTAATCAAACTTATTTGAAGTTTACAGTTATGTATAACAATAAATCAGTTAGGTTTGAGTTATCGGGTCAATCCGATCCAGCTAACACCCTTAGATAAATCAGGCACGGTAAGAGAAAGAAACATGAATGAATTTACAGCAGGATCTGTTCTCGTGTCTTTGAAAACTAATTGAAGCGCTCTGTTCGTTGTTGAGTCCAGAAGAAAAATCGCTATATTGCAACGATTATAGCAACTCAATTTCATGCTCTTCCATCAATTGTAACCTTATGCAGCATTATAGTCAAGGTATACTTAATCATATTAAACTAAAATAGTTTATGAACTCAGAGAAACGCCACTTGAAACTTCTACCAAAAGCTGGAAGTTTATATTCAAGGATGTCTCAAACAATAAATTTGGCTAGTTCAACAAATTGGAACATTATCCAAAACATAATGTGGAAATATTCCAATTTTCAACATTTAAATTCTGAAGATTTATTTGTACCTGTATGGGATGCAACTGGAGACTTCTTGGTTGCAGGGAGGGGCTAACAAATGATACCTCTTTTGGACTCGCGTTGAACACAACAACAATGAACGAATATCTGCAACAGAATTTGTCAAGAAAACTAAAAGACGTGTTCAAGTCATCAAACAAAACATTACCATATGCTTTAACATACATGGGATCCAGCTGAGGCAAGCCAGGAAAGCCTTCATGCCCATCTTCAATGCTCATCACTATTACTCCATCAACCAATGATGGCCCAGTATTGTGAAATCGTACTCGTTGCTGCAAATGGTAGAAACTTTAAGGTCTTGTTAGTATACAAAAAAAACTTCGGCCTTGGAAAGGTAACTGTTTTACGCATTAATGTTTGTTCTAGCTGCTTTATCAATTATCTTTAAGACCCAAGAACATTGAGAAACAAACAAATAATGATCCAGATAAAAGAAAAACTTCGTTGAGTTTCACAACAGGCTGGAGCTGCTGAGAAAAGGAAGTCATTTATGAGAGATAAAAGTTATGTAAGATGTTAAAATAAATAAGATATAATTGTATATGATGATGAAATTTAAAATGTCTCACCTGGATAGCATTTGCGGTCCTCAGGCGGAAAAGTGGTGATGAATACCTTATACGCAAAAGGTTTAAGAAATTGTCCACAGCAACCAGGATGTTAATCTTCTGAGGTTTGAAGGATGGGTCTGCCAGTCTTGGTTTCATTCTGTAAAGTCAAAGGAGATTCAAAATAATCAGAAACAGATGTGATACAAGTGGCAAACTAAGAACAGGTTTGTTGTACATTGTACAATACAATTTCAATATCATATTACCCAAAGATCACAGTTACTATCTGTTGAGTACATATTTAGTTTCTTCTATATAATGTAATCACTTTGTAGTTTTGATTCAAGTAATAAAATTATTATTTCTCCTACTTTCAGTCTATCATATGATGCTGGATTAGTTTTTGTTGGGGTAAGGCCTATTTATAAATTTTATGTATAGTAATACATGAATATTTAAATGCTTACAGTGGCCAGTGCTTTTCATTTTTCTCCTGGGGAGGAAGTCCAACACCCCAATTATTAGAATTGTACGTAAAGTCAAGCCTGAAAAGTTAGTTGAGATCGAAACACATTATATGTGACACTAAATCCATGAATATTTGAACAATAGAATGAAGTAGATGATGTGCTAATTTTGGCAAAGTCAAAACAGTACCTATGATAATTTATTATTTATATCAGAAGTTGAATGCTATAGACATTACCTATTGAACCAATCACCAGAGTTGTATGAATCTCGATCTAGTGATTTTGAACGAAGCATCTCATCTCCAGAGTGAAAAAATGGTATACCCTAAGAAAAGAAATTCATTAGTACCCCAATAGACTCTCTAAAAGAAATCCACAGTTACAATCTAAGCAATGAGATTGGTTAATATAGTATAGGAAACTGCTAGGGTGGAACTTATCGAAACACACACTCTCTAAATCAGGTTTGACATTGAATGAAACAACAAATACACAAAGATCTATTAAGATGACGTTATTAAGAACAAATTAAGAAGTTCCACTTTTTAAAAGATCGTCAGATGGCTTTCATGCCTCCTCCAGAGAGATGATATTTCAGTTTCAATTATAGGAGTATAAAATATCCTCCAATAGTTGTGGCTATTTTTGTAAGTCAAGAGACTGGTCTACCAAAGAAGCCAACATGCTGTGACATCATAGAGGCACTTGGTTATTGGTACAAAACCATGTTCTCACCAGTGAAGTTTCTGCTTTTCATACAAAATAAACGTGCATCTAAATCTTCTCTTCTAAATCTCAGTGTCTTCATTTTTTGGATAAAATAAGCAAATTTATTAGAGAAAATCAGTGCGCACACTGAGGGGAGGTTAGATATCCTCCAAAACAAAGAAGAAAGAGCCAAATAGGTTAAAAAATACAATAAATTATATGATCTTTCTGCACATGAATAATGGATATCCCCTAAAACAACAGTGACTACAGCATCAGAGAGTTTATCAGCAATACTCCACTAATCACATCAACCCCACCACCACTACCTGGTTTAAACTTTAAATTGATAAAGAATAGCATTTTTGTCAGAAATGTAAATATTTCCCTATATTATCAGGTGCATAGACATTTGCAACTTTATTAACTTCTTATCCTAGATTATCTTATCCTACCCTACCCTATTTGATGCACTTATTGGAGACTCCAAGATAAGAATATAAATGCAAAAGCATAAATAATAGAAATACAAAATCTGGTGATTTTAATGATAAATAAAATCATTTAACTTCTTTAACCTGTGATAGTGCTATAATACTTGTTGCCAAATGGTTTATTCTGCATCTCTCAGCTACAGTGATATCCATTGGAGTCTGAAAGTAAGGAACGAAACAGTACCAGAGATCATTAAAAATTTGCATGAACAACACAGGAAGTACAGGATATTTATGATACCTTTAAGCTCACAATGTCAAACAGGGTTTCATTGTCATGAGCTGAAACATAATTGATCTGCAAAACAACTAAAGATGCCCATTAGATGATCTCTATATCAAAATGTTTTTATCCACTGTTCCCTTCACATTTTTGAAAAGTTCAACATTGACAATTTAATTTCTTGATAATTTCTCAAAATACAGAGCATATTTAGAGGAAGTAGAACAGTAAGGGGTCCCATAAAAAAACGAAATATTCTTACAGTGTCCGTGGGGCATGAGGCATATGCAACAGGTGTCCCACCATATGTTAATACTTCTGACCCTTTTACCTGATGTCATCACAATAAAGTTATTAGACAAGAATTCTCATTCTGACATGTGGTACATATCTTTTGATGATACCATCTAGTAGAGACAAGGCATCCATTTTCAGTATTATTCACATTACACTTTACAAATTTATTCCCATGTATGTCGAATATAAAATAGGCAAAGCTGCAAGCAGACTATTCCCAGAAAACCACAAAAAATTGTTCATGATCTCCATGCTCGTATGCAAAAGAGCAAGTCTAATAATATCTTTACTTTCTTTAGTCCTGGCCCTATCTTACTAGCTGGAAGTTCTATTTTAGGTTCCTCAAAGACACAAATATTCTGATTCTTCAAATAACACCATCAGAATTGGAACCAATAATGCTCCAGAAGTGGAATTGCACCATCTAATTCCAAATGTCAACTTTGGTATATTTTTTAGAATTAGAATCCTAACATCTAATGACAGTTCCAGGGCATGGAAGCACTGAACAATAGCTAAATAAAGCCCTTCTCAACTACTATAGCAAACCATAAGATTTCTGATTCCAAAAGCAATAATAAGCAAGTCACACCCTTTGGCTTACATGCATGTAATGTAACAACTCCAGCCAAGATAGTTTGATACTTCAAGAACCAGCTCTACCGCAGCCTCCACCATCATTTTTGCTGCCAGTATGTACATCCTAGTCGCAGTAGCCACCTTGACCACTGGCCACCACCGTCCACCACTGCTATAGTTGTCACTCTTCACCAACACCAACACCAACATTCCATATCCACTGCCTTCACCATCGTTTTCAATAATCTTGTCACTCTCAGTGTCATCATTGTTGCCACCACTCCTGCCCACTATTACCACTCTCCACCATATGCTTATCAAAAAAAAAAAAAAAAAAAAACTCTCCACCTTATGCCACGACCATTGCTGCCAGTCTCCAGTCTCCACCATCATCATTATTACCGCTAGGCCTACCAACTACCATTGACACTGCCACCACCACCGCAGATCCCACAACTAGAAACCTACTTCCACAATGGACAAACATTCTACCAGAACAAAAAAATAATAAATAAATTATTTATACATCTGATTTAAATAGAGTAACAAATAAAACACTAGATCATACGTCCACACAACAAAATAAGAGTTAACCAATAATTTTAATATTATTTCACAATTTCTCGTGCAATTTAAACATTCAAATTTTAGTTTAAGATCCAATTTCAAATAACAAAACAGAGCCACAGTGATATCTGTTCAAACAGAGTAGTAAAATTACAAGTTTAACTTCAGTAGACAAAGCAAATGGACCAATTTGAATACCTCTTCTCCTTTAGAGTTAGTTAGCACAAAATCTTGCAAGTTTGCAGCCATTCCAACCTAGAAGTATAAAAGAAGATGGATGACTTGTAATCTTGTATACCAGGGAAATATCATATGGAATAATATTCAAATGATCAGAATAGTGGCAACAAGTGTAACTGAACACTAGCACTCTAGCAGTCAATAATGCATGTAGTGTATATTTTTCATATTGCATTGATACAGTTACATACAGCTCACATGCACACAAACTCACACAGAGAGGGGGTAAAAGAAACAGTAAGAGAAATAGAGTAAACTGTTAAGTTCATATTTCAACAGTCTTGCACCCATCAAAAGCATATGCTAGTTACATATATGATTAAATCAAAGTTTATGGCTGCTCTAGTTACCAAGTAGCCATCTTTCAGCCGAAGTTGTGTGTAAGTAATTTCATCTAATTCTTAGCAAATGAGAAGCTAGAGAAAGAAATTCCATCTATCTAATATAATATTAAAAAAAATACAGTAAATGGCTTTCAAATGACCCAACACATCAAAATTACGTGAGCTGATATCCTTCCAAAGGTTTCTGTACAGAGCATTTTCAAACCATCTCCTCTGTTCGTTAAGTAGTTAATTATTTGGATAAAACGACACAACTATTGAAAAGATGAAACAGACAAAAAAGAGAAGGATGTGTGTCAAACTTAAAACATCAAAATTTACATAAAGTGCAAGCAGGAAAATCCATATCAATTTGTACGCAGGCACCAAAATTTTCAATAATTCCTACAGCATGTTCCAATATTTTTAACTTGAGAAATAAGACAAAGTCCATAAAGCCAAAACCTGGATGTGATCCATTGATGTTGCAAGCATGGATTTTGCGTTAGCTTCTGTTCCATGATCATGACCATTAGGCTGCAGGTAGAGGATGAAAATCAACACTCATGTTTTTGAATGAAAATTGACGCATCAAAAAGAAATTATGTGCATTCTTTTTTTTCCAAATGCTAATTTGTAACATCAAATACATTAATAATTATATTAATTGAACCAAAGCTATTTATCATGTTGTGGTAAAAGGACAAGTAATAGCACGTAGGAATGGATCCATAAAACATCTAAAGAAGGGACCAAGTTGAACAAACTGTATCATGTATAATTATATCACTAGGCCACAAGACAACAGATTGTTGAGATCTCACATTGACTGGAGATATGGTCAAAGTTGAACTTATAAATGTTTTGGGAATCCTCACCTAACGAGCTAGCTTTTAGGGGTAGAATTAGATCTAACTCAATTTAATATAGTATCAGAGTCTATCCTAGATATGTTATTGGGCCACCTACCGCTGTCCAAAAAATTAAAAACCTGGTCCTGCAGCTTTCTTGGTGCAATCTACCTAGGTTTGATTCGTGAGCAAGTTCAATTTTGACATAGTAACTTATGTACAGATTATCATTTTATATTCATGAAAGTAATACATTTTGAATATTGAGCAGATAATATAAAATGTTATATAACTATAAACTTTCATTAATGCAGACTTGTGTTTAGACTTCATGGTAATGACTAATGAGTTCAATCAAGGCTAGAAAAATTAGGAAGAAAAAGTAAAGGCAGAAATATATCATTACCGTTGAAGGTCAAAGGTAATGCCTAAAAAGCCAAAAGTAAGTGATAAAAGAAAGAAAGAAAGTACCTGTAAGAGTAGACCAGTTACAAAACCCTGTTGAAGAGGGTGGCCAAATGGAGATCCACCAAGTATGGCATCTCGAATTCGATCATTGAAGCTGGATATTACGGTCAAACAAGACAGTCAACACAAGAAACTTATGTGGAGTTTAGGCAATGTTTAACAACTCCTAAAAATCAGAATACAAGCACGGACACTTCAAAATATTAATCATGTCGTGTTGTAGCTGTGTCAGATACATATATATGTCAGACAATTCTAGTTGTATACTAGAATTTTTCTTCAACTTTTACACCGTATATGAAATGGAAATATCGCAGCAATTAGATTAGTATTTTATCATGTCCAGAATAACACATCCTAACATTTAAAATGTAGATTCTCTTTTTAATTTAAGATTGGTGTTTTTATATTAATTTTATACTTATTTTATGTGTTATCTTATAGTCGTATCATGTCCTGTAACTTTTAAAATCCATGCTCATGTCGGTGTTGTATTGTATCCATACTTCTTAAACCATATCAATTGAACTAACATAAATGGATGCATGTTTGGATTGGTTTCCTTTTCATTCAAAAAACATTTTAGCTAGAAGTTCTATCTTGTAAGGGAGAAAAACGTTTTAAAAGATTATTAAGCAACACATTATGGCAATAGACAAATCCTACCTCCCAATTTGGGTTCCAGAGAGATTGAACTGAGAAGCATTTATCCCACGTCCATTTTTGGCAACTTCACCAAAGTCCCATCCTTCACCATATCTTTTTTTTCAATTAAAATGAAAAAAAGAAGTTTAAAGGAAGAATATAAGGAAAAATACAACACGTAACAGAGTAAAAAGGAGAGGGATGAAGTTAATAACGAAATTCACCAATATGTCTAATTCAATTAAAATCAAAACTGGGGAACAAGTTACATGTAGATGCTTGAACCATCAACTCCTTCCTTTTCTTTTCTTAAACAATGGAGAGCATTTTTTGCTTTCACCTGTATCCATATCATGAAATCAATTCTTTTTGTGTATTTGCATGTCATACATTGATATATTATGTCAGATTTGTCTTTTATTAACTTTTTATTTGGACTCAACCCATAATCCAAAATCATGTGGGCTTGACATTATGGAAGTTATATTCTGTTTTTTATCCCTGTATTTTATCATTCAATTACTATTGCAGCATATACTCTGATATGATGATTCTAAAGTACAAACTACAGTAACCAGCAATTACATGAGCTTCCTCAATCAACGGAGCGAAACAACATTACAACATATTCATTAGCTCTTATTTATTGTCAACCCATATCTTGCACTCATTTGATAATATGTTCTTATATTAAGTCACAGTAAAATGCCCAATTAAGTTACATACCATCGTGCTCTTCATTATATGACCCATAAGGTCAAATCTGAATCCATCAATCTGAAAAAGTGAAAGCATCATACGGTCAATGATAATCAATTAATGGAACCCCATCAGATAATTTTTAGTTAAATAGAAAAAGGGAGATAAACTACAATTCAGGAGAAGATAAGACACAGGGGCTGGTGGTTGCTTAATCTCTCTGCAGATCAGAGATAACAACTCTCTTAAAGAAGCCACGAGCAAGAAAAAAATTATTTCTATGAGAATTTGTAGACCCCACTTAAAATCAATAATGTACTAACAGCAAGTTAGAAGTTACATCCAAAAAATAGAAAAACAAAGAGTTTCTAAATCATAAAAATCGAAGTAATGGGTGAATATCAGTGAATGATATAACAATCACCTTGTAATCGACTGCCCAGTGTACAAGATCATCCATGATCAAGCGATCAACCATAAAATGCTCACTGGCAGTATTATTCATACAAGTACTGTGCTCAATGAAACCATCTGTGTTCCTTCTTAGATAGTAACCTGGAACAATCTATAAGACACATTGTTTCACACAAAAGCAGATAGGCTTTACAAAATAATGAAGAAAAGCTCAATAGGACAGCTATGCACTACATATCTAAACAGTAACAGGTAAACCAAATAAAACTGAGATGATTAATGACCTTATCAAGGACAGAATGTTCATCAAAGGGTCCACTTCCTTGCAAATGATTGTAGACAGTGTCCAATACAATGCGAAGGCCAGTACGGTTAAGAGCCTGCAACGTATATAGATTCCAAGAGACAGCAAAAAAATTATCTGGCTGACAATTGACAATAATATTCCTCTTCCACATAACAAAATTAAATATAAAACTTGACCCATGAATTTAACATCAGGTTAGAAACCATTGAATCCACACCTGAATCATCTTACGAAACTCAACTATACGGTATGGACCATTTGAGTTACTTGCATAACTTCCTTTAGGAACACCCCAAAGAACAGGGTTATACCTTTTCAAGAATACATAAATAAGATAACTTTAGAATGTAGAAATGTTTGAATTGTCAATCACTAAGGATTTAGGAGCTTACCCCCAGTTATATCCATCAAAGTTTTGGATGGCCGTAATAAGAGCTTGTTGCTGATCTGAATCAGCTGGCAAGCTTTCCAGTATTGAGGTATCTATCAGGGTGGTTATGTTAGATGGCATGAGATAAATCAAATCAAATAATCATAAGCACATATTTATCACCGCTTCAAAACAAAAAATCAGCCATCAAGCTTTGGAAACTAACAAAAAGGTAATAGATATCAGTCATGATAGGTGAACCTATGACAAGACAGACAGAAGCACACAGATTCAAACACAAACACAGACAAGAGTATATGTATCTAGAGGGAAAAAATAGTACAAGAATATATGTATCAGTGTCTGCATGTATTTATGTTGTATATATGAATTATGTATAAAACAACAGATAACAAGCTGCATGATAGAAGGATGGCATACATATTGAAGAAAGATTAGTTAAGACAAAGTTACACTGAAAAAGGGAAACCCTAGAGGTTGGGAAACGTAGCTTAATCTCTAAAACCAGATATTATGTGAAATTCCTTTTAGCATTTTTAATAATACTGCCAGTAATCCTTATTTGCATAAACATTGAAAAAAATATATAAATATTTCTTTGTAAGGAAAAAGACCAAATATGACACATTAAAGAAGTAAAATTTGCAAGAAGTATGCTTGAAGTTCAGTGGATAATACGTCATAAATCCTACCTACAAATCTCCAATTCTCCTTTTGATCATCAACCCCAGCAAACTGAAATGTTGGCAATAGATGGACGTGGGTGATACCAGCACTTGATAATTTCTTTAGATGAAGTACACCAGCTGAATCCTTCAAACATATGCTCATAGTTAATTTAAATTCCACTTTAGCAGTTCATATTTGCACCTATTATTTCAGTCTTTCGTATTTAGCCTTTAAATTTTAGATCTTTATATAGCTGCATTAGCTATATTGAACAACCATCATTTTATCAATGGTAGTTAAGTTGAATTTGAGAAAGAGTAATAGAGAATTCATAGGATTTTTTTTGTGTGTACAAATTTTAGGGTGAGGGGATGATGCCCTATTACCAAGGTACGGAAAATCTCCATGCTCAAAGAGCACTTACAGAGGACTTACATTTACCTTACCCCAAGGAGACAAGTGGGGCTCAATGTGAGACCTTGTCTTGCTCCACTTGATCAACCCCTTGGGATTTGAGAATTGATAGGATTTGAGTAAGAAGATACATTACGATATTTGAGGGCGTGGAGACAAATTATACACCCTTGACCCTGGAAGATGGAATGACACGACTACTAGTTTTTCATCACAATATCTCATGAGAGGTTCTAGCATCAAAGTAGACCATATTTTGAGAAAACCATGACAGTAATTCTCTCAGCTTTTCTATTTAAATTTACAAAATACAAGAATCAAATCTAGTAATTGTAGAAATTGATCAAAACTAGTCTCCTATGTCTAATTGCAGAAATCAGAAATAAACAGGTATTAGAGGTTACAACTAATGTGAAAATTAAGCGTGGGGGATACAAAAGATTTTCCTATAACTATTGATGTGCACCAAAGGTCAACATTGAGCCTCTAGACATGCTTATGGAACACATGTAAGAGGTGGTTCCACGGTGCATGTATTTTGTGGATGATATAGAGTAAATTGGAGAGTCAAGACATGAAGAAAATGATAAGTTAGAAATATAAAGACAACCCTTCGAAACATATGGCTTTCACCTAAGTAGAAGTAAAACAAAATAATATTGAATGTTAGTTTTGCAAGAGACACACAAATCTTAACGTGGAGGTGAAAATATGAGAATATGCTATATAGCATAGGTCTTACGTCTTAAGTCCCATGGGCCTACAATACAAAATGACAGAGAGATAAAGGAAGATATCAACCATAGGATTCAAGAAAGGAGGGTGAGACGTGCTATAGAAGATGGTGCAATCATAATAAGCTTAATGAAATACCAGCACTCACTGTGTCATTTTTGTTGTGCTTGATGGGGAGTCAACAAGGCCCCATCCATGAGGTCTGGCATTCATGCTTTTTGTAGATCATAATTTATTGATTGATAGAACTAAGTTTAAGATCATTTCTAGTCGACATAATATCAACAAGATAAAAAATAAATATTGAAGTTCAAGATTACAGGATAACATAAAGAATCCTCCTAGAAAAATAATTCATGAAACAAAATCTAGATCATTTAAGAAAGGAAAATATATTAGCAAAGCTAGTGATAGGTACCAGGAAAATTAAGAGAAAATAGAAGAAACTTGTATATTAGCTCTGTGATTCTGGAGAAGGACCAGAACCCAGGTTTAGGGAATTACAGAATTGCAGAATAACACAGAAAGGGAGGGGATAAAGATGACTGAGGCAGGTTCGAGAGTGCTTCTGCTCTCCTGGTTCCTGACAGAAAACAAGCCTGCCTATACTCTCTCTTTCCAAAGCTATATACTAGCTAGCATATCTAATAGTGGGCCCTACCAAAGATTCCTTACTCCCAAGCACCCACCACCTCACCAGGTGGTTACAAAACCCTCCTCACTCTTAAGATAATAATCAGCTATACCTTCACCTTGGGCCTCCTTACATAAACTTGAGTTATGATGGGCCTATTGGGCTGGTTCGTATCAGCTAGTCCATCCATCAACATTAACAATAAGTGAGTATAGACATGATTGAACCGACGGTATTTGGAATAGGAGATTTTATGAATTCAATATATCATTAAGTTCTCCCAGTGCAAGCAACTTGCTAAAGTGAATTTTTTACACCGAATTTATGCTTGCAATTTTTTTATTTAATGGTTCCTATAACTTTCAAATAGTATTCCATATTTTCATTGCTAATCATAAAATATGGAAACTTTTATTGTTATTGAACTCCATCAATAGAAAGATATTAGAATTACCGGCAATGTAAAGGCGAGATAACCACCACGAAATTCAGGTTGCACAGAGAGGTCATTGGCACTGTATGGCAACAAGAAAAAAAACTCCCACGGAATTTAGAATGAGAGAAAATATCACATAAAAACTCAGAGCAAGCAACACTTCCAAGTGATGCTTCTAAAAACTAAGCAGTAAGCACAACAATTAACTACTTTAAAGATTATAGAAATAGGCTAATGCATATCAATAACTAGCATCAGACTAGGGAATATAAACACCGCAATATTTGGAGAAACAGAACTGAAAATCAGTAAAACTTATGAGAGTATCAAATAAACTTACACATTATTTTTACAGTGAGACAGAGAGACAAAGAGAGCACAAATAACTAAATAAGCAACCTAAGTTATTTACTTTGACCTAAAAACTATACTAGGGTTAGGGAGCTGCAAGACAGCAGAGTCTGTCTCTTTGTTCTTTATACCTCTATCCTCTCATTATTTTCTCCTCTTTCTTCAGAACCAAAACACAAAAACATGAGCAACCATTTCAGTATGTAGGAGTAGTAGAATAAATTTTGGGCATTTACGCTCAAAAGCAGAATTATAAGTTTCAAAGAGATCTTCATTCTTCACATCTAAAAATATTAAGCATTCTCTAAATTTTAGTTTGAGGGCTTGAGGCACACAAATAATTTCTAAGGTCACCTAGATCATCATGATTTCTGGATTTCAGAAAACATTCCCTATTTTGAACTTTCAGAATAATAGACAGTTGATCTTTGAATAAAATAAAAGACATATTAAATAGTTACCTGAAATCCCTTATATGCATTTCATATATGCTTATATCAGAGAAAGAATGCAAAATAGGTTTCTCATTTGCCAGATTATCCCATCCATCAGGTTTTAACTCATCCGAGTCAATATTAAGCAGAAAAGTTCGCCTCCCATCTGATGAAAGTCTGCTTAGATAGAGAAAAAGAAGGGGTTAAAACAACAAACTATTCAGGAAATTGAACTTTATTTTTATGTATTACTAAATGGTACTAATGAATTCTTGTACCCAGAGTTCTGAAATAATGTGCAGAAGATGATTGACGGAAAACTAACATGAACAGAACATACCCTCTAGCGTATGGATCATTTGCATAGCACTTTTCAACCCGTAAAGTGCTAGGGTGGTATACACACACTTCATAAACATAGTAACAGCCCTCCCAAGATTTTGGTCCTGTAGTTCTCCAAACACCATGTTCCTCCTCAAGGGGAACAATTTCTATAGGATCATCTCCTGATGGTTCCGCATAGATGTAAGCATGTACAGCCTGATTTCACACGGAAAATATGTGTAAAGATGTGTCTTAATATGCAGCTAAGATTGACGAGAGAGGATTAATAAGATTCTATTTTATTGTTTTCAATGAAAGAAATATACTTGAGCAGTAGGCGCCCAAAGGTAAAGTGATAGAGCTTCCTCTAAAAAATGTGCACCAAGGGGACCGTTATATGAGAAAAGTTCATCTAAAACTCCTGGTAACTGCAAACCAGTACAATTCCTGTATTTCTCATCAGCTGTGCAAAATGAAGCAAAGAAATACTATCACTAGACAATAGTGACACACTTTTTCTTCCCAATTTACACTAGAATACTCTATGATATGAGCCTAAACAATCATTAAATGTACTGCATAAGCTGTAAAAAGCTTTAACATCACAATATAGTGCAGCATACATCACAAACGAACTGAAGTGTGCTAATAAAGGGCTGAGCACAAGCACATGCTATTTTATAACTTGTAAATATACTTCTATGAGTAATTGCAGACAGAAGAGGGCTTACAATCATAAATAGCAACTGCTAACTGGGATTTGAGAAGAGATTTAACATCCAAACCCGGTGGCAGCTTGAAAGCTCTGTAACCTCGAATATGTGGAAATTTATCCACCACCTACAAACGCAAAGTTTACGCAAGTAAATATTCGCTATTCCAATGTAACCACATTGCCAAAAGAAAATGTAACATTGCAACCATAAAGCAATCAGCGATATTTAGCAGTGCTTGATATTTAGAATTAAAGATGTTACAGACTAAATGATAGATTACATTTGCAGGAAGACCAGCCCTATCTTCTTCGAGCTTAATTTTCAAATCCTCACCTGTTAATTAGCAATACAATGAGCCAATGTCCAACAGTAATCAATTGCAAACAATAAAAACAGCATTTTTTCCCCTGACAGGCTTGAATGGCCACAAGTCCAGAACAAATGTAGAAAGTTATATGAGAAATTAAACCTTGAATTTGACAATCTGCAATGCTCAAAGAAGCATCTTTGCTGGAAAGGAGGAAGCAAAACCCGTTCCCAACATCCACGTTCCAAGCAACGACAGATTCACTAACCCAATAAGCTCTGGAGTACAACAACAAGCTATTCTGCATCTGGGTCATCATGTTCAAACTCAATCCCAATAAAAGGTTTATACTTTATAGTGAATGCAACAATCTAGAAGTGGCAGTGCAAAAGGGTGTGCGGCAAAACCTGAGAAATTGAAACACCAGATTGCTCCACCGAAGAAGATGAAAGGGAGCAAGAGAGGGGTGGTGAGGTGTGGGGGCGAAGTGGGGTTGTTTGGAAAGTGGAAAAGGGGAGGGAAAGGTGCAGTGAATGCCGAGGGAAGGAGGAAGAATGAAAAGGATGAGAAAGGGAAAACGATGATGATGCTAACAGAAGCATTCTTCTTCTTCCTCAGAGTCACAGAGTTACAGTGAGTTGAGTGAACTAGGTGTTTCGGTCTTGTTCCATTTCTCGATCTTTTAATAAACTGTGAAGACGAAAACGCTGAATGATCATGCATGTCTGTAGAGTAAATATCATCATTACGACTTTTCCATGGATTCAAATGCTTCTGGAGGATATGTTTTACTTTTGTAAAAGTGTTATTGTTAAATTTTAATGGCAAAATAACCTCTTTATTTTCATGTTATAAAGATGGGTTATTTTTTAAAAAAAAAAAAATTAAAGCTTGTTACGTCTATTAATGTCATTAGAATTTAGAAATGTTCATAAAATTCCCAAAACATGAAACATCTTTTAACCCTTAATAATGTAAGAAAAACCCATAAATGGCAAGGAACATTTACCTCACAAGTATCAGGTTATAGTGAAAATGTGGTACCTATATGTAAAAAAATAAGATAAAAATTGTGCTCAAAAAGTTCAAATATTAGCAAAAAAAAATAAGATTGGTAAGGGATTTGTGGTTTCTTGGATTCATTTGTTGTTTTTGGAATTTAAAATTATTTTTAGAATATGTTTTTTCAAAAGAATGAAAGATAAACAGCTTGAAAGAGGTTTTTTGTGATAAAAAAATCAATGGCTTGAAAAAAAATGGAAGAGTTTTTGTTTTTGTCCCTCTAAATTATCAGCTGAAATTAGTCTCTTGTCATAGCAAATTTGTATTTGGATCGTTGGTACATTTTAATTTCTTGATTTTAGTCCTCATCATATAAGTGTAATAATAGGTTAAGCTGAGATAGACTTTGCTTAAATAGGTATGGATTATTTAAAAATCTTAAGATTTAAACCTGACATATTACCTGTCATGAGTTTTTTTTCGGGTAAGGCCTGGTCTGGCCGAAATTTTGGTATGACTTGTAGTTTATTTAAAGATTTGTTACATGATAAAACTTTTATATTTACTAACAATCTTATATGTAAAAATTATCAAACTTCAAGGCTTAGGAGTTAAATTATACTGAATTTTTTTTATAAACAAATTAACAATATTATAAGCTACTAGGTAGAGATGAAAGTAAAGTAGATTATGTTAAAGTTTTTAAGGTTTTATATGTCTATTTAAAACCATACTTCATATTAAAGTATTTAAATATGTCATAACTATTATTTTTAAATAGACTTGTATCTTTGAATCATTATATAAGTTAATTTGCATAAATATATAAAAATGTAAATAGGTATATAATATCAATATGTTTTAATAAATTTCAAACGTAGCAATAATAAAATAAATTTATACTAATCATATTTATTTGAATAGGCTAGCATGTTAGGCTTTCAAGGTTTTTTTTAAAGGTTTAAACCTAACCTATTTAACTAATTAGACTTTTAAAAAGATCTAGACATTGTCTATTTATAAATTTGATCTGACCTAGACCTAATGTAGGCTAGGTCATAGGCCCCTACAAACAATCTGACATAATTTCACCCCTTTCATCAAAGCTTGAGTTGCTTACCTGTCTAGCAAATGGTGTTGTGACACTCCAACACCATCTGGCACGTCATGTGGTAGATGACATGGAAAATGAACGTATCAGTTGAGGAACTAAAATCAAATTTTTATATTTTTAGAGTGACCAAAAATTTATTTAGCCTAAAAAATAAATTTATCCTCCATTCAAACTCTCTTTCCACCCCTCACTGGATTTCACCACAACCACTCACATGCAAGCTTCAATTTGGTCACAACCTCAAAAAAAAAAAATCCAGAAAGATTCAAACTTTAATCTTGATTAATTTGTTTAACCTCTCCAATCTCTTTTTCCATCATTTTCATCACCTTCAACCTTTTTCTCATTCTTCCATTCACCAAAACCCCATAAATTTTATGAGAATGGAAGAAGCGGGAAGAGGGTTGAAGATGATGGAAGAAGGGATTAGAGAGGTTAAACAAATTAATTAATATTAAAGTTTGAATATTTCTTGAGTTTGATTTATTTTTCTTGGGTTGTGACTGAAATTGGAGCTTGCATGTGGGTGGTTATGATAAAATCCGATCACTGAATAAAAAAATATATTTTTCTAGGCCACATAAGTTTTCGATCCCTTTAAAATTTTTAAAATTTGATTTTAATCACTCAACTAACACGTCCATTTTTCAAGTAATTTTCCATGTGATGTGATAGATGATATTAGAGTGTCATATCACTTTTTAAAAGACACATAAATAACTTCAACACTCATACTCATAGAGACTAACCAACTGGGTTGGCGTAGTGGTTCAGCACTTCGTCCCTTAAGTAAGTGGTTGGGGGTTCGAATCCCAACTCTTGTGAATGGAAAAAACTCATTGGCCAGCCCCCTACCGCTTCGTGCGCTGACCGTGGGGCGAATGATTAGTCTCACGGCAACCGGCTGTGGGGATACCTTGGTCAAGACAAAAAAAAAATACTCATAGAGACTAAATTCAATCAACAATATAGTTAGAGGGAAAAAACAAAGTTGAAAAGAAGAGAAGACTCGAGTTGGAAAAAAAGAAAGACAAGAAGACTTGAGTTTAATATTGAATGGTTTTAGATTCCAAATAATACTATTCCATATTCCAAATGAGAACCCTAGTCCCCCAAGAAAATGATTGGAGGGAAACATAGAGCGGCAAATCAGTGCCACTGAATTTTATTTATTTTATTTTTAAATAAAAAAAGAGAGCAGCAGAAAGTGACAAAATCACAGTAAAGCGTGACAGTGCCAGCTCCATTTGCAAGCTCTGTCCCTCTCTTCTCTTCTCTTCTCCCCAAACCAAAAGTTTTGTGCTTTTCACATACCCATTTCCTCATTTGCCCCACCCTCCCTTTCTCCTTCCTCTTTCACCAAATGGGTCATCATCCCCATCTCCTTCCATTTCTGCCATAACCAAAGTTTCAATTTTTTTTTCTCTTGATTAGGTTCTTTGAGGGGGTGGGTGTTTTCTGGGGTTTCACCACACAGGTACGTACGAGGATGTTTTCTAGGTTGATTAGTCCCCATGAAGGGGCTATGGTGCAGGAAGACATGCAGGGTGGTGCGAATCACAGTCACCTGGGAGACCCATGTCTTGTTCTGACTTCTGATCCAAAACCTCGCCTTCGTTGGACTACTGACCTTCATGAACGGTTTGTGGATGCTGTCACTCAGCTTGGAGGTCCCAGTAGTGAGTAGTTTGCTTCTCATGCCATTAATTTCTAGTATCGCTTATTGTCTGATTCATGTGAATTTGGTACTCTTATGTGTGTGCAATTGTGGTTTCTTGGTGGAAAGCAAGTGCATCATGCAGTGGTTGTGGTTGTGGTTGTGGTTGTGGTTGTGATGCACCCCATTTGGTGAAATGTGTTAGCCTTACAAGCTTGATACTTGATATTCCATAGAAGTCTCAGTTGTTGTTTTACGCTAGGAAAGGAGGGACCTTTATTGAACTGTTATCAAATTTATTGGGAATTGCAGTTTTTGCTGGATTACCCTTGGGGTTAATTTGGCCTGAAAGAAAAAAAATATGTAACGAACTACTAGGGTATTAAATTTAGTATGAAGCTCTTCTGCTTGTGTCTTCAATTTCATATTCTTCTGTAATTTTGCATCTATCTTGTAGTTTGTCACCATCCTAGTTCTGTGTTTATTACAGTTTATGCATACTTTCCGCTTGATTATGTTATGATGCATTTTGTTGTGCAATGTTCTTCTGGAAAGAAACTAAACTAACTAAGGGTTGTAAAACACTAATTAGTAATTAGCGTGTGCTTAGCAATATGCCATGATACATGAATATGATGGGAGGAGTGCTTTCAGTAATTGGTACCTCAACCTTGTCAAGTTCAATCGTGGGAGAAAAGTTTCAACCTTGTCTAGTTCATTATGGGGGAAAAGTTCTTCATGCATGTGCCTTTAGAAAGTTTCTAAAGATCATGGGCATTTAGTCCTCCTATTTTTCATTATTAGTTTTTTTGTAGTTTACTAGTGATTTGGCTTTTGACTCAGATGGGGATTCTATGCTTTTAAAGGTGGTATAAACTTCAATCTTGAGCTGTAGCTGTTCGAAGGCATTATAAAGACCACAACTAAGATGAAAACCCAAAAATTAGAAAGTTAGCAGCAATTATTCTTTTCTCACTTCATATCGGGGTTATTGTATGATTTGTATATATTTTCTCGGAAATTCTTATGAAAACTAAAAAGAAACTAGAAAAGCCAAAAAATAGATATGGCATTTATTCTTTTCTTACTTTGTAGTGGGACTTTGTTATGATTTTGAAGACTCTAGGAAACTCTTATAAAAACGACTAATATCATTATTGTAGTGATATCTAACTCTGCTCTAGTTATTGGGATTTGGGACAATGGGGCTATCCTCTATCTTATAAACTCTTCTAACAGAAGCTTTATTGGTCCCCTTCTCACAAATATACTTTTAAAATTATCATTTGCAGAAGCCACACCAAAAGCAATCATGAGGACGATGAATGTCAAGGGCTTGACACTCTATCATTTGAAGAGTCATCTTCAGGTTCACTTGCATATGATTGGTGTAGCATCATTTATAGAATTATTGGTGAAGGGAAACTCTGATATTTTCCTGGTTTTTACCATTCTTTGCTGCATTGCAGAAGTACAGGCTTGGTAAGCAATCAGGAAAAGATTCTGATGAGGGCTGCAAAGATGGTATGTTTGTCTCTCTATAGTCTGTACCTTTGAATTATGTGCCCCCTACTGAAGTTTATAATATCAAACTTTCCAATTATGTATCATTATCCTTTTTATTATAGCAGTCACCTGTTAATATCTGTTATCTTGCTTGGACAAAGATTAAATCTGGAACCTCTGACTATATTAAACAAGGCCAAAATTGTACATGAGCAACTTTTATGATATGAACTTTTGGTTATAGTCTAAACTTTAACTATCTGAAAATTATGGAATGAATATCAGCTTCATATCCTCTGGAAAGCCCGGGTACTGGTAACTCATCTCCAATGTTACCAGCTTCTGATGCAAACGAGTAAGAGTTTTATGATTTTTCAACACAACTTTTTGTTCCTCGATCTGAGACTCTGAATTTGTTATTAACCAAATTGAGAGTTGCAATGTCATCTGTAGGGGTCATGAAGTCAAGGAGGCGTTAAGAGCACAAATGGAAGTGCAAAGTAAACTGCATTTGCTAGTGGAGGTAAATTTCCTTTTCATGGTGCATGGTGTATCATTGTCTTGGTATTAATTTTTGTCTGTTTTGATTGGTATTGAAAGTAGATAATCTATGTGCAAAGTTGCATGATGATCATTGTAGTTTATGGGGTACATGCCATCAACTAAATAATAACAGTGGATGTTTCATTCACTGTTTTGTCAAAGAAATTATCTTCATGTCCTATAAAAGCACCCTAACGCTTACTATTTTTAAGAATTATGGTACTGCAGGCAGAGAAGCACTTGCAAATTCGCCAGGATGCAGAGCGGAGATATATGGCCATGGTTGAGAGAGCGTGCAAGATGTTGGCTGATCAATTTATCGGCGATACAATTTTAGACACAGACAGCCAAAAACTTCAAGGACTGGAGAATAGAGCACTAACTAGTTCCTTAGTTGACCCCCTTGGCTTTTGCTCCCTACCGAGTTCCGAGGTAGGTGGAATTCGCGTTTCAGAAGTGCCACATATTCTTCAACCTCAGGGTGCTGACTGTTCCACTGAAAGTTGCCTAACATCACTTGAGAGTCTTGGAGGGTTGGCACTAGAAGGGTCTCCTGGCGGAATGAAGAAGAGGATGCTGAGCTTGGACTCAATGGTAGCGCCTTTGATTTGGAGTGAAACCAACATGAGAACTCAAGGCTTCCATTTAGCCCAAGTCAATCCCCAAGGAATAACTAGGTATGGCATGTAGGTAGGACATTCTTAGTTTGTAGGATTAAGTACTGAGATTATTATCTGTTCCTGTCTAAGATGTTGGTGGGAACAGATCTGGAATCAACTTGTCTCATTCTGTAAATTGAAAATACTTCGTAGGGCATTAAAAAAAGCTGGTGTTATCATTGCCTTTGTTTTTACTAGTTCCTTAATCATGTGCCATTATGCTTTATATGGGTGATTTTTCTAATTATTGACCATTATGATCTTTTTGAGAATTATTGTATTCTTGTATAATACTATACATTTCGTACTTAGAGTCTTTTTTCCTCAGTTAGTGTGTTTGCATCAATTTGTTGTCATTAGAAGACTGCAAGTTGCACTAGTGGGTTTTACACAAGCTTAGTAAGTCATTAGCATGAGTAGAAGTGTATGCTTTTGCTATTAATAGTTAGGCTGTCATGGTTTTGTTGTTAAATTCGCACCAAGAATCTTAAATATATTGCTAGGCTTCTCACTACTTCCACCATTTGAGATAAAAACAAACTCTCTTTTCCCATTAACAATTATGCTGTTTAATTAAGCTTAATTTGTTAGATTTTAAGTTAGTTAAAATGTTTATGTTTATAATATTCTATACTTATGATTTGGATGATCTTTAATTAATTTTCTTTTTGAGTTATATGTAATATTTTTGAACAATGCTTTTTTTAATTGAATTACTAGTTGCAGAGTTAGTTTTTTTTTTTTACGGTAATGTAAGAATTGTAACAATTGCAACAGTATTAAAAAAAGTATTTAAATTTTACTAGTTTGTAAGAAAAAAAACCATTAGGGGATTAACTACCAAAGGCAGGTTAGCAAAACTACAACCAAAACATGTTGGCTCAGTTGCTAAAAATGGATCATGTCGTTTTAGAAGGTTGTGTCAAATCCCGCTATTGATGTGGGAGTTGTGTTAGTGAATAGTATGTAAGTTTTTCGGTAAGCAACCAAAGGTCTCAGAGTTATGTCTTGTTCTACCGTGTGGTAGTGACCGGAGTTGAATTTACTCAAACTTTTATTCATAAAAAAAATTTAAAAAAATATAGGTAATGAATATGGATACAGAGATATAAGCACTGAGGATTAAAGTTACTATCCACATGAGTGTATATGGGCGGGTATGAATATTTTTTCAAAATGTTGGTCTGGTGATTTTATTATGTAAATTATTTAAGGATATAAAAGTTTTAAAATTTACACCAAAGTTACATAAATTATAAGCAAAAAAGTATTATACAAACTTCCGGGCTTGGAGTGAAGAACTATAGGCTTATCCGCATTGGGCTTGAAAGTGAGTCTCAAATTGAGATGTTTTTAGCAAGGAGTAAGAATTGATACCCATCACAAAATGATTGCAGTGAAGACCTACAAACTTATATTGAATGTCTGCAAATGACTGCGTCAAAAGCTGATTGCAGTGACTCCGGGCCTTGGATGAAATGGTGTGATACTTTTTTTTTGTGACAGCAGAAATAGTGTGATTCTTGGGTGTTAGATTTGCATGACAATGTAAAATTGTGTGATTCTAAGAATAAATTTACCTTCACACTTAATAAAAGAGGAAAAGAGATGGAAGGAAGAGAGAGAAAGAGAGAAAATATAAAATGTTAAAGTTGACATGATTGAGAAAGACGAGGGAGATGGAAACAAAATAAAAGTGCAAAAGAGTGAAAAAAAATATGGTTTGAATGAATAATAGCTCTTCTAAAATTTTCAGGTTGTTTTCACTCATAATAATGTGGTTGAAATCCTATTTAATAGCAACGCTTACAATTCATCTTCCCTCAACGAGGAGGGCTCTCCTCCTCATGGGTTCTTTTTTTATGAGTGATTTTTTTACCTATTTTAGTTGTGTTTTTCTTTAAAAAAAAATTATTTTCTAAATCCTAAAATTGAACAAAGTATTTAGGCTTAAATATGTTTGGGGTCTCTGACATTTGAAAGGGAATCATTCTAGGTCCCTGAAAAATTAATTTGTAAAATTGAATCCCTAATATATGTTTTTTTAATCAAATTAAAGACAAATCCCAATTTAAGCTGATTAATGAATCTAATTAGCCCAGTCATCAGTCTCAGTCACTGTATATTATTATTAAGTCTTTTTTTTTAAATCCACATCAGCCTCTTTAATAATATTAAATTTTTTTAACTTCCCCGAAATTAACCTGTCCCCCAAAATTACTTTTCACCCAAAATTAATTTCCCCTCAATCTGAACCCTAACCTTCTGAAGAACTCGACCTGCTCCGCTTCGATTTCCATGGTTTCAAGAAAAATTAAGAAAAATTAATTTGAAATTGATTAAGGAGGGTTTTGATCGAGTGAGAGTGAGAGTGAAATGGAATACCTAAGTCGCAGTCTGCAGGGTTGAGAACCACTCGCGGTGAAGAAATGGAGGCAAATGATGAAGATTCCTTCGTCTTCTTCGGCGGAGAAACCGCAACTTCTTGTTCATCAGGCAAAATGACGTTTTCTGGAAGAAGCTATGGAAATCGAAGCGGAGCAAGTCGAGTTCTTCAGAAGATTAGGGTTCAAATTGGGGGGAAATTAATTTTGGGGGAAAAGTAATTTTGGGGGAAAGGTTAATTTGGGGGAAGTTAAAAAATTTAATATTATTAAAGAGGGCGATGTTGATTTAAAAAAAAAAAGACTTAATAATAATATACAGTGACTGAGACGGATGACTGGGCTAATTAGATTCATTAATCAGCTTAAATTGAGATTTGTCTTTAATTTGATTAAAAAACATATGTTAGAGATCTAATTTTACAAATTAATTTTTCAGGGACCTAGAATGATTCACTTTCAAATGTCAGAGACCCCAAACATATTTAAGCCAAGTATTTAAGTAAAAGTCATTTTTCATGTACAAAAAATTAACATAATAATATAATCATTAAGATTAAATTATTTAAAAAATAAGGAACTGTGGCAATGTGTTCAAAATAAAAAATAAATACTTATCAATTAAAATTAGGGTTGTCAGTCAGTTGTCAATTTGTTTATTAACCTGAACAAGCCCTAATTTTTTTCACATTTAAATATTTATTTGATTTTTAAACATTGATATTTTTATCTCTTCTTTATTTTATCTTTTTAAAATTATTTTGACTTTGTAATTCATGTTACCAAATGTGTTTAGTTAAATTTATTATCCAATTTTTTCATTATATTTTAGATAAAAAGACTAATTACACAGTCATAATTATAAAAAATATACTTAATAAGACAATGTGTTATTTTGATCCCCTAGTTTTTTAGCTAATCAAGTCTCTCTAAATTTAAAATTAAGTAAATTGGGTCTTTTTCAATTTTCACGTGAAGCGTTGCACAACCGCTTCTTCCTTTCAAGAGGAGAGCAATCCTGCGACCATGGCCCCTGCGCCTTCCTTCTCCCATGGCGATTCAGGGCTGCGCCGCCTCTCCACTGGGTCGGACCCAAAGATAACAAACTCACCCTATTTTCTCTCCTCTTCTTCCACTTCTAGACCAAAACCTACGGCTGAGCGAAAAACCTGAAACCGTTAAATCCGAAAACAGTTTTTGATTCTCGAGCGGGTCAAATGGGTTGTCAGTTTATTTCGATGAATAAGATTCAATTAACTGCAGGTGAATTGGGCGGGTTCGGATACATGAAATTAATTTGGTCGGTAACCGAACCCAATCGCCCTCTGTAATGAAGATTCAAATTTCGCTCATATGTTTCATAATGTCATGTCTCAGTCACTCTCTATTGAACACTAACATAATAATATGATTCATAATTTACCTTTTTTTATTAAGGCATTGGGAAGGTAAAGTGGTCTATAGCAAAAACTAAAGTGTAAACGGCAAAGCACGAGAGAGAGAGACAACAAGCGAACAACTGTATCCAACCATACTTTCTCTTTCATTTTTATTTGTTTACAATCTTCTCTTCCCACCAAGAGAGCTCAACGACGACACTTATCCAGAAGAAGCTCTCCCTTATCTTCATTTTGCATGAACCTTTCACTCAACCACACTTCTCTTAAAACTTCTCCTTGGCTCAGCACCTTGTTCTTTCACGATCTATGCCTGTAGCACCATTTTTTCGTTGATCCATAGTTTTTTAGCAATGAGAGCTTCACGGCCAAGGCACAAGCCATATCGTTCCCTACCGATAGCTTCACTGCACGACATGCTGCCATTTGAGGTTGGAAATCTTGCTTCTTCTTATAGCTGGAGGACCTGAGCTAAGCGGAAATTTTCGATTCTCCTTTTATTGTTAATGATATGCGTTCTCAATTTTGTGGGGAAAATGTTAGGGTTCACTGGCTAACATCTGCACCAACCCACACGCTTAACTCGATGGTCGTTCAAACCCGGAACCGAGCACCCGCAAAATCCAAACGGACGGAGACGGATTAGGATATTGCATGTTTGGTTTTGGTCGGGTTGGGCTTTTTGAGCCCGAATCCGACCGGTGCTCAGCCTTACCAGAACCAACACACATTCCAAGACCCAGCGTCGCGACTTGCGAACCTATAGGGGCCACTACACCTTGCACTTATCTCGCACCGCCTTGTAACATTTTGTGGATAAATAAAGCTAGAAGAAAAGGAATTGTTTTAATTGTCTCGGTAGTAACCAATAAAAATTTAACTCGAGATTCTTGGGGAGGAACATTGATTGTGCTCTATTTCAAAGAACATATGTTGAGAGTGGGGTTACACCAATCAAATTTTGAAAAGTAAGTATTTTTCATTTAGAAGTTCGGCGAAACAAAAAACAAACAACATGTTAATTTGGGAGCATTGACACTCTAGACCACTTAGTCACAGATGCCCTGGTACCATATTAGAAGAATTTGGGAGGTCAAACTCAAATAAAAAGCTAGCTCCAGAGTTGAGGATTGTCTTCCCATATATAAGAACTATCTTAGTCATACCTCTAGTCAATGTGAGATTTTTCAACAACCCCTCACGCCCAGGGGTGGAGATCTGGAGCGTGAAATATGCATGAATGAACATCCCAAAGTGGCTCATATACGTGTGGTCTAAACTAAAAGGATCTATGATAGACTATGATACTATAGAAGACCTAACTCAATCCAAAAGCTAGTTCAATAGTTGAGGATTGCCTCCTCATATATAAGGACTATTTTGGTAAATACACCCCTCATGCCCAGCGATGAAGGTATGGAGCGTGAGATCGGCATGAATGAACATTAGTCTCCACTTTAATGGATATAGGATAACTCTGATACTATATTGGAATTTGTGAGGTCTTACTCAACCCAAAAACTAACATAAGAGTTCTTCGCATATATAAGAGCTATCTTAACCACATCTTTAATCAGTGTGAGACTTCTCAACAATTTCGTGACATCACAGTGTGCAAAGATGCTAATGAGGCACTCACTGTGAAACAAATAATGAATTATCTCAGTAAATGTAGAAACATGTAATGACCTCTGCATCAAAGAATATCACTCCATTGTTAATGCAAGACCAAGGATGAGGCATATGTAGTTCTACACATAGTACAGTTAGGAACTTTCAAAAGCAATTCAGAGATGTCATATGTGATCTAATAGGTCAATAAACTAGTTGTGGACTTCACCGTGTTAAGGCATGTCTGTAATTTGCTGATGAAGTGGTAAAACAGACTTTCTTCTACAATATTAATAGATTCTCCAGACTGAAAGGGGACTCATTTATCATTCAAGATCTCTTGAAATACTATACGCCTAATAATAAAGCCTTATTGGTTTGATGAGATAATGACAAATCCATATTTTTTGAACTTGACCATGGTTGAGTTGTGTACACACATATATGTCATTTAATCAATCATTTGAAAAATTTGAACATCTCTAGCCATTTTAGCAAAAAGAAAAGTATATAAACAAATTCAGCTCGAAATGAAATACATTAATTTTTTAAAATAAAATCAACACTAGCCTCCTAGATAATTACAAAAATAATTAGATTTTAAAATCTCAATAAAAATTTAAAATGTCTAATACGTACGCTTATAGTGGTTAAAAGTAGATGTTTAAACTTCTCAAAAAGACTTTGACTTTCACCCCACTAGGTTAGAGTTCTAACAACAATTTAGTAAAATAAAAATAAATTCCTCATCAATTTAAGAGTAGATCCAATTCAACATAATCCGGCACCGTACATAAGGAGCCAACCTTGAATTCCATATTAATTATATGTTGTGTAGATTATGGAATAAGCGGGGCCATTCAGGCAAATCTTGTTCTCATTGCATTGCATGTGCAATCCATTATACTTGAAAACAATTGTTCCAAAACCTCTCATTAATTCTTGTGATTTTCATTTGACTAATTTGCATTCACTAGTGATTGGTTTGGAGGTGCCCACATGCCCATGTGAAACAAAATCTATTCAACAGTAATTTATTTATCTACCAATCGAAATTGAATAATCTAAATTCAGATACTCAGTTAGAAAAGTAAACAACTAGAACTATCAATTAAAAAATTAACACTTTAAATAGATAACGTTTATAACTTGTTATGCATGAATATGCATATAATCATCGTAATTTTTCTACGAGTATCCAATGAACAACCGTCGTGAGATTTATTCTTCAAGATTCGGAAATCACTTTAAGTTAGCAGATTTTTCTTAATAAATCATTCTCTACACATACAACTTAGAGATTAAATTCTCCACCTTATAGAGCCCAGCTGTTTGCCAAATATGTTGGGACTTATTGGTATATATAATTGCAATTTCAAATCAACATAAATTAAAACAAAATTTTAATTTAATTAAAATAATAATCACTCCTAATATGTACTCTTAAATTTTGTGTGCTCAAGATCATTTATTTATTTGTAGTTACTTAGCTAGGCCTGCCTAACATGTACTCTTCATCATGAGGAGTCTAATTAGTTGCTCTTCAATGGCAGACACTAACATTGAATGATGCCTGCTTCATAGGAAAGAAAATTTCTTGGAAGATATATGATTGCTTGCTGGTCCTGCTCATACTCAAGTATCATTACTCTACTAAGTAGGGAAATCAACAACTTAAGAAAATAACACAAGCAAAACAACAATAGTCTTCAACTAAAATCTAAACCTAAGCCATTTGAAGCTTGGTTACACCACCCCCTGTCTACCAAAGTACAAATTACAAAATTGTGTCATAACTTAGATGAGGTTACTCAATTCCCTACAAATTTGTGAGAATTCACCCTCATTAAACCTTATATATACATAATAAGATTAGGGAAACATTAAATGCTAAACAATTGAACCTCTTTTCCAGCATGAAAAAAGTAGGTCAGGGTTTGTTGAATTGGGGACAAATTAAGTTGAGGTCATGCACACTTTCCACTTGTTTCATCCTGATTTGCCTTGCAGATGAAACATTATGAAAAAGATAGGTGTGGTAGTAGGAAATGATGTGAAGCAGGGGTAGGTGATGCAGGGTTTTAAATTACTGTTGCAACTATGGGTTGAAAAGGGTTTTGAAGTCCCTGCAACCGCGACCGCGACCGCAATTTAAAATCCTAGGTGTTGGTGAGTGCTAAATGACCTTTCTACACTTGGAATCAGGTGTGTCATTGCCTGAAGAAGTGAGAACAAGATCCCTCTTCTTGCTGAAAGAGAAATTTTTGCTAGACTCTGTGGGAGAAGAAATGGTCACTGGAGGGATCTCAATGGAATTGAGTTGTGGCGGTGGATGCTGCCACTGAGGGAGTGGTCCTGCCAGGAGAAGAGTCTGCAGCAATGGTCCTGCTTCAACCACTGCTTTCAAGAGCTTCCCTTTCTCTGGCAATGGCTTCTTCCCTGCTAATTCCAGCACTGCTTGCAGTGGAGTTGAAGGCATGATGCTGTTTTCTTCACAATCAGAAGAACCAGCTGATGCAGAATGCTTCTCAGAGAAGCCACCTTGTAACTCATCTTCACTCTGTGATGTAGTGTCCTTTTGATGTTGCTGATGAAGTTGTTGTTGGAGGTCTAGTTTCTCCAGCACTAGCTTCTGGCATTTTGCTTGGGCTTCATCTCTCTCTTTGATGACCCTGCTTAAAAGATCATTGGCATGGATTAATTCACATTCTCTTCTAGTAATCTCCTCCTTAGCTGACAGAATAGTTGCCTCTAGCTCTAAGGTTGTGTACAGAAGAGAATGCCTCAAGTGCTCTAACCCCTGCTTGTTCAAGAATGAAAACAACAATACTAGCTAAATAAATGAGCAAATTAAACACCCATAAAAACAAATTTCAATAAAAGAGATTCAACAAATAGCTAACATGTTTGGACCAGCTTCTTTATTCTGAGAATCAATTCTGTTACTCAGAAGCTACTTCTGCCTAGAATTGATTCCGACCTTAGAATAAATTGCAGAAGAATTTCCAAACATACACATAGCCATTTAGCATAAGTAGACATGTCATACCTCTTCTTGGTGATAGAATTCCCAGCTAAGAGGGCTACATTCATATTCCATTTGTTGAAGTGGTGATGAGAGGTAGGAGGGAGGCAGAATATGAATATCTGTGTTGGATCCTTAAGTCAGGAATATTGCAGTGCCTACTTTCCTTTTATGGTTGCTTCTCTTAACTTTATTTGATGCGGGCATGGAGTTGAAAAAAAGACAGAAAAGGCCAAAAATTTAAAGCAGAAAGGCCAAATGGTAAGTGCATTTAGCTTTATAATACAAAAAATAGGCACTAGCTAATTAGCTATGTCCACAAGACTAAAATTCGGTGGGGGTATGAAGAGGGAATGTGGTTTCATTTCAAGAGTCCAACTTGGAACCTAATCCTCTTCATATTAAGCCTTTTTAGGTAGCGGCGGATGGCACGTGTGTACATGTCAAACTCAAAGTAAATTTGAGCATGTCAATGAAAAGTTACTTGTCCCATTTGGTTCATTCATAGAGAAGATCAGTTGGAGCGTTTTAACTACCTAGGTTAATGTAAAACTGTTAATGAAAAGTCTAAATGTTATGAATAATTGTTTTAAAAAGAGTGCTTTTACACATACATATAAATTTTGAGCGACACATTTCATATTAGCGGCGGTTTTTAATCTTTGTGGAGGTTAAAAGCTGCTGACACAAAGATTAAAAACCGCCGCTAATATGTATGTTTAAAAAATGTTGTTAATATCTATATGTGTAACAATC
This sequence comes from Acmispon strigosus, assembly GCA_030819835.1. Classification (NCBI taxonomy): domain Eukaryota; kingdom Viridiplantae; phylum Streptophyta; class Magnoliopsida; order Fabales; family Fabaceae; genus Acmispon; species Acmispon strigosus. The sequence goes on along the minus strand of JAUAMA010000003.1, from coordinate 67,279,913 downwards.
AATATTCATAATTTCAAAAAATTAATAAATCAATATTCATATGTCTAACGATCATTTTTATTTAAAAAATGTGTTTGATGCTTATTCTACATTTATTAATCATTGGAATCCTTAACTAGCTTTGCTTGTCATAGGGTGTTTGGATCAACAATTAAATCTTTCAGAATCACTTCTCCCCTAAAAGCTACTGTATAGTAATTTTCTTTCAGAACCATTTATCCTCCAACGTAAAAATTTATCAGGTTTTCAGACACTCTTTTAGACTATATTTAAATGTTCATTATCATTTTCAAGACCAAAAATAGACAAAACACTTTCAAGAGATTGGATAAAAATCCGTTCATATTACACTCTGTTGCTATCCAACCACTCAATTAGTCATCCTTTCATTTATCAGAAAGGAGAATGTGTGATCTTGATATAGGATTGACAATAGGGGCAACCTGGAACCCTAAATGGTATCAATGCAAATAATCAGATCTTAATAAAAAAATGTAGACATGTAGCAGAGAGCCTATATAGCTGCAAGGGTTGCCTACATTAATCTCTTAACCTTTACTTTTCTGTTTGGAAGATCTATTTGGTCAAGACAAAAATAAAAAAAGTCTAGGCTGAGGAATGATTAAAGGAATAATATCTTAATTCCTTTTCCTTTTGTGTGTATGTGCTTTGTTTTTTCTTTTTGACTAAAAAGAGGATTTTGTTATGGCTTTATTAAATATTGTCACGCCATACCATACCATATACTCTAAAGCATGTATTGTTGTACCTTTTCCCTCTTCAGCTCTCACTCCCTCCATCATTTTCCTGGTCTCACTCAAATGGTTATAATGCAATGTCTTGTGCTCTTCTTGTCAAATGAAAATGACACTTCAACTTTTAATTTTAACCCAAATGATCTCTAGCCAATTTTAGAGTTTACCTTTACTCATCTCATATGCTGATTGGAAGCAAAGTGGTGTAAATATCATTACACAATCTGATTATGCTCCTATCTGAAAATGATATAAGGATGACATGAGAAATTAAGCACTACAAATTTAGACATGAAAAGTGCAAATTACTTGCAATTATAAACTACCAACATATTTTTTTGACAAGGTTTCATAGGAGCACAAAATATGAGAGATTATGAGCACGTTATACTTTGTGAGTCAAAGAAAGCAGCTATGAAGAAATAATTTTTTTGGTGTGTATCATTTGTAGGAGATAATCATGTTCGAGTTAGAAACATCTAAATTATGATTTATGGTAGAGTTAACTCTTCCGTTAAAATAAATAATAATAATAATAATCCAATAATTTACGAATCCACATTCTAATTCAAACTATTTATAAGACAAATTGTTCATTGATTTTTTTTTTTAATAAAGGGCATAAATGCTATGACAAACAAAATCATAAAGAAAATAGAGCTCTTCCAGCATGCCATAAATGACCCACGAGTAAAATAAATCCTAGAACAAAATGAGAAGTAACTCACCAATTTATAGGAGAAACATAATTGATTGCATTGATAGACTATGGAAAAAGGAAGAAATTGAACTACAAGGAAAATTCCTATTGCTACCATGGTGGCAGCATGTCTAAGAGGAGAAATAGAGGGTATTCAATTCACAATACTCAAATCTGAACTATTAAGAATCATACATGTTTCAACTTATCCCAAATAGTCACATTATCAAATAGCATCTCAGTCAGCTCAAATGTCTCACAACTAAGTGAACACCATATCAGTTGGTCGAGATGGTTAAGACAAGAAACATCCGGTTCAAAGAGTTGTCACGAACGTAGCCGACTTGATTAATAAGATATCACAAGGTTATCGGAGATAACCATTGTCTCGAAAGTCATTATTAAGACTTCACGAAGACCTTTATTTGTAGGAATAACGACCACCATGTCTATAAATATATATTTGATTAAGCATTACTCAATTTGCTAACTAGTTCTTCTTCTATGATTTTGAGAATTTCTCTTTAATCTTTATACTTTTATACTGACTTGAGTGTCGGAGTACCACCTTAATGCTGTATCAACACCGCTCCACCGTGTCGATCGGAAGAACCTTTTAGGACCGTGTACCACCACCGAAGATAGATAAATTTTACCAATCTAAATTCAAGAAGAGCAAAACACATACCACTTAAATCAATCACTCGTTAATTAGATGTGAAGTAATGTCTATAGTTTTTACCATAAACCAAAGGGGGCCATTGAGATAATGGTGGGTCCTATTGGTTGCTCTTTTACACAGTTAATGAAGTTCAATTCTTTTATATCAAAAGAGGGAAAAGAATAACGGCTTATGCTGCACCTAACTCACTGTTTTGGTAAGAAAAATACTGCCATGGATCTCATTGCAACCGTGTGGGTCCTTGTACCCTCTTCACACTGGTTTCCCAATGTCCAAGCACCAAAGTAGTAGGATGAAGAATGTTACATAAACTGACAATTTTTTGTATACTTTTTTAGAAGAAGAAAAACCCCATTTACATTTAATAATATGAATGCTATTTTCAGTCATTTATAAAATTTAATATATACGGCCACTTTATGGGAACCATTTTTATTCAAAAGCCACAATATCTGCCATTTGTGAGAAAATTCTCAACATATAACAAAAAATTGTATTTAATGGTAGCACTCCACTTCTATTGAGGATATATGTCTATTCATATGATTTGCTTAGGAGAAAAAATCTGCCTAAAAAGAAATCTGCATCGGTTTCTTGTAGTAATTTGAGTGCTAATTGACTATATTTTGTTGAACTAGACAAAAGTGATGGTGGCGCTCAGCGTGCATGGAACACTGCAATAATTAGCAAACATTATCTCAATCTGTTTTTTTTGGAAAATGTTTGGGAGTTAGGCTATGGTCACCACCACGGGATAAGTTATGCCTCAGCACCTTGGGTCGTTTAAAGATGTATTTACGAATCATCCACCAATATATCTTTTATATCAGCAACAAGAATCAAACACACAATTTTTTAAAAAGAAGAGGTTCATTCTTATTCTTAGATCCGATAAGATTCTTGAAGAATGTTCTATATATATAATAATAATAATAATAATAATAATAATAATAATAATTAAAAGATTAATTACCGTGATGTATCTGGGAATTTTTTTTTTCTCCACGAAGTATTACTAAACGGGAACATGCTACATAAAATTATTAAAATAATATTTTTTTCTTCATTATTTGCGTGTGTGACAAGAGGGTTCATCAACAATTTAATACACACAAAAAAGTATATTAGATTTTCTTCCAAAATTTTGAAAATTTCCAGCATGGTTGCAAATTGAACTAAAATATATTTCTTACCTACTGAAGGAACCAAATTTTATCGACGCGCTTTTGAAAATGATTAAACTATAGTTTATATTTGAAAGTTAATGTTAATTAGTAGTTATTACTTATGATCATTCGTGCATTGACGCGGTTTTCGACTTTTTAGAACACTTCGCATGTGACGAAGCAAAAGATGAAAGGCCCACACAATTCACAACTAACTAAAAAAAATATGTTTAAAATATGTCTTTAGTTAATATAATAAATAAATATAAAATGATCAATACTCTGTTTTAGTGTATAACTTTTTGAAATGACTAATTTTCGTGCCTCATCTTTTAAAATAGTTTAGTTCATGTCATTTTTATTTTTTTTAAATAGTTTCACTTTAATTATTGACATATACTTTTTAATTAATTTTTACAGGTTTAAAAACCGATATATTAATCTGAGGGTCAACTGAAGGGAAGTACTCAGAGTCAACATGATGATAATAGACATGACAGTATGATATTATAGTGTTCAGTCTGCTCAAATAGTCACTTGGCTCCCTATCATCCTGAGAGGTCCAAAAGACTCAACCAATTGAGCGCTAAGTTGGTCGACCATAATGACCTAGACAAAATCTTCACTTGTCTAACTTTAACCCACTAGTTGAACGAATGACTAAGTAACTGGAGTTGATAACACAAGATCATTGAAGCAAAACTAACACCTCGAAAGTCAGTTACAAAACAACCTAACAAATCTTAAACACGCTAATTACTGCTCACTCTAATATGTATACTAGTTTTGCTAACATTGTAAGTTAAGCATTGTCATAATTGCTTTCACTTTGCTCTTCTAGACTTAGAAGATTGTCTCTCTAATCTTTTGCTGACTTAAGCGTCAGAGTGTCTTTTGCAAGTACTACCATCGCCGTGGATTCAACTTGCTCCACCGCACACTCAACTACAATCACCACCGTGTACTACAGCATTGAAGCAAAGAGCTTTTTTAGTGAAGAACAATTGACACCGTCTATAGCAACTTGTAAATCAATTCTCATTATCATAGTTGGAACGCGATGCAAACAATATTCTCACAGAGATTAACCTCCAAAACAACATTTCCTTGGAATGCCTTAATCAAAACATCCCGTAGATCCTTCTCCTATTCAGGAGCAAATTGGAAATCGTGTTCCAATACTTAGTGGATTTTTCAAATGCGTAGGGAAGTGTCTTGAGGACTTAGAGAAATTTGTACATGCATCACCTATACACATGGAAGAAGATTCACATAGTCACCACTCTGGGAAATTTGTTCACCATGAGAAAAACAAGAATTATAAGAAATGAGACGAAGTTGAGTATAGCTCTATGAGAACCATGACTTACAATGAGAGAATATATGATCAAACATTTCGAATTTTGTCCAAGATACAAAATTCATTCTTTGAATAATTCATGTCAATAGGTACGAGTTACTCCATCTTTGATAATTTGTTCAATTGTTCCTTCAACTAGATACATTCACCTATGTTGTGGCCATGAATGTCGTGAAAGTCGCGGCATTTAAACCGATCAAGATTTGTATGTTTTTAATAATTGGAGGGAGCCTAGATACATTGGCGAATGTAGTGTTCATCACTTTTTTGGAGATTCTTAAAAATGTAGTACTAAGAAGTGTGTAATTTTCATAACGTCCCTAAAATTTTTTTATTGTCAATCTCACGGTCTGAAAAATGAAGCCCTTTTTATCATTGTTCCTCATTTTGATGTTTTTCTCTTACTCAACCTTTTGGTGTACTGGCTTAGCCAAGCTATCTTCCATTTTTACATAATTGACTGCCCTTATTCTGAATTCCTCCACATCAAATGATGGCAACTTTGCCAAGGATGCGTCAAACGGAGCATCCGCCCTCACTACCTCAAGTTACTCCATCCCCCCTCACATACAAACATATATACAGACACATTGTCTAATGCATATATCGTTCATAAAAAATAATTATGTTCGAGCCAAAAATATTACGACATTAACCAAACATATATCACTTCGGTTGGCTCTCATAATGGTAATATACTAATATATGATGGTGAATAGTTTTAACTTAAAATGATTTTCTCTGTATGTAATTTCTTAAAAAAAGTAAGGTGATAATTTTTAGGATTTACGGTTTCTGTTTTTAAAAAGTGCAATTTTTTAAAGAAAACTTGTTCTCATTATAAATTTGTTAAACAAATCATTGAAATACTTTTTAAAAGAAAAAGTTGGAACCTAAATAAAATAACTTAAATATTGTTGTGCACCCACAAACCCAATACTATTCTAAAGTTTTCATGATGAATTATCATAACGCATGTGAGAAGAATATGTATGCATAAGGTGAAAAGGATATAAACAGATAGCTTAATATAAGTACTGTCCAAACAACAGTACATCGAGTGATGTTCAGCGGCAGCATCAATTGTAATGCGAAAACCATCTAAGATAATCACATGATTTCATTTTACTTTAGTCAACATAAATCTAATAAAGGTCGAAAAAAATATAATTAACATTTATCCTTAACTTGCTCCTCGTATGATTCTATATGAAAAGCATTTGATTGACAGTGGGAATATAGTAAGATCCGAAATCATTTAATCCAGCACAAACTTGGTCCTTCTTGTCATATTTAGGATAAGCTTGTTTGCTTTTAACAAAAAACCAAGTTAAATGCTTTAGATTACTTTTAGCTCTTGAACAAAATTTACTGGTTTGTAAGCTGTGACAATATGAATATAGATCACCTCACCAGATTCAGCACTTACATAATCACTTTCACTAAAATCACTTTTTAGATAAAATTTATAAACATAGATCACCAGATTCAATACTTACATACCTCACAACAAAATCAATTTTAGAATAATCAAAGTTCAAGCAAAATGTAGTTTCCAAAATACACTCCAGTCGTAACTCCTTTTCAATTTGAAAAAACAGAGAACAACCAACTGGTTACCATTGTTACTCGAATTTACAATGTGAGGAAGAGGAAGCAAGGCATCACTTGAGTGGTTCAATATTATCATCTATGCATCAATTTTCAATTATGTGAAGTCCCTCAACAAGAAACTATTTAAAAATAAAATCAATACAACTCTCAGCAATTGACATATCATGTTTTCAAGCTTCCACTCCATTCTTTCCTACAGTGTTATGGATAATTCAGTGAGAACCTGATTTAAAATCGACTCAGTTATCTCTTCGCATCTTCACGTTAACAGGAATTTCCTTATAGGACACAACCTTCCCAACTGTTCTACGCAAAGGCCGCCCAACAGATGATCTTCGAATTTCCCGAGGATCAAACATACAAGTATTATTGTCTTTATTTTCTTGTCCAGAAGTTACACTTGATGTTGTTGGATGACTCTGTTCTTCTGACATATCATCACATACACTTGATGTTGTTGGATGACTCTGTTCTTCTGACATATCATCACATATATGGGAGACTGGAAATTTCGCATCATCTATCTCAAAGAAGTCTTCAGTTGGTTCTAGATTCTCAGGCTTGAACATGGAAGATTGCCTTCTCAAACTACGCCTGTCAATAATTCTCAAGACATGATAAGAGGCTTTTAATTCTATCAATTAAACAAAAATTATAATTTCAGACATTCAAATCCAGTCAGAATATGAAAGTATGTACAAGTCATACCTCTTTTTTTCAATACTCTTTTCGGCATGAACTTGTTTAGTGTTAGTAGGTCCCGCAGCTGCAATGCAAACAATATGCATAAAGGACTGATAACATAAGAAAACAACAAAAAGAGATAAATTGTGTGCCATTACATTCAGTATCGTCTTTGGCTTCTTCCTGAACTTCGGATGATGTTGGTCCATTTCCATTTTCCAAATTTTCTTGTAGATGCGGGACATCATATTTGATTTCATCTACCTTAGACTCTTCTGTTGGTTGTGGTTTTTCAGCTTGAAACCCTGCAGATTGCCTTCTCAAAGAATACCTGTTTGCATATTCAAGAGACATATAAGTTGCCTAGTTCCTAAGTAGCCCTGAGTCCAACTTTAGATTTCAGACATTAGTGTAGTATAGTAATAAGCAAGGAAACTCATACCTCTGGTTGTCAACTTTTTCTGTGGATTTAACTTGTTTAATGACAGCAGGTGCAGATGCTGCATGAGAGAAAGACTTATTTAAAGGATATCAACATTTAATTTTGTATATATACCAACGTAGAGTTGGTCCAGTACACTACTTACATTGAGATCTGGACACTCTCTTCCTTTTTGTTTTTTCCCTGCTATCTTTTTGAACTGTTTGTGTTTGATCTAACTGCTTACTCTGAGAAGCTCTGACCTAAAGTAGTTAAGTAAAGGACAAAATGATGAAGTGCCCGTGAACTGGGAATAAAGACCAAACAACAGAAGAAAATAAAGGAAGATTTATAAAGGACCTCATTTGCATCAATTTCATGCTTTGATTTTTCTGTGTGCTCTTTTGCCTAGGAAAATAAAAATGTAACAGTCAAAAACAAAATTGAGCCTTTCAATTGCTCATGTGCAATCCATCATCTAGGTGATGAGTTAAACTGACCGTCAATTCTAATTTCATAGCTCTTAGCATACCATTCTTCATTCCTAGCTCATGGTGAAGTTCCCTTTGCTGGAAGGCAGCGAATTCAATATCACTCAGTACAGCATAAAAGAAAAAAAAACAGCAGGTGTATTCATATGGACCATGGACCAATGGCTTTAAAGACTCACCTTCTGTTTACTTGAATTAAGCTCCTGCATTGCACACATAGATTTAAGCAATGCAAGAATCAGCAATTGTAGGTTTGAAAACTTTGAATTTTCAGAAAGAGTGAAAAAAATTGATGGATAAGACATTCGGTCATTACCGCCATTATTCGAGTATTTGTAAGGGCAAGTTCTGAATTCTCCTTCCGCAGTATCAGAAAATTGGTTCGAGACTTCTCTAGCTCTGCCTTACACGACTCTATTACCGCACTGTCCATACAAGTTAAGGAAACCCAAGCAAACAAAAACTATTACCACCATAATCGCATTGACTGCAAATAGAAGATAGAAAAGTAGACCAAATTTACACAAAGGGATTATTACTTTCTGTTAGCTAGGAGCTTCATCAACATTGCATTTTCCTGGGGAAACAGATTCAAAATATCCCTCAGTGATGCATACATATAGAAAAGAACCATACATATAGAAAAGCCCAGAGATGTAATAATTCAAGAATAACATACTTTGAGAAGCTGGTCAGCAGAGATGGCAGGTGCAGCAGGTGTTGCAGCTTGTTGCTTTGCTTGCTGCTGCTGCTGCTGTTGTTGTTGGTCCATGTTGGTTATGTCTGCCAGCAATTTCTTCTTATCAGCTCCCACAGAAACAGAATCCCCCTTCACCACTTTTCCTCTCTTTGCTTTTTGACCTGCAACTGCAACAACAACAACAACCCATTTCATCAAACACCTCAAACCACCCCCTCCCCCCACACAAAAGAAAATGAAAAAAATTCATCTAGAACTTCGTATCAGCTACGTGCACTCGCAAACTAGATCTAAATTTTTATTACATTTTCACAAGTAAACACTAAATTGAACTAAAATTCACGATATGAATCAGAAAACCCTAATCGGGGAAATTTTCGCTGCGAGAGACAAGGGGGGAAGTGGTGAAATTTGTGCAGTGAAAGAGGAATTAGAAAACCCTAGAGTAGCATAGCGACAAAACGAAGCGATTACAGAGGAAACAAGAAATCGAGAAAGAGGATAGGGGAAAATTGCTACCTCCAACCGCGCTGAGACGCTCCGATTCTGGGTCGAGGAAGATGCCGCCGCCTTCCATCTCTCTCTGGATTCAAGGGAGGGAAACTCAAAAAATAGATACCAACGGCTTTCCGAACCTCATTCCAAACCTCTTTTGAACCCTTACTCCCTCTGTGATCCTTTGTTTTTTTCTTCACTAATAATAATAACAATAATTATAATAATCATCATATATTATTATTATTATTATTATTAGAAATAGATTTGACAACTCAATCAATATTACTTAAATACTCAACGGGTGCCGATCAGTCGCAATAATCAAAATCGGTTGTTTGAACCCCTAGCTAGATTGAGTGTTCAATCCTTAAGAACCACACTCTTGAATAGTTATTTGGTATTCACCACACTCATGCCAGAATTTCGCAATTAGATGAAGGTCAAATGTCTCCCCAAAGGTGCGGCTTCTATAAATCGAACTCTCGATCTAAGAGGACAAACATAATTTGAGGGACTATATTTTAAATAATGGAATTTTTTTTAAAAAAAACATGAGTTCATATGTCAAAAGAGAAATTCCTACTGAGTGAGTTAATGAGAGAAATAGCAGAGAGTTCAAGGTCTCCGAGATGCCCTACGAAGATGTTTGTGATGGAGTTCACACCGTATTGGCACCATATGTTGAAAATGATAGGCACCGCAATTCACCATATTCTCACTATTTCAATCTAGAAACTGTAGCTGAGAGAGAGAGACTGTAGCTGAATTTCTGTAGTGTTTAAACACGCCATCCTCTAAGCGTGTTCAAATCACGTTTCTCTCACTTCTTTATCTTTTCTGGAACACGCTTAAACTAAAGCTTATTTGAACACTCCTCATTTTTGCCCAGTTTAAACACGCCTTAAACAAGGCTGGTTCCACAAACTACAACATTTTGACAAATATTTTCCAATGTAACCCATTTTGACAATTTTTTTTTTTTGCATTATTAAAAAAAAAAAAACTCCAATTTGAGGCATGTAAGAGATAAATTAACAATAATTTGTGATCTATAAGTATAAAAGGAAAATGTATTTCTCATGACTTCATGAAAAAAAACTATTTTTTTTAGACTTTGAAGCGCAAACCCAAAAAGGAAACATGTTGGAACAGGTGAGTGTTGGACTAGAATGTAACACAGTTTGAGGTCTATAAGAATAAAGTGAATAGTTATTTCTGATAAAGTCATGAGAAAATATATTTTTGTTGGAATTTGAAGCGCAAACCCAAAATGTATATGTAGGAACACGAGATTGTTGGGCTAATGATGGGGTGTGGTGAGTGGTTCAAAAACCTTAAGGCAATTGGCCTTAAACACCCACTGATGTTTGTTTTGTTTCAGTACTCCTTCCTCAAGTGGGACTACGTAGATTTGTGCTTCTTTAAATGAACCTGAGTTAAGATCACATGGGTGTTGGGTTAGATGATGTGGATGATCCAAAAATCTTAAGATAATTGGACCAAAGGCCCCGATCCCTGATGAAAACAATGCTCGATTCGACGCCTGATCCTAAGAATCAATTTTGTAGTTAGAATGCGTTCTTTAAAGTTGGAGTAAAAGCCCTAGCTCTATCTGCTTGTACTTGCTTAGTTTCTTAGTTCTTGTTGTTCTTATTTTTCAGTGTGAACTATATCACATATTAAACTCTCTCTTGCAGATATACCTAATGTAAATCGGGCTTTGTATTTAGTCACACCTCTATTTGGGCCGAAGGCCCATTCTCTCTTTTAATTGAAAAAGAACCTTTCATTCAAAAAAAAAAACACTCAACTATATATACTATCATAAAGTTGGTGATAAAAAATTGTTGGTGACCAAAAAATTTGACAATAAAGAAGTGCTTTTATGCAATTAAGCGGAATTGCTCCTATCTTTGCCTTTTCGGTATAGGGGGCTTATGTTCTTTCAAATTTTAAGATGTTTTTCTTCTTCTCTTTATCCTACCAATAGAACAAACAAATTAACAACTAAAAAATCTGAAAGCAAGAAATGTAAAGCCTTCATGAAATATGTTTCTCTACACTTTATGAAGTTGTCTTGAATGAATTTAGTACATGTTTGTTTCCGTCTTTTTAACTAATTGTTTCTAGTTTTTAACGTAACTGAAACAGTTCTCTTTTCTTGGGCAAAAGTAAAAATTTCCCCAAAATAAGTTGATATATACATCCACTTGATTATTATTATTATTTTTTGGGTCAACTACATGCACTTGATTTGTTTTTGAACCAAGCACCATGTAAATTTTTTTTGTCAATAAGCCCGATGTTAAATAAATATATTGGATTATGGGTTTGGAATGGTTTAAAATGCTCAAATGGGCCTGTAAGCTAATCCAGTCTATGCAGGCACTGTCACAAACATGGGTTGGGTATGACACACTACGACACGTTTGAAAAATCCTACTTGGATGATGTAAATGTAATTTATCCAAACTTTTGTTGACAAAAAAATGTTATGTGCCCAAATAATTGTAAAAAAAACTCACATAGATTAAGGTCGGTTTGGGAAAATAGATTAATTAAGCGCTTGTGACATAAACGCTTATTAATAAGCTATTTTAAGAAATTTATTAAAATAAATTGAAAATAAGCTATATATAAACATAAGCTTTTTTTCATAAGCTGCTCTGATTAGCTTATGAAAATAAGCTCAAAACAGCTTATATGTAAGACATAAGTTGTTTACATAAGCTCTTCCAAACACTTGCATAAACGCTTATGCTATAAGTTAAGCTCAAATATGCTCTTCCAGACGAGGCCTAAGTACATGTTTGAAAATTATTCTAAAATTTATTGTAAAAATAGAATCAGTTATAAGAAGAAACTTCTACAAATACCTTATGAGTTGGTGGGCCAACTCGCCCATTTTAGTTGGGTTGAGAGGTCGGGACAGGTTGATGGACTAACCAACCTATGATTCAAATTTCTTGTAGTGCGAGCTTAGGATATAAATTAGATGTGAACTCAATTATCCATAAATGAATCAATGAAGTGTGGAAAATAATAAAAGTAACCTAGTGGAAAACGTTGAACATATTGAGCTTGAGAAAGTTCTCAGCATTCATGAAAGGCTCCCACTCAGCATGAGATCAGAAGATTAATGAGTAAGTAGTTTGGGGTAAGAGTAGTAGAAACATGACTTCCCCCAATACTTGTGAGAAGATTTTTATTTTTGATATGGTAAGAAAATATTAATTGATGTCACTACTACAAAATTGCTGATTCAGCAATTTAGCATAGGCTTAACATCAAGTGTCGATGTAGACATTAAACGGCTAGAATCTAATCTTTTAGAGCTACTTTCGCGGCTGATGCTACAGTAGTGTCGAAAAAGGCATGTTAAACTAGCTTTATAACTAGTTTAGCTTGGTATAGGGGTAGGCGTCAAATGACTTGAAGCTAATTTTTAGCGACATTTTTCATGTCTGACGCTACATTAGCGTCGGAAAAGCCGACATTATTCACTTGCACAAAGACCGACTCTAATGGTTTAATATTAACATTAGTCATTCGGTCGACGCTAATGTTGCATGCTAGCATCAGTCAGGACAACACAAATTCTTACATTGCACTCATAACCACTGTGAAACAGATGTGGTAGCCGGTATCGCTCCAACCTTCGTGTCGTGAGGCCATGACAGTTTGCAGTCAACACCTCTCTTAATCCCATTCTCTCTCTGATGGTAGGGGATAGTGGCTATGGGACTGAGAGGCGGGATGGGGGACTAGGGGCTGACGACACAGATGTTAGGTGAGGGTGACGACGATGGGCACAACTGATGAGAGTGAGAGACTTTGGATATGGGATGGGGAGAGAGTGAGAGTCATATATCACTGTAAAGACGAGCCAACATAAAGTTTAAACCATGGGCCAACTACATGGGTTGAATCCATTTCAATTTAGAGTCGACCTAGCTGGCGCTAATATGGTTGGTGACTCCAATTGTCGGTCAAATCAACGCTAATGGTTGGCTAGTCGATGCAACAATTAAGTTGCACAATTTCAAATTCCAACGTGTTGTGTTCAACTTTACGTCGGCCAGATATATTTAATCGATCTGAAATAGCTTCAGTTGTTAGGATCGACGCTAATTTTTTACGTTAATAAGATCCTTTTCTTATAGTGTGCTCATTCAATTGGTTAGTTATTAGCACAATTCAAGTGAAATTTATAACTCTTATTACATTTATCTAGTCCATCCTAAAGTTACCATTTAAACCTAAGTAGATTTGAACTAAAAGATTGATTGAGGAAAAATGTTGAGATGACCAAATGTATATTAGTGCGAGAGATTGTTGAAGTTTAATATATTATAATAGTGTAACTAAAGTTTTTCCTTAGATCATTTAGACAAACCCATTATAACAATTCCATTTTTTAGGCATGCAAACAATAAAATGCCACATACATTTTTTTTTTCTAACCACATCATATTAAATATCACGTTTATCTTTGTTTCTATTTCTAAAATTTGTTTCTATACTCATATTAGATATCTAGGAAACAGTTTTCAAAATTAAAAAAAAAATCTAGGAAACATTTTCCACATCGTAAATAGATGGATATGCAAAAAAGACTTTTTTCTATTATCTTTCCTAAACGGTTTTTATCTCAAAACAAATTCCATGTATCATTCTTCTTTTATTATGTCATCTTAGTTCTCAAAATTGTGTCAGGCAACAAAAAACCATGATCTAGACCCATTAAAATGTTGAAGAAAGTCAACTTTTTGGAATCAATTAGAAGAGAGACAAAATGACATATTTTAAGAACAAGAAAAACAACAATGGTTTTCATGCAATCTGTTTCATTTGGAGTTTGTGATTCATTCATTATTCCATCAATCATTCAAACCATTATTCCCTGCTCTCCTCGATAAATGCTAAAGCAAAGCCCACCACCACTCTTGTTCCTTGTCTATTCAAACAGACAGACAGTCCTCTATCTCTTTTCCTTCAGGTCCTCCTTGTTGGCTCAATACCCTTCCTTTTATCCACTTTCTCTTTTCCTCACTTTCTTTTTTCTTTGTTTTTCCCTCTCCCTTTCTCTTTCCAACATCAAGTTTTTGAGTTGAGCTTATTCTTAACAAAAGCAATTATTCCATTTATAATTTTGAGAGTATTCTTATAAATTAGAGCAGACATTCATCTGACACTTATAATGAAAAAAGAAGAGAAGTAATAAATGTGGTATATCACCGATGTAATAAGAGAAAAAAAATAGAGTAAAAATGAGGTGTCTAGTGGATTTCTGTACTATTTATGTCTAAGTATCATTAGAGATCTTTAAAGCATGTTACTTTGCCATATATTTTATAGTTCCCACAACATTGAGCAGAAGAAGCTTTTGATAATCCACATGCCTTTACATGTACAAGAAAAAGAGATAAAGTTGCATATCAAGCAATCCACTTTCATATAAAAAGCCAAAATTTCCCTCCCTGACAAGAAAGGCACAAAACCCACACAATATATATGGTATAAATTAACCACCATAGACATCTGCATCTTCCTAAGCTAGTACTACTAACCTGTGTTGTTTTGTACTCTCTTTCAAACCAAATGAACCTTACTGATCCAAAACTACTCCATTAACTCTTGTCCAACCATTGTAGTTTTGTACCACATCTCTTTGAGTTGTACCTGTTTGAGAAAATAGTTGAGAGAAGATGAGAGGAGGAATTTGCAGTATACAGCTTCAGGCTCTCACACCAGAGGCTGCAACTGTTGTCAAACAAGCTCTAAACCTTGCCATGAGAAGGGGTCATGCACAAGTGACTCCTCTTCATGTTGCAAGTGCCATGCTTGCAACTTCCACAGGCCTTCTCCGGAAGGCTTGTCTCCAGTGCCACTCTCACCCTCTTCAATGCAAGGCTCTTGAGCTTTGCTTCAATGTTGCACTCAACCGCTTACCAGCATCATCTCCAAGCCCTCTCTTGGGTCCTCAATACTCAACTCCTTCACTTTCCAATGCTTTAGTTGCAGCTTTCAAACGTGCTCAGGCTCACCAAAGGCGTGGATCCATTGAGAATCAGCAACAGCAACATGTTCTTGCTTTGAAGATTGAGGTGGAGCAGCTCATAATCTCAATCCTTGATGATCCAAGTGTTAGTAGAGTCATGAGAGAAGCTGGTTTTTCCAGCCCCCTTGTGAAAAGCTGGGTTGAATTACAAGCTGTTCCAGTGGAAGTTTGTTCTCAAAAAGCTCCTATCAAAGAAAGCACCAAGCCTCAAGTTCTTGGCAGTGGTGATATCTCATTCTCTCAATCTAGACCTTTTGGTCAAGTTGGGGGTTCATTTACCAACAATGATGATGTGAACAGTGTGTTGAGTGAATTGGTGGAGAGGAAAAGAAACACTGTTATTGTGGGGGAGAGTTTGACTAATGCTGAGGGAGTAGTTAGGGGAGTGATGGAAAGGTTTGAGGCAGGGAATGTTCCTGGAGACTTGAGGTATGTGCAATTTGTGAGTCTTCCTCTCATGTGTTTCAGGAACATTAGCAAGGAGGAAGTTGAAAAGAAACTTTTTGAGGTTAGAAGCCTTGTGAAAAGCTATGTGGGAAGAGGGGTTATTCTTTATTTGGGTGATCTCAAATGGTTGTTAGAGTTCTGGTCATTTTTTTGTGAGCAAAAATCAAACTACTACTGTTCTGTGGAGCATATGGTGATGGAGCTTAAAAAATTGGTCAGTGGAAGTGGTGAGACTGGTAGAGTTTGGCTTATGGGGATTGCAAGTTTGAAAGCATACATGAAGTGTAAAATATCTCACCCTTCCCTAGAAACTCTTTGGGAGCTTCATACCTTCACAATTCCTGTTGGAAGCTTGAGCCTAAGTTTGAACTTTGACAGGTAATTCTTTATTCTTTTTACATGTTTTGAATGCTTTTTCCTCTCTTTTTATGTCTTATTGAGCTGTGTTGTAACCTCCTTGTTATTTCAATTTGTTTTAGTGATTTTCCAACTCAGGAGAGATGCAAAGTATTATTCAAGGACATGCCTTTTGAAGATAGAGCAGGAGTAAGAAAGAATCTAACTTGCTGCAGGGATTGCTCAATAAACTTCGAAAAAGAAGCTCAGAGCATAACTAACAGTGTAAGCAAGAAAGTGTGCAGTCCGAGCTTGCCAACATGGCTCCAAAATTGCAAGGAAGAGAGAAGTCACATAATGAAAGATCAGGTATGCATCATAATAGTCACACTAATAGCATATTTGGGTCGGCTTCTATTTCCGATGAATCAATTCTGACACCAGAAGCTATTCACAAAAGCTTCTTCCTAGAATTGATTTTGGTTTATGACAATTTTTTTTTCTGAAACATTTCTGATATTTTTCCTTTTTGAAACAGGAAAATGCAGCAAGGCTTAAGGACCTGTGCAAGAAATGGAACTCAATATGCAATTCAGTACACAAACACCCTTCCATTCTTGAAAAACCATTGTTGCTTCTCTCATCTCCTTCATCTCCCACTTCTGTTTCCTCACCTGAAGGAAAGCCTAACTTGCATCAGAGCCACCTAAATTGGTCAATCATTTCTGAACCAGAAAATTCACCTAAAGAGTGTGAGTTGTACACTGAAGCTGGTGGTGATGATTGTTATGATAGCAACTTCATAATGTTCATGCCAGATAGAAATGTCCCTAAACCAGATCTTTTGTCAAATCCCAACTCTAGCCCCAACTCAGCTTCTTCAAGTGAAGCAGTGGAAGGTTTAGACAGCACTGAAATGTTCAAGGAACTCAATACTGAGAATCATAAGATTCTCTGTGATGCCTTGGAGAAGAAGGTTCCCCAGCATAAAGAAATTATTCCAGAGATTGCAAGCACTGTGCTTCATTGTAGATCAGGAATGAAAAAAAGAGAGAAGCAAGAAACTTGGATGATCTTTCAGGGTGTGGATTCTCAGGCCAAAGAGAATATCTCAAGGGAACTTGCAAAAGTTGTGTTTGGCTCTTACAACAACTTTGTGACTATTGCTATGAGCAGTTTCTGTTTCCAAGGAGATGATTCCAGTGATGAGAAATCCAAGAGGAAAAGGCCAAGAGATGAGGTGGGAAGCACTTATTTGCAGAGATTTGGGGAAGCAGCAAATGAGAACCCCCACAGGGTGTTCTTCATGGAAGATTTGGATCAAGTTGATTACTTTTCTCAAAAGGGTATCAAGAAAGCAATTGAAAGTGGAAGCATAACACTTCCTGGTGGTGAATCTGTTCCTCTTAAAGATGCCATTGTCATTTTCAGTTGTGAAAGGTTCAGTTCAGTGTCAAGATCATCTCCTGCAAGAAAGTTATCATCACCGTGTGCTGAAAGCAAAGGGAAAGAGACCATGGATGATGAATGTCTAAGCCTCTGTTTGGATCTGAATTTAGCCATTGAAGATGATGGTAGAGGTGTTGCTTCAGGTGGAGACAATGGTATCTCAGAGTTAGTTGATAAGCAAATTAGTTTTAACATTTAACATACAAGAATTGTGATAGGAGGGAAAAAACAAATGTTCTATGTTAAATTTGGGGTGTTACTTTTTTTCTTAACTGTATGTTTTTCACTTCTTGTATTGTTTTTCAGCTACATTTTGTGGGGGAAAGAAAGACATGAATGCAAAGGTTTAGATAGAGATAGTGCTTGATGTGCAATTTTCAAACTTGGGAGGGAATGGTATAGGATGATGACTTTGTACATATGTTCATGTGCTTTAATGTAATTTGGTTCCTGTATCTTTAGTTAATGTCTTTGAATTCAAGAAAGAAGGTTTCCTAATCTCTCATCATGATCTGTTCATTCATCATTGGCTCCGGATCTAATAACATTCAATCTTCTTAGGTTGAGTAGCAAAAATGGTGGCTGAATACTCATGTGTCAATGTGATAGTTTTGCAAAGGAAAGTAATACCTTCACACTCTCATTTCACTAAATACCCGAAAAGATATATGATGGAAAAAAGAGAATTGAGAGATACAGAAAATGATGTGATAAAAAAAATTGGAAGAAAAATAGGTAAAAATGAATAAAAGAAAATGTGACTGTGAATATATCAAAATTGTCTTACAAATTATCGTCATATGGAAATTGAAAAAGTTATTTGACTAAATGTACATACCCATCATACATCGGGGTTTTCAATAAATTTTTACATATTCATACTCACTTTCTTTTTTATTTCACTTTTACTCATTTTTCTTTTACATATCCATTAGTTCTCACTCTTATTGTTGGTTTACAAATTGTTTTGGACTAGGTAACCGTGTGGGTCGGCTGGGAAACCAACGTAACGATTCTCTAATCAAGCAATTACTCGAGGAAGGGACCATATTCCTTAATACAGGTTTCTAAGGCACTTTAAAAAGCTCTTAGTAATTGCTACTGAGAGGTTGTGATTGGGATATGACTGTGAACTAATTGAATGGCTAAAATGGATAAAGGCTTAAAAGCGGTAAAGAATGTAAACGCTAAAAAATTGTAAATGACTGAAATGTAAAAGGCTAAAAGACCATAAAGGAATTTAAAGTGATGAAAAGTAAGGGCAGAAAAGTAAAGGAAACGTAAAATGCGGAATTTATATGTTTGATTGATTGATGAGTTGTCTATTTGTACAAATGACAATTCCTCTATTTATAGAGGCAAATTCGGCTAACGTACAACAATTAACAATCCACCTATCACTAACCCACGTTTTTCGATCACTACAAGCATTTACAGATCGTGGGGAATGTCGGTGCTTTACCTCTTCAAGTCGGTCTAGAAGCTCTGTTTGAGTTGTTCTTCCTTGTTTCTGCTGGTTTAGTTAGCAATAACCGCTTTCCCTAAATCAAAGAGTTTGAACCCGATGCTATTTTGTACGTGAAAGTCTTATAGAAGCCCTCAAGATATGTCCAATGTTGCACTTGAGCCTCTGTACCTTTCCTCAAATCTAGTCCATGTGCATGATTCCTCCACCTAGTCATTTACACGGGATTGTCTAAATGAATCAAGGAAAAACTTGGGTTAAACAACCAAGTCCTAGGTGGATCAATGACATTTAAGATAAATGGACTAAAAAATTCTTATTTATTTATTTATTTATCTTAAATGTCATTAGTCTACCTAGGACAAGGATTGTGTAACCCAAGTTTTTCCTTGAGTCATTTACACAAACCCATTGATTTTGGTCCCTAAATTTTTCTTGTTGCAATACATCCTTCCTTTATGGAAATACTCATGATTTAGTTTCTCCTAATTTTTCCATGTGTATCAGTCGCATGACATTTTAAATAACATGGTAACATTCTTTGTTCTTGACCACTATTTGATCTTGATCTTCTAATCTTAAATTTCTGCCTCCCCCGTTCAGTAAAATTACTCAGATTTAAAACATGCAAGACTATGGTTTATCTTATCACGTGTCAGATTGGTCATGCATAAATCTAATGGGTTAGGATGGTGAAGGATATTTGCTTCTTACCTTAATTATTCAGGACAATTAGATTACTATAATTGCATCAAGTCAATATTATATATTTGTATAACTATGTCAGTACGTACACGATGTGCATGAATGTTTTTTTTTATAAAAAATAACCCAACAAAATAATAATATTATTAGTTAATAATGAGTATAAGAAATACCTAAAGAAATTAGGTCATTAATCATAAACTACTGAACATCAACCTCTTCACAGAAAGAAAACTAGAACTAACCAAGAAAACACAATTATGCCAAGGTCATGCTAAGTACAGCTCAAATCCATTTTTAACGAAATGTTGAATCCAGAAAAAAAAAGTTGATTAAAGTTCTCTTGAAAAGGTTGTAGAAATAATTATTCATTGCGTAAGCATTCTGCAAAAGAAAAAATAACAAGTTTCAAAAGATATTCGTTTTCAAAATCGTCATATCTTAACTGGTAGAAGTTAAAAAGCAAATCGTAGAATCAAGTATATGGATTTATATATATATTATTAAGAAGAAGCATCATGCTAGTTGGAATGAGCACAAACGTACATTCCAATGTCATGTTTGGAACTCACTATATCCAAGTATTTAGCTATATGAGTTTCAAGAAAAATATTCTTTGATTCCTTGATATTGTCGCATTCATAATTTACCTCAAAAATATGGGGCAAGTTTTTATTCTCGAATATCATCATTAACATAACAAAATATGCCACTTTCTTTCAAGTTGGCAAAAAAATTCTATATGTAGACATTATTCCGTTATTTAAAATTTGTTTGATTTTTCTTATCAGTTTTCTACATTCAAAATTTTTTCAGAATTTTTTTTTGAAAGTTTTTCTAGAAGAAGAAAAGAAAAATAATTTGAATGAAATATTTAGGAGGCTAAAACTTAAAAGACTTGTAACTTGAAAATATGACATAAAGCATCTCTGAAATGCTTAAAAGATTTTTTTTTTGTCTTGACCAAGGTATCTCCACAGCCGGTTGCCGTGAAACTAATCATTCGCCCCACAGTCAGATGCTTAAAGATTTTAGTTTAAAAAACTAAAAAAAATTATTTTTAAGAATAGTTTTTAAAAATAGTTTATATCAAACATGTGTTTTTTTGGAAATATCAACCATTAGTTTTTTTATCAGCCCTTTTCTCCGTTTAGAAGTACTCTCTAGCTGAATATATGAAAAATAATATAAATTAGGATTAAATATGTTTTTAGTTCATATAAATAAAATAGGGATGAATTGGATTTCGTCCATCTAAAAAATCCATAGTTTTTAATCTCAGCATTAATGAAATTGGTTAAGTTAGTTCTGTAGTGCATTTTGTGGGATATTTAAACCATCACTAACACATTTTGTAACAGTTTACCAGTGCAGAAAAACCGCTACAAAAAAGAATAACATGGACTAACTTCACATATTTAATTCATGTTGAAAACTAAAAACTATATAAAAAAATTTAAAGAGATAAAATTCAATTCACGTACCCCTATTTTAAAGGGGCTAAAAACATATTCAACCCTATAATATATCAAACAAATCGCTTTCTTTTAACCAAAATGTTATTTTCACATATGTAACATGTACGTATGTATCAATTATAATAAAGTTCCTTCATCTAAAATAAACTATCTACGTGCCAAAAAGTACTCAAAATTTTAAATTTTGAGAAAATCAGCTTCTTCAGCTGGTTATATGTTGATTGCTAGCTGTTGTTGCTCAGGACTAGCAGAATAAAACATACCACTTTTTTTAACTCTCTTTTAAACATTATTAGCATCCTTAGCATAAAAAATAAAGAACCAATTACTCTCTTTTCTTTTTTCTTTTAGTTTTTTTCTTTTCCTCAAAAGAAAGTAGATAAAAGAAAAGTTAAAAACAAACCAAAGAGACCCAAATATTGCTAGCAAAGTGTAAGATATGTATAAGTTGATGCTTCATGCTCCAAAAGATGCAAATAAAGGGACAAAAATTAAATTGAACTTTCTTTATCGAAAAAATTTGGGTGAATTAATCCAACCTTATATGTTCTTTCCCTAACTTACAAGAAACCTACGGTCTCCTTTTGAAAAGGAGAGTGTAACTTTTCTTTTCAATGTTTTAAGGTCTCAAATCTTTGCCGACTCACAATGATCATATACATCATACATCACTAGAGACTTTATTCTTCTTTGTTAATTTACGTTGTTTTTTAATTTATTCATTAAACCATATGGAGAGATAAGTAAAGATCAATGGACAATGAATTCCAACAACACAAGTTGATACTCTTGGTAATTGTCATAACAATAGATAGACTTGGCCGTTCAGAGTTTTTTAAGTAATTAGATGTTCAACAATTTTCGAATTGCAAACAATTATTTGTAGTACTTGAATCGAAATTATACTCTGGCCCAATATCAACAACGTTTTACAAATATGAGAATAATGACTCTTAAATCAAAGCAATATCTTATATTATCGTGAATACTATTATATCTTAACATATCTTTATTATATCTTGGATGTTCAGGTTGGTATACCAAATATGTATATAATACACATTAGGGGACACACCCTAGGTGTACACTACCTTCTATATCCTAATCTTTATTTTTCCGTCAACTTTGCAAACTTGAGTATCGGAGCACCTTGCAGGTACCCACCGTTGGTGCTCGTCTGTTTGCTGAAATACGAGAAGACAGAGTCCTGCCACAGAGGAGCGTTCCAACAAGAATCCCTTCAATAAAGCCATCGTTTTTACTCCGGTCAGCTAATATTTTACCAGAACATTAGCGCCGTCCGTCTGTGGAAACTTTTGGTCAAGTGGTCATTAACAATACTCTCATCATCTCTATTATGGCAAACACAATAAGGCAACAACTAAATCACACTCCCTCCTCCTAAGAAGGAGTACTCGTCAACATGGACAATGAAAAAGTTCACAAAAACGGTGATCACATGGAAGAGGTGGGTGCTTACAGGTATCATCCACGAGAGACAATCATGTTTAAGTCGGGAATATCCACATCTTGGTGGGTTAACTCTTTTAACGAGATTTTTTCATCCACAAGACTTAAACGTGAGACCTTACTTAAAGGAAATCAAACATTTACCATTTTGAAACAATCATCACTTGCAGTTAGAAAACTTGCTGCCGGATTGTGGGAACTGAAAAAAGAAATTATATAAAAGGAAATTGAACTAAGAGAATGAATGAAACTCAAATGTCATATGAAATTCAAATGCCATAATCATCCAATAATATATACTCCTCATATATTTTGTCCTCATTTTTCATTCCTCCAGCATGAAAAAGGCATGCACTTCAGAGTGTGTGAATTATTTATACACTGGTCATGTCATCCACTATATATTCCACCATTAATTATTTTACATATAAGTGCAGCGATGGTGACTATTGTCAACATAAATAGTCTATAGTCATCGAGCACTGTTCCCATTAGAGCAAGATAACATGATATCACACTAATTCTTCTTTTGTAAAATAGCAAATCTCATGATTATATTTTTTAATTCAACATGCAAAAATAATTTCGTACCCCATAATTTGTCCATATCTGCCTTAAGAAACCAAATATCAAATCAATAAAAAAACATCTTTCCAAAAGAAAATGCAAGTGCGTGATTATTTTCACTTTCAGATTTTTATTAACATTAATTGGTTTCATGAAGAGAGACAAGGGATTGAATTAAACCCCTTGAGTTACATACAAGCCGACAGGAGAAAGAGACTTTTGTAGACTAAATCTTTATAGGATCAAGCAAGTAATGAAATTTGAAATAATTAAAAAAAAGTGTATCAAATGTTGTTTTAACCAAGAAGTAGTCCACTATAGGCTGCTGTTTCATGAAATATTGTAAATCATCAAGAACATTCTAGCTAGAACCAATAGAGTTATCATGAAACAAAACCCTATATATATGCCGTTTCATTAGCTGTGCTTGCTACTTAATTAATTAATGTCTTTGAAGATTTTTTGGTAGATGAAACCTAATGAGTGTAATATTATTTCCACCATAGTCTTAATTATCTGAGAAATCTTGACCAATAATTAAATGATAAACCACCATAATGAATTTAATATTATTTCCCTGTTTCTAATTATAAAACTCTTTAGAGATAGGAATAATGTTATATCTTTCTATACATCCTTCAACATACTAAATGAATAAATAATTAAATATTTTTTACACTTCTAAGATACAAAATACAATAAACTTTTCATTTCATTTTTTCTTCATTTAATATGTAAGAGAATTTGTATGTGGATGGAGTATAAGAATAAATGATTACTCTTAGAGGCATACTTAATATCCCTTTATATAACACCTATCACTAGATTTTAGTATTATTTATTATCATTTTCCATGTGTACCCATGTATTTATTATACTTTTACGATTCCAAATTTTTATGGCCGCTAATAATTAATGTTTTTCCACACTACTTAATACATTAAGGGAAAATGTGGAAGATTGTATAAACTTTTTTAAAACTCACACATTAATTAACCTCATTATATGTTTTCTTAATAAACATAATTGCCTGAAGAGAATAACTTAGCCAAAAACATGCATATATAAATTAAGGGGATACATCTTATGAAAATTGTGTTCTTATAGTAGCGTCAGCCCCGATGTTGACTCTAATTTTCACCCTTTAGCGTTGGTCAAACTGATGGGAAGCGTCAAATGGAAACATACTTATACTTAAGTGAAGCATCGGATGGGTCGACGCTACTTGGGGTCGGCCAAGCTACTATTAGCACCGGTTGAGGCAAACGCTAAAACTACCAGCCATTTAGCATCCGTCCGACGTCAATTAGATGTCGTTAGTCACCAATTTTAATTTCACCGACCAACTTAGCGTCAGCTCGGGCTGATACCAACTTGAACTCGGTTCAACCCATCTCGTGGGACCATGACTTAGCGTCAGTAAGCCTGAATAGTTTCTCCGCCTCCATAACCTTATAAACCTCCTCCCCCCAAACCCCGTCACACTTCTCCCTAACCCTCACGCCCTCAAACCGCCGTCGCGCCTACTTCCCACGATTCCGCCCTAAGTCACATTTCCCCCGTCCCTCCTCTCCCCCCGCCCCCACAACTCCCCCTTGACACTCACAAACCCTAAGCTCCACCTCTCCGCAGTCGTCCCTCTCCACCTCATCATCCTATGTCCCTCTACTACCATTTCCGCTACCAGATTCGCCTCCTCACACTCCCTAACCCTCACGCTCTCTCCCTCAGTCCCTTCGCCGCTCGCTCCTCCCTCCGCCACCAGATCTTGCACCACCCTCTCCACAATGGCGAAGCCACAATGTAACCTCCACCTTTATCCTCCCTCAGCCACTAATGCAGTCTCTATGGTACCCTCACCATCTTTCCATCTTTACCATTCCCCCATTGTTGCCCCCTCTACCCCTGCAACACCACAGTGCCATCTTTTCCTCCCTCCTCCCTCAGCTACCAGTTCACTCTTTATGCTACCCGCACCTCCTCCACAGTTTCAACACCACCTTCATCCTGACATCTTTGTTTCTGAGCCCATCACTATGTCGCCCTACCGTCGCCACTTTCAGTATGATCTCACTGCTGCTATAGCCTCCGTTGTAGTTGTTGTCGCTGCCACGACCTTCGTTGTCATCTCGCCGCTAACATCGCCTCCACCCCTGCCGTCTTTGTGAAAGGCTCTTCTCATTTCCAATTTGCTAAAAGGAACTTGTATTAAAATATGTTGTCTAGCTCTGAATTGTGCCAAAGTGGAATGAAAGAATAACGCATATCCATATTTGATGTTCACATGTCCTAATTTGAACCTTGGGCAGCAAGAATGAGTTCCAAATGATTTTACTATAGAAATGTACTCGAACACACATAATATAAGGAAAGGGACAGATTATTCACTTGGCAGATGACAAACCAACCATGTCATGTATGTGAAAGGTGACAATGCTAAAATAGAAAGCTCACATGTTTTGATGTTTAATACCAATCGATTGTATGCAAAAGTGAGAAGCACTATATATGAGTTATATGAATATGACTATGCATTCTTTTGTCTTACAAATTCATCATTTTGCATGAAAACATGATATTTATACCACCAAAGTCTTGTAAGCATGCTGTTGATTATAAGATGATTATTAATCTATGAGTGGATGGACTAATATGACTTGTAAAAATAATAAATTAGCCGTACCATATAGTGTCACTAATAGTCGGCTAAACCAACGCTGACTATTGTGTAGGCAACATAACCGATATTACACGTTAGCTTCAAGCCATTTATCGGCAACCGTGATGCCGATGCTAAATCGGCTATAGTGTGGACTTTTTGGCTTGTTGGCATAAGCTTTTAGCCGACACTAATGGAGCCTTTTCTTATAATGTTAACTTGTGAACTAGATTTTTACGGGTAGACAAAAACTTAAACTTTGGCTTGAAAATTTCATGTTTTTACAATCTCAAAAATGAAGGTGACAATTTTTGTCCGATATCAATGATTTGAACTTTTTTTTTTTGTTAACTAAAGTATAATTATAATTACTTGATGTACTTCCATTTCTTTATTTATCTTGGCAGTTCTTAATTTGTAAGCTTATGATCATTGTAATACACATCCCAACGGCCAAAAGGTTCTTTAGATACCAAGATATTGCACCAGCCGTTTAGGCCACTTTAAAATCTTACAAACATGATCTATAAATCATTACAACCGCAAAAAAGGTAAAGATAAAGAGAATTTGAAAGGCATCATGACCCCACTAATTGTATTCTTTTTAGGGGTCACTCACTAAAACCGCTCTAAAGCATTCAAAATGTGTTCACATACATTTTTTAAAGGCAATTCAACTTTTCTTCTTCTTCTTCTTTGCTTTGAATAATGTTGATCTTCTTTGTCACCCTACACAACCCATTCATAACACCCGAAACTTTTGAGGTAGTGGCATATGAGATTGGCATGGAGACAAAGTTTCCACACTTGAAGCTTTTGCAGTCTTTAGGAAAGAGAGAAAAACACACAATAAAGCTTGAATTGCTAGCTATGTTTCCTTTATATGTAGATCAAGGCCATGATCTCTTTTAGTTCTCTCTTCTTTCTATTACAAGTGAATATTTTTTGCATGAAAGTAAGGGATATTTTCTTGGATCTAGAGCCTCCAATAATCAGTCTATAATTTTGGGTTTCTCAACCAGACACATTCAGAGCATTATCTTGCCTTGGATCCTTCAACTGAATGGGGACAAACATTGATGGACACATAAAATTATTAGTGAGAGGCTAAGAACGTAAGAGATGACCAGTCAAAAAGGGAGGTTGCCATGGAAGTTAACGAGAATGGGTAGAAAAAGTTAACTATGATATGATGCAATGGTTGCAAAGATTTTTTGTTTCTTTACCTTATTTTGGGCTTCCAAGTGAAGATTAAAAAGCAACCTAGGTGCTTTGGGAAAATAAAGACAAGAAGAATTTCATTTTGATCCCTTCTCTTTCTTAAAGTTGTTTTCTATTTATTCAGTGGATTTCATGCTCAAAAATATTAGCGTATCAAGCAACATATATAATTTACACTTCCATGCAGTGCCATGAACAGAGTGAAGTTTTTTTTCCCGAATGAACAGAGTACAGATAAACAGGCCCAATTGGTCAGAAGACTATCTGGATCAGGATGGATTAGAAAATGGGCCTGGACTCGATCTCAAAATTTGGGTCCCTGTGGTTTCATTGGGGGAAACTAAAAATATCCCACCTCTACCCTCACCACCCGCTTTCATTTTTTTTTTCTTAAATACATTTTTAATCTCTACAAAATACGTTGTTTTTATTTCTCATTCTCTAAGAAATTTTTTCTCGTTTTTAATTCTTTGAAAATTACATGTGTTTTTTTAGTCCATGTTAGTTGTTTTCCCATCCATTCAAATCTGAGTTTTTACAATTTGGAAAAAATCTGAGATGACACCGCTTGTAGAGTAGATCTAAGTGGGTATGCAATGGAAAAACAACTAGTAAAGACTAAAAACAAAACGTCTAATTTTCGGAGGACTAAAAACAATTTTTTTTGTTGCCTAGGGACAAAAAACAAATATAACTTATTTTGCAGGCACTAAAAATGTATTTAAACCTTTTTTAAAAATACCTCACATTTACATTACGCAAATATTTATTTGTGTTAAATTATTTTCACAATTTCAAATCGAGTTGGATCACTGTAAGCAGTAAAATTCTTCCTAACAAATATTCAAAGGGACTCAATCACCAGACCTCTACTTAAGCTAGTTAAAACAACATCATATCAGTTAATCTATGCATGATAACGGGATGTTATTGTTATTTTTATTTTATATTTGCTTTCACGGTTATTACTTGATACATCAGTAACTAAAAATTGTAAGTACCACAATTTAAAATTGCGGTAACAGGGACACGAGGCGCGATTGATCCTTCCACAAATTTGAAAATACGGTATGCATTTCATTACCTAGCCCTATAACATGAAAACATGAAAGTAAATTGTAAGTGAGTTTTATTCAATATGATGACTGAAATAAAAAAAAATTCCAATCCATTTTCACTCCCATACTTACTTTTCACTTATTTCACTTTACCAAATGATTTCAATTCAAACAAAGGACTAGCAGAGCCCAATCCCGCTATTTACATTTGATCAACATATATAGATTTTGGCGTCAAAAACTGTCACTACTGTGTTAACTCACAAAAATAGCTTCTTGAAATTAAAACTCGGAATCTATCTTTTTGAAATATCGGGATGTATCTTTAAAAGCTATCTGGGTTTTAATTCCTAAAAGCTATTTTTGTCAACTAACACATTTCAAGCGATTTTTGACTGGCAAAACCCACATGTCGATTGAATGTCCATACTATGTGCGGTTCAAAAATCATATTCCCGCGGAGACCAACCTAGTACTACCACAAGCTCTATAAAGCCAAACACAATAAGCACACAACAGAGTATGGTATTAATATGCTTCTTTGAATTATAAATACATGCAGGAGATAACTAGATCTATATATATTTATCAGGGATTTGGAACTACGAGTTCGACTAATTAAGTTCCATGCTATCAAGTTTCATATACAGGCCCATGTATAATAATAAAGCTAAAACTATTTTCATCTAATTCACACGTTTGGGTCCTTCCCGAACCTCATAAACAGGTGTGTTGCCAGCATTGATCCCCTGCGAGTCATTTCTGCAACTCGCCCAAGCAATGGCAGCTTCACTGTTTCTCTATTAGATATTGGTTTCTTGTCCCACCTATTTCATGTAAACTCAATTTTAGTCACACGTTTAAAGAATTGAAGAAATATTAACCATAAGGAATTACTATTTTTCACAATTCATAGAAAAAAGCCAATTCATTCACTTAGTTTTAAGGGTCCAAAATGACACACATTCACACTTGATAGGAACCTCTCACTTTAACACCTGAAGCTCTATGGTGATTGGTGAAATCACAGCAAAATGGATGCAAAAAGATTGCGTCTCAAATCTAAAACAGATTTTGCATGGCCAAAAGAATTCATCTTAATGAAACAGAAAATATGACAGTTTAACAGTATTATGATGTTAAAAAATTCCCCATAGTCCATTTGGGATCACAAACTTTGGGAACTGATTGGGATTATAGACAATAACCTTAGACAAGGCCCAAGATTGGTTCAGAAAACTGTAACAACTACTAAGTCGGAATGTCTTCCGAAAGTTACTTCAAACCACTACTAGTCATGAGTTTATACTGGAAACAAGTTCACTGACTTCATGCACATGCAGAAGCTCAAAGTGGTATGGATATTTTCTGATGACTAAGTGAATAGATGTTTAAGATTATGTATAAAATAATGTTCAATTCACAGTCATGCACTCTTCAGTAGCAAAAATATGATGCTGTGACAATACAGGATAAATTGCGAATGGTTTATTTCAGTACAAAATAGAGAGTTAAAAAGAATACCTTAAGGTGAAATTGAATCTTTGAAAAAACAAAAAGAGTAAGAAAATAACAGTGTCAATGAAATCAATACATACCAGTCCTCATGGCGAACAACTTTACCATCCTCGACATACAACTTGATTAGTGATACCATATCTATATCCTTCCCCATGAATTTGTACTTTTGCTTATTGTCTATCAATATCTGTAAGGAAGAAACATTCATCAATTAGGTTCTTCCAGTAAGAGATCAAGCAAGGTTATGTACTTCGAGCAGAACAAAACATAGAAATGCCAGATACTATATCAAGTGACAGCAGATTTACTAACCTCTCCTTTTCCTGGTGAAACCATATTTTCTTTAATACTGTATTCCACAATCTTTGACTCACTAAATACCTGCAGTGTAAGGAAACAAAAAGAAGTTGGAATCAGAAGAAAAAATAAGAATGAGAACAGATACAATACAATTTTATCTAACATTCAATGAGTTATTATAGAAATAACTAATCTGCTAACATTAAACAAAGATTTCTAATATTAAAAAAAAATCTAATTTAAATAAATAAAAATATATTTCATACTGTTTAGTTACTATCATCACATGATTGATGATCTACAAGCATGACACATGCCCTAAACACTAAAAAGAAACTCTTACGTATCTTTAACAAAAGTGTGTGTATCTTTTGACAGATAATCATGAGAGATGAATCTCAATCTTCTGATGTAAGGCGAGCACTTAAGTTCTACTATAACTGCTTACACGTCCAGACTTTCAGCCTATTATTCCTAGGGGAAGGATTGAATATAGATGCAGTGTAAAATCCAACAAGTTAGGAGCAAAATGAAGCAAGAGATAAAAAGGTGCATGAAGTAATGAAAACCTTGGGAATAGAATAGAATGCTGATTTGATCTGCTTCACCCTGCAGTATGAATATTTTAAGTTATATACGACAATTTGTTCATATATTTAGCAATTTTTATTGCTTTCTTGAATTGTGAATACAGGAAAGTACAAAACCAGGAAGCTAGATAGTTTATATGTAAAATATTCGAATAATCTCGTAGTAGGAACCATGCTAGAAACTTGAAAGAGTAGTACAGAAGAGCTAACTGCTATCGTACATCTTAAGTGTGCTGCTCTAAGGATAAAGGTGATGACAAATTATAAAAGTCATTCATGCAATGTTGAAACAACATTAAAGCAAAGTTTTATGTGGCAATCAAATACCGGGATTCTAATGTGGGATTTATAAGGCATTGGGCTCTCCAACTACAACATCTAGCTTTTGTGGTATGGTTCTCCCTTTTGTGGTATGGTTCTCCCTTATCCATCGGTATCATAGACTTTCACCATGTCTCTCAACTGCAAACGAGCGGCACAGGTGGATGTCAAGGTCCAATTGCAAGGTATGGGACTTGAGACCCACATTGGAAGTATATGAGGTTTATATGGCCTTGGGCTCTTGCTATGGTTCTCTCCAGGTTCTTTATCACACTCAAGCCAAATGCACCAAAGTGCAGCATAGATTGCACATTGTCACAAAAGTCTAGGCCCTTTGCTTCTACCAAAATCCTAAAGTTAATCACCATGAATTGGTTCAGGGACCTAGAACAACCCAAAGTCACCAAAAATGCTGAATAAGGAGTTCCATAAAGAAACCACAGCAGAACAATGAGAGATGGGCCTCTACTGATTCTAAAGAAACACCACACATTAACACATTGAAGAGGAAAGAGCCATATGCAAAATATAACCAAATACTTTTAAGAAAAAGATAATAAAAAAGTGGAGTGGAAGGTTTTCTATCCTACGCCATTTCATTCCGCGGGGCCATTGTATGCACATTTACACATTGAATTTTGGATTATTGCTCATTGTACTACATAGCTCCTAGATTTCATTGGAGGCTGGGTTTTTTAAGTGGAAAGTCACATTGGAAAAGTAAATATCGTGACAAGGTATATGATCAACTATGATTGCATGCAGCATAGCTTCACATTAAAAAAAAAATGTATGTTTTATCTAATATTGTAAAACTTGACTGCATTTACTCCATGAGTTTCAGCATAAGGAACCATAGACAACAAACAAACCAATTCTTTTGCTGATTGAAATTCCATGAAAATCTTTGAGCATAGATCAGTGATCACAGTATAAGATAAAGCAGAGCAGCTTGTAATCAACTTTGCTTATGAATTCACTTCCCAATGGAACACTAGAAACAACAGGTTTAATCTTCCAAATTCCAATTGATCATTATCACACCAAATCCAAATGTATAACATATCATCAGAGTATTTATATTCACTCCAACGAAACCTTCCATTGATCGTGTCATTTTGGCTTTTCGCATCCTATTTCAGCAAAATCGAAAAGAAAAAATAATAATGATAATGCATACCCATGTGCTTTCATAAGTGGATCTTCAAACGTAGCATCCGGGGCATAGATTTCAAAGTCTTGAGACGTTGCACTGGATCCATACCTGAAATACCACATCAAGGTCCTAACAATAAGAATACAACAGTGGTTCAAAGGGAGATGTTAAGAACAACACAAATTATTCTCTCAACCTAGGCTATGGTCTTATGTATGATGTCAAAGTCTTGGTTTCCTAGCATAAGCTAAACCAGAGCACACTAAGAATTCGCTCCATACAAAAAGTTAAAATTTTTCACAAACTTCTTCATTAGGAAAAACTAAGAATATAATTCATTCTTCTCCATGAAGCCCATAATAGTTTTATTCTCCCAAAATTTATAACCCTAACATATAATTAAAATATACTAGCCGACTGAACAGACATGAAAGATTATTGGTCCTAGACAGGTGCTAATCTATTTAGGATATGGGGCGGTCACTCCCAACTTTCTCAGGGTTCGGGGTACGATCTTATGACATCACTTATGACATCACTCACTCTTACGGGAATCTAACTTGTTGGTAGTCATGAAAGATTTAGAGTCGTGTAAAATAATCTATCAAAAATGAGGAGAAAAAAAGTTCAATTTAACCTTTTGTTTAAACTGATCACTTTTTGGACTACTACTCATTGATTGTATTTAACAATTATGATTGAGAAAATAATAATTAATTTGGAAGAATATTTTTCTCTATACTATATGAATATGATGAATAGTTCTAGCTAGGATTAATAAGTTATGGTGAATCGAGAGAGAGAGAGAGGGAGTACTCACAAATGCAGAAGGTGAGGAATAATGTGATCAGCAAAACGCGGCGTTTTTGCAGCACTGGAATCGCAGGCTTCTTTGCAACTGACCTCTGTCCCTTCAAATAAAAAACACGAAGAAGTGAATAATAATAATGATAATGAAGAAGAAATTAATTACTACTACTAGTACCCATTGCGATTGCAAATTTTCTCGGAAGCCAAACAGAAAACTTGAGAAAGTGATGGTGATGTCTGAAATGTGCGAGGTTCATTATATTTATATTTATATTTATGCAAAGATAAATTTAAATCGTAACGACCGCTAAGGGATTTAGATGAATGAAGAAAGTTATATTGTATTATTATTCGTGGCGCCTTGGCCCTCAACGTGGCCATGCCTCCTCCTCCTCTTTGTGTTTCAAATAAAACGGCACCGCCGTTTACTAGTCGCGAGAATGAACTTTCTTTAGTCGTGACAGTGTGAACTTTCTTTAGTCGTGACAGTGTTGCATCATCTAATCGGTCACATTTTCACGAGTATTCCAACACAATCTCAGGCTTCCACGTATCACGTTACACACACCACCAACCATTGTTTGAGAGGGGAGAAAATGAATACAAGAGAGAACATAGGAGGTACAAAACATAAAAACTAAAGTCTTTCGAGAAAATAGGGAGAGAAAAGAAAAGTTACAGTCGGCTTCCACAAAATGTTTTCTCTTTTAATCTAGTAAGTAGACAAAAATATCCTCTCACATTACAGTTTATAATAATTTATAAAAATAATTAAAAAAATATTAATAATATACAATGATAGAACAATCCCCGAATTTCTTCTATTTTCTGGGTTTATAATATTAATATGCATTAAATAAATTAAACAATAAAAACTATTCTACCCTGTGTATTAAATACATTATGCAATAACAAATTTTCTTTGTAAAAAATATATTAAATAATAAAATTAAAAAAATTGTATGGTCAAAAGTATTCAACTACCTACATTAAAAAATAACATTTATAAAATTAAAAATTAACTTGAATTTTGCATTAGTGACAAGATTATTTAGTTAGTTATTGTCATTGTCATTTATTTTTAAATGAAAAATAAACCTCAACTTGAGAAAAAAATTTAAAAATTAAAATCATATAAAGTAATATCTTTCATACAAAATAAAATATTCAACATTGAAATTAGTCAACGGATAAATGCCTTCTATAAATATATATTTTAGAAATTACTTCTTAAATTTTAAATGGTTATATATGTTGTTTAATATTGACAATAATGTTATTTTTTATTATTTTGTAAAATAACTTTAAATACATTAAAAATCTATTTATATATTATAACTATTTAGGTATTTTAAAATGCATATTAGTTAGTTATGTATTGTCATTTTCATTTATTTTTATATATTAATTGTAAAACTTCTTATACATATAACTAAAAAATTAATTGTACTAACTTCACCCATTTCATTAATGTTTAAGACTAAAAACTACGAATTCTTTTTAGTAAATCAAGTTCAATTTACCCTTATTTTACACGGACTAAAAACGTATTTAACCCTAAAAGCATTAATTGCATTGTGTGCCACTAATATCTAAGAGCTAAAAATTGTTGCAGTATCTTAAAATATTATACTTCAAATGTTGAAAAACATTTATAGAAGATTATGATATATCAAGAGCACATCTCAATTGTGCTACGATAAAAACAACCAAAACAAACGGGTTACAAATACTAAAAGAACAAGTTTGAACCTTGGTAAAGTCTCGATAAAGTTGTCTCTTAAAAGGGACTGTCATAATTTCTCAAATGGGGTCAGTTTTACCCTCACATGAATCGGGATAATTGGATTAAATACCAAAAAAACATAAATGTATATATTATTATATTTTGTTTGCGAAAATGATCATAAGATCCAATATCATCATAGATGGTTCAAAGGATTCACAACCGAGTGAATGTCGTGTTGATCAGTCAAGACGACCAAAGTGAGATTTGTCTCATCCAAATAATCAGTCGAGCATGACTAAGCCGACACAACCTATAACACACAAGTTGTGCATGCAAAAGTCATTTACGATGGAGTCACTGAAGTTAAGTGCTTCAGCTACACTTCATATCAGACTCTGTAAATACATGTTTGATTGTTTAATTACATGAGCATTACTCATTTTTCTTATCAGAGATTCTTCTAAAACCAAGTTTCACGGCATCAGAGTGATTTTTGCGGGTACACTCCTTGCCAATCGCCATACTCTGCTGTGGACATTTCACGCATCACCGTGTATTCAACTTATATCCACCACACCACAATCAAAGGTACTCAACTCTATTTCTGGAACAACAAATGTGTGTATATGTTATAATAGTTCGCAAAATTTCAAAATGGAAATTACAGGTAAGGAATAATCCCTTTTACATATATAATGGCCCTCAAGACTAGTAAAAAAATTCATATAATTACATTCACCTGTATACATAGTTCTGAAAAATGTGGATGCTCATAGTAGAAACTAGATACACATGCTTTGGAGACTAACACCTCACGCAGGAAATCAAATGAACTGTACATGAAATCTAAGGAAGAAAAGACAAGATGATGGAATACCCAATAGACAGATATAAAATGAGATAAGAATCCTTTCTCATTTCCTTGGATGTTTCCAAATACACCTGGTGAATTACCACTGGAGTGAGATAAGAATCCAATACACAACAAAGAATTAAACAATAGGAACTAAATACCATCATGCCCAAGTTAAGCAAGCATACCTTGTAAGTATTCGTTTACCGCTTCGTTTCGCTCATGTTTTTTCCTTCAAAAAATTCACCTAACATTCGATCTAGATCATCTGCTGTGTATTTGATGTACTTCTGAGGATTCTTTCCAGTCTCCACTAGAGCCCTGTAAAATAGCAGGTTCCCAATTTTAAATCATTACAATTGCAAATAATAGATAGCAATGGTGTAATAGCGTTTTTAAGTGAATTAAAATGAGAACTTACCCAAAACGTTTCACAAATGATCTATATGCAGGTAACAAGACTTCAGCAACTGCAAGCCTAAGAGACTCCCGTAACTCAGAGTCAGGAACTGTCCACTGAGACTGTTTCTGATGGAGTTCCTCAAACATGACATTGAACATCTTAAGCCTGAAAACATTATAAATATTGACGTGTCAAAAGTACACAAACTACTTTCCCTAACCGAAAGTTTATTAAGACGAGACTGAAAGGCTTACTTGTCTTTAACAATTGCTCTTGAAGCACCGCTACTGTTTCCAGTTCCACCACCATCACCACCACCAGCGCCACTCCCACCACCTGATGAGGTAAGGCCCTGAATAGATAGGCACTGAAGAATCTGCCAAGGGAAAGAATGAAAATTCAGCATTGGCATAGTACCTTTTGAAATAATTACAAATCAGCAAAGGCATGACTTCTGAGCAAAACCAAATTATTGCACAAAGATCTAAACAAAAAACATTAATGTACAGCAATATGTGCCGCGAAGGAAGACATTACTTGTCAACAGAAAATTAATAGAAAAGAGAAATACAATGGCTCTCACTGGATAACTGACATACACAGTAATACACAGACAACCATCTATCTTTATTACTGATAACAAAATATCCAAGTAAACATTTAAGAAAGCTGCTAAACATGTAATCGTCAGCAAGGTCATTAGAACAACACCTTTGCCCAAGCATTTCTTTTGTATTGATTTGCATGCTGTTGCACAATCCTTCTATGCCGTTGTACCCAATCATCCCCCAGCAAATCCTTCGCTTCAGACCTAAAATAGAAGAGGCTCACAAGATTAATAACTTTGAACCACCACAATTAAACTATGAATCTGATAAACTAAGACATCCTATTAGGAGGGAGTGTGTAAGGAAGAATAGGAGGAGAGCAGAGGATCTCAGCCTCTGAAGTAGCGTGACTATAACTGACAGCTATAGTTAGTAAATACATGTAACAGAAATAAAAGCAGAGAAGGTGGAGATTAATCAGAACTTAGGAGAAGCACTAGTCTCTCAAATACCAGTATCTATATCATTCTTCTGCCCTAACCAGTTTGGGACGACATTGATGCAGGTTTGGCGAACTAGGTTTTTATTTTCTCAATCATATCCAGTTTCTATCAGCTTCAAAGAAAGCAATAACCAATACATATATAAGACATACCTCCGAACTGATCTGACAATATAATGAATATTGTTCATAAGAAAAAGATGTGTCAATGCTTGGTCTCGATACTGCTTTGATTTACCATCGAGATTGGTTTGCAAAGCTTGCATTATTCTCATTGTTACCGAGGCTAGTTGGGAAGAATCATCTCCGCCTTCAAATTCTTGGAAAAGTTGCTTCAAGGTGGACCGGTAGCTACAAAGATTTAAAGGATTCGGATCAGGTCAAATATGTGAAGATCTATGATGAAGATCCTCAAAAAATTTATCCACACAGACACATAAGAGAGTATACAAGCTTAAACATTATTCTTAATTAAGGAAGAAAACTTAATTATAAAAAGTAATTTCTTTTAAATATAAAAAAACGGAAATGTGGAACTCTACAACTCCCACATAGATACTAATAATTTATAATATGGAAAATTATACTCAGCTCAAAATAGTTAGTTTAACACAATCATCAACAGGATGGTTAAGTAACTAACTGACAAAGTTGAAGACAAAAAAATAGCAAAAGACCAGAAAAGATGCAGCACAATACCCATCACAGTCACATTTAAACTCACCGATAACTTGATGGAGTATACACAATACAGAGAACACTGTGTCTTGCACATGTAAGATCAACTTTTCATCAAAATTCTACCAATAACAAATTTCTGTAATTTCTCAACTGTCTATTTCAGGCTAGCTGTTTACTATTAGTTTCACAGCAATCATTTTTAAGACAGTCTTTACCCCACTAGCACAGTATGTCACAACATAAAAGGGAATGCCGAACGCCACACTTTGTGGACCATAGTTAAAATGCAAAATTTTGGCAATAATCGAACAACTTGGGGCTGTGTAGATTAAGTTCGTAACTATTTTTCACCATACTTGCCTAATTAAATAATAGATTTAGAAGTCTTATTGTGTTAAGAGCTTGGGTTCGTACTTGAAGTACTACACTAGAACTTGACACAACTGTTAGTAATAGTTAAGTAGGACAAGAAGATTAGTATTTACGTTGATAAATAATTATGTCAAGTACTACTAGTAAAAGCTGCAGCCCAATAATACAACAACCAGTTGAAGATATTTGGGAAAATAAAAGAAAAATAAAGTTTGAATTGTAAAATAATATAATTTTAGAGAGAAATTTCATTGAGGAAGAATGGAAGAGTACAAAGTTATCTCAAAGAAAATTACAAAGGAAACACCTAGAAACTAAGAGATTGATGATATGAAACGAAGGCATGCCAATCTCTCTGCATAACGACAAATAATTATGTCTAGTATAGTGTTCTACCACAAGCTACAGCTCTGCCCAGTAATACGATACAATCAATTAAAGATATTTGGGAAGATAAATGAAAAATATAAGTTTGAACTGTAAGACAACATTTTTTTAGAGAAATTCATAATGGAAGACCAGGTAAAAGAAAACTAGAGAGAGAGAGAGAGAGAAAGAGAAAGAGGTAGAGAGAGAGAGAGAATAACAGAATCATAACTGATTGATTAACTATAAAAAATCAGCTTAACAGCTGTTACAATCGTACATATATACTACCTCATTAGAGGTAGATATTAGGAAAAGACCTAACAAGCCTTGCTTTCAATATACTACACTATTAACAGGAGAGTACAAAGTCAGATGACAAGCATACTTACAAGAAAATTACTAAAGAAACACCTAGAAACAAAGAAATTGACAACATGAAACAAGGCATGCTAATCTCTCTGCATGTCTAATAAAGAAACACCACTAAAAGTCTAAAAATAACAATGCAGAACTGTAAAATAAAATTAAAAAATATGTAATTATGTAGCAAAAGATATTTAATCATGACTAACATCTTTGTCATCAGTGAACTCAGCAAAAGATGCTAGCATTAATCTGATGATATAGCTACGAAATTGGGATCAGATGAACTTACTCAAATAAAAACTTTACGTAGTTAATAACATAGCTTGTCAAAGGATGGACAGTTCCATCGGTTACTGCAGTCTTTGTAGCATCTTTCTCAACTGCTTCTTCAAAATCTCCAAAGGTCTCTTGAGCAGTTTGGGCAAGTCGTTTCGTCAAACTCATTGCAGCTTCTTTTATTTCAGTGCAAGCTTTACCTTTAAAAAGTGTTTCGATCTGCAAATTGCCAGGTGAAAAAGTAGATAACAAGATTATAACGCCATTGCAATATGCCTTGTCTTTGTTTTACATACAAAACAACCACCCGAACCTACTATGCATCACAAATGTCAAACATTCCACATATTTTCCTAATCACATCACTAGTGTCATGGCTGATGCAAAATTCTGTCAGTCAGAGGTTGAAAGTAAAAACTGTTGCAGATGAAACTAACAGACCCACTCTAATGAGTGAATTATAATTTTTTAATTGATCATGAAATAGCGTCTACATGTGGGCTGAAGTACCATTCAGAGGCTTTTACTACATAGTTTTTTTCTCACTCATGAATGTTCAGAAGTGTTCTCTCTCCAAATCATCCATATCTCCTCAAAGATAATGAAAGTGGAAATTGTACCATAATATTTTACTTAATATTTCAGGATAGAATGAATTCATAAGAGAAAACCATAATTGAAGTTCCTTTTCACAGTTGTGCAAGTAATAGAAGACCTATAAAAATGTCAAACATAAGGCAGAGTGAAAAGCTTAAGTATCGGAATGCACTAATCATGATAAATATCATGATTAGCGTGACATTAAAGTTAAAAATTCACACAAAGAGGCACAAATGCCAGTCTATCCAACAACAGATGATTTTCTAACGAAAACAATGTAAATGAGGCCTCTTACTACTCCCACAGACAGCTGAAAAGGAAAATATAGATAAGTTGGTGATATGATATAGCCCAATGACAATATCAAGATTGGATATAAAATAGAAAATTACATTGAACTCATAAGATTTATGAAACAAATGCACCAGAGTGATAGCAGCAAGATTTATGATAATACATGTCAAAAGCCATACCTCAGAGTGGAGCTCTTGCATTATTTCATACATGTCCAAAAGTACAAATAACTTTTCTGGGGATCTCTTGCTTCTGGCTATTGCTTCTCCGAAGCTAAGTAACATAGAGACACTGTTTGTAGTCACCTCCGCAAAACATTGTTCACTGAGTGAATCGAAGCCTTCAAATATCTGATCACAAACTTTCCTCTCACCAGCAAATAGCAATTTGACCTGTTCATGTAGAATCACATATTTGAACCAAATAAAAAAAAACGAGGAGAAAACACAGCATCAATTCTACAATCTTCTTACTGCTATTCGCATGAAATGAATCCAGTTTCCTATTTTGGCTTCCAAAATCTCCCATTGTAGCTTTTGAACATCATCTTTGTTGAGTTTCTCAACTCCAAGTTTTTGGAGGCTTTCTTCCAATACATTAGAACGGGCATCTCTACACAATAATAATGGTGATTATCATAATTAAATTGCAGTAGTAAA
This sequence comes from Acmispon strigosus, assembly GCA_030819835.1. Taxonomy (NCBI): domain Eukaryota; kingdom Viridiplantae; phylum Streptophyta; class Magnoliopsida; order Fabales; family Fabaceae; genus Acmispon; species Acmispon strigosus. The sequence goes on along the minus strand of JAUAMA010000003.1, from coordinate 67,239,576 downwards.
ATTTTGACATTGTTGGAAGTGTGTATTATAAGTGTGTTTTTTATGTACCTAGCTGTTAAAGTGTTAGGTATCTAGGTTCATTGTATCTACAATAGTCAACCCAAATCATCTAATTATTGAAACTTGGGAAGGATCCATGAATTTATTACCAAAGTATTATATGTGCAGATGATTGGGTGCAGTTGAAACACACAGTTCAGCATATGCTTCTAAGGTTTTCCTACTCTCAACATGATATAATAACTTCTAAGATCAAGTGGTCAAGAGCTCTTTCATTAACCAACTACCCCAAAAGCTAATGCAATTAGGTGAAGACACATAAATGGTTTTCATATTATATCTCTAACCCACCCTGTCATGTCGATCATAAATTCAACTTTTTTATAATTAGACTGGGAGCAGCAATAAACTCTAGACCACTTCGCCATAGAGGTTTTGATACCATGTTGCAAGAAGAGAGACACAAGAGACATGATGGAATCTGTGTGCCTAAACTACACATCAGAGCTGAATTATACAGACTGGGAATAATTAAACCATCTAATACAATAATTCTTCTTAAAATTTGGGTTAGGTCTAACTCCAGCCCAAAAACTAGCTCAAGAGTGAGGATTGTTCTACCCTTTATAAAGACTATTTTGGTCATATCTCTAGTCAATGTGGGACCTCAGTGATTCTAATTACTAATATTACATTATTCCTATACAATGCACTTAGACATATTTACATATTTTACCACAGAGACAATATGAAATGTTGAACAATGAAACACATTGTGTCTGGCCCAAACCAATATTCATTCTAGAGGAAATAGTATTCAATTTATAGCTCAAATCAATCACTACTCAATTTAGTGTGATAAAGACCGACTCCCACAAAAACTTCAGCTTTTAGGCCCATTAACAATTTATACATCAAAAAATCACTTGGAATAAATCCCCAATTAATTACCCTTGATTTTAGGGTTGACAATTTCTTAATTCACAAGACTTTTTGTTATTAGTCTCCCACATGCTTAACATCCTTGAACATGGTAAAATTGTAAATATCAAATGTAGATTTATGCAGCAAAGCAATTTCTCATTTTCCTCCTGTAATGTAAAAATCAACTAAAGAAAGAGCATTACTTGTATACTTTCAGTAACTGTTGCCTATGACCAGCTTCAATCATTTGCTGAGCTAAATCATGTAGCAGCGGCAAAATTCTTGGTGGTATAAGAGCAGGAGGCGTGTATACTACAGCATCAGCATTATTTTCAGAATGAGAATGGTGATTAGATGGATTCTTGCCATTAGGATCACCCTCATGGCCAGGTGATCCTGACGAAGGTCGCATTGAGTTTGGGAGGCAATCAAAGAGGCGCTCAGGTTCCACAGGTTTGCTGTAATCACACAGAGTAAATGAAAAATTCTTGGTAACATGTATAGGATTTTCACAAAGCAGGAAAAAAATCACATGCTCACCAAATAATCATGCTACAAAGGCAAAATGTCAGATATACCTCAAGAAAACCATTATCCTTTTATAGGGAGAACCATAATCTCCCTAAATAATTTGAAGATATTTCCATGATAAATAATATTAAGGAAACCATCACGCAACTAACAATCTAATAACCATAGACAAATCAACACACATCAAAATGCATTGGACTTAGAGAACCTTTGTAACGTCATACATATAAATAAACCAAAAATGATGAGAAACATATCCAATGATGTTAGAGGTTTGCAGCGAGCAGTTGGAGGAATCAACTATTACACCTGTTGCTATTTTGGTTTAGCATTAAAGATTGGTTTAACTAATGATAAATCATTTTCCTGAAAGTCTGATGCAGAACCATCAATGATTATTGAGTTCATGCAAGCATATTTCATCTAGCATGTATGAACAACATTAAGCACAGAAATACAAACCTGTAAGATGATAATAACTGCTTAAACTCATCCTCTAGTTTAGCAACAGCTTTAGCAAGCAAATTATTAGCATGGCTGACAACACCATCACTGCTCTTAAAAGCCTTCTTACTGCCAAAAAATTGGATGTTGCTTCTCAACTTATCAATTGCTTCAAGATAGTTTTCCAGGTCTTCATGTGGCCCTTTAAGTATTGTGGTCTCTGCCTGTAAGATGGATCAATGAGAACATAGAACAATGTAATGGGAGTGAAAAGAACATGAGGGAAGGAATGATAAATATTATTAGAATTTGGGAGGCCTAACTCAACCCAAAAGCTAGCTCAAGAGTTGAGGATTGTCTTCCCATATATAAGGACCATCTTGGTCATATCTCTAGTCAATGTGGGACTTCTCAACAAATATAACATGTATGATGTATCCATATAACATATCTTATAAAAAGAAGAAAAGTCATGAAAGTGTCGTCCAGTTACCCAATTTTTTTTAACCATGTGGACATGTTAAAATTTATACTCAACCTGTTCCGAACTTGTTAAAATACAAAGTTTAGCTAAACGAAATCATTTGGAGCACTTCACAATTACAAACAAAGAAGGTAGGAAAATAAGATATATGAATTGGGAGGAAAAAAAGGGAAGAGACAAAAGTAATTTAATAAAAATGAAGGTAATAATAGATCAATGCAACAAGCGAAAGGACCAAAGAGCAATAAATATAATTACAAACCAACAACCGAAGCTTTTTTCACGATTTGGTGTCAGCTGAATAAATCGAATGACGACATTGGACCTAAGTCTATGCTTTATTGTACGCTGAATCAAATTAAATTCTGTGTGTATTTCTCTTTTTGTTTTTTTGCTGCTCATCTGGTTATAACAAATACTTCATTTCATGATTCTTTGAACTTGTATCATATTGTTATGCATAAAATTTGCCTTTAATTTTTATTTTCCTATTTTTTTAGGGACTTTATATATATAATTTGTAATCTAATGTAAAACAGTAAAAGAGAAGACCAGAAGAGGCTCTCGAGTAATTAGTGAGGAACTAAAAGGGCCTTTAATGCTCTTTTGGAAGATTTTACGGAGTGATAAACTCAGATATTTCCAATCCCTTTGGTGGATTCAAAACAGTGGTGAGTGCATCTTGCTGTAACTCTAAGGTCATTAGTTCCTTATGGTAGTGGGCTTTCATGAAGCAAAAAAAAAATATTGTTGCTCCAAACACCTCACAATTTTCCAATTGTTCAAGGTATTTTCTTGGTCTTCCAGGGAAATGTATGCTATCTTCACAGTTTAACGGCTCACCTCTTTATTGTTCCATCCATATAAACATCAGTATGCTGAGTGCAAAACACTTGAGCAATTCACAGGAATCTCTATTGAAATTTATGCAAGCCTATTCATTAGTAAAGTTAAATTAATACTCATTGCTTACCTTCCTTTGAGAACTCTACCAGAATTTTATTTCAGGGATCGAAGAGCAGCGCATTTTCAAATTACTTAAGCCTCTATCATTTTAGTTTCATTGGGTTTCACCTTGCCTAAACTTGTTCTAGCCGATCATGCCAACGATTTTGATTAAGACAATTAAGCAAATTAAAGTTTAGATATGTGACAAATAACCCCTGGCAGTTTCAATTTTGATAATTATCCACATGGATTTCCCTTATGTTGTAAACAAAGAGCTATCTTGTGAGAAATAGATCATGTGGGTTGAATCAAATAGCATAAAATCAGCATACAAGCTAGTAAAACCACGGTTACCACAAAACCGACCTGACGATATTGATCAAAGTGAGCCAATATAACCTCTGCAGCCTTCAAAGTCCTGTCAATATTCTCATGAGCTTTCCTAATGGAGTGAGTTCTAATCTGCAAACCCAAATGAAAAGATCCATCATTCAACAATCACAGAACAACACAACAGCCATAAATCCATAAAACTCCCTCCAGATCCCCCACATGGGTAGCTCGAAAAACGAACAGAAAAGAACAACCCAGATGGCAAAACCCAAAATTTCATTGCAACAAAGTCAAAACCAAGTCAATCTAAGAAAAAAGGAAATACCCAAATCCCAAAAACCCATTTTGAAACCAACTAAGGTAAATCCGCTACCGAAATTCCTCATCATTGAGATATGAAGAAAAATTGACCTGAGTTGGACGCATGGCGGTTTCAAGGGCGGAGAGACGGTGGTCAAAGGAACCGAGGATGGTAACAACGTTGTCCGTGATGGTCTGGCTCTTCTGCAAAGACTCTCTCATCATGGCTGCTTTTTCACTGAGCAAATCAACGCTTCCCACTGCAATCCCCATGTTCTTGTTCCTTGTTGTGCAATGTTTCGTTGCCTCAGACAGAACCAGAACACAGAGAGAAGATGGAAGAAACCAGAAGCTATTGTTGGTAGAGTTTGATTTTCAATTGGTAGAAGCTGTGTGTGATGTTAGAATGGTCCCACGGTGCCAGTTTGGGGAGGACATTGGTTTTGTTAGACTCAGAGCTTCATACCATTCCTTTGACAGAGTGTCTCTCTTTTCTTTTCTTTTCTTTTCTTCTAATAATGTTGGTAGGATTTTTTTTTTAATTTCTTTAAACAATTACCAAAAGTTTGGTTGTCTATAAAATAATAATGGAATTATGTTGTATATAATTTGTTGGCATTTAAGGCACTTTTCAATTTTTATGTTAATAATAAAATCATTACCTACAAAATATATAAAATATTTATATCTCTTTAAAAGCATTTGCATGTTTACCAACAAGGTGTCGGCATTGACGGACAAACTCGAACCTTATTAAAAGACATAAGTTCACGTCTCATGTAAGAGCAGATGAATTCACACGTCATAAAGTCATTTCAGGGAGCTGTCATAGTTTTCCAAACGGGCTAATGTTGTCTTCAAAGAGGTGAAGATACTCGTAAAAGACCCAAGATGTACTTTATACAAATTCATGCAAGTGAATGGATGCATGTATGGGTATATGAGTACCAAATCATAATAGTTATGTGGATTGAAGTTGCAATCCACGAAGATATCGAGCCTATTGTAAATTTTATTTTCTTCCAAATGGTAGGTATGTAAATGGATGTTATGCATTATCACCGACAAGGTGTCGTCTAGTGGTAGGTAAGTTAGACCTCGTAAGAATGACGTTACAAGATCAAATACCAGGAAATTCATTTGTTGAGAGGGACTGTCATTATATTCCGAACAGGTTAACACTTGTTAAGAAAAAAAATATTATCCATTATCAACCCGCTTCAAAATGTTGTATAAGTAAGCTAGTTTCCACATTAGCTCTCAACCCCAAACATTAACATAAGCGACTATATATGGAACATTAAGTGCCATCTGTAAGGAAAATCCACATTTATCTTCATCAAATTGGTCTCTTGCACTTTGTTTGTTATAACAGAGTTTGAACGGAGAGAGTCATCGAAGAGAGAATTTAGGGGGAGAGAACATGTACATTCGTATTTGGTATGAACTAGAGAATCTGAAACGCATATTCCACCCACTTTTATGAATCTCTTTATTATGAGAAGAAAGTGGTAGAAGACCTCGTTTTTTTCCTTATCTATCTTTTACACTAGTGGTCATAGACAGCCAAAAGTGACATTTTTGGACCGCAAGTAATTGTTTAGTTTATGAGCAAAAGTGTTATAGGGTAAAAAATTAATTTTCCCTTTTCTCATTATCTAATTCACATCAATTTTTCTCTAATCATTCTATTATATCAAACAACTTACAAAATGTACTCTCTTATTCACATTTTTCTCTCTACTTATCTTATCTCTTTCTCTCCTAAACCAAACAAAGCATTATTAACAAGGATGGAACTAGAAAAAGTGAGTAAGGGAGGTGAAAATTTAACATATTAAGTGAAATTAACCATCATTAGTTTAAAGAGGTAGTATAAAAAGTCATGGGAGGCGAAAACAACATTTAAATACTGTTTATTAAGATTTTTTTTAAAGGTAAATGATATTATATTAATCACAAAAAGCCCTTTAGGGCCAAACCCCCAAGGGGGATGAGCGAAATGAAGATTATGCCAACATACATATGAGGCAGACTAACGAGACACTAAAAAAAACCCAAAAAGAAGAAAAACCCCAACAAAGCTTTGCAAAACTGGAAGCCAAATGGCTAAAAAGGAACCTTTTTTACGATCCAAAAAACCTGCCCAAGAGAACTAGAAATCAAGGCATGAAATGATCTTCATAAACCTTCTCAAGGCCTCGGATAGCATCCAAGTCATTACCATCATAGAACAACCCCAAAACCTTGCTAAGAAGCCACGATTTTTTTGCTCATGTGGAGTAACGACCTTCTCTAACACTACCTGTAACCGATGGAGCCAGAGACGTCAAGGGTGAAGTCATAGCAGAGGCGCAAATATCTACATCCCCCTCTAACAAAGGAGCCTCAATCCCCCCAAAGAAGAGTGGTCTAGGCGGTGGTGAACCACAGAGCTCCATCTCATGGACCCCGTTCTTCTGTTTCCTAGGTCGGCCACGAGGATGGGCCTCCTTCTCCTTAGGACAGCGACCCCTAACAACCCATTCCCCAGCCTCCACCGAAATGCAACGAGTGCCACGACCTCTCTCAACCTTTTTTGGACGACCCCTACCCTGCCTCAAAGGAGGATGACAATCCCCAAAACTACTACAAGGTCTCGCCCCAACAACATCACGGTTCAGAGTACCATAGCTACCACCCCCATCAGGCGCAGGGAGACAAGCCTGAAGAACATCTACCCCCACCGATACAACAAAATGCCAAGATCTCGCAGCAGCGAACATATACTCAACAACTTTCAGCGTTCGATTACGAAAAATGCAGAATTTCCAGATTCCAAACACTACCAAAGAATGATTGTCATATTATAACCTACATGGGCTTGTCGCTTATCTGGAAGTAATATGTGTCCATATATAGTCTTGTCTCCATAATAGTAATAATAAATATATTTTATATTATATTTTTTTAAATATATAGACCAATTTGTTATGCGTCATAATGATTTTTTAAATAGATCTATGGATGATTTTTTAAAAAGTCTTATTCAACTTTATTTATTAAATATATATGTTCTACGCGAAGCTACAACACTCAATTTAAAATCAGATCTTATGGGCTTCACAATCATTAGCCCAAAATTCCGTATAAAAAATACTTACTACAAAAAAGGGTATATGACGTAATTCTGCACACCACGTAGTCATGTGGGCCTGGCTAATGTGTTAAATGGGAGGCGGTCTACACAACTATCACGTTACCAATGATTGGAACCTAACCTAGGGATTTGGGCTCTCTACCAGCCGCCACTCTTCCTTAACCCTTGGACACGGTCTTCTTCTTCTTCACTTCTTCTGGTCCATAAAACAGAGCCTGCAACCAAAGCCTCTCCATTATCACCTTCCATCTTCACCCATCATTTAACCAGCACCTTCTCTGTCAAAGCAACAACACTAAACCACCTTCTTCATTGACTAATTCATTCTCTACCTTTCCATATCACCTTCATTCCACAAAGCCCCAAGCATAGTCATCGAATTCACCACCACCCAAATCCCAAAATTCACATAGACCGGGAGAAGCAGAAGTTCTCTTTTCACGGTTTCCTTCTCTTCTCTCTCATCCTCGTTCTCGTGCGTTTCCTTCTCCTCTCTCTGTCTCTCTCTGTTGTCGTTTCCTCTGTTATGTCGTGTGTGCTGTGAAGGGGAGGATTAAGTTTGTGTCTGTGTGTCACATACTGATACTGGGTTGTTTCTTTTTATTATTATTTAATTTAATATGTGTTATGGGGTTGCCAATAAGATTGTCCCATAATTAAAATTAAAAAATAATATGAAAAAAAAAATAACACAATCTTATTAGTCCATATGGACATGGGGTTGAATGATCCCAATTAATTATGGTTCAAAACCCGTGTGTTATTATATCATGTGCGTGTGTGATTGGGGTTGAGAAACGCAATGGTTTAGTGGCGAGCTTATTATTTTACAGCATTGTGTTAGCTAGTTTTTTTTTTTTTTTAGTTTCGGTTATTGTTTTTAGCTTTCATAATAATATATTATATGTTTAGGCATAATAATGTTTACCTTTCTAGTTAAAAAAAATGTTTACCTTTCATAATAATGTTTAGGCATACTATCTTGAAAATCCAAAAAAATATATGTTTTCTTTTAGTCATAATTATAAAAAATCCGAAGAGAAATAATAATAATAATAATGTTAAAAATAAATAACGTGTCCTAAGAAGGTTGTTTATAACTTGACTCTTCCCATAGGAGTTCATGTGTTTTATTTCTTTAAATAATAATATTAAGAATAAATAACGCGTCGTAACCGCTCGGCTCTTCGCATAGGAGGGATTACTCTTCTCTTCGCGTAGAAGGCATGTTAAAAAAAATTAAAAAATAATAATAATGATATCCTTTTTTAATCCAAAAAACATAAAAAATCTCATAAAGTACAAAAATACTATTAATATCACTTCTAAAAATCACTTTTTAAATTACTTTAATCCTTAAGAGCTACGTAAGCATTGACCTCTCTTAAGAGGGTACGCAGGACGAATTAATTCTCAACCGAAGCTTTAAAATAAAAAATAAAAAATAAATGTTTCTTTTCCTTTAATAATAAATAATAAATAGTGTAGATTCGGTAAAAAAATAAATAATAAAAAAAGCTTAATAAAAAAAATTACAATCGATCTTAAGTACCGTTTTGGACAGGTGTTATGGGGTGTTAACACTTTCCTTACGCGTAAAGACTCCCGAAGCTGCTGACATTTTATTTTATTTTGAATTTTCTAGCATTTTTCTAAAAATGTAAGTAGCGATTTTGTCTGTCTAGTTTTTTTTTTTGGTGTCGTTCCCACTACGATCCCAATTGCCACAATATATATTAGGTTATACGATTCCAATTGCCACAATATATAATAGGTTATAGAATGACCACCCATAAGTAACCGGACATAATTCCATTCATATATAGATGAAATAGATAACAACATTAAAGTATATCAATTATAATTAATTATCAAAACTCCTTGTGATTTTTTTACCGTTCCTTGTGAATTTATTAAAATGACAACATGATATATATTAAAAGGAAATGACATAACATGAAAGTACTCTCCGAGTATTATTGTAAAAACAAATAGTGCATAATAATAATAATTAAGTTCACATCCTTATTCCAAACACTTTATTCTCATGACATAGTTTCACCAAAACATGTTAATCTAAATGACTCCATTGGTAATGAAGTCTCAAATATATTGAGCTTGAGATTCCTTTTACTTCTGTTTTCCCAAGGATTTCTGGTTGCCCTTTTTGTTCTTTCCACCTATAGCATAATAAAAAACATGAAACTATGATTAGAATTCCGACAACGTATAAAAATAAGGTGCCTATATTCTATGACATGACATCTACCATGCTTAGATATCATAATTCAGAACACTAATCCATAAATTACTATATTTTTTATAGTAAAAAAACAATATATCATTTAACACTTATGTCATTATTTTGTTGTAGTATTCTATCATTTCCTTAATTTTCCAACAAAATATGCACATAAATTATTTGTTTTCCAACTTATATGTTTATACATGTACTAGCAGTGGTATATATTATACTTTCATATGGTAATTTTCAAATTGGCCCCATACCTATACAAGCTTCATCATATATAGACTTGAAAACTAAGATAGAATAACTAATGAACAAACTTTAAAAAATTGAAAAAAGATAGATATATAACTCATCAAAAGTCATGTATACTTGAAGTAATGTATATATACTTACCCCTTTTTCTTCGATCACCAGTTTGCTGTGCTTTCATATTTGGGGATATGACCATTTTAGGGAAGAAGACCCCAGTTGTTGCTCTTTTGTTGGGAGTGAAGTCAATTCGTTCTACATTTATAATGCGTGCCCAGCTGAACATCTGTTGAATTGGCAAAAGTTCCTTTGCATTTTTCTCAACAGCCTGCAAAAATATATACAATGTAAATAAAAAGGGAAAAAAATATAGGAGAATTTTATCATGGAACAGGTTAAAAAATTGGTCCGTTCATGAAATATATTTTTACTACTAATATTTAGCACATATTATTTACAATATATTTCTTATATGCTAAAATTAATTTGTGGAGAAATAATTTTAAGTTATGAACATGATTTTTCTTTGTTACGGTACACAAAGCCAAAAGTATATATGCATAGAATCATGAGTTATCCCACATTATTTTTTTTTTATTTTTTTCACTCAAACTACACAAATTCTAATTTCTTAGCTGAATAATAATGGGAGCTATAGGCATTGAACTAAGGCAGATTTATCTAGTTATTAAGAGGTTGTTTACAAAAAGAAATAAATAAATATCATTATTCTTATAGTTAACAAATAACAACTAGATTGGAGCAATCAATAAAATTCGCTACTTGAAAATAATAATAATAATAATAATTATTATTATTATTATTATTATTTTTATTTTTTTTGCAGCAATGCAAATTGATATTTGCTAAAAAATATTAACTTTGGAAAGAAAATTTTATAAACTATTTTGACATTTGATTATTAAAAGTGATAATATACTTTTTTGTGCACATGTATCTAAAATATTTTGTTCAAAACCGAAATAGTTAATATATTAATTCAATTATAATTATTAAATATAATGATTTTAATATTATATAATATATTAAGTAATTACATTAATATTGATATAATTAAATTTTTAATGTAAGATGAAAAAATTATATTATATATTTTTAGTATAAGAGGTATTTACAAAATTTAAAATGATAGCTAAATATCCTGGTTTGGGTAAGGATACAATATCAAATTTCATAAAAAATAATTTTTGACACTTTTCTGAACGAGTGGGGACATATAAGTCAAAGACCAATTTATAAATTAATATTAAGCATTACAAATTATATAGTGAAAATACATGAGTCTTTAAACAAATCTCACACATGTAGGGTTTTTGTTAAAAACTTCAAAAAAATTGTTCATGCTCGAGAAACTTTGACACGACATCTAACATATACTAAACCATTTTCTAAAATGACTCAACCTCCATCACATTTAGATTCATTTGAAACTTTTTTGTGATTTTGATTAATCATGGAGAGTTCAAATAAGCATGAGCCCAACTCAAGCAACGATTTTTTAGGGGAATTGCTTAAAATTTCATTTTTTTTTAAATTAAACATAATTTAACCTAAAAAATTCTTTATTACTGTTACAAAACTTGAAATTACCCATGAGTTTCATCATGCTGTGAAGTGAGAATAATGAAATAAAAGAGAGAGAATAATTAATGTTAAAATACCTTCATTAATGACTTGTTCCCAATTAAAACAAAATGCACATTTTCTTATTGTTAATAAAAGTGTATGAATGAGATATTCCACAAATTGATTCATTTTTAACTTTCATATAGATAGCTAGAAGTTAAGTCATCAAGTGGTAAAAGAAAAAATAAACCTTGTAATTAGGGATGATATCATCAGTTGATGGCTTCTGAGCAGAATTAGCAGCGTGCGCACGATGTCCTCCCCTTAAGTCATTGGTGACATTGCCATCATCGAGTCCACCTGGATTTTTTGCAGGTGGAATGTTTTCATCAAAAAGCAATTCATCAGAAATATCAGCAGGTAGCAAAAACTTCATATGTTCTGGCTTCAGAGGAATCTCACTCATGGCGTCCATCAGAAAGAACAGAGTAGAACATAGTTTGGGTGATTTTGATATTATATATATATCTATATGTACCAAGCAAAGGTCCATGTTCAATTACTAAAAAATTAATTTTGGTGAATCTATTGAATGAATAATAAATATTTTTGAAAATTTTAATATAAATTTAATTAAAAATAATAACTTGATTGACCTACATCGTAATGGAAAAAAGTTTACTTTGACGCGCATTAATATTTTGACATTGAATCAAATATTATATTATTATTATTATAATATATAATATTATATAATAATTTATTAAAATAGAAAAAAATGTTAGCAAGCGCGTATCCAGGGTTTTTTTTTTGAGGCAATAAAATAATAGAAAATCTACAAAATCTTTTAGGTTCCCGAATAATAATGATATATATATATATATATATATATATATATATATATATATATATATATATAAAGTATATGTATATAAGATACATATAATCAGAAAAGTAATTAAAATTCTTAGGGTTCATGGCTTCTGCCAGTTTTCCTTAGACGCGCCTCTAAATGAGAGGAAAAAACTTTTACATGAAAGTATTAAATAAAAGTTTATAATAATGCCGAGAAAAGGTGCCTTATCTTTTGGAGGGGATGCCTTGCATTATCGGAATGACCTTTCTCGGTATCATCCGAAGAAGGTTTCGCAGGTTCGGATGTAGAAGGTTGTTGGATCGCATCCTTCTTGGCGTAACGTTCTGGTAGGGATATCGAAGCTTAAGGAGAATCCATCCTCGTCGGTTGAGGAAGATATGTTTGTTGGCTTTGATGGGGATTGTGACAAAAGACTACATATTCCAGATGAGTTACGTTTTCCTAAGATGGTTGGCTTAGGTTTGCAAGAGGAAAAAGAACATGGTTTTGAGATGAGAAATGATATGCTTTTCCCAGAAATTGCTCATCCGTTGTGTCGTTTTGTATCTGGTGACAGGCTGGTTGCTTGTTCGTGGGAGTCTCATGATGGCGCATCTAGTGTGACGAAGTCTGCTGTGTCATTGCCTCAGGTTTCCGGTATCTTTTATAGGGTTGGTTCAGAGAAGGTCGTGGTGGTTCCCCCTTTTTTAGAATGAGGGTTGGAGAAGGTAAGGTTATCTTTGTTTTCTTTTTTGGGGACTTTGTTGCCTCTCTGGCTTTCAATTATTCCTCTGGCTCTAGCTGTGGTCATGAGGAACTCTCATTTTATTCTCTTGTGGCCTTTCTCTTCTCTTCCTACGCGGGAGGCTCCTTTGGATCATCCTTCGCATCAAAGGTCTTATGTTGGGTGTTTGTTGGGTGGCATTGTTCATAGGAAACGTTTGTTTCTTCTAGTTTTGGGCTGAGGCCTCCTTTTGGCAGCTCTACTCGGGTTTGGCCTTTTTTCCTTGGTGAGGATGTTGAGGTGGATCACTCTCGGATTTGTGGTGAGGATGAATTTTTTAAAGCATCATCTTCGAGATTTCATGGCTTTTTTGCGCCTAGAAAGAGACGTCGACCTGGTAAGTTGCATGGTAGAAGACCAAATATGAAGGAGGTGGCTTCTAAGGGGCCAGAGGTTACTCAAAGTTTAGAAGATGGTTATTTGAGACCTCACGGGTGACCAAAGAATGTTTTGAGGGGGAGAGCTTCCATGTCTGAAGTGGTTCCCTACATTGCTGTTGAGCTTTTGTCTCTAGCGCAAGGGGTTTTGGCGGGTCTACTCTTATAGAGGGGCCAATGCCTTCACCCTCAGCTGTAAATTCTGCTAGTGGATGTTTTACTAGAGCTAAGAAAACGTGGTTGCTCAGGAAAGTCTTGGGTTGTGAACACCTTGTGAGCGACATAGAAGCTATTCGTGGGTTGGAGAACCCTTTTTCAAAGATGTTTTCTTAGTGTTTTGGTGGTTTTCTTGGGTGGCAGTTTATTAGCTCTTGCTGATTTTTAGTTTTTTGGTGCTTTCCTTTTGTGCAGGTTTTTTTAGTTGGGTCTTGTGGGGGTCATGTTTCTTTTGATGGACTTTTGTTGCTCTTTTTTTGGTGGCTCTGTGACCTCCTTTTTTTTTGGGTTGTCTCCCTTTTGATTCCCTTTAGGAGGGTGTTCAACTTTTACCGATGTTTTAGTTTTACTTATACATATATCCCTTTTGTTTTAAAAAAATACCAAAAAAATGCTTTTCAAAGAGACTTTAAAAAGTTCAAAAAATTAATATATTGTGATAAAATTTTCAAGTTTGGTTTCAAATTTTGTAACTCAATTCCACCTTTCTCGGAAGCCGGTAATTCAAGCATAGGAAATTTTTAAAAGAAGACAAAGTTAAAAAGACGTACGTAAAAAAGAAAAAAGAAAATATGTAGTGAAAATTTTATTGATTTTCAAACACATTTAGTGGTGCACATGGGCCAAGCAGCCCCAACCAACTTACCTGGGTCTATTTGACTCGATAGCAAAAATATGGGTTGGATTGGTGAAACATCCAACCGAACCGACCCAATACCTAGATATATAATAATAATATATTATTTAATATTTTTCTTAATTTCCCCCCGGCCCATAGCATGCATGACTAAAAGTTCTGAAACTCTGAAAAATTTCACTTTCTTAGTTTCTTTCTTCATGAACCCCAGCCCCACGTGTTCCGCCTCCCAAATCTCACTCCTAAGAGCCCTAGGCCTAGTCGTTTCCTCCACCCAACTCCGCCATTTAGTCTATTCCAGGCGTCGTCCTTGGTCAAGCAACCTTAACTTGGTATAAATTGGTTGGAACCATTCGAACTTCGATCCAGTATCCACCATTCCAGATTATGATATTTTCCCTTAAGCCCTAGATCCATCACCTCCATCCTTTCCCCGCATCGCCATTGCCTTCGTCAATCACCTCTAATAAGAAGCTGTAACTAGTTCATTGTTATTATTTTGTTTGGATTGTTGTTGGTTGGCTTCTTGTTGTTTCTAGACCTGGTTCTGTTTTTTATGCACTACATCCATTCTCAACTTTTTTGATATTTATTCATTTTTCAATTTTTTATGAAATATATTATTATTATTATTATTATTATTATTGTTATTATCATTTCAATACAAGTCCAACCACTTGATGTGAACCAACCGCTTCATGATCGAATTAAATTAGTTTCGATCCAGCACACAAAATTCGTGAAATTCGATCCAACCAACCCAAATAGTTTTGATTGGGAATTCATATTCCTGCATTTGTTATAAGGTTGAAAAATTGATGCTCGGGTATAAATGATTCCTGGGAATGAAATAACTTCCATAATTCCCTTCATTTCATTCCCATGAAATTGGTTGGGAATCTTACATTTCCATGGGAAAGTGAAAGTAACTTCCCACTATTCTCAAATTCTATCACATTTTCTTTTATTTTATAATTTTTAAATTAAATTAAATTAAATTAAAAACATTCCCGGGAATACTAAATACTAACCAAACACATTCATAAGTCTTACCTAGGCATAACATTCATATCCTAATACTCTCGGGAATCGTGATGCCCATTAATGTTTTTTTATAAAAATTCATCCAATCCGACCATGTGCACCCCTATTTAGTGTGATGAAGGTTAGTTCACAATTGATATAATAACAAAATATTTGGATGGTTGTGTTCTCAAATGTTAAATTATTAAACTATCTCAACCTCTCTCCCTCATTACTCCACACCCACCACCTCCACTACACTTGCAAGACCAACTCAATTGGAAATTTTCCCCACCCCCACCCCCACCTCTCTCTCTCTCTCTCTCTCTCTCTCTCTCTCTCTCTCTCTCTCTCAAATCCCGCACACTCTTTCAACTCACACCCTTTCAAAATTTCGTGTACTCCTTTAAGCTTATAAATTGAACAATGCCAAATGAATGAACTAAACATACACATAAGATGGATATTATGGCGTGTAGATCCCCAATTCCAAATTTAGGGTTTTCAAATGAGTTGTTTTGATTCCCCTATTCTAGTCATTACTAGTTTCTATGCATGTTAGCTTACCTTAAAGTCATTGCAGTTTCGAAGTCCATCCACACTTGCTCGTAGATAGTCAATATAGTTGAAGAGTGACGGAAAGTTCAAATGGAACATTCAACGAGATCAAGGTGGTTACACAGGGAGAAAGTTAGAGGTGTCAATTCGGCCCGACCCAACACATTTAGGTCGGCCTATAGCGAGCCAACATAATTTCAAGCCAGGTTGAATTAGGCCAAAATAAATGTAGACTCATAATTTGCCTGCCTAGCCCCAACCCTTTTTTGGTTGTGGACAAAATGGACTGGCCCATAGGCCACTTGAATTAAAAACAACTTAAAAACAAAATAAAAATATATTAATAGGCCAACCAATTTTGTCTTGATTTTTAAGAAAAAACACTTCTTAACTTAGAAAAAATACACTTACTAACAAATGAAATCAATAATATAAAATTAATGTGTAATGATATATATTTCTAGGAAAAGTATTATTTTCTTATATATAGAAATAAAATATTAATATGTAAAATTAACAAGTATTTTTATTATAATTTTCATTTGCTCATTTTTATTCCAATTTAACTATTTATTTTGACATTTTAAATGGAGTTGTCTAAATAACTATAGGAAATACTTGAGTTAAATTACCCTAGCCATAGGTGGACCAATGGTATTTATATCAGTGGTTCACCTAGAACTAGGGTGAAACCCAAGCTTTAGACAATTTTAAATATATCGTGAGGTAGAAAAACTTTACACTATGTTTGGCTTAGAAGAGAAAGAGAGAAGAGAGATTAAGAGAAAGGAGAAGATGAGTAGAGAGAAAGAAGTGAGAAATAGACAAGATTTTATAGATGATTTGGTATGATAGAGATAGAGAAGAAATAGAAGAGAAAGAGTGAGGTGGAAGAGAGAGAAAAATTAATTTTTGAGTTAAAAACACTTTTAAATGCAAACAAAACTTTTATGGCGGTCAAGATGCAAATACTAGCGGCTTAAGACCCCCACCATTTGGACAAATAAGAATAGAAAAAAACACACAACCCCTTGCAATTTCTTCGCAAATTGCGAAGAACCCATAAGGTGGCTGTGCAACACCCTCTCTTTCTCTCTATAGTACTTCAAGATCTAACAAGGGTGCATGACACTCCTCTCTCCTAATTCTCTCACATAACTCTCTCTCTCTCCAAAATTTACAATACCAAACAAAGTGTTAGAAGACAAAATATCCATGGCAAAAAACACAATGAGTGATTTCTAATTATGAGATAGAGAGAGAGAGGAGTTGTGGTGTCAAAAGTAATACACCAAGAGATGAGTATAGAAACAAATGGGCCTGGCCTCAAGAATGGGCTTGTTCATAAGTGGCCCAGAGTAGGGTTTCGTTTCAGTGGTGGGTGTCTTCTTTGATCGTTCCCATGTGAAGTGATGATTATGGCTTTATGCCGGTTCGTTTACTCTCCTTCCACTACTTTTCTTTTCCCGAAATACCCTTACAAGTGCCTCAAATTCCCCTCGCTGCCACTCTCCGCTTCCTCGCGTTCTTCGTTCGCTACCATGGAAGCTCCCCCAGAAGGTTATCGTAGAAACGTTGGTATCTGTCTCATCAACAGTGACAAAAAGGTGCAAACAATCTCTCTCTTCATTCTCATGTGCCTGCTTTTCACAGATTTTTTACCAAAACCTTCGTGTTTTTGCAGATTTTCGCGGCTTCAAGGCTGGATATACCCAATGCTTGGCAAATGCCTCAGGTCATTCATCCTTGCAATTTTTATTCTCCTACTATCTCTATCAATTCTGGATGCTACTAACTTTACCCAAATTTTTATAAAAATTAGATTTTTATATATACCTATTAGTTTGGTGTGAACATGACTTGAAAACGAGATTAGTGAATTTGAACCAATAGACACATGAAAATTGTAAATAAGGTATTGATGTTTGACTAACTTATCAAACAAAGAAATCTAAAGAGCTTTATGCTTTTAGTTTTCTTGCAAGTTAGAAGAATGATATATTGCAAATCTCGTATCATCTTAATGTGGCATCATTCAGGGTGGAATTGATGAAGGTGAGGAACCGAGAAATGCAGCTATCAGGGAATTAAGAGAAGAGACAGGAGTTAGTTCAGCAGAAGTGATCGCGGAGGTACAAGTTATCGATTTCTTTACTTGCTTTGTCCCTACAAAATTGCATACTTGTACTATCCTGTTTGTTGTAACTTGTATTCTACAAGTGACAACTGACAAGTCATATTTCATCATTCTAGTAACATGATGTAAGTGTAGTTGTTAAACTGTTGCATATGATGATCCATTTTAGGATTCCCATATCAGCTCATAACTGGATATGGGCACCTTGTTCAATTGTTACGCTCTATCTTATTTAAGTGTTGTTTAGTTTGATAGGCTTTGGAATGAGTGAATAAGGCAAGGCTTTCTGTTGAGGAAGATTTGAAGGCCTTATTTCATTATATGTGTACCCTTTCTATGGCTTCTGGTTCTGTTCTTTACTAGGTTGTTGAGGAAGATACCTTAATGCTCAGTAATTGTATTTATTTTTATTATTATGCTAGTCGTAATATTTGTTCTTTACTTTCTTTTGAGACAAAACATCTTGTAGAAAATAGAAGTAGCTTTCTGATATAAAACGATCACCTAGAGCACTCCTTTCAGCTCATTAAACCCTAAGGTTTCATAGCCTTTGCATGCTGTTAATTACGACCGAGTTACATCTTAATATCATTGTAGCCTGATCTATCAATTTCAATTAATCATCTAGCACAAAATTCAAAATAAAGCAATTATCATCTTTCGCTGAATTTATCAATGTTCATCTTGGGCGCTTTCTGGTTTTTTTTTTATCATTTGATCGCTTTCTATTGTAGGTACCTTATTGGTTAACTTATGACTTCCCGCCAAAAGTCAGGGAGAAATTAAACATTCAGTGGGGATCTAATTGGAAGGGTCAGGCACAAAAATGGTAAACATCTGGATTTGCTCAGTCTGGGATCTAGATGGAATGAAATTCATGAAAATTGTACAAAACCAAATTATATAATGTTAATTGTTTAACAATCAAGAACTAATCAGATAGCAATTTGCAGGCAATGAATATATTTTCATCTGAATTTTGTTTCTTTTTGATTGACGAGGCTATATATATTATATATACACACATATATATATATATATAGAGCTTATATGTATACTTGTCTAGTTGTTAGTATGAAATTAGATGAGTGAAGGGAGAATGAATTTGGATTCCCTATAGGGACTTCCTACTTTCATGCAGTTAAGAAATTTGAGTCGTTCGATTAAGATTCGATGACTCAAATTTTAAGCGTATTTCTGGTCTAGTCATATGTATATAGTGTTTTTGACACTTTGATATGCACAGGTTTCTTTTGAAGTTCACCGGGCAAGATCTAGAAGTCAATCTTTTGGGTGATGGTACTGAGAAACCTGAGTTTGGGGAATGGTCATGGATATCACCGGAACATCTAATTGAGCTTGTGAGTATACGTGACCAGTTAAAAGTTGTGGCGCCTTATACGGTATATGACTTGGCCTATCTTCTCTGTGCAGGCAGTGGAGTTCAAGAAGCCTGTCTACAAGGAAGTCCTAGCAGTGTTTGCTCCACATCTCCAATAATCTTTGGTGAAAATTTTATGGCTTCCAAATGAATTTTGATGTGGATGATTCTGTGGGTTGCTTTAAAAATAATGTAATACACGAGTACCGAATCATATTCATTTTTTACTCCTCTTGGCCACAGGGACAGGCTGAGTGCTATTTACTGTATTTCTTCTATAGGAAATTGAGTTTGTTTGATTACTGTTTTGTAATTAGTTTTTCAAATTTTGGAAACAGAAAAAAAAAACTTGTTTGATATGATTCAAAAATGGATTCTGTTTTCAGTTTTCAAAACTGAAATCCCAAAACATCACATAGGTGTTCTTTATTTCTGTTCTTAATCTTCAATTACCAATTTTCGTTGCATCAATAAAGCGAGTCCTGAACTCAGTCACTGTATTGAGATCTCGGCTTCCAATCTGTTATGAAATTGCTAATTATTGGATACTTGAGAAGGGGCTTAAATCAGGTCTTCACCCAAAAAACTTCGAAATACATTCAACATAATTTTGCAATGAGATTAAGCAACTAAAACTTTTCCAATATGGAGTTTGTAAACAGGCTTTAAAATGAGATTTTCCACTATCAATCAAATTCAAGTACTCTTTGATTCATATGGTATTTTCCAAGTTAGTTACAAGTAACTTCTTTAACTAGAAGCTCTCCAAACAAGCACCGGAGTAATTTTCTTCAACACTGGACTCTTTAAATTAGAACAACAATAACCACATAGGGGTTTTATAAGAGAACAGAACATAAAATTCAAAACCTCTCCGTGTAGCCAATGTAAAAGTAACTAAAGAACATAGGTGAATGCTTCACTAAAGAACAAAATCTGTTGATTTTCTTCAAATTTTGTTCAGCTCTCCCATGCATTCTCTTCAGGAATGTTTGATATGTAAATAAATTCAAGCTAGAAAGAGAGCATTTTTTCAGAAAGTTCTTCCTTGAGCAAGTTGGAGAGCGTCCTTGAACCATTTCTATGAAGCCAACCATCCACTTCTATTGATTCAGAGGTTTAGTTTCTTGCAAATGCAGACATGAAAACGTGGTCATGCTTTGTATGAGCACGCATGACGGCTAACTTGTCCTGTACTGAGCAAGTAAGGATGAATATATGCATATTAATAATGGCTCAACAAGAACCTTGCAAGCTCAAACAAACACAAGAACATACAACATCCTCAGAGCTGCAATATCTTATTGAGTTAGAAACAATGGCTCAAGAACACATCTTAATGTCCTCTGCCAGAACAATCAATCAGTCAGTCACAGAATAAAGTCCCAATAAGGCAATAACACCTTGGAGGCTACTGTTAGATGGCTATTAAATCAATATGAACTTAAATACATTGGAATTTCTTGATTCAGATCAAATATAGACTCAAGTCATGAAAGCTACAAACTCTGATTATATCGCAATATTGCTAATCTCAAAGAGATTTTCCTACATTTAGACAAAGGAGGAGTTGAGTGCATTACCTGAGAGTTTTTAGAGAAGAAGCTACAGTATTATCCAGTCAAAACTTTCTAAATAGCCAAATATTATTCCAAAATGATGGATACATACGCCTTTTGATAAAAATGCATGAGAAACAGTTTTATGTTCTTCCAAGAATGCAAATGCTTTTTAATAAAAATTATGAGACTAAAATGAATTAACTATTGGAAAAATTACTTTCCAGTGATTATTGATTAAGCTGATGTAGCTCAATCAATTCCTGAGAAGTCTACAATATGTCAACTTACAAGCTCAATCTCTTTATGAGTGAATAATAAAACAGGTTTGGAGCATAACAGATGAGAAGAAACAGAACCAGCAACTCTTTAGCTCTTACTCCCTAGTATGTTATGTATGTGGTCAGCAACAATATCTGCCACAATCTCCGGTGAGAACCGTCTTATCATGTCCTCCCTTGCCTTTCTACCTCTGGCTGTAGCCTCAGTGAGATTATCCTTCACCTGCCTCATAAGAACCCGAAGTTCATGCTCAGAAGGTTCAGCCCAAAGATGTCCCTTGAATGGACCTTCCATTACTTCACTCATTCTATCCACAGGTATCGGATAGCTATTATCCTCTGTCAAAAATTCAGTTGGTCCAGACCAATTTGTAGCAATCACCGGCAACGACATCGACATGGCTTCCACCAGAGGTCTCCCCCAACCTTCTCCTCTGGAAGGAAGAACAAAAGCATCAGCTGCCCTGTAAACCCTAGGCAAGTCACTTTGAGCTATGTGTGTATCAATAACATAGACCGGAGCCCAACCACTAACAGGTTCTCCAACATAAGAACTCTCCACAAAATCCAATATTTTGTTCTCAAAATCGCTGTCGGTGTGATATGGATTTGTTAACAAGTACAAAGCAACCCTATCGTCTTCCGAGAATTCCTTCAAGTATGATCTCAACAACACATCCCACCCTTTCCTATACTCCCACTTGAAGATACTTAAAAACACAAAACTCTTCCTCACCCCCCCAGAACCTAAAACCAGTTCTGCAGTAGAATCAAGATCCAGTGGCTTGTACTTGACAGGATCAAAGAACCTGACATCAATCAGTTGAACAGTTTTCACCACTTTGTTAGGATCAACCCCGCTTTCTATAAATGTAGATCTATGGAACTCTGTAGGAACCCAAACATAATCCATTCGATTACACCGCTCTACGTGTTCGCTGTTCACTCTATCAGTCTCAAACATGGTCCTGCCAATCACAGACTTGAAATCATGGTAAAAGGATGGTGGGCATGGAAGGGTTTCAAACAATGGAGGGTACCAAGCACCAGGTTCACTATGGCAAACCACAATGGTCTCATTCATTCTACATTTTGTTTGGTACAATTCGCGGGCTAAGCTTTTCATATCTTGTGGCAAACCCTCCCAGAATTCTAAAGATTCTAGATCACCATGGTGTTCAATTGCCAACCTAAAAGCGTGCATTTTTCTGTTTCCATGAAGGGCCAAAATATAGGACCAACCTTCTGAGCTATACCCACCACCTGAAAGAAAAGGAGCCATCCATAGGACACAATGAGAGGGCACAGAAACTGGTTTTGGGGGTGAAAAGAAAGACCCAATAGCATGAAAAAGGGTTTGTGATGTGAGGGAGTATTTCAAGTAGTGAACTTTATAGTAGTTTGTTCTTGTGAAACCCAATGAAATTGCTGTGAAGAGAATCAATAAGGACATTGCGTGGAATGCAATTTTTTTGAATTTTGATATGAAGGGGTGGGTTGTTGGATTTGGAGGAACATGTTGCTGGTTCGATTCAGAGGAATTCATGGCAACAAGATAAATGAACGTAGAAATCACACTAAAATTGCAAAGGGAGATTGGGATAATGAGAGAAAAGAAAGAACAACATATCTAGAAAGAGAAGGGGAATGATAAACCTGCAGGCTCAACCGCAAAGAAGCAGAGTCTGGAAAATTAAACCAAAAAGGGTTGCATTTTTCACTCCCTTTGTAGTTTGCAGATTGCAGACACCGAGAAGCAGAACCATTTTGTTTCCTTGGATCCACAGCACACCCAGTTTTTATTTTCGAAAATAAAAACTTCAACAAAAAATTAGTGAATATATGGATCGAGAATAGAAAAAATGAATTTAAATTTTAACCAAAGGGATTAATGAATATTATGAAACCATGTTATTTCATATATTATATAAAAAAATCCTTTTTAGGATTTAAAATGAGTATATATTATTTCATTTATAATTATATTATGCACCACTAAATATTCAATTATTTTCCGTCACATAAGGAAATAATTTATTATTTTAATAAAAATAAAAATAAAAATAAATGTACCTGTTTTTAGAATATGGTCATATGTATTTCCCCTACGTAAAAAAAAGAATATAATCTTATATGACATAATATGTTTGAATGTCAGTGTAAAACTGATTTACATTGTCAGTTTATGGGGACTATAGTCTTTTTTGATAGATATGTTAAAAATATTCTTTCCATGGACTAGATTAGTTTTATAAGTGAGTATGTGTTTGGTTCCCACTAAGAAATATTAAGATCAATTCTCATTGAGCATGACCACTTTTGAATGCTTATATTTATGTTTGAGAATCTTCTGCGAATTAATTTAAGTCACAAAACCGATTTTGTAGAGAAGCTATAAATGTTTGATTTGGAGTCCAAGATCATGGAATTGCTTATGATGAATGAAAAGTTACTAAGACAAGCTTATACTTCATCATTTATGTAAAGTTATCCTGGTTACTCCACCTTTAAGTAAAGGCAAACCAAGGTACTTTCCAAGGTTACTTGTTCGACATATCCTAGAGATGGCAGGAATATCCTCATGTCTTCTACTATTAATTTTTAGAGCAGAACATCATAAACTTCTCTATATTCATCTTCAATCCCAACGCGTTACAAAAATCTTGCAAGGTATGAGGAACCAAACTTAGCTGCTCCTTTGTAATATCATCTGTAAAGAAAAAAATGAGAGATACCAATGTCATCCTTAGTTATGCGCACAAGATGCCACGAGCCCTCATTAACTAGCCTTAAAATTTGGATAACAAGTCTCTCCATGCAAAGGACAAAGGGGTAGTCTAAGTCCTCTTTGTGGGGGTAAACTGTGGTTGTTTTGAACAGTTCCAAAGAACAAATGTATTAGAAGCTTGCACTCCCCACATGATAAGCTCCACAATGGAATGAGAGAACCCAAAATCTTGTACACTCTATTTGTTAGAGCATGATTTGGGTGGAGAGAGATAGGTGAGATCGAACTTGGTGAGGGGGAGGAACTCCACTCTCGTTTGGTTGTATCTAATAGGGGAGAATAGGGAGTAAAATGGTGGGTCTCGTATACTTTATTAGTCTTGGAAAATTGGGAAGAGTTTAGTTTGCGCATGCTTTTTGTTCTTTATCTATCATTCCCTCAATACTGAGGGTGATACCCTGTCAGAAAATGCAATTTTTGTATAAAAATATCTTTTATAACAAAATGCAATTTTCTCTTCCTTTCCATCTTATTATTTCTCTCGTATTTTTTCTATTTTTATCATACCAAACAATCTACAAATCTACTACATTTCTCATATTTTTCTCTCTACTCATATTATCTCTTCTCTATTTCTCTTCTAAATCAGACAAGCTGGTAAAGTAGCACTAAGAAAATCCCAACCGACTTTATTATACGTTTTCTCCAAGTCAACTTTTAAGGCCATTAAACCTCCACACCTTTTATGTGAGTGTATAAAATGCATAACCTCATGAGACAAGATGATATTATCTCTAATTCTTCTCCTTAGGATGAAGCTTTCCTTAACAGGTCCCACTAATCAGCAAGCAATAGTCTGAATTTGTTGACAAGCACTTATGTAACTATTAAGAAACAGAAACAGAGGATGGAAGAAGAAGTAATAGAGAAATGAAAAGATTCATTATTCTTCACAAGTCTGATTATACACACTGGTTTTCTATTTTATACAAGCAGAAACAACTATAAGATGCAAAACTGACAATGCTAACTTACTAACTAATTGCACAACTAACTAACTGATTACACATGATTAGCAAAACTAACCATGCTGACATGGCATGATAACTACCATTTTACTATCGTAACATCCCCCCTCAAGCCTAAGCATGGTAAATATTGACCATGTTTAGCTTGGATACTAGAAGATTATAGCGTGCAGGATGAAGAGATTTAGTAAACAAATCTGCTGTTTGAGCATGTGTGGTGACTGGAAGTAATTTCATAAGACCTTCATGTGCCTTTTGTCTAACAATATGACAATCTATTTCAAGATGCTTTGTGCGTTCATGAAAGACAGGATTAGCCGCAATGTAGAGGGCACTCTTGTTATCACAAAATAAAATTGCTGGTTTTGTTAGTGTCACATGCAAATCATGAAGAAGAAATGTTAACCACTGCAGTTCACAAGTGGCACTTGCTAAAGCTCGGTATTCTGCTTCTGAAGAAGAACGCGCGATAGTGACTTGCTTTTTGGCCTTCCAGCTTATCAATGAATCACCAAGAAAAAAACAGAAACCACTAATAGACTTGCGGCTGTCTGGACACCCTCCCCAATCAGCATCGGAAAAACCCCTGAGATGTAATGAAGATGATCTGGAGAAAAACAAGCCTTTGCCTGGTGTTCCTTTGAGATACCGTAACACACGCTGAGCAGCATGAAAATGAACCATTGTTGGAGATGATAAAAACTGACTCAATTGTTGGACTGCATACTGTATATCAGGCCTAGTGGTTGTTAAATATAACAATTTTCCAACCAGTCTTCTGTATTGTGATATATCAGAATAAGCTGGGCCTGTATCTTGATATAACCTGATGTTAGGATCAATAGGAGTACTAACAGGTTTACAACCCAAAACACCTGCCTCTTTTAGCAAATCCAAACAATAGTGTCTCTGACAAAGTGAAATTCCAGAAGAAGAATGAGCAATTTCAAGGCCTAGAAAATATTTAAGTACCCCTAAATCTTTGATTCCAAACTGAGCTTGTAGGAGTTCTTTAACATGATTTATCTCACTCATATCATTTCCAACAAGAACTATATCATCTACATACACCATCAGAATGGTTTTGGTAGTTCCTTGATTTTTTAGAAAAACAGAATAATCAGCAGTAGCTTGAATATAACCAGAAGAACACAACAAAGTAGATAGCTTGTCATACCACTTTCTACTGGCCTGCTTTAAACCATAAAGGGATTTAACCAATTTACATGCTTGGGTTTTGGGATTACCAGAAACACCTTGAGGAATCTTCATGTACACATCCTCATGGAGATCCCCATGAAGAAAAGCATTATTCACATCAAGTTGATGGACATGCCAATTATGGATTGAAGCTAAAGCAAGTATTAATCGAATAGATGTCATTTTAGCAACAGGAGAAAAGGTCTCAAAGAAATCAATACCTTCTGTTTGTGTATACCCTTTTGCAACAAGGCGAGCCTTGTATCTCTCAATAGAACCATCTTGCTTCCTTTTGATTCTATACACCCATTTGCTGCCAATAGGAGTTACACCAGCCGGTAGATCTACAATGTCCCATGTGTGATTTGCATTCAGGGCTTCTAATTCTGCCTCCATTGCTGTAAGCCAACATGGATGCTTACTGGCCTCAGCAAAAGAATTAGGTTCCTGATGATCAGTTAGAGAAACAGCAAATGCCTTATGCGATGGTGAAAGCCGCTCATAAGAAATATATGAAGAAATAGGATAAGGAGTAGAATGTGATGCAGCTGTGTTACAAATATAATCCGACAAATGAGCTGGTTTGCGGACTATCCTCTTGGGTCGGTTTGATGAAGATCCAGAAGATTCATGGTTGTCACCATCATACTGAACTGCTTCTGCATGATCTAGTTCAAGTGGCTGTGGTGGTGTAGATGTTGAGGGAATGACACTTGAGTTTGCAGGTAGAAGAACAGGAGGTTGAACATTAGGACACTCCATATACTGCCAAGAAAAAGAAGTACCTGCAGAAAAATAAGCACTGGAAGGAAATAGTAATTCCTCAAAATCTACATGTCTTGAAATCACTATTTGATGACTTTGTAAGTCATAAGAGATGTAGCCTTTAACTCCAGCCTTATATCCAAGAAAAATACATTTCCTTGCTCGTGGTGAAAATTTGGACCTGTTGTTGTTAATGGTAGAGACATAACAAAGGCAGCCAAAAACCTTGATATCCTCTAGGTTAGGCAGTTTACTATATAAAACCTGATACGGAGATTTATGATGCAAAACCTGCGATGGCACCCGATTATGAAGATAAACAGCATAAGCAACAGCATAATTCCAAAATTTATGAGGAAGAGAAGATTGCAAAAGAAGTCCTCTAGCTATGTTCAAAATACTTTGATGTTTTCTTTCTACCCTACCATTTTGTTGGGGGGTATAAGCACAACTCATCTGATGAATAATACCCTTCTGGCCATAAAATACTGGCATGGCAAACTCTGCACCATTATCTGTCCTAAGTACCTTAATTGAAGCACTAAACTGTGTTTCTACATATGCCACAAATGTGTGAACCTGAAATTGAACCTCACTCTTGTGCTTTAGAAAAATAATCCATGTAAATCTTGTATGATCATCAACCATGGTAAGAAAATATCTATGCCCATGTAAAGAATGAATTCTGTAAGGACCCCATATATCCATATGCAACAAGTCAAAAGCATGAGAGGCTCTAGAATCACTAGAAATAAAAGAATGCTTCCTTTGCTTAGCAAAATGACAAACATCACACACTTGGTGTTTATTATATTGAATTTCTGGAAAAGATGTACAAAGAAGTCTTAGCTTCTCATTTGATACATGTCCAAAACGAAAATGCCATATGGCAGACTTAGGAATTACAGAAACAGAACTAACACTATTCACACTGTGGTTAAATCGTGTATCAGAATCTGCAAAAATTCTGGACAGCAGTTCTGTCTTGATGTCTTTATCCAGGTAGTACAAGCCACAAATCAAACTACCCGAACCAATCATCTCCATCCTGTGATCCTGTATCCCACAACAGTTTCCAATAAAAACAATTTTGCCTTGTACATGATCCAAAAGCTTATGTATGGATACTAAGTTCAACTCAAAATTTGGTACATATAAGACTTCCAAGAGCTTAATTGTAGCAGTTAAAATAATTGTTCCTGATATAATAGCTTCTACACAATTACCATTAGGTAATTTAACAGCCACTGGTTTTATTCTTTTATAATCATGAAACCAACTTAATGAACCACAAATATGATTTGTGGCACCAGTATCTAAAATCCAAGAGAAATATCTATCACATCGAGAAATTGGTGATACACAAACCATACCTTCAAATCCTTTCTGGTGTGTATCAATACTGGTCCCTACTTGTAATTGATTCACCTTTATGTCCTGCGGATTCTCAGATCGTTGAAGAAGAGCCTTGAGAGCCTGCAATTCTGCAGCTGTGAATCCAAGCACTTGTTCCGGAGAGACTGATGCCGGATTCTGCTGCTGAACCTGTGAATTATCATCTTCTGCATCAATAACATTGGCATTAGCGGAAGCAGTAGGCTTAAACTTGGAGCCTGATGGATAACCGTGCTTGCGATAACAAAACTCCACCGTGTGGCCTGATTTGCCACAATGAGTACAGAACCGAGCAGATTTACCTCGGCCATAAGACCCCTGTGTATTATGTTGCTTTCGTGCATCAGTGGCATTGATGACCACTGAATCATCATCAACTGGAATTGTCACAAATTGCCTTTCATGCTGCAAAACTAACGAAAATACCTTTGGTATTGGTGGTAATGGGTCCATCAACAGAACTTGAGATCTTACAACAGCAAATTGGTCATTTAAACCAATTAAAAACCGCATCACACGATCTTGATGCCGGTAAATGCTAGAAAAGGAACTAGCCTGACAACTACATTTCACAGGACAAATACAGTGAGGAAGAGGCCTGTAATTATCAATCTCATCCCATAAAATCTTCAACTCAGTGAAATATTCAGTCACACTCAAAGCATTTTGCTTAAAAGAATACAATTCTTGTTGCAATTCAGAAACTCTTACCAAATCTCCTTGTGAAAAACGATCACGCAGATCTTTCCAAACATCAGAAGCAAGATCGATATACACCACACTCTGTGCAATAGAAGAAGAAACAGAATTAATCAACCAAGAATGAACCAGATTGTTGCAACGCTCCCATGCATCATAGCTAGGATCAAATCGATCTGGTTGTAAAAGACTTCCGTCAAGAAATCGCCATTTGTTCTTGGCGATGATCGCACGCTTCATGGAACGAGCCCAGGAATGATAGTTCGAACCCTTCAGGATCGGATTCACAAGAGCAGCAGAAATATTCTCGCCAGGATGAACATAGTAATGGCTTGCAATATTCTGACAAGGATCAACCACAGAAGATTGCGGAACTGAAGAAGATTGAGATGCATGTGGTCGAGGCATGATGAAAACCTAGATCACAGATTTTCTGCAAATTGGGGAAAAATCTTCTGATACCATATTAAGAAACAGAAACAGAGGATGGAAGAAGAAGTAATAGAGAAATGAAAAGATTCATTATTCTTCACAAGTCTGATTATACACACTGGTTTTCTATTTTATACAAGCAGAAACAACTATAAGATGCAAAACTGACAATGCTAACTTACTAACTAATTGCACAACTAACTAACTGATTACACATGATTAGCAAAACTAACCATGCTGACATGGCATGATAACTACCATTTTACTATCGTAACAGTAACAAATTTTTAGGGAACGTTGCATAGGCTAATTGACCATCATTCTTTGAAATGGACAAAAATATCCACTTTAGGAACTAAAACAATTTGAGTCTCCAAAAGCATTGGATTAGCTTTGCCATCCGCGAACACTCTTGACACAATTTTATGAAGATCCTAGCTAATAATTTGTTAGTACTGTTTGTAGAAGAACTTATGAAAGTCATCAGGTCCCAAAGCTTTAAAGGAATTTGTAACCATGATTGTTCTTCTAACTTCATCCATAGAAACAGGACAAATCAACTTCTCCTTCTCCACCAGAAAAATAGTAGGACATCCACATAAAACATGTTAGTAAAAAAAATTGTACTTACTCTTGAAGCTACTTTAGATTAATACACCAAACAACTTATGAATTTTATTCCTCTTTCTCCTCACTTCAGACTGCATATAAAAAATCGTATTAATTTTGACTCAATATTAAAAATTATTTAAAGGTAAAAATATAATTGATAAAATCTAATTCATATTCTCTTGAAGTTTTGAAAATGACATATAAATTCTCATAAAAAAAAGTATTAAAATACAGTCAACAAATAGGGAATAGATTGTGGAAGTTTCCGTTGTACAGAGAAGAAAGAGTTTATTATATTATTGGCGTGTTAACCAAAACCCCCAAAAATCAAAGTGTTTACGTTGTCTCGGTCGCTCTGCGATTTGCTCACAACACAAGTAACCTTGGCATTCAAAGTTAGAGTGAGAAGAGAGATCACGAACCGGAACGATGAAGAGAGTCTTCGGTGTCAAGAAGAATAAGGAACCCCCTCCTTCCGTTGCGGATGCCTCCGATAGGGTTCGCTTCCTCTCTCTCAATTATCGTTTTCATTCAATTGAGCCGGCTAGGGTTCTTCATACCCTCTCAGATCTATTCAATTTTCGCATTGTCTTTTCAACCTAACAAGATAAACCCTAAAAATGTGTTGCTATTTCATGCGTGTAGATAGATATTGCATAATTGTTATTGATATTTCAGATTACTAAACGAGGTGATACGGTGGATGAGAAGATTAAGAAGCTGGATGCTGAACTTAGTAGATACAAAGAACAGATTAAGAAAACAAGACCTGGTCCTGCCCAGGAAGCTGTTAAAGCTAGAGCCATGAGAGTTCTTAAGCAAAAACGAATGTAAGTTGCGCGTTCTTTGTTTACTCAGTTTAGTTGTCACCCAAAGTTATAAACAAGCAATTGGCAACTAAGCAAGAATAAGAGTACATGCCATTTTTACTTTTAATATCTAGGGAGTTAGACTTGAATAAGGGGAAATAAGTCGTAGCTGTATGCCTCTATTCATATAGCAATAAACAACACATGAAGTGAATATTATATTGCTGTATTCATATGGTCACACTATGCATTTGGTCAGGTATGAAGGCCAACGCGACATGCTGTATAATCAGACATTCAATCTTGATCAAGTTCAATTTGCTGCTGAGGGAATTAAAGATGCTCAACAAACTGTATGTATCCAAGAACTTCAGAATTTTCTCTGTGATCCTTGTATTGAACTCTTTTTTCCTTATCCATCTGTATAACATCTTTGATCTGTTCAAGAATATGTCGATGGTTTAATTCATAATAGAAGACATTTTTTAATAAAAAAATTGTACTGTTTAAATCAAATAATTTATGGCATGGCTTCATCCCTCCCTCTCTGAAAACAAATGATAAGATTGGTTGCATCATTGCAGTTGTGCCTAATGTTATTAGCAGTGAGGCTTATTAGAGGTGTTGTTATTGAAAGGGGAAACTCATTTGAATTTGTAGTTCTTGTTATATTATTTTATGAGTTTTCCTGAGGGGTTAGCCTTGGCCCCAAGGTGCTGCCTTGTAACCTAGTGGTCACTGATCAGGAAAACGACCTATCTACCAGCAGGGTGTGGCTGTGTTTGTTTGAGATATTACCTTTTTTAGGCACCTTAACGTCGGGAGTCTTGTGCAATAGTGGGCTACCCTCTCATTTGAGTTTATCTTGTTTTTGAAAATACAAGTTATCTGGATGTCTTTGATATTTATAATTTTTACAAACTTGACAATGCCAATTGTATGCTATATCAAGTGTAGTTGACAGGGGTAACTATATTCACTATATAAACATTCGTTTGTCTTGGTAGCGCTTTAAGGGGCATGGTTCGTCGCGAAGCTTTGTCTGTACCCTGTTTGGAACCTGCTGCCTACCTCATGAGAGGTAGGGGATGAATCGTTTGTCACTTGGGAGGGGTGTCTTCATAATTTTTTTTCTAATCATGAGTTATATTTCTGTTATAACATATCTATGTATTCGAGTTTTCAGAAATCCGATGTCCTTGAAGAATATTTTGCCTGCTAGATGTAAAATTTGAATTGACATTGTTTAAAACTTCCTCTTTCTTCCCCTCCCCCTTTTTCAGATGACAGCTTTGAAGTCTGCCAATAAGGAATTGAAGGGAATGATGAAAACTGTGAAGATCCAAGACATTGATGTATGCATTCTCTTTTCTTTTCTTATAGCTTCTATATATCCAACAATGAGAATTTGAGGTCTAAATTGTTGATTCATTTTATAGAACTTGCAAGATGAGATGATGGACCTGATGGATGTAAGTAATGAAATCCAAGAGACTTTGGGTCGAAGCTATAATGTGCCTGATGACATTGACGAGGATGACCTTATGGGTGGTAAGTTAGGAATTTGTTTAGGCTTTCGAGATTTAAGCTGAACACACCTTTTCAAAAACTCCAAGCTAAAACGGCTAAACTGTTAGTAGGGTTGTGGGGGGTTTTGTGGCTATTTGATGAAAAGTTATTTCCATTGTACGGGTTTAGCTTCCTAGTTTGAATGAAAAGATGTGCGATGTTCACTGGATTATATCTTTTGCTTGTGAAACGTGTCATCAACAGCATTGTATGGGTTGGATTGGATGCATCGTGCCACACATTACTCTCTTAGGAAACATGCATCCCATCAAGTTCAAGGGAGAGAAATTTCCCTCTTTTTCCTTGAAGTTTCTTAATAGCTTTTTCATTCTGTTCTTGGCAAAACAGAGCTTGATGCGTTGGAATTAGACATGGGGAATGAGACTGAAGCTGATGGAGTCCCCTCGTACCTCCAACCTGATAAAGAACCTGATTTGGAGGCAGAGCTTAACTTACCTTCAGCTCCAACAGGACAAACAGCAGATCCTCATGGCAGATTTAATGCGCAGGTATAGTTTACCCCTATTTTATTTTATCAATAAGAGAATTTTTTGTCCTATTACAGTTTAGTTGTTAAAGCTATACTTAAAATTTGGCTCTAAAGGGTGAAAAGGAAACATGGTTATTGATTCAATTTATAAAATGTTGGAAAAGCTATAGGAGAAACGAATGTCTAGACATCAAGATGGTGTGCTTTTATAGATAATCTAGCTAGGCGGATCAGTTTGGGCTTCGTATTTCTAAAACATGTTAGGAAAAGATGATAGCTAAGGCTGTTTAATTTCCGGGATCTATTGTGGTCCAAGATAATTGATTATGGTTTTTCCGACAATTTGAAGTTTGAAAAACAAATGCAGGAATCATAACTTTGAATATTAGCACATGAGCTATTAGAAATTGAAGCGGCTCTAACTGAAACTGGCTATAGTTGAATAAAATCAATAAGAAAGATGAAAGTAGTAGGCTTGTTCAACCCATCATCTACTGTTTTCTTCATAATACAACCATCAATGAAGAAGAAGCCTATACTTGGTTCCATTTTTTTGTGACTACTGGATTGCATGGTTAACCCCTGTGGATGTTTGAGGTTTCATGGTTGATGATGTAAAGTGTAAGGATGTGCTGTGTTTTATACACTTGAATTATGCTTGTGATTATTGAAAGGATTCATCATCCTTATTGGTGTGAACCTTTGCATAGTTAAGCAGAGCCTCTGTTTTCTAGTCCACTAAATGACAAGTGATTCTAGATTTTTTGCTTTAATGTTTTGTAACTTAAGTTTCTGATTGGTTACTTTGGTACTGACAGACTGAGGATGAACTGGGTTTACCTGCTGTCCCTCGGGCATCACTGCGCGGTTAAAGAATGCTTTTTATGTGATTGGCATATAGCTGGTTCAGACACGAGCAAGGCCCTGTAAAGATGTGCAGAACTTGAAAACATTGATTAATACAGTGATTTAATTAATTGGTCTGGTGTTGGCATTATTTGACCAAGTACCTTTTTCCTCCTTGTCCCATATTTGATATTTGTATGAAAAGGCTATGACACGGGAAAAAAAAGGAAAAGTATTACTGTTCTGGCAAAATATGTATACTCCTCCATTATTCCAATTTCACTGTCTTGGTGAAAATAGTTTTCTCAGATTTCTTAGTTTATTTAAAACCGTAACAGAAAAATCGTCATGAAATTGACAGTATTGTGGGTGACTTGATTTTGAATCGGAGTTTGGATTGAATGCATAATGAATTTTGAATGAATTAGTGTTTCTTTTTTGTATGAGCGTTGTCAGAATTAGTTTTTGATAAAAATAGTGTTTGTAAAATTAAGATGAAATTGTTGTCAAAACTAACTTTAATAGAAATAAGTTTCACCCATTATGACAATATTTCTACACATAACATGTTTGGATAAACTTCTAATTTCTTAGAATTAATTTTGGGGAAAGAACCCTTCGTCAGAGTTGGTATTGATTTTGATTTCAGAATGAGCTTTTCATTATAAGTGGTATTAATTTTGACTCTAGAATGAATCACATAAGGATATGCGCATTGTGTGTTCGGATAACTCCTATTTTCTTATAGTTAATTTTGAGAAAAGAATAAGAATTGATATTGATTTTGATTTAACTTTTTTATTTATTTATGAAAATTGATATTGAATTTCACTTTAAAATTATCTATACAAGGATTATGGTCAAGGCCTTACTCTATTCCCTATGTTGGAATGACGACCTTGCAAGCGAGTTCCCAACCCCCCACGCCCCTTAGCATCTTATCCATTTGTGCTCTTCAAATTGAGGATTATTTGCTCTTCTATTAGCTCGTGTAAGAGTTACCTTGCCATTGCAAGTAATAGGTTCTAGCTCTTTTCTTTAGTTCTAGCTCCGGGCAGCAACTACTCTTGCTTGTCCTGACCCGTTTGTTCACATTTGGAAGCTCACTTCTTGACTCAGGGTTTACACTACTCTAGTTTGCCCTAACCCGTTGGTTCGTGTTTGGAAACTCACTCCTTTACTCAGGGTTTACTACACTTTCTCCGCCCATCAGTATGCTTTTTAGGAGCTCCCTCGGGTTGTGAAAGTAGCTCTACCCATGCATTCATGCATGATTTGTTTTTATTTTCTAGTTCAATTGATCTATAAAGGAGAAATGTTAACAAAACACTATCTCATACATTATCTTTTTTGGTTTGATATCAGGGTATCACACTAAAAGTAAACAACTGACAATGAAATGTCCTTAATTCCCATGGCCGAGGATCGCACTACAAGAAAAATGCTATTTATCGATGGCCAAAAGTCGTCTGTAAGCCAAAAAATTGTCTGTAATGCTTAATTACCGACGACAAAAAATTCGTTGCTATTTGCCTTGTTGGTAATTTTTTTCGACAATTTTCAAAAAACCACCAGTATTTACCAACAGCTTTTTCTGTCGCTAATTACCGACGGTTTTTTCCATCGCTAAATTACCAACGACTTTTTTCCTTCGATAATTGATTAGGTCTGCAAAAAAACTCCTTTTGTTGCAAATAAAAATGTTAAGGTGACATTCTTATATGCAACAAAAGGAGCATTTTAAGGTCTTTAAATTTATTATTATTTATAAGAAGTAGAAGGAAAAGAATTAGAAGAAGAAGAAGAAGAAGAAGAAGATGATGATGATGAGAAGAAGAGGAGAAGAAGAGAAGAAGAAGAAAAAGATGAAGAAGAAGATCAAGGAGGAAGAGGAGGAGGAGGATGATGAAGTGTGAGTAAGAAGGCCCGCAAACACGTATTTATAGGTTACCAACGGCTTTTTCAGCATATTTATACGTTACTAACGGGTTTTTCCATCGGTAAGTCCGTCTGTAATAAACTTTTGAATTTTTGTAAGCCTGCCAAGTAATTAGTAGGCGGTAATGTCAAATTTTAAATTACCGATGGTTTTTTTGTCGGTAAAACGGTCGGCAATAAATTTTTGATTTTTTAAAAGATTGCCAAGTTTTTGGTAGGCGACAATTTCAAATTTTAAAATTACCGACAGCTTTTTCCGTCAGTAAAATCACGGTAATACATTTTTGAATTTTTTAAAGTCCGCCAAAATTTTGGTAGGCGGCAATTGCAAAATTTGAAATTACCGACAATTATTCCGCCAAATTACCGATGGAAATGTCTCTCGGTAAGTAAAAAACATGTTACCGACAACCTGGTTGTCGGTAATAGTGAGTTTTTGCGACGATTTTCGGACCGTTGGTAAAAAACCGCCAGTAATTCAGTATTTTCTTGTAGTGTCGAACTTCAACCTCATAGTTAAGAGATCATGTGAGCAACTAACACACCACACCCTTATGATTCTCATACATTATTTTCAATGTATTTTTTATCAATTGAAACTCATTTATATATATCACTCAATTTAGGCTTACATAAGAAAGTCATTGTCTAGTCGATCCCTTCCTCCTACACGCCACAAGTAAACTCTTAGCAAAAAGATAAGCCAACCAACAAATGACATTAATATGAATTGTGAAAAGGACATAGTCATTGACCACCAATACATTAACAATAACAAAACTACAAAGATAAGCCTCAATTTGTGATTAATGAGGATATAAGCTTCAATATCCTCCAAAATTTCATGGAATTAAGATGGACAACAATGGCACCTCAGAAGGTGGTGGTTTTGACACAAACGGGTTCACATATGGCATGGTTTTTGTGATTGCCCTCCTCATCTTAGTCCTCACCGTAGCAATTATCTGTGTGCGCCTTAGCAGATCTCGTACTCCCAACATACTCAACATTCTGGCTGGTTTTCCGGTACCACCACCTCGTGCAGGAGAAGAAGACATGGAACTAGGCCTTCGTCATAACATGGACAACAGTTTTGAGAGCTACCCGAAGATGTTGTACTCTGAAGTTGTGGAAAAAAGTGATTCTAGCAGCGTTTCTTCTAGCTGCTCAATCTGCTTAGGGGATTACAAAGAAACTGATACTTTGAGGTTGCTTCCTGATTGTGGCCACCTCTATCACCTTGCTTGTGTTGATCCATGGCTCAGGTTTCATTCCACTTGTCCTATATGTAGAAAACCATCGGTTCAAACTCCCCAATAGTGTAGCTATTAGTGCCCCTAATATTGGGGAACCATGCATATGTAAATGTTGTGTGTACAACATGTTTGGATTCATTTGTGATTAATCATCAGAAAATCACTTCTTTTCCATAAAAGCTATTTCTACTAGGTTTTTACAAAATCAGTTATCCAACAAACATGATTTCCAAACACGCAACGTAGAAGATATAGATGTTGAGAGGTCTCACACTGAATAGATTATATGGTCAAATAAGTCATTAGAAAGTGTTGAGACATCCTACCTTAAGTTAACTTTTGAGATAGAGTTTATCTAACATGAATTTCTAAAATGATATTGGAGTTTGTCCTAGATCCTTTTATTAGGCCAGCCATAGAATCAAACTTTCATATTGAGATAATTTTTAAGGTATAGTTGACTCTACCACAAAGTCTAGAAAAAAGGCTAAATCACATTCCTTATCATAGAGCTTGACATTCTCGCAGCATATTTGCATGAGGTAAAGTTAGAAACATAAAAGATAAAGGAATTAAGGAAAATTCATAAGAAAGACACCTTTACTGATAAGAGATGGAACATCTAAAGGAAGAGTGTCAATGAGAACCTTGCCCGGGAAACCCCCATCTCTCTCGGTAGCAGTTGCAATCAGGACGTCTCAAAGTTCTTTATCCTCCGCACTAAGATCTACGTCCCCGAACAAATAGCTTTTGGCAAGAAAACCATAATGGATCCTAACTTAATAGATTAGGGCATAAGGTTGAGCACTCGAAAGTTCTTCCCAAAAATGAATTGTCCCTTTAGCCCCCACGACTCGAAAAAACTCGTGCTTAAAACCTTTTCATTTGGACGGGTCAGTGTATATATGGCAGAAAGACCTGACCCTTCAAATTGGAAGCCATTAGGGGCACCCATCAGTTAATGCTCTTCTTAGAATGAAACACCTCTCAGTCCCAAGTAAGGATTTGGAAGGATCACATAACAACCCATCCACTCACATACACCTGGGATGAGGCCACATTGAGATTTTTCAATACCTCTGGTTCAAAGTCAGTAAAAGGAAGGCGAACATCAATGGCAGTAAACATGTAGTCGTAGACATACATGAAATGACATGACATTGTGTGCAAATCCTACATACGATCATTTAGTCTAGAGACTTCAATATCAAACTTTTTTCCCTTCGCCCTCCTTCCACTGGTTCGAAACATTCCCTTAAAGTCACCGGATCATGAGTATATATACCGCATGGGACATGTCAAACATCTAATTGCTTCGAACCAGAGATTATCTTAAATCTTGACACTCAAAGCATCCACCACCTCAGATACTTGGACCGAAGGAAAACTGTTATGAAATTAAATAAAATGATAGACCCATATATTTTGGTTCAATATTCACAGTGTCCTACACATATGAGAATAAAAGTTTCTATATTAATGTAACTAATATACACTATTGATGAATAGTATCGGTCATATCTTAATTTATTTCTATCATATATATCTTCTCAAAATTTCCTCCCGGTGTATAAATACACATCAAGACACATTCCTCATATACACATGATCTTATAGTCCTAATATTTTTTTGTCTCTCAGCTTTGCTTACTTTTCGCGGTGCCTTCCAGGTCACCACCTATGACATCCACCTAATCGATCACTGCATACAAGAAACAAGTTGTTCCACAGCGGGCCAAGGAAGCATCCATATCATGTTTAGCATGACTTTTAATTAATAAAAAGGAATATATTTAAAAGGTACTATATCATATGTTATTTGTTACCTTCCTCGTATAATCCCATAGAATTTAGGTTTACGTAACAAAGTCATTGGTTTTGCCAATCCCTTCGTCCCCATAGGCCACAAGTAAACTCTTAGCACAAAGATTAAAAAAAACAAAACAAATGACATTAGTTATAAATTGTGAAAAGGACATAAACGTTGACCACCCACCAATACCATATAACAAAAACAAAAGTACAAAGGTAAGCATTAGTTGGTTGCATTAATTAGCATATAAGCTTCAATCTTATCCTCCAAAATTTTGATAGAATTAAGATGGACAACAATAATAGCACCTCATCAGAACCAACCCAACAAGGTGGTGGAGTCGTTGACCTTGGTGGGTTCATATATACCTTAGGTTTTGTGTTTGGCCTCATCTTCTTACTCCTCACCGTAGGCATTGCTTGTGTGCGCCTTCGCATGTCTCGAACACTCTACATATTCAACATTCTAGTTGGTTTTCCACCTCCTCGTGCTCATGCACGAGAATCACAAGACATGGAACAAGGCCTTCGTGGTGATGATCATAACATGGATAATAGTTTCGAGAACTACCCGAAGCTGTTGTTTTCTGAAGTTGTGAAAAAAAGTGATTCTAGCAGCGTTTCTTCTAGCTGTTCAATCTGCTTAGGGGATTACAAAGAAACTGACACTTTGAGGTTGCTTCCTGATTGTGGCCATGTCTATCACCTTGCTTGCGTTGATCCATGGCTCAGGTTTCATTCCACTTGTCCTATATGTAGAAAATCTTCGGTTCAAAGCTCTAGCTAGTTACTTCCTCTAATACTGGGTAACCATATGTAAATGTGTGCATATAGTATGTTTGGGTTAAACTTTAAAATAATTCTTTGAAAAGCACTTTTTTCCCCACAAAAGCTATTCATAGTAGGAATTTACAAACACTCATGATTGACAAACCACCACTCATTTTGTGACAGAAAATGCCAAAAAAAAAAAATGGTTGTATGGGAATGATATGCACTACTTAGTGGCATGTGGATCTACGTTGTTTTACAAAATCTCTTATCCAAGACACGTGAAAACTTGTGAGAATTCCAAACACACAGTATAGAATAGATGTTGAGAGGTGCCGCATTGACTTATTATATGATTAAATAAGTCGTTATAAAATGGGTTTCTTCTATGTCATTGAATTTCATAGATATCAATGTCATCTTTACCTCATTTGTTAGTTGTGTGTCGTTATTTTAAGTTTTTTTACCCTAATATTAATAATTTATTGTTTCTTTTATTCTACCTATACTGTAGGTCATACATTTTTTTCTTTTAAAAGATTATTTGGAAGAACCTGTTATAAATGGTGGAAAACATTATTGCACATAGATAAGGTTAAGGTTTAAAAATATTACAGATAAAAATGTCAATATTGTTTTTATCAGTCCGGTGCCGGTTCAAGCCTTGAAGGAGGTATGTTTTTGGAGATACAATGGATAGAGATGATGAAATGAGGTTTTAATTAATATACTTACGACCATTTTCTCTTTTTATTATGCGATCATGGGCCCTGTTCTTTGCGTGTTTTAGAGGTCAAGAGCTATGATATGATAAAAGATATCTACTCATTGCTCTGTCTATGTCTATGTCTCTGTCCATATGTGTTCAATTTTTTTTTAATCTTCATTGGTCTAAGTTTATCCTCATTGAGTTTATCTATGCCTCACCTGCTAGTGAGATTCCCCTTGTGCATAAAAATTTGTGCTTATTAGAAAAATTCCACTTAGTATGAATGAATTAAAACAAGTTTGAGAATGTGTTACTATTCACACATGAATAGTAGTGATAGACTATGAATAATTGTCTTAGTTCTTTCAATTCTTTATGGTTTCTCTGGCATTCTTCACTATACATCATGTTCCCACACCCCTTAACAAATTGAGGTTAAAGAAAAGTCGGTACCTCATTGAAATAACTAGGACATTTATAATCCACGGTAACATTCTCATCATTTTTATGGGAGGTTGTCTTTACTGTTTGTTACCTAATTAATCTAATGTCATCCTCTATCCTTAAGACCAAAGCAATCCACTATGTGTTGTTTCCACGACAAGGTTTGCATTCCTTCACGCCTCATGTCTTTCGGTCTACATGTTTTGTTAATAACCTTAGTCCTGGTCTAAATAAACTTTATCCTCAATTCTATAAGTGTGTCTTTTTTAGTCACACTCGATCTTAAAAAAGTTTAAATGTTACTCTCGCTTTTCACCGTTACCATAATTCAGATTTTCGGATGATATTACATTCCTTGAGTTTGTCTTATAATTTTGGTCCATCTCATCCACTTTTGAGTATGAGTTTGTGTCCAACACCTCGTTGCCACCACCTCTTTTGTGGGTGTACTAACGTCGACAAATTCCCTCATTTCTACCATTACCAGCTAGCGACAAACTCACCGACTCATCCGGATCCAACTCATTCATCCTCTTCATCCCCACAACCACAAGCTAACCTTCCTGTTGCACGTAAGAAATATACACATTCAATTCGTAATCCTTCTCCTCACGATGTTTCCTTGATCTATAATCATTTATCTTTTTTTTAATTATACTTGTTTCTCTTCCATGGCCTTTATGTCTATTTCTAAAACTATAGGTAGTGGTATTTGAGACATCGTTCCTCTTCCTCTATAGGTAGTGGTATTTGAGACATCGTTCCTCTTCCTCTAGGGAAGTCCGCTGGTGGTTGTAGGTAGGTTTTTCATTGTGAAAGTTGGTCCTGACGACAAAGTTGACAAACTCAATGCTCGTTTAGTTGACAAATGGTACATCCAGATATTTGACTTGGATTATGGTGACACGTTCTCTTCACCGAGACAAAGAATAGAAAAATCACATGATAAGTCTTCAAGCTACACGACGAAATTCAAAGCCTATAACGATGATGCATGGTACTCGGTGACAAATGAAAAATATTTTTATATGTTTCAGCGATCAAAACTATTCAGCTCTATCTACCACTGAAATATTGCATGTACTAAGGCGATAGTGGGGAGACAGTCGCGACACGATAGTGGAGCAGTGACATCGGCAGTGCGGCGGCAGGCAGTGCGACATCGCGACAGAGGGGTGGCAATGCAGCGGCACTGGCTACGCGACAGTGGAGACGCGGTCTCGCAGTGGATCAGATGAAAGATTCAGAGGCGTCGTACAAGGGAGGAGTAAGAGGCCGAGAGAGAGAGACAGTGAGGATGGTGGAGGATGAGGGAGAGACCAAGGGTGAGGGTAAGGGCGGCGTAGCAG
This sequence comes from Acmispon strigosus, assembly GCA_030819835.1. NCBI lineage: Eukaryota > Viridiplantae > Streptophyta > Magnoliopsida > Fabales > Fabaceae > Acmispon > Acmispon strigosus. The sequence continues at coordinate 67,197,725 of JAUAMA010000003.1, read as the reverse complement.
AGGGAGATGGTAAGGGTGAGAGTGGTGGTGGTGGAGAAGGAGGAGGGATGGACCAAGGGTGAGGGTAAGGGCGGCGTTGCTAGAGCGAGAAGGTAAGGGTGAGGGTGGTGGTGGTGGAGGAGGAGGAGGGAAGGACCAAGGGTGAGGGTAAGGGCGGTGTCACTGGAGGGAGAAGGTAAGGGTGAGGGTGGTGGTGGTGGTGAAGGAGGAGGAGGAGGAGGGATGGGCCGACATTGAGGGTGGAAAAGGAAGGAGAGGGGCAAAGGGAGAAGAGTAGGGTGACGATGGCGGAAGAGGAGGGAGGGAATGACAAGGGAGAGAATGAGTGTTTGGATTTGAAGAATGAGGGAGAGAATAGACTTATATTGAAGATAGTGCGGAGAAATCAATGAAACTTAGCATTGGTCTTGCAACGGCTAACCCTCAAGCCCTGCAAAATGGGTTGTACCCTGACACATTACAGCTGACATTAAGTTGGTCATTGATCTTAGCATCCGCCTGAGCTGACGCCAATTAGTAAAGAGCTGACTCTACTTGATGTTAGTTCAGTCAACGCTACATTAAAATGAGTCGTATTTTTTGTTAAGTTTGACGTCGGCTTACCTGATACTAACAAGTAACGTGACCAAAAAGCAACTTCTTACAGCTTTCTTGTGTGGAATATATATAAAGTAAAGAATATGTTATCGTTAAACTATGGGAGAGAATGGTAAAAGAAGGAGGAGTAACTGACATTATTTTACTGCTTACTTTCCACGAAGAATGCTAATACCAATATCGTACTGATACAATGGAAAGGAATTGCGCATATGTAAATGAAAACATGATAAAATGAAATCAAAATTTAAAAACATCTCCCAAATTGCCGTGCACGAATTTTATATATGATACATGCACATCACACCCTAAATTTTAATAAGATAGTTATATCATATCAGGTACATTTCAATTTTACAATCATAAGATAAGATGCATTGAAGATCAATTAGGCTTTTGAATCTTATCTTATCTTATATATGGTACAAATTAATATCACGGCACGCAGATTTTGCTACAAGAGGACAAAGCTCATAATATTCAACACTTACCACACAGATTTCCCATTACGGAAAATCAAAGAAAATGTTCAACATCAATTCATAATAGATTTTCCATTACGGACTGCATCAGTTAAGAGTTCATACTATATTTACATCCACATACATACTAATTAGTCTCATAATTAATAAAACTAAACCATTTTATTATGATCTTTTTAGCTACTTCAAAGGAAATTTAGACATGAACATTCATGGTGATGATGAGTTAACAAGAGTAGGCTACTTCATCGTATTGATTGTGTTCCTACTTATTCTATCCTTTTTTCTTACCTTTGCTTCTTACCTCTGCACTACTCCTCGTCCGGTTTCTTCGACTCCGTCGGAGCCTGGTCGTGATCACACTGCCACTGCCACCGCCACCAACCAGATCACAGCAATCACTGTGGAACCGGATCAGCCACGCTTGGATGAGAGTACTACTACTACTCCTGCAACAGTGTGTATAAGATACCCAAGTAGTACACTCCTTTTCTCCAAAGGCAATGAGAAACTGTGTCGTAGTGGCAGTTCAAGTTGTTGTTGCTGTTCCATATGCTTGATGGATTACAAAGAATCTGATTTGTTGAGAGTGCTACGTGACTGTGGTCATTTCTTCCATGTCACGTGTATTGATCCTTGGTTGAGGATGAATTTGTCCTGCCCTGTTTGTAGGAGTACACCAATTATAACTCGCATGTGCGTCGAGCCCGAAACATTTGCATCCTGATAGGACTTGGTGTCCTCATAAGAGTTTTTTTTTCTTCTCCATATTACATAGAATTAAATATGTAATACTTGAACCATTCAATCTTGCTGAAAGCTAAGTAAAGTAAAATTTACGTATATTGTAGTTTGAATTATCAACGGATTTACCGATGAATTTACAAATTTGGCTCTCAATAACCTATATATACATTTTCACAAGGCTGACAAGTTTTATGTGAGAGTTATTGCTTTGTTGTGAGTTTCTTATTAAGTAACTAAAATGCAGGTCCCTAATTGTCACCTACCCACAAAAATATAGACATGTTCATATATTACCATATTCAAAGACCTATCCGTTTTAGGCTTTTAACGCATATTTGAAAAATCACAGTAAGAACAAAATCATGACAGACAATCACAAAAGCCAAGAGAAGTTCTTTCTGCCTATGGTGATTTTGGGTTCGCCGTGGTCTATCACCGTATATTCAACATGCAATACATTTCCAAATAATGAGAAACATATGTCTAAATAGAGAAGCAACAGAAAAAAAAACAGAGAAGCAATATGAAGGAATCTAATCCATACACCAGATCATAAAAAGTCTCCTCAAATATTAGAAAAGCAAGCAACAATTAAAACCAAAGCAAATATCCCATAACAAAACTACATTACTGAATGAGAATTGCAATTTAAATAAAACCAAATCCCAACAAAAAAAAAAATCACTACAGAATCAAATCTAACCAAATGCACCCTGCATATATATTAAGCCCTCCCTACACCACCCAAAATCCAAAGACAGTAACTAGCAAAGATGAGAATCCCCTCTTGAAACTTGTCCCACATTCCAATGCCACTGCATTAGACCTCCCCCCTTGATGAGTAGAAGCTGGCACAGGAGAGTTCCCACCATTGCCTCCTGCAGGAGTAGATGCTGGAGGTTTAATCATGCCATGTGGTGGTGGTGATAACTGTGGAGAGATTGCTGGTACTTGTGAAATTGATGGTGATGGTGTTGGAGGGTTTTGTGGGGAATTTTCATGGACAGAAATGCTTATCCTCTGGCCTATAAAACAGTAGTTCGCAATGCTGCATGTGAAGAAGTACACACCTTTCTCCTTCAATGGAATGATCACTGGGCTACTATTGAATACCCTCACAGGTTCAAGTGATGTGCAATGCTCATACTCTGACTGTGATACCTGGATCAGGTTGTAGAATTTCTCATCGAAGTTGAATTCTGGCTTGTTCACAATTCAAAAGTCACCAGACTTGCATTTGTTAGCAATAAAAGTATAGTGCACATGTTTCGTAAATACAAGCTATCACTAGAATGATTGAGGTCAAAGAAAACTAAAAATACAAGTAGCAAAACAAACAAGTTAATATTGAGTTCATAAAATTACAGATCCTTAACTTAGTCACCAAAATTTTATTTATGTATCGTTAACAAATCTGAATAATAATATCCCACAAATTTGGTTTTTGATTGAGGACAATGACATATGATGATCCATATGTGACCGCACTTAGCGGGATAATGATTTTGTTGTTACTGTTGTTGTTGTTTTATCATTAACATATCAAAATTCATGCGTTCAAGTGGCCAAATTAACATGTTATGATCAAATTAATTAATCTTTCCCTAGTAAAAATAATTTTGAAAAGATTTCTTGTTGTCATTTTTTAAATTAAAATATAGATTTTTAGAAGGGTGACCAATATATCATTTATGCTTGTTAACAAAATGATGTCTATCTCACATTTCAAGCAGTCAAATGACATGCATAAAACTAGTATGAATGTAATTTTGAACAGTTTTCTATTAACTACTTACCTCTTGATATACTCTTGATGAAGCTAGAAGATTCAAAGATACAATTGTTTTTGTAGAATTAGTTTTAACCATGAGAAACTGGAGATCTTATGGAAAATGAAATCTCTTATTATGTTCCAAGCTAACATTAATATATCAAAGCTAAAATAAAACTGAAATTCCTCAAAATTTAAGAATATTGCTCGGATTTTACCTAGAGAATCGCCTGTTCTCATGAAATGGGAGTGTGACCAATTACTGTAGTATGTTGGATATGGTGGAATGACCCAACCAGCTGAATCCCCCACTGTGAATGTTGTAGCAGAACAGTGATGACAGAATGTTAAAAACAATGCTAAAAATGAGAGAGCAAATAGATTTTGTTGCTGCAACATGTTGAGCTTTTGAGCAGGGAGACAGAGAGAATGCAAGGTAAAAACTGAGATAGGGTTAAAATGGAGGTATGCAAATTAAACCAAAGAGATGAAACGGTAAATTAAAGATGAGAGGTGAATACTAATTACTATTTATCAAGAATTTTGACGTTATAGAGAGAAAATGACTCAAAACTGTGAGAATTAAAAGTGATATAATGTTGCATATGGAAGTTTCCTTTCATTAGTAGAGGCAAAAACAAGAACAATAATCTGTACAATTTTATGGTATTTGATTATGAATTTTTGACAAATATTAATTAAATTTGGAGTTATGAATGTGCTAAGTTTTAGGATCACACATTAAAATTGGAGTAATAAAACGGTGACAACACATTTGGTAATATACAAGTTTAAGAGACTACAAAGATTATCATATTCTGAAGTCATACAGTAAGCTTTTATTTGTGGGAGTTCAGAAAAAAATAATTAATTAGGCCTAGATTTTATAGCTATTGAATCAAGGGTGGATGGATTGCCGTAAATTTTGTCACAAATTTTCTTATGGTAAATGCTGATCCACATCTGTTTCAATAGCATAAGGAGTGAAAGTTGTGAAGTATCTCATTTTCTTAAGATATTTTACTACAGCATATTGCTGAAGTGGTACTCTCGCTTCAAGTATTAGTGTTGCCTTGATTGTGTTACACTATATTGGTTAGGAAAATATTGTGTTACACTATATTTTACACATTCGTGCAAACATCCAACCGACACCCTGACAATTTGTATTGCTTCTCACATTATAATCATCTTATTAATGTCTTGAAAGTAGAGGCATTGAAAAAACACACTGAATCTAAAATTTGAACAACTTTAGATTGATCCAATAACCAGCACAAACAGCTAATGCAATAGCACTTGCAAAAGAATTTTAAGGAATGACCCTTACTCAAAAGGGAAAAAAAGAAAAACAGAACCCAGTTTCCCACATACTAAATTACATACAAATTCTATTAAGGTAGATAGAACCCAAAGGTATGTATGAACTTATATTTTTCAGCTCCTAGCAGCAATAGGGACAAACAATCAATCCATTTTCATTACACTGAGGGCATTGAGTGCTCTCTTTCTCTTCCTTTTCTGCAATGATTTTGTGGCTACCATTACACTTGAAGCACAGCACAAACCTCACCCCACCACAAGCATCACAAGGACCATCAAAGTAATCCATTGGAACCCCTTCAAAGAGTTTCTTCAGCTTTCCCTGTTCATGCAAAGTCACAACTTCTTCAGCTCCACCTATGTACCTTCCTTTAACAAAGAGCCTAGGAGGCAATGTTTTCCCATCCAAAATGCTCCATAACTCATCCCTGAACCCCTTGTCCATTGATATGTCCCTCTCAAAATACAGAACCTTGAAACTCTGCAGAAGGAAACGGATTTTGCTGCAGTCTTCAAATGTTTTTCTGATTCCCCTGAGCGTTGTTGTGTAGAAAATCACAGTGGTTTCACCCCCTGGTGGACACTTCTCTTCAAAGAACATCAAAGGATCCTCATTATCCCCATCATCCTCATTCAGTGAGTGCTCTTCTTCTTCAACTTTGGCTCTCCTCTGTTCTTCTTCTGTGACTTTAGCATGTTCCTTCACCGCTTGCTCGAACGCAGCAAGTAGATTAGGATCGAAGAGGCTGCCGGAGTTCAAGTCCGGTCGCCGGAACGATGAAATGTCAATTTCAGACGGAGGAGTTTTCCTTTTGCATAGTAGTGGTCTTTTTTCTTTCAAAATTCCACCACTACCACCACTACTCTGTTTTGACTCTGTTTCTTCTCTGACCCTGTTCAGTGAAACCATACCTTCGGATTTCAGTGAACATGGCCCTATGTTCTCTTTGTTGTCATTGTAATCATCCAAATCCATGTCCTCTTCTTCTTCTTCTTCTTCTTCTTCTTCTTCTTCTTCGAGGTCTCTCATGAGCTCTGACACGTCAATGACCTCGGCATCCTCCTGCTCCTGCACCTTTTCGCAGCTCTGGGCAGTTTTCTTGGGCTGATTTTCTCGGGAAACAAACGGGGTTGGTAGATTGAAAGATGGAATCTTTGTGAGAAAATCAGCATACCCATCTGAGGCTTTCAAATGAAGAACACGATCCGGCTTCAGAGACGAGATTTGTTTGATTGATTTGAGCTTCTTCAACAACTTTCCTTTCACTCCCTTCATATTTTTTTTCTCTTTTCCAATAGAGTAATCTGCTAAAGAAACAAAATTGAAAATTGAAAATTGAAAACTGAAATGGGTTTATTTGCCTAAAATGGGTTAAAGGGTATGAAAAAGGAGATTATGATCTTCTTCTTCTTCTTGGATTACTCAGACAGAGAGAGAGAGGGAATGAGTGAGTGACAGGACAGAGCTCCAACGGCTATAAAATTTGCTGGATAATGCGTTTTAAAATTGGAAGCTTTCTGTGAGTTGGATGAACAGAAGTGATTTTAAGTCAACGACAAAATGGGTCATTGAAAACGTTTTGCCAAGTGAATCAACAGATCAGCTTTTTTTATGAATAATATAAATTTGTAATTTTGTTTTTGTTTTTTTTGGGGAAGAGAAAGTTTGGGTTAACGTTCTTGTTCTTGAGGGGCCTACCGTTTCCAAAAGGATATGCATGCATGATTCCCTTTTTTTGTTTTTTTTTCTTTATATTTTGAGGTTCCTTTTTCTCGTGTGATCAAGTAGCTTTCGTTCCATCAACAAATTCTAACATAATTACTAGATAGCTAGATTTTTTAAGGGTTCAAAATTTGATTTTTGAGCGATGTGTATAAAAAATGATTTGTTGAAAAGACCTATAATCACTTAATGTAATCTATGAATATTAAGGACCGATGTAATTAGTTTCATAGTTGTCGATTGTTGGGATACCTTCGGTGCAGCTAAAAAGTACCTTTCATTTTAGGTATCACACTCAAACTCGGTTCCTTCTATTTCTCTAACCCAATTCTGACTTTGACGGGAAAAACCCACTTTGATTGAATTTAGAAAAAAAATATTTAACTTGAAAAGAAGTAGGGATGAGGATGTGTTTAATGATGTACTCACAATTAGACTTGAAAAATGGCCCATCCAGGACTCCTCTCTGGTTAAACATGTGGCGTGCTTAGTCAGCCACACGTTAGGTGTAATCAATAGAATTCCCCAACCTTATCTCCCTCATAAATGCAAATTCATGATTCCTGCCCCACCCCATGTAATCTTGTGATTCCCTGCATTAGACATTGGTTGTAATTGAGTCGAGCCTTGACTACATAAGAGGCCGCCCAAACTTTGTAATAGATGTTCATTTTTAGGGTTGTAAGGCAAAACAATATATTAATGGGTTACTAAGCCTTGTCTTATAGTCTTTTTGTGTAACTCATAATTTTCTAAAAATATGATTTAAATCTTAAAAAATTTCATGCTTTTAAATTCCTAACGTCTACATGTCTAAATATATATATATATAAAAGTTAACAAAATTAAATAAAAAATATTAAAAAGTAAGGAGGACATGGGTTCCTCAAAACCGACGGTCATAGGATTGAGTTTCATATTTTCATTTTCGCTCTCAAATCTACCCCGAAGCAGCACATGGGGCGGGGAGAGCTAGATCGCCTCCGACCCGCCCCATTGCCATTCCTACTACTTTGTTTGGTATAGAAGAAAATAAGAAGAGAGAGACATCTAAGAGAGAAGGGAGGTTGGGCAATCCGATTTGGTTGTCAAGTAGGAGGAGAGGAAGAGTAAATATTTTGTGGGATCCATAATATTTTAATTTTCTCATTTTGAGAAGAAATAATGGGCAGTGTGTTGCCTAGTTTTAATTTACATTAACACTCTTTACCATCTTTAGTTTATCCATCTTATTTTAATTTTTATTATTTTTATGGGTAAATTTGTTATTTATATAAGAGTAATTTTCTCTCTTTCTTTTTTCTATTCTACCAAACAAATAGAGAGAATCTGCCTTTCTCCTTCTCATCTCTTTATTCTCTATTTCTATTATTTATACCAAATTAAATACTTATAAAATCTACTTTTTTTTTCTCACAACTTTCTCTCTACTCATATTCTATCTTCTCATTTTCTCCTTTAAACCAAACAAAGCCGTAAGCTCAATATTTTCATATGAGGTAGATTCATTCATTGTCTTCTTCCTCTTATATGTGATACTTTCTTGGGTAGCGCTAGGAGCTATGTCAAGCGTATCATGTTTGTGTTGCTAAGCCTTGGTTCCCTCTGCAATCAAGCCTTTATCTAAAATAACTTGAAGCTCGTCAGCAATTCTATGAAACTTTCCTTGATAAACACATAATATAATAATGAGGGATGTGAAATAAAACATTCTATATTGTGACTTGAATATAAATAAACTAACTTGGGCTAACATCAACATCAAATCCTACTTTCAATCCTCAAGTGGTATGAGGTCGGATATATGATATCTCTTTTTAACTCTTTTTTTATTTTCCCTCCATAACTTGGATGAATATTCAGATTTAAGTTTGTGAGTTTAGAAAAAAACTCTCTCCAAGTTCCCTATAGATAAAAACCTAGAGAATTATCAAGAATGAGACTCTTGTGACTTCTCTTCCTTTGAAGATTATTAAGGATAATTACTTATGGCTATTCTCATTCAAGGCTTATCAAACATGGATACCTTATGCTAGTTGAGCATGGATCCTTATTACTACCAATAAATTTCTGGAACATACAAACCATCATATAAAAACACACTTCCAGAAAATTATTTCTGAAATTTTGGAAAGCTACTACCGAAAACTAGTTTTTGTAGGTTATACATAGCTATATTGTTTGGACTTTCATCATTTAATTTCGAAAACCGAAAGATTTCGGGTGTGTGTTGGATTAGCGTTAGCAGAATTGAGTTTGGTCAAAATTGAATCTTCTAAACGTGAGGTTAAGTAATGCGACTTATGTTTGGATACAAGTAGCATAAACGTGATTCCTGTAAGAGAATTTTGTTTGGATGTCTTTGATTAGAATTGCTTTTGGATGTGTAATGACTAAAATGGGTATCTATATTATAATGAATATACGAATTTGTTTATAAAATCAATTTCACTGATATATTATAATACAAGCCTTAAGATGAGGACCACGTAGCAGTAAATAAAGATCTAGTTCTAAAACAAAGAGTGTGGTGTTGCTTTGGGATGTAGCCACGTATGATTGTGTGTTCTTGTTCCTTTGCCTTTGTCTGTCTGGAGTACTTTGACCATAATTGTTTGAGCTCCATGGAGCAAGTCCAAACTCGATTCTGCTGGACGTAGAAGCTACCTGGAGTAGCGTCTCATGGACTCAATTCTGGAGATTGAAACTCAGTTTTGAAAATGAAACCAAACATCTTTTTTTAAGATTAGATCCACATTTAGCCCAATAAACATGATTCTGTATGTATCCAACGTGTTACCAAACACGTACTTCATACACTAAATTTCACATTCGGAGTGTCATTAAGAGTGTAGTCTAGTGGGAAGAAGACATGATGGATTGTTTGAGTGGTGGCGGTGGTGTCTGGTCAGATGAAGGTGGTGTCTGGTGGGAGAGAAAAAAATGTGATGAAGAAATAAGAATAAATGAGGGAACGAAGAGAGAGTAGTGTGCGGAAGTGAGGGAAGGAATGAGAAGAGATTTGCACTTTGTTTGTTTGTCATGATTTTTGAATGAAAGAAAAGCGAGGGAAAGGAAAAGCATGGAAAATGATACACATGACTATTTGGATAGTCAGGAGAATAGATGGAAAATTGAAAAAATCGGGTGGGACCCGCTCTTCCCAAAATTCCACGCCCATGTGCGAGGAAAATGATAATTTGTGATTTTATTCCAAGTTTATCCTCTAAATTAAATTAGATCGATGTAGTGATTTAGCACTTCGGCTCTTAAACAAGTGGTTGAGAGTTCGAATTCCAACCCTTGCAAATGAAAAAAAAAAATCATTAGTCACTTTCCTACCACTTAGTGCGTTGAAATGTGACAAATGATTATTCTCACAAGTCACGACCATTTATAAGCATACCTATTTAGCACAATTTAGCACATTTCATTATATTTATGTTTCATTATATTTTAGTACTAACATAATAGAAATAAATAAATATGTTAAATAACTTCCTAAAGATGAAAAATCCAATCAGCAATATTTAACAAAACAATTTTTTTAATAATATAGGAATGAAATAATTTCAATACAATACTTTAAAGGTAAATATTAAGTTATATACTTTTTAATTTTTTTTGGAAAATACCTTAATTTATTATGGATTTAAAAACTGAGATATAAATTATTTTTAAAGATTTAAATAAAAAAGTTAAAGTAATAATTATGTAAATACTACTTTCATTTTTCCTTTTATTATTTCTTCTTTTCTCTCAAACAACTTAAAAATCATCTAATTTTTCCTTCATATTTCTTTCTTTTGTATTATCATTTTTTATATTCTTTCATCTCATTTTTCACATTTACATCCAAACAAAACATTAAATCAGAGGTGTGTGGTGTTAGATGTGCTTTAGAAAATTTAGATGAGACCTTTAGTGCCAAAATCAATTGGAAATTGTTTGGGGCGGAGACACCCAAAACGAGAAATGAAAAAAAAAATTATATTAATGAAATATTATAAAAAGTGAGAGAAGTGCAGTATAATGGTATATAAATCATAACTAAGCAATTTCCCAAAAATACCAAATCACATCTTTAAAAAACTTTTTGTCAATTAATCAGGTAAGAACAAAACATAAAAAAAAACTTTATAGCATGCTGCAAACAACATCCATAAATTGGAAGCTGCAATTCATGCATGGAACACCATTAAAAACCTTCACACTCAGGGTTCCAAGTTAATCTTGTTTTAGTTTTACCATAACCATCATAACAGCACTCAGAAATCTGTGTTCACTGTTCAAGTTCCATGTGGCAGTGAGGCCATTAAGCTAGGAGTGAGTGAGTGAGTGAGTAGTATCCATTCCCCTCTATTCTATTCAATTCAATTTTTCCAAAATCAATGAGTTTTCGTCTCCAACTCCAAAGCACTGTCATCAACACCTTTCGCCCACGTCACTTTCCCCGCTTTTCCCATTACACCTCAACAACAAGGTTCATTTTTCTTCACACCCCACTTTTTTTTTCCTCCTCATTTTGTTATTTTTTCGTCCCCTCTCCTTATAATACTGGTAAAGTTTGTATCTTTTTGTTGTTTTGTGGATTATTCTTACGCTTTTCTTTAAAGGGTATTGTCATTTTGTAGTTTTAGTTGTGGGAATTTGGAAATGGAGGATATGAAAGTAGCTTCAGAATTATCGGTGGGTGATCCTGTTTTGCTGGACAACAAAATTGCTGCAATTCGTTTAGGCGGTCCCCAGAAGCTTCAGGTTTCTGCACGCATTTGATTGAGAATAAGTTTCATGATTTTGTATGTGGCAATTGAATTGGGTCATTGTAGTGGCATGAACAATAATGGATACCATTCGAAATATGATTTTCCCCCCCCAGATTTTCCCATCACAGTTGATTTTTATTTCGATAGTTGTATTAACAGATTCATTGTGCCAGGTGATTGTTGATTTTGATGCTACATTAACCAAGTTTTGGGTTAATGGAACTCGTGGCCAAAGTAAGTTCCCTAATATTTTGCTTTTACCTTTTGCTCCCTTTTAAGGAGGAAAAAATGTCATTTGAAATTCTGCTATGTATTGTATCTAATAGAATCATTTGTAGCCAGTCATGGCCTTTTGCAGCAGGGTAATCCAGAATATGATGCCAAAAGGCAGCAGTTATATGAATATTACCATCCATTAGAATTTTCGCCGACTATAGGACTTGAAGAGAAAACAAAGCTCATGGAAGAGTGGTATGAGTGACTCAGTTTCTCAATGTTGGAGATAGAGGTCCTAAGTTAAATAGTGACACTAATTCTTACTGCTGGAATTTGAAACTTGGTGTATCAGGTGGGGAAAAACGCATGGTCTTCTTATTGAGGGAGGACTTACTTATGAATCGATAAGACAGTCGGTTGCTAATGCCAACATAGCTTTCAGGGAAGGTGTTTCTGAGTTTTTTGAGTTTTTGGAGGTATATTTCCACTCTTCTTTGGAAAATATAAGTTCTTATATCTTGAAATGAGCCTTCCATAACCGATGAATCTATGATAGAATACCGCTATTCAGTACGATCATCGGAAACAAGAAATTTTACGAAGTTAAAATGTGTCCAATCAAATGTTTGTAGCCAATCATAGTGGGCCAGGGTGATAATAAATTTAGAAAACAAAAACATTTCTATAACTATTCTTGCGTTTCGTTGCTGATGGCTTCGTACCATCTAGTGTTTTCCTTTATGAAATGTAATGTAGGTTTGTGAAAATTCAATAGCTGACATTGGTTCCGCTTCCGCTTCCGCTTTTTTATTTTATAATTTTCAGGAAAGAGACATTCCTGTGTTAATATTCTCAGCTGGGCTTGCCGATATCATTGAAGAGGTCTGAAAAGTCAATTTTGTTTTATGACTTAACATTGCTCTTAACTTTTCTCTTTGTTGTTCTCTGTGCCTCAACTGCAGTATGTTGCTTTTGGTGATAATAACAGGTTCTAAGGCAGAAACTTCACAGATCCTTCAAAAATGTGAAGATAGTATCCAACAGGATGGTATTTGATGATGATGGCCGCCTTGTATCTTTTAAAGGTGATTCTATGTTGCCTACATTCATTAATTACATAAAATATTGAATTTATTTGTTTCTGTTTAAACCTTGGTGAGGTAGTCAGGTAAAATTGTAAAACAATGTGGCAAAATATACGGTGCCTTTCACTATGACTTCCTAATAAACAAGGAGCTCAGTGGATGAAATATCGATTAGGGTTCGGTGCAAAGTGTTTAAAACATGCAAGGTTTCTTGCATACTTTGATAAAGGTTCCTTGCCTGGGAGAACAGACAGCTAAAGAATTTATCTTGTGTCAGTGCCTTAATATGTGCAATATTATTGACAGGGTATACATTTTGAAACAACAGAAAACTAGGGTCAGCTAATGGATTTTTGCATGGAAGGTTGCTCAAATAGAAACCACTTTCTTGAATGTGAACAAGATATCACCCTCGTTAATACCAATCTCAGCTAAAGATTGGAAAGCAAACTCGAACCTATTAGAAATCTCTTGATTCCCCAATACTAGAAGCTTTTGATACATGTATAGGTCTTTTGCAGGGTAGTAAATAATATTCTGGAATCTCTAACTCTAGATATTCTCATTGTAACACACCAATGATACTACTAATTACCAATGGGGCCTGAGATATGCACGAAAACAGACTCAAATGTTAGTTGGGTTGACATTTACCATTAATAAGTTCTATATTCACTTAATTGAATAATGTAATGCTCTTGCAAGTTGCAACTAACTGGTGAATTTATTTTTGGTGTAAAAAAATCTATCTTCTGCAAATCGAACCCTCATTCACAGAGTTTGACCAGGAATTCAGCTACAGTAACCTGAAACATTCTCAGTCTCGGAACATTCTCTTTTTTTCCTTCAACATTTTTTTCAATGCTTTACCGTACTGGACTCAAAAACTAAAATATAACTGCAACCCTGTAAAGTGTAAATTGGTATTGACCTTCAAGTATAGCTGTGATTTTGCAGCTTATGGCTGAGTTAGAAAGCAAAATCTCGCATTCCTGTGCTTTTTGTTAATTAGAATTACAGCTTTTTGGATAGAATATAATTTTTCTTTAGGGCTTTAAAAACTTTTACTAGATAAAATTAGTTCTTACTTTTTACTTGTAAAATTCAATTACAGGAAAACTGATTCATAGCTTAAATAAAAATGAGCATGCTCTTGATATGGCTGCACCTGTTCATGAGCAATTGGGTAATATGGATGATCCAACTGATGACAATGCATTAGTCAAGAAGAGAACCAATGTTCTCCTTCTCGGTGATCACGTTGGAGACTTGGGAATGTCTGATGGCTTGAATTATGAGACTCGAATTTCTGTAGGATTCTTGTAAGTTAAATATTTGCTTTTCCAAATTTCATATATTCTGATTGCTGAAATAACACATGATTTATGAATGTGACTTGATCCCTGCTACATTTGTTTTGATGTTCTGAATAGCTGTTGCCATGCCCTAGATAAAAGCAGCTAGCCACTTGTGGTTTTTTAGTTTATTGGATGTAGAGCGGTGCCTGCTGTAAGAGTTCTTCATTTTTATCTTCTGCTTCTTGAGCAAAGTTCAATACAATGCAAAACGTCTTTTGTGTTGATTATTTTGTTCGATGTGTTTCACATTGTGCCTTGTTTAATGAGGCTAAGTTATCCTATTTCTCTTGGTAGAAGAGGAGTTGCCATTTCTATCACCAGTTGTATATCACCTGTTTCCAATTTATACTGTAATGTACTCCCTCCGTCCCAAATTATAAGACCCTTTAGAGACAAACTTGGTGTCCCAAATTATAAGACCCCTTCTAGATTTTAGAAAAAAAAAAACTTTTCTTTTTTTACCCCTTGCATTAATTATATTTTAAATTCCAAAACTTTAATTACCACCTCTACTAATTACTTCTTTCATATTCCCAACCAACTTTTGGTATATCCAATACTTCCATTAACAATTTCCAGATTTTTTTTAAATAGGGGCATATTTGGAAGATTTGTATAAAAAATAACAAAACCAACATATTAATTAGCTTATTACATGTTTTCTTAATAGGCGTGATTGTCTGAAAAAGACCCTATAATTTGGGACGGAGGGAGTATATAATATAAACTGTATTCAAGTATGTTGTATGAAACATGAACAAAGTTCCACAGGAAAAAAGTGGTGCTGCATTCCCCTTAAAGTTTGGGTATTCTGCTCTCCATGGAATTGGATGCACACCATTTTGCAATCTCATATTTGTTCTTTTTCGTCTGAAATCTTCATCTCTGAAGTAGGTTAATGTTTAACAATTATTTCCCACTTCGAGCCTTTCCTTTTCAAAATGTACCTTAGATTTAGCATGAACTGTTCTGCATAACATTAGTTTTAAAGACAATTGTATGGTGATTATTTTGATAATCTTCTATCACTTCATCTTAAATTTATAGTTTCCTGAAAAAGTCTTGATTAGAATTGCTCTTTCGCCATAAATATTTAGTGCTTTACATTGTTGTAGGAACCACAGTATTGAGAACTCACTTAGCTGCTATCGAGAAGCTTTTGATGTTGTTTTACTGGTAAGTGGATTGAGTGGATGGTAAAATATCTTTAGATTCCTGGTTCCTTCCAATTTGTGTTAGAAAGTCTCCATTATCATTGACCTCTATAATTGTCTTTGCAATAGTGAGGATCAACATCATATTAAACTAGATTAATACATAGATACATCTCAGTATATCATTTGATTTTAGATGACTTATGTTTACTCTCACAATGGTGTTTGATTTTCATAGTTGATAGTATATAACTGACTTTATATTTCTAAAAAATAGTGTTGAATTGTAACTTGCAAATTATTTCATGCAGAACGATGCACCTATGTGGGGAGTCATCAAACTGGCCTCTAATCTGTGTTCAAGTGGGAAGTGATTATTTCCAGCAATCACATATTCTTAGCTGGTGATTAGTTAGGCTAGGCCATAGTTAATTTCCTAAGTATGTTTAAAAGTTGAACTGTAATCTCTACATGGCACACAAACTACATTTTCTGTTATTCAAGGTTCATTTCAGTCTCTATGCCATGCGTCAGCTTTTGTGTACATAAACATTGAATATTGTTCGTATTCACCTGAGACTATCTATAGAATTTAATTTACAAGTACTTTATAATAAGCACAGGCAGTATTTATTTGAAGCTGTTATGAGTATTTGAAATAATTTGTCTACACTGAGCCGAAAAAGTAATTCAAGTTCACAGAAATAGTTCAATTACTAGCCTTGTCTTGTAAACTTTTATTATCTTCCTTGATACAAAAATTAAATAATTAGTCACATACATAAAATGAAATGGGATCTATACATTTAGTTTTAAGATCCGAAAGTCCTTAACATAATCAAGAACATTCTTGATCAGAAAACTAGGATATGAAAATTCAAAAAACTGGATCTTCATCCCAGGTTAAGCAATTCAAACGGGTTTCTAATGCTAGTTTGTCAAAACCAAACTCAAAAGTGGAAAATATTTGTTATGAATCATAAGTTTTTGAGATAGTTGGTTCAAGGAGAGAACAAAAACTGATTAGAACAAAAAGGTCAAATTGTGCATATGATACATACCTTTCCACAAGTGTATTCATCAGAAGAGCTTAGCGCCCTCCGATCATAATCAATATCATCTCCACCCTCTTCTCCTTAATGTTTTTTCAGAAGTAGCTCCCCTTTCATCTTGGAAGATCTATCTAAAGTGCACCTTCCTTTTCCTCCAAGAAAGGATTCATTATTTTGAAATGTGATACTCCATCTTATCACATGCATTATAATCCTCAACAATTGCATCCCCTAAATAGGATTTTTGGCTGCCATTGTAGACCCAGAATTCATCTTTACCATTCAAAGTTGAACTTGTATAAGGTGGCTGTCCTACATTGTTTCCAGAGGCCAGTGTCTCATAACCTCTTTCAAACAGGTCAAAAGTATGTTTTAGTCCCAGTAGAATTATCTACATTTAGTTTTAGTCTCATATGTTTAAAATGCCACATTTTGGTTCCACATTATTTGGCTTCTCTTTTTATTAATGCACATAAAAAGCTTCTAGGAACATGACTTATAGGAGTAATAAACTCACAATATTGGAGACTGGACACAGCTTCCCATGGATATATAAAACATGTTCTCCTTGTACCCAGTAAAGGCACACACATTCCTAAACTCCTGGTTCCATTCAACTACCCCTGCACCACCAAGACCAACTTCTCTGGTGAAATTTCTCTTCAGGGAGCGCCTCAATGAGCCCAAAGCCACACTTCCCTGCCCTTTCCACTTAATCTCAACCACCAAGGATCTCACCTCCTCTAACCTTCAAGCCTCTGAACAACCACAACTGCTTCAAATTTCTTGGAAGAGAGAGGTGGCCATGGAGGCCATCTCATCATCTTCACCACCATTGGCTGAAAATAAGAACCTTCAACTCAAGACCCACAAAAGGCAATGACACTGTCGGGGTGGAAATTTCAAAAAGATTGATTTTTGGAATTGTATGAACCAAAAAGTTTGTATCTTTTGAAGAAAATTGGTATGGGTATGTCAGGGATACTGATTGAGTCAAGTTGGGAAGAGAACATGCAGAGTTTCAAAAGGCAGTTGAAAACTTTTTGAGGGCTGAAAAATTTGAAGGTACAAAACACAATGATGGGTTTTTGGAATGTGATATTTAAGATATTTGATGAACAGTTATAGAGTGACAACAAGATTCTGAAAATCCACTAGTAGAAGACAGACAGGTTGTTGAGTTGTTCTCTCACAGTTGGAATCAAGAATTGGTAGAATTATTTTCAAGACTCACGTAAAGTTTTTAGTTTTTGCTTCTGTTCACCTTAACTAAGACTACACCGTAGTTTTCGAATGAGTTTTGTTCACCTTAACTAAGACTACACCGTAGTTTTCGAATGAGTTTCCAGCCATGCAGTTGATAGTGCCAACCATATTCTTTGATAGCTTATGGTATTTGACACCATTTACATTAACATATATATTAATATCCACATACAATATTGGTACCAATGTACGTTTGTTTGTTTGAGACTTGTACTTCCTTGAGCAAAATCTCGAGAAAAAATAATTTAACTCTGGAAGAGTTTTATCCCTCAACCCGGAGGGACATCAATTAATTAGCCAAATTAAGTAGCTTTTAGATACCAAGGTTAACCCAGAATTGACACTGCCAATGCTGTAAGCAAAACCTCAATCTTGGCAAATGTTACACACATATCACTTATGCACAAGTCTTGACAAAAAAGAAAGATCTTAGCATAAGTTACAAATGTGCAAGCTAGGAAAAAGATACACATTAATATTAGATGATGTTGGACTGAATAGCAGTAAAATAAGAACAGCTTACAATTTCATTAATTGAAATACATACTTTTACAAAATACACAAGGCAGGCTAAGTTTTCTGCTACATGTTGACGGCACACCGATTTGTAAACTGTAAAAATTAAACTACTTAAACAAGCAACCTATGTAATTACGTTCTGCATTTCATCATTACATTACATCAAAAAGCTTCTTAATAGTCTTGAACTACATAACTTAAAGAAAAGACTCAACACTATCACATGCAAAGTTTATTAATGCTATAATAGACTAATAAAGTATCATTAACACATTTTCTAACACACTCTCTTGTATTAGTTGAAAATCATGTGAATCCTATGAAATTGAGTGAAACCCACCAAATTCAAAGTAGGACCAATATAATTTAGTGAATTTCATGAGTTTCAACCAATAAGAAAGAGTGGGTGGCTTTTGCCAATATTGTAATTATAGTATTGTTTCACTTGCTTCAGAATGCTCAAAGTGAGCTTTGACATGGTGGGTTGTGCTTATGCAGGTGTTCCCCCAAGGCAAGTAAGAATTCAGCTTGCTGAGAAATTGTAAGGAGGTGAGAAAATTGATGCAAGAATTCCCGGCGAAGAAGATTGGCCTGTTGTAAACCAGATTAACATAATTATGTTCCATCAAAAGAAACTAGGATAGAAGTGAGTTCTGAAAATATCATCATACAACTCCTCCTGAAAAGCAGGTCAAGAAATACCAAACTATATATGCCTTTAAATATTAAGTACACCCAACATTTTGAAAGAATTATAATGTTTTAATAATTGTTTTAGCATGTTTGGATCAGTTTGTCTTTCCTCAAAAACAATTATGAAACTCAGAAATTACTCACAGAAACTTCACCCCAAAATCATTTTGGCTTTAGAATCAATTGTAAAAGTGTTTCCAAACTTGCACAAAGCTCCATTTATGAAGGGTATGCAATAGCTGCTAATAAAATATGCACAAGACAGTAACACCACACAACAGTAAATCCAAAATAATGACAAGATTCACATATATGAGTCCCTAATTAATTTCTTAACTTCTTCAGACTATGCTTTCATGACTTAGAGTCCACAAACATGTATCAAGAAAGTATGCATTACCTGCTTTAAGAAGATCATTTGTTGAGAGACACATGTCACTTGAAATCCTTTGTCACCTGCTGCTGTGGCTTTATCAAGGGTTTTATGTAGTTTTGCCAAGCCCAGTGCAAGGGCTTCTTCAGCTTGATGGCATGATATTCCAAGATTAGAAATATCAGAAAGTTGTTGCTGGGTGCACGAATGTTGAAGTGGAGGTAGAATAACCTGTATCCAAAGTTCATATATATAGGGAACATAAGAACTCCTCAAATAACAAGTAAAAAATTATTCTATTCATGTAATAATTATTCTAATGATTGCCATTGTAAGGATTCTATCATACACCATTAAATAGTTAGTATAGTGGCACACTGCTTGTTCCTTTTTGAGTTTGGTTCATAACTACATGTGACAGAGATGATAACTAATTAGAGTTTGCATTACAAACTTTAATGTAAGTTACAAACTTTATTTCACATAATTACAAACCAAACTCGATAAGTTACAAGCTGTGTAATCGGTACACCACCTATTCCGGCGGTGTGCTTAGACACTGATGGGTTAGAAAACTTGAGTGAAATGAATTTATTCAATGATTTTACACTGAGAAAAGGAACTATCTGCATGAGAATGTGTGAAGGTCCAAAATGGAGCAATGAGAATCAACAAGAAAAAAATCTACAAATACCTGAAGAAGTTCAGAAGGGCGAAAGCCTCCTCCAATCCGCCACAAATCGCCATCCTTTAAGGCATCTACATTTGCAGCACTTGTTTTCATCTCAAAGAGTTCAAAATAATGCTTCATGATTCTGTTTTTAAGTAACAGTAGCTTGTCATCACCAATAAGATTATTATGATCATTTAAACCACTCTGTATTTCAGAAATAAGCATGTTATGTTCTTCCAACCAACGTGCATAGTTCTTCACAAAAGTTGTATTACCTGCAGAATGCTTAATTCAGTTGGCTATGTACACTATACAAGAAATAAAAGAAGTGGATACTAAACTCAAGTGAAAGGAGCTTTAATTCAATAAAAATTGTGTACTATTAATCAAGCTTTAGTTGCCTCAGAAACAAACATGGAATATTCTAATCCAAGAAAAATACTACTAGCATGTTTGAAAATTCTTCTAGAATTAATTCTATGGTCAAAATCAATTCTGGGGATAAGCTATTATCAGTATCTTCTGAGTGCCAGAATCAGTCAGAATTGATTCTGAGGTAAAAAAAGTTGCTTCTTACCATTGATTTTGAAGATTTCTTCTTGTGCGTTAACCTCATTCATTGGTTTGTTTGCAAGAATCTTGCCTCTCTGGCTCAACTTGTTAGATGTGGAACTCATGGTTTTCTTTGAACTGACAACTGAAATTCAAACCAGTTAGTAATCAAGTTCATAATGCATTATGAAAATAGTAAGAAGAATGAATGATGTATTTATCACCAAAAAAGTAGAAAAAGGAGACCAAGAATGTGCAAGCTTTTTGTGCATGAATCTACCTAAAGGAAACAACCCATCAGCCACTTGTCTATAGAAAAAGTAAACTGCATGCATCATTAACCATTCATATTAATTATAAATTTCATAGGCTGATGGAATATTTAAGAATCTCTACAAAGAATAAACTCAGTATATATACTTTTGGCCTTTCAAGACATCACAAGACAAAAGTAGATGTGATGTGGAAAATCTGTCTATAATGACTAGTTAGGATTTTTATCTCCCAAACCCATTTGGAGGTAGATTCATATGGGAACTGTTTCTAGCTCTGACTTAACACTGTCTCCTTTTCTTATAAGTAGCTATCGTCCAATGTAGTATTGAATCATCAGTGCATGTGGATCTTCTTTTGGCCTTTGAATAAAATAAGAATCTAATCTCACATGAAAAGAAAATTTTGCTTTTGATAGTGTGGGATCCTGCTTGAGTGATCAGAAAAATTTTGAGAGATAAAAAATGAGTGTATACTTGGAAAGTGCTGCTTCATGACAAGCAATGAAGCAAAAGAAGCCTCGTGGAAAATGAAAAGTTGATTAGCCACGAGATACTTTCACTCAAATAGCCGAATTCATGAATAGATACTGTGACCTCAGCAAAGTTTTCAAATAGTTGAAAAATCAGATCAAAATATTAATAAATCTAAGGTCTAGATTATTCATGGACATGCTCTAATGACACGGCTATCAATATCGTGTCCCATAATATTCATCTGTGAGATTGTGTTATGTGAATTTAAAATCACTCATGTAGTGTTATAAATGTCAATATTCATATATTTTTTGATTGACATAACATGATTTCATTGGTTGAGACAGGAAATGAGACATCATTTGAAAACAGAGAATTTTAACCCGTAATGACACAGGCTAATTATTTCATTCTTACTATACCAAAAATAGAATAATGTATTGTAAGTTAATGCATATAGTTCAAAGCTATTCTCTTAGACTTAACTATACTATACCGAAAAAAAAATAGTTTATTGGTGAAGATGCTCAATTATTTATAAGGGTTTATTTGACCGTATCTCTCGTCCACAACGTCTCACACCTAGAATTAAACATCTAAAAATTTAAATTTGTAGGACTGAACATTTGTGGGGTGGTCCAGTAAACGGATATAAATACCAAACCAATTACATTCAATTCAATTCTCAAATTTATCTTTTTTAACATAAACCAACCTGATCACCAAATTACTATTTTTCATAATGAAACATTTACATTTATTTATGCTTTGTGAATTTTAGTAACTATATATTTTTTTCCTTTTAAATTATGTTGACATAATCATCTAGGTTGTGTCTTTAGCATATATATATATATACACTAGTAAGTAACCCGTGCAATGCACGGGTGTTTTTAATATTTAATTTGCAATATTTTTTTAGTTAATGTTGTAAAGCTAATAAATATATGACATATGTCAACATTTTTAAACACGCGTAAGATCACATGATATATTGAAGTCCTCAATTGATAAAACCAAAGTAGACACAATGACTAATATTAAAATTGTTCATCTAAAGTTTATGTCATACAAATATCAAACAACGTAATTAAGTTTTGATAGCAGAAATAGAAAAACATCCAACAAATACTTATGTAGCAATAGTCTTAACACAATGAAGATCTTGATAGAGGAAGAAATTGTTGGGTTGATAAAGTGACACGTGTCGACATATAAGAGAGTCTTTTTTTTAAGAGTTGCTGAGGTTTGAGATTGAGGACTCACAATTAGTAGATAAAGTAATAGATAAATTACATGATTTAAATTTGTAATAAATAATTATTTGAATTCCTTAATTATTGCAAATCATGATTTAAATTCGGAAATTTGAATTAATAGAGGGATAAATTGTTGGGTTGATAAAGTGACACGTGTCGACATATAAGAGAGTCTTTTTTTTAAGAGTTGCTGATGTTTGAGATTGAGGACTCACAATTAGTAGATAAAGTAATAGATATATATATATATATATACTATCTAATTTTATTGTAATATTTTAGATAAAAAGATTAATTAGTTACACATAGTTATAAATATAAAAGATTAAGGCTATTTATCCTGCTATTTTAGGAAATTATAGATTTTGGTATTGTTTTTTTGACTTGGGTCCTTTTTTAAAATGAGCATATTTAAGTCCTCGAAACCACTTAAGTGATGAGGTGTACTCCCCTACTCACGTGTTCAAGTCATATTACGTAGATTTTTTTTAAAAAAAAAACTCGTGTGGCTGCTTTCTAGAATGATTTTGCCCCATATGATAACCTCGAACCCTAATTGCTGCCATTGAATAGCATAAGAGTTTTGACCACAAAGAAGGAACTCTTAGTTGAGGAAGATTGAGCTCCAAACACATATGAAGTATAATGAATCGGTCAAATATGTCTAATATAAAGGAGGTGAGTGAGTTTAACTGCTGGAACTCGTCCTCGGGATGAAGTTTTTTAGGTGTCAATATTGGGGTGTAAGTTAAAGATTACCACTAAACATAATCATTGTACAATTTGATTTATGGATTACAGTATGATTATAAAATTGGGTACGCGAAATTCAGCGTCCAAATTCAAATATTTTTTTTGGTGGGTCGATGAAGAAATCATTAAACTAGAAGACTATGAACGTGGAATAGCTAGTTATAAGCAGTAGTTACTTGAAAAAGAAAAAAAAAAAAAGAGGAAAATGCAAAGAAAGCTTGGTGCAGAGAGAGTGAAGGGGAAAATTTAATTGCTATTGTTGTGATGTCCTAGATAGTTACTGCAGTTATGTGCACAATATATTTAGTGGGTTTGATTTTGAGTATTTATTATTATGTGAATCAATGTTATTTCCCATTTAATTTCATTGCTGTTACATTTGCTGAAATGACAAGGACATTTGAGTTTCTTTATCAACTTGCGGTATGTGTTTGTTGTGTTGTTAGGAAATATTAAATTAAACATAAAAAATATCATTAAATAACATAAATTAGTATGTCACGTCCACTATCAAGTGTTGGACTCTTTTTATTTTTCACCATAGTTTAAATTTACTCACACATCCTATTTCCTTCCCTAAATTAATTGCTTTAAAGTAAGACATCTAATCCATGATATGTAATGCTACCAAGGTTGATTTACAAATGATGAAGTTCCACTGAAAAAAAAACTCATATACCTTCCTATGATGAATAGTTGAACAGAACAATAATTAAATTGATTCATGTTAAAACAAAAACAAAAAAATTAATCGTGAATGCCCCACCCTAAACCCTATAACAAGAAAACATAATGTTTTGTTCCCCACCATAAACTCTAAAACAAAAAAAAACTATAAACAATAAGTTAAAGTGTTCAAAACTAATGAGTGTTATAGGTGATACATGTAATACAACAATAACAATAACAAAAGTCATATTTTACTACGTGACGTCGGCTAAGATGATATATGTAATGATGTAATGTTAGAAAAAATTCATATTTCATGATAAATTTGAACTAAATTATAAAAAAAAATTCAGCTCATGAAACTCTGAACGATGAAAAATAATCTAATGTATGTATTTTACTAAGAGTCATAAAACCAGTGCAGTCTGAATAATGCAATTATATAATATTTGATCCATTTTAATTTTCAAACATGTAAATTGTTAAATTAATATTTTGTGGTTTTTTTAATGCGTGATATGAATATTTCTGGATTAAATAAAATGTTGTCGAGCTGAGTAAGTAGAAACCTAGAAGCTCTGATGTAAATCGGTTTTGCTGCTAGTTCCTCACGCAGAATCGGTTTTGTTGGTGTTGTTTTTGTTCATTTCTACCCTGAATTGGAAGATTCGTGAAACGCTTCGATCCAGGCAAGCTTCGATTTTTATCTGCAAGAACACTGTTATTTTTACACATTTTCATTTCTGATTTAGGCTATTGGAATTTCACATACCCATGTGCTATTATCTTTTTGGTTTTTCTGTTACTTTTCATTGATCCTATCCTAGCTGATTGAGCCACTTTTTGATAAGTGAGAAAACTTGAATGTGTATTATATATGAGGAGTATCATTTTCAATTGATACTCATTTTTTAGAAATTTCTTAACTAAGTGATATGAATGATACACCCTTTTATCTCATTTTGAGGGATTGGAGTCATAAATCATGTAGGCCTAAAATTAAATGACATTTGTAAGAGAGGATTTTTAAAAATGAAAAAATGCCACTCTAGCTCTTAAGAATTGTAAATGTTAATCAATTTAACTTTTAGGTAAGGAAGACATTAATCCCTCAGAAGGACTAATGTGGATGAATTTAGGGGTTCACTCAATATTTTGTGAAGTAGCTCAATTGTCAAGTGCTTGATTTTTTTCTTTTATTTTTTATATTTCTTACACTTATTTCGATATTTTCAGTCTGTTATGTTTCTGGACTTGAAAAGGCATTCTTAGTAGAGAAACGGGAATTATTTGACAAGCACCTCCAGTTGATTCTCAGGTCAATCCATAAGTTGCTCTCAGATACAGCACGTCTGACACGAGAATGCAGAATAATTATGTAAGAAATTACCGCGCTGGCCAGCCAGACTTGTTTTCTATTGAGGATAAGACTTCAGATAGAGAGATGCATTGGAAGAGGGATATAAATGGATCAAATGTGTATGGTTTGCCAGTTCTTGCATATAATGAAGGCAAGTATAGTCTGTAATCTTAGGTAAAGCATGCTCTAATTGACTAGTGCATTTTATCTACACCATTCATCCTTGTGTACACAAATTTTTTATTTGTACTATGGTTATTTATATTCTCCATGGTTAACTTTACTTTTTGATTCTTGAAATATCTGCTAATGTGTAGCTGTGGTTTATATATTTTAGTATTTTACATGCAATAGATTTTGGAAGAATGATCCGTGAATGATCAATGTCATGTAATGCTTATGAAGACATTAGGTAGTGCTAGAATAATCAATGAGGGCTATGATGCTATCACTTATCAGTTTATTTTATGGTATGTATTAAGGAGATGTTCTGTGGTTTAAGCCTAAGATATGCTATATGTGTGTTTTTGCCAGAAAATGACTTTTAATTCAAAATTTGTTTCAAATTTACAGAAGCACTGGAAATTTCCTTGCATGATCACACCTCATCACTGTCATTTGAAGATACTGCATCATGACTATAAGCAATTTATTCTTTTATGCTCGGATTTTTGGCTCAAAAGCAACATCACAGAGTCATCCAATAAAGCATACCTTTGCATGTATACCAGCGATTAACTAGCAGTCATGGTTCAACGATGTCTTTCGATCTTAGAAGTATACTTAACTTTGTTATCTTGTTTTGTATGCTGTGATCTGATATTGTTAAATGTTTCACTAGAACAGCCATGAGTTATGACAGGATATTCTGCACCATCTAGTTTTACATAATATTTGTATTTCCCACACTGTAATTTCTCAGTTTATTGAAGGACCTTGTGTTTCTGTTGCTTCTTTAGTATTTATTGTTATGTTTCAATGTGGTATAGTTATAGCAATTTGTGGTCAAATGATTGGAAAATAAATGTTTACAAATTTACATTTCAAATTCTATGATGCAGCTCAAGGGAATAATGGGATACGATCCCACATTCCAGATGAAATAATTGACCCCAAATTCAGTCAGCTGAACAAAGGAAACCAAGAAAAGGACCTGTCTCATGAGCAAGACATGGAAATTGGATACGAAGAAAGCCCACCGCAACAAAGTTATGAGGGTCTTGAACAAAGATTTGCTGCTGAAATAATGAAATTATCCAGGGAGCAACGTGATGCTGAGGATGCAGAATTTGCTAGACACATGGAGGTCAGTATTTAATTGAGTTGGGCTTAATCTTTTGCAATGCGTAGAATAACTTATATGAAATTTATAGTGTTAGATATAAAACCTACTCATGTGCCTTCACCAATTAGCTTAGGCTTTTCAATTTGTTAGTTTATAAATGGTATCAAAGCTTCTATGGCCAAGTGATCTACACGATGATCCTTTTGCCCCTCATGCTTCTAAATAAAAAGTTAATTTCAACACTGAGTAAGTGGGCTATGCTTCGAGCCAAATATACAAAAAATTGTTTTAACCTAACATTAGGAGAGTTTGTCCGGGTCATTTAGAAACATTATGATTTCTTTGTAAATTTTAGATTTATTAAATCAAACTTTGAATAAACCCAGCAGTGTTGACCGTTGTGGTTAAAAGTGTTGTTTGAACCCCTAGGTCGAAAGTTCGATCTTTAGAAGCCTCACTCTTAAGGAGACCTTAGGCCTTCACCACACCCTGGTCGGAATTGCAATAATGCACCCAAAAAAGAATAGATTAGAATAAGGGTATAAATTGGACAAATGCTAGCAACGCATCCTCTAATACCCTTTTTTTCGACACACTATTAGCAGAGAAATTCAGGTCGCTCCTACCAATCAGGGAGTGGGTCTCATGTGGTTTAAAAGAATAGTATGAATTTCACTCAATAATAAATAGCATTTTGCTAGCATTGCTCTATAGATTCTATCTACTCATCATTTCTAACTTAATACATATTGCTGTGGCAGAGAATGCTTGACATAAACAGAGAATACCAGGGGAAATTATCTTCCCTGAGAGCTCAGCAAACAACTCGGAGAGAAGAGTTTCTCCATAAGGAATTGCAGGCAAGATTGAACCAGTATCATGAAAGTAAAAGAAACCACCGCCCCAATATGAAGGTGACAGATGCTGATACCTATATACCTGCTTCAACGTTCACTGCAGGAGAAGCAACTAGCAGGTTTCATGATTCTAACGAGTATAAGCATGGTGGAGAGAGCTCAATATCAAGTGGTAAAAGTAAAGGAAGTGAAGCAAGGGTTCCATTACCCCCTGGTCGTGTTTACAATAACAAAACTGCATATCACTAGATTTGGTCCTACCAATGATGGGATTGGACACCACTGCTAACTTCCAGATCCTGCCTCATGGTCATTCACTTGAAGTAAGAATCAGAATTTCCTGCCTCATAGTAACAAATCATGCACAAAATCCAATTTGTTACTTAATCCAAGAAAAAGAAAGTTAAAGTATAACTGAGTCCTTGTACATTATTTTTTATTTCATCCTTGTATGAAGAAGTTTTTAATTTAATCTCGATGCATGCAATGTTGTTAGTTGTTACTGGATGTTAAAATTCCGTGGGAACTGCATAAAGTTGTGATGAAGTAGAAGGATTGAATTGAAAATTATTGTCAGATATAGGGACTAAAATTATAATATTTTGTCTTACTGTGTGTTTTTCCTTTTTTATTTGATTCTTTAACTTCTATTCGCATAAAGGTTGCAGAGTGTAGTGATTGGCTAAGTGGGAAGATATGCATTAGTCATTGTTACAATGATTTTTCTGTTGTGTATCTGCACTTTCATGGTTTTGTTATTTGCTTAAACTTGGATTTTGAATATTTGATCAGAACAATTTTCTAATTTAAGAATAAAGATGATTTATTCAGATATAACCCTTTATGATTCGTGACATAGTTTCATAAGTAGGACCTTTTAAACTGTCACATTCCATGCTTTCCAAATATACAACATTTGTGAATAATTCTGAGTCACTGTTGCAGGGAGAAATATACATGTCTTTTCCTCATGTATGTTCCAAACCGTTTCTCAAAGGATCTTTATGCACATTTTCCTTTCTTCTCGCAAAGCAATAAATGCCAGTATCTCAATTCAATGTTCCTTGTTGATTTTCGGATTCTTGGTGGCATGTGAGCATTGCTTCTATTAGTGTTTGGTTGTGTTGTGAAAATGCTACCTGGAAAGGGAAAAACGAAAAAGGAGAATAAAGATCAATGTGTTACGTCATATCCTATCTTCCTACTCCCTTATATCTTGCTTACTGGGCCTTCACTTGGCCCAGTTGCTCCATCCCTTTGTCTTGTAGTAGTTTACCCTTTTTTTCTTTCGAATATGTGAGTCGTCAGGTTATATGTCTCTCATCCGTAGGTACTATTTTTCTCATTTCTCATATTTTCAGGAGTTGTTTCATTTTTACTATTTCATGTAATCCCCTATAGTTGTTGCTCGCCGAGTGAAGAGGAATGTTAATTCTCAAATAAACTTAGTGGGTGTAGACGAGCTTGGATAGGGCTCGACATACCTTAATCACAAGGTATGTACCTTTACTTGGGAGTATATACCCTAATTTGACGGGGTGAGAGGGTACAACTTCAATGTTTTGTTTAGCTTTTAAGACATTCACACTCGATTTTTCTTCCGCCACATTTCCACCAATTTTTTCTTTCTACGGACGTTTTCCTTTCCTATCATTTTGCCATCATTTCATATTTCTCTCTCTCCTCTATTTCATTCTCTCACTAGATGTGAGTAGAACTAAGAGGCGAGGGAAAATTTGGGCATTGGTTCTAATGCCATCCCACTTGACTGCCATCTCTATAATTTTAAAACTCCAAAATACCATTGACTAAAAAAATACTAAAACAAAAGCTCAATATCCTATCTTCTCCTCTTATCTTCGTCAACGCACTTTCTCTGACTCTCACTCACCATCCTCTCTCATCACTGCACTTTGTCTCGTCACCACTGCACTTTGAGCCCTCAACACCGCTCGAGCTGGCCACACCTCGTTCTCCACCATCTTCAGGTAAGTAATTAATTTGGAATTTTCGTTCTCCACCGCCTTCGCGTTCCACTCTTTTGGGTTTGATTTTTTGATTTTTTTTTTACTGCATGCAACTTTTTTGCACTTAACATGTGCGGATTTTGACAAGAACGTTGAAAATATTATTTTGAATTTTTATTTATTTTTGACAAAAAAAACAGAACCATTTCGCACTTACAGGTTCGAATATCTTATTAATTTGTTTTACAACGCACTTATAAGTGCGGTGGATTTTTATTTATTTTTTTCGCTGTAAAGAACCCAATAATTTATCATTATAATTATTTTTAATAAAAAAACACCCTCCGCACTTACAAGTGCAAACTACTGATGCGTTTTTTGTCGTCACGCACTCATGAGTGCGAAAAATGTTGAAGTGCGGTGGAAGCGCGATGTAATTTTTCAGGCTTAGGATCCACACTTATTAAGGTGGATAAATCCCAAAAAAAATTGCTTACGCACATAATAAGTGCAGTGGAAGCGCAACGTACCTAACGAGATGACGAGGAAGATGACGAAGAACCGGTTGAAGACGAAGCAAACGATGCAGAGGTTGATGAGGATGTTGAAGATGGTGTGTAAGGAGATGGTGGTGAGGTTGGTGAAAGAGGATGGTGAAGGGAAGATGATGGTGTTGAGGATGGTGAAGGATAGGTAAGGTATGAAAAAAGATTTTTAGGAATAATTTAGTAAAATACCATTTATAAGGGATGACATGAGAATCAATTGAGGTGACATTAAAACTAATGCCAGGAAAATTTTCCCTCATATTTCTAAGAAATTGTGTTATAAGAACATGAAAGGATCAAATTGATCACTTTGTATGTATAAGAATTTAATTGGATTTTTTTTCTCTAAAAAAAAATGGATTTTTTTCCTAAAAACAATAAAAAATAGTTCAAGCTCAATCACCAATCAATATGGCTATTAACTCCGATTTAGTTGTTTCAAGTGTTTTTTTTAACCGGTTGTTTCAAGTGTTACATGTGAGTGACACATTAAATTCTTCTCTTTTGTTTGAGTTGTGTATGGAAAAACTCATGTTGAGAGAACTAGTCACAAAAAATGTAAAATGTTTATGAATTAAGTATAATTATATACCGTGAAGGATAATGTATTTGATAAAAAAAGATGGTTATTAAAAAAAACCAATACATTGACACTTCTTTAATGAATGAAATTGAGATGGAAAAGAAATTGGTTAAATAAATGAAAATGAATGCAATCTATCCTCAGCATTAAGTTATCAATCTTCTGTTTTAATTTTTTCTTTTGTCTTGAAAAGTACACTCAATGATTTATGACTTGCCATTAGTGAATACTCTGATGTATTAAATAAAGAAAAAACAAATTTTAAAGGTAAAAAGAAGGAAAACTAGAGGAAAATGAATAAAGGAGGACATCACTTTCTCACATTAAATAAAGAAAAAACACATTTTAAAGAAATAATTTAACTAAACTTACTTTTACCATTATGTTGGTTTCACTTGATTTTTCTGATTCTATTAATGGTTAAAAAGGTTTAAAAGATATTAAAGAACCCTTTACTTTTTCTCCACCCTATTTTGTCTGTCCAACTAAAATATAAAATTCACTCAATTTCTACGTTACTTTTTCTTCTCTTCATTTTTTTATCTATTCATTTTCTATCCACCCACTTCTTCTCCACATCCAAACGGCGGGTGAAATTTCAAGAGTTTCACTCTATCAAAACATGTTCACGTATCAAGAAATCATGATAAAGCCTATCGCATACCAAGAGAATCATTTCACAGATTGATCGCTGGAACTGTAAAATTACAACCAGCTAAGCTATAAATTCATACCTAATTCTGGGTGTGTTACAAGTAAAGAGAATAGAAAGATCTTTGACAACATCATAACTGACCAAATCATGAACTCTGGGACCTAAAACCATTACAAGTAGAGCACATTATGTTCCATCACATCATGCTATATCAAAATTGAGAATACTTATGCCTCGTATTCGCTAAGAATATGGAAGGTGAACAGCAAAATTGCAATTTGCATATGCTGTTAGCAATAGCATCACTTTTGTCCTGATTGCTAAGTGAACAGCAATATCCAGCATTCCCTCTTCAGGGCTTGTTTATTTGTTGCACTACTGAATTGTAGCCTGCAGCAGTGATAGATAGAAACCATTTTCATCAACCATGGTCTTTTTCTTACTTCTTGCGCTGTTTATGTTTAACCCTCAATATTTTTCGACCAGACTTGTCACCGCCACCTGTGCCCAATGAGAAACTCCCACCACCATTGAATTCCAGACTGCCAGAAGCCTGAAATGGAGAAGGGTTCTGAGGAGCAATACTCTGTTGACCACCAAACTGGAAAGGATTGGCTCCTGATGGAGTTGGTCCTCCAAATACAAAATTTGATTGAGCTGGGACAGGAGGCTGTTGACTAAAAGTTGCCGCCGGTGGAGCCGGTTGAAATGTATCCTCAGCCATACTATCCTCCATACTCATCTGATTATTATTAACTGGAGCCGGTGCTGAACCAAATGTGAAAACAGGATTGGAACTTCCAAAAGCAGGCTGTGTGGAGGTAGTGGCCGCTGCTGAAGTGAAGGAGAATTGAGGAGCTGATGAAGTTGTGGTGGGGGAAATGGTAGAAGCAGCAGAAGCAGTGGTTGCTCCAAAGGAAAACCCAGATGAAGATGATGAACTAAATGTGGAACCAAACGGAGAGTTGCTCGGCGGCCAACTAGATGAAAACAAAGTAGAGCTTGAACCATTATTTGAGCTAAAAGAATTGGCTGCTGAAGAGGAAGCAGAGGTGTTGAGTCCAAAAGTTGTGGCAGAATTGAAAACACTTGGTGAAGAACTTGAAGAAAACAACGAACTACCAGAAGAAAAAGCTGTGTTTGTGGCAGAACTTGATGAAGGAAAGGATGTCCCCGAAGAAAAAGCTGTATTACCACTCAGCCCAAAAGATGGGGATGATGCAGATGAACCAAATGGAATTGACTGAGTCAGAGTAGAAGTTGCAAATCCACTCGTACCAGTGGATGCCTGGGTACCATTCACACTGCTAAACCCAAAAAGGCCACTCCCTGAGCTTCCAACCGCAGCAGATGAGGTACCAAAGACAGTGCTACTAAAACTACCACTTCCTGCATCTTGCTTGCTCTTGGTTTCCAGTGGTTCTGAGCCAGAGGATGACAGAGGTAAACCTGTTGATGGGATAGGAGAGGATCCAAATTTGAAAAAGGAAGTTGTAGAAGATGAAGTTGCAACCGGTGGAATAGAGGAGCTATTATTACTTGAAGCAATCAGGGTCGAAGTGGTAGTTGTCATGCTAGAGCCAGCAGAAGCTGCAGCGGCACTACTGCCAAAGCTTGCTGCAAAGGATGAGCTACTGAATGTATCCTGACTGGTAAAATTATTTGACACCAGAGATGGAAACGAAGCAGGAAATGAAGGGCTTGAAGCAAGAGATCCATTTTTATCATTTGAATTGCGGCCAACAGTGGATAGACTTGTCGGAGAAGTAAACAATGACGTTGGTGCTGAAGATGAAATAGCTAGTTCTGAAGCCCTTACAGACGATGCAGTATCAACATTAGTCTTAGCATCACCATTTTTAGATCCGTCAACTTTAACCATAGAATCATTTGCACCAGCAACAGTAGTTGGGCTGCAGATGAAGGCAACATTTAGTACATGAATAAAAGAAGCACTTTATGTTTCAACTATTAAGCCCCTACGCTAAATTTTGAGATAAGTTTCATGAATCTTTCACTCAGTGAAAGACTGCAACCCTGCGGGTGAAGCCAGGTAAAAAGAACATATATACAAAAACACGTGGAATGGTCGAAAAGTTAATAATGGAAAGAAAGAAATACACCCTATTAAGATAATCATCCAGGCATTCTATTTTCACAACAAAAAGGTCAAAAAGTAAGAACAAAATTTCCAAGGCAGCTTAGGGCGGGTTTGTGTATGCTTAAAATAAGTCATTATAAAGTAGTTTAAAAAATTGATTATATTTTAGGAGATTTTTTAAAAAGTAAAAGTTATTATATGTTTGTTAAGAAATATAAAATGTGCTTTTTTTCAATATCATTTGAATAGACATAAAAACATTTCTCATAAATGTATTAAGATTAAAAATAGGGACAAAATTGCAAAGCTAAATGAGATAGTGGCACCTAAAAATAGGGACTTCAATTATCTTCTACTAAAATTGCTTTTTTCAAAAGCAACAAAAAATAGTTTCTATAAATAATCAGTATTTCAGAAGGAAAAAAAAACAGATTCTGCTTTTTATCAAAAGCATATCCAAACATGACACAAAAAATGTGATTGTTCTTTTGAAAAAAATGATAATTTCATGAAATAGTCAGAGAGAGAAACCAGCCCTTAAAGCAAAACCAAATCATTCCATCAAATAGGATAGAAATATTCTCATAAAAAAGAAAGTCATCCCTACGGTTATCAGTTTTCCAAAACAACATTATTGTAAAAAACAGAAAGGACAAAACATACACAACTCTAGGAAAACAACCTGGATGTGTAAAGAATTGTGTTGTCAGAGATTTTTCAAAATATGTAACAAGTCACATACACTAACCTGATCAAGCTTCCTGGCTTTGAATCAGAAGCATCAGATGTCATAAAAGTAGATCCATTACCAATTGGTGTTGAAGCAGTAAATGTCATTGGTGGAACCTTGTCAATATTTTTACCGGTGCCAAAGTTCACCGGAGGATCATCAGTACCAGGCTCCTTTGATGACATAACCTTCTGCAAACCAAATATTGGGCCTGATTTGGTTGTCTCATTAGATGGAGCACTTGTAGACATTAACCCTGTTGACAAAACTGCTTTATTCCCAAAATTAAACTGGGAAGGATTAGCAACTGACCCATTTGGTGAATCAGGCTTGTTGAAACCAACATTTGTCCATGTAGATGCTGCGCCTGATGTATAGGTTGGTTCAGAGATAGATGATGTTATAGTAGTTGATACGTTAACCTTCTCACCAGACCTAGGCCCATAAGCTGTCTGGACATGAGTTTCATCAACTGTTGTAAAACTTTTGGATGGCATTACTACAGATACAGTAGGCGGATTCTCCTGTGCAATGGCTCCAGTACCAGAGGAAATTTTCTCTGCCATGAAAGTGGAACTTGTTGTTTCTTTCTCTAATGGAGAAAAAGAATAGACAGCTCCATTAGGATACGCATCACCAATACCATCCAGATCCAGAGAATCCTTTGACAAAGAAAAAATAATAATACTGAGTAATCATGGCCTGAGGTTGAACCATATCTTTCATTTGAAAACTCAACTGACTAGTCAAAAACTATTCTGCTCGGAATCAAATATAAATACAACTGCCAAATAAAGGTCTAAGAAACAAAAAATTAGTAAATCAATTGCTTTACTCATCATCATTTAGGAGTAAATGGAAGGAGGCAACAAGCCATCGCAAGGGACAAAACCAACAAGGTTAGTAATATAAGTTGTTCTCATTACATAATGCATAACAGTTGATGTACTACCTCATACTGATAATTAAAAAAAAAATAAAACAGAAAAGATAATTATAGAGAATCTCATACCTCATGCGCACTCATACAGAATGCCCTCTTCTTTTGTGGAGGGTAAGAAACAGAATTTATCATAAAAGAATCCACAGATTTTGCATCACACGAGACTTCATTGCTAGAATTTGTAGCACCTGCAGATGTTACAACTGGGAGTAATTCATTGGAAGGCTTCAATGGACTATTTTCAACCTGATCTCCCTGTGATGTTAACTTCTGCTTCTGAGCAGTAGCTGACAAGTTTTCTAATGTGCCATCTGATTTATTACTTTGTAAATTTTCCAGCACTTTTGACGAATCTATCATTTCCATGCTTCGAAGAGCTTGCCCGCTTAGCATGGAAGGCGACAACTTCATTGGTGAGTTATTGTTTGCACTTGGTAGCCTTAATTCAGATGATTTTTCTTTAGGGGAAACCAACCTATCAAGATGCTGCAGTATTTTTGAAGCTGTCTCACTGGATTTTGAGCGTAAAGGGGTGAGGCTCATACTAGGTATAGTGTCATCACCATTTTTCTCTGACAATTTCATATGGTTGTGCTTCACTTCATCAAGTAACTTAGGCTTCTGCATGGAAGATGAGGGTTGCTGAGCAGCATCAATACCCAATCCACTCCTAGTAAGAGATAGAGAACTACCAGAAAGTGGTAAGCTTGAGCCATAAGAATATAGAAGATTAGACTTTTGTCGGACTCGGCGTATAGGACCACCAGATCCTATATCATCATCCAAGGCTAAGCTTCTACGTTTTACCGCCTGCACAAATAAGGAGAAAAGCACAGCACACAATCCCGTAAGGTATCTGAAATATGCACTGAAAGACAGGACTTACGACTCAAGTAATTATACCCTTTGTTTAGATACAGAAAGCATCCCATGATCTATTGCAGAATGAGTTGAAGAAGACGGCCCACCTTCAATAGCAAGCCTCCCACCCTGTAGAATTAGAGGAAACCAGATCAAAAAACCAATCCTATGTGATCCAAAATGTCATTGAGGAAAAGCCAAACCTTGAGAGTAGAGGTTGGACAAATTCTAGAGTATGGTGTCCGGGCCATACTATATATTGCAGATCTACCATGAGATCTTGAGGTCACACAACCATTTTCATGTACTGCAGCATGTCTAGTAGCCCTTGGCACAATAGACATAGTAGGGGATTTAAGACGAAAGTTTTCACTTTTTAGAAGAGTTGAATCCTCCCCAAGCGCACGATTCCGCATGCCTAACATTGATGAAGATATCTTGGAATGCCTGCTCCCCATGTAAGCCTTTGCAAGTGCTGCAGGTGAAGCAACATCCTCAGTAGGAACCTATGGACATTATAAGGCAATAAAGGTGAGATGGAGCAAAGTGGAGAAATCAGTAATTTCTTATCCACAAAATACAATTGAACATATATGTAAAAGATAAAATATGAAGGCAAGATCTCATACACTCGAATTAAAAATATCTGGAGTTTTAACAAGATGGTTTTCAATCCCATTTTCCAGTGCAGGTGTTTTGGGGTATTCCTCCTTTTCTCTAAAAGGCAAAAATGGTTCTGAGGGAACCCTTTCTGTCATCCTCTCTTCTTCCCTAACAGGTGCATCCACAGTTCTTGAACGCAAAAGTGCAGTCAGTTGATCAATCTCAGATCTGTGAAATAATATACAATCATCACACACAATCAAATAAAAAGAATCCCAAGAGGTATATTATCATCAAAGAACTCAGAATGGCATAAACTCAATATTGACAACAGGAATAAATAAAATCAGATTTATTGCAATAAGAACTTTCTATATTAACATATGAAGTACCAAAATACGATAAGAAACTGTACATAGATAAATGAGTGCATGTGAAAAAAATGAAAATTAAAATCAGATATTAAAACTGTGAAAGAAGCAAAATCAGATGCATCGATCTGAGCAAGAACTCTAAAAACTATAATAAATGTCGGGAAGCACAAATCAACACGAACCTGCTCAAAATATAGTAAATACGAGAAAAAAGTTCAAAGTTCAAAATTGAGTCAGTAAAGACCACTTAACCCACTGAAGGAATATATACAAGAACAACATTCATAATCAACTCAATAAAGACTACTTAAACCACTGAAGGGGCCTACACTTTATTGTATGACACCATTACATTGTTTTATATGTATATAAATTTTCACAATTGTAAGTAGATTAAGTTTAAACCTTTTATTAAAATAAATTTATACTTAAATCTGTGTGCTGTGTGTCTGTCTATACATATGTATATGTATATGTATATGTATATGTATATGTATATGTATATGTATATGTATATGTATATGTATATGTATATGTATATGTATATGTATATGTATATGTATATGTAGGGGATGTATCTAGTGAGAAAGCTCTTCTTATATGAGAATAGTGAGAATAAATCGTGGCCGTTAGATCTAACAATGAGTGGTTATGATTAAAAGAAATAAATGGTCACATGACCACTTAAAAATGTCATGTGACTTTTTAAACAAGTCACGTGACTTATTTCTTTTAATCATGACCACTCATTAATAGATCTAACAACCACGATTTATTCTCACCATTCTCATATAAGAAGATTTTCTCACTAGATACATCCTCTGTATATGTATATGTATATGTATATGTATATGTATATGTATATGTATATGTATATGTATATGTGTGAATTCAACAGCTAAATACCAAAATCAATGATTCCTCATGCAAATATAATAAAACTTGCCTGGTAAAAGTCTTCTGCTTTAACAGCTTCTCAAGTTCAGTTAATCCACCTTCATCAGAAGATTCGGTACAATTAATTTGAACATCACTTTCACCAACTGCTCCCTGTTGCGTGCCAGAGGGATTGTTTGCAACCTGTTTCTCATGCAACAAGAAAAAAAAACGATGATTGACAATAATTTAACTGACATACTATCCAGTATGGAACATTGCAGCTCCAGTGCTCCATAATCAAGAGAAATGAAAAAATGATCATACAAGCACTGCAAGCAACCCCATGAAAAATGTAGTTTTAACCACTTAGCATTATTACCTTAAAATAAATGATGCTACCAAAACCCACTTCAATGAAACTTTCACATCCACAATGAAGAAAAC
Source organism: Acmispon strigosus (assembly GCA_030819835.1). NCBI lineage: Eukaryota > Viridiplantae > Streptophyta > Magnoliopsida > Fabales > Fabaceae > Acmispon > Acmispon strigosus. The sequence continues at coordinate 67,159,755 of JAUAMA010000003.1, read as the reverse complement.
TTCATATGATAAAATATAATTCACAACCTCCCAACACCCAAGAAAAAAAATTAGGAGAGAAGAATCAAGCAAAAAGATACATAAAAAACTAACAAATAATAACAAAAGTTCTGCAACTGAACAAAAGAAACAGTTCATGACTTTTGAATAATTTAAGCTACCAAGCTAGTTGGAAATTTTAAAATGCCATGAACAGTTCAAATTAATTTATTAAACCCCACAAAAGACCCACAGTGGGTCCAAACCTACTCTAGACCCCACCATGGTGGGATCTTTATAGCTTACTTCAACAATAATCAAACATGGAATTAAGAATATTAACTCAAGCAATAATATTGTTAACAAGCTTTGATCAATCAAACTATGAATTGCCAACAACAGAATATGTTCCAACAATAATAAAACATAAAAAATTAAAGGCAATAACATCAACTTGTCTACTTAAACGCAAGAATATAATAATGAGAACAAGCTTTGATCCAACTATGAATTGCCAAAAATAGTTTTTTTTAACATGCTTAACTATAAGAATGAAAGATAATTTATTATAAAATCAACAACACACACATCAAGGCCCCAAAAATGAATCCCCGAGAGGTGCACATGGTGACATAACATACAGGCAGCATGCATACTTACAAAGGCAGCTTCTTGATGATTGTCCCGCACATCCTGTTCTGTTTCTGTGATAAAAAATCAATATATTCATAAGATCTAAGTTAACACAGAAATAATGGAATCAAGTGCTATACTTTCATATCGGTGAAGAACAGCAGATAACATAATAAGGGGGGAGAAAAAGAAAACTAAGTAAAAGTTACAACCAAAAAGTTATCAGCATAAACCAAGGGAACAAACAGAAAATGGGAGAATAAAAAAGTCACAGAATATAGCATGTCTAAACCTACAACGAACTCCAGGCTTACAACCACAGCTAAAGCACAGAATAATTTCATTGATTAATAAAGGATACAAGAGTAATCGCTCCATACCCAAGCCCTGACCAAACCCAATACACCCATACGCTCATTGTGACTGACATTTACAGCACACCACAACCTATTAGCTCAGACCCTCCACTTCAACAGTGTTATCAAATATTCGCCATGGCAGTTTTTTGGCATTCCGCAAAGGCCAATATCCCGCCATATGGCCGCCATTTTCGCTATATTCCGCCATTATTTGTCATGTATGGCGGGATTTTGGCTTTCTGCCATGACCTGCCATCCGCAATTCACAACACTGCTTCAACAACAAATCCCATTGAAAAAGATAAAACGTGGTTTGAAAAGCTGAAAGAAAATGTTCCCTGATCTATGACCCCCATTTTTCATCACATTTTGTCATACTCTCACCGTAGAGATTAGATATATATACCAAAACCTTTGATTTTGAACAAGATTATTATTTCAGTTTACATATTATGTCAAGTTTAACATGTTCTAAAGGATATCAGTTACAAAATAGAGGATCATATCAAAGGGGACTGGGGGTGGAAACCAGTCTACATAGAATCCATTTGGGACTAGAAACAAACATGGGGAAAAATTTACTCCAACCACAAGAAACTAAGTCTTTCAAAAACAATATGGCCTTCATACGAGGACACGGGATGGCAAGCAGTGCTCTTCAGGGGTGCAGTTGAGTTTGAGGGTGATGAAGGAACGAGAGACCATACATTCAGCATTCTCTCACTATATGAATATTTCCTAATTCCTACTAACTTAGAAAGTCAGGGGTTTTTCCTCTCCCTTTCATCAATTACTTTTCAAACAGTTAGACCAAGCTCTATCCTTTGAAGCAAATCAACACATCAAGTTTTAATAATGACATTTAAGAACCAAACCCTACAAAGAACCTCCCAGAAATTCCAACTTGGCCACTATCCTCTAGCACTTCCAACCCATCAGCGTACAAAGCATAATTGAATGAGAAATACAAGATTTCCTGCCCAAAGCGATGGACAGCAACAGTCGATTGCACACCGAAACAACAATTTGAGCACAAAAATATAGTTCAGAGAGGGAGTCTACTAGCATAGGAATTTGGATCATACGAAGTCACTAGTAATAATAATAATAATAATATACTCCCTCCGTTCTTAATTAAGTGTCACTATTTTTATCCATTTTCTGTTCCTAATTAACTGTCACTTTACAAAGTTCAAGGGAGTATTAATTATGTTTTACCAATTATACCCTTTAATTAATGGTGATAGGAAATTAAAGAGTCTAAATTAAGAAGAAAGATAAAGGGTATATTAGGAAGTTAGGTAGTAACTTTGATAAAAACAAGAACATTAATACATTTCCTTAATATGTGTGCAAAACCTTAAAGTGACAGTTAATTAGGAACGGAGGGAGTAACAACATTCGAACTTCCGCCTTAACCATTTTAAAAAATGAACAGTCACAAAAACGAAAACGACATTCATTGATATAAGTACTAATAATAATCAATCAATACAGCGACGGTAACTGAATCTTTCACTGGACAATCCCCTCCTAATAGACCACAAAAAACATCGCGAAAAACAAAAAACGGACCTACCCGCGAACCCAGATACATAATTTTCATCTAAGGAGGGGCAAAAAACTAAAATTTAAGAACAGAGCCCCTCACCAATTACATAAATAAACAAAACCCTCCTTCAATTAAGAAAAATAATGACAAAGTAGCAATAATTCAAACCGAAAGAAGAAGAAGAGGGATGAACCTGAAGAATGAGGAGGGGCAGGTGTAAGGCGCTTGCGGAAAAGAGAGGAGAAGAGAGAGTGTGCGCTGTGAGTGATGAGCCTGTGAGCGGGATCCACCACCAGCTTCGAGAACCAACCGTTGTTGCTATTCCTGTTAGGGTTTCTGAAGGTTGTCGAGGGGGGACGGTCGTACGGCGTCGTTTTGGTCCTGCCGAAGGGGCGTTTGCGGAACTTGCCTCCGGTTCCCAACCCTTCGTAGCGGTTATCTTTCCCTTCCGCCGCCATCGGAATGAAGGATACTCACAAAACGAGGGAGGGTGTGCTATCGGAGCTTCAAAGAGGGAAAGAGAAAATTGAGACAGAGCAAATTAGGGTTTTAATCGTAGAGAGAGAAAGAACGAGGAAGGTGGGAGGAGAGAGAAAAAAATGTAAGAGTCCTCAAGAGTGAATGAAAAAAGAAAAGTAATGAAATTTTATCAAAAAAAAAAATAATGAAAATAATATTTGATTTGAATTTAACAGGTTCCCTTTTTTTTCAATTTTTATTCAAAAAAAAACAATATTGGAGGTGAATTTACTGTAATTTTCTCACTTTTTTCACAAGAGAACAAAAAAATAAAACCTGGTAATTGTTGGTGGAGGTGAATTTACTATTATTTCCACTTTTGTTATTTAATATAGTGGATGGGATTCAACATTAAGATAGACTTCTTTTTAATGATCAACTGGGTTTAATGAGGATTCAACATTTTTTTTGAAACTAATGAGGATTCAACATTAAGATGTCACATATCGTGGTTAAACATTAATTTTTGTAAGAGTAAATTAACCAGAGATTTATCATTGTAGCATAATCTCGTCTCTATTATTTAAGAAGATAAACATTTTTATTTTATTAAGAACATTGCACTAATTTCCCTAAATGTTTATGATTATTGTATTAACTTTCTCTGAGATTTAGTTTCAAAAAAAAAAAAAACTTTTTCTGAGATTTATAATTATAACATTCAGCACCCCTCTATTATTCTAAATAACTAGTAAGTAACCCGTGCAATGCACGGGTGTTTTTAATATTTAATTTACAATATTTTTTTAGCTGATGTTGTAAAGCTAATAAATATATGACATATGTCAACATTTTTAAACACGCGTAATATTACATGATATATTGAAGTCCTCAATTGATAAAACCAAAGTAGACACAATGACTTATATTAAAATTGTTCATCTAAAGTTTATGTCATACCAAAATCAAACAACGTAATTAAGTTTTGATAGCAGAAATAGAAAAACATCCAACAAATACTTATGTAGCAATAGTCTTAACACAATGAAGATCTTATTTCACTTCTCTATCTTGACATATTTTAATTATTTAGTTGAGGAAGCTTGTGGAGATCTTATTTCACTTCTCTATCTCAACACGTTTTAACCATAGTTCAAAAGTTATTTTTCATAATAAAGAAAGTTAATATAAGACTGATAAGAAATGAAGATTTTATGGTCGTTTGAAGTTAAGGATGCAGTGTCATCATCAGCACGTTTGGAAGGAGGAAGCGTAGACAAAATTGTGGGGTATTTATTTCTTTTAAAAATTTATTATATTTAATTATATTTTAATATTATTGACTTCTTTTGTTTTAAAAATTTGTGAGGTTAGATCAATACAAAATAAATTAAGCAAGCAATATAAATAAAGAAATAAGAAGAATATCTAAAGATTAAAATATCTTTCAATAAATAGGAAATAATTTTATGACACATTAGGCTAATATTGTTCTGTAAAGAGAATTGACAATATATGGATAAAGAGTAGGTAGCACTGAGAATAATTCACAATAATTATTATATAAAAAGAACATTATTATATAAAAAGAACAATCATAAATTACATGATTTAAATTTGTAATAAATAATTATTTGAATTCCTTAATTATCGCAAATCATGATTTAAATTCGGAAATTTGATTTGATAGAGGGAGAAATTGTTGGGTTGATAAAGTGACACGTGTCGACATATAAGAGAGTCTTTTTTTAAGAGTTGCTGGGGTTTGAGATTGAGGACGTAGATACAGTAGTAGATATTTGAATTCCTTAATTATCGCAAATCATGATTTAAATTCGGAAATTTGATTTGATAGAGGGATAAATTGTTGGGTTGATAAAGTGACACGTGTCGACATATAAGAGAGTCTTTTTTTAAGAGTTGCTAAGGTTTGAGATTGAGGACTCACAATTAGTAGATACAGTAGTAGATAAATTACATGATTTAAATTTGTAATAAATAATTATTTGAATTCCTTAATTATCGCAAATCATGATTTAAATTCAGAAATTTGATTTGATAGAGGGAGAAATTGTTGGGTTGATAAAGTGACACGTGTCGACATATAAGAGAGTCTTTTTTTAAGAGTTGCTGAGGTTTGAGATTGAGGACTCACAATTAGTAGATACAGTAGTAGATATATAAAGAAAGGGTAGTCAACGCATTTTACAAAATAAATGATGAATCAGTGCAATGAGAATAAACTTCAAAACGAAGTGTGTGCAATTTCCCCTTAATTATAATTACTCCTAATCCCATACATTTTAATTATGTTCATGGAAAATAATTTCATTGTGTTGAGTGAGATTAATGTCAACATGACCGATAAAGTTTAACACAATTTGTAGATAACTGAGTTTCTTAAGCATCTAGTCCATATGATTTGATTCGGTACATACGAATAAAGTTTTGTTCAGAGATATCTACACACTTAACAAAATCTCACAGGCTTGATAAATTAGTCTCATAACTACCGATTGTTGCGATACCTTGAGAAACTAAGAAAAATGTCAATATATGACATACTTTAAATATTCAATATTTTTTATTAGCTTAATTATTAAAATATAACCAATTAATTTTTAACTCTAACAAGTGTCGGTCTAGTGAAGCATGACAAAATTTCACGCCAAAGCAGTTGTAGGTTGGAGCCCTCACTTGTCCCTTTCAGTTGTGCTAAATGTAGGTTATAAGTTGTAAGTGTTATTTAAACTCGAAAATTTTCTGTCTTGGACTAGGACATCATCCCCTCATTAAATTTTTAAAAAATATATTTTGGTGTAACTTATGCACACTAATATTTATCTAAATGACCCTAAAAAAAGTTTGGTTAAATAACTCTAATATTAAGTGGACTAATGATATTTAAGATATATGAGAATTTATATCTCACTTGTCTTAAATTTTAAATATTATTGATCTACATAAACATAAGACTTGATGAATTAACTCAAGCTTTTTCATTTAGAGAACTCCATTCAAGAGATATTGGGGAAGACAAGTTTATGATGAAATAATTCATATTTACATTTATTCAAGAAAATTATGTTACAAAAATTTTTCAAAGCATTTGAATGGAGAATAAGATTGTATTAAATCAATGTAAATTTACCCTAAACAAATTAATGTAAATTTTTGATATAAATATTCGAATTAATGTTACATCGTCCGAAATTTTTAGAAGAAAAGCCCTTCATTTAGATCAAAGTCAAACTCCTATATCTTTGCTTCTTCTTTTTTATGTGTTTATTAGAAGATCAACCTCAAGAGTCAAGAACCAGGTAAGTTGATCAAGGATTGGGAAAGATTGATTCCCATCACTGTTTTCATCTTTCATTTCACACATGAAAAGTTAGGGAAAAAAATTTATCATATTTTATAATTTTATTCCCACGTTAATTATTAATCAAATCAAACAATTTTTTCCCTTAAAATTGAAGTAATAAGAGTTATTTTTCATGTCATCCCCACTGGTTTTTATGTGTGGCCAACTAACGACTGTGCCCTTGCATGATTATGAAATCCACATAATACATTCAGCCTCCAACATCCGTCATCCTTCCTGGGTCTTCCTCTTAGCTTAAAATGACACTCACACTTACTTTTTCCATTGTTCTTATTTGTCAACTTGCCATTGTATGGTTTGTATTTCTCACCATGTTCACCAACCTAGAATTAGAAGTTCCTTCCTTTTGACACTTCCATAATCAGACTTAGCAGTAACAACAACAAAGTCATTCTCCTTCCCGACCATCCGAGCCCAATCAAAGAGTTCATGTCGAGTTTGGAATATCTGCAAACAATAAAGACACATAAGACACTTACCATTGTACAGTCAATTGTATAAAACATATTAAGCGCAAGACAAATACAAACCTTATCAGTCATAAATTCTTCTGTGCAATCAACCCGGACAATAGAAGATGATTCATTACCAGAGGTTGGATGGATACTATGATCTTCAGGCTTCACTACAAGTACTAGTTCTTTCCCGTCACCACCTATTTCGTCCACATTTTCCACCATTTCGAGTCCTTCAACCATATTATCAATCTTATCAACCTCCTTTGACAACACAATTTACATGAATGGGATGCCTGAAAGAATTATGAACGTTAAACTAGCAACAAACCCAAATACAAACATATTAAATTCTAACAAAATTCTCAATTGTATGTGAAAATCGTACATATAAGTAAGAAACTAGACTTAGTATAATTTTTTCAGACCTGGTCGCATTATAAGTGAGAAATTAGTATCACTTTTTCAACTCTGGTCGCACTTATAAGTGAGAAATTAGACTTAGTAAAGTTTTTTCAGCTTCGGTCGCACTTATAAGTGCGAAAATTACACAGTGTGTATTTCGAACTTATAAGTGCGAAAATATGTGTCGTGGAGAAAAAAAGAAAGGATTGAAAATCGAGAAAAAAACCTCGAAAATAAGTGTGTAAGTGCGAACAACAGCCCCCAAAGATGACGGGTGATATGAGAAAGGTGATGGGTGAGATGGAGAAGATGATGAGTGCGGTTGGTTTGAGGTTGGATAAGATGATGGTGATAAGAGAAGGTTAGGGTTTATGGAGAAAAGGAAGATGATGGTTGATTGTGAAGATGAATATTGAAAGGGGATGATGGTGAAGATGGTGATAAGGAAAGGAAGGGAATGGTGGTGAGAATGGTGATGAGGAAAGGAAAGGTAGATGATGGTGAAAATGAGTATAAATAATAGGTAAGCGTTACAATTTGTAATTTGTTTTTAAGGGTAATTTAGTAATTGCATAATTAATGATGATAGCATGAACCCGTGCACAGATGACATGAAAAATAACTCCTAATACAATAGTAGTCCTATTAGCATTGCACTGCACGTTTGCACCCCAAAAAAAGCATTGCACGTTGAACGTGAACGTGAACACAAGATAACAAACGCACTTACAAGGCTGAAACCGGGACAATTGGCTGAGGTAATTTTAAATCTAATTGTGGAAGCCATGATGCATCATGAGTATCGTGTACATTTATGTTATGGATTTTGATGATATTATTCTGTGGTTTTCTAATTGAAGCATTTCAGGTTATTTAATCAAGTTTAATCTGCTGATGTGATGTGTGAAAAGTCGATATAAGCTTCGCTTTGATTTGAGAGGACATTTCTACCTGGATTTATCAACTATAAATTTGAGAGATGCTTTGTTTTGATTTTTTTTGTCGAATCAATGGCGACGTAGTGTGATCCATATAACCGACCCCACCTCTTGTTGTTGTAACTTTGAATGATCAAACTAGAAGTCAAAGATCATTAATTATTTGAACTTATATTAGAAAATGGTAGTATTTGGTAATTGTTCAAGTTCAACATCTTCAATGCTTCCTTCCTGATGTTAATGAGGACACATAATCTTCAATAGCAGTATACAATTACTCAGTACATACATCTCAATTCTCAACTAGTAATGATTTACCATTTAAAGCAACACTGAATTTTATATAAGCCCTGCAAAATCTTTACTTATCTGCAATCATCAAAATAACTATTTTATATGCAATGCATTGCAGCAAGAATTTCGCCTATGACTTGGTTTTTGATAGGTATAGTACTTCTCAGTGTGTAGGAATCATCACAGCCCGGAGATATAATTTCGTGACGCATGACTGTCAACGGTTCCTGGGTTTCTCAATAGTCTTAGAACAGCTTTCTGCATTTTTGCTTCTTCTGTGGTTAGGTCTTGCTTTATGTACCCATGAAATCAGACCATCAACATGGCGGAGTTGATACTACTAGCACCAGACTTGTATTAACATCACTGTCAGCAACGGTGGCTGAAACCACAACTTTCCCCATAGACCTCATCAAGACCAGACTCCAACTCCGTCGTCAGTCATTTTCCTCACGTCGTCCTACCAGTGCATTCCGTATAGGCTTATACATTATTCGTGAAGAAGGTCCTCTTGGCCTTTACAAGGGCCTGTCTCCTGCAATTATTAGACACCTATTCTACACGCCTATTCGAATTGTTGGGTATGAGCACTTGAGAAGTGTTGTTTCTGCTGATAGTGGGTCACTTTCTATCATTGGCAAGGCTTTTGTTGGTGGAATCTCTGGTAGCTTGGCTCAGGTGAGAACCGCATGGTCTGGGAATGTGTTTTATATTTCTGCAGAAGTCTTGTCTATCTATCTAGCCTTTTCTTTCAAGCGAATATATGTAAGATTTGTAATTGGAAATTTTTGTACCTTATCAACTAAAAATGTTGAGCACCAATGTTATAATTCAAGGATAAGAGTCTCTGCGGCGAAAAAAGAAAAAAGTTACAGCCTCTTGATTTTGAACTCTAGTTTTTAGAGGTTCAATAACAGAGTTATGTGACTTCCAAGAACATTATCTGCTAGACATTAGGAAGAAAATGTAAATAATTTGTGGACTTTTTGTACATTATTTCTCAGTTTTATACAATTGATTGATTTGTTATCAGATGTAGCATGGCTTTTGTTGTTTTGTACTAATTTTTATCTTAGTTACTAGAATGGTCAGCCTATTTGTACTAATGTAGGAAACTAATCAGTCCTATGTGTAGCATCTGCCTATGTTAATAAACTTCCAAAAAACACTAAATGGAATTGTTTTGTCCATAAGGTTTTAATAAACTTGTCACCTTTAATTTTATTTCTCTATTGAAAATGACAATGTTCTATTATTTACTCTTCAAGCCCAGCTGATGTTGTCAAGGTGAGGATGCAAGCTGATGGCCGAATGGTGAGCCATGGTCTTCAACCTCGGTATTCCGGGCCGGTTGATGCTTTGTACAAAATTGTTCAAGCTGAAGGGTTACAAGGACTTTGGAAGGGTGTCTTTCCTAATATTCAAAGCACTATTAGGAATATGGGAGAATTAGCCTGTTATGATCATGCTAAACATATTGTTATTAAAAATAGGATAGCTGAGGATAATGTTTATGCCCACACATTAGCTTCCATCATGTCAGGTCTCGCCGCAACTTTTTTAAGTTGTCCAGCTGATGTCCTGAAGACTAGAATGATGAATCAGGCAGATAAAAAGGAAGGGAAAGTCTTATATAAGAGTTCTTATGATTGCCTGGTAAAGACTGTTAAATTTGAAGGAATAAGAGCATTGTGGAAAGGATTCTTCCCCACATGGGCAAGGCTTGGCCCATGGCAATTTATGTTCTGGGTTTCCTATGAGAAGTTGAGAAAACTTGCAGGGCTCTCTTCTTTCTAATATAATTTTTTTTATCTACACTGTCAGACTTTCATTCTTGATGAATTCACAATCCACAGTCTCCAGAGTACACACCCCATAATCTCTTTCTCTTGTTTATACTATTATTATCTGGAAGCCTTTCTGTAGGTATGCTGCAATCAAATTCTTCTTCTTTTCAACTTTGTATTTATATTGCTATTATTCCCCTTAAGAAATGCTTAAATCAAATTGATCTTTTGTTTATAGGTGTGGTTATTATTCAGATTTTGGTGAGAAGTAGAGATGCAATGCCAAGGGATATAAACCAGAAGGAAATGTCTATGAATGAAAGAAGGACAAAGAATTTGAAATTCTAGCAACCGTGAGGGAAAATTATTACACATAAAATTTGAGGAACACATAAAATAGAGAAAGATAGCAAGATCCATTGGGGAATAGATGAAATCTTAGTCCTGATTCCCCAAAGAAACACAAAAAATACTACCTCAATATCCTAGCTTCCATGAAGATTATTATTTAGTTATATTTTTATCTGTTGTATTCTTTAGTTTCTCTTGTTTGTTAATTTAGTCGTAATTTCAGTCACCAACCAAGTTCCGGTTCTGATGTTTTACCTATTGTAAACTCTGCTTCTACTTCTAACAGTGCTTCTTCTTTTACTTTATGGCATCAAAGGTTATAATAAAGTTCATTTCTGTCATTATTTTTTCTCGTTTTAATGAATATGTCAAAGCTTGCTGCATCGCCATGGCACTTGGTCACTTACACATGCATTGTTTATAGGGACTTGTTATTTGTAATATAAACTCAAGCATATCTTTGGTGAACTTTGTTTCCTGGAAATGCTTGATATTTTTAGCAGCTGAAAGTTAATAATGTTATGCCTAGAGGTAGAGATGTATTTCATGTGTCACCATTCACCTATAAACAAAAGATCAGGACCCTTTTTTATTTTTGAGCAAATCATTTGAAGTCACAAGAGGTGGCTAAGGAAATGGAGAGCCTCGCATTTCAAGTTAAATTTTGAAATTGAAAGAGTGAACGGAGAAGAGAGATAATGCATGAAATCGAAGCGTTAGTGAAATGAGAAGATCGAATAAGAAATCAAAAACAAATTCGATGAGCATGTATGAGAGATCAAGCTCAGTGAGAAAGAGAGGGAGTTTTTAGGTTCAGGCTCATTCCAAAGAGAGCCACGGCGGACTACGACGGCAGAACTAGCGAATAGGAATTTTCGGAGTTTGAGTAAGTTTCCAAACTAGCTGTAGAAATGGTCAAATTTCTTGAAGTTGGCTGTGAACTGGCTGTGAGTTAGCTGCAAATTAGCTTGGAGTTTGCTGTGATTTAGTTAGCTTCGACATTAGCTTCGAAAGTTGGCTATGAACTTAGGTATAAAATTGCTGCGGACAAAATAGCTATGAAAATGTGCTTCGGAATAAGCCAATTAGCTACGAAATTGGCTGTGAATTTGCTGTGAAATATTAGCTGCGGAATTATCCATGAAATTAGCTGCGGAAATCGCGAATAAACTCAGAACTGGCTGAGATTCGCTACGAAATCTGAGGACCGTATAAAATTAAGGTTCCGCCCGCATTCACTATCACCAGAAGCGCATTAACGTCCTCGCTCCTCCATGCACGCCGACTTTCGCTCGCGTCCTCCCTCCTCCACACCCACTTTCGCTCATGCTCGCATCGCTCCGATTGCTCAAAATCGTTGGCTTTCGCTTGTGCTAGATCGCTACACACTGGTGAGTCTACTGATTAGAGATACAGTTTTCCATTCTCATTTGAGCTACTGATTTTTCATACGCTTTTTAGATTTGGGAGGACAATTGGTACCTGGATTTCTGATTTTCTCAAAGCTTTTCTTTGATTCTCTTTTTGGGATTTAGCTTCTCTCTATTTGTCTTAGAAGGTACAACAGCCTTGTGCGTTTATTTTTTTTTTCCGTGGTCGGGTCGGTCTTTCTTGTATGTACCCATGAAATCAGGGCATCAATATGGTGCTGGTGGAGTTGATAATACTCGCACAAAGCTTGTACTGACATCACTGTCAGCAATGGTGGCTGAGACCACAACTTTCCCCATAGACCTGATCAAGACCAGGCTTCAACTCCATGGCGAGTCGCTTTCCTCAAGTCGTCCTACCAGTGCATTTCGAATAGGTTTATACATTATTCGTGAACAAGGTCCTCTTGGCCTTTACAAGGGCCTGTCTCCAGCAATTGTTAGACATCTACTCTACACACCTTTTCGAATTGTTGGATATGAGCACCTGAGGAGTGTTGTTTCTGCGGATAATGGGTCGCTCTCTATCATTGGCAAGGCTGTTGTTGGTGGAATCTCTGGTAGCATGGCCCAGGTGAGAACTGCATGGTCTGGGAATGTGTTTTAAAAATGTTATGCATCAATGCTATAGTTAAAGGATAAGAGTCTAAGAATATGAAGTTACAGTCTCTTGTTTCTGAATCCTATTTTTGAGATGTTCAATAACAGAATTTTATGCCTTCGAAGAACACCATCCACAAGATTTTTAGAACATAATGTGAAGAGTGTGTAGACTTTGTATATCAGTTCTCAGTTTTATACAATTGATTGATTTGGTATCAGATGTAGCATGGCTTTTGTTGTTTTTTACTAATGTTTATATTAGCTACTAGAATGTGTAGCCTAATTAGACTCATCTAGGAGACTAATCAGTCCTATACATAGCATCGGCCTCGTCTTGGTCCTGGTTATATATGTTTCTGGTTTGCCTTTGTTATATACTGACAGTTCCCCTCAAGCTTAAACTTACTAAGCTTTAAGCTTGTTACGGGTAGCAAACCTACAAACATAAGACAAATAACACAGTCCACCTCAACCAAGTAATTTCAGCAACTAAAAGCTTTTTGGAAAGGGAAAGGGATTCATGTAATGAACTAATAGAAAATCTTTCAAAATTTCCCACCCTGTCTCCAGCTGGAGAGATAGAAGCAAAAGAATAGGATGATGCTTTCAGCACTTAGATATAAAAGTAGGCATTAGATACTAACGGATAAACAGAGTTCAAAGGAAAATGAAGAAATACCTTGTTAGCATTATGATAAAATGCAATTTTACAATGATATATTTTCTAACAAACAGTAAAATGGATTTTTTTTAGAGTAATCATTGTTTTATCCATAAGGTTTTAATTAACTGCTCACTTTTAATTATATTTTCTTTGAAAACTACAATGTTCTATTATTTACTCTTAGTGGTACAGATTGTGGCAAGCCCAGCTGATCTTGTCAAGGTGAGGATGCAAGCTGATGGCCGAATGGTGAGCCAAGGTCTCCAACCTCGGTATTCAGGGCTACTTGATGCTTTCTACAAAATTGTTCAAGCCGAAGGATTACAAGGACTATGGAAGGGTGTTTTTCCTAATATTCAAAGAGCCTTCTTAGTGAATATGGGAGAATTAGCCTGTTATGATCATGCTAAACAAATTGTTATTAAAAATAGGATAGCTGAGGATAATGTTTATGCCCACACATTAGCTTCCATCATGTCAGGTCTCGCGGCAACTTCTTTAAGTTGTCCAGCTGATGTTGTGAAGACTAGAATGATGAATCAGGCAGTTAAAGAGGAAGGGAAAGTCTTATATAATAGCTCGTATGATTGCCTGGTAAAGACTGTTAAACTTGAAGGAATAAGAGCACTGTGGAAAGGATTCTTCCCCACATGGGCAAGGCTTGGCCCATGGCAATTTGTGTTCTGGGTTTCCTATGAGAAGTTAAGAAAACTTGCAGGGCTCTCCTCTTTCTAACAGTTTTTTATTTATACTGTCAGACATCCATTCATGATAAATTCCCAATCCACATCCTCCAGAGTGCACAACCCTGGATCTCTGTCTTGTTTATACTATTATTTGGAAGCTTTTCTGTAAGTTGCCTCCAAGTTCTACTTCTTTTACACATTCTATTTATATTGCTATTATTCCCTTTAAGAAATGCTTAAATTAAATCTCCTTTGTTACAGTTAAATTACTTGAAACTGCAAAAATAAAAGTCAAAGTTTGGGGATTTGATTGGTTTAACTGATGGATTGTGCATGTTTGGGTAACCATTAGCGCCAGTGCTAACGGGCTTTAGAACTCACTTCGAGGCAAAAAGTGAACATAACTCTTCTCATGGATCGATATGAATGTGCTTTTACGTTAACTTAACTGGTATCCAAACACACATTAATTTAAATAAAAAGTATCATTTGTTTATAATATCATGTGATGGTATTTGTGGATTTTTTTGACTCGTCGCTTAAATGATTGAATCTGTCAAATCTAGATGGGAATCCTCTCCAGATTATTGTTTTGTTTGATATCCAAAGTTGTAAATGAAATGTGTTGGAAATGAGTGATTTAAGAATATATGGAAAATCCCAACTCTTTGTAATTGCAGGTGTGGTTATTATTCAGATTTTGGTGAGAAGTAGAGATGCAACGGAAAAGAAATGTCTACGAATGAAGAAAAAGGACAAAATGTTATGAAATTTTAGAAACACATGAAATGGAGAAAGATAGCCAGCAAAAGCAGTGGGAAAGATGAAATCATAGTGCTGGCTCCCGAAAGACATAAAATATACTACCCCTATCACATTTTATTTGACTTAAGGGCTGGTTCAGTGAGAGAGAGAGAGAGAGAGAGAATGTAATTGGAACGAAAACAGAATTGTATTATTATCAATGATTACAAGAGTTGCTATCTATATGATCGATATTGGTTAGCTTCCACAGGAAGCTGCTAACTGATCAACCTAACTTGTACTATTGGAATTATAGAAACTAACTGCCTCTAAGGGCAGGATCCCATGCATAAACTAATAAGGTGTCAAGCAGCGGTCGTGGCGATGGTGAGCCTGTAGGTGACAACAGCTTCAGGGTCTTGGCAATAGTGGAATGCACTAAGTGGTGGTAGCAATGGTGGATGATATTGAGTGGCCTGGTAGTGGTGGTGATAAAAGGTGAGGGTGAGAACGAAATGAAAAAAAGGTCTATCCTATCATACTTGTTCTAATCCAACTCCTCCGTGGTGATAATTTACATTGGGCAAATAGAATAAGATATAATCGCAAGAAATAATTCAATTAGTCATGTGCATTTGTGTAGGCATGTGCTAATGTAGCATTTCCTGCTAATCATCATAAGAAATCATTCAATTTGGTTGCACCGTGCTCCATAAACCTTCGACTTTGAAGATCTTATTTGGACAATAAAAATCCAATGGACAATACTCTTTTAACTAATGATATCCTATAAAATCCGTAAGGAACCCAAATAGGAAGAACTCATCAACAATTCATGTACACGTCGTGACAAAAGGGACATGACTGTGCTTAATCCAAAGCCCAAACCTGCAACAAGAATCCATGGAGGAAAGGGGGTTACTGGAAAGAATCAACTTAGTTTTATGATATCATGACTGCTATGATGATAAGGGCCTAACCTGGATCTTGCCATCAGAGGAACCAACAAAAAGCATCAAACCATCTGCATCTGATACTAGTGAGGTAATTTTTGTGTGACCACCAGCCATTTTGATGGAAGCAACCCGGGTGAACTTATCTTTTAGCCAAACCTCAATGGTGCCAAATTTTGTACCAGCAAATATAAAGTCACTGTTGATGGCTATGCGATGGATGTCAAGCCCAGTTGAGAGTGATCCCACCACCATTTTGTTGGAAAGTGAAAATATCTTACAAACATCAATTGAAGGGAAGAGTTAGCTTTGCAATGAAGGATGCTATGTATGTTTGGATATTAGTTAGGACCAATTGAAACAGACGTTAACACATCTTTCATGACAAAAAGTGAACATAACTTTTCTTATGAATTGGGATGGAAGTTCATTTACTTTGAACTTAACTGGTATCCAAATGCACTAACTTTGGCTTAGAGATGGAATTGACATTTACCTTTCCTGCGGTTGCATCAACAGAAGAACCACAAGCAAAGAGGAAATCATCATGAATTTGAAGGGAGTGTATGGTTTGTTTTCCCAACAGTTTTTTTGTACCAGTGAAGAATGGATTTGATGTATACTTGGACAAGTCAACCTCCTGCCATTATTCAACACCATAACTTTTAAGGAAGATGGACAATTTCTTGAGAAGCTTTTGGATGCTTTGAAAGAACTTACAACAAATAAGAAGAAAACTGATATTATTCGAGAATAGAAACTACAATGGTTGCTGACTAATTCGAGAGTCTCATCAACTCTCTGATTCCTGATTACAAATGTTTCTAAAGATGAATTTTTTCACTATCTATCTCAAACTAACTAAAACTACCTCCACTAACTAACTATGGTTACCCATCATTAACTATTAAGCAATCTTTGTTGGTTGGTTTACTTCAGCTATAGATTCTACAAGAACATGAAACAATGAAGAAAGATGCTTGCTTACCTGGATGCTATAACCAGAGCAACCACAATACAGCTTGTCCCCAGCAACAGCAAGGCTTTTCACATATTTGTTGAAATTGATGAGCTTTGGAGCCTCTTTCCAATTAAAAACCTGTAAATATCGAATTTATTAATTTTTTCTTATGATGGAACTGAATTTTTATGAGTTGTTCAAGCAAAACATTAGGTTTACCTTAACCCCAGTTCCTTGAGAGACATAGCATGCTAATTTATCATTGGCTGCCAGCTCATACACTGCCTCTTTAATGTCATAAACATCTATACATTTAATACCATCAGATTTAATTGTCCAAACCTGTACATAAGAAGAAGTATTATTCAGGGATGCATATTCAATGCTCTAATTAAAGTAAAACACAGGAGCAACACAAAGATGCAAGTAATTGGGAAGTAAACATAAACATAAGGTGAGTAACTATGTACTCATAAGATGTTAATAGGGATTTGGATTCACTACTGTTGAATGCACTGCAGTCAGTCTTTATAGCCGTCCGATGAACTTGTATGACTCAGATTTAAAGTTATAAAATTGGTGTCATTAAATAAGAGTCGTTCGATAATGATCCAACGGTTGTGGGTTTCTGACTACAGCGACCGTAGGAAAAGTCGACTGCAGTGAATCTAAATCCAGTTTCACTCTACTATTGGTTTTGGTTATCATAGAGTACATGACAAACTACAAGAATGCACAACTTTTTCTATGTTAAACAAACTCATTTATATTTGCATATTCCAGTAAACTTCATTTACAATTTTATTGCAGGAAAGTTCACTTTATTCTATGCAAAGGGAAAGGATAGTTCTTTTTTTTTCTTTAATCTATGCCAATTTATCTTGTAACAGCAAGATAGTTTACCCGGATGGTCTTGTCTAAGGAGCCACTGTATAGTCTATCACCTGAAGAACAAAGAGATGTTACAGCTTTTGCGTGTTCATGAGTTTCTTGAATCACTCTTGGTATTCTCTTCCTTGCATCCCATACCTAGAAGGAAGATATCAAATGGCACTGTTAAAAAAATAGCCATACACATGCACACAACCACAATACTGTTTCTGATTGTTAGGACACTCTACCTTGATAGTTCCATCAGAGTGTCCACTCAAGACTTGGCCATTCAAATAAAGCAAAGAAAGCACCTCTCCGTTTGAGCTCAAATCTAACTCAACTACTTCTTTACAACTCCACAACTCTGTCTATAAAAAAGAAATTGAAATAGTTACTTCTCTAAACCAATATATTACATGAAATAAACCAGATCCTAAATCTCCATTCCACTTACCACATCAACAGATTTTAAGTTCAGTATGACTTTCATAATATCAACTGCAACCACTGAATACTTCTTCAGCCTCCTTAAGGTTCTATAGATGCTTTTAGCATAAACTCTAAGTGCATCATGAGTAGCTGAAAGTTTGACACTTTTCAAATTAGTACTCCTTTGTATAATAACACACAGAGATAGCGTCTACAACTACTATAACAAACCTACTTGGATCACTAATGAATGTCTTCAAAGCTAGGGTAGCCAGGATCTTCTCCTCCAAGTTCTTGGATGACTGGAGGACATTTATAACTTCTTCAAGCAAGGATTTGCGAGCAACATCCCTTATACCAGTATCCGGAAGAGTATAGAGCATGTGTGTGAGCCATGTGGCTAGAACAAGGCATGATTTTGCCATCTTTAAGGAATTACTCCTTAGGCATTCTTCCAAAGCTTTGAATATTGAACCATTTTCATGATTGCAAAGCACAAATGCTATTCTTTTCTGCCAAGAGTTCAAAGCATTTTTTTCATCCTCCTACGTAACGAAAATTTGTGTTATTGGGAGATAAATCAGTTATCAACCAAATCCAAAACAACAACCAAAATGCCAAAGTCATATACCATTGTTTCTATCAAATCATTGTCATGCTGTCCCAACTGCTCAACCTTCATTAAAGCATTGTAAGGTTGATCAAATCCTGCAATCTTGAGTAACCAAGCTTCAGTGTATGACTTTCCGGAGGAAGATATATGTCCAATAAGAAATAGTAAAGCATCTAAAGCTTTCATTTGGGTATTTGAGAAGTCCTTCTGCCAAAGGGCTTCTATCAGGGTCTCAACCGCTTCTTCCCTGTAAATACTCATCTTTCGTGGCTCAGCCTGAAGATTTGATCAGAACAAGAAATATATATAGATTATGTTTCGATATCTAATGGAGAGTGGAACCAAACATAATAAGGTAGAATGCAATGGAATGAAACCATTTCAATTTTTGGATATTTTAATAAAGAAATGGGAAAAATGCTGACCAGAAGATCAAGCTGAAGAAGGAGACTAGCAACAGCAAGTTGATGCTCCATAGGAGCCATCTGAAGATAGACAAGAAATGTATGCATTGTACTGAATGCTCCTTCATCCTTAATTGTATGTAGTATCTGGTTGCAGCTTGTCCTTCTGTAACACCACAAAAATGTAACGATGAATTCTAGAATCTGTAGTGGAAGAGGAATAGCATAACAGTACATCTTGTCAAAAACATGACTTCACAGTTTAATATAATGAAGGAAAACTCCTGTACACTGAAATATGGGGACTGTTTCATAGGAAAAACATTTAGGTGCACTTCTTCCGATTGATATGAAAAGTCTGCACCTTTTCCACATAACATGAGTTGTTACTGGTGAAAAATAAGCTATTATGGTTGCTTTAGTTTCTCTATTTTAGTGTAAACATAGAAGTGATGTTTCTCACATGAATAAGATATATGGTTTCTATCATTTTCTAGCAGGAAGCATTGGCAGACTAGACTTCAGTTGTGCATCTCCAAAATATTGAACAAGATGAAAAAAGTAGCTAATCAATGGATATTTCATTTGACAGTAAGAACGTGTGTATAGTAAGAAAGCTGCAAGATTACCTATTCAATTGAACCAGTTCTGAGAGAAACTCCACACAGATTCCTCTCGCACTATCATTTCCAGAGTGAAATAACTCAAGAACAGGAGACAATTCAATTCTGTTTGCTATCAAGTTCTTGCAACTTTTTTCCGCTTGCATACAACACAAGAGTACGGAAACAACAGACCTCCTTCCTTCCATCCTCTCTAAATGCTTCACCAAGGTTGGAATTCCATTTGCTGAAATAACACTTGAAGCATTCACAGACCTGCTATATTCATCCCCTCCCATTAAAATTTGCTCAAGAATAGCTATGGCAGCATCTTTGGGGTCTATAACTAACTGAAAATCATCTAACTCCTCATTTTTGTTCTGGATCACGTCGACAAGAGAGGGTATAAGTTCATGTGATGAAAGCTGGGCAAAAACTGGCCGTAGTTGGTAAATAAGAAGAGCAGCCTCAGCTAAACCATTCTTGAGTAGAGTAGCCAAGCAATCAAAATCGGAATCTACACTATTAAGTGTTTCTGCAACACTATCATCTGCGAAAATCAGCTCCGAAAGAATATAAATTGATGTTCTCAGAACTTCTCTATTCAGAGAAGCTGAAAGAATTTCCACTAAACCATTAATGATAGTTGGCTTTGATAAATAAGAATGAATCTGAGGATTAGTCTTTGAGTCCTTCAGCAATCTTGCTATTTTTAATACAGCTTCTTCACATTCTTGCAAGTTTTCTGATGTACAGAGACTTGAAATGTAAGGTTTCAGGGAATTCACAATTGTTTCAACTGCAGCTTGAGATAGCACACTGGTCGGAGATGTTGTGATCGCAACCGGCATAAATCTGTTGCTCCTTTGTCTAGCATAATCTTTGTTCTTATGATTTGGTGAATCAGTTGTTCTTTGCCTAGTGGAGAGCATTGGGATGTCTTTTGCAGATGGAGAACAGGAAGAACCCCTTGGCGTGTTAACATTCGAGAATTCTTGAGCTAGTTCAGGATTTTGTTCTTTCCAAGATGTAATCAATCTCTTCAAAACATAGTTTGTTTTGGGTAATATGCTTGCAGATAGAGGCTGTCGCGTGATGGGGCATGTTGTGTTTCCTGTTCTGAGCCACTCTTGAATTGCTTTTCTCTCATAGGTCTGGCCAGTTTCAAGGGTAACAGGATCACAGAATATCTGACCTGTGATTGGGCAAACAAAATCTTTGGGTGGTTTTGATCCAATACTCAGCTTCTCTAATTTTGGCAATGAATTGAAGCTTTGATATCCCTCATCACTTTCACAAAGGGAACTGCTAATCCAAAGGGAAAATATTAGATTAGGAGGAAATTCTTTTATTTTTCTTGTCACAAGCTCAAAGATAAGCATAAATCCTAGAAGTAAAAGAAGTGGTGATTACCTGCCATTTAGTATCAGGCTGTTCTCATAGTCCTGATTCAAACTTGGTGTTTGGTTGACATTTTTCCTCTGAATATTCTTCAAGGCCTATATTTCAAGGAACTATTACATTGATGAACTTTAAAAAATCGTACTTACACGTAGCAACAATTAAAAGAGTTGGGAGTAAGTAACTAATGAGATTATATAGATCTTATTTGACTCACCATCACTTCGTTATCAGCATTTAAAATGTTATCAGTGCTCATGTCTGGAGATGATGTTAAGGAGTCAGAAAGAGTTGGTTCCGGGATACGACTAGACAATAAGCGCAAAAACTTGGATTCTCTTTTACTATGTGTATCAGGGTTTGGGGATGAATTATTTGTTCTTGGGGAGTCCAGGGGAGAGAAGATATCAGGAGAAGGGATTTGATTCCTCTGACATGATAGATCCACTTTTGTTTCAATATCCTCACCCTTGATCATCTTCATTCCAGGTGAGAAAATATTGCTTTTGTCTTCAGAATCCACAGATGCATCATCTAGGTCAGAATTTGAATCATCTTCATTTTCTTCAATGATGGTCTCCTGCATATCATAATTATTCATAAGGCCTGTACACACACAACATGCTCCTCTAAATCCAGTTATCAAATGCTATATTATTAGCAACATGCATATAGATAACTTTCTATCACCTTAGCACCCCAAATGGATGATTTCTCCTCCTTTGAATGGCTGGAAGTTATAGTCTCTCTGTTGAAATCCAGAGGACAAAAAGTACATACTGGTATTAGGAGGCTCATATGAATGAAAAAGATACAAGCTGAACTTTCTTGAGCTATAAAGATGACCAATATAACAAAAGTTTTGTATAGTGAATATTATTAAAACGCATGCCCAATTGCACTGGCACATGCAAAACACTAACAGGCACGAGAACACGGTGTTAGAAGGATAATATAAAACCATTCATGTGTCTTCGCCTAGCACATGTATGATTTTATATTATATTTCTAACACACACAGGTTAAAAGAATTCAAAATTTGTGTGTATACTATGAACTCTAACCTGATTGTTTCATTTAAGCCATCTTTAGATCTTGGTGCCAAAGAAAAACCAGCACTCTTGGGCAAAATAGGACCAAATTTCACAAAATCTGGAATAGACCTGCTCAACTCATGCAAAGGAGTCATTGGAGGCTCTGCAATTGGCAACATAGGAACCACCTTCTTGCTTGAGGAGGAATCGCAGTTCATGCAATCATTATAGTATTTTGCATATAGCCTTGTGTTCTCATCCAAGGACTCTCCATAATGCTGCTCCAGCTTTTGCAACTTATCCAATTGATGTGGCCTCATAGAAAGCACCAAAGACTCATTGAAGAACTGCTCAAAATCTGCTGTGAAGGACAAATCAGCAGAGTCAGGTATCACCTCCATCATAAGCCTATGCCTCTCCTCTGAATACCACCCCACAATTGAGCTCATGTGTGGAAGAAACAGGCTTTTCCAGAGCTCAGGAGCGAAATCAATCCGAGTGAAAAAAGGATCAACAATGAACATCTCAAGAGCATGAAAGATACAATGCTGAACATTGTTCCTCAACTTCCATAAATAGGATAAATTCAGGTGTGCCCAAGCTGAGAGGTAGGAGTTTGGAACTCCAGCAATCTTTTGCTTAGGATTCAACATTGCACACACTTGCAACATCTTCTCAGCATAATCTAGCCTTGCAAGCTTGGTTTCCATGTTGTAGGTATTGATGGCTTCTTCAAGGGCTTCAATACCCCAATCAAGATTTGCTAATACTGCTTGATCAGAGTATTCCACCTCAGTGTCTTTGTCCCCACTTCCATCTTCTGCTGCTAACCTCTCTGCACACTGTTCTTTGTGCTGGGTTCTTTGCTCTTTGTTGATTAATCGATCTTGAATGAAACTATCAATAGTTGTTGTCAAGAATCTAACTATATCCTTCTGATCCATCATGAATCTGAAGTTTCCTGCCATCTGTCAAGTGCAATCACAAAAAGGAAAGCTTAATATAACTTTTTTTTCTTTAAAAAAAGTAAAAGATTAACACAAAGAACCAAATCCATAATAGACTCTTGGAAAATAAGAGACCACTCGAACAAAATTTCATGTTTCAACCATACAATTGATAATAGAAAAGGAGAGTATAAAGGAAACTAAAGCCAAGAAACTGAGAAGGTGAACTAAGTATTAAGCATAATCCATCATTTAGGAAACAAACCAAATTCATCTAGGTACGCCAGGACTTTAAGTACCGACATGATTTCCAACATAAATCAATCTCAACCAACATTTCTAAGTCAAAACATGTGCAATTTTAAGCACAAAAAGAATAAGTTGACCAGCAAAAAAGTACCTAACCAAATTACCTACCGTTTTAAATATCACTCAGTATATAAATATATATACTCACAATCTAAAAGGGTACAAGAACCAAAGAAAAACCTGGATTCTGATCAACCCAGATTAGAATTTTCTACAAAGTTTAGAACTTTGACCTTAGCTTCTCTGTCCCTTCTTCTCTTCAAGCACTACAGGTTAATTTCCACTCTGATCCTTCATTAGATGAAACTAACACCCCATGATCTTCAGAACTCTCTGCTAGGCATGTGAAGGGGAGTTCAACTTAGTTGCAGCGTTGAACAACTCAAATGCTGAAACCAACTATTTGGCAGCTTTGACTTTTATCAAAGAAGAAGCACTTATATGATGGACATGATCATGAATGAGCCAACACCGAGAACCAAGGCCTTGTAACTTTTAGTTTATTCCAACAAGAACAATTAAGAAGAAAGGGAGAGAGGAGATTATATTATGTGTCTGTATTATGGTGCAAGGTTGGAATTAGCTAGTACCTGTGCCGGCAAAGAATGGGGAGTATGTGATGACAGAAGCAAAGCGTGGACCAAGAAATTAAGGCACATATTAAATATTTATATATTTTTTGTTCTATTAAATTATCTTCCACCGGAATCAATCTTGTTTTAGAATCAGAAACATCTATATCACAACCTAGGATTAACTCTTTTGGCGAAGATTTTTTTTCATTCACAATACTCGAACACTTTGCTTAAGAATGTAAAACTTGAAAGTTTTATTTCAAAACACTAAGACTGCCATATGAAAAACAAGAAGTGGTGGTTATATCTCACTATTGATTTTTGGCAAACAACAAAGTTAACTTTGCGACATCAACATTTCCTGCAACTTTCCTTTGTAACATATGACATTACTTAAGTGAAGTGAGTTATGATTTGTAGACCAATTTTGATTCATTCTCGTTCGTTTTTTTTTCCATCTCACTTTTTCCATTTTTTTCCTATCTCTTTCTTCTTTACTCACGACATTTTTCATTAAATCTTTCATTTCTCTCTATGTAGTTCTATGTCTCTCTCTTGATGTAAATGTAAAAGAAGTGTTAATAAAATATTAATCTTTCTAAACACTTAAACGGTACAAACACCCCTACATACACACAGATTTTATCTATATTTCTCTTGTTATATCAAATTACACCATATATCACATTCTCTCTCATTCTGGGTGTGTAGCGTGGTTGGACGTGTACCCATAAATATTATAATGTGCAAAGGTTAAGGTACCTATAAAATTTTATGGTTATATTATTAGCAAATGATTGGTCGCCGATTGCATTGACAGAATAACAGCAACTGTTGTTGTTGGCCTTTCGGTTTGAACAGGACATGCTTGGAAGAAATGAAAAATATCATGTTAGCTTTAGAACATATCAAACCACCACCCCAAGATATCCATGTACGTTTAGTTCTGTTCATATTGTTCATTGTTGCCTTTTTTATTTTCCTAGCATGCTTTTGGCGGGATCAAGAACGTACTTGTGTAAGGTCACATATACCATGGAAAAAAATGATGTGTTTTTTCACCGCTTGGTTTGTGAGTAAAGCAGTTTTCACCGTGTGAGGTTACCTTGTTTAGCAAGAAAACGGAACTATAGTACTAGACCAAGTTGAATAGAGACAAAAGCAATAAATATTTTCTCATATTTGTGAAGAGAAACTATTACGGCTGGCTTAAAATGCTCAATAGCATCTCAGCCGACTCATATATTTTACAATTAAACTATAGTGGCGGATGAGATAACTCAGCTAAGGAACATCCCGTCTCAGCTAAGGTCAACGGACATAACGCCACCTCATATAACAAGATATACACAAGACTGCCCAAGGGTAGTTAAGATATGGAAAGACCTTCCATAGGGCTCTCTAATAACTTTCAAGAGATGAACACCAAGTCTGTAAATAAAGGTGTAGTCGTTCATTTAAGTATGCATTATTCATATGCAAACTTCAAGAGACCAATATGACGGTCACCAAAGCTATACTCTGCTCTCTCACTTACTCAAGCATCATAGTATTTTCTACGGACTTTAACCCAAATACTAAAAAGTGTGATGACCCAACCCGACACTTTTTTTGGTGGGCTTATGATGGGCCTAACCCTGCCCACCATCCCACTTTGTCATCCCAGAGAAAGATAACTCAACCTCGTTTATTTAGAAATTAAGAAAAAAGGAAAAAATATATAAGGTTCATTGTTCAAACCTAGTAGAGATAAATGAGAGATGAGTACATTCCATATATATATATATAACTAATTAATTATAAAATAAATAAAAACATATTAAAATAAGTTATATATTCATAACAATATATAAAGTACATTAAACCAATATGGTCTTCGTCTAGTGGTAGACAAGTATGATACGAGAAAATATGATAATATGAGTTTAAATTCTGAAACAATTATTTATTGGGAGAGACTGTCAAAGTTTCTCAAATATGTTTACATTCATTAAAGATGAATAAAGTAAATTAATATATTATAATATAGGAATGTATTAATATAAATACATATATTAATATATAAATTAAATATATTAATATTTATAAATATATTTTAAGTTCATATTGATGATAAAAATATTATCTTATACAAAAGTAACATTATCTCTTTTCACTCATTCCTTATTACCACTAATTTCATCCTCTCAACTTTCTCATATATTTATCTTATGCAAAACAACTTAAAAGGCGTTTGACAGAGAGTATTTTAGAAGAAAAAAGATGAGAGAAATTATTTTTAAATACTGAAATTATAAAATATTTATGATGATAAATATATGATTTGCATATTACCCTTATACTAATATCCGTGCGTTGCAGGGTTTATTTACAATAATTTTTAACATTATATCTAATTATTATAGTTTAAATAAATATTAGAATATTTTTAATTATAAAATAAATAATAACTAAGTTAAGACATTTCATTGAATAGTATTATTTATTTAATAATATAAAAATTATTAAGTGAATTTGAAATATTTTAAATCAAGTCACTTTTCTTTATTTTTTTTAACAAAAAAAAGTCATAAGTTTTTAATATCATTAAATAAGTTATTATAACATATTTTTGTACTTTATATCAACAATAAAGTAATTTTAACTTTCAAAATTACAATAATTTATAATTTTATTAGTGTAAAAAATTATTTAATAAATTTAAATATATTCAACTTTAGTCATAATTATTTTTTTCTGTTATGCTTCCTCAAGTAATTTGTACTAATAAATAATACATAACAGATCAACAAATATATTTAAAGTTTTTTTTTTCAAATAATACACACATACATTATAGTTAATAGTAAATATCTTATAACAACATTTTTTAAATTTTTGAAAAATTTGATCTAAATTATTTATTAATAGATATTATTTTATTATTAACTAATTTTAGTTCTCAATTTTTTTATATAAAAATATTAATCAATTTTATTTTGATTTTTTAATTTTTTCGTCATTTTATGATTGATAAATAATATTGTAATAATTTTTAATCAATACTTAATAAATAGTTTTTTGTGCTTTCCTCTCGTAACCAACAAAAAAAAAATAGTTTTTTTTATAAGAAATTGAAAAGATGATAATTAATAGTTAATTAATACAATTAGTAAAATAAAATAGTTATCTATAGCGTATTACTATTGTCATTGAGACAAAGCTCATCTTTGTAATACCGGTGCGCTGCATGTTTTTTTTTTTTTATAATATATCATAACCGTAAATTATTTAAATCATGTATCAACTATTATAATTATATACACACACACACATATATATATACACACACACTAAGGAATTACAAAAGCTTACTATGCTTCTGGGTGTTAAGGCGGTTGAGAGTTTTGACAAATATTTGGGATTCCCGGCTATTGTGGGGAGATCTAAAACCCAAATATTTAATTTTGTCATTGAGAGAGTTTTTAAAAAACTGAAAGGGTGGAAAGAACGTTCCCTTTCCCGGGCAGGGAGGGAAGTTCTAATCAAAGCCGTGGCTCAAGCGATTTCGGCTTATGTTATATCTTGTTTTGCTTTGCCTGACTCTGTGTGCTCTCGCATCGAGGGGATGATCAGTAGGTTCTTTTGGAGCGAAGACATTGAGAAACGAGGTATCCATTGGCGGAAATGGTCGAACCTTTGCCGACCCAAGTGGTCGGGAGGACTGGGGTTCCGTAATTTTAAGGCTTTTAACACGGCTCTAGTGGCCAAAAATTGGTGGAGACTTTATTCATCTCCCCATCTTCTTGTTAGCCGGCTGTACAAAGCGGTGTATTTTCCTCGCGGGGACATGTGGATTGCTAAGAAAGGTTTTCGCCCGAGCTACGCTTGGTCGAGTGTCCTAGGTTCCCGATGGATTTTTGAGAAGGGGGGACAGTGGAAGATAGGGGATGGCACTAGTGTTCACATTTGGGAACACAAGTGGCTTCCTCATGGTACCCCGATTATCTCCCATCAGGACTTGGCCAATGAGGCGAATGTCCAATGGGTGTGTGACCTTATTTTTGCTGGGAGGTGGAATTCTGATTTGATTGATATGATATTTCATCCTAATACGGCTAAGCATATTTTATCAATTCCTCTTCCTTGTATTTCACACAATGATTATTTGTTTTGGCCTTTTAATGAGAATGGTGTCTATTCTACAAAATCTGGTTATAAATTTATTATGCAGGACCAGGTTTCCTTTGTGGCATCTTCTTCAGGGGTTCCATCGATGCCGTCTCAAGCTTGGAAGCGGCTGTGGAGGTCTCGTGCCTTGCCGCGGTGCAAGGAATTGGTATGGCGTGCAGCTCTGGATATCTTGCCGGTTCGAGGTCGTTTGCGGCACCGAGGTGTGGACATTGACCCCTCCTGCCCATGCTGTGAGGTGGTAGAGTGCGAGACGGTTGCCCATGCGCTTCTTTATTGCCCGGATTCAGTTCAGGTCTGGTTTGGTTCGTCGATTGGCTTACGGGTGGGTGACTGGCCCGACCGCTCCTTTGCTGACTTCTTCCTCAGGTTTTTGGAGATTGCAGATGATCAGGCTCTCATTTGCTTTATCACTACGGTCTACTGTATTTGGGAGAGGAGGAATCGGATTGTCTTCCAGCAGAGGCGGACGCCCACACTACTGATGTTTGATCGTGTGGCTGCTCTCTTGGGATGCCGGACTTGCGGGCTGTTCCTCGCCGGTCTTTGGTGTTGCTGTCTAGTTGGACTCGACCGCCTAGAGGTGTGTTTAAGCTTAATTTTGACGCAGCTCTTCGCGACTCGACCTTGGTTGGCTTTGGAATGGTGGCTCAGAACTTTGAGGGCGAAGTCCTCGCTTCGGCGGCCGCAGCTACTATCATGGTCTCGTCCTCCGTCATTGCGGAGGCTCTGTGTTTCCATTGGGCGATCTCCACTGCTATTGATTTGGGCTTCAGGAGAGTCATGTTTGAGACTGATTGTCTGAAGCTCTTTGACCTTTGGCGTCGTCCAAGACCTGGTGGATCTTATCTTTTTTCTATTATTAGGGATTGTCGTTCCTTTTCTTGTTATTTTGATTTTATGGATCTTACTTTTGTTAGGCGGGAATGCAATATGGTTGCTGATTCCCTTGCCAAATTATCTTTCTCTAAGTTGTCTTTTGTCTGGGTGGAGGATGCTCATCAAGAGATTTTAGTTGCTCTACAGCATGATGTAGTGGCTTCTGCCCCCGTTTCTTGATTAATATATTTATTCAGTTTTAAAAAAAAAGGAATTACCAAAATTCGTTATAAAAAAAAGAAATCAAATGTATTTGTATTAAGATATTTTAATAAACAATTAACTTTAAATAACATCTTGTGTATACTCCATACATTTTAAAAGACTTAAATAATTATAACATAAAAATATATATATTTTTAATGTATTTAATATTATTTTATAAAATAAAATGGAGTAAAATTATAGTTAATATTAAACAACATACATATTCATTTAAGATTTAAAATAATTTCTAAAATATATACTTACAAAATTTAACCATTGAATAATTCCAATATTTAATATATTTATTTTATAATATTTTATAATTTTAATATTTGTTTCTCAACTTGAGGTCCATAATTAATATTTTAACTAAATCTTATATTTAATTTGTTAGTTATATGTATAAGATTTTTTTAATTAATATTTAAATAATAATAAAAATTATGATAAATGACTAATTAATCTTGTCTTTAAATGCAAAACTCAATTTAATTTTACTTATATATAGATATAGATATACATACACAAGGAGCGAATCAAGTGATAGTGATGTTTATTATGAGATATGTCACTTTTTAAAATAAAATAACATGCGATTTTTTAAATAAGTCATGTGACCACTAAACTACTTTTAATCTCAACCACTCATGAATGGTTGTACAACCATGACTTAACACTGTCATCTCTCATAATAAATATCGCTCCTACATACACATATACTTAACTTTAATACTTAATATATTAGTTTTATATATTTTTTTTTGGTTACAAGAGGAAAATGAAAAACAAACTACTAATATAAAATTAAAATAAATTTATATAAATCTTAATATATGAAAAATTGAAAATCTTTATAATTAGTTAAAAATATAACATATTACTAATAACTAATTAATTATTATAAATGTAAAGGTCAAGTCAATTTGACTTATTATTACTATTACATAAAAAATTTCCTCAAGATGTTATTAATAATTAAAACTTAAATAGTATTAATTTTCACTCTTTAAATATGCCTAACTGAAAAGTTTTACATTTAGTAATTAATATAATGAATAATATAAAATGTTATGGAGTTTTTATTATTTAATGTATTTTCTATTTTTACCATTTAATATATAGCATTGCCACATGATTGAATGTAGGTTTTTGTTGTTGATGTTTTTTTTCCTGAACAAAGAAATAAGAAATGTGTAATAAAAAAAACAATTTTCAAATTCGATAATTTAGTTTATAATTTTATCATTTAATGTAGGTATTTTAATAGCTCTAATTTATTTATTTCCTTCTTTAATATATTATTTAATGTATTTTATAAAGAGGAAATTCTTTATTTCTTAATGTATTTTAAAACAATTTTTCCTGATGAGAAAAAATATATTTTAATATAAAGGTAGAAAAGTTTTTATTACTTAATGTATTTAATACAAAAGTGAAAGTAAGTTTTATATATATATTATATATATATATATATATATATGTTGATACTAACTTATCATTTCATACCTTTTGTTTTATAAATTTGTGGATACTATTTAATTAGAAAAATTCGCCTTCCCTACCAAAATTTCCTTAAATAGTTTTTTTTTTCTCATAACTTTCTTTCCATTTGCTTTTTTTTAACCTTTTTCTCTTATCTTTATCTTATAAAGTATAAACCAAACATAGTTTTAAACTTCTCAAAATATGACCAAATACATGGGTTTGACTTCTTTAAAGACAAAGCCATTTTAGAGGATAAATAAGGCATCCTATTTGTTAAAAAGTCAACTGTTCAAAATTGTAATAATATAATATATTTTTACACATGCAATAAACTAGTAATATTTTTTAAATCATATTTAATAATAGGTTTAAATAACTTTTTTGTGATTGCAAAATACCCTATTTATGTTTTCGTCCCTAGAATTTTTTCTTTTGATTTTTTGCCCTCCCAAAATCACACATTTTATTTTTCGTCTTTATTGTTAGATTTTCCATCCAAACTAAACGGAAGTTAAGGTCAACAATAACGATGACATTGTTTTGCTCCTTGCAATATACTCCAATTTAGTTTTTTGCTCCGTTTGGTTTGGGTGGAAAATCTGACAATAAAGACGTAAAATAAAACATGTGATTTTGGGAGGAAATTTTTTTTTCCAAATAGATGAAAAATAGAAATGGAGTATTTTGCAGGGATGAAAACATTATTTAAGCTTTGATGACATAAATGTATACCAACAAGGTGTTGGTCTAGCACTAGAGCATCTAACCTCTATATGTCATAAGGTCGAACTCCGAAAAATTGATGAACTATCAACGTATCTCGAACATATTAAAACCAACATGCATATGAAAAAAAATGTTAATGGTCAAATTAGTCTCTGATTTTGTAAGAGTTTGATTTTAGTCCATCGGCAGAAAAATGATATTTAGCAGCGGTAAAAAACAACCAGTAATTGTTAAAGTGACTGCCACTAAACGTCATTTTTCCGCCGAGCGACTAAAAACAAACTTATTAACAAAATGAGGGACTAATTTTTTTTTTCTTTTGACCAAGGTATCCCCACAGCCGGTTGCCGTGAGACTAATCCTTCACCCCACGGTCAGCGCACGAAGCGGTAGAGGGCTGGCCAATGAGTTTTTTCCATTCACAAGAGTTCCTTCACCCCACGGTCAGCGCACGAAGCGGTAGAGGGCTGGCCAATGAGTTTTTTCCATTCACAAGAGTTGGGATTCGAACCCCCAACCACTTGCTTAAGGGACGAAGTGCTGAACGAGGGACTAATTTAACCATTAAGTAAAAAATATATAATATGTATAATGTATAATATAAAGAAGTTGGATTCGATAAACTTTTTCTAGTGTTCCCAGAGTATCCTTCTTCATTCATTCATCGTACTAGTCAAAACGAGAATGATGACTCCATCCAATTCCGAAGACTGCAACAAGTCCCTCTTTTAAACGCTGCAATCACTCAATCGTCCTTGTTTGCTTATTCACTCTCTCACTCTCTCTATATCTTCTCTCGCTGTCACTCTGCGTTTTCCTTCACTGCCACCACACTCTCTCTATACTCGCGGCGGCTTCGTCAATTGTAACCGTCAGAGCAATGTCTTCTCCGCCATTAGATGTAATCACCAACTCACTCTCTACTCTGCTTCGCTTTATTAGTTTTTATGTAATTTCTTTTGTGATTGCTTCTTTCAATTCAACCGAAATCACCGATACGATTTGCTTCTCGGCTTCTCAATTGATCTCAATTTTGTTACTTTTGTTCTTTTTTTTTGTGCCATTTCTGATTAGCTCTTTGCTCAGTCAGTTGCTAGGGTTTTTGAGCGTGAAATAGATCGACGTGGTTGTTTCTGATTTTGTTTTTGTGTGGTGCAGCAGCAGGTGGAGGAGCAGGAGGAGGAGCAGCAGCAGCCGCAGGACGAGGAGATGGCGGTTCCCCGCTCTCAAGAGCAGCAGCCGCAGGATGAGGAGATGGCGGTTCCCAGCTCTGATGTCCCCGAAGGTCCTCAGCCTATGGATGGTATAATTATAAATGCTGTTCGATTTTCTGAATTTCTTGCTTTGATGAATGATGATGGTGGGATGCATGTTGTTGTTGATGAGGCATGAGTGTGCATGTAGATTGGTGAGGACGTTGCAATTACATTTTTCATTTATTTCAATGTGTCATTATTGATGCATGCAGTTTTTTTAATTTATTTAGAGAAAGAGATGCATGGTGTTGTTGTTGTTGTTAGTGATGAAGAGCTCAGAAGATGACTTTGTATAATGATTTTGTCAATTGCATTTTTTCCCTCATAGAAGTAAATGTGTATTTGTGGTTGGTCATTGTATCTAGGCAGCTCAGTGTTTACGGGGGAAGGGTTTAGTGTGAAAAGAGAGCTGAGTTTTAATGTTACTTTTGTTTCTATTTGATTGGAGAAGTTGTAATTTGTTTGATTGGGGGAGTGGGTGATTTGAGTTTCAAGATTCTTTCCTCCACGTTGTTGTTGGACCTGTTTGATTGGGGAAATGGGTAAATAGTGTTTCAAGATTCTTTCTGCCATGTCACTTGTGCACCTGTTGCATGCGGAGCTGTTTAATTCGGCAAGTGGTAATTTGGATTTCAAGACCCTTTCCCGCTCGTTGGCAATGGGTCTATTTGATTGGGGAAGTGGGTAATTTGAGTTTCAACTTTCTAGATTCATTTTGTCACGTTGCGTGTGGACTTATTAGATTAGTGAAGTGGGCAACTAGTTTTTCAATGATTTTTCATCCACATTTCCGTGTCGATCTGTTTGACGGGTGTAGTTGGACCTCCGGATTTTCAGCGAATTTTTAAAGTAGAAATTAGTGAGAATTTAACTTTTTCTAATGATTGGCGTAGCTGAGAAACGGTTTTGACTTATTTTGTTGTTTTGCTTTCCCTTTCTGTTTTAATAATAGCCCAAGCAGAAACCACAAGTTTGTTTGGTGCTCCGATAGTGGATGAGTCACCATCTGGGAGGTTCACATGGACCATCAAGAATTTTTTGAGACCTATAAAAAAACTATATTCTGAAGATTTCTATGTTGGGGGCTACAAATGGTATGTGGATTTCTGCCCATATGCTTCAGTCTCTAATGCCTGTTACTTATAGAGATGGGTAACATATTTTGCATGTTTCTGAATAGTGGACTTGATTAACATTATGTGCAATTGTACAGGCGGATACTTATATTTCCAAAGGGGAACAATGTTGATCAGTTGTCATTGTATCTAGATGTTACAGATTCAGCAACTTTGCCTTGCGGATGGAGTAGATATGCACAATTTAGCTTGACTGTTGTTAATCAAATTCGTCATAATTTCTCAATCAGAAAAGGTAATTTCTCTGCGGCAGGTGTTCACATCAAAAAATAATATCTTATTTATCATATGCAATAAGTAGTTGAGGGATTAGATTTGCCTATTTTGGGTGGGGATGTTGGGACGCATATGTCTGACTGAGCATGTTGTTGCATATTTCTTGCATACGCTCTAGGATATTGAATTTTAGTGGAGATGGAGCTCTGGAATATCAGTTCTATATTTTGTGTGTAATATTTTAAGCAACTTCACATGTTTGTAATTTCTGTTTAATCAGATCTTCTGCAAAACTGTGCTTTCTGGAAGTTTTTCATTAAAAAAGGCCTCCAGTTTTTTCTTTCCTTTTTTGGTTAATTTCTATATATTTTGTAGATCAAATTATAGTTGAGGTCTGAATTCTCATAGGGCATCGTTTGAGTTTGTTTTTCTTCAAGAGTTGGAATCTTGGCATGATAAAATTTTGTTTTAATTCATAAATATATCGGGCGCATGACAGATGGTCAACAGAACTCATGACTCATGGTGCCCTGTTTATTTGCAAATGATCTTTTTATTTTAATATTAAATAGTTCAACTTCAGGATATAAATGAAGTATCTTGTTCACTTTTTTCTTGTAACCCTAAAAAAATATTATGGAAAACTACTATTAAAGATTTTAATGTACAATTGATTGGAAATTTTATATTCTCTTATTTACTAATCATACAAATTAAAAAGAAATATTATTACAACGATGCTATGTTGGCTGCTGCAATAAGAGTAAGGTTGGCTGGACAGAAGGATATTTGCTTGGAAGAATAAAGGGAAAGGAAACAAAGAAGTTTTGACAGTTTGAGAAATAGTTGTTAAGTGGGTAAGGAATATACAAAATAGGATGCTGAGGAATCATTATAAATTGTTAGTATTTGGGAATTAAGCGTTTGCTTTGCTGAAGTAAAGGTAAGCTCTTGGAGGAAGATTTCTCTCCTTGTCCAATAAGATTACCTTTTCCAATAACAGCTTTATTCTTGTCCTTTTTATCTTTCATTTCTAGTCTTCAATTCTGGTACATGGTTCTTAACGAATCGCTCAGGCCTGTTTGATCTCTTATTGGGGTACAAATGGAGAATTTGTGGATACTCTTGAAGAAGATGACCAGCTACCATGGATTACAACAATTGTTCATTTGATTCCAGCATTTCTAAGCTTCAGCAGGCATTGCATCAGTTGATGAAGCGATATGGACTCAATGGTGAATACAAAGGAACGAAGTGCAGCTCGTTACATTTAAGAAGAGTATTGAAGGGATGGGTGTGACCACACTTATGCTTTGCTCCTGGATGCAGAAGCAAGGTATGTGAAGGATTAAAGCATCTTATGAACTGCCTATTCGAGAGGCGGCTTGACCCTATTTTCCAAAGCAGGTTGAGAATGTTGATCGGACTGGGTTGGATTATGGTGGTGGAGAGACCTATTCTTGGGCAAGAAAGGTGGAGCTAACCCTCCTCTGATGGGACTGACCTGTTGGGATAGATTGCTGGACTGAAAACTCTTCTAGGTACACTAGAAGCCTTTGGATAAGATGTAGAAATAACTGGACATGGGGATGGAATTTGAGCATGACTAGAAATAACTTGAGATTATTGTAGAGGAGATCTGGGTGAAGGACAATAGGGGGATGCAATAGTAGTTCATGCATTTCTAGGAATGGTTTCAAAATTCGGTGGACCACATCATGTGATGTGGCCGCAATATTGTGTTTGTGGCAGTGTCCACAACTGCTTCATAACAACTATTTTCAGTCGG
Organism: Acmispon strigosus; assembly: GCA_030819835.1. Taxonomy (NCBI): domain Eukaryota; kingdom Viridiplantae; phylum Streptophyta; class Magnoliopsida; order Fabales; family Fabaceae; genus Acmispon; species Acmispon strigosus. Next base: position 67,124,066 of record JAUAMA010000003.1, on the reverse strand, counting down.
GGTGTGTTTGAAAATCAAAAGAAAATTTGCAACATAACATCATAACAGCCGCAATGCAATGGGTGCCATGGCCACATCAGGCTGCAACAAGCCTTAAAGTTGTCTCGCAACTTGTTATTCATTCTTTCTCTTTCTTAGTAGATTTTAGAAGGAATTTTGAAATGTTAGGGGCATGTATAGGATGGTAGTGCGTTAATGATGAAAGAAAGGTGAGATTTGAGTGGAGGGAAGAGGAGTCATTGGATTTTGAAGGCGAGTCATGATAGGTTACATCCAATGGTATTATAAAATAAGTTCATACCACAACGACTGCAGTATATATTGCAAAACTGCAATGCCTGCAATTGCAACAGCGCAACTACGACCTCAACTGCAATTTAAATTCACGAGTCCATGACCATAGCCATGGAGATCTGGGTTATTCTAAGTCTGTTCTCGCCACACCGTTGTTGTTTTTGTTAGATATGAGCTCACGTGTGGCATCTAGTGGGTTGTTGCCGGCTCACCACAGGTATGGACGAGAGATAAGTCTTTTTGGCAAGGATGAATTGATTCTAGTCTAGAGTAGGAAAAGGGGGAGGGGTGGAATTGGAATTCTGCAAAATAGGTTTTATTCTTGACCTAATGGGCCATACCCAAAGTGGTCTAAGTGACTGGATTTGTGAAGAAGTAAGGGTATGCTGGACATTCTCACAACCAAGCTTAATATTGAACTTATTAGGCCAAGCTTGAGGGTATAGAATAATACTGTTAGAACAGGAGGGTATTTTCTTTGAAGAATAAAGGGAAGACAAACAAAATAGTTGGATCAGACAGTTAGAGTAGTTTAGAGGGGAATTCTAGGTAGTTAAAAGCTAGCTTTAGATATAAAGCGGAGAGGGGTCCAAAAGCGTAAAGCGCTAAAGCGGAACCTAAAGTGTAAGCTTTAGTAGCTTTTGATATTTATATATATATATTTATATTTATTTATTTACGCATATAAATACTTATATGCATATAAAATGGTATAAATAACGAAAATTCTTAGGAATGTCATACATAAATTATGAATTATTATACAACATAACTCATAATTCATAATTCATAGGAGAACAGGGGAGGGAGCTTTCAACAGAGGGAAGGAGTGGAATAGCTCAAGCCGCCGCTGCCAATGTCCTTCGTCGTCGCCGGTGGTGGGTCGAAGTGGTGTGGCTGCGTCGCTCTTGGGTTCAGGCCGCGCGAGTTGTTTGAGAGTGAGGTTGCATGTCTGATTGAGTGAGAGTCGAGTGTCAAATTTAGGTGAAAACCCTAATTTCCTAACCAAGTCACAGAATATGGGTCAAACCCGAGGCCTTGTTTGGATTTGTGGCTAAAACGCAAAAGCTATTAAAAGCTCGCTTTAGTTGTGTTTTAGCGCTTTATTCCGCTTCAGAATAGCTTTAGTAGGATTTTCGCTTTAGTGCTTGCTTGAAGCGCTGACCTTGCTGAAGCGCTTTAAGGCTAGCTTTAGCGCTTTAAGGCTAGCTTTTGACTACACTCAAGGGATTAGTTAGGTAAGTAAATATGGGGGTTTAAGGAATGAGGGTTCATTGCGAGATGTTAGCATTTGGGAGCTGAGTCCAGGGCCTTGGAAGGAGAATTATTAGAATTGAAGTTACTGTTGGGCGGAGTGCGAGATTGGTTGAGGAGATCACATCCACATTGGGTTAATAGCATTAGTGATTCATCCACATACTTTCACCACAAAACCTTAAGGCAATGGGTGAGTGGGTTCTTTCAATTATATACGGTTGAATCCTTGCTTTCCTATCCAATGCAGACTTCTTTAGTTACACTTGTACTCCAATACTCCCCCTTCAAGTGTGACTTCGTTTTTTTGTTGTTGTCTGGGCTTGTACTCCTTTATTTGAGTCTCAAAGGTCTTACAACTTGCTTTGCCTGGGCTTGTACTCATTTGTCTGAGTCTCAGAGGCCTTATGGCTTGCTTTTGCCTAGACTTGTACTCATCTGTTCGAGTCTCATGCCTATGACTTTTTTTATCATGAGCCCATTTTTTTTTCCCGATCATGTGCCATTATGCATTTTCGAGCTTTGATACCATATTAGTATTTAAGTTAATGTTGGGCGGAGAGCGAGATGAGCTTAGGAGATTACATCCACATTTAGGCATTGGGCTAAGAGCATCAGTGATTTGGACATCATCCACATACTTTCACCACAAAACCTAAAGGCAATGGGTGAGTGGGTCCTTTGACTTATATACCATTGAACCCTTGCTTTCCTATCCAATGTGAGAATTCTCTCCTTTTCTGCTAAAATTTCATTCCCTAATAACAGCTTTATTCTTGTTTTTTTTCCTTCTATTTTTCATTCCGTTATCCAATTCTGGTTTGTTGATGTTGGAAATATTGTTAGAGTATCATGTTATACTGAACATTAAGCTTTCAGGCAGTAGACTGTTATCATAGTCATGGTGTATTGTATCCTAGGCTATTTGATTCGTTTAACGATTAGTGTTAGGCAGTTATGGTACAACTGTAAGCAACAGCTTTAATTTACTCTTCACACAGTATTATAAGTATAGCAGCCCCTTGAACACACACTGATTATCAATGAATTTAGAAACTTCTCTCCAAACTTTTTACTCATTCTCTCTCATTCTCCATTAGTTTATTTCCAACATGATATCAAGAACTATTATTGATCCCTAGCCATGGCTTCCTCCTATAAATCCTTTTTCTTCTCTTTACAATCACCCCTCATAATCAACGATTACCATTTCCTACTCCATCAAGATCAAACTTTATGAGACCAATTATTTTTCTTTGTTAACAATTTGAAGAGTGATTTGAGCACAGAGTTTGTCGTTAATCCTACCATTCCATCTGAATTTCTTTTAGAAGATGATTGATACCTGAGTCATGTCATTCCTGCTTTTGCTGAATGTGAACCACAAAACTCCGTGCTGTTACCAGTTTTCCTGGCTTCTCTCGTCCCTTTCAGATTGATTTCTTCCAACAATTAACAAATGCATTCAGTAATGGAAAGTTTGGAAAGAAATCAACAATTTCTTCCAGCCTCAGACTCAAACTCAATAGACCCAAGACTCACCAAAGGTTTCAAGCCGGCCTCCGGCTACCAAAAGCGGATGTTGACCATTGTAAACACCTTGATTTCTATTGGTGATCCTGTACCATAATTTTTGTTATGAGAGTATTAGTAATGTAGGTATTATAATGTTATCATGTACTAGATAGGATTAATTTTGTAGGTAATATGAGATAGACACACTAGGAAACTTATTGTTGAGATAGACTATGACACTTATCTATATATTGTACTTCTATGTTCATGTGCAATACACATCAATCAAATTATCAATCTGAAAATAATTTTCCTTTCATATATATTCCTTTCTACTACATATAAAATGAGCGGATTAGTAATGAATGTATCAGAGCAAGTCAGGGTAATACTATTGTTGAAACTATGACATATTAATAAATATAACAACTATTATGGAAGTGATGGTAGAATCCCACCTTATGCAGTTTGGGCATGTGTAAGAGAAGACTTATAGAAACCCCAGTAAAAAAATGAAGGATTTGGAGATGTATTATATATGGTTTGTCATTGGACATGATTTATGATACAATATTATGGATGTTATGGCATCGTCTGATTCATATAGTAGACACTGCCTAGGGTAAAAAGGCTTTTGCTCTTACTGTATAAATATTATTCTTGATAGTTTTTTTCCATCAGTTGACGCTTGGGTCTATATTCAGGCATTGGTGCTCTGCTTGTTTTTTTTTCATGAAGTTCACATGCCCGATGGTAGTTTTTGTTTGAGACTTGTTTAAATCTGTTTATTTAATTCTTTATTTTGATGGGTATTTTATCCTTCTCCCCGGTTGTATTTCTTCTCTTTTATTTTACAATAATTGATTGCATCTGTATTGCAGAAACGCATCACCAATTCAATGCTCGTGAGAGTGATTGGGGTTTCACAAGTTTCATGCCTCTTGCTGAATTGTATGATCCCAGTAGAGGTTATATTGTGAATGATACATGTATAGTTGAGGCTGATGTTGCTGTACGTGAGGTTGTTGACTACTGGTCACATGACTCGAAAAAGGAAACTGGTTATGTCGGACTAAAAAACCAAGGGGCGACATGTTACATGAATTCTCTCCTTCAGACATTGTATCATATTCCTTATTTTAGAAAGGTTAGCCAGTATTCACTTTGGAAACTCTTATTTTTTATAAAAGGAAGCACCTTGTATTTATGATTGTTTGTTACAGGCTGTGTACCATATGCCTACAACTGAGAATGATATGCCGTCCGGAAGCATTCCTTTGGCATTACAAAGTTTATTCTACAAACTGCAGTATTATGACAGTAGCGTAGCAACGAAAGAGTTAACAAAATCTTTTGGATGGGACACGCATGATTCATTCATGCAGCATGATGTCCAAGAGCTTAATAGAGTTCTTTGTGAAAAGCTAGAAGACAAAATGAAGGTACAATGTTTTTCATGACAAGTTGGCAATTGGACAAAGCTGCTTGTACTTTAGATATGTTTCTGTATACGTACTTATGCCTAGGCGATTATTGTATTAAAGTTTTCTATTGGCTCAGGGAACTGTTGTGGAAGGCACCATACAGACGCTCTTTGAAGGCCACCATATGAACTATATTGAATGCATTGATGTGGACTATAAATCAACCAGAAAAGAATCATTTTATGGTATGCAATCTAGGATGTTGTTTACTACATCATCCCATGTTATCCTGGGGCCTTATGGAATTTTGGATATTTGGTTATAGATCTTCAGCTTGACGTCAAAGGATGTCGGGATGTGTATGATTCTTTTGACAAGTATGTTGAAGTGGAACGACTTGAGGGTGATAACAAGTATCATGCTGAGCAGTATGGTTTGCAGGTAAAATCTGAAACTAGTTTTTTTTCTGTTAGTCTTTTACTTTTGTTCTCAAGCTTAGCTTTTTTCCTTGCCTTGCATTTTTTTGCTAGGTCATACCTCTTTATGTGTGAATCTTACTTTATCTTGTATCCTTTTATTTTTTTATTGTTCAGGTTTTACTTAAATGAATGTTGTTTATTTTTATCTCTCTTAATTTTCCTTTGTGTATTAACTGGAGTTAACTTTTGATACAATGGTACAGCCTTGTGATCTGTTGCGTTTGTGTAGACATGGCTATTTACATGGTAAACTAGAGTTCTAAAAATTATGGTACATGTACAGGGGTTATGTTTGATGTGAATATGAAAATATTAACTTTGTTCTTTTTGAACTAGAGTCTAGAAGTTCAATACTTTTTTCATAGCATTCTGATTTAAGTTTCAATTGAATTCCGAAGGCACGCCAAATAAGCAGAAGAAATATAAAGTGGTGTCTGCCTCTTGGTAGGCCTTAATATTTGAAGTGGTGGAATATGCGTGTTTCTCATTTGGTAGGAAGACAGACAAAATTAGCAGCCAAACACTGTGTTTGCATGAACTGGCTTGTAGTCATATCAGACTCATTGTAGCGCGCTAGAAGCTAAGTTAGTAGATTATTTTGACAATAAAATAAATAAAAACTAGTACCCAGCTGTACCCTACTGGCTACTATTTTGTACTAGCAGGCAGTCATGAATGGGGCAACAAGTTTCCTTGCATCCTTATAGGTTCTAGTTGTAGAGTCAGCCTCACTTTTTATGAAGCCCCGGCTCTGCACACATTAAAACTTCCTAGATGGCATGATATTCAAAACTAAGCTAGAGAGGAAGAGAGAGTATCTAAGATGTTCTAAACTGATTGAATTTCATTATGGTTCAATAGAATTACAGTTTACACTGGTTCTGTATTGTTAGAGAATTCACAACAGTTAACTGAATAACAAACTGTGCCAGCTGTATAGCAAACTGTGACAGCTGGCACAACTAACAGTAACAGCCTAACTGACACAACTGCAAGCAGCAGTTCGAGCAGAACACTGCTCTCACTCTATTATCATCCCCTCAAACTGAGGTGGTGATGCTAGATTGGGTCAAGCTCTGATACCATGTTAGAAACTAAGCTAGAGAGGAAGAGAGAGAAGCTAAGATATTCTAAACTGATTGAATTACTAAGTCTTCAAGTTTATTACATTTTAAGTCTTCATTGTTACTCAGTTAAGTTGAGTTCTTGCTTTCTGATTAAGCTTCTCAGGTTTTTAGTTATACTTCGTGTTATCTCTAACACATCGTTAGCTTTCTGTTAGAAATCTCTTACATATAGCTCTCATTATATATGAGCTACCTCTTTTACTTTTCATTACTGAAATCAATATGCAGTTTAGATCCTCTTAGTTTTCTTCTTTCTCTCCTGCATAATTTCTTAATATCATATGAGAGCTCCATATTTATAAAAGGCTTCCATAACCAGTACTTTTTGATTTACTGAAAATCAAGTAGCATCCATCTACTGCTTCTGTCACTTTTTCACACGCCCAACAGCATTAAACTCAATGAGTCAAATTTCCTCTCATGGCGCGGGGCGCCAAGTAGAAGGTGTGATTAAGGCCCACAGGTTACAAGGATTTGTGGTGAATCCTGAGATTCCTCTTCGCTTTGTCTCTGAGCAATATCATGACAATGATGTAATTAATCTAGCCTATTTTGAACATGAGCAACATGATTCCATGCTCTTCACATGGTTACTATCATTGCTGTCTGAGTAACTGCTTTCCTCAGTGGTCAACTGTAAATATTCTTGGCCAATCTGGGAAGAACTACACAATTTCTTCCAAGCTCAGACTCAAGCACAATCGAGAGTCAAGCGCAGTCGATCCAGCCAGCACCTCATTGAAGCTTGGAACCTTTTGTAGCCCTAGGATCTGAATTCTTATCTGATCAAATTCTAGATTCAATCCTACAAGAATATACTCCTTGAGCATGGCTGTATCCTAGGAACATTTGGTCTTATTGACGCTCTAAGGGTCCAGTTCCATCCAAGGTGTCTTAAGCTGGTTAGCGTATTCAATAACAGTCTTGTTCCCCTGTTTTGCTGCCACAGTTTTCACATATACTTCGTATACTTGAGCAACATCCTTGAATTCCACATTGAGGACAAGGTGTGTTTGGAAAGGGGAAGTGTTGATTCGGCCCAAAAGCCCAATATAACTAAAGTGTATGTATGAAGGGGGAAGGGGCAGGATGCACCGAATCAAGTCGGATGGGGTGTAAATGTAACTGACTGCCTTGTTGGAAGTGGTGTGAGAAGGGAAGCATGTATTTTAGTTTGAGGGAGAAATGATATAGGTAGGGGAGAGTGACTAGGAGGTGGGCGGTAGTTGGGCAGTTTGGGAAATACTAGGCACTGTTGAAGTTGTCTAGATACTTTTAAGCAGTGTTATTAATCGCAGATCGCGGACTATAGCGGTAAGCCAAAAATCCGCTATTTCCAGCCCCTTAAAGCGGAAAACAGCGGAAAAAGCGGCAAATAGCGGAGTAGCGGTAAGCCAAAAAAGCGCTACGCAATAGCGCTATACCGCCGCTATAACCGCTATTTGATAACACTGCTTTTAAGTTTATCTTCTTTCTTCTACATTAGGATCTGAATTTCATTGATTTAGACCTGCTACTTGCAATGTAATATAATTTACTTCTACATATACTTTTAAGTATTTTTCTGGTACCTATCATTTTCTTGCATAATCATTATGATTATTTTTTCAGGAGGCTAAGAAGGGTGTCTTGTTCATTGATTTTCCTCCTGTTCTTCAGCTTCAGTTAAAACGTTTTGAATATGATTATATGCGAGACACTATGGTAAAGGTTAGTATTAAGAATCAGGATGAATCCCTCACTTTACCGGTGTACTTTTTCAATTTACTAATTTATGTCATACTGTCATAGATTTATTTAATGAGATAGGAAAGCGGCCTTTGTTTGCTAACTTTTTTGTTCTAGTTCCTCCTACTTTACAAGGTGCTATGGATCTCTCTTATCCTTTTGGTTAATGATGTAGTTAATACCATTTTGCATATTATTATACGGATGATGCAATTACAATTTAATTATATTGAAATTTAGGGTTATGAAAGTAAAATTATAACATGATAAGCTTGATGCTTGTGGAACTCTTTATATTTTGAACCAGTATACGATATTTTCCTAAACTCAAGTCATAGCCTGTATATCTTTCAATAAGAGTTTCAAAGGCTTAAAAGCGTTGGAAGAGTGTTTTGTGGGGTCCTTAGGAAGAGGTGTAGCTATCAATCTTAGATAGCAAGTTAGCAACGCATGGCCAACTCCAATACTGCTATAGTGGATAGCGGTATGATGCTACACTAACAATTTAGTTATATGTTAAATAATTTATATTACTCGTATAATTTTTTGAAAGTAAAGCATTCTCAAATCTCAAAATTTAATATAGATTCATAGTCATAATCATAGTTAATAATCAAGAGTCATAGGCTTTAAGTTGAATACACTAGTTTGAAATCAATAAATAGTCAAACCACTTTAAAGACTGAGGTGAAGATAATATGGTAGAATAAAATTAAAAGGGATGTTAAAAATATAATATAAAACCATTCATGTATCTTCAAATATCTGGTTCTAAAATTATATGAAAGAGTTGGCGGTAGAAATCCAGGGGTAGGCGATACAAATATCTTGTTATTTTTAAAGGCGGAAAAAGTCTGATTTGGTTAAATTGGAAGCCCAATGTTTATGATAAGGCTTGATGGTTGGATAGACCTTGAGTGAGTGAAGGGGTTTTGTGATTTTGACAAAGGAAATAGTATCCTGACCTCAGTTGTCTCATTATGGTATTCTCTTTAACAGTTGTTAGGATATAATGAAGAGTGAGATCTAGGATCAAGAGACCAATTCAAAATAACCTGCCTGTAAATGGTAGATCAGAGTGTTGGGGACTGAGAATCATATTAATAGTTAATACCAACCAAAGCATTAATACTGTCCTTATCGTATATCATTATCTGGAAATAAGATGTTGCCATCGACAAATTGCACATTAGAATAGAGACCATCAGTCCTTCCGGAGACTAGTGAACTGTGTATGGCTACAGCAACAAAAAAAAGGTATCATATTATGTTTGCTTTCACTTGATTTTAGTTTCAAAAGATTTGAAGGTCCCAAGAAATGTATGAAGTTGGCATTTTGTGTGATATAAAAGTTATGTAGAGGAGTAGTATTGGGAAGAATGTTGGTCTAGGTAATTTCAAGTATCAGTTGTATTTTTATTTTTGGGTTACATAGCTGAAGTGAGGGTTGACATTTTCTAGTTTTTTGTTTGGGTTACCTCAGTTTAGAAATTATATATGATGAGGTAATTTCAAATTTCAAGTATCGTTTACTTGAAATAAGGATGCAGTTTTTTTTGTTGTCGATGTTTATGATTGTTTGTTTCTAAGTTGTTATTTTTTGCCTTTGTTTACCATGGATGATGGTCTTTTTCTCTCTTCTCATTTTATTATTGTATGATTGTATCTGTAAAATTTTCTTTTTACTTTATCACACCTGTAACGTGACTGACCCTTGAATTGATTTCCAACAGATCAATGATCGCTATGAGTTCCCGTTAGAACTAGATCTTGATAGGGGCAATGGCAAGTATCTATCTCCTGAAGCAGATAAAAGCATTCGCAACCTTTATGTACTTCACAGGTATTGATATTTTCGCCCATTGATCTTATTCAGTGGAAGTTCTGTTTGATGAAATCTTCCATGTACTTTGGTGTTCCCTATTGAATGCCTGTTTTGGAACAATATGCATCAAGAAACTTAGGCTACCTTTGTCTGAATGGGTGAAATAGTAAGCTGGAAAATTTGGGAGGAAAATCACTTCAGTTTGCTTGGTACAATCAAAATATTGGAAGTATGAAATTGAAGTATAGCTCTTTTACTCTTTATCCTCTGAACTGTCACCACTCATAGTTTGAAAATGAAAGTCAGCCATTTTTCTACAAAGCCCAATGGACTCTTCCGTGAGGGGGTATAGTAGAAATATAATTTTAAATCATTCATGCATCTTTGACCAACGATTTTAGCTTTTTGGATAGTTGGTTCATGACAATTACCTTGACTTTTGTTGGTATTTACTTGTATTTTTATTTAAGACACCTATGACTTTTTTAGTTAATTATGAATGTCATAAATTGAGTAAATCATTTTTGAACATTTAAATAATTATATCGTATAAATTATATAAATTGTTTATATAATTCAGCATTGGGGTCAGGCCTTACCTGCCGCTATCTGGGATTGACAATACTGATTTAGCAGTCCAATCACTTTTCATACAAGAAATAATTTGGCCATTTTGTTTTGTGCGACAAGAAGCTGAAGCTGAGTTTAGTATTTGAAGTTTTTGAACTTGTGCATAGATGCACAATACAATAGGCAGGGCTTGCCAAGCCAAGCCACCTAAAAGACTAATAAGCTCATATAGTACCCATCTTATGCATTTTAAATATTAGGCTATTTGCTCATTTTCCTGTGGCTTTCACTCGTCAACAATTAAGTGATTGGCTGAGAACCTGCAGAGCACACGGGTGGATGTACTCTCCTAATACTTTGAGATTTCTTGTGGTAGAAAAATATCCTTGATTGTGAGAGAGCAGTATACCCATAGATTAGAGATATTCATGAACCGGTTAGAATTCATTGCTGTGTCTGTTGAGGACCAGTATTGTGTAATATTCTATGATCATATTATCCTGGGTGCAATAGTCTTATTTGGCTCTGAAAAGAAAACTGTGGTGTAAAACGTATGGCTGTTTAAAGGAAGTTTATGTCATAGATTTCGGCTTCCATTAATGTTTTCTCTTTTCCTTTATTTTTTTTTAATTTTCCTCCAAATTCATCGTAAATTCTTCTCTCTTCATCTTAATGGATTATTTCGTTCATGATAAAATTCATCACAAAAGTAATTGAGGATTTAGAATTTGAATAGAAGGTACAGTCCTACATCTTTAAGAAATATGGTTTTGCTTTAAATGAATAATTTGTAATATACTCAAGGATCTTGTCTGCATTATTATTTGTTTTCAGTGTTTTAGTTCACAGTGGTGGGGTTCATGGTGGACACTATTATGCTTATATCAGGCCAACTCTATCAAATCAATGGTATGCATCATTGCCAGAATTATTTTGAATTTATATATTTATTGTTCCATTCGTCTAGTAGTTTTTTATTTTGCTCTTTCTTTTCTTCTTTGATGTAATCTGACATGGTTAGTGACTCTGGAGTCTGGACCATATTGGCCACTAGGAAATTATAAAAATATTTATAATGTGTTGATGTCATGCTGCACACCGATTCACATGTACAACTTCACTTCAATAAATTGACAATTTTATGTTCTTTACACAATTGAAAATAAACTTTTAAAGGTGTACAACATAGGGCTTTGAGATCGAATGATAGGAAGCTCTATTTGCTGATTTTTTTGGTGTTTTAGAGCTATTGGATTGGGTGATTATTAGGATGGTGTTGGGTGTCCTTAAGAAGTCCAACTTTTAGATGTTTTCTTTTGTCTTTGTTAGTTAATTTTGTCTTGTCCTGTCTTCAATCTTTGATGATAGAAAATGTATATCATTAATGGAAAGGATAATCCTCACCCTGAGATAGCTTTTGGGATATAGTTAGGTGGTAGCACAAATTCTCAAGATGGTATCAATGCGTATCATAGATTGGGCCACCCGCTAATATTCAGACCTGCAAACTGCACGGTCCACATGTCCCGTCCTGAGCGTAAAGGGGGTTGGTTAAGGTTTCACATTGACTAGATATGTGCTTAAATAAGTCCTTGAGATAGATTTTGGGATATAGTTAAGTGCTAGCCCAAATTCTCAAGATGGTATCAATGCCTATCATAGATCGGATATATTGGGCCACCTGCTAATATTCATACCTGCAAACTTCACGGTCCAGATGTCCCTCCCTGAGCATAAAGGGGGTTGGTTAAGGTCTCACATAGAGATATGCCTAAATAAGTCCTTGTAAATGGTATGACAAACCTCACCTTTGAGCTAACTATTAAGGTAGAGTTAATCCCTAGCTTCAAGAACAGTAGTTTTCATTGCTATAAGTAGTTCCTATGTATTTTTTTATCATTTTGATTCTATCTCTGTTATTCATTGGATGAATGAATAGCGTGATGGGTATTCCCTTATGTTTAATTGTTTATGATCGTACATTGTATCTGAACTTTTTTTTTGAAATTAAAAGCACATCATAACATAATTGTTCAGGTTTAAATTTGACGATGCACGAGTGACGAAAGAAGATGCGGACAGGGCTTTAGAAGAGCAGTATGGTGGTGAAGAAGAGGTACTATTATGTTAGCATTACTTTGGGGCTTTATTCATTCATCGTTGGATAATGTTGTTTGTCATGGTGAATATTCTCTTTACATTGTTTTCATTTTTTTGTTGTTGATTTTTCTTGGGTGCAGTTACCTAATGCCAATCCCGGGTTCAACAACTCTCCCTTCAAATTTACGAAGTACTCAAATGCATATATGCTTGTTTATATACGTGACAGTGACAAGGATAAGATAATTTGTGGTGTAAATGAGAAGGACATTGCCCAACACCTCAAAGTAAGATGTTGACTCATTGATGTTATATGATTTTCTGTTATATTTCTGATGTAAAAACCTTTCAATATACTTTACATTTTAGGCAAGATTAAAGAAAGAACAAGAAGAAAAAGAGCTGAAGAAGAAGGAGAAGGCAGAGGCTCACTTATATACCATCATAAAGGTTACAACTCTATCTTTCCCTTTGTTGAATTTTTCCCCCTTTAGATGCTTTATATGGTATGCATAGTCATTAGAGCTGGTTCAATGATAAGTTATTGATTAATTGCTTGCAGGTTGCGCGCGATGAAGATCTGTTTGATCAGATTGGAAAGGATATATTCTTTGATCTAGTGGATCATAACAAAGTGCGAAGTTTTCGTATTCAAAAACAAATGCCATTTTTGCGTTTTAAGGTATGAAAATCTGGCTTATCAATATAAGGGTTTTCTTAGCTGTATCAATATAAGGGCTAGCTTTTGGGTTGAGTTAAGCCTCCCAAATTCTAATATGGTATCAAAGTCTATCCTAGATCCATTTAGTGGTGACCACCTGTATATGAGCCACCCGTAGATGTTATTTCCTGCATATCTCACGCTCCAGAAGTCTAGCCTTGGGCTTGACGGGGTATGTTGAGAAGTCTCACATTGACTAGAGATATGACCAAGATAGCCCTTATATATGGGACGGAAATCCTCAACTCTTGAGCTAGCTTTTGGGTTGAGTTAGGCCTCCCTATTTCTAATATTCTCACTCACAATCCATTACTGCATGCACAAACTGAACAAATGAAATTGGTCTTGTTTTTTTGTTTGTGAAAAGATTCTGAATAAGTCTCTTACAGTTTCAACATCTAACTGCCGCCAATCAAGTGGCAGATGTTCTCACAAAATGTCCTCAATTTTTGAGAATCACGATTACAAGATGTATTCAGAGACGATCTATTTCCTCTCTGTTATTTTTCTTTAATATCACCATCTAGTTACTGTTAAAGATTTTTCTATTACATGAATAAAGAAATATAATAGTAAATACAAGAAGTATAGAGATGAAGAAGGGACGGGGGATTCTGAGCACATGCCTGCCTACATAGACCTATTTATATAGTGAATCTATAATTAAGGTAACCTCCTTTGATTCACGAATCTTCAGTGGATAACTTATTCTTCAATCTGTTAGCAGATTCTGTTGCACAGTTTGAGCTGTCAAGTTGTACTCTTATACATGATGAGTAACACATTACATACATGTGTTTCTGTAACTAAATATCTGATAGTAAATACTGTTGTACTTCTCTTCTGCTTGGTAGGATCAAAGTTTTGCTAGTAAAATTATGTGATGTTGAGACATTCTTGATTCACATGGAGCCTAGAATTGGTATTTAGGTTTGTTAAATTAATTTTCTTTAAACTAGGGTTTGATCAGTTGTTTTGAGCGGCTAAAATAACCATGGGCCTCTACTTGTTAGATGTATGCTGATAGTGTGTTGTTCACACTGTAGCACTTAAGGATTCTAGAACACTCTCATAGTAGCAAACTTGGTTAAAACTGCAGTTAGGGATAGTTGTTAAGGTAGGGTTCTCTTAGAATTTAGTGAGTTATATTAGCTTACACAGTAAGCTATCCACCTCCCTGTAAGTACTCTGAAGTCAGTTTAGCAACGAAAGATTACTGAGATCTAATTTTTATTCTTACTGTTTAGATTCTCTTTCTTTTCTGATTCTCTAGATTACAATTCTGCTGTATCTTTTGATGAGTCATAGCTGCTTAAATGTTGTGAGACTCTATTTTAATTGCTGTGATCATATTTGTTTACAGTATGCATGCTGTCCACATCTTTACTGATTTATAATTCTTGTTATTTTGTGCAACAAAATTTGATTCTATATTTTCTTCATATATTTCTGACAATGAAGCATTTATCAGGAAGAAGTTGCTAGAGAGTTCGGTATACCTGTCCCGTATCAACGTTTTTGGTTGTGGGCAAAGCGCCAAAACCACACTTACCGCCCAAATAGACCTCTGACACAGCAGGAAGAAGCACTAGCAGTGAGTTCTTCACTAACTTCCAATGCTTAGTGTCCATAAATTGCATGGTCACCAGCATGTATTTACATATAGTATAGTCACCTTATTCCTCACCTTTATCATTTTTTCACATTTTATTTATTTTTCCTTTTGAATGTTAAAGGAAATTTTAGGCTTCCTTTTCTTGTTTGTACCATAATATAACTTGCATGTTTAGTGCATACTAATTTACATTGGAAATGTTTTACAAGTCCAGTGTTCATAAACACAATGAAGAGGATGAATTTTCTTTATATATGTGGTGGGGGTGCATAAAACTTGTTTAGATCTGGAGTATCAATGGTCTTCTTGTTGACATGCTCCCAGATACATTCTCTTTAACATATTGAGGCTTTTGAGTATGATTCTTGAAAATAGAACCTAAATTTATTGTTTGAGAGATTAGTGATCCTCCTTCTTGAACTTTGACAAAACAATATCAATTTTGCAAAATTGTGTTTAGGATCAGTTGTATATGTAGAGGATCCTATCTCAAACAGGCTGTTCTGCTATGATTAGTTAAAAGATTAATTGAGTCAGCTGAGTTAGTCAGTGGCTAGTTAGAATCTGTTATACACGCAGATGCAGTAGCTACCCACATAAAGTGTATTTTGCTCTCATTTGTAGGTTGGAATGTTACGAGAATCTGCAATGAAGGCAAATAATGCAGACCTGAAGTTATTTTTGGAACTGAAAGTAGGGCAGGTACTATTTCTCTTGGTAATTTCATCTTTATTTTTAATAATCTAGACATGAAATCTCATAAGTATATGCTGTGCAATGAATTAGGATTTGCGGCCTATTCCCCCTCTCGAGAAGACAAAGGAAGATTTGTTGCTATTCTTTAAACTTTATGACCCTTTGACTGAAACGCTGAGGTAATTGCTCTGGCGCTTATGTTTTTGAGTGAAACTACATTTAATTACTCAAATGCCTTCTTCTTTGTTTTCTAAGGTACGTTGGGAGGTTTTATGTGAAAGCTAGTGAGAAGCCCTTGGATATATTGACAAGACTAAATCAAATGGCTGACTTTGCAAGTGATGAAGAAATTGACCTATTTGAGGTTGGTCAATCTGCATCTCATGTATCGTTATTTTCAATTATTGTAGTATAAAGGGAGAGCAAAAATGCTTACATTCTGTTGTGCATATTCAGGAAATCAAATTTGAACCCCATGTTATGTGTGAACGTATTGACAAGGGGTCCACATTCCGATACAATCAGGTATAAATTATACATGATTAACTATACATTTTTCCCGGTGCTTTCTAGGTTTGCTTGATAAATATCTTTTTAAGTTTATTACAAACAGTCATGCCTGACCTAGATTGTCTTCTATTTGGACACGCCTAATTGTTTTTGACTGTTGCTTCTACCCTTTTGTTATGCGCAGCTTGAGGATGGTGATATTATTTGCTACCAGAAGTCATCCAAAGTCGTAAGTGGTGAGCGATTCCGGTATCCTGATGTTCCTTCCTTCTTGGGATATGTGCATAATCGTCAGGTATCAACTTTTATAATAAGAGGATTATAATTTCTGTATAAATTCTGAATTATTATTTTCTTAATTTTGATATTTCCTATCCAAAGAAGCATGGATACTGCAAATAACTGGTTTAACTTTGATGGATAATACTGTGACTTCTATCCATTCATTTTAGCTGGAATGGTTCGCATATGCTCTGATAATTTTAAAATTCTCCTCTCGTGGTCAAGCATTTAATCGCACCTCTTAGCCTCAAAATAATCTACACATTATTAAACATTGCCCAAATATTTGAAAGCACAAGCATAGTAACGATTGAATACTCAAATTGATTATTGATAAAACAAAACTTGCATAACTGAATTAATAAAAGTATCATAGACATGAACTTACTCCGATCTAAAGAAATCTAAGCTAGATTTGTAAAACTAAGCAATACCATAGGAGCTCAAATTAAGGTAAAAGAGAAGAAAAATCTAGGGGACACATTGCTACTTATGTGCTGCGTTTTGCATCCTTCCCTAATATGTTGTGCTTTTCTGTTCATAAATTTCATTTGGGACTAGAACCTAATAGCAGCATTATTGAGCTTTTCCCTCTAGAACCTACTTATGTGCTGCGTTTTGCATCCTTCCCTAATATGTTGTGCTTTTCTGTTCATAAATTTCATTTGGGACTAGAACCTAATAGCAGCATTATTGAGCTTTTCCCTCTAGGACCTTTATATCAAGAGCCTGTTTGGAGACGATCTTATTGGAGCTTTATCTACTAGAAAATGCACTAAATAAGCTCTAATAAGTGCTCTTTGATTTGCATCCAAACGGGTACAAAGCCCCTTAGGTTTGCAGCCCTTGGATCTTTGATAGTGTTTTTAATTAGTTAAATGTTACCACTCAAGCTCCCCCACTTAGTCACAAAAGCAAATGGTGTTGAATCTATCTTGTGTATCACATTTTAAAGGCAGATAGATATTGTATAATTTAGTAGTAGCCAATACGTGGCTGCTTTGCTTACAATCTAAAGTTTATGATAGCAAAAAGTTCAAATATTTAATATAGCTTAATAGTTTTGGGTTTTGGAGACTGTATAGCCTAATGGTTCAAGTGCTTTTCAGAGTATAACATTATTTTCATTTTCAGGTTGTACGCTTCAGGTATTTGGAGAGACCAAAAGAGGACCAATTCAGTCTCGAGTTGTAAGTTTCTCTTTTACCTAACCAAGTAGTTTTTGTTTATTATAAATGTAGGTTAATGCCCTTAAATCAAATAAAATTTATACTTGTATATAAAACCCTTCACAAACTTCCACACAACCCATTGGTTAACACCTTGGTTTTTATTGTAACTTTTTTCCGATGGTCAATATATGTGCACCTCCAATTATTTATATATGGTAATTCATTTCTACTCTGTGATCATCTAGGTCAAAGATCGACACATATGATTATGTTGTTACAAGAGTTGCTCAACATATTGGTTTGAACGATCCTTCTAAAATCAGACTCACATCTCATAACTGTTACTCCCAGCAACCTAAACCCCAGCCTATCAAGTACCGAGGAGTTGAACATTTATCCGACATGCTGGTTCACTACAATCAGGTATTATTCACAAGTACAAATCTTAATAAATTCTGTTACATTTAAAGTTTTTCCAATTTGCAAAGGTTACAAAATGTCTGTCTGATTTACTTAGGCTTCCGATTCATGAATTATTTTCGTTTGATTTCATTTCTAGACTTCCGACATACTATACTATGAAGTACTGGATATCCCTCTGCCAGAATTACAATGCCTAAAAACTCTTAAAATTGCTTTCCATCATGCTGCCAAGGATGAAGTGAGTATTGTTATCGGCTTCATTCATCTTTTCCAAATTAATTGTGTTATATTAAGTTTCATACTTGTAACAGAGCTTTGCTTCAGCAGGTGGCGATTTATACTACTAGATTACCGAGACAGAGTATTGTGGAAGATGTAATTAATGATCTTAAATCTAAGGTAAACCATATACTTGAAGTTTATGTTATCCTGTTTGCGACAATTAATTATACACTGTAGAAGCAAAAACATTTTTTTACCTGGAGGGGTTTGCTACGTGTATCAAAAGCCATAACATCCTATCATAAATCATGACAAGAGACACCCCATTTAAATCTAAATCCTTATTAAAGGTTTTACTCTTGGTCTCCCTTTATCTTTAACTTTTGGACTCCCTTGCATCTACTCTCTTTAATGGGTCTTACAATTTTTTCCACATGTCCAGCCATCCAAGTGAGATTCAACCATACTTTGCACAATAAGTGTTATCGCAACTTTCTCAGCCATCCAACTATCATAACATTTTCATCAACAACAACAATAACATCATTGCTGCATTTAGCTTTTTTTTTTTTTTTTTTCCCCTTTTAGCTCTAAATTTTTCTCTCAAGCATCAATTCAAGTGTTACTTTTCTATCACAAATATCATCCAGATGCACTCCATTTCATCCATCCCACTTGAATTATATTGTTACATCTCCATATTTTTCTCAATTTTCCCATTTATTTCTTGGCTTTCTAATTAAAGTCTGCATCATCTATAAAAAACATTCATCATTGCATCGACTTCTTAACATGCTTATTACGGACATCCAATACCAGTTTATGCGCATACGTTAAGTTAGTTAAATCTTTCAATGTAGACGGAACACCAGATTTACATGATTCTGTGATATTTTGATATATATCGGGGTCGGTTCAAATGGAAACTAAGAGTATTCAATTTCTTCATATTTAAATTCATTGAATTGAAATCCTAAGATAGATGATATCATTGATTTGCCTTATGAAGTTGATTCAGATAATCTTTATTCTTCTTCTATGCAAGTCAAACCTAAGGTAGTGTTTGGTAGACCGGTCCCAATGGGTCAAAACGGGACATATGGGCTATGTTTCATGTTTGTTATATTTTTAAGATGAAACAAAATTGGACAAAAGGCTCCTCCTGCTGTACATTTTGGTTCTCTCAAAAAGGGAGGAACCAATGAGAACATAACGGAATATTCTCTTAAAATTTTTACACTGACTGAAATACCCCTAATTTTGAAACCTTTTAATTATATAATAATAGGAAAGAAATAAAAATAAATCATACATATAAATATTATTATCAATTAATATGAGCTACAAATTTATCATGTGTTTAACTATATTTAAAATTAAAAATTATGCATGTTTTAAAAATTTAGTAGTTTTTTTATAAATCTAGTGCTAAGATTTTTTATAAATTAAAAAATTAATAATAATTTTAAACTCTTATATTATATATGAAAAATATATTCAGTTCAAATTTTATACTCAAATCAAATATTATACATGACGGGGTTATATATGTAATTAAACTTAAGGTTCTGTTCTAATGAAATTGTTTTGTTCTGGAGTTACTAAACACAATACAAAACATTATTGCTATGGTCCAATCTGTTATGTCATTTTCTGTTATGTTACCAAACACAACCTAAGAAAAGAAACCCTATTCACCCTTTGACATTGAAGGCGGTTTGATGGAGATAATGAGGTCTTGGGGGTAGGGAGGGAACACTTCCTTGATCATATTCTATTACTTGAATGAAATATTATGATTGATTATACTATGAAACAAAGTAAAAAATATAGATGTACGCAATAGTCGTCAGGTGAGCTTAAGGGAAAAAGGAAAGAATCTTACCTATCATAATTAAGGAAATAAAGATACAATTACAAAATGTATTTACTCCCTATTTACGACATATCTCAACACTATCAAATATGGTCCTTATCAAATATGGTTTCAACTAGATTTATTTACGCAATTGTTGTGTTTTAAGCCAACATTTCTTTTTCTTCCATTTTTTTGTTTTTTTGTTTTGGTGGCATGTGACAAACTCTTGTAGTTTCTGCTTTACTGAAAGTATTTGAAATAATATTATGTGTGTTGTGAAACAGGTGCATTTATCTCATCCTGATGCAGATCTAAGATTGCTTGAAGTTTTCTATCACAAGATCTATAAGGTGATGAATCAATTAGTTTGTGAATGTTTTTTAATTCAAGTACTAGTATTAGCTGTAAAAATGATTTCCTTGAATTGACTAATTTTACCTGTCAATGTTGTCATGAAAATTGAAATGAAAATCACATTGATCAATATCACTTGGACGTGATGAGGCAATAAGCCTCATTATTAAAGTGATACAACAAGTTTGGAAAAAATTATAATTATATGTTAGAGTGCTGTTCTTAGATGTATATATGCCTTTATGGGTTTTCCTTGTCATTAGAATGGATACATGTGCTTATCTCCAAACTAGGGCCAATGTTTGACCTCCTCCACTTTCACGCACCATCTTTAAATCAACTTGCTGCCCTACTATCAACTGCGCCAAATCATAATTGTAGTATAAAATTATCATCCCACAAGGATTGTTGTTGCCATGTACCACTTTTCTAGGAACTAGCTAAAATAAATTAATTTGAGAAATTAAAATTTTCAAACATGGAAAACATATCTCAAGTATAAAATTTTTAATTTTATGAAAATTATTTTATCAAATACTACTAGAATGCAAGTTACTGCTATATTACTTCATGAACCTTCACTCTTGTATTATATATACATATACATTTCTCCATATCATTAATATAACACAGTATGTTGAGCAATTGTCCATTTTTCCTCTCAACCACCTCACTTTGTTGGGGTGTATTGACACACAATGAGTCTTGAGTGATCCCTTGTGATTGGAAACAAAGAGACATAGTATGATTGAGATATTCCCTTGCATTGTTAGATCTTGACCTTTAATTTTAAGCCCAAATTGGTTTTCAATCATTGAGTAAAAAACATGAATTGTTTTACTGGCATCATAATTTAGTTTGAGAAGGTAAAGCCAAGTATCTCTCGTGAAATCATTAGTTAGGGATAGAAACCAACATGCCCTAGAAATATTGGGTCCAGTGGAGGGACCCCATATGTCACTATGGATTAATTGGAAAGGCTAAGAACTTCTTTTATTGCTGATAGGAAAAGAAAGACGAGTATGTTTGGCTTTGATGGTAGACCTTAAGATATAACTTATGAAGTATGAGTAACGGCCAATGGCTCACGCAGCCAGCAAGCTCTTATGGTTGAAGGACTTAATTCAAAAGTTGTAGTTATGTGGGGTTAGTCCTGTGAAGCCAATGTAGATAACGAGTCAGCTATGTATCCAGTCTTTCGTGAGTGAACTAAGTATATAGAAGTTGATTATGATTTTGTCTGAGAGGAGATTATTTTTGGTGTTATCAAACATCTTCTGTTAGCTCCAATTTTCACTAAGTCCTTAAGGGGTCTTAGGATACATATGATCACAAATATGTGCCAAGCCAGATGCATATGATCTATACCCTCCAGCTTGAGGGACAGTTTTTAGATATATTCAGACATGTTCTGTTATGATAGATTGCTTTTATGTAGATTAGGAGAAGATATATCGTTCAGTAAAGATAAATTAGGACAAGATAAGATATATTGTTATGTTATGATAGATTAGTATAGGATAAAATTTTATTGTTTTGAATTTGTAGTTGACTAGGAAACCTAGTATGTCAATATTGAACTTCCGAATCAATTATTTATCAATCAACTATTCAAAATATTTCAGTTTCAACTTTCAAGAACTATGATCTGCCTTCTCTGTTTCTTTTTATTTTTTGTCCTATGACATTCTTTGTGAAGAAGTTTTAAATTGAGCAGTTTCAATAATAATTTTATGATTTGACCTTCTGCAGATTTTCTCTCTCGGTGAAAAGATTGAGAATATTAATGATCAATATTGGACGTTAAGAGCAGAGGAGGTAAAGGTTTATGGAGCATTGTCATATGCATTGTTTATAAACTTGCTTAGTTGTTGTCATGAATTCTTTCTAAGCAGTGTAGAAATACAAGCTTGACCAGACAGTTTTATTTTAGACATCAGAGACATCACTTAAGCTTCTGACATCCTTCATCTGTTTGCAATAATGGGTTGATCTCATTCTATTTCCTGCTTTTGAAGATTCCAGAAGAGGAGAAAAATCTTGGCCCTCAAGATCGATTGATTCATGTTTATCATTTCATGAAAGACACTGCACACGATCAGGTAGTAAGATCAAATATCATTGCTATAAACAGAAGTTGGGTTTCAAGTAATTGAATCGTATTACTATCTTCAATATGATTATTTTCTGATGATTGTATTTTTGTTTATCCTCTCTTTTTGTGTGTCGGGTTGGGACTTTTGGAATTAGCAGCAAATTCAGAATTTTGGAGATCCTTTTTTCTTGGTTATCCATGAGGGTGAGACATTAGCTGATGTCAAATTGCGAATACAGAAAAAGTTGAACGTTCCAGATGAAGAGTTTTCAAAGGTATATACAAGTAAATTAATTCAATCATCTGCACTATTCAGGCATTTTCCCGCTTGGGTAACTTTTTTGTGGACATTGAGGCATATTGCTAATGAGCTTCCATGTGTAAATTTTGTTCATCTAGTATTTCCGTCTCTGCTTCAATCACTTTTTATTAGAAATTGAGATAGAAGAAAATGAGATAGAATGAGAAAATGTTTTAGAGGATTATCTAAGAAAATTTGATATTACCGTACCATTTTGTTCTTCTACTCAAAATTTGCCCTTTACTATTTCTTTAGGGATACCAATATTAGAATTTGGGTTAGATCTAACTCAATCCCAAAAGCTAGATTTTGGGTTAAATCTAACTCAAATCCCAAAAGCAGGCTCAAGGTGTGAGAATTGCCTAAGCCATATAAGAACTATTTTAGCCATATCTCTAGTCTATTTGGGATCTCAACACACTTCAAACCAAGCATGTGGAGCGTAAATTTTGCATGACTATATATCTGTGCGTAGCCCAATATCAATTCCAGGATAGGATTGGACACCATATCATTTACCAACTATCCAAAAGCTTATGCTGCTGAGTAAAGACACTTTATATTATATTTCTACGAGAGGGTTTTGTGAAAAAAAATTGATATTAGTGTAGAGAGTGAATACAACTTGATGAAAACTATAAAGACTATTTTTAATGAGCTTTAATCATATTATACAATGGTTTCATAGTGGGATAACCACACACACGACAAGCTTTTGCTGCGAACTACATTGGAGCTACTTGAACAAAGAGTAACACGCTAACACTATTGATATAATTTTCCATCTGTTGTTGGTCTTTCCAGTGGAAGTTTGCATTTATTTCTCTTGGTCATCCTGAGTACCTACAAGATTCAGATATTGTTTCCACTCGATTTCAGGTTGATCTTCTCGCTCTCTCATGTGTGACTTTTCATTTTGGGTTAGATTTCGTTTAGGTTTAGTTTGATTTTTAGATGCTCAAGTTATTAAAAATTTGCACTGTTTGATTGATTAGAGAAGGGATATATATGGTGCTTGGGAGCAATATCTTGGACTGGAACACACTGACAATGCTCCTAAAAGGTCCTATGTAGTCAACCAGGTAAATATTTTTCAGGAAACTAGCTCCTTTCTTTGTCTTGGATGATGGGTTGTATAGCTGTGTAGTTGGTATATTCAACCTGTCTCAAGATTCAAATGTAGATATCACGAACATTGAAATTCAGCATAGACTAAATTAATATATAGAATTATAGATTAAGAAGAAAGCTAAGTATTACTTCTGTATATGGTTCTTTTTCTTTTGTTTCTAAGGAAACTTCGCAACCTAGAATTGGTGATGAACTTGTGACCTATATTTAGATCTGCTGGTGCTTGTTTTGAAAACTAAATTAACCATAATTCTGAATGTGATTAATTGTGCAGCATGTTGTGAACTTTTTATCTAGTGCTCTAGGTTGGAGTTCTACAAACTGTTTTTCTTTGGGTATATGTCCAAATTGCATTCGAGGGAACATATATCTCAGACCATTTTTAAGGAATTCTGATTGGCATACATACATGCGTGTGTATGTCTACTAATGATAGCTTTCAAAAACTGAATAACCATAAATCTACAATGTGAACAACTTTCTTACTTGTTGAAGACTTTTTATGCATTGCAGACATACATTCAAGTTGAATGAATGAATGAGATTGTTAAATGTTTTCGGCATGATTAATGCTATTAAAATGCCTATTGAACTATAGGAAACTTCTATCAGGTTACATTGAGACCAGCACTTAGTGGGAAAGGTGTAGATGATGATAAATTGATGATGATTACTATTAATGGTTTCAAGGCTATAGCAGTGAATGTTAGGAGCTAAAATAGCATGAATAGCCATTGAAAAAAAGGTGTAGCGGAAATGATAGTGTTTCAATGTTGTGCATATACTGTACATTGAAAATAGAATTGGAAGGGTTGTATCTGAGATAAAGTTATAGGAGCACCTATGGACGAGATGACAGAAGCTCGTTTAAGGTGGTTTGGTCATGTGAGAATAATATCATTAGAGGCTTCAGTGAATAAGTAAATAAAAAGTCAGGTTGTTCGTTTAAATTGGGTAAAGGATGACCTTAAATCTGGCCTTGTACAAATTGATTTTACTGAAATTTTGGTTTTTGATAGAGCTGAATGGCATCAATTAATCAATTTAGCCAACTTGTTCCTAATAAGATAAAGCTTGATGTTGGTAGTGAAAAATTGTCATTATTGCTGTATCTTCAGGTCTTGTGCTAAGATGAATGCTATTTAATGAGGAAGAATAAATACTTGGAATAAGTCATGTTCTGGATTAATTGAACAAGAAAAGCTAATATAAACCCATACCGACATGAACCTTGCTGTATTATGCTCTTATGTCCTTTAATTTCATAATAATACTTTTGCTCTTCCTTTCAACTACTCTACCCTTCCTCCCTTACTGGAATCATAGAGATCAATTTTATTCAACACTCCAATTTAAAGTTGTTATCAGCTTGATAAAGTAATTGAAAAAGATGTTTTACTATGCACATGATTTGATCATTTCTACCAAATGCAATAATGGCTAGAAGCCTAGAATGCAAGTCACTGTAATTAATTCCATTTGCAGATTTCGGAAGCCTACAATGATAATTTCATTTCTGACTTTTGCAGAACCGTCATGCATTTGATAAGCCAGTAAAAATCTACAACTAGAAAAGATCTGTATCATACCTTGTGCCAGTGGCAGTTGCAGCTTTCTGGAGGCGGCAAGCTGGCAATAGAAATGTAGAGATGCTGTCAATCACCTCATGTGAATTCGTCTGTTGAAATTTATGACTTCATTCATACCTTAGGGGATAGTTATTGAGCCTTGAACAGTGCTTCCTGATGGTCAGAACTCATTCTCTCAAGCACTCATCTCTCTGGCTGTCAGGAGATTGGTTTTTATTTCCTTTACATAAGATTTTGGGTTGGATTTTGTACATAGAAGCTATAGGTATACATAGCTGTTGTCTATGTCCGGTCCTTCCATTCTGGGCCTTTCCTTGGAGATACGGGAAGATCAGGATTGTGCATATGTTTTTGAAGGGCCTTCATTGTAATTTCTTTGTATGCCTTTGTCTGACTTTAAATTTTTCTTAGAGGCAAGTAGATTTGAGTTAAAGAAACATAAGTTTTCCCTCAATTTGTTTCTCATCTTCAGATAGCTGTCTCTCTATTGAATGTGTCATGATTCAGGGTGATCAATTTCCCTAACGAGGGCCAGCTATGCTTACAGATTGGGATGTAGATTCTCCGAAGATATATATAACTGATCACAGTATTGCAACATCAGCATTTGAAGATCTATTCCTTCTGATTGATCTATTATAGGGACATATCCCATAGTATTGATTCCTTGCTTGTCTAGTCAGAAACCTAGTCTTGTGACCTTCTTCAAATAGTCATGTGAGACTTGTTCAGTGCATTTTGCCGACTCTTAATCTATGGCCTTGATCTGAATGATCATACAAAATGACTGATATTACGTATGTTTAGAGCCTATTTGTTATTTCTCATGCTCTCTTTCCGAGACATACAAACTTCGGTTATTTGTTTGAAATTACAAATAGGCTATTTGAGCTATCTTCTCTTCCCCTCGTCGGCGGTGACCATTGCTGCATGCATTGTCGCCTTCCATCATTTCTCCTTGCATATGTCACCGGAGCCCCCACCTCTTACCGCCCACGACCTACCATTTTCTCTTCGCCGTCCCTTCCGTACAAACTCCCACCTCTCCCCTTTCAAGTCCCTAGAGCTCGTGTTCACTTTGTTGAGGGGTTCGCTTCCATGTCATTGAAACTTTCTCTCTCTACTATCAACTTTGATGATAAAATTACAGGGTGCAGTGGCTAAGGAATTCAAAGGAGAGTGACAAGAATGATAAAAGAATATAACTGTATTGATAATTTGTGGTTGGTTACAAATTATAAAATACTAATTCTGATTTATACTAATAAGGATGAATTATTTCTAATCAAATAAGGAAACATATCAAGGAATGTATGGAAACTAATCCACAAAACCATATATTCCTAATTGCATAGTTTCCTAATTACCTAAAATATATTTTCCGAGATTTAGTTTTCCTTATACCTAGATTCTCCAATAGTCTCCATGTCATGTGGGGTTATCATCATCTCTTGCTTAAAATGTTATTGGAATCTTCTTAATATCTTGAATAAATATTGTAGATATTATAGTAAGTAATATTAAAATACTTTTTAATTACTATTGTGTCGAGCACGAATTGACCATCGAACTTTAAAACGGTGTCTCGATCAGTTTAGTGATCAATCTGATTTTTGAAACATTGCTTGCTTCTATTCGATTGTCCGTGAGTGACAACAAAAATTGGTTGGGGCAAATAGGCAGAGAAAACACGATATACATAGGACGCTAGTTTGATAGTAGATAGGTTTTATGAAACTTCAATATTTGTGGTCCATGTTTGTTTGTTTCCTTGTGAAACACTCTTATTTTAGTGTTTTTGAAAGCCTATAAAAGGCCAAATGCTGTAATCTGAGTATAGCATTAATTTGTTCAATCAACTATCCTTCAATATACTCTCCCTCTTCTCTCTCTACAGTGTGTGTTTGTCTTTTTAAATTATTATCCCACTAATACCTTAATGAGATGCATTTGAATTGTAATATATCACCATAAATACATATTGGGGTGTTTGGAGGATTGAAGCTATTATAACATGAATTTGTGATGTTAATTTAGGAAATTATAATGCTTTGAGCATAGTTCTTGCATTCATTGATGAGATGAATTAGTAGAACGGGATTGTGTCATAACAAAGGAAAATGCTAAACAACACGACTCATTTTAGCACACCAAGCACACTTTCTTGATAATTATTTTGGTTTCTCAAATTGTTACTTATTTTAAATAAAAATTGAAATAATTATCATGCTTGGGTCGTGCATATCGTGCACGGAAGTGATCATGTGATCTAACAATGTTGCATAATAGTACATTAAACCGAAGTAAAAATAATAAATTTGGTTCACTTGAAAATTAACTACTAATGAAAATGTGCAAAATGATGTTTTGAAACTAGTGGGTATTACCCACTAGTCTTTCAACCAGACCCTAAATATTAACTATGAAAAATTTTAAATCCAAACTTGTCCATAAACCTGAAGGAACTTGACGAGTTGTGGGTTTGATAAACTCGGGTGAGAATTGTTGGATTTATTATTCAATGTCACTATTAGGATTTAATGGGCTTAACATCCCAACCCATGACACCTATAATGGGTGCAACCCCTCAAGCTAGCTGCGGCTCTGTGTACTATAAGGAAATAAGGTTGCCCTTTTACCGACATCTATAGTTTTTGGTAGGCGCTTAATCTAATAAGAACAAGTAAGTAGACCGAGCCAGATCTTGTACACCGGTCAGTCAATCACATCCTTGACAAAATGAGGTTTGCTCAGACCATCATAGAGGATCACATGGTTGAGGGAGAAATTAAGGGCATCACATGCTTTTTTATTAGAACTTGGATGTTTAATTAACGAAAGGATTTGGTTGTAACAGATCTGCTCATTTTAAACATGTAATGTTCAAATCGCATAACTACCATACCATAGTTAAAAGTCTAAAAGTTCAATTAAATCAAATATTAATATATGTTCACATCACTTTGTTTGAAATTATTTTTTAATTCATTAGGGATTTAATTAATCACAGTATATAACAATCAAAATCAAATGGTGAGGAGAACATTTATGATTTAACGGTTCCTTTGTTGCATAAAAGAATTTGAAAATCTTGTCTCAAAAGAATGAAACAAATGCACCATTCCTCGAACATGGTTCCAGATCTACAGGCTCTGTGTCCTTCTTCTTCTTCTGTCACCATTTGACACTGCAACTTCACACACCACATGTCTCCTTCTTCTTCTTCAATGAGGATTATTCAGCTTTTCCGTGAACAAACTTGAAAGTTTAAGCAAACCCTCATTTACTGATCCATGGAGTTCACTGAATCTTACAAGCAAACGGGTCCCTGTTGTTTCTCTCCCAATGCTCGCTTCATAGCCGTCGCCGTCGATTATCGCCTCGTGATTCGGGAAACCCTCTCCTTCAAGGTCCTTCTTCTTCTTCTTCTTCTTCTTTTATGTTTGTGCACCCATTCTTCAAACACTGCTTCAATTCAATTCATACTTGTAAATTTGTAAACTTGTATCAGCAATGCATTTAGGGCTGCTCTAATTTTGCTTTTATTTTTGGGTCCTATGGAGTGCACTGTTTAGAGCTTTCGATCCAGCTGTTCTGTGAAAGCTGAAAAGATTTTGGGCGTTCAAATTGGTGCAAAATGAGCTTTGAATTTCTGGGTGTTGAGTGTTTTGGGACGACTTTAGGCGACCCAACTTGGAATTGGTGTTAGTCTCTGGGTTGAGAATAATTTTCAGCTTTTGAGAATATTGGATTCATATCAAGGAAAGAGGATCTGTTTTATTTTTTATTGGTTTGTTTTTGTTGATTGTCTTTCTTTTTCATTCCCAACAAATGCCTTTTTCGCACGACGTCATTTTACATATAAATATTTCTAAGAAATCAGAAAGTTGATGGGAAAATAAATTTGTTTGGTAGTTACTGAGATATGGTTTTATAGATAAAGAGGTTCAACTTTGGACTGGGAACTCAACTAAACACTAGCTATCGTCAAATTTTGGAGACTTTCAGTACCAGTAGCAGAATTGTATAGGCGCATGGAGAGTTTGAGGTTGTGAATTGAAATTTTAAGTGAATAGATGGGAAAATGATGGATTGGAGACAATACTTCCTGTTCCAGAGGCTGTGAACATTGCATTTTGATGGCTCTTGGTTCGGCAATCCAAATTCCAATATGGAATGCATAAACTGCTGTCCTGAATAAGCAAAGCTTTATGCTAATAAAGCCTGGAGGGTTAAATAAGAAATCTTGTTTCAATTTAAATGTCAACTTAGAACAATATAGTATATGTTGTATTTTCTTAGCATTGTCATTAAGTGACAAAATCAATCACTTTGATTTTTACTTCTTCTTCTACTTTTCCAATGCTTCTCATCTGCCCTTTTTCTACCAACTTATAATTGTGAGTGTATGCTATGCTGTTTCTTGACTTGATCACTTCACATAGGAGCGTACAGACTCCTTGCTCAAATAAGAAATATATGCCATTTAATGGTGAATGATGGATATTAAAAACACGAGTCTAAAGACAGTTAAAGAATGTTTCTGGGAATTTCGTCTCTATGTTTCAATATGCTCTTTATGAATTATATACTTTGCTAACATGCACGTTTTCCATCTGAGTCATTGATTAAGCAGCAGCTCAATTCCCAGAATCTGCATCTAGTTCTTGGATTTTAATAATTTCTTTTTAGCTTATGCAGGTTGTGCAGTTGTTTTCATGCTTGGACAGGATTAGCTATATTGAATGGGCCCTTGATTCTGAATACATTCTTTGTGGTCTTTATAAAAGGCCGATGATACAAGCTTGGTCACTGGCCCAGCCTGAATGGACATGCAAGATAGATGAAGGTCCTGCTGGGATTGCGTATGCTAGATGGAGTCCAGATAGCCGCCACATACTCACCACATCCGATTTCCAGTTGCGTTTAACAGTTTGGTCATTGGTAAACACAGCATGTGTGCATCTGCAGTTGCCAAAGCATGCTTCCAAGGGAGTTTCTTTCACACGTGATGGAAAATTTGCAGCAATTTGCACAAGGCGGGATTGTAAGGACTATATTAATCTGTTATCTTGTCACACATGGGAAATCATGGGCCTTTTTGCAGTTGATACTCTAGACTTAGCTGATGTTGAATGGTCACCTGATGATAGTGCTATAGTGATATGGGATTCACCGCTTGAATACAAGGTACGGCCCATCTTTTCTATTTTCCTTTTCTCTAAATCCTTAACCTTTGAAATTTGCGAATTAAGGTTTTATAAAGTACTTTTAATGAAGTAAAAAAAATTCTGATTTAATATATTTCATTGAACTTACTTGGTCTGTGAATTTAAGAAAACACCAATTTATTACAAACCCACGAACTATAATTGAAGAGTACTATGAGAGATAGAAGTAAAAAGAATGAATCTGTTACTGGTAACTGAACAGAAAAGGGAGACAATACTCCTCGCATGGGTTTTACCTTCAACATAGGGCAAGTTCAAACTTCAGGCGTGGCCCCGTTAAATGACCCGCTCACAGTTCGAATTTCGCCGAATCTCTTCCATTTACTTGATTGTTTCAATCCCAGCAGCAAGTCATACAGATTTCAGGTCATGAAAGGTTGGAATCTTCCTATTATTGCCATCTTCGATGCTTCCACGTTGGGTTTGGTGAAGTTATCTCCCACCGTTGGTACTAGCTCCTTCTATGGCGGCCTAGACTGCTCGCAACCTTTCCTCCACCATCGCTCCCTTAACCCAAAGATATCTTCCACAGTATTGACCTACACAACAAAGAAACAAGAAACCTTGAGCCTCCTCCAACAATCATCGTTATCTCCTCCAGTCCACCCTCCATGGGTCTCATCTCTTCTATCCCCATTCTTGGTAGACTTGTTCATGTTCCTTGATCAAGGTCTCTTCCTGTTCTGCGCACCATGATCTCCACTCCAACAGCTTTTTGATCTTCTTCATGTATTCTTCTTGCACAGTTGCACCTCTGGATCCTTGTCATAGACCTCTGTCAAGCAGTAAACATGTTTTCGAATGACTACACTAGCAATTGCATTCCTGAAAGGATCTTGGGAGCTCTGATACTGGTTGATAGAAACCTATTATTTTATTACAAAAATGAAGGATGAAGAACTCCCTCAATTACCGAGAAAGATATTGTAGAACTACATGTAGCCAAATTTTACACATAATTTGTGATCAAAGTTTCATGTATGTCATACCAAATTATAAAATCTATCATGCATGTGTTCTTGTGAATCTAATTGTGTGTCACTTACAATCTGTTGCTTTTATTATATATCCCACCGGTTATGCTATAAATTAATGTCAGCAATATTTACATTTGTCAAACACTGTCATTTTTGTTTGATATAGGTTCTAATCTATTCTCCAGATGGAAGGTGCCTTTTCAAGTATCAAGCATATGAAAGTGGATTGGGAGTTAAAAGTGTATCGTGGTCTCCTTGTGGTCAGTTTCTGGCAGTGGGGAGTTATGACCAGATGCTGCGGGTCCTGAATCACCTAACTTGGAAGACATTTGCAGAGTTTATGCACCCGTCTACTGTTCGTGGCCCTGGTTATGCTGCTGTTTTCAAAGTATTCCTTTTTTACACTTTTCATGTTGATGGTGTTGCAGTTTATGAAATGTTATTTACATTATCGCTGAAATCGCAGGAAGTAGATGAGCCACTTCAACTTGATATGTCAGAACTATGTTTGAGCGATGATTTCCCCCAAGGAAATGATGGTAAGTATAATGGCTGTGGGAACAAACTCTCTCTCTCTCTCTCTCTCTCTCTCTCTCTCTTGTAATTACACTACTTTTATTTCGTGTATTGTTTCTTTGTAACTAGCCAGTAGGCAGTTATTTTATAAGCCTACATATAGATTTCATGAGGCATGTATATACACAACTTCAGGTCTATGAAAGCTTGTATATGAACAAGTCTTATGCACACAATTTCATTATTGAATTCATTCAGAGCAGATTACATGACACTCATTCCTTTTTTATTTGTTTTGTCTTACTTATTTTACTTGCTCCAAGCAGATTCTGCGGAGGAGCCCTTTAGAGTCAGGTATGAAGTAACGGAAATTCCTATCAATTTACCGTTCCAGAAGCCTCCTGCTGAGAAACCTAACCCCAAACAAGGAATTGGTAAGCTATGCTCTAATTTTTGAATACCACTATGAGCTTTGAAGCAAAGGCTAGGATTCTTATTTCCATGATTTGTGCAGTAAATAGGAAGAAATGGTATTATTTGATACGGGTATGGTTTTCTGATTTACTTGATGGGTTGACTACTAGCATGAAAGAGAACCATGACAAAAAGGACAAAAATATACTAGTGATTCCCTTCCTAAGGATAGAGTCATAGAGCAGATCAGATTACAAACGACTCAAGTGATTGGTATACGGAAATGCAACCTTTCATGTTTTAGTGAATACCTTACAATCTACGTTGGTGATTGTTAGTATCACATCATCATAATACTATTCAGTTTCTATCTTCTCTCTTATCTCTTTTCCTCCTTGGTCTCTAGGCAGTGCATCCACGTTTTCTAATTTTATATTTTCCTGGGGTCTTAACTTTCAGAATCTTCGTCCATCTTACAAGTATAAACTTGAAACTAGTTCATCATTCTTCCTATACAGGCTGAACTTGTTAGTTTATTATCATTTCCTTTTTTTGGATTTTCTCCCTCTGTAGTTCTTCACACTCTATTGATGTTTTGGTTTCTGCAGTATCACTTTGATGGTTGTGCAGTTTTTTTTTGAATTGTAATTTGCCTGGATAGACCGAGTGTGTATGGTTACCAATTGAGTGCAAGAAGAGATTTTTATCTCAGTTCATAAGAGTTTCATTCACTTTTTATCTCGAAGTGAGTGTTAATGTTCACTTCCACTTGTGCCAACGAGTATCCAAATATAGCCTGAACCATCTGGTTGCCTCTGGACTTACGGAATGTCTTTTGTGGCTGGTTTTCTTGCATGATGGCTCTTCCACATGACTAAACTCATTTGTATTGCAGGTATTCTGTCATGGAGCAGTGATAGCCAATATATATGTACTCGAAATGATAGTATGCCTACAGTGCTTTGGATATGGGATATTCGACATCTTGAGGTTGCTGCAATCTTGGTGCAAAAGGACCCTATCAGAGCAGCAGCTTGGGATCCGACATGCACTCGCCTTGTTCTTTGCACTGGGAGCACCCACTTGTACATGTGGACCCCTTCTGGCGCCTATTGTGTTAACGTTCCTCTGCCGCAATTTAATATAACGGACCTGAAATGGAATTCTGATGGCAGTTGTCTACTGCTTAAGGACAAGGAGTCATTCTGCTGTGCTGATGTACCCTTATTGCAAGAATCTAGTGAATACAGCTCAGATGATTGATGCATGCAAGGTAGTAAAACAAGAATGATGTTAAATTCGAGCGGCCCCTCAGTAACTCCGCATTTGATGGATAAGAATTAAGATCATTCCTGTAGTTGTAAATTCAAATTCAGTGACAGCGCCGGTTGTATTCGTCAGGGAGGGTATGCTACTTATGAAGCATTTTCAGGAGGGACAACTTAGCAGAGCAATGTAGTGAGAGCTGCTATAAGTGAAACCTTTTGTAATCCATTTATGAAAAATTCAATGGCCATCTTGGCCTTTGTTGTAGTAGCGCATATATAAGTAACATTCTGGTTTTCCTGATTGATTTTTAAAAAAGTTTAATATTGTTGATTGGAATGCCATCTTTTCTTAAGGCTAAGGTTACGTTTGGAGAAAATGAATGGAATGAAGTAAAATAGAGTGAAAAATGATAATAGGTTTTGTTTCTACCAAAAAAAATAATAGGTGTTGTTGTTTGGATTGTTTAAAATAGAGTTAATTAAGATGTAATACTTTCTATCCCACTAATATTACTCTTTTTCTTCCACTCAAATTTGAGCAAAATTGGATGGGACAAATTGTTCTTTGATCCATGCCACAATACTTCATTTTATCCCATTTCACTCTATTAGGTATTGGGGATTGGTTTTTGGACTCTTTAAAATTGCTATTACATACCTTTTTCTTTTTTCCATTTCTAAAATGCCGTTTAGTAAAAAAAAACCATTATCCGCACATCCTTGCTTTAATAATTCATGAACTTCTAGTTCTACAATTGAAAATTTCCTCGTCTTTGTAACTAGAAGCTTTTTTTTTTGTGTCACTAGAAACTTTGGAAGTATAATTATATTTTTGGAAGTTCAAGTTATGGTATAAAAAAACAATTTTGGAATTGTTCCGAAACTATAGAGTCGTATAATTTTATACTTTCAAAACTTAAATTATGAAATGAAATTTTTTTACTTCCGAAATTTGAACTAAAAAAATGTGATTGCACTTCCAAAGTTTAAGTTCTAAGCTTTCCGATGAATAAAAAAATAATTAAGTTCTAAAAGCAATAAAAAAATTTGATTTCAAAACTTGAAATTCCGAAAGCATAGTATTAAAGTGTTTCGAGAAGCAAATTATTTAGAATGTGCAAATAGTAATTTCAGAGTGTGCAAAAAGTAATATCTTTAAACAATGTTTCATATCGTTAGGCTCAATATACATAGTCATAATCTAACCCATTAAGTGAATATTTGTTAAATATACTTAAGTAGTAAAATCGCATGGCTAAGATACTCTTTGCTAAGGTTTGAAGGTAGAGGACGGAACACCATATGCCACCCCCCCTTTGGGGTCTCCTCCCCCTTTGGAGGGTTCCTCCATGGAGACTTCTCCTTCTTCTAGGCAGGTGATTCTCTCGTAATAGATGTGTTCTCTTCCACATTAGGTAGATTTGCTATCGAATAAGTGAACCTTTTCTCCTTTTAGTCTGGTTCCCTCCTTTTTTTTGAGTCCACCACTAGTTTCCTCCATCCATCGGTCGCCTCTGTCTTTGTTATGCCGCCACGGCCACTGCCACTGCCTTCGTCTCGACTACAACCTTCTCTGTCGTCTTCCTCTTTTCCTCTGCTTTACTATTTTTTTTGGCTATGTTCTGAAGGTGCCCTATTTGCATGGTCTCGAGTATGAGCTTGACTTCTCTAGGTGCCGCTGAATCCTTGACGTAGGCTTCCTTGAAGGCTAAACTGATCGCAACATTGACAAAGCTAGATGAGTTGTTAAAAATGGAACTGCCGGTTAAAAAATGATTAAAGATTTTTTCTCAAATAGTCAAATTAATTCATTAGGGAATATATGGGCTTTGTTTGGTTGCTAGTATTTAGCTACTTGTATTAGCATGAGTGTGGATGGTTTGTTCTTAATGTTTTATCCAATTGCTCTGTAGTGTCGCTCTTTTGGGCTTTAGTCCCACTAAGCCCTTGGGAAATCTTTCCAAAACACCTGACGATGTGGCTTGAAGTAATAATACATATACATACGGGACCAATTTCCGTGCCTTTCTATCTCTCTCACTCGCGAAGCAAAAAATGGATCTCTGGTCTTCTCCTCTTTCCAAAATCCATTCTCCATTTCCATTTCCTCACTCATCCACATCTTCTTCAATTTCCCGTCAAATTTCTTCCCATCCAAACGCTCCGGAACTGCTGCGGTTCCACCGAAATTCCTTTTCCCAGTGCGGAATCTTTCTCCGGAAGTCGTCGCCGTTTTCCCGCCAAAACAATCTCGCGATCAGAGCCGCTCAGATTTCGAATGGAACTGAGAATGACGATTTTGTCCTCGAAGATGTTCCACACCTCACGGATTTCCTTCCTGATTTGCCGGTACTGTTTTGGTTTTAGTCAAATCTGTTTGACATTTCTTGCTTTCGAATTGGAGCTGTGTTGATCATGTTCTTAGAGTGTGATTCTGTGGAATAGTATAGGAGTGCTCTGTCAAATATAAAATATAAACAAATAAATGTTTGAATTTTACATTTTGTTATTGTACGTTGTTAATTTGAGACTTCGTTTATATTAGTTAAATTACATGTAACTACATGTGTTGATGTAACTTGGACAAGGTAAATAGAAGCAATCAAAGTGCTTGTGAAAATGTTTTGGGTGTAGAATCTGTCACCAAGGTTAATATAAATGACTTTACATTGCAAAAGATTGCTTTGATATCAGCTTTCTAGCATATTTGAGGAGCAGTGGATTTTTCCAGTCACATCGGTTTTGACAGCCTACTAGCCTAGGTTTTTGTCATTTTGTAAAGTGTTTGGAGGGCTCTTGGATATTGTGTTTTATTTCTTATGTTTTGTTGTATCAGTTGTTTGAGGAGGATTCTTTGCTCTTTTAAGATATTCTTCTCTTCCTCTGCTAATTAATTTTCTTTTTCGAAAGGATAAGCATCACAATTTTTTTCTCTCTTCTAACCATATTGGTGAATTCTGATACTGAATTCATTAATTCTTTTTATGCAGTCGTATCCAAACCCATTGCAAAAGAGCCAAGCTTATTCAATTGTTAAGTGAGTCCACTCCTTTGCAAATTTACACTGTAACATCAAAGCTTATATTTACTGGTTTCTTCTAGTTCACAAACTTCTTTTATGAAATTTTTTAAAATAGTTTTATACTTTAAGGAATACTTTCGTGAGCCCAGCAGATGTGGTTGCCCAATCTGTAAGTGATATAATCTTCTCCTCCTTCATTTTCTTTTATGAATGGTTGATAACTCTGTTTTTATCTTACATCTATTCCTTATCATGCTTCTTGACCAGATTGTTATTCAGAAAGGTAGTCCTAGAGGAATTCATTTTCGGCGTGCTGGACCTCGAGAAAAGGTATACAACTTGGAAATGTCTATATCCATTTGTATTCTTTAGAAGCTGACAATTTCTTCTAATACTAGGTTCACTTCAAGCCGGAACAAGTACGTGCTTGCATAGTTACTTGTGGAGGATTATGCCCAGGAATTAATACAGTGATTAGGGAAATTGTATATGGCTTGAATAACATGTATGGTGTTGACGATATACTTGGGATTGAGGTGAGTTTTGTGAAAGTATGATATTCTGACTATCTGTTAAAATATCTCCTTGCTTTTGTTAACTGAAGATTTGATGCTTACTATTTGTTTAAATTAATTAATGATCTCTGAAAATAATAAGTTGACTTATTTGTTGTTTGTTGAATGGTTAATGCATCATTTCTGATTTTTAATCTGTTTTTTTTATAATAGAAGAACTTTATTAAGATGAAGAGATAAAATTGCTAAGAGAAACTAGGGTAACTGGGTAAGGAATCTTCGTAAGCAAATGAACAAAGAGAAAACGGCCAAGAAAGAAAGTAAAGGATTGCTTGAAATAACTAAATTCTTAGCAATCATATCAATAAATGAGGGAAGCTGCAAAGTATTTGCTAACCAGCATTACATGCTTTTTGCTGTAAAGAGTTTTATTTTCATCGATAAACATAACTGTTTTCTTACTGACAACTTTTTTTAAGATGAGCGTATTGAGAAGTAAAAAGGTATGTTTACTTAGTATAATGTATAAGCAAAGTAGAGACTCCGGGTGCCCTGTGTATAATCTGTCATCTTGATCTTGATTGGATTTATATAATGACTTGGTTTCCTGTCATGACCCACATGTTTGATGGTGGCTAAATGAATATCACGTGTTAGGAAGGACCGATGATGAATAGACTGTTCTGTCAGGGGTACAGTTTTATGTTGATTACTTGATTGAAGAATGTCATGTACTATATATTGTCTAATGTTGGCAGTTTTCTTTCAGCATATTAATATATTCTTATGCTGCCGCTTATTAAGAGATGCGTTAATAGTTGCTCATATACTTTACAAATGCACGCATTTCATAAACTTCGGAAGCCCTTATTCCATCAGCATGACCATTATTGTTTGAGTTATGTTATTACTCATTACCAATCTGAGGGCTTAGTTTCTCAATTTTTTATGACCATTTCATGAGTTCTCATTATACACCATGTTGCTTCTGAAACTGATTCAGGGAGGATATAGAGGGTTTTATTCAAAAAATACCGTGACATTGACTCCTAAAGTGGTTAATGATATTCATAAACTTGGCGGAACCTTCCTTCGTACATCTCGCGGAGGACATGATACCCTCAAGATAGTAGATAACATTGAGGACCGGGGAATAAATCAGGTCGATACTGGTTAAACTTTACTCAAGTTTTTAGCTTTAGGTTTTTTTTTAGACTCTGGACATAATCGCTGAACCCAAGGAAATTTTGATCTGTGTATGTTAGGTATACATTATTGGGGGTGATGGTACCCAAAAAGGAGCTGCACTCATTTATGAGGTAATTGATTTGTCTCACAAAAGTTATTGTCTTCAACTTGTCAATCATGTAGTTTGTTATGGAGTATATCTAATATGAGCATCCTTTTATGAAGGAAGTTGAAAAACGTGGTCTTCAAGTGGCTGTGGCTGGGATTCCAAAGACAATTGATAATGATATTGCTGTAAGTTCTTAGTCATAATTTATTCTAAACTTTTCATACATGGAAATTTTAGCGTTAGTGATATGTTCTTGCGTTGTTCTCCTAACTTGTGAGGACTGAAACTTTTAATGCTTTTCGTTCATTTGTACCATAGGGAGAAGCGTATATATTTTTTACTTATGATTTAATAATTCTTTTACTCGAGGTTTGGCTGGTGTATCCGGCATGTGATTCACTAGTTGTAGATACTTGTTTATACGAGAATTTGATAATACTTTCCTGTATACTTTTAAATTCATTTTGCTTCATCTTACAATTTGGTTAAGGCAGAGATCAAGGTTCAAATTTCTCTGTATAGACATTCATAATATTTATTTATATTTATTAATATATATATATATATGTAAAATATAAATAAATATTTGGATAGATGAAGCACTGTTTTTGATATTTTGCTTCTTTGGTTTTAGGTGATAGACAAATCTTTTGGATTTGACACTGCTGTGGAAGAAGCTCAGAGAGCCATTAATGCTGCACATGTAGAGGTTAACAGTGTTGAAAATGGAGTCGGAATTGTTAAGCTGATGGGCAGATACAGTGGTAAATAGTACTAAACAAATGCTCCATTTCGTTTTTGTTCTTGTTTTTATTGCAATTCTCAATTTTCTAAATAAGTTCATTCTTTGAAATGACATAGAATGGGAGCTTTATATGACAAATGGAATATTGGTATTAGATCTTTAAACATCCTATTTCTCTTCAGAGGTATACTTTACGAGCTTCCATCTGCAGGTTTTATCGCCATGCATGCAACTTTGGCAAGTCGAGATGTGGTAAGTCTTTGGCTGAATCTCAAAATTTATGTTTTCACTTTGGCTGGTGTCTGGTGTCTGGTGTAACTGATTCTATGTGTAGTGTGAAATATGTAGTTCATTACATATTTTCCCCCCAGGTTATGAATAAATCTAATGGATCATAAGCTTTAGGACTGTAAATAGAGAGATATTTGGGAAAATGCGCCCTATGTGGATACAGGTCTTTGTGTTTATATTCAGTAAATTAAGCTAGCAGTACATTGTGGTAACAATATGGTATGGAGGACTTAAATACCCCTGACACCTTAATCACATGCATAATACACTGAACTCTCAACATTCCGCCTCAAATTGGATCATATATGCAATCTTGTGAAAACTGAGATTCTACGTGGGATCGGAGAGGGGGTGTGCAAGATCGTAAATCATAAAGTCGTAAATCGGATCATAAGATTCTACTGTACATGTAGAAATACACTTAAACATATACATATCCATAAAAAATAGTATAGATAGGGAAAATATCATGTCAATCCTATCATTAAACTAAAGTTGAAATAAAAGTTCATAAGATTAACACCATAATAAGAGGCAGAAACTAAATCCATAACCACAAGGTGTATGCTAACATGAAAGTAAAACACAATAGATGAAAATAAAACAATAAATGTCCAATAAGAGTGCCCAAGTTTTCACCAACATAGGGAAAAGCTTCCAGCTCCTGTCAGAAGGAGCGTCCATATCCCACGAGAAAGAGATTACGCAACCGATTCAGCTCGGAACAGGGATGCGGAAGTGTAAAATCGTGGGATCTTAAGACCTGAATCTAAGATCCTACCAGATCCCACGGGAAAAGGATTACGCAATAGATTCAGCTCGGAACGGGGGTGTAGAAGCGTAAAATCGTGGGATTTTAAGATTTTGCTATAGATTTTTCTAACAATGCATATATGACAACCATGCCTACTTGTTATTAAGGTAGTAAACCTTACTCCCATTAATTACCTTTATAAAGATGTCAACTATCTATTTCTAACATGTCCAATGGATACAAGTCCTTGTTGAATCTTTTCCCTGATAAAGTGGCAATTAATATCTATGTATATTGTTTTTTCATGAAACAACTGGTCAAGGCAACATTAACTGCAACTTGATAGTCACACTAAAACTTCATTAGGCAAAAGGGCCCTTGAGTTCAATCTCATCAAGTAGACAATACACCCATCATAAGTTTCACTATTTGGACTCTGCATGTAACCTTGTTACCACCCTTGTATCTACGTTTACAAGAAATTGAATTTCCTCCAAGGAACACTAATCGAGATGGATTTTCAATCTGTGGGATATCCAACCCAACCTGCGTCAGACTAACCTTCTACAAGTAAAGATGGAGGGAGAACTCACCAAAAAGTCATAACCCAGCCTCACCACTGGCTGCGAGCCCCACTGTCGACCAGATATCAGCAGCGATCTGCTAAGGAAGCTGGAAGGCAGCCTACATCTGACTTTATGGTTTTTCTTGTGAAGAAAACAGAAAAAAGTAAACAAATTAGGTGGTTTTGGATACCGTATAAAATAGAAAAAATATTTGGGAAAATTCGACTCGATGATGATGCAAGTCTCTATTTATATTCAGTAAATTAGGCTAGCTGAACAATGTAATAAAGTATAGTGTAGAGG
The DNA here is from genome assembly GCA_030819835.1 of Acmispon strigosus. Classification (NCBI taxonomy): domain Eukaryota; kingdom Viridiplantae; phylum Streptophyta; class Magnoliopsida; order Fabales; family Fabaceae; genus Acmispon; species Acmispon strigosus. The sequence continues at coordinate 67,082,882 of JAUAMA010000003.1, read as the reverse complement.
AGAAAATGCCCTCTTAATATTGATTACGTGCATAAACACTTAACTATCCGTATGTCTCAACATCTTCTAGCTTGATACACATAAATATTGATGAGGTGAACTGACAGAAAATAGTAGAATGGGAAGTCTGTGCAAGTAAATTAGCGAGTGTGGCTCTGACTGATTTACTTTTTTACCCAGGCCTGAAGCCAGAGTTCCCATGACCCTTAAGAAAAGAAAGCATCAAAGATGCATGACATGACAAGTTGCCAAAAGGATTCCAATGAACGACTTGGTTCTGTTCCTGAAAGGGAGAACAGAAACGTGTGTCTGCTCAAGAAATCTAATATGCCTTGAGAAAAATCTGCAGCAGCCGTAATTGGTCATTCAGTCAAGTTATGTTAAATTTTGGACTATATAATAGTTTTGAACTTGTTTTCTTATTCCAGAAATGGGGTGGTGCTTTAATGCACTAATGTAATGTAAACATACAAATTTTGACTGACATTAAATTTACTAAAATACATCTAGGAATGAAAATATAATATGAAGTACTGTAGTCCTCAGTAGAACACAGGAGCTAACAATTCTGAATAACCGTAATCTAATAAAGCTATGAGATTTACAGTTAGCCTTAATTTTGACTCTAAAATATTTAATACACTTGAGATATTTTTATATTTAAGCTATTTCCTTCTGGACTATTCTACTTCCGGCAATTATGCTTCTTACTAGGGTTTCCTTGTTAGATTTGTAGCAGGATTGGAGAGCTTTAATACGTTGATGTATCATGTATTTTCTTTTCTTTTATTATTTTTCTTTCATAGATGACATTTCAATCTCCTCTTTAATGATGTAAAAGATATTCTTAATGATCAAAAGGAGTTCAACATGAAAATCTTCTCTGGCTTGATAGGTTCTTGTATTTTTTATCTAAATATTAAGAGAGGAAAAGGAATGCTTACTAATAGCTAGAGTTGTAACAGGATTGCTGCTTGATTCCAGAGTCCCCTTTTTATTTAGATGGAAGAGGTGGGCTTTTCGAGTTTATTGAACAAAGGTTAAAAGAAAATGGACATTTAGTTATTGTGGTAGCAGAAGGAGCAGGGCAGGAATATGTCGCTGCAGAAGTGAATGCAGCAGATACGAAGGATGCATCAGGGAACAAGCTACTTCTTGATGTCGGTCCATGGTTATCTGATAAGATCAAGGTATGATGCACTATCTTTCCTTCTCTTCCTTGTGTTCTCTTCTCTTGTTAAAGATATATAATGTTTGGAGATGTGTATATTAGCTTGTATCATATATATAAATTTAATGGGCTCAAGACTGAAGGAAATTGGTATCTTTTACAGAGATGATTTTTAAGTTTCTTAATCCTAGCCTACATATCTACTTAAAAGATAGTCTTCCATTTCTTTTTAGAACCAGATTTGTATCAACTAGATCAGTTAACTTGGTACTAATAGATCAGTTGATATGTTGAGTATGGGTTGTAATCTTTTGTTATGTTCTTGCTACTTTTTTTGTTTTCCCCCCCTCTTTTTAATCATGCACTTCTGTGAGATGGGTTATTTGTTGATGCGGACTAACAACCATCCCAACCTCTCACCTTAATCTAGTTCAGTTTTCTGGTTTTCTTATCATTCTTTCTCATGGTATCAAAGAAAATGTGACAACCAATAACTATCCCTCTTAATAGAGGGAATGATGAAATTGTATGAAACGAGTATTGACTTTAGATTAATCGTTGACTGAGATCTATTTGGTACAAACAAATGCAACAGCCTTCTTTTTTTATGAGCATTACCTTTCATTTCTCTAGAGTTGTAAACATTATTTCTGTCATCCTTTAGGTTATTAAGTTTGTTTTTTAAACTACATCTTACTTGTTACAGGATCATCTTTCAAAGGTTCAAAAGATGGCAATAAATATGAAATATATAGGTACGTTTATGAGTTCCCAATGAATTTATTACTTTTTTATAATCTGGATACTTTTGTTTAGCAATTAGTTTCTATGAACTTTTTACTTTTCTCTCTATTGAAATATTGTAATTTGTATTTTATATTTATATAAAACTATCTCGTGTTACTTTTGTAGATCCTACGTACATGATTCGAGCTATTCCAAGTAATGCCTCGGACAACATTTATTGTACCCTTCTTGCTCACAGTGCTATTCATGGAGCTATGGCTGGATACACTGGCTTCACAGTCGGGCCTGTGAACAGCAAACATGCTTATATCCCAATTGCTGTAAGTAGTTCCTTACATTGACTTAAGTTTATATTCAATTAAATTATTTTTTAGACAGCCTTAGTATTTATTTTCTTCATTCAACATATTTTCTGGGCATATTTTTATATTTTGTAAACCACGTTTAGAAGTTCTAACAAAAATATCTTCTGTTGGTGTTTTCTTCTGTACTATAATTCAATGATAAACCTTCTAAAAATAAAAGGCAAGGATTGTGGACAGGAATATATATGAAATAGCTATTGAATACCATCGACTGAATTGCACAGCATCCAGACTAAGCATTCAACTCATCTTCGAAGACACCAACTATTCCTAGTACCCGCCTGGATTTTTCCCCTTGCCTTTTATTTTTAGAAGGCAAGGGGAAAATATTATTTTTTGTATCTTTTATTTTTAAAAGTATCATAAAAACTACCTTAGATGGGTCATTTGAAGGGAGTTTCATAAAGACTGGACTTATCTAACTAGGACCAACTATTTAGAGAACTAGAAAGATGACCAAGATGCAGAAGAGAGAATGATTGCCAGCCAGAACATCATGAAGATTTTTGATAAAAAATGACCGTTCCTAGATGTTGATAAGATTTCTCGAATGTGAACTCTCAAAAGTATCACTATGAAATTCACTTCCTCCATCTGACACCACCTTATCATGAAACCTGAAAAACGTTTTTGAACTCCAACACACACCATATGAGGGGCCTTGCATGATTAAGTTGACAGTGATCATGAACTTAGGCCCGTGTGAACCTTTGATTTCTGGCATAACAGCGGTCGAACGTAAAAAAGATTCCAGTCGAAGTCTCAAAAAGCGAAGGCCAAGCTGTAGATCACGTGACCTGAATGGAACTCAGCCCCTCCTTTCATGTTGGAAAGTGAGCAAATATGATTGAAACTAAAAAACAAACACATCAGTGGAGATTATGTTGTACCTTGTTTCTCATTAGTTTTTGCTTGTTTTATGTCCCATGCATAGCATTATGTGGTATACCAGCTGATCATAGAACATATTGTTGCAGCGTGTGACAGAGAGACAAAATACGGTGAAGCTGACTGATAGGATGTGGGCTAGACTTCTTGAATCGACAAATCAACCAAGTTTCGTTGCTTCTGATCACGAAAGAATTGACGAAGAGATGATGAAGGTATAAATAGTATGATTATTACCTCAATCTGGGTTTGTGGGTATTAACTGATTAGCCATAGATGATCCGTTTAAAAATAGTAAAGAATGCTGCCTGTTTATTTTGTATTTTTCAATTGGACTGTTGATGTGATAAAAATCAGAATTTGATAGATTTATTATATACGGGCATGAGAGTTCACATTCTACAAACTCCTGGAGGGGAATGTTGAATATCATCAAATTCGTGGCATATAGTGATATTGACTTAAAAACTCACTTAATAACTATACTTATATTGATATTATTATGTTTATTTCAAAAAAAAGAAAGATATTATTATGTTGGATATTGGTAATACTTGAAAAGAAAGAATTGGTTTTAATATGTTATTCACAACAATAGGATTTTCGTTGAGATATAATACAAGGATCTAAAAGAGCTTAGAGGTGTAAAATAGTTACTTGGAAATCTTTCAAAGAAGTGTGCATTCCCTCCCCCTCCAAAAGATGGAAAAGCTCTGGTGATGTTCTTTTGATAATTTGGAGTCAATGAAAATATTTAATAAAGTGTTTACGTTAGTTTAGCGTATCATATTAACGTACATTAATAAACATTTATTATATACGTACTTATTCACAATAAAAACCCCAAACCCTACTAATAAGGACTGTTAGATTCAGGATGCGCCTGTCTGCGGATCCATGCATCCTCTCGACGAACACAATCTCTGGCATGCAGCATTCTCCAGTGTTGCTCACGACGTAGCCACTGTCGCAACACATGATCATGCCTATCGGTTCCAACACCACCCTCATTGGTCCCTCCACCATCTCTTGTTTTGGTTCATTTACCATTTTTTCCTTAATGAACAATTTTTTTTCCTTACATATCCCTCATAATCTCCTTCCTTCATCTATACCTATCTCTCACCACCATCCTCATTCCATTCCTCACCACTATTCTCACCACCATCCCCATCTTCATTCATTTGCTTTCATCATCACCATTGCCACTACCATCCCCTTCCTCTCCTTATCACCATTCTCACTTCCATCCCCTTTCATTATTCACCTTCACAACCACCCTCATATTTCTTTTCGCCATTAACTCATAACCTACCTCACCACCTACCTTAAAACAATCTATTCATCATATTCTCCATCTCTCCCACTCCCACCACCTCCATCTGACCCATCTTCTTTGGAGTGTTTTAGTCGCATTTCCACAGACAACGCCAAGGTTCGATTCTTCTTTTTCTCTTTTTTTCAGCTGAATCTTCGACTGTGTAATTTTTACACTTTCAAGTGTGATCCCCTAATTTGATCCTAGCTTACATGGGACAAGCTGTGTATCTTTCCAAGCAGCATGGAATTGGAAGTGATTGATAAATCCAATAAGCTTTATGTGCTCTTAATTTTTTTTCATTTTTACTGTAATTTTTTATAGGTTACTACAAAATGCTGAAATTACTATAACTCTAATAAGCTTTCTTATCTTCTTTTCTGAATTTTTTGTCATCTTTTGTTCTGTTTTTAGTTTAAATTCTCAACAAAGTAGACCATTAATTAATAGGCTAGGTAAGACCCTATATATTTTAAATAATAATGTAGTAATTTAATTATCTGAGTTTCATACATGAGTGGACTTTAATTCTGTATTTAACATTATAGGATTGATTTATTTTATATTTTAAAAATAATATATCAATGAATGATTCAAACTTAATAGTAATAATGAACGGTAAAATATGTTTGTTATTAAAAAGTTAACCCCAAATTAACATAATGTCCATAATAATAATAGTAGGAGTTCAAGAACTAATTAGGTCCAAGTAAAGGTTGAAATGCCTCTATAATGTTTAAAGTGACTGTATACTCTTTCCCTAAAAATGTTCTAATAATAAACTAATAGGAATGGATAATGTCAGGAAAAAAAGAGAAATGGAATTAGGTGAAAGAAAATGTTGTTGTCTTGTTGACTAATAATGTCTATCAAGTTGTTACTAGTTGCAGAGACACCTGTACAAAACTAGATATTTTGTAGCAAGGACATGACTTATCTTTTCCTTTGCTAGTTTTGGCTAAGCAACTGCACAAGTGTATGGATTATTATGCATCTAGAAGGGTGCCTTGATGGTGATTTATTGTGCAACATCAACATTAATGATACAAGTTGAAGATGAGGGTCCAAATGTAACATTTTCTAGCTTGCAATCTCATGTATGCTCATTAAGTGGATACACACCAAATCCGAAAGCAACTTGTTGAGGCCCCTCAATTCAACACAAGTTGCCAAGTTTGGAGTTAACATGTCCACTCTATCACTTGACTACGTTCATTGTCCCTTCTAGACAACAGCTGCTATTGCTACATGTCAAGTACCAAGTTGAGACTCTAATTAAAAACCCCGTTATATTATCCCTCATAGAATATTCTTCTAATTAATTTCAGAATCTTTATGTATATTTCTTATATAAGGCATCATAACAATAAGATAATTGATCTTCCTTACTGATTCTCATGTATATATAATTCTATGAATGAATGAATTAATCAAGGAAAATATTTTCCTTCATTATCTGTCCCCAAACTCTCTTTTCTGTATTTCATAAATAAAATTTTAACATAACAATTAAAAATTATATTATATTATGAAATAGGTAAATTCACCCCTCGTATTTTTTAATTGACGTCATAAACTTTTATTCGCATGAGAAAAATTGACGCATTATTTAGTGACAGATATTTATCCTTTTATTGCACCAAGGTATTTCACTGCTAGCTGTTATTAGACTAATCTTATCAAAGTTCTGTGATCATATTAAGTAAAAGTAAGTAAACATCTCATAATAAATTCTTCTTCATATAAACACCATACGAAATCAAACTCTCAACTAAATATTTAAAAAACACATCTATCAATAACATGAGAGTCATCCTACATAAACATGAGGAGTCATCCTACATAGATTTTATGAGGGGCATACAAACAATGACCGTGCAATTTGGATAAGATGATGATGTACTGTGTGAGTGAAAACCGTGTACGGGTCCATTCCCTTCAACTAGATCAGTAACAAGAGCATTCATCATTCAAGTCTGATGTATCCCACATCAGAAAATTAGGGACCCTTTTCCAATGACAATGACAGACTTATATAATATATATTGGTTGATATTGCCCCTGCTCCACTTCAAATTCAACCTATACTACCACAATTCTTCAAGATGACAACAGCAGAAGAAATTTCAAGTTTGAAACTTTTGAGCCAACATCTCTTAGGGGACATTTCAGACTCCTACCTAACCAATCTCATTCCTATGAAACTTGAAGACCCATCATCATCAGAATTTGATTTGGATTCAATTTTCTCAGAACAGAGCAGCTTCTTCTGCACTTTTCTTGAATCCATTGGCTTTGAAGCAGATACACAATTTTCCAATCTCATGTCTCATGAAGTTCAGAATTCCACTGCACCGACTCATTCAGAGGAAACCCAGAAGCCCAATTCGCCAGAACCAGAGGTTTCAGTGAAAGAGGAACAATCTTGTTACCAGGGAAGGCGTTACAGAGGAGTGAGGAGAAGGCCATGGGGGAAGTTTGCTGCAGAAATCCGTGACCCTACAAGGAAAGGGACGAGGGTGTGGCTTGGAACATTTGACACTGAGATTGATGCTGCAAAAGCTTATGATTGTGCTGCTTTCAGGATGAGGGGTCAGAAAGCTATATTGAATTTCCCTTTGGAGGCAGGGAAGTCTAGCCCAAAGCCTAGCAATAGTGGCAGGAAAAGGGGAAGAGAACAGAGAGTATCTGGTACAAGTTCAAGTTATGATATATCCTGAGAATTCTGTCTTTCATCAGAATCAATTCTCAGAAGCTACTTTTATAGATGCTTTTCTCTAAAATTGATTCTGATTTTAGAGTCAATTATATTAGAATTTCTAAACAGGCCAAGAAGTAAACTGTTTATAAAGAGACCTAGTACCACTCAAACAGTTAGAGTTAGACTACATGTTTTTGGCTTTGTATTTGAAGGGGAAGTCAATAGACAATAGTAGATGCAGATGAAGAATGAGAATGGTGTGTGCTTTGTGATGCAGCTCATCTGTGTTACCTTGAAAAATATGGTTGTCTGGTTATGGTTATTTAGAAGTATTTTGTGTATGGTCTGGTCTGAGCCCTAAGGGTAGAAGGTCACATAAAAGTTGAAAAATATTGTTTTCTTGTTCTTTATATATCTTCATTTTATCCGTAACACATTATTAACGTGATAAAAAAAAAAAAAAAACTAAACAGATGCGGGTCGGGCGCAGTAGTAGAAAGTGGTTATTTAAATTTGTAGGTCGAAAGTTCAATTTTTATGAGTCGTTTGGAAGACATTTGATTATCACCATACCGGATCGAAATTTATAAGAGTGCTTTAATAAATAAATAAAAAATATGATAAAAAAAGTTGTCATTTTTTTTCTTAAAGTTGTCATTAACCAAATAGTATTGTAGGGATAGTAGTAGCATAAATAAAAATATGATAAACTAGGCCTGTGCTTCAGTGCATGGTTCAGGGTTTTTGAAAAACCAACCAAACAAAAAAACCTATTTTTATAGTTCAGTATTTGGCCCAAACAGGTTTGTATTCTTGCAGAGCAGTGTGGGTTATGGTGAACCAGTTTCGAACCAGTTCTAGACCGGTTTAGGGAAATTGTTGGCTTCCTCGTTAAGGTCGACCAACTTATTTGCGAGACAGCCCAGAAATCAAGAAAAACATAATTATGGTAATAATTATGTGAGACAATAAAAGAATTGAGTTATAAGAAGAGAACCAGACATAAACTAGAGACATGCTCACTTTTTTGTAATGTAGAATTGAGTTAGAAAAATACTACCTTCGGCCAACCTATGTACATGAAAAAAAAACCAAGTTAAAGTTAAAGTAGTTAATTACATTAAATTTATTCTTAATCAATATTAAACTTCTAAAAGAGAGTTCTGTTTAGCGTCACCCCAATTGCGGGTGGCGCCACCCTTTTTTTCAAAAAATACCCAAATTATCTTTTTTTTTTTTAAATTATTGTATCAAAAACAACTTATTGTGCCAAAAGAAAATTATACAAAAAAGGTTTTTTTTTCCAAAACCTCACTCCCACCCCCTTCAACTCATCACCCTCACCATTTCTCTCCCCCCATGCTTTTCCGTTCTACCCGGATAATGAAATGGACGAAAGAGGCAAGTCATAACTAAAGTGGGTTAACATAGGTGAGAGAAAAAAATGATTTTAAAGTTTTCGACGCGTCCTGATTAATATTTGCACTTGTAAGTGCGAAATATTCTTCAAAATCGCACTTACAAGTGCGAAGATATGTTAGATATATTTTTTTAATGCATTTTATTTGGTCGCACCTTTAAGTGCGATTTTGAGACAATTTTCGCACCTTGAAGTGCGATTTCATATTAAAAAAACGAGAAAAACATCTAAAAAAAATTCAAAAAAGGCACCAAATGATTTTTAAAAATTATGAGACCACCACAATTAGTCTTGTTGACATATTTAGAAATTTATGGTGAAATATTTTTTTTTCAAAAATTCAAAAAAAATAGCAAACGATGGAATTTGGGCTCGGGACATTGACCTTATGGCGAAGCGATAAGCGTCCAATTACTTTTTTTTTCTCTTCAACTTTGTAGTTCAACCCGTCGCCATCCGAGACTGTTAGAAATTCCTTTTTCAGGGGCCAGGAATATTACAAAAAAAAATTAAAATACTATTTCGTACCTATAAGTGCGATTTGGAGGCAAATTTCGCACTTGTAGGTGCGATACACATTGAAAAAATAAAAAAAATACTATTTCGCACCTATAAGTGCGATTTGGAAGCAAATTTTGCACTTGTAGGTGCGATACACTTTGAAAAAATAAAAAAAAAACTAAAAAAAAATACTATTTCGCACCTAGAAGTGCGATTTTTTTTCAAAATTCACACTTATAAGTGCAATTTTTTTACAGATTTTAAAAATGTAAACCAGAGAGTAATTCACACTTATAAGTGCGAACTAAATGTCGGGAAAACTCAACAGGAAAACGAATGAAACGGAGAAGGGGAAGGAATGTGGGCGAGATTTTGAAGAGAGGTGGTGGTGAAGATTAGTTTCGAAAGGGAATGGGGGAGAGAGTGGGGGTAAGAATTGGGGTGAGAATGGTGGAGAGAAGAGGAAGAGGAAGATGATAATGGTTAGAATGGTGTTGAGAAGGTGAAGGGGATGGTTGAGAGAAGAGGAAAAGGGGTGGTGAGAAGAAAGTAGAAGATGAAGGAATAATGAAGAAGGATATGTTAGGATTTTTTTATTTTAAAAGGGGCAAAAATGTATTTTCGCACTTTAGGGGGTGGCGCTACCTGCAATTGGGGTGGCGCTAAACAGAATTCCCCTTCTAAATTGTTTTTGACACACTTTTTTTAATTTTAATGCATCATTAATGCATATGTGAACGAAAGGAGAGAAAGTTCAATTAAATAAGGGCATTCTTGTCAAAAAGTAATTAATACACCACAAACTTCAAATTGATTCTTATAAAAATAATCAAGGTAAACTTCTTATTTAAGTCTTATAAATAGGACCGGAGGTATTACATTTGAACCGAACTTGATTTCTCAGCATGTGAGGAGTTGATGGAAACACAAAGACAAAAAAAATATAGGAAATCACTCTTCGCCCTCATCTCATGGGATTCGAATTTAGTCCATTTGACTGCACTGCAGTTATAAATACAAATCGGTCGATCGAGATCGAACAAATTATGTTTATAGCATGCGTTTTAATGCTACCATTGCGATTAAATATGAACCATTTAACTTTAATTCAATAACTCATACTTCACCTATTCCTTAATATAAAAACTAAATTGAATGCGCACTTGGTCCTTTATATAAGAACCAATTTAAAGTTTGGGTGCATTAATTATTTTTTGACTGGAATGACCTTATTGAATTAAAAAAATTCTCTCTTTTCACTGACTCAAACATTAATGATGCTTAAAAATTAAGAAAGTGAGTCATGAGTAATTTTAAAATTTTAATATAATTTGAGACAACTTTAATATAATAAACTAAATTAACTATTTTTTTTTTTAAATGTGATAGTTTTTTTTTGAACTGAAAATGTGATAGTTCTTATATTAAAAAACGAGAGAAGTATTGAATAACTGCAATGACTGAGTCAACAAATAACTGCAGTCAATTTGGGTCTGTCTCATGTAGTATAGTCACCCCTAACTGCACTAGCTCACTTGATTGGTGACTTAAACCATAATTTACTGATTGAAAACTAAGTACAAGACAAAAAGAAAATGATAGGGAGACAAAAAATAAATATACTACGATATGTTCACACTTTATTTCACTTGTTGTTCCACCTCATTTTGACCTACTTTCTTTCTCTGTCTTCCTTTATTTTTCTATCATTTCTCCCAATTATCTTTACTCTCTTCTTATTTCTTTCTAATTTCTATTAAGTAGGTATAGGTGTGTGTATAAAACATTTTTCAAAATAATATGTTTTTCTTTGTAATAACAATAATGTTTCATTCACAGGTTGTCTAGGATACATTGCCACTAAATAGATGCGAAAATTAAGTATGAGTGTAGTAAATTTGCAGCGACTTAGTAGCTAATTTGTAATTATTTCATATAATTACAAATCCTTCATCACTATTTATTTCCACCTTAGAGTAAGAGCGAAAAGAAAAATAAAGAGAAATGAAAAACATACTAAGTGATATATGATGGAACAAAAATTGGAGAAAATAAAGATGAAAAGGAAAAAGAAAACGAAGGTACTGATGAAGCACAATTGATGCGGTCGGATCCATGTAAGAAATAAACAAAGCAGGAAAATAGGTTCCAAAAAACAACGTGTAAGCACAAGCAGCTAGGAAATTTACATGCAACCCCTGCATGAAAACCTCTCAACACGTGCCCCTGACCCTCTTCAGATGCTGCCACCCACCACCTCCACCCACCTCCTCCATTTATACCCATTCCAACACCACCTCAAACCCCACCACCATCTCTCACTCTTCAAGTTTCTTCATTACCATGGCGGACACCCACTACCGCTACAATCCCAACTACCAAACACACCACCCCGGCCAACAATCCCAAACCACCCAGTTCGTCAAGGCAGCCACTGCCGTTACCGCTGGTGGCTCCCTCTTGATTCTGGCTGGTTTGATGTTGGCCGGCACGGTCATCGCACTGACCATTGCGACGCCGTTGTTCGTGATATTCAGCCCGGTGCTGGTGCCGGCCGTGATCACAGTGGCCCTTCTGAGCCTGGGGTTCCTGGCTGCGGGAGGGTTCGGTGCGGCGGCGATCACGGTGTTGGCGTGGATCTACAGGTACGTGACCGGGAAGCACCCACCCGGAGCGGATCAGCTGGACACCGCGCGTCACAAGCTGATGAACAAAGCGCGTGAGATCAAAGACTACGGCCAGCAGCAGATCAGTGGGGCCGCACAGGCTTCTTAATCATGCACTCGCACGCACCTGATCATTCTCTTTTCTTCTTCTTCTACCGCGTTTGAAAATTTCTTGTTTTTTTTGGTTGTATGTAGTTTGTCATCTTGTAATGTGTTCCAAGTGCTGCGACTATTGAACAGTCATCTTTTATTTTCGATTTTCAGGATTAATTATTTTGCGTGTTTCTCATTCCATATATTTATATTATATGCCTTTTTAATGTATTTTTTAGTGTTCAATAAAAGTTCATGCAATTACTCAATTACCATATATGTAGGTTTTTTTTATTACACAAGCTCCATCTGCACTTTTCTAACATTGAAGACATCTAAGTCCCTAATTTCCAAACCTCTCCTGATTCTTTAAAACAACACATTCTCTTCTCTTCTCTTCCATTTGACCCACGCATGATATTCATCCCCACCATTTACAATTATTATCCATGTTGAAATTTTAGAATTGAATCTTTTAGGAAGAGTGCTAGATTGCACGACTCGTTCCTGTGCAACAATATTCAACCAACAAAAATCATTCAAGAGTAGGCCACATCGATAACAGCCAATGTAGTCGTTCCAAAACTTCAAATTTCTTGGGCGGGCGTTGTATTATCAGGAATGTTTTTGAAAATTATTTAATTAAAAAATATAAAAATAAAAAATATGTAGTGAAAAAAAAATGTTAGTGGGAAATAACCATTTTCCATGAATGGTAAGATGCTTTTTTGACATGAGAATAAAAAATAAAAATTAAGAAACAATGTATAAATTACAAATCTTTCTTTTCTTAAAATACCAGGGAATGTTTAAGATACGTATGTGACAAATTTACACTTCACTTTGAGATTTCCAAGTTTCAGAAACAAAAAACAATTCAACTAGACAAATATATTGGACTGTCAAAAAAACGTATAAATTGGATTGTGTTGAATTAGATATTACATTAGACAAAAGAAAAAATAAATAAATATTACGTTGTAAAATTTCCTGATTGCTTAGAACAGTAAGAATTTTTCTTTTCACAAAGAAAAATAATCTTATGTAATGTTTCAGTTTGACCTCGTATACTTTTGCGTATTAAAACAATTATGGGGTATATTAAGTAAAACTAATGAAAATATATTTGAAGGGAGAAAGCAAGACACAAGTTATACGTAAAACTGGATCTGAATTCTAAATTGTAAGCAATTTTTTGGTTTGAACCAGGAACCACATGTATACTCAATCTTCCTCGAGTTGAGTACAACTTTTATGAGGGATAAAACTCTTTCTATCAAATATTAAGTACATTTGCATTCACATATACTCCAACCCAAGAACTCTGCTTAAGCTAGAATAACCCTGTATCGATTGATCTACTACGCACTAGTGAATTGTACGCAATTAATCTCAGGTTTGAATCCTCTAAAATAAGTGGACTTACTTTACAAGATAAAGGAAGTATCACACCCATTACTCATTGATTGAGTTATTTTATTGGTTTTTTTAAAGTAAGTAATCACTATTAATGAATATGATATTTATTTTACCTTGTTCTCACTTTAGAGGAGCTAAATCCATTGATCTCAATCACAAGAAAGTTTTATTTTATAACCAAAAAAATTGTATATAAAATTCCTTTGATGCCAACAAAAAAGTTTGGAACATCAGAATTTCAATGTTCAAAACACAAACGAATCAAGAATGTAAAACCCAGATTAGTTGAGAATTTCTTCAGCTCCATGTCGCAGAAAAAGAGCCTAGGGTGAAACTTTTTTCCCTTGGCAAAACAAACTCCAGGTAATAACAGTTTAATGATATAACTTTAAAACCAAGAAGGTGACAGCAATATGCACCTTGTAAAAAAGTCTTTTCTGTGTCATCTGTTTTTTCTATTTTGAAAGGATTAAAAAAATGGATTTTCTTTAGCTTTTGGGATCTGAAATCTGCTTCTTGTATTCTTCAAAAATAACACTACATTTATTAAAGGTCTTTCCATCTAGAAGATTGTGATTCCATAGTTTGATCATAAACAATCTCCAACACCTGCAAAAATAACAAATTTCATAATTATTTATAGATCTTGATACATTGTGACTAAGTAGAGCCATAAAAAAAGTGCTGAAATAGCACAAAATATTGCATTAATGACAATCAAACTATCTTCACAAAAGTTGTTTTTGAAGACTGCATGTTGTCACTTGTCATGCACTGTTATGTTTGCTCAATTCCGGTAAAAATCAACATTGATAGATCAAAGAGGCCATTACAAAAAGAGGAAAACAAGTTAGGTTTAAGTTTCTAAAATGGGAACACCCTAACACAAGAGAGATGCTGGTTACCATTCTAATTTGCGCGATTGAGCAAGCTCGGCAGCGTGCAATTTTGAGAAAGCCTCGTATGCCCACGGAACGTGACCGTCCGCCCGCACCCTGCGACAAGAAGAAAATAATTAAAACTAGAAAGTATAAATCTGAATAGACAAGCATGTAAGTGCATTCAGTACACAATGTGTGTTCTGTCACTTGCTAATGATGGCTATAAACAAAAACAAGAAGTTGCAACAAGTAGTGAATAACTTGAACCAAAAGAAAAGAACTTGCTTTTGCTTCCGAACAAATGTGTTCCACATTTGCATGAACATCTTCTCCTCTGCGCTCAGATCAAAATTATCTAACATCTGCAAGGTATCATCAGAGTGTGTCAATGCTTAAATATCAAGTTGGAATAACAAATAGTAAGATCTGAAAATATGGTCTAAACCTCAGTTAAACCAGCCAATTATGGTGTGTATGATGTAAGATTCATAAAACTTTTCTATCAGGAAAATAACATAGTATAAAGAGACTCTCATTGGTTAAAACTTTTCTGTGCAGTCTTAGTAAAAATAAAGATATAGAGTCCTTTGTGTGTTACAACCATTCTAATCTAAATAACTAGCAAAAACATTTGGTCTCACATTTCATAAACTTTCTTTCCTTCTCTCCTAAATTATCTTGTATTTCAACAATTTATAATAAAATTTGGTTAAAAAAAATCTCAATTGGGCCTCAGTGTCACAGATAAAATTTGAAAAAGGTAGCCTATATATCACGTTTAATCTCTTGCTAGCCTGTGATTATTATAAAGCTCTACAGAATTTTATTGTTTGCAAGAGTTAAAATTAAGAAAATGAAATTGTAGACAATCAAAGCTAGAGATCACTAGTTTATTTGTACATACTTTTTGTCCTTCGGTGTCTATAACATCATCTTCAACCTCATCCTCACTATCTTCATCTGCTAGAACCTCTTCAAGTGCCATTGGCTTTAAGCAAAAGGAAGATAAAAATTAGAAAATAGAATCCATCAGACATGATAGGAAAGGTAAGCATTAAGCATTTCGAATAAAATGAAACCGTTCTAATTTTTTTGTTTTGTTTTGAAGGAGTCAATATTCAGTAGAAAATAATGTTGTTCAGTCTTCAGACCACAAAAGCTCAACACAACCCTAAATTAATTCAAATGTGAAGCTAATAGAGGTCAACTTAATACATAAAGCAAAGTTTCTGCAACCATCATTACGCATTGTATTCAAGAGTCCATCTCCATTGCATGACCACCAAAATATGTAATTGTGATGTTGTTGTATACACCAACATCAGAACAAAAATTACAATCATTAAAGAAACATGTATCTGTGTGATAGTTTTTATATTTCATAAATACAATCCCCAGATGAAATTTAGGCTTCTTTATTATCAAGAAAAGACAACTTTTTATTATAATGGATAAAAAGATATCAAATAAAAAAATTGTTTTAGAATATTAAAAATTGCGATCTGATTTTGAAGATTGGATTCACATCTGCCCAACCAATGTTAAGTGAATCAAATAACTTCCACACTTTTTTAACAGAAGGATTGAGTTTAGGCCTCTCAATGGTGCTCAGTTAGTAGTTTTTTTTCCAGACAATATCTAGTGATATGCAAAGAAAATAAAAGTACAAATTACGAAATAAATTAATAAATGGTGGTTCTTCATCACCTGGGCTTTGCGAGAGTGATAAAAAGTTCGCTTCTTCAACAGTACAATGCTGCAATGTTTTGAAAAGAACTATGTCAAAGCTGTGTCTATTAAGTTATTTATACTGTTATAGCAAGAGTAAAATCACAAGTACAAAAATATAAGTGACAGTTTAGTTTAACATTGTCTATAAATCGTTACATTTTTGTAATGAAATCAACTACCTCTGACCTATAAATATAGCAATAATGAATTTAGTAATAAAGTGGAAAATGAAGCTCATGCATGTAAACAGAGCTTGCTAATTAACACACAATAATATGTAAATGATAACAAAACCCAAATAAACCAATCAACAGCCCATCAGCCACATACAATAAGATCCCAAATTAACATTTTGACAGCCTATTACATCCGTCAGTTGCATGTATTATATCATTCCATAGATTAAGCTAAAGCTCAAAGATGTCTTTATTTCACAATTAAGGCATAATTGATCCATTAGGTGAAACTTGTTATCTTATAACAATATGTCAGCAAATTATTACGTCAAAACTAGTATTACAAGATGGAACTATTTTTGCTTGGGAGGCATATATTTCAATAACATTTTAGTATAGTGATTACAATGAGGAACCAAATGATTCCCCATTTAGTGATGCATCTAAAAAGTTCCCAGAACATAAAACTCAGTTGATGATTTCCAAGGATAGAGAAGTGACCCAGGACATACCTTCGTGAGTCAGAATGCTCAACAGGTAACTTCCCTTTCTTGGCAACCTGTAGCGCTGCTGGAGTCCCATGATCGCGCTCAGGTATTGATGGGACTTCGTACTCTGGTATTGATGGGATTTCGTGGTCAGGTATGGATGGGACACAATCTGGATCAGTATTGGATGCAACAATAATTGCATTTGAAGGCCCTGCAACGCCATATCATTATGTGACACACTCCTTAATCTGCAGAATCAATGCTAATATTCTATGATTATACCAGCTGACATATCACACTTTCCATATTTACCAGAATGAGTATTGGAAACAACAAACATGCTCAACTTATATATTAACACTTGAAATTAGGGAAAACTTAATACATTATTGATTGCATGTACAATGATTTGTGGCATACATGTACATAGATTACCATGCACAACAAAAAAGGGGAAAGAACCATCCTAAATATGGGAGATATGGTCCAAATATCTTATTAGACAGCAAAACCTTCCTAAAAGACAAGTATACACAACTATCATCATAATAACAGATCAAATCAAATAAATACAACACTCAATCTGATAGGGGAAGACCCCCCGCCCCCCAATTGTTCATGTTTATCAACGCAAGGAAGTCATTTGAGGCCAACTCAAGCAAGGAGCAGCGGCAGCCAACAAGGCGTGGATGAACAGTAACAAGCAGTAGCAGTTAGGAAGTTATTATTTAATTATTAGTTGGGTAGTTTAGGGAGAGACTGGCTCTCGAAAACCAGAATTGTATAATTACCCTATAATAAATTCTGTTCCTATCACAATCTACTCAAATCAACACATAATCTTCACACAAACCGAACACTCACCCTCAAGCTGGTGCATATAGGTCATATGCATCAAGTACATATGTCGGCGAAGAGATTTGGTAAAGATGTTTGTTAATTGATAATTCAAGGCCACAAATGACGCAGCAGCCTCTCTAGAAAGAACATTCTCACGAATGAAATGACGATCAATCTCAATATGCTTAGTCTGCTCATGAAAGGCTGGATTAGAGGCAATGCGCAAGGTTGCTTGATTATCACAAATGAGATTTTGGCGCTTACTTAACAAAACTGTAACTAATTAGCCAGATTTTTTACTATGAGTTACTCTGAATCATGTCATACTCTGATTTAATTCTGCCAAATTTTGAGGCTATATTTGAATAGCATTGTTCATAAAATTTTTAAGAACACGAGTCTATCACCAACTAAAATACTTGAAATAGTTGCCAAAGTAATTTACATACCATCAGCATTCTCATCAGCCTTCTCTGAAGGCTCAGTATCTCCTGCAGGAATTTCAGACTCCAAGACCAGTGGGTCCACATCATTTGCATTTTCAAAAGATACATTCTCTGGACTTCTACGATCAAATGTCTTGCCACTGCATATAGAAGTCATTAGTTTACCATTTTAATTCATAACATGCATCTACATGAACGTTTATGGGGCTGAGAAAATTTCAGAACAGTGTAAGAAATGAATAACTTACCAATAGAAAAAAGTTTGTAATTTTGGATCGATAATTTCTGCAACAATCTAGAATAAAATCAATTAATAAGTTTCAGGAGCAAACATTAATTCCAAATACAGTCATGCTAAATATGCTTCTTCCATGTTTCAAGCCAGATGCTTTCTGCAAGACTAATATCATGAAAAGTAACCCATCATCCTATAAGATTAAGCTTGTCCAGAGCAATGCATATTTTAGGTTCAGCAGAGTAGAGCCTAAAATATTAAGCTTAATCGGGACCCACTCTTGAGAATGGCTTTTATAATGCACATTTTCCCAGACATGAAAAGCACACAAGACACAGACAAAGCATGCTTGCACTAAAAGTCTAAAACTACCTTTTATGTGCTGACTTTTAAGGTGTGAAAAGCACACTAGACACAGACAACTACCTTTTATGCTTGTCCCCACCTTGCAGATTCACAGATTACTCCTACCTTGAATTTTTGAATTATTATTGCTACATGTACTTTTTATTAAGGTGGTGGCCACAGTGCTTTGGTTATCACAATAGATGGTAGGAGTAGATGTGTGAATCTGCAGCTCACCAGGAAGGGAGTGAATTCATACCATTTCTGCTGCAATGTGCTAAGCTTTTATCTTCAGCTTCAGCACTTGAGCGAGCTACAATGGGCTGCTTATTGGACTGCCAAGACACCAAGTTTGGGCTATGGATACTTGTATCTGTTCAAACCTCGTTGGCTTCTTTCTGTACTAGTATTGGTCTGGGACTATGGATCGCGCCATCCTCATGAGTAATGCAAGAAGATGTTGAATCCAGCAGAAGAGGAAAACATCACATCCATAGATTCTGTTTCATGAAAACTAAAATCCATGGAGATAGATTCGGCAACTCTAAGGAAGATACAATTGTAATGCTTTAAATTTGGAGCATAATCTATGAATATGCACTTAAGAACTCGATGGTCCAATTTACCACAATGTTGACTGTAGATATTAACAAAGGCAACAAATCCAAAGACTCGACACTGGAGACTGCTCATGATCGGAGCGGACAAGAACGAAGTCATGAGTTGTATCAGGCTAACACCATCTAAAACCCAAGCAGGTAATCTGTTTATTTGATAAGAAGCAGTTTAGGCATCTCCTCCCCAATAAGATTTAGGAATCGAAATCTGAAAAAGTAAAGCTTTGGCAACATCAAGGAGATGGCATTCTTTCTTTCTAAGACTTCATTTTGTTGTGGGGTGTCAGCACAAGTTGGCTCCTGAATGTTACCATTTTATTTGAGGAACTTGCTAGGATTCTGATTAACATATTCCCTTCCATTGTCAGAACGGAGTTGTTTAATTGATCTCCCAAACTGAATCAAAGTGATAAAACTAAAATTTGTCTTTCGTGAGTATTAGAATTTGGGCTAGGTCTAACTCTACCCCAAAATGTAGCTTAGGGGTGAGGACTGTTCTATTGTAGATATAATTCAAATGTATTGGGTTAATAGCTGTCATTATAATGTTGAGACAGCTGGACTATTATAGCTTAGAATAAGTAGTTACTTGTTAGACAGGTTACTTGAGTAGCAAGTAACTAGTGCTTTATGCCTTCTATATAAGGCAGTGTATTACTTTCAGTTTTAATAATGAGTGAATAATTATTCTCTACACTCTATTATCTTTCTCTCTCTATTCTTCTCTCTAACTCTAACATGTTCTACCCTATATAAAGCCTTATTTGGTCATATCTCTAGTCAATGTGAGACTTCTCAACACACTCCCTCACGCTCAAGACTGGACATCTTAGAATTCAGGTTAGGCTTAACTCTACCCCAAAAGCTAGATCAGCGATGAGGGCTGCTCTCCTTTTATAAGGACTATTTAGGCTATATCTCTAGTCAATATGAGACTTCTCAACAATGAAGAATATCCATGTAACTTAGGTACAATCATCAATAAAAGAAGCAAACCACTTAGCACTAGACATATTAGCATTAGAGGCAGGTCTGGTCCCCACACATAAAAATGAATAAGATAAAAGGGCTCAACACTTATTTAATCACTTTAAGGAAAAGTTGCATGATGATGTTTTGCTACCTGACAAATATCACAATGGAATGATTCATTTGACTCTTTTGTAAACAAAGACGAAACAAGGACCTAAGAACACTGAAAAGAGGATGCCCAAGAAGTGTTGGAGCCAAATTTGAGAGGTCAGGGATTCTAAACTTGTTTGATAATTATAAGATAACACCTTTTTCCGGTACTACCTATAGTATCCAAGTGTTTTAGATAACATAATCCTCCCTGTTCCTCAGCAACACGACAATGGAAGATTATTAGAGTTTTGGAACACGAAGCACATTATTCAGTGGGATAGAAGACTGAATTTGAGTGTTACTTCATACAATATAGAACACCTCCGATAGAGATGAAAGCTTTTCCTTGCCTAAAATGTGAACCCGAATGGGATCATATTTAGAGTTTCAGCCGAAGAGGAACTTAAAGATCCTTGTCCTCTTAGTTGACTGGGTGAGTGCTCCAGTATTATCATCGAAGTCCATCTTCAGATTTTGATACTGGTCCAATTCAACCCATAATCCATTCAAAACCAATAACTGTCAGAGACTTCTTGTTTCATGGAGTAAGTCTGAAGCAAGTTGTCCCAAATCTGTCCACCAATGACAAGGAACAAGCAATTTTGGCTGATCTCCAGAGTACTACAATGTTATAACCAAGTGCGATCTTCATCATCATGAGCATCAAATTGAGGGTCATCCTTGTTGGGGGCTTTCCCCTCAATGTGGTTTAGCTTCTTGCGTCCCTTGAGAGTTGTCATGAACCAATTATCCCAAAAGCTTAAGCTTTTTAGGTAAAGGACACATGAACGATTTTATATTATATTTCTAACACCCCCTAACACACCCCCTGACGCAAGATCCCACTTGGGCTTGAAGCGTGGACAAATGCACAGGTCCACCCACCATGTGCTGAAATTCAACGTTTTATTAGAATAATGGGGGTAACAAAGATTGAACTCTAGACCACTTGGTCATAGAGGCTTACCATGTCATGAACCAGTTATAAGCTTTTAGGTAAAGGACACATGAATGGTGTTGGGAAGTCTCACATTGACTAGAGATGTGGCTAAAATAACCCTTATATATGGGAAGGTAATCCTCACCTCTAAGTCAACTTTTGGGATAGGATTAGACTTAACCCATATTCTAAGATAGTATCAGAGCCTGCCCTAGATTCGTTTGTCGGAGACCTCCCATATATGGGCCACCCAGCAGATGTCTAGTCCTGCAAATTCCACGTTCCAGATGTCCAGCCCTAAGCGTGAGGGGTGTGTTAGAAGTTCAACATTGACTAGAGATATGACCAAGATAGTCATTATAAAGGGTAGAGCAACTCTCACCTCTAAGCTAGCTTTTGAGATATAGTCAGGCCTCCCAAATTCTAAGATGGTATCAGAGTCTATCCTAGATCGTTTATTGGAGAGCACTCATATATGGGTCACTCGCAGATGTTCATTCATGCAAATCTCATGCTCCAGATGTTCAGCACTGGACGTGAGGGGTTGCATAGTCCCACATTGACTAGAATAATCCTTATATATAGGAAGGTAATCCTCACCTCTAAGATAGCTTTTGGGGTACAATTAGGCCTAGCCCAAATTCTAATATAGTATCAGAGCCTATCCTAGATCCGTTTGTTGGAGACCTCTCATATATAGGCCACCCAACAGGTACGTACAGTGACAACATATTACTAGGGAATGGCACCACATAAGCAGGAAAATTCAGAACTGAATACGACGCCGGAAATGTATGAAGCATTGACGCTCCACCAGAAAAAAGGAGTAGAGTGAGGCAGAAAAAGAAGAGGTGAACCAACACTGCTGGTGAGAAATGTGGTTGATGCCGGAAAAGTCGTGCCTGAAGAAGAGGGTGCTCCAAAGGAATGCCGTGAAGTTGAACGAAGAATAAAGAATTGGTGGCGAGCGGGCAAAAGCAATAGGTGGAGCTCGGAAGTTTAACAGCAAAACATGAGCAGGTGGTGGCTGACCTGATCATAGTTTGGAGGCCATGGTTCAAGATCTTTCAGAAGCTCTTGATACCATGCTGAGAAACTAAGCTTATGCATGAAAGAGATAAGCTAACCTGAAAAATATAATTACGTATATTCACTTGAATAGGTAGAATGGTTTGTACTTACAGTCTAGGAAAAGCTTCAGGGAGAAGATAAACAAGAGCTTCTAGTAACTGCCACCTAACAATTATAACAGAGTTGATACTAACTATGGACTAACACTTACAAACTAAATGCTAACTGACTGCGCTATACAGAACAGAATAATATAAATATGTAAACATAACATACAATGACTAAGAATACATATCTATAACATGGAGTAATTGTATGTTATAGGGACTTCCATAATGAATTCACCATATATTTGGATAATAGTTTTGAACCCTATCATTATCATACAACTTTTCTCTAAGTACAATTTTCTGAAAAATGCCAAGTGAACCCAATGAGTATAAAAAGTTTTTATCCTTCCCATAGTTGTATCTCCCTTCTCTCTCTCAAAAGAAAAAAATTCATTTCTTAACAGTATAGACATGAATGAACAGAATGAAGGAGAAACAAACCAAGGCTCAAAATCATAGAATCTAATAAGTCCAGAAACACATATGAGGTAAAAAATGAAAGGGTAAGATTAACATTACCAAGAATAAGGCACCAGGAAACAAAAACTATGAACAATTCAACTCTAAGAAGTAATTATGGATTTACAGAAATTACATAGGAAAATAATTGAGGGCAATCTGTTCTGACCCCAGATCTCCAGATATCAGTTTTCAAAGACACGTTCACAGCCGGAAAATCCTCCAGTGCCTGCAAAATTATTTATGTTTGAAATCAAGGCTTACTAAAGCTCAGGGACAAGAAAGTTTTCAAGAGTTCTGAAGATTACTAACCAAAAATGCAAAGTCGAAAAGATCATGAGATGCGGGCAAGTGATATCTTAGACCCTGAAAAAGGTCACGTCAGGAGCCTCCAAAACAGGTTTATACTTTTATCACATTTAAAAATGTACAGATTTAAATTGGCAGTCAAAAGTAGATTGTTAACCTCATAGCTTGCACAGCTAACCAAACAGAATGGACAGTAGAAATCTTCAGTGACTGCAATCAAAGCTTTCGGTTACTAACTATATAGACTGATTGCCAGCAAACGTTGATATAAAAGAAGAAAGAGAATAAGGAGTTTAGTATCAATTACAGAACACAGAGTAATGCTGTTGTAATATTTTGATACTGTTACCTTATTAATGTGATTAGTACAAGTGTAGTTAGGAGATTTGTACAAATTTTACTCTTCGTAACTACTTTCTTAAATTAGGGGGGGGGGGGGGGGGGGCGGGGTCTTAATCTACATAACGTAATCATCAATTGTAATTTGAGATAAAAAAAAACTAAATTACATTTCTTCTCTTTCAACTTGGAATCAAAGCTCCCGATCCAGGGGGCTCTGTTTTCACACCAAAACCCTAGTCGTCTCATTCAGTCGCCCTTTTCTTGGTAGGATAGTGCCCTTTTCTGCCTTCTTTTGGGTGTGAGGGCTTCGTTGGCTTCAGTTTGTAGCCTTCTTTTTGTTTCTTTGTTGCAGGTAGTTTTCTTCAACATGGCAGGAGAAAAAGCAACAACCTCTACCCTCCCGTGACTCATAATGATCTGCCCAACCTTCAAGGATCTTATTTCCTTGATGGGAACAATTATTTTCAGTGAGCTCAGCTAATTAGCACTACTCTCAGGGACGGAAGAATATTCATAACTTGGAGAACAAAGCTCCAGCAAAAAGAAACCCTTGCTATGATTCATGGCAGTTGATGAGTACTCTCTTATAATGATTTGGCTGTGGCATTCTATGATTTCAAAGATCAACCATAACAGTATGTTTCTCTCAACTGCTCGGTATATTTGGGAGACTTTGACAAAGACTAATTCTATGAAGCAGGATATCTCAGACTGTTAAGAATTGGAGAATAAGATCTTTGGTACCAAGCAGGGAACCCTCTCTATGACTGAATATTATGGAGCTCTAAATGGTTTTTGGGTTGAGTTAGATCAGTATAGGAATATGACAATGAAAAGCACTAAAGATGCTACCACTCTTAGTTCATTGAGAAGTCATGATAAGAACAGAATACTATAGAATAATTATACAAACTCTGGATGTTCGAGAGCTAGTTCTCTCCGTGGAACTCGAGAGCCAGTTCTCTCCCAAAGCCACAACTATACAATTTCTGAATGACAAACTCCATCTAACAGCCCTCTTTATAACTACTATTCAGTTTTAAAATACATAACTGACATAATTTCTAACAACATAACTGACCCAAACTAACAATAACTAACTGCCCACTAAATAACTGGTCCTAACTGCCCTGCATCCAGTCTATTGGCTGCGCCTCCAGTGGGTGGGTGGGTCTATCAATACAACAACAACAATAAAAGCCTTATCCCACTAAGTGAGGTTGGCTTTTTTTATCCACATCCGTCCAGGAAAATGTGAGGACCCTTGCTCATTTAACATTGCATCCGGGCGCCAATGCAACGGCCCTAGCTCGTTTAACATTATACTCGAGCCATAGAGCGTGTTGCTTCCGGGCAACGACCTAGCATTAGCGCAATTCTGTAGTGTTTGATCCATATTGAAGATGTTGACGGGTTTTACGTTGGCTGCCAAGGCCTAACACAACCCTCCTCATTTTTCCGGGCTTGGGACCGGCTATGCAAGCGTAGGCGGGGTTGGGTCTATCAATACCCGCCGCTAGAAGGTCCACCTTGTCCTCAAGGTGGGAGAACCTTCCACATTGCCTGATTTTTCTGCTCAATTATCAAAACTTTTTTAACCATGATTGACAAGGTTTGTGGTTCATAAAGTTTGATTTCAGTACCAATGTCTTCCTTCAATCCATTCACTATCTTGTCCACTCCGCCATCTCCTTGCATCCTTGTTGTGTCTTCTAGTTAGCATTGAATAATATGTATTCACGTCCCTCTTTTATTTTACAATGTGTTCACCCACTGTCCTCCATGTATGCTGAACGTTAGTATTAACCTTTGTATGATGCCTAAAATTTACTAAACTTGTTTTATAACATGTAATGTACTCAGTAAAATTGCACTTTATTATTATGGTTTGCTGAACTTTGCTTTATTATGAAGTTGGAATGTTAAATATTTATTTGGTTAATGACTTAATGCATCCTTAATGCTACTATTTTATTATCTTTGTACACCATGAAAGTTATTTAAGTATTTTTTTATTTTTGGTAAACTCTTACAAGTTTAAGAGTCGAGTCTGCGGACCCTCCAAGCGTTTACGTTGACTCGCAAGTTTGACAACCTTAATTCACATGGAATAAAAGGGAACCAAAGCTCACATCAAAGAGAAAAAAGGGGTTTTGCAACTGCTGTGGGAAAGTTATACTGGTGACTTCCAAGCTACTGCTGAAACTATGGAGTTGACTACAGTTGTGGGCATTGCAGAAGAGCATTAGGATCCTAGTGGACATTATTGTCTGTTACTTATATGGTTAACATGTTCTAGATAAGAGGACTTTGTTCAGGTTTGTGTTCTCTGTACCTCAAGCTATTCACCTGAGGGCAAGATGAATGTTCAAGGGTGGAGTATTGATAGGTAAGCCTGCTTAGTAGTTGAGGGAGTTAGTTAGGATGGTAGTAGTTTATTTAGTTAGTAGAGAGTTAGTTAGGGTGTTAGTAGTGTAGTTAGTTAGTGGGAGAGTAAGAGTTTAGGGAGATTGACGTCATTGGGATAATTTGCAATTGGTAACTGCCGAACTGGGAGAGACCAGGTTCTCTCAAATAACCTGGAAAAAATATTCAATAATATCAGTTTTTATTTCTTCTTTAGTGTTGGTACCTATCAGAAGATTAGGATCATTCTGCATAGTTGAGATTGGTTTGGTGGAAGAAATCTCAGGCTTGCAAAATACAGAAAGGAAAAGCAATAATTTGTAATCATCCTTCCTAAACTAGGTGTGTCACTAATCTGGCCAAGGGAGGTTTCATCAGTAAAATCCTATCTTTTCTTATATTCTTTCTCTAATATCTGAACCAGTATCTATCAATACTCCTTCAAGAAATAAATAAAATTAAAAAATCAAATAAATAAGAGATAAACTAATAGACAACATTTACATTACCTTCAGTTTTCTGCAGCTTATTATGGTAATACCTGTAATATGTTTTCAATACATAAGAAGAACACAGGAGAATGATGAGCATTTCTTCTAACAGCAAAAAATGTCAAAAGGGGGCAAAAGAGAAGTAATAAAAATCAGAACACAGGAGCTCTCCAATCCATCTGCGTGTTTCATATTACCAATCCTCAAAGAAGCCACTAAAAATATCCCATCACAAAGAAGTTATAAAGTAATACCTGTAATTAAACATGACACTTCCTTCCTTCAACCTGAACCATACAAGCAATTATAAGTTAAACTGCACACCAAAATTTATTTTAAATTCATGAAAGTTCGACCCCCCCCCCCCAAAAAAAAAACTGCTGCAGTTAGTTATGGAAACCCCAAAAATAGTGTGACAAAGAAAATCGAGGCGAAGATCTGAAACTCATGGAAACCAACGATTTATCACTGTTAATAGAAGGAGATAAACCAAAGAATGAAGAAAGGAATTCGTGGGTTTTAAGTCACAGTTCTTTGACTTCATTGATTAATGACAGACCTTGGTGGGAAAACTTTCTGTAATAGTATAAAAGAATAAATCACAAAATAAAGGTAAAGATACGTTACAAAAGCAATAAGACAAGGGTAACATCCTTGTATATCTTAAGATTCTTAACACTCCCCAACAGACGCTTATGACACAGATGAAATTTACCGAATGAGTTGCGATAATGATGATGACCACTGGCGCATAGTATTGCTTGTATAAGTAAGGTAGGGAGATTTCTCCTTAGCCCCAAAGTCTTCAGCAGAAATTCTGATTCGGACCTTCTTTGATGTACTCTTTGGCAACATAAGAACAGAAGAAACAAGGAGTCAAAATTTTTGAATAAAGAATTAACACTATTGTGGTTTATCGATGCGAGAACTTTTTGTTAGTTGGTGAACAATATAGATGCTAGACAAACCTCATTCTCAAAACTGATTTGATCTTGGATTGAGATGCTCCTGTATCTAAAATCACGCTGCAGCATGGAGAAATTTGTACAGAAGTATGTATATCAAAATCATTAGATAAAAAGCTTGAAATGGATTGTTATACCAAAATCAGTACCCACAGAACAACACATCATTCAACAAGCACAAAAGAAAGTACATTAAAAACAATATTGATCATCAGCACCATATAGATAGATGCCATACCTTCAAAACACATGGAAGCAAATCAACACTACACATAGATTCAACTCGCTGCCCCAAACTAAAATCTGTAGAACTTTTCCAAGTCGAATAAAGTGAATCTAAAGATACTTTTCCGCATATGCAGTACTGTTCATCACTTGCTGTCAATAAGAGAATGAAATGATATGAAAGCTCACAAAGCACCATTTTCCATAACAAAATCAACAAAATATTGGGGCAAAATACATGATCAGATAGACTTTTAAAATATTAGATTTTTTATGAAACAAGAAATTCATTAAGAAAAAAAAAGGAAAATGGTTACAAAGAGTTGAGAGGATAAGCAATCTTCCTTAAAAATAAAAAACAAACGAACAAATAAAACATCAAAAGAAATGTAGGAGAACAACAATAACATTGTGCTTAAGCCAAATGCATCAAATTACATCTATAAGGGAACAACTCCACAGGACCCTTTCATGGTTCTCTTGATTTGATTTATTATTTCAGGTTTTGAGATCCTTTTTATTCACTATGTATGATTTTTTGAGATTTTAAGGTTTAGCTGATGATGGTGACTATTAAATAGAAGTATACAAATTGTATGAAAGTGGCTCAAGCAATAGCAAGGTAACAAAGTACAGCATTGGCCAACCATATGTTGCATGTCAGAGTTTAGCAATTGAAGTATATCTCACATTCACAAGAAGTCGGATCAAAAGGCACCAAGCTTGAATTGACACCAGATGATGAATTTGGGTTTCCCACTGCAGCAAAATAGTTATAACACAGAACTTAGCAAAAATTAGAGATATATAGTCATATCAATTGGATTACACGACCATATGCATACCATCGGTGAAAAACAAGATAGAAAGTGAGCCAGAACTAGTCTCCTCAGCTAACTTATTAACTTCAGGGAGCCTAAAGTTTGCTTGGATTTGGGTGTTCCCATCAATGCCAGAGGAATCTCGAAAGATGAATATCCGACTTATTTGATGAACCGAGGAATAATTTTTGTTCTAGATTATGTAAAACAAACGTATTATGCAACAGAAAAAAAAATTAAATAAGATATTATACACTAAAATATTAGTTAGCATAAGGAACATAAAAAAATTCAGCTAAAGAGGCACTATTTTTACCTGTGCATCTTCATTATTAGGAGCCCGCCTTGCAAGACAGATATATAAAGGAAGCACGGTCTGAATTTCTTCATCACTCCATGACAATGAAACTGTCATTTGTACCCTGAATATTCAAATGAGATATCTCATTAGCATCTTAAAATTGATATTATATCAAACTACAATCAGTGAATACAAGGCAACAGCGTAATGAAAATAATGACTCAAATGAAATCACTAGAAATTACAACAAATTCAACCTTATCTGAAAAAAATGAATAAATAGCACCACCTAAATAAAGGTAAAAAAAAAAAAGAGATATCATAAGGTCTACATAATAGAAACATCATTTATCTTGAAATATCATCTCATATACTAAACAAGATTACCAGTTACTCTATTAGTGGTTGATGGCATCTGTGAAGGATGAGGATGTCACCTTCAACAACTGATAATTGCAAAAAGTGGACCAATGCTTAAACATAGGACGGAAACGATGATGCACCAAGGATCGGTCAATTGGTGGGTTCTGAAACAATTTATGATGGTAACTTCAACTCATGTAGAGAGTGGGTCAGGGCTGATAGCAGCTAAAACCCAATAACGAAAAATGGGATCCAAACTCGAGGTGACAACGCATAGTGGTTCAGCACTGATAGCAACTAGAACCCCCAAAACAAGGATACTAAAAATTAAAAGGAGAGTACCTCAAAAAATCAGGACAACAAGGGTCGATCAAATTGCTGATTTGATAGAGAATGATATTATCATAAAAGAGTTCCAAACTGTACGTAACTCAACGGTGGAATAGTGATGGAACAAGTCACAAAGAATGGTACCTCTCTGACACCATGATGAAATTATAGAATTTTAATCTTTAAGGTATAAAAAGTGGGAAAAATACGAAGAATAGAATAGTATTGTTGGAGTATACTAACAGTTCACTCCAACCAATATTGATATAATATAGTGGGTTTGATCTTTATAAAAGATAAAGTCTCATATTTATAGTAATGGTAAACTCTTAATTCATGTCAAATGGGGAAACTAATTAAGACTCTTAATCCTAATTAAATACCAAACAAATCATTATAAATAAAGAATCAAGAATCTTATTAGAGTTCAAGTTAGACGTAACTCTACCCCAAAAGCTAGCTTAGAAGTGAGTGTTGCTCTACCCTATATAAAGACTTATTTAGCCATATCTCAAGCCAATGTAGGGCTTCTAAACACACACTCTCACGCCCAGGGCTGGACATCTGGAGCGTGGAATTTGCACTAAGAAACATCTGCGGTGGCTCGTTTATGGGTAGGCTCCAATAAACAGATTTATGATAGGCTCTGATACCATCTTAGAATTTGGGCTAGACCTAACTCGACCCCAAAAGCTAACTTACGGGTGAGGGTTGTTCTACCATTTATAAGGACTACTTTGACCAAACCTTTAATCAATGTGGGACTTCTTAACAAATCTAGTCCTAAAGAAAAATGCAAATTACCTTAATTCACTAAAATATGTGACCAAGATATTATAAGATATTTTTTTATATTAGCAATTGTGTATCTATTGCTTAACTGACACTCCATATACTTTGTTTTACTTCTACTTAGGCAGAAGCCAAGTGTTTCCAAGGGTTGATAAAGCCTTGTCATCAAAATAACGAAAAAATTACAAAGAGAAGGGAGGATAAGGAATCCTCCCAAACAAAAGAAAACAAAAAAGAAGAAAGAGAAACACAATAGAGGAAAGCTGCCCAGCCCCTCATCATCTGTAAGTGCAAATCCCATGCATCAAAGGCTGCTGAAGAGAGACCTACATTAATATCAGTTGAATCTTCCTAGTTGAATGGAAACAATGTAATGAGATCAACGCATTAACTTAGTCAATGCCACAAAAATGTGCAACTCACATGATAAACAACAAATATGTGTGTGTGTCATCACTCAACAACTAAAACTTTTAGGACAGTTGATGCATTAGACCCTCTATCTCAAATGGTGTAAAGCTGATCTTTGCCACCCTTACTATTCTAAGTAAAAATTGAATTTCAGCAAAACATTGGTGGACTTGTGCACCGTCTATGCTTTAAGTCCAAAAAGCTCTCATGTGGGGGTGATAAAAATATAACATTAAAAACCATTGGGATAGTTAGTACATGACACGTCTCAATGTTAGATGCTCAAAGAAAATGGATTAGAAATACCACACTCATTGACTGAAATTCATCTTAGTTCATCTTAGAACAAAACAAATGTAGATGTCAAAGTATAAAACTAGCAACAGTTAGCTAACTTCATACCCCTCCACCCCTCCCCCCTTTGTAAATATTCATTTTATTATATTTAGATTAGGTCTAACTCTACCCTAAAAACTAGCTTAGGGGTAAGGGCTGCTTTAACCTTTATAAGGACTATTTTGGCTATACCTCTAGGCTCTAGTCAATGTGAGACTTCTCAACACACCGCCTCACGCTCAGGGTTGAACATTTGGAGTGTGGAATTTGCAGGAATGAACAGTCAACGGCATTTCAAAATAAGACTGAACCCGCCCATCTCATATTCATTTCGGGGGGGATACAGGTGCAGGTGTCCCATATACTGGTGGTCTCCAATAAACGGATCTAGGATAGACTTTGATACCATCTTCGAATTCGGAATAGGCCTAACTCTATCTCAAAAGCTAGCGCACAGGGGTTGTTTTACCCTTTATAATGACTATTTTGGACATATCTCCAATCAATGTTGGACTTCTCAACATGATATCATCTTAGAATTCGGGTTAGGCCTAACTCTACCCCAAAAGCTAGCTTTGGGGCGAAGGTTGTTTTACACTTTATAAGGACTATTTTGGCCATATCTCCAGTCAACATGGGACTTCTTAACACACACCTTCACTCTCAAGGCTGGAGATTTGGAGCGTGGAATTGGCATAAATGAACATATGCGAGTGGCCTATATATGAGTACTCCAATAAACAAATCTAGGATAGTCTCTGATACCATTTTAGAATTTATGTTAGGCCTAACTCTACCCCAAAAGCTAGCTTAGGAGTGAGAGTTTCTATACCCTTTATAAGGATTACTTTGGTCATATCTCTAGTCAATTGGGACTTCTCAATACATTTTTTCCCATTTCCAAACTTAACTTATAATATGAAATCATGTGTCGACTAAAATAAAATAAAAAGGTTGTCTTCTATGGTAATCACCACGAAATTGCTCCTAGACTTCAAAAACATATGACTAAAAAATTATGTCTACTCAAACTGAACATAGCATGCACATCCAAATGAGCATGTCACATATAATTGACATAAACCTGTTAAAGAAAAGGGGATAAATAAGAGAAGGAAGCCTATACAGGTTTAGGGGGTAAATAGGAGAAGCGAGTCTATATGTGATAGGTTTACCTTTTATTGTGCTTGGCCTCTCTCTTGTAGCCCAAACATCTCTGAAGGAATAATGGCTACAAAACAGACGCGTATACAAGCAACAATATTTTAAGAAAACTGATATTTTCAGAGACCAGAAAGCAGATCAGGTCAAAAATTTGAGAAGAAATAAGTCAAACAAATTGTATTGTAAGAAACATAATTTAGAACGGCAGATGATTTTAGCCAAAAGATAAGTACACTTTTCATAGCCCGTTGTCGAAGAATGTTGTAGAACTCCACAGGCATGCAATAAACTGAAAGACTCTCTTCTGCAGCAGTCTTCTCTTCCTCAGATAAATGCACATAAGCATCTTCATGGCTTGGTTGATCTGTGCTTCTACAGTGTCTGCAGGGGGGAAAAGACATTAGCATTGGCTGTGCTTCACCCCTTTTGAAAAGAAAACTACAGTTGTTTCCCTTACGCCGTTCCACAAGCTGCAACAGGAAAGCCCGGCATCCTTATTGGAGATGTCTTAGATATATGTCACATTTATCTGAACTTTGACGTTTGTGAAATTTTCAGAAGCAACAAACCTACAATTGCTAATGTTTCAACAAATCATCAAAACCATATATTGAAAAGACAGTAATCCAGATATGCCCATGCATTGAATATTGATGCCCCATATTGCAGCTTAAACATTTACACACGACAGACACCTCATTTCTTTTTGAAGTTGAAATCTACCTAACCTGGCAATATTGATGCTTCAAGTTTACAAACTTTCTACTGTGACTTCAAAAGTTAAGGAAAATCACCAAGTTTACAAACATTCCATTTCACTTCAGAGTAACGGAAAAAAAAAACTGCAATGGAGCAAAAATAACATTTAGTCCCCATGTAAATCAACACAACATATCAAGTTATGTATGAGGAAGGAAAAAAAAAACCTTTGAAGTAATAAATATAGTGATGATGCAATAAATCACATAGAAGAACAGAGATTGCCTGTTCCTACAGAGCTGATGCACACTTGCATTAGCCTTTTTGGATGCTAATACAAAACTGGAGAGTTGTTTAACCACTCACATAAAGTAACCAGAAGTTTCAACATACCCCCAAATTCTCTTCTCTAGTTATCTCCCTTTTTTCATATCAAACTACTCCAAAACATTTTGTTTGTGGCATTTCACACATGTCAAGTTAGCTTATAACAGAGTTCTCAACCCAAGAAGCAGTTACAGGTGGTTACAAACTCCAAATTGTAATAACAGCTTACGGCTGCTATGCTGCAACAGAAACTACCCAGCTATATCAGCTATTACACATACGTACTCCTACAACTTAATGTTTTATTCCTTCCCAGTATTATGGAAATTTCAAGTTTCACTGAAGAATGCCACTTTTTAGCCAAAGGCAAAGTCCACTTTTGAGAGAACATGAAGAAAACAATTAGAAGAAAAGAAAAGGATCAAAACAAATAAAATAGACAAAGCATAGTGATACAAGTTCAGAACCCAGAACCGTTAAAGCCTAAAAGAGGCAAATGGGTGCCCAAAAAAGGAAATTTAACACATTAACAGTTCTTGGATGGGAACAAAGGGGTTGAAGGATTGGAAGGTGAAGAAGAGTAGCATGAGGGAAATAGGAGCAGAGAGAGAAACCAATGCAGGGTCTCAGAGACCAGCTTAGACTAGGAATTAACGGTGAGTGCGGATTCCAGAACCAAAAATGGAATCAAAAGCCACCAACTTTTTTCGAATTTCGAAACTGCTTGAGATGGGTCTGAACAAGAAAAAGCGTTAGCAAGGTTTAGAAAAAGAAAGACCAAAGTGTTATCCTCAAGACGACAACAACAACAAACACTAAACATGCTTAATAGGGTTAATTGCAGTTTCAGTGAATTTTTTGTTTTTTTGAGTAGTTTCAGTGATATGATTTTAATCTCAAATCATTTTTTACCAAATTTAATTCTTCAGCTTCCATAATGATAAGAATTAAGGTTCATGATCATTTTTCTTTGAGCATTGATATCAAGATACTCTTTTAAAAACAATTTTTCACACATATTTTGTGTTTGATTTATTTTTAAGATAGCAACTGCGTTTTGCTCATAAGCAATTTTAGGGTCTTTATCCATACAGAAAACTTGAATCTAATGCATTATTTAAAGGAAATTAAACATGTACTACTCAAACTAATTATCCACCACCAGTTGCACCAATAACATTACAATACCACATAACAACTTAACAATTAACAAGTAATTAAGATATTTATAGTATTTAAAAAACTAGGGTTGGATTAGGTAATGGGTTATCAAATTTCAAATTGTAGAGCTTGATATTCAAACCAATTATGATCAAGTATTTGGTTTTTAGGTTGATCAAGTTCAATGTTTGGTTTTTAAATAACTCTAAGTGATTGTCAATGGAGGTCATGGGTCTCTTTTACACTGGGGCCCTTAAAATCCGAGATTGGGCAATCCAATGCACAAAACATAGTTTTCAATTCACAACCAAACATGCACTCAACCCATGAACACACTATTAACATGTTTTAACATTTGCTTAGCTTTTTTAGGGCATTTTTCCAGCATTTGAGCATGAGATCATTTTTTTAAAACCAAATAACACAATCAAGACATCTTATAAAAAACATTTCTTAAAGTCAAAGTTTTTTCACCTTAAAAAAAGTTGTTTACTTACTAATGTATTTTCTTTTTGTTGGAGCTATGTTAGATGAAGGCACAACTCAAGTTGAAGGAGATTTATAAATTCATGGAATCAAACCCTAGAAAGAACACTACAACCTATTATCACATATACACATTACAGTCCAAGCTAGCATGCTCTAGTCCACCAGGATACATGATAAACCAAAGATCAAATAGAAAACAACACACAAAAAATACAACAATCACATCCAAAATATAAAGGACATATCGTATGTTCCAAATCTCCAAATTTTTAACCACCCCATCAATATATCTCCCACTTTGGAACTCTCAATGTCCAAAACTATTCTTTTGGTAGTTAAAATTACAAAGCTACTCGTAGTAGCTTTTGTGAGAGCGGAATTGATTCAGAAGGATTTGAATGCGCATCTAGACATGCTAATCACATTGCTCAACCTACATATAAAACCTATTACTTCTTTAATCTTTAGACCTGTTTTTTAGAAAACTACAAGAATGATTGTTCAAAACAACTAATGTATTTCGCATATGAAACCATATAATATTTTGCAATAGAGAAAAGAGAAACAAATTTCAATCACTATCAAAAATTTGAAAATTACCTGTTGTGAGTTGATCTTCAATAATCTTTTCGATCTGCAAGAACAATCTAATTTCGCAGCGACTAGGGTTTGTAAGTGGTGCAACAATGAGTAAAGCAAGTAAGTGAATTCGGGAACCTAATATTTATACTTTTAAAATTGATAAAATCGAGGTTGTTAGTTTAATATATATAATAAATTTTGGTTTGAAAAAACAAATCATTATGAGACGTGTGTTTTCATTTTATTTGTTTAAATAAATAATTATTTTTTGATATAGTTATTCCAATGAAATAACTTAGGGTGTTTTTTACGAGTTATGAAAAATCATTCCTGGTATGAGGTTTTCCGGAAATATTAGGATAAGAATTAGAGCTGGGTATGCAGGCCGGCCCGCCCCGCATAAGCTCGGCCCGCATAAGCCCGCCCCGCGTAGGCTCGCTTCTAAATGAGCTCCTATTTAGGAGGCCCGCCCCGCGGCTCGTCTAATTGCGGGCTGGCTCGCGGGCCAAAACATGTTAAAAAAAAAAACTTAAAAATCAAATTTTAACAAGCATACTACTACAAGCTTTAAAATTAAGAGTTCATTAAAACTACTACATCAATTTAAGAGTTCATTGCAAACTTTTTGGTAGTTTACCAAATTAATTATACTAAATCAATTATTACAAATAGTCAAACACCATAATAATTCAAAACAAACATAAAAAGTTGATAACAAATTCAAACACGCATCAATCTTCTTGTGATGTGAACCTGTGGTGCTGCGGCCGCTGTCCTTCCTTCACGAGAGAGAGAGAGAGAGCTGTGGTGCTGCGCCGCTGTCCTTCCTTCGCGAGAGAGAGAGAGCTGTGGACTGTGGTGCTGCGCCGCCGTCTTCCTTCGCGAGAGAGAGAGAGAGAGAGAGACAGATCGATGAAATTGAAAACTAAAACCCTAGGTTTCTAATTTTGTGTTTTTTATCAGATGTGTTGTTTTTTTTTTTTTTTGGTTACATTATGTGTTGCGTAAGTGTTTGTGTGTGCACTGTGCAGTTTTATTTTTTAATTTTTTTTTAATTTCATTGGCCCGCGGATGGCTCGCGAGCCCCGCGGGCTAGCTCATTAAGTTCGCGGGCTAGCTCACGTAGGCCCGCGTTTAAATGAGCCTATATTTTCCGGGCCATAGCTCGCGCGGGTTGCGGGACTCGCGGGCCGGCTCGCGGGCTTAGGCTCATATACCCAGCTCTAATAAGAATGTTATGTCTGGGTATTATTAAGAAATGTGTTTGGTTAACAAATTTAATTCCACGGAATCTTTTTTATATATTCCTGGGAATAATTATAACATACGTTTGGTTGGAAATGCATATTCTTAGGAATGAATAATAAAATTACTAAATCACTCTTATCATATATTATTTAAATATTTTTAATGTAATTATTAAAAATGGAATAAAAATAAAATAAAGTGATTATTACATTTATAGTATGAAATAAATGTTTTTTTATAGAGATTATTTATGAAAAAAATTATATTTTCTCATATAAATTCAAAGTCAAACTATATTGATTAATATCACAAAAATATTATATGGATGGAATTACTGAAATGATATATATGCTTTAAATATTAAGAGTTTCCAATACTACCAGAAACATAAAAATGCTATTTAAATTTTATTTAAAATAGTTTACTAAATTCTTAAAATCTTTATAACTTTAACGGTTGATAAATAATTATTTTAGTAACAAAGTGTATAGAAAGTAAACAAGACGAGAATAAAAGATATTGGATATCAAGATGAGAAAACTATTGGATTTGGGGTTCACCGTTTAACTACTAGGAATCCATTGATTCTATATGCAAATTCATTCCAATCCATGATTCATCTACACCAAGTATACCCTACTTCATTGTTTCATCAAATGAGCGGATATCTATAACTCACGTCCCTAAACATTGATTCATCAATTGCATAGCAAAACTAAGTTATCTTCAAGCTTAGGTGTTTAAATGACTAACAAAGCCTAATTCCATTCCTAGACATTAAGTTTATTAGATGGTTAACCTTAGATCAGACTCTAGATGTCGTAGCTCCCGCTCTTACGCCGAATCAAGAAATATGTTCTAGGTGCGCAATCTAAAACATAACATTAAAAACAAGAGGTAACCATTGAATCATGAGACATAATTGATATTTTCATAAAGAAATCAAAAAGATATTTACATAGCTAAAGGTTACATCCAAACCTAACAACATAGGTTTAGCTATCCATTTCCATGGATGCTATTAACTTACAAATAGAAGAACTGTGAAGATGATGACAATCCGTGGCGACAGCGTCGCCAGCGTGTTCCCGGCTTGACAGAGTATCACCCAGCTTCCAAGTTCTTCCTTAGTCACTTCTGCTCTGTTTTCCGTTTCGTGCT
This sequence comes from Acmispon strigosus, assembly GCA_030819835.1. Classification (NCBI taxonomy): domain Eukaryota; kingdom Viridiplantae; phylum Streptophyta; class Magnoliopsida; order Fabales; family Fabaceae; genus Acmispon; species Acmispon strigosus. The sequence goes on along the minus strand of JAUAMA010000003.1, from coordinate 67,045,203 downwards.
CTCTTTTTTCTGTTCTTGTTGTCCCACTCTCGATATCTCATCTCCTCAAAGAAGTGCTTCTATTTATAGAAAAAGGAGTGAACGGTGCAAGGTGCTTAACGGCCGAGAACTTCGTCAGTGGGTTTTCTTTAACCACCTTTCCAGTTGCTGAATTAGCTGTTTTGTCAAAAACTTCATAATTGGGTTTCCTACACCGCCTTTGTTAATTTGCTGAATAGTAGCTGCTTAGTCAAAGACATCGTCTGAGGGTTTCCCAAACCACCTTTGCTGGACGTTCCTATCGTCTTCTTTCTTCCATTGTCTGCTTCTTCTCATTGTCTGGACGATAGTATTAGCTGAACGATGAGGCAGTGGACGATGAAGGAAGGTGATAGAACAATGGACGATGGGGCAGACAATGGTAGCAGTGGATGATGGGTCAGTGGACGATAGTATCAGACGATGCAAGACAGCTGACGATGGTGAAGCAGCAGACGATAGAGCAGACAATGCATGACAACAGACGATGGGGCACTGGATGATAGGGCACCAGACGATGAAGCAGTTTTTCACTTTAAACTTGAATTCTTCGTGAATTTCTTCCCTGCATCAAAAGTCCAAATTAAACACTTAGAAAAACTAATACTTACACTATCTATAGGCTAAAATTAAGTATTTGCAAAATAAACTACTTTGAGGGATTAAATGATCAATAATTCAAGCATATAAGTCGAATAAGTGTCTAAAATGATATCCGAATATACGTAAATTTGACACTTATCAACTTGGTCAGCTAGAATGCAGGGGGGCAGCTGCACTAGCATATTTGTACGATCACCTTCGTACAACCAGTCTCATGGGGGTTTCCAGCATTGGCGGGTATATGACGTTGTTTCAAGTTAGACACTCTCATCCAAATACTATGTTTGCGTAACATGCATGTATATAACTTTACACATGTTATTGTTTCAGTTGTTCAACTACATGCATGAACATTTGAGCACTTCCCCGCCTCTTTGCTCGATAGAAAGGCGAACCTGAGTTAACTAGAGTACATGTCGCGTGCTATGAGATGGACATGTGTTCGAGGAGATAGAAGATTAGCAAAGAAGAGGCTAGACCTGGATGACTTGGTAGTCGGCGTTGCCATCTTGACACCACATTTTCGGTTTGACAACGTCACTCTTTATGTCGGGTTTATTGGGCTGGAGCGCTCTTACCTACCCGAGAGAGTCTTGAGGTAGTTTTGATACGTCCATCATATCCTAGTGTACCTCCTGCTCCCGCTGATATTCCTTCTTGCAAGCAAATTGACTAGATGTGGCTTCTGTTACAAGCAACGTGCCATCCGCTAGGGGATCCGTGCTATAAACCCTTCACAAGCAGCACCAGATTATTTACGGTTGTATTGGGTGATTTCACATCCCTTAATGATACCACCGAATAGCAAAGGTGATGAGACAACCTCAACAACGGTTAGTTTTTTACATTGATCTGAATTACTATTGAGTTATGTAATATTGAATTGAACATTTATTATTGGAAATTTAAGGGAAAGTTCCATTAGGTGTAGAGGTGGGTGGATGAAGCTATGTATCCGGATAGCATAGGGGCACGGATTTGGATAGCACACCAGAACATTCGAACCATTATTGAGCAGAATGTGCATGGTGATATGGTCTGCCGGAGGAATAAGAAGAAGAACGTCAATGACACTTCCAGTTCTCATTCATGATTTTATGTTGACTCATCTATATATGGATTTATTTGGCTGTGATTTGTATGGATAATTGTTGTGTATTTTGACTCATCTTGTTGATGATTTGTATGGATTTGATGGATTTATGTGGATGTGGTTTGTTTGGATTTAGGTCTTGGTTGTATAAATGTGACTGGAAAAATACATACCACAACTACAACTGAGGTACATAAATAATGTAAGACAACTATAACTGCGGTGGGCATATAGTTCACCGCAACCACAACTGCGATATTGAAATAGCTTCCTGCAACTATAGTTGCAGAATGCAAATAGATGGTGCAAAGTACATCAACCGTAGTTAGCTAATTGAAGTATGTTTTTTCAAAACGTAATACCGCAAGTATGAGTTGCGGTTTACTTTCACTTTTATTAACCGCACTTCACGTGTGGGGTATGCTAATTTCGGCGAGGGTGTTTTTGTAAACGGGGTGGTGCCATTGTGGGTGTAAGTAACACTAATAGTCTAAACCCAACTAAACACTAACTTTACCCTTTCCAAAAACCATTAACCGTGTTAGCTAACCATTAAGCAGTTATTAAATAGAATTAATTAAATGTAGTTTTAACTTTTAACTAAAGTTTATGATTTTCCATCATTTAGAAAAATCTGAAGATATTAAAATTATTACTACAGATTAGTAAATTACTCTTGTTGAAAACGTAAGAAATGGTTGTGATTGAATTGGTAAGAGCAAAGATTGCCGAAGTCAATGAAATCGGCTTCATTCTCGTGAAGACTTTTCTTTTGTGTTTTATTGTGAATTAGTTTAGTTTTGAGTGTGCTAGCTGTTGTTTAGCAAAGATTGATGAGACTTAATTTCTGAATATTATATTGTCCTTTTTGTCTTCGAAATTATTAATTATTAAGAAAGTAATTAATTAAGATGCATAGGTCTGCAAGCTGGAACAGGTTTTCTGATGATTACTTCAAGCATGCAAGTTCTTCTTCATCTTATTCTTCGTTGGATGGAGGAGGGAACAACTTGCCAATAACATATGACCCCATTGCAGATTTGGCTAAGAAGGAGAAGGCACGTGTTAAGTTTGCTGAGAATGCAGTGCATGTTATTCCCTTCGTTCTGCTCCTTTGTGCCTTCATTCTTTGGCTCTTCTCAAACCCAGGTAACTATATAAAATACAATTAATATTATAACCATCATCGATCACATGCATGCATGTACATATATAGTTTCACATTTATAGACAAATACTGATAAAGACTGATTTGACCTATGCTTTACAAATTTGAGGGCAATTTTAGCTATTTTCCCAATAGGGAGATGAATGTAACCAGCATTATATTTCTCAGAGATTAAAATCACTATTCCCTTAATTAATCTTAGAAAAACACATGATATGATAACATCAAACACGTCAATCTTTGATATGTGATAACTAAAAAGTCACATATCATAGATAACTACGTGTCAAAAACGTTAGAGATAAAATTGAGAATTTTCTCCTCAAAGTTCATTCTTCATTGATATAACTTGAGTTTTGATGATCTAATTAGAAGTCTATAGTTTCCTGAGGAAATTTCTTAACCCAAATGGCTGATTCTTTTAAAATAGATTTTTCATTTCCTCAATTAGATTTTCTATTATAGTTTTTTTTTTTTGTGTTTAAGAATATCAAGCTGTGTCATGTACTTTATTTACTTAAGCCCTTTGAATGAATTAGTTTAATTTGCCTGTTTTCTTGTTTTTTCTAATAGATGTGGGAATTATAGGAGATCCTATGAGAGCAAGAATCGAAGGATTAAGTATTGAAGGAGAAATTGAACATGATAGCGACGGCACTCAAACGGGGTTCTTACCAATTCTGACCTCACAAGAAACAACCACAAAAGAACTTGGAGCAGAAAAAGATTCGATAAACCTAAAGAACTTTTAGTGAATGATATGTTTAAATTTATATTAATTAAGTTTAATATGAGTTAGGTGCAGTGTGTATTTACAGCAGGGGTAAAAATATGAGAAGGCTAAATTCAATCTTTATTACAAGGTATTGAAACTACTAGATGTAATACTATTTTAAACATTATTTCTGTTGAAAAATGAATTGAGGAATTAATCATTTCTCAAGAGTTCAAACAAGCACCGTTGTCTTAAGGAATTATTCTTTGGTGGTTTGAGGAAGTCTCTAATCATGAATTTCAATTTCAAAGTAATTACTACCCGTTTGAATGTAAACCATAAAGCACTTATTTCAACTTATTTAGTACATTTTCATGTAAAGAAATTTCAATAAGCTCCAATAAACCTGTATTCAAACAAGGCTTACGATATATAGAATCAGAGACATCTAATAATTGAAGTATATTCATGATTCAAGTGAAACCAATGTCCCAACATCTAGATCTATTGGAAAACCAATACTTGCTTGCAACTTCTTGTTTTAATTGCTTCTAGTTTGCTTAAAATTTTCTAGTATTAAGAGATAACTATCTTCAATTATAATTAATTGCTTGCTTAATGGAATTAAAGTTGTAAATTACTGCACTTGGGTCTTTAAAAACTCTTCTCACGTTATATACGACCCAATTTGCCAAAATTCAGTCCATTCACAGTTGTATCAAATACTTGAGTTGCTGACCTTAAAAAAAATACTTGAATTGTTATTTTACTGAGATTCTATCAAAATTAAATGTCTTCAAATTGTATATCATTTGTCTATCCACCAATGAAAATTTATCATATCAATAAAAATGTACCCATGTAACCACTTCACACTTTTTTTTTATATTGAAGATTTTTTTCTCAAAAGTATCCCAATCAGTTGATATGAGGGTAATTCCCTCGAGATTCAAAGATCACATTAAGTCGGTGGATCTCTCCCAACAAATACTTCTCTATACACACAACACAAAAATCAAACTCTAGACTATTGAGTTCAGCTATCTACCAACTGTGTCGAAACTTGGTAAATTAGATTGAAGATTTTTATCCGGAGGAGCATGTATGATGAGTTGCTTAGGTTTACGGTAGAATTGAAGAATGATAATGTACATCTAGAATAAGTTTAAAGTCAAACCTAAATGCTTATTGGCAGTTCCAAACCGTTTAACCACTGCCCAACTAATATAACCTCTTCTCACTCCACCAACATGCATATTCCAACGTTACAATGTATCAAATATCATTTCTTTATTTCCTTTTTCATTCAGAATTTTTTTTTCTGCTATATAGGGAGTTAGGTCATCCGATATATAGAGCAAACATCAAGTATTTAAATGGACACAATGGTCCCTGACATGTTAGTCCCCATTTCAGTTAACTCTTAATCAACATGGAAAAGGTTCTCCTTTACTCTCTTCTCTTTTCTTTTGCAATAATCTCATGCTCAGCCACTACCTATAATGTTGGTGATACCTCTGGCTGGGACATTAGCAGTAATCTCGAAACATGGACTGAAGATAAGAAGTTTGAGACAGGAGATGTTCTGAGTAAGTACTCTGTTTCTTTTAGATCTAAAATAAAACAATTTTCTATTAGCTAGTGAAATCATACTTTCTTGTTGTTTTCTTTTGAAGTTTTGATAGCATTGCATCTGAAATCGATTACTTTTTACATGAACAATGCTATTTCCCGCAAAAGTTTTAATTCGAATGATTTCAAATGTGTCTATTTATCTATTTGGAAATGATAATGAACGAAACTCTTATCATAAATTGAATTGAAAATTCATTAATGAAATGCTCAACTTGTATCCAAATGTACTATTTTTCATGGATCATCTAAAACCAACAGTTCTTGTGACCATGTCAAATTGATCATAATTTCAAGCTTTTGAGAACAAAATTCATGAGACCAAATTTTATGTATTGAATCTATAAATTTTGGCATTTTCAGCTGTATATTTATATCCACTATTTTTCTTTAAACATGTGCAAGTTTTGTACTTCGATTTTTCAGTTGGATCTTTATTGTTGTTAGAAATTGATAACACTAGTTTGAGAAATTTTGTATTTTTCAGGTTTCCAGTATTCATCAATGTACAGTGTTGACGAGGTTACAAAAGAAAACTATGACACATGCAACACATCCAATGTTTTGAAAAGCTACGGGAATGGGAACACAACTGTGCCATTAACAAAAGCTGGGGACAGGTATTTTATATGTGGAAACAAGTTGTATTGCCTCGGAGGCATGAAGCTCCATGTTCATGTAGATGATAACAAGAATACATCAATTTCACCAACTCTGGCACCTAAGGCTTTGTCTGGATCAAATCAAAGGACTAATTCACTTCCTACACAGTCCCCTTCATCAAAGAAGAACACACAATCTTCAAAGGGAGTTTCAAATTTTGCACCAGATGCACTTCAGTTACTTTATGTTGCTCTTCTGGCTACTATTTATGGGTTGCTGCAGATTTGAGCCTCTAAAAGCTGCGGCTAAAGGAACTGCAATAGTTTCATGTTTTGAGTATAATGGCTTTTGTGATATTAAAAGACTGTTTTGTTTGGTTGGTTTGGAAGACTCATATACAGCATACGTTGTACATGATTGTTGAACAGTGTTTGAATGACTGGCAGATTCATGTTTTTTATGTATGACAACCTTCCCTTACTGTCCCTCACGAAAATGTTATACCAGATATTTCAATAGGTACAGATACTGTGTTTGAGTTTGGGTGCTGTTACATTATACTTGTTGAACAAATTCAGAAATCACTTTTATTGAAGACAACTTCTGAAGAATGGTATCAAATGTTTTAGCTTGCCAGATTACAAGAATATTAATGCATAGTACTATAGTGTTTTTAATCATCTATTAATCATGATTTCAGTTTTTTTGGTCAACATCATCGTTTCAATATGCTCACCTAGATTTCATGTAAATCTGGTTCTGACACAATCTTGACCCATCTCATCCCAAGCTTATGCATCATTGAGTCTAATCAAACTAGATGATTCAGAGTGATTGTTTTTCCTTCAAATAACACTCATACATTTGTTTGCCCAGAAATTGAGACATACCTCTCTAGCAAATGGCAATCCAAACACACTCAGATGTGGAGAACCTATGAACTAGTTCATGCCAAAACGAGCCTAAACATACTCAAGCTACATAACCAAAAGAAAAATGACAAAAAGATGTGTTTGGAACCACATCAGTCATTAAAAGCGAATTCAACTTGAAGCAACAAATAGTAACTTCCACATCAAAGTGCATTGGGACACAGAAATAAAGCAATTCCAATCATGCCAATTTTAAGGAATGAAAAAGCCCATGCATTGCAATTAAGAGCAGCTCAGAGAGCCATCACAGAAATTATTATTACCGGAGATATATGCGAAATCCATTTAAAACTTTAAACATAAAACAAATTTCAAAGCAACAAAGCAATGACCGAGACAATCAACAGCTTGTTCGGGATCCCCCGCTGCTCCCTACTTTAGAAAATGCATCAGTGATAAGCTAACCAGAAGCGGTCTTCTTTTGCTGGAAAATGACTGCATAGACAGGAACTGCAACACCAATGCTGAAGGCACTGAACACAGCAAGGGACATTTTCAACCCTTGATGCTTCATCCTGTCCAAGTTGTACATGTGTTTCGCATGCATATAATAAGGTTCATCATGGCCATGTCCACCTCCCATCCTCTTCACGCCAGTAGAATGGAAACCTCTGCCCACTGTGAAAACATAATATCGTCATACACTGTAGGGATTGTAAACTGTAAAGTGATGAAAACTATTTTTCCTAGGGCTACAACAGTAAAAGGTTATTGAGTTAACTATTGTCAACTAACACGTCCCTATATTTTGCTCGACTATATTATCAGATTTCGCAAACCAAAACCAAAGTCCTAAATACTATGATTATGACACAAGTGACATCTGCAGCAATATACAATGGAACAAATGGAAAGGTGAAAGAAAAAAAAAAAAGCAACATTATAGGCATAACAAGATGTAGGCAACAAGTGATCCAAGAAACAGAAGGCACTAAAGACTCGATAAATTTTTGAAGTGCCTGAAAAATTCAGTGATGGATTTGGAATTCACAATCTGATTGTGTGAGCTTAAATGGATAAGAATCATTTGCATCTAAGTTTAAAACACAGTTTACAAAAAAAAAAACAAAAAAAACAGACACACAAAAGGTTTATGCCAACCAAGTGGGACTGCAAGTCTCAAGACAACTCATTGAGGCAATGGAAAACTAAAATCTCAAATACTGCAACAAGGTCAACCTTACACATAGTCCAAAAAGAGATAGAGGATCATGTTGGAAGCTAATTGAGTATCCCATAGTAGAAATTGGTTATTCTATTACTCATTTGTAAACTTGATTATTTAGTTTTGCTCCTCCGTGTTTAACTAATCGTTTGAACAACCTTCATAGTCAATTTTACTAACCAAAATATAAAAAGTCACAAGAACCAAACCACAACCCTCATGTCTCCCTTTTCCAGCACTGACCAATACCGTCCTTTTAAATTCCACGAAAAGATTCAAAGGAAATCTCTTACATAGTATCCCCCACCCCTTCATTAATAAAGCAAAGCTCTTTCAGTAGTTATTATTTCCAAAATACACCAACTACTCAACAGAAGAAACTAATCAAATCATATTCACAGATGAATGAAACCCCACAACATCAAACATTGCACAGCTTAAACACAGTAAATAAAGTAATGACAAAATAAAACCAAAAACAGAATACTCAATAGAATAAGTTATGCCCAAAAAAACACTCCTCGCACCCTCACAATCGCTACCACCGTGCCGTTGCAAGGACTCAAAATGAAGAAACGAAAACCATTGTTACAAGGTAGAAGGTTTCAGCTCTCCCCATTAATCTGCCTCACATGAAATTCACCAAGCTCAACCTCATCCGATCTCCATGGACAATACACCCAATCTGAAACTGGGCAAAACAAAAGTTTGCCCCTTTTGCACAGTTTCATAAATTCAAGCATAAAATTTACATCAAGCTAACTCAACCCACCTCCAACAAACATTGGAATTTTTCTGGTAAATATCGACAGGTTCGTTTCAACCAACAAAACCCCGATTTTGACACGACCAAGGTTATCATAAATTCCAAAAAATCGCAAACATGATCTGATTGTTTTGCAGTTTTGTTCAATTAGAGACAGAAAACCCTAAAGAACATCATTTTGGAACGATTGATTGGTCGTGATAGAGTAGTAGTTACCTGGTGCTGCTGATTTCGACAGCAACGATCCAGAAGAAGACAATAGCTTGGACACAGATCTGAAACCATTGTTGAACGCCATGGCAGAAAGATGCAGCAACACGCGACGGCGAAAATAATTGCAATTTTCCCTACTCACTCCTCTGGCTATTGTGTATATCGAGTTATTAGTGAAAATTAAATTATTATATAAAACTAAAACTCTTAAACACACCAATAGAACTTTTTTTGGTAAAACTAAATTATACTATAAAGCTAAACCCACAAAACACACAAGTTTTTTTTTTTTATGAAGTTGGCGGGCTAAGCAGCCCAAAAGAAAACAAAAAACAAAAAACTACATGCCCTGGACATAGACGGTCGAGGCACTATCAGAAGCAAAGGCAACAGACTATGCTTAGTTAAGGCATCCACCACAGAACTAGTCTCACGGAACACATGACCCAAGCAACAATGGTAAACTCGCGTAAGAGACGTCGGGCCTGACTAACAAGAGGAGCACGTGGGTGACAAGAGTCACAACCCTCACTTAGAAACTGAACGCAACAAGCCGAATCAGACTCAATAAACACATTATGAAATCCCCGCTGCCGGAGGATACGAGTGCCATAGAGAATACCCCAAAGCTCTGCATGCATGGTTGAACAAGAGATCCAAATTCAACTTAACCCAATCCTTGACAAGAGGAAACCACCGGATAGCAGGAGGATCCGACTCCGAGTAGAAAAATAGAATATGAGAGTTTTAAATTGAATACAAGTGATTGAGGGACTTAATTTTAATAATATTAAACTTTAAGAAACTAAATTTACTTATAAAATTATAAATGGATGAAAATCACATATTAACTATAGTTAAACGACTAAAATTGCAAATAAGTTTTTTTTTTTCATTTTATATGTTTTAAATTTTAATTAACTCGTTTTCATATGTTCCAATCAAAACTTAACACTATGTTTTGGTTAGGAGAGAAAGAAAAAAGAGAGAAAGAGAAAAGAGAGGAGAGAAAAGATGAATCAAGATAAAAATGTGAGAAATATAGTAGATTCGTAAGTTGTTTGGTATAATAAAAAGATAAGAAAAAAGAAATAATGAAGTGTGAGGTTGCATTTTGTGTAAAAAGACATTTTACCCACATTACAAAGACTTTAATAGGGATTAAAATGGAAAAAAAAAAAGGTGCACTTTGCTCCATTCTCACTAATTTGAGAAGTTAAGAAAAAGCTAATGGACCTGTCTGTCAGATCTCTCTCTTGACTAAGTTATTGCATACCAAATGAGAAGAGTCCATCTCAATCTGGCCTAACTCCTTCTCGCTTGGATCTCTCTACTCATTCTACTCAATAACAAATGGAATGTTAGGAGACCTCTAAAAAGTAAGTCCTTATTGCATAGAAAAAACTACATTTTTCACCCCTTCGCTTCATTCCACCCCCCTTTGGGGGCTTCCTCCTCATGGGGGGGGGGGGGGGTAGGGATTAGGGATTGCCCAATGTGTTGTTGATTTTGGGGTTTCTAATTTAGATTTCAGAATTGAAATAGGGATTGGGGTTTTGGGATTAATTTTAGATTTAGATAGATTAGGGGTTTTAATTTCAAAATGAATTTTATTACATGAAATCCCTAAAAAAAAAAATTACGTAAGCACCATTAATACAGTCAGCAATCCACATCTGCACTTGTCGGAGCTCCGGTCTCCGGCGAGAACTAAATACAAACTTGGTGCAAACTGAGAGACCTATATCAAACTTTTTTCCAGCAAGGGACCTATCACAAAATTGGTACAAACTCAAGGACCTGTCAAACTATTAACCCATTTAAGAAATTCAGTCCCAAACATTGAAACTTCTATAGAATTCAATAATTGAATAATTTCTTAAGTGAGGATGGTACATCATGGTAGTGGTGCAATTTTTATTTTTTATTTGCTGGTGTGGTACTACCACATTAGAATTGTACTGACGTACTACACTTTTGTACAACCACAATTAATTTTCCCCCTCGTTTAAAATGGTCATGCAAGGAAGAGGTTGACGTTTGTCCTCAATCATATTTATCATCACTCTCATCTCACATTCACACAACAGAGAAGAGAAGAGAAGAAAATGGCATCATCAGGTCACAATCTCACTCTTAATTCATCTTTATACTTTCTTTTCATTTTCTCCGATGACTACTTGTGATCTCATCTTAATTAGTTTCGTGGTGTTTGTTTATAACCAGGGTTGCAAAATTTCAGCTTGCTATACAACGAGGTTTGCTTTCTTCTATATAACATGTTTGGTTCTGCGATGATAAGTCTTACAATCATTTATTGGGAAAAAGTGATTTTTGGAAACACGACTTTGATTGATAAGTTACAATCATTCAAACATGCTAATAGCCTTTCAGACACCATTTGTTTGTTTTACAAATGAAAGTTGACCAAATTTGTGCTGTATAAGTAGTTCAATACACATTTTGTTGTAGTAGTTGTTGTTGTCCAGTAAATTTAACAAAAGCTTTTTAGGTGTAGAAGAATGTTTGAATCAACATTTCTTTCTCTAAAATCAATTCTAAGTAACAATCATAAGTTTCTCATATAAATTATTCCTGAGATCAGTTTTAATTTTTGAATCAATTGTAAAAGTATTTCGAAAAAGTTTGATTTAGAATCAATTAATTAGCTTTGAAGTTTGATTTGAGGCAAAACAGGAAGAGGAAAGTTTTTTTTTTGTTGAAAGGAGGAAAAGGAAAGTTAGATGAAGAGAAAGTTACAGATTTTTAATTTTTTTTATATTCTGGTTACGTGGGATTAAAAATAAAAGTGAAACTCAAAAAAAAAATCTTTAAGAACAAGCAGGCGAAAGAAAAATTCAGTATGAAATGATAAATTAAACCATTCAAATTGGCATGGGTTCCTTATAGTGTTAGTTTAGTTGATCACTTATGTATTTTCTAAACTGTTTTTGTGAGTTTTTAATAAAAAACAGTATTAAAAAGCAGAAAATATAGTTATTTTTTAAAGGTATTTGTAGTAGTTTTTTAGAAAATTAATTATTTCTAATTGTTGTTTAGACTGAAAAATAATTTTCATATTTGTAAACAAACATAATTAATATTCTACTTTAAAAAAATTCTTTCAAAATAAAATAATTTTTTTATCTGACAGAAATAAGCGGCCAGTTGATGGCACAAATATGTTGTCATCATGGTAGAGTTATATAGAAATCATGGTTCTACTACGTCATCATGCCAAAATCAAATATGTTGTCATCATGGAGTCATGTACACACCATTTTGATGTTGATGGCGCGTGTTTGGCACATCTGTATGTGATACCAACTATTTTTTGTCTCAACTCGGATATGAAGTATTAAATTTGATTTTATTTTAGTTTTTACTTGGACAAAGCTTGTTCAGAAATTTTAGAAAGGCCAATAGAAATAATGTATAATTTTTTTAGCATAATTTTACGAAATACCAAGTATATTGACACATGATATGTATAGAGAAGATTTTATATATATATATATATATATATATATATTATGAAAACTTTTTTTTTTGAACTATATATATTATGAAAACTTTGAAGGTGTTTGAATGAGTTTTACATTTTTTAGGGGGTTTTAAATTGCTAAAAGGATTTTGGAGTCTTTGCAACCACATCACAATTATAATTGTGGTCACAATATGACGGACACGGACACCGTGACACGGCTAATATTCAAAAGTAGGACATGGGGACACGACATATATATATATATATATATATATATATATATATATTAAAAAATAAAAATATATAAAAATAAATATGTCAGAAAATTATGTTCATAAAATTAAAGTCAAATATCACCATTTTATCAAGGAGAAGCTATGAACATAAATTAAAAAAGAGAAGTCACAAACTAACAAACATGAATTAAAAAGAGATGAATTCAAGGAGAAGCTATGTGGAGGCTCCCTCTCCTAGATCATCAATTCATGACGCGGACGAAGCATGGCGGACGAAGCGCAGTGGCGGATGGCGAACGACAGTGGTGCTGCGGCGGCGCACGGACGGTGAAGAAAAAGGGCAACTGCGTGCGTGAAAGCAGAGGAGGGTGAGTGCGTGAAGGAGTGAGGGTTGTCTATTACTATTCTGGCTCTTTCTCTTCAGTTTCTCCTCTTTTATTTGGGTTTAAATTAAAATAATACAAAAAGTTTAAAAAAAAAATTAAAATAATACAAAAAGCCCACTGCCGTGTCTGTTTTCCCTTTTGTCGTGTCGGAGCTGCGTCCGCGCCGCGTCCACACCGTGTCGGCGGCGAACAAAAAGGTTTTTTTGGCGGACACGGTTTCTGGCGTGTCCGTGTGAGTCGCACGCGAGTCGCGTGTCGGCGGCGAATCCGACACGGACACGGCCAGATTTGGTGTTGGTGCATCAGAGCATGTGACTCACATCAACCTGCATTTACCTACAATTTTGCAACACGCCCCTAACTACAACCGCGATCTCAACTACAACTTAAAACCCTAAATTCTAGAATCAGTGTGTCATTAGTATGCATGGTTGTGTCGGTCTCCGTGCTTCATATGTTAAGACAAAGTGTGATGTACCATGCAGGTTCCAAAAGTCACTCCAGCGTTTGAGCTGAAGCCGCCACCATATGCACTGGTAAGATCTAAATTTTGTCATTGCCAAAGTTTGGATTTAGTTTTTCTAATAGACTATGTTCTTCTAGTAATTAACACATTGGAGAAAGTAGATTTTGCTAAAGTTTTGTCATTTTCAAATTTAATTATTCACATTCATACTTTGGTTAGTTTAATTTTTTTAAACAAACTTATAAATGAAATGATTCATAGTATTTTTGGTTTCTTGGCAAAATTCTCGAGAATCACTTCTAGTTAGAAGCCATAAGTCATAACTTTTGAGAATCCTTTTCACTCATACTTTCACAATGCAAATTTTCAGAATGCCTTGGAGCCAATTATGAGCCAGAAAACACTTGAGTTTCATTGGGGGAAGCACCACAGAAGTTATGTGGAAAATCTGAAGAAACAAATTGTGGGGACAGAGCATGAAGGGAAGTCACTAGAAGCCATTATAGTCTCATCATACAACAAGGGTGACACTCTCCCAGCTTTCAACAATGCAGCACAGGCATGATGCATGCTTTTCACTAGAATGTCTTACTACCTGATTCGATAACAACTTATTGGAGCCTATCTACTATAAAAAAACATTATATAAACTTTAATAAGTGCTTTTTAGTTTGCATCCAAAAGAGGTTCTTATTCAAGTTTCAAAACCACATCTTAGTAATCTTGTTATCCTTTTACTCAACAGGTTTGGAACCATGACTTCTTCTGGGAGTGCATGAAACCAGGTGGTGGTGGAAAGCCATCAGGGGAGCTCCTAGAACTGATTGAGAGGGACTTTGGTTCATTTGAAAAGTTCCTTGATGAGTTTAAAACTGCTGCTGCAACACAATTTGGTTCTGGCTGGGCTTGGCTTGCTTGTGAGTAATTAATAACCCTTTCCACCTTACTCTCCCATTTTTTGGCTTCATTTACCATATCTGCCCCGAACCAACTATCCTCGAAACTTAAGCGCAGTTGAGGAAAGGATACATGAACGATTTAATATTAAATTTCGAGCACGTTTTCTTGCGCAAGAGCCTATTAGCATTGAATCATAGACAATGCACTGGCCAACCTATCTTGTGCAGAAATTCAACTTTTTATTAGAATAACTAAGGATAGCGAGAATCGAACTCTAAAACATTTGGCTATAGAGATTCTGATTCTATGTCATGAACCAACTATCTCAGAAGCATAAACTGTTGGGAAAAAGATAACTATATCTCTTTGTAAATCTGGCTTATCCTCTTTCTTTACTGATGAAATATAGATAAATCAAGCAAATTTGATACTGGAAATGGAGCAAATCTTCCTTCATCTGATGAGGACAACAAGCTAGTCGTGCTCAAGAGTCCCAATGCTGTGAACCCCCTTGTTTGGGGTGGTTATTACGTAAGTAGGAAGAAACTAGTAACAATATTCATCATTCATTACTTAACACATGAATGGTATTAATTGGATCAAATGATCTCTTTTTCCTGATAATAAATTGATCAAATTCTGATATGATTTCATCTTAATTTCTTGCAGCCACTCCTCACCATTGATGTTTGGGAGGTATCAATCAAATTTGCTTTTCTTTTTGTAATTTGATGAAAAAAAATTGCACACACAAACATTGAAATAGTCATTCATAACATCTTGCTAAGTGCTAACTTTGAAATTTTTTCATTTTTGTTGCAGCATGCTTACTACCTTGACTTTCAGGTACTGATTTGTTGTTCAAAGCATTATACAGATATTACTGTTTTGAGAGTTCTTTTCCATAGATAAATTTAACCATGCCTATCTTGTTATCTTGGCAGAACCGGCGCCCTGATTATATATCGGTGTTCGCCGATAAGCTTGTTTCCTGGGATGCAGCTAGCTCTAGACTTGAACGAGCTAAGGCTTTCCTTGCCAATGCTGCTCTGTGATTCTGAATTGGAACTAGTGATTTATCCAGAAAGTGATGCTGAATTGGATGCAGAACGAGTCAATTATTTTTATCTAGAAAGTGAACTATGGATACTTTGGTATAAAGGTTAAATCACTTGAGCTTGCATGTTATGTTCTAAAGACAGAAAATTACAGTTCTCTTTTGGCAATAAGTCTATTTTCGCTTAAACATTCAGCAAATAAATGCTATGGTGCAGAACTTAATGTTTTCTATGAGTGAATGCATACCTTTTTCTATGTACATGTGATTGAAGATGCATATGCTAAAGGTGAAGAATGTTAAACTTTTGATATGAGGAAAAATGAGGGAATTTTCACATGAGAGGATCCTCATCTGTTCAGATTTGATACTTTTATTTAAACTACATACCGCTGAGAGTGGGCACGTTTGGATAAACTTCTATCGTTCAACCGATATGTATTTATTTCAATAGATGTAACTACTCATATAAAGTTACAATATTAGGCATGTTTGGTGGTGAGAATTGGACATGAAATCCTATCTTATTCTATTTTAATCATGTGTTTGGTAAGCCACTTAGTGTAAATTTTATCTTGAGAGAGAAGTTGGGTTAGAACATAGGAGATGATGAAGCCATTTTTTTTCATTCTCACCCCACCCTTAAGCATCACCGTTGTTGCGTGATACTCATCAATGCCACTACTGCTCAGCACCATCCACCACCGTCATGCCTAACACCCTCCACCACTACCCAACATTTGTCTTTGCCACTACCTGACATCATCAATCATTGCCACCACTGTTGCCTGGTAACCCCCTACCACAACCACCTCAAACGAGCACCCTATGTCATCGTTGACACCTAACACCCTCCACCAATGCCACACTCACTCTATGACGTCCGCCACAACTGTGAATCTCCACCACATAGTACCCTCCCTCCCCCTCCCCCTCCCCCCAACAACTATTCGCGCCTCGTATGCCACCTAGACCCACCATCATTACCAAAAGGTGTGACAATCAAACCCGAACCTAAGGGTAACTCCTTAACTCAGACCTGACTTTGACGGAAAACTCGCTTTAACCAAATTTAGGATAATTTGATCCCAAACTCAATCCTAAATGAGATAGGACAAGGACAAGGGCGGGTTTGGGGGGAATACTCATCCAAACCATGTCAATGTAATAATTAAATAATTTAAATTATAATAGAAGTTAAATAATTGGAAATTAAACTTGTATAGTTTTGTAAAGAATGATTTAATTCGTAAGTTTCATATACTTTTAATTAACATTCTTGGTCTATTTTTATAAATGGTTCGAGATATTTTTTACATAGATTATTAAAAAATACATACATATGAATAAGATTAAGGACAAACGTAAAAAAGTAAACTAGACATGGTTTCCACGCGAGTTTTCCTAAACCCGATGAGGACGAAGTTGAGTATCATAATTTTATCTCCGTCTTCCTCAAACTCGCGCCTGCATCCGCACCCCGTTATTCTTGGTGAGGGCGGGGATGAGGAGAGCAAAATCCCCTCCACCCCTTTGCCATGCCTAATTACCACCACCGTTAGGCGCCATCCACCGCCATTGAACTTCATCCGCCACTGTCATTGTCACTCGCCTCTCTAACTCCACCGCTATTGCCAAACACCCTTCACGACCACCACCACTCGACACTATTGTCACTGTCATCTAACACTCCACCTCCACCTCCACCGAAATCTATCACCTTACACCACCACCACTCTATGATTCACATTTGTCATTTTTTTTTTTACAAATTGCACACATCACTTATGACTCACAAGATTTTCATAATTTTTAAAAAACATGCACTATATTGGTAATTTTGGAATCATATTACATTAGTTTGGCGATAAACCCTATAAAAGCTAATACTATATCATAAAATTATGAGGCTTATAAAATAATGAGAACTTTTTCCTTTCAGTAAAACTAATGAGATCTAAGGAACTTGGATGACTCACCCTTGGTCTAGTGCTGCAACTTCTCTAATATCTGTGTTTCCCGAGGTAGATCCATATTGCAGGGGTTCTTAAGAAGACAAAGTTTTTGTTCCAAACAATAACTTCAATCAAAACCGCAACTAATGTATTTTATCATGTATTCAAAAACAAAAAATGTAATGTAATACTATTTTCTCTGTTGCAAAGTGATCGATCGCATAATTGTATAAGCCCCTGAGTAAAGGGCATTAAAAAGAATAGCAACTTCATTTTGTCATTATAAGAACATAAAAATCTGATAATTCATTGTATTGTGGTGTATGGGCTGGGAACTGCCATATCTAGAAAGAAATTAATCAGCTTAATGCATGTTTGGAAATTTTTCTTCAATTAGTTCTATAGTCAAAATTAACTATGAAAAGAAACTTACGTGTGTAGCTTCTCATGCTAGAATTGACTCCGACGAAATAGATGCTCATCAAAACATGCTAATAACCAAAATGTGGTCCAATTATGAAATAAAACTGTAAACCAAACAAGGGCTATGTGTATGCTTCTAAAGTAAAAAGCATTGAATTGGTTATGAATCAGAGACTAAAAGTTCATCCCAAATCATATCCATGTCTAAGGAGGGCATTCTACTTAACTGAACAGCTTCCAAGTCAGATATCTCATGATGTGCATTTTTGCTTCTCTCAGTTGATTCAGCTCCAACCCTGTTCTTTATATCAAACTCCCACTCCTTCATGGTTGAACTTGAATCCTTGCTATTTTTTTGACTCTTCAATTTTCCATTCTCATCAGTTGGCTTATTGTTTGACCCTGCTTGTGATATTGCTTGCAGTTTTGCCTCCACAAGTGCAGCTGTGGTTCCATTCAAAGAATTGGCCTGAATCACATGCTTTAGATCTGGAAAGTTCAACTGAGCATATTCCCCTCTAAGCATGTATGCTGCTGTGTCATATGCAATGGCAGCATCTTCAGCTGTGTCAAAAGTCCCCAGCCAAACCCTTGTCCTGTTTCTTGGTAATCTGATCTCTGCAACCCATTTCCCCCATTGCCTCTGCCTCACCCCTTTGAACAGCTTTCCTCTTGCACCATACTTCAAAGGTTGAGTCTTGGTGGTGCTCAACCAGTTGTCATTGAATGATTTCATTTTGTGTGAATGATCACCACCTGTTTGATGAATTGTTTGACCAAGCTGGGACACAGGATATGTGGGGTCTGAAGTTTCTGGCATGACTTCAACACTTTTGATGTGTGAGGATGATGAGTACATCATGGAAGGTTCCTGCAAAAACAAAGTCAAGTTTGGAAATTTGGGTGGAGCAGAAGAAGAAGAAGAAGAAGAAGCTGAAGAAGCTGCTGATTCATCAGAAACTGGTGCAGTGGTTAATGCTGGGAGAGTTTCCAGAAGGTTTAGAGGGAAAGAGCTATGTTCTATATCTGAGGCTGGGACAACACCAGGGGTGTTGATAGAATTGAATCCTGAAAGGGATTGTCTTTTGGCTTTCCCATTCTCCATATCTTCAAGACCATTGAACTTTGCAGGGCTATGACTAATCAAAGTGGTTAAAGGTAACTCTTCTTTCATTGAACTAGAATCTGAACATGAGAGAAGCTTTTTAGGTGATGATGCTATTGGTGAGTTTACCTCACTTCTTAACACATGAACATGATGAGAAGCAGTGAGAGAGGGAGAACTTATAATTGGCATTTCTTGCAAACAAGTTGGCAATTCCTTTTGGGTGAAGATTTCCATATTGGGAAATGTATGTTCCATGCAGATCCTTCAGACAGTGAATCTGGTACAAAACACTGATAGATAGAAAGTATTCCAATGCAAGCTCTATACTAAATAGGTTTCCTTAGGGCTAAGGCACACCTCATATTGACAGGTATCAGTTAAAGCTTATTATTATAACAGTAAAGGTTAAAGGTACCTACTTTGTGTTTCATTGAGAATTTGTTATGGCTTCAATCAGGCCTATTTCTTTATAAAGATTCCCTTTTCTCCCAAAATTCATGCTTGCATTCTATATCACACTTTGTCTTCACAACCAATAGGAATCAGACAGCTCAAACTTTTTTGAGTCAGCTGTCTTGCAAGGTGCAAAGCATAAAGAATTAACATTCGTTTCATCACAGCAAGTTCCTTGATCTAAGACCTTTATGTTCATGCTTTGAATTATGTAGGGTATTATTCCTTTTTTCACATTAATAATCATGTGATTTTGTTGAACACCCACATGCTATATTCCTCTCCTCACCATGCTTATGTAATTTAATGTGCACAGCCAATTAAAAAATGGGGCACTTTGTTTTTTTGTCACTAATACATTTCATAGACACTAGACATGATAAAAAGCTGTAAATTTGTAATAATGGATAACTGCTTATCAATTTGTTGAAATGTCTTTGTCTAATCAACAAATGAGGTGTCAATCCTCATATATTTTCCTCCTTAAAATGCAAAGATTTTGGAAGCCTAGCGGTGCAGGTGACAAAGGTTAGTAACCTCTTTTGTTTTATTTTGGGTGGAGAACAAAGGTTTATTATCTATATTACCATGTACATGAATATTATATTTATCAAGGATTTAATTTTAATACCTTTTGCGTTAGTTTGATGAAGTCATTGGTACCTTTTCTTGGTTTAGTATTTAACTATTGGCCAAAGATCATGATCACAGCAAAGGTATGTACTTTAGGTATTTGCTTCCGGACCACACTTACAGATGTCTTTTGAGAATGACTTAAAGACACTGAAAACTCCTCATCTGGTTGATGCAAAAAAGAAAGTGTACCATGGTAGTATCCACCCATATTTAAGGCTATAATGATTGGAACTGCACTTCAGTGGGATTCATTGCTATGATATTAAGCCATCCAATTTGTTCATGCCACATGCCATGACAAAAAATTTCTCTTAAGGGCACCGCAAGTATCTTTTACGAGAGACAATCATATTCGTACGGGAAACATCATCATAGTGGGGGCTTGCTCTTCCGACGGAGTTTTTCTTTTTTTCATTCACAAGACTCGAACCTAAAACATGTACCACTCAAATCAACCCGAATTGACTACATGACAATATGGCATGACAACTCTAAGGAAGTAAACACCATTTTTTTAAATGCTTATATGTGAGAGAGACAGATTTTAGGCATCTTTCACCATGTATGTTACTTTTTATAGCACTTTATACTATTTACAAACAGGTTTCTTTCCTTAGTGCAGCTGTTTTTCCAATTACTTTATAAACCATGCACATGGTTCTGATCAAGAAAGAATGTGATGCATACCACAAACTCAACTGTTATGTAAAATAAACAGGACAGGAGGTCATGTATTAGATGTTGCATTAGTTAGCTGTCAACTTTTCCCACATCCAACAGCATGATTCTTAATTAATTAGTTGCCTTGTTTTGTACCTTTTCTTTTCAGTTTTAAGCAAGTATTTCCGCAACGTCTAATCTCTTACTTCACTATTTGCGCACTAATAATAGGAGATGGGCTAATATATTTTTACCATTCTCAAGAATTGAAATTCAAACCCCTAATTACTTGTTTAAAGGACGAAATGCTAAACTTATACTCACCATATATGATAATCACCACCAGGTTAATTAGTTAACAATAATTTCATAACAAAGTCCATCAACTAGCAAGGCGAGGACCTCGCCACCTTCTCATAAACCACATCTAATCATATTCAATTCTAGATGGTCTTTTAGTATGATATCACTTAACTATTATAAGTTATCACATATTGAACTAACCAATTCCTAAAAAGATATCAATTATATACTGAGCTACTACTCTTATAACATTTGATGGAAAAGCTCCACATTTTTTTACTTTTGCTATTTCACTTCGCTTAGTTGTGGGATCCATGAATCACTCCAAGAAGGACACTCTAGAACTATTGGACAATTGTTATACACCTGCTACTGTCTTAAAAAAAAAATTACATCTTAGTAAAAGTGAAAATGAAATTAAAAAAGAAAAATTATGAAGAAGAAGATATATTCATAAAAAGAATAAAAGACAAATGATTCTGTTTTATGTTTTTGTTTAGGACTTTTATAACTATTTTCTATCTTGAAAGAATATGCTATAGTTTTTGTCATCGTGGGAATTGAATCTAGATACTTCTCATTCGACTCACCTGGTACAAATATATGGGGAAATATGTAGGGGAAAACACACGCCAAAGAGGAGTAAGAACCAATCCATTATTGTTTTCGAGGAGTCGTGGGCTAATCCCTCATTTCATCGAAAATACATCACGAAAGAGTAAATTTTCATGGGCGAAAATTTGGATTTTTTAAATTTAAAAATATTTCTCAATCCGATATGATAATAATAAAGATTTGTTCGAATTTTATACCAAAACAACATCATTATATAGTTCTATAAATATAGTAAAAATGTCTATAAAAATACATATTTCTTCATATATTAAAACAAGATGTACAATTTTTTCATAGATCACTAAATTCTTTAAAATATCAAAAAATCCGGCAATTTTTTTATTCATTAACATATGGATGTTATTGTATATTCGTTTATCGATTAAATCTCGATATTTAATACAATCATAATACAAGAATATTATGTGAAAAACATTTGTACTCAGAAAAATTACGGTTGTTGTCTAAATAGTTAAACAAAGAATAAATACTATATAAAATTGTTTCAACATATAGATTTCACTCTCAAGTCTCTACCATTTTGTGGCCTCAATACGCTAAACACTTTTCCAAGTAAATATTTAAATTACATCTCAACATACTTTAAAACAAGAGCATAAGAAGAAGAAAAAAACACAAATATATAAACATATGTTCCCAAATGCTCGTGCATGGGTTAATATATATATGAAATTGCCCTGCATTTTCCTTCACCAATCTAAACAATACGGACGTCTCCTCCTCTTCATTTAGCGACATGAAACTTGTTTCACTATGACAACCAACCTGAATAAAATATACATGAACCTTCACACATCTTATCATGACATGTGTCTATCATATTAAAATCTAGCAATCTTGATCGTGAAACACAACGTGCAATCACGTTCGAATCGATCGAGGCATGCCCTGTGTAGTTTAAAAAGTCAAAATCATAATGTTTGTGTGGTTTCATGTTTCATTAATTCCTTTATGCCATCAAGCATGTTTCTTTCAAAATACATTGTATCAGAAAAAAAGAAATGAACGAAAAGAAAACCACTTAATTACTACACATCAAAATACGAATACAAACTAAATTTTCTAGTGATGGTGGTGATCGACAAGCTTGGGTAGCCATTGCAGCAAAACACATCTTCCTCTTTCCCTTGAAATACTCAACTGCTACTGCATCTTCCTCTTACATAAGAGATGTATCATTGCATCCTGTGTAAGAAGTGGTTTGGGAGAGCTACATTTTTTATAATACTAGTTATATATCTTTTAACTAGGGCTATTTCTTAAACTTGATCTTGTGCTTCATTCTTAGAAACATGATTACAATTTTGTGGTAGGTTTAGAGCTATCACAAGCTCATACTACAGAGGAGCGTTGGGGGCAATGCTAGTCTATGACATAACCAGGGGACCAACGTTTGTCAATGTGAGAAAATGGTTACATGAGGTGAGAGAGTTTGTGTTAGAAGTCTCACATGGGTTAGAGATATGACCAATCAAGTGTTTATAAGGGTAAAGCAAACCTCAACTTCACGCTCTTGATGTCCAGCCCTGGGCGTGAATGGGGTGTGTTAGAAGTCTCACATTGGCTAGAGATATGGCCAATTAAGTGTTTATAAGGGTAAAGCAAACCTGCACTCTTAAACTAGGGTTGTTTTCATGGAAACCTCTGCTTTGCGGAATGTGAATGTTGAGGAAGCATTCTTAGAAATGATCACTAAGATCCATGACATCATAAGCCAGAAAAGCTTGGAAGCCAAAATGAATGGGTTAATATTAAGTCTTCCAACTGGGAAGGAGATTCATGTAGTTGATGAAGTGACTTCTACTAAACAAGTTAATTGCTGTTCAAGATGAGAGAGCTTGCATGATGAATTTTAGCTACTTTGCAAGTCACTGATTAATTCAGCAATTGATTCAGCCTATTTTTCCACTTTGTATTATTTACCCCCTTTACATAATTCTCATGGGAATGTTTTATGGAAGTAGTGAATTGATGTTAAAATGTACATAATGATTTTTCTTTTGTGAGTAGGTTCATACCGAACTTTTTGTCAAATAATGTCTTGATTGTGGGAGAATTTTGTTGGATGACTTTGCTGGTGGTTCTTTCTTTTGCAAGGGCCTTGCTGATCCTTGTTATTCAGAAAACATAACTTGGTGAAAAAAAATACCAAACAAAATTCACACATAAATATTCTATATGACACAAATTGTTTAACTGTCGTGTTCATTCATTAATTTACAATTTTGTCTCTCTTTCTTTTTTTAATATATATTCATGACAGGTCTGTTCAGCTCTGCTCAAACAGCCGACTCGTTCTCCAGTTGTGTTAATAGATGAGACTTTGAGCTTCAGTTGATTGGAGCGGCAGAATGTCTTTCTTAAAAAGACACAAATAAAGGTTCATGATTAGTGTACATATTGGGCCGAGTTTTTCGGGCCCAAAATATTTGCCCATAACTTACAACTCTCCCTCGGAAAAAACATTCACAATTTGAGATAATGGAGGACCTAACCTTATTTAACGGTGGTATTACTAACCCCCAGTAAAACTCTCCAATCAAGTCATCACTAAGATATTTTTGAATAATTGTTTAACGTATCAATCCAATATCTTACAATAGCTCTAATCAAATGGATCTCTCATACACTCATATGAATCACACATATGAATCGACATCAAATAACTATTGTCCAACACGTGGTGCGACAAAAAATCATTGCCCTGTTGAATGGTGAGGGAGTTTTCATGGCTTCTATACGCTCCACACTGCTCAATGGCTCATAATCCTCGTACTGTCGTTACTTCCTCTCCATCACTCAGTGACCAATTCTCTAGCATGTTATATGCAACAAAAGCTGAGCCTCCACAGATCTTGGAATTGTGGATGAATTGCATGCAATAATAAGAAAGAAACAGGTTGGTTTCCTTAACCATGCATGGTTGCACTTTCGTTTATTATTTCACTTTTCAGTGCAATGAGAAATCTTGGTGTATTGTTTCTTCAGCCTTTTATCCCTGTTCCCCTCATCAGCCTATTGAAACTTGGTGTCTTGGTTCACCACAACTATTCTCTTTGTAAATGCCTTGTTTTTTTAATTGAATCACACAATGTTTGTTGCTCTGCTCATGAATCTGGAGTATATATAAGAGATTAGAATTCTCCTACAATCAGTGAAGGATTGAGAAACTTACACAGGTTTGGTTCTAGTCACCACCACGAACAAGAGCATGCCAATGGGACCATAAATCACTTAAAAGATTCTTACAAATAGCTCACAATACGACATTTGTGGTGGCAATATATACACACACAGACATATACATAAATATAGAATGTTAAGTTAAATGGAGGAAATATGAAGTGATGATTCTCTCTAAATCCCAATGCAACCTTTGTGGTGTATGTTTCAGATAACTCTGCTGCTTCAGCTTGCCCCTTTTCTTACACTCAACATGTCAAATAACCTTTCATCTTCATGGCCTTTCTGTATAGATGAGAAGGTGCTTGGATCTTGGTTGGGAATATTGGTATACACCCTTTATAACATCTTGACAAGAACATGCTCCCTTTATATATATGTAGAAAGGTTATTCACTGATTGTTTCTCTGTCAAGTCAATGTTCCTTTCTGGAACATATGACTGACCATAAAATGCATTGAGGACCTCATGCTTAATTTCATTCCACATTACAGCCAGTCGCATTTTCTGTAGCATATATTACCACAACCTTTAAGGGTCTTTCAGATATTACACATGGATGGAATGAAGTTTCAACAACTCAATGGGTATGTATGACCTTAAGCCTTCATTTTTTTTCCTTTTCCTTATTTTGTTATAGCAGATTATATTGGAGAAAAATTCATATATGATAAAAATGATCAGTTCTACAATTCTCTGGATAAAATCTTAAGGGAAGAAAATCTTGCTTCTCAAGCTTAATAATTTTATAAGGCATGCTAGTAATTTATTTCCATCTGTTGCAAATTTTTATGTTCCTTACATGTGCTAGTGAGCTGGTTGTTTATACATGGCTTCAATCAGGGTCATTACTCATTACCATGATGTTCTTCATTTTATATGGATTTCATCACGACTCAATTCCATTTTCATTTCCCTTTCCCTTTCCTAGTATGCTAGGCCTCCTTAGGTCATTGAAGGGAATGTTATGCTTATGTTTTTCTTTTAATTACCGGTCAAAGTTATTAAGTGTATGTTTGGATTTCCATTAAACTCAACTTATCGAAGTCTTGCTTCCTCGATCCATGTTAACTCAACATAGCAAATTGTAGCATCTCCGTTGATACATTGAGATACATGAAATCACGTTGCCAAAACAAAACATGTATGAATTTTTTGGTGTAATGCAGGAAGCATATTTATTCATTTTTCAATGTTTCAAAATGATCTTATTGCAGTAAGACATTTGCACGTACGATTTCAATTTTAGTTTTCATTTGAATGTTGTTTTGTATCCTTGTTCACCACGTATTAATGTAACTTTTGCAATGCAGGTAATTTTGCTCTTGGTCTGTGGAATATCTGGTAATTTGCCTTGAGGATGTAGTCTCATTTGTTTTGTTTTGTTTTTCCATGTTCAGGTTTTCATTTGCTTAAACTATAGAGATCAAAGAAATTTACAAAAATAGAGGATAATGATACCTCACTTTATAAAAAGGGCTTGAAGGTTCTCAAAATAGTAACTGAAGATGAGAATTGAGAAAAGCACATGTTTCTCACTTTCCCTTTCATTGTGTTCCCCAATTTTGACCATTGTTTTGATCTTTCTCCCTTCATGTATGTGTGTAGTGATTCTTTTGGCTTTCGTCACCATAATTGCGAAGGCCTCTCTCGATGATGAACAAGCTAAAAGAAGCAGTTTAGCTCCGGAAATGCTAATGCTACCTTTAATAGCAGCAGCAAGTAAAGAGATGAACCTCACCAAGTCTGTCACAATCAGAATAGATCACTGAGAGAGGATATTGAACGAAAAATTATACTTGTTTGATTCGTTCCAGCAGCTAGACCTTGAGTCAAGTCGAATACCTGAAGAAATTTTAAGTATTTTTAGATAAGAGGAAATTTTAGATTGTAATTATTATTATTATTATTATGTTGTTTAGATTGATTGAGAAACTTCTGTTTCTCTTTTTCTTTAGCAACAAGTGAAACCCGCTTTTTTAAGAGAAGCGTATTTTTTCATCTCTTTTGTAAATTGTAAGTTTCATAATAATAGAAATTATATCAAGAGGAAAGAACATGACTGAATCGATGTCATTAAAATTCAAAATAACAATGTGCAGTTAGAATAGAAAGCATCATACCTAGTTCTACTCAAGACATATCAGATTGCTCAGGCATGTGTACATTACTAGTTCTGCAACCCCTTCAGCTCTATATTTCTTGAATAATGCAATTGCGTCTTCAAAATTATGGTTTTTGCATAAAGTATCTACTAAAGGAATTGTAAATGATTATGTTATCATGAGTGATGTTTGTAGAACGCATTTCTTCAAAGAGATTCACCAACATTTTAACCATTCTAAGCTCACATAGTCCATCAATCATGATATTTTTCACATCATTCAGTTCCACATCTGCTTTTATCATCACAGCTACCACAGTGTTAGCTTGTTTCATCTTTCTTTCTTTGCATAAGCCATGAACCAATGTATCAAATATATAAACATCTGGTTTGATATTTTTCATTTCCATTAGCAACTGTAGCACAACCCTTGTTTCTCCCACTTTACATAACCCATTGATCAAGATTCTGTAAGTAACTTGGTCCAACTGAAATCCCTTTTCTATGACATCATCATGAAATGACTGACCATAGTCAAATGAAATGTGGACCTCATGTCTAACGCAACTCTTCAGCTCCGTAGTTTTTGAACCCATGGACCAAGGTTGTCAGACTCGCGAGTCTACCCAGACTCGTTTTGGGTAGGTAGACTCGACTCGTCGAGTTGACTCGTAGACTCGTAAGAGTCAGTCAAAAATGAAAAAAATACTATATAAAACCTGTCATAAGGAACTACTATAACATATATGACCATCAAAGAGACATTTAATCAAATATACCACACCATAAGTGCCAAAACAAAGTACCACAACATTAAGTACATAGCCAAAGTACCACAACAACAAACCAAAGTACATAGAAGAGTCAGGCATTTGAATTTGATGCAGCAGAAGCAGAGTCAGGCTCTACCCCAGACATTTCAAATCTGCCCACACATTATCCAAAACCAAAATTCAGAAGCAAATAAGAAGCAGAAGAAACACAGAAGAAATAAGAAGCAGTGAACTGAAGAGTGAAATCTTCATCATGAAATTCGGGAAATAAGAAGCAAGGCAAGAGAAGAAACAAAGTGAAGAAGGAGAAGAGGAAGAAACGCAGCAAGAAGGAGAAGAGAAAGAAACGATGGAGGTAAGGTGTTTCAAATTAGGGTCTGAGTTTTGTGAGGTAAGGTGTTTTAAATTAGGGTAAAATTGGGGGAAAATTGAAAAAAAAAAAAAAAAAAAAAAAAAAAAACTGACTCGGTGACTCGCCTTCAAACCCGCGAGTCACCCGAGTCTGACCGAGTCAAAGCAAAAAACGAGTCAACAACCGAGTCGACCCGCGAGTTTGACAACCTTGCCATGAACTATCGTGACCGACGTTTTACAACGTTGGGGACTACTCTGTTGTGATTTCTGTTCACCTTTTTTAGTAAAATTATATGAAGTGACACTTTTCTCTAATCCCAATGCCACCTTTTTGGTATATGTTTCAGATAACTCTGCTGCTTCAGCTTGCCCCTTTTCTTTCTCTCAACATGTCTCTTTATCTTAAGGTCCTCTCTATATTGATGAGAATGTGCTTGGATCTTGGTTGGGAATATTGGTATACACCCTTTATGACATGATTACACGAACATGTTATGTAAGTTTTCAAAAAATGCCTTGTTTCCCTTAGTATATATGTAC
Organism: Acmispon strigosus; assembly: GCA_030819835.1. Lineage (NCBI taxonomy): Eukaryota > Viridiplantae > Streptophyta > Magnoliopsida > Fabales > Fabaceae > Acmispon > Acmispon strigosus. The sequence continues at coordinate 67,016,635 of JAUAMA010000003.1, read as the reverse complement.
AAAGTTTATTACACTGATTGTTTCTGTTAGCTGAATGCCAGCACTCATCTTAATGCTTTCATGCTGTTATCTTCCAGCTGTTTATTTGATATCTAAAGTATTAATCATTTTTTCATTCTTCCACCATGTTAAATAGTTTAGAATTTAGGGTTAAATATGTTTTTAGTCCGTGACATATATACTCTAATCTAAAATGGTCCCTGTAAAATTTGTGTATGACTTTTAGTCCCCAAAAATATTTTTTTGTTTTAAATTAGTCTCTGTGACGTCATCACTCATATTTAACTTATTTTCAAATCATTCAGTAATTTTTGGTCCCTCATTTTCCCTTTCTTCTTCTTCCTCCCTCCCTCCCCTTCTCAGCCACCACACAATCTATGTATACTTTTGCACATGGATGATGGTATGAAAATATACATTTCAAGCTATTATTTTCATGAATCATTTCAAGCTTTTCAACAATGCATAGAAAAGTATAGAGATTGATTGCGCATAATTTGCAAGCTAAGCAACCGCGAACAAATAAGCAAATGGATTCATAAACGCATATGCAGGAAAATTGAAATACTAAATAAAAGCTAATGCTAATGAAAGTATAAGATTTTTACCAACCGCATACTAAAGCAACAAGGTGTGTTAAGGAACTTAGTTGACTGTTAACAATTTTGGTGATCTCACTGAACTATGACCCAGGAACCAAATTCCACAAAAGAAGAGAAGTGGGAAATAATATGCACTGATTTCATTAAAAGTAATGAAAGGTCCTAATCCTTGGGATTCTACCACCGGTGCTGTTGCAAGCTTCGTCACTTCCTTCTCTTTTGTTATCTAAAACTATTTGGTCAAAGCAAGATCCATACTAAGCCATACTCTCTGCCACCTTGACCCTTGTGAAATGACTTTGGAAGGAGAGAATTAAAGTGGAAAGAGTTAGAGTAGGGCCTCCACAAACTTTTTATGTCTCAAAGAAGTTGCAAACTAGTGATGGTGGTGACAAGCTTGTGTAGAAAATATAGCAAGGCACATCTTCCTCCTTTCCCTGAAATACTCAACTGCTAGCTCATGAGGTGGGAGATTTACTTTTATAGCAGGAATTTCTAAGAAATTTCCAATCCATGAATGAAGTTGAGGAAACGTATCAGCTGTGATGAACTTGACTCCAATCACATCTTCCATGGCCACAAGAGTGTGTGCAACCCATCCCAAGGCAAGGTCTGCCAATCCAATGGTGTTGCCACCAATGAATTTCTTCTCACTAAGCCCACTTTCTTTTTCTATGAGCCTCAAAGCTTCCCAAATTTCATTCATTTCTCTCTCTTGTTTTTCTCCATCATACCGGAAAAATTCTATCAGGTGCTTGGTCTGTGAAAAACAAAACAAGCTATGAAAGTGGTAAGTACTCTAGAAAAGTAAAAAACGACATGGAAAAAAAGTCATATATTTCCATCTTAAAAACATAACAAATATGAAACAAATCTCAAATGTTAGTAGAAACTAACTTTTAAAACTATTCCTTCTTCTAGCCAATGCATGATCTTTTCTGGATGAATTTGGTGATTCACTTTTTCAAAAGAGCCAAGTCTAATTTTAGTTCAGTCCATTAAATTTAAGATTTAAAGATGAGGTTCTACTAAAGTAAAAGGAAAGTGAAAGGTCAAATTGTTTTTAAAAATGTGAATTGTTGGCAAGTTGGTTCGAGAAAAAAAAAATACTTTCAAGTGTTAATGTTTTATGTGACGCTAAAGAACGACTTGACCCACATTTTACAATATTATTAACTAAATTGAGTATTTACATTTGGTAGTGACGAACTTACCGGCACCCCACACACACTTTTTAGAGAGGAGATGAAATCAAAAGTTTGTAAATTTCTTACGGCTTCATCAATGAATTTTGACCAAAAACGAACACTGGATCTCTTGTGAGCGTCTTGGGGCAAAAGAGGGAACTGAGGCCATGTCTCCTCGATATATTGAAGAATCACCATTGACTCTGCTACTGGTTTCCCATTGTGTACAAGAACAGGAACCTTCTTGTAGATAGGATTGTATTGCAGTAACAAGTTACTCTTGTTTGCGAGATCTTCCCCAATGTACTCATAAGCCACACCCTTTAATTTTAGTGCCCAAATAACTCTCTGGGTAAATGGACTTGCCCATAGACCAAAAACCTTAACATCCTCCATTATTGATTATTGCTCTAAAATCTAACTCAATGTTTCAGTGTGGTGGCTGCGTATTATGTATAACTTTATATAGGTAAAGTGCGGAAAATTCCTGCTAGCCACGAAAAGTTTGAAACGCAAGATGAACATTCAAACAAATGCTGGGGTCAAAGATTTTACCAGTACAAAGGCCACACGTTTGTTCAAACCTTTGTGCTGTTTTTGTTGCCATCTAGACTCAATAAGGCTTTTATCACCAAATGCATTTTTTTGGGGGTTTAGTGAGTGCTCAGCCCAAAAAGGTTGCATTAGATATGGGACGCTGGACTCTTAAATGCTAGAATGAAAGCCTTACCCAAGCAATTGGGAGTGTAACCATCCAGCTTTATATACACTTGTTTTTTGTCCCAACTCATGGATGTGGGATTTGGCACAGTTGCATTATATTCAAACTCGAGATTTCTGTTTAAGCTAAATTAACCTCACATCAATTGATACGCGTTTGGTGATAAGCTTATCTTATTGTTTGTTATATATTATAAACATGATACTTTATATCTCAATAGCACATGTAGTGGTATTGTTGTGCGCCCCTCGCTCCCAAAGGAGAGGTTCTACTTTGTCCAGTGAAACTTTTCACATCTCAATCAGAAGGCAATTACCAATCAAAACAGTCTGATATAAGACCTTATTTGAGTGTATTAAATATGTACTATATAAATGAGTTAGCATAAGGACTTGATGCTATTTTTAATGTCAACAACAAGGTACCTTCACATCCCATGCTCAAGGTTGAGAGGATTAAGTGTCATAACATGTGTTTGTTTGATTATTTTCTTGTTACAGGAAAGAAAACGTGTTTGTTTGATTTTTGTTTTTAAAAAAACAATTTTCAAATATGTTTTTCAATTCAATAGTAGTAAAAAAAAAGAAAAGAACGGCTGGACATGATATTTTGTGACGTTAAAAAATTATGATTTAAAAACTTAAAAATGGTAATTTACAAACTAAAAAAAATAATGTTTTTTAAAATAGATTTTAAAAGTAGGTCATAGCCAACAAATTTTTTAATTTTTCAGATTTTGAAAAATAAAACAATTTAAAAAAACTGCAAACAAACACGACCAATTAACCATAGTCATGACTCATGAGGGTTGGATGTATAAAAAAATAGTAAAAAGGGGTATTTCCGAAATACCAAAAGCTAGGGACACCTAAAGAAGGGGTGACAAATGAGAACTTCAAACTAGTCAAGGAGGGAAATCAAAATAAAATGAAAGCATAAACCTGAAAATCATAAAACCCTAAACCCTAGAAGCTGCTTCTTCTAGAGCCTTCCCTTCCCTTCCCTTGAAAAGCAACCAGGCAGCGTTGTTGTTCCTCCACACCAGCGTCTGCAATTTCTTGAGCGTCCTCTTCATTGCCTGTTATCAATTCAACAACATCATGTATCGCTTTGCCACCTCCCTTGCCTCCAAAGCTCGGTAAGTCACCAATGGCAGTATCCCCTTCTGGCTTCAGAGACCTTTTGAAGTACCATTGTAAACACTCCACCTTGCTTTGTTTTCTGAAATTGATCTTCTGGGTCGTCGAGAAAATGATTGGAATTGGATCAAAATTACATTTCTTTTTTCATTTATTGGGCATTGTGTCTGAGATAGATCCAGTCATGTTGATCGCCTATTTTTGCATATGTTGTGCTTGAATGTTGTATTATCTTGATTGGCTCTAACTGCAGATCATTGTTCTTTTGGTTGCAGGATTGCTAGGAACACCAGTCAACAGGTGAGACCCATTGGTTGAATATCATTTGTTTTTTTGTTGAAAATGTTTTGTGGTTGATAATTAATTCCTTTTACCCTTAATCTCTACTCTAATTTGATGTATTTATTTTATTTATTGAATTGCATAGGTTGGAAGTAGGGTGGCGTGGAGCAGGAATTATGCTGCCAAAGACATTAAGTTTGGTGTGGAGGCTCGGGCTCTGATGCTTAAGGGTGTTGAAGAGCTTGCTGATGCTGTCAAAGTAACCATGGGCCCTAAGGTAATCAAGAAGATCCTTTTATCTTGTTGTGTTTGCTGGGGGAAGATATCTTTGGTAATGGTAGTAGAATTAAGGGAAAGGGTTGTAAATGAAATTTTATATGTATGAATGCTAATCGGAGATCAATCATTGTTGATTCACGCACACATATATGAGGGAAGAGCACTGTCTTTGGATGTAGGAATGAAAGTTATCAATTCTAGTCCCTTCATTTAAATGGTGTTATAGTTGTGTTTTGTGCGCAGATGAATGTGTGATGTGGGAATGGGAGATATCAATTATAGTCCCATCATGTAATTGTTGTTGATGAGCGTCAATTTTAAACTTCTTCTGTTTTTAGGGCCGCAATGTGGTGATTGAGCAAAGTTTTGGTGCCCCTAAAGTGACAAAAGATGGAGTAACTGTTGCTAAGAGCATTGAATTCAAGGACAAAGTCAAGAATGTCGGTGCCAGTCTTGTAAAGCAGGTTGCCAATGCTACCAATGATGTGGCTGGTGATGGTAAGCTCTTTAATCCATGGAAGATTGTACTGTGTAGATAAACCTTCACTATTTGTCTGGTTTCAATCCCAGGACACGGGATATATGTTAGAAATCTAAAACTAAGTACTATTACACTTAACATTGCTGATATTGTGCAATTATTTTGGTGGTGTTTTTGTTGTGACTTGTGACTGAGTAATGAGGGAGCTGTGTAAATTTTGGCAGGAACCACATGTGCTACCGTTCTTACTCGAGCAATATTTACGGAAGGTTGCAAATCAGTTGCAGCTGGAATGAATGCAATGGACCTGAGGCGAGGTATCAACATGGCTGTTGATGCTGTGGTGACAAACCTGAAAAGCAGAGCGCGGATGATTAGCACTTCTGAAGAAATAGCTCAGGTTGGTGTCTCAAATTTTTAGAGCTGATACTGGCATATTGTAGGAGAGTGGAGACAGCAACAAAGAGTGAGAGGCGTGAATTTAAGCTGATCCTTATATCTTAAATTTGCAATGATAGGTTGGGACAATTTCTGCTAACGGGGAGAGAGAGATTGGCGAATTAATTGCAAAAGCTATGGAGAAAGTTGGCAAAGAAGGTGTAATCACAATAGCAGTAAGTTCTTATACTTTCATCATGTTATAAACATTTTCTTTTATTTGGATTTTATCTTTTTTTTGGGACTTTGGGACAGGGTGCTTTCTCTTTGTTAATATAATGTACAGTAGATGCTACCCACCTTCATTTTTCTTGATTTTCCCTTATGATTATAAATCCCATATCAACAACTCTTTTCTGAGCCATTCCTTTCTTCCTAATGGTTTATGGTTTGAATATTGATGCCCCTGCATTTTGTGACTTGCTGGACCTAACCTAACATTTGAACTGTTTCAGGATGGCAAGACATTGGACAACGAGTTGGAAGTTGTTGAAGGAATGAAGCTTGATAGGGGCTACATTTCTCCATATTTCATAACAAACCAGAAGAACCAGAAATGTGTATGTTTTCTTTATATGTCTCTACTTTCATAGAATAAGAAATACTTTTGAATAATTCTTTCTACCAAGCTTGACAATTCCGTGCACATGGCTGTTATTCTCTGGCCATGTCATGTTTTGGCGCTGCGGAGGCTATTTGCACACGAGATAGCCAAGCCCTTGTGGTTTCCACGTAGGAGCTGCGCACTTGCACTTTATTTTCCATTTCTGCTCTCCTCTATCTTCACACTTCACATTGCTTTTTGTTTATTAGAACTGTTCTTATCTCTCAATTATGTATAGTATAAATTATTTAGTCTGTTTCAAAAGTTTCGGTATAGACACCAGCCTACTAGATTTTTTTGGGTCTGGGATTTGAAACTAAACTTTCTAGAACACCATGGTCATGAATCCCTCTATTTGTTAGATATATCATGTTGATTGTATTACCTTTATTTGTCAACAGGAACTTGAAGATCCTCTCATTATAATCCATGAGAAGAAAATATCGAGTATAAATGCCATAGTTAAAGTATTAGAGTTAGCATTGAAGGTGAGTGATGCCATTTGATTCATTTTGATTTGACTTTTTTAAATATTGATATTGACTGATACTTACTCTATTACTCATGACCAGAAACAAAGACCTTTATTGATTGTGGCAGAGGATGTGGAAAGTGATGCCCTTGCAACTCTTATTTTAAATAAGCTTCGTGCTGGAATCAAGGTTTGTTTTGTCAGTCTGTAGCTTTACATTTTGGTTCTTAGGTACCTCAAATATTGGGTTCCTAGTTCTGTTTATTTGATATGAAATTTCTGGCATTTCCTTAGGTATGTGCCATCAAAGCCCCTGGTTTTGGTGAAAATCGGAAATCTGGTCTCCAGGATCTTGCCGTTCTTACAGGAGCTCAAGTAAGTTTTCTATTTGCAATGCGGTTACTACTAGTACCATATTCTATAATATCTTACTAATCTTTGAATGATACATTTTCTCTATCCATTTAGCTTATCACTGAAGAGCTTGGCTTGAATCTTGAAAAAGTGGATCTGGATGTGCTGGGCACTTGCAAAAAGGTAACCTTTTAACTTAACTGTTGTAGCATTTTCATGCATGGTTGAGTTTTGGTACTCTCTCTTGGTTAATTTTAGGTTTTGGTAAAGGATTCAGACATTCCTTGAGTGGCTTAATTATTTTATGCAAAGCAAATTTTCAATGAACTTACAATTTGTAGCCTGATAATGTTTAAGTTTAAATGATTTAGATAGCTAATTGAGTTTCCTAATGTTATAGATCACTATTTCCAAAGATGACACTGTCATTCTTGATGGAGCTGGTGATAAGAAAGCACTTGAGGAAAGATGTGAGCAGGTTTGTTCGAGTCTCTTATTAGATTTGATTCTGCCATTGTTGGTGTATTCTGCTTTTATATCGTGATAGGTCTGATAGTTTCTTGATGTTTCTGACTTGTTTCTTGTGATTAACTTTGATAAACAGATTAGGTCTGCAATTGAAAACAGCACTTCAGATTATGACAAGGAAAAATTACAGGAAAGATTAGCCAAGCTTTCTGGGGGTGTTGCGGTGCTTAAGGTATGCTTATTTAAGTTGACATAGCTTACCTATGGTTTTTAACTTGCTGAATATCCTGGAGTTCTTTCATGATAAAATTAACATATGAAACTTGACTTTGCAGATTGGAGGAGCCAGTGAGGCTGAAGTTAGTGAGAAGAAGGACAGAGTGACAGATGCCTTAAATGCAACCAAGGCAGCTGTAGAGGAGGGCATATTACCTGGTAGATTATTAGCCCTTGCTGTTTTGTATGCTTAGTTCTTCATCCTCCACTTCCAGTCACATCTGATGTATATTTTGCACGGCACAGGTGGTGGTGTTGCTCTTCTGTATGCATCTAATGAGTTGAGTAAGCTTCAAACTGCCAACTTTGATCAAAAGATAGGCGTCCAGATTATCCAAAATGCTTTGAAGGTTAGATTTTTATTTGCTTTTGCTGATTTTTGGTTTAGATCATCCTTAGTGTTTTTTGACAGAGCTCCACTCAAACAGATTGTTCTTTCTTCTCCCTTACTATTATTACTTTAAGGCCTCCTGCAATATTTTCAGCTGGATTTTCCTTTACGGTTCTATAAATTTAGTTACTTACTCTTTTTTACTAACTGTTGTAACAAACAATGCAGACACCTGTGTACACAATTGCGGCAAATGCTGGAGTTGAGGGTGCCGTTGTTGTCGGTAAACTATTGGAGCAGAATAATCCTGATCTTGGGTATGATGCAGCCAAAGGTCAGTGTTCTTTTTTTCCTTTCCCCTGGGCACATTTTACCTTTGTCAAAAGATAAGGCTCTTACATTATTTTTACTAATTGTCTTCCAACTTATTTCCCGCTTTGTAATTAGGTGAATATGTTGATATGGTTAAATCTGGAATTATTGATCCATTGAAGGTGATTAGGACAGCCTTGGTTGATGCAGCCAGGTAAGGATGTTAAGAAATTCTCCATGGATGTGGACATCTTTGGGTTGTTTTATGTATAGCTTACTTATCACCATTTTTCTGCAGTGTGTCATCTTTGATGACAACAACTGAAGCAATTGTGACTGAACTTCCAAAGGAAGATAAAGATGTTCCTGCTATGGGTGGTGGCATGGGTGGCATGGATTATTAGAGGCTATTTTCCCTATGAAATTTTCTTTCATTGGACCTGGATTAGAGTGGTGCTTCACCATTATTATAGCATTTTTTTCTTATTTATTAAGGGAAGGCATCCATGTAATCATAGTGAGAGATCCACAATGTAGGTAGGAGATATTGTGATTATTGTTGCATAATTAATTAAGACATTGGGAACAATTTTTACCTTCCAAAACTAGTAAAGAATTGTTCCACGCTGGAGTTTTCAGTCGCAAGAGGACACATTGAAGTTATCCTTAACTTTTTCTAAACTTTATTTACTAGTTTTATATGAACTTGATTTTTGTGAAATTGATTTGATTACTTGTGGTTTTAAGTAAAATTATGTGTTCAGATTTAATTGATCAAGTGTTTCAGCTCTTCATCCCTAAGTAAGGATTTGAGAGTTTAATTCTTTAACTATTGTGAAAAAGAAAAAAAGGTTTGATTGACTTGAGTGCAAAAGCTAAATTGAAGTACTTTACTGAAATCACATTTCAACCCCCAAATTATGTCTGAATTTTGTACGTTTTCTTATATTTTTGAAATTTATTAAACCGCATTTTAAATTTTGAAAACTGAGGGTCGGAGGCTAATATATAGTCAAATATGCTTAAACTTTTTTTAAAATGGGTTGTTAAGTAATTATTACCTTGATATAATTTAAAATTTACAGAATTTCAAACAAATTATAATTGAAGTTTACAGTTATCTAATTCATTAAAATTATATAGTGTATATGCTTATACTTATTGAGTTTAAAGGTAAACTCGGTTAGAGAAGATTTTTCCATCAATCAATCTTTTTAATATCTAAAAAGATATATAATTTAGTAACATATTGTAATATGATTTCAAGTTCTATATATTCTCTTCAGGAAACGCAATTTTTAAGATGAACGGCATTTCAAGATTTATATTTCATACACAGCTTGTTTATACAACTCAGTATGACGAAAGAAAAATCCGCAGAACAAATGAGCAAGCAACACATTAGGTAGTCAAAACAACATGAGCATATGATTTTCCCTTTCATTCTGAGAAGGAATTTTACAATAGAAAATAGAAAATTTTATACAAAAATGGGATTTTTCATCAAGTATACTTTTTCTTTTTCCAACTTTCACTTGGTTTCATGATTCATCCAAATTTACAGGATTTGAGCTTACCTGTCCAGGGTTCCTTCTCACAATCAATGTCTTCAAGTTGATTCCTTGTTTGTTGTTGTTGTTGTTGTTGTTTCGGTCCCCAAGTCGATTCCTTGTTCGTTTAACTGTGTTTCGGTTCCTTGTTCATGTAACTGTGTTTGGTGATAAGTACAAGGTGATCCTCATACCTTCTTACAATATTGTAAACACCTCCATGGAAGAGATGCGAGAACATGAAAATAGAGAGAAACTGAATCGTGTGTGTGGGAAGAAAGTATATTATTCACACACTGAAAATTTCTGTTTGTACAGATTACAAAAGTATATCTAAGCTATTTATAGAGGGCTTAAATATAAGAAAAACTAACTGAATAACTAGTACAACTAAGCACTAACTATTAACACAGGTAGTTTACAAGTGGCTACAACTAAGCGTTAACTAACACATAGTTTACAAGTGGTTATGGTTAATTTACCTCAGTCCACAGCATTGCAGGATTCTGAAAAGGTTGTTTGTCTGTTCTCACAGCTTCAACCAAAGTTCTTATTGGCCCCATTAAGCCATCGACTGAATCAAAGTGAAGCATAACAATGACAGAACCATGTCAGTCTTGCATTATATAAATGCACTTGGAAAATTGATTTGTAACCAATGAGTGCAGCTGGCATGCTATCATATTGATCCAATTCTCTTATCATGCAAACAATCAACTATGCGTGGTCCTTGAAGACAAGTTGCAGAAGATATATCTATTCGTTATCATAATCATCCATTTCAAGCACACTTGAGAGTGCTGACTTCCATGCCAGCAACCCGTGGGAAGCATCATTTTTCATCAATCCTTGTAATTTGTCAACAGCCTGCCTTGATACTCCATATCTAAGCAAGAGAGTACCAAGTGATCTTAAACTGAAATCATCAAATTGAATGGAAGCTCTGGCCATTTCCTTGAAAGTCTCAATCACTTCCTTGGGTCTCCCAGCAATAGCATATAGGTCAAGCACATTATTATAACTTAAAGAATCTGTCAAGAGTCCCAATTTTCTCATCTGCTTTGCTATTTGAATGGCTTCATCCAACCTTGCAATTTTCTTGTACAAACATAATATCATTGAGTATGAAAACTCATTTGCAGTTCCATTTTTCTTTAAGGTCTCGAATATCTCCTTTGCTTGGTCGACCATAGATTGCTTAGCATATAGATCAATCATGCAATTTGAAGAATATAAAGAAGGACCTTCTACTGATGATTGAAGCAGCTTGTATGTTTCTTGTGCTTTTTTCAGGTAGCCACCTTTTGCATACAACTTGATCAAGGAATTATATATAACTGTATTCCCTGGCAAGCCAGCTCTTTTCATTTCATCCACATAACTAATGGCTTCTTTGACCCTTCCAACATCAGAAAAAGCATTGATCAATACCCCGTAAAGTATAACATCAGGCTGCACACCACGTCCAATCATTTCCTTGTATGTGTCTTCTGCCATGTCCAATTGGCCTAATTTTACAAAACTGGAAATCATGGCACAATATAGGATGCAATTACTCACTAATCCTGCCTCCTGCATTTTTTTCAGATAAGGTTTGGCAATGTGTGGCTGGTCAGCACTGGCCAAAATTTGTATGAGAGAACTATAGCTGCATCTGTCTGCAACCACACCATGTTTCTTCATACTATCAAACAATTGGCATGCTTTATCATAGCATTTCCCTATGCCATAAGCTTTAATCATCACGTTGAACTCAAGGACACTTAGATTCTTCCGTTCTTGGCACCAAATGAAGACTTTCTCAGCTTCCAAAACATGCCCATGCTCCCCATATGCATCAATATTAGCAGCATAGCACTCAGATGTCATCTTTCCAGCTAGATGAAACCTCTGAAACCATAACAAGGACCGGCCAAGCATTCCTGCTTCAATGTACATCCTTGTTAAAGCAGACTGGGTGAACTCATCAATTTCAAGGCCCCTCTCATCCATCTCTGTTATAAGCTCTTCTGCTTTACGGACCATTTTCCTTATTGAGTATGCATACAAGAGGGTACGGTAACTCACGACATCTGGCTCGAGGCTGGCCTCCTTCATTGTTTTAAAATACTTTGTTGCCATATCTATATCATTATGCTTAGTATGGAGAGAAATGAGAATATTGTATGTCCTTGTGTCAGGTGAGCATCGAAGCTCTTCCATTTTTCGCAGAAGTGAACTCACTTCCTCTAGTCTTCCATGGTTTCCACAAATGTGAATCATTGTATTGAATGTCACCGTGGTTGGCGGAATGCCTTGTTCAAGCATCTTAACAAAAGTTTCAGAAGCTTCTTTAAGTTGACCAGCCTTTCCATGTGTATCAATCAAGGTGTTATATGTATGTGAGCCGAAAGAAGCATTAGTACATGACACCCTCTCTTCTAATTCTGATGTGGCAACTGTATTGTGTCTGTTTGGTCTCAAAGGGTTGCCTAATGACCACTTTCTGAAAAACTCCTCAGCTTTCTTAAATTCCCCTGCCTTCTTGTACAGCTGAACTACAATCACCATAGTGACCTCATCAGGTACCATCCCATGTTCTAGCATCGTTTCAAGCCAAAAAAGCGCGTCTTCTCTCAGCCCACCTTTGCTATAAACATCAATCAAAGTCCCATAAGTAGAATTCGTGGCAACAATGCCTCTGGCATTCATCTCATTCCACAAACCCTCCACCAGTGTCCACCTGCGCGCTCTACCAAGGGTCCTAATCATAATGTTATAATGAATCACGTTCAGCTCATGACAGTTCTTGTTGAACCACTGGAAAATTTCCAAAGCTCTGTCCCACCTCACCTGCTCTTTCAAAATGATGCTCCTTTCCTTGTTGCTTATCCTCTCTTCCCACGGCCTCAGAGCCTCGTCCACGTCCTGAATCGTGTCCAGGTCATTCAGAATTGCAGGAATGTTTCCACCGTAAGACACGCATTTCGTCGAACACTTGGGGTGCACTTTTTCCAACCCACCAGTTTTCCTCTTTGGGAGAACCCCATCATCTGAACTCTTCTCCAGGCCCAGATTCTTCAACTGGGTCTCCTGGTTCGCGCGAGTTCCTCTCCCATGTCCACGCTTTACGATGCTGGGTGCGAGTCTCCGTTTTCTAGCTGGGTGGGTAACTTGTTCAGGTTTCTCTGAGGGAGAAACTGTTTTCTCGTTTCTATTTGCGAACACAGGTGCTTGTGTGTGCGTGTGAACGAGTTGTAAACTGACGAACATTTCGAGGAACAGAAACAAGGAGAATTCGATGTTGGTTCAGCGTCACTCGGCAGATGACGACATGAGAGACGCTCAAGTTCCGGTTTTGGTTTTTCAGATTCAATGGAAGAGTGTGTGACTGTGTGGAATTAACCGAACTGGGAAAGTGACCGTTTTAGCGCTTGTGTGTGAAACAGGGACACGTTGGATTTGTCACCCGAGGAAATCAATTTTAAACACCCCCCCCCCCTTTAATAATTGTCTTTGTTACTCCTGTTAGGAAATAAATTCTGGGTTTCAAGATTTCGGAACGAATTTTGATAAAGTTCCGGATTTTATATTCCCGAAATGTAATATGAATGTTGTACTCCGGTTTCTAAATCCCAGTATGTATTAGAACACTTTTTCGGGAATATAAATCCCGGAATGTTTATTATATACTATAACCACATTATGGGATTTTTAATCCTGGTGTGTATTTTCATGCATTCACTAAAATGTGTTCCGGGAATTGTAATCCCGGAATGCTATTACCTTCCGGGTTTTATGTCTCGGAATATAACATGAAAAATTGAAAAAAGATTTAAGTGTTTCTCCACGACACTACCGGTTTTTGAAATCTCAGAAAGTATGTTGTAATAGATTCCGAGTTTATAATTCCCGGAATTCAATTTCGTTGTTTTCCGAAATGAATATCCTAGAGTGCCATTGAAATGTGTATTCCGGGATCAATGCAGATGGGAGAAAGTACGGGTGGGATGCTGAGTTATTTACAAATAGGGGTATTTTGGTATTTCAAAAAATTGGTTGGGGTTTAGAATTGGGTAGTTGGGGTGCCAATTCTAACCCCCACCTCAAAATTTGATCTCAATTTGCTTTCTCTAGATAAACAAAGTATATTTTCGAGTAAGTTTGATGAATATCATCCTACAAGGGGGAAAAAAAAGCAAACTACCTCCCTAAAATTTGGGTTATTAACAACTTAGTCCTTAATCTTTAAAATATATATATATATATATATAACTCTTTAAATTTTAATAAAGTATACAAAATAACCCTTTCACTAATATTTTAGTTAATTAATCCCTTAACTGCCCCGGTTAATTACTAATTATCTTCTCCCCTCCTTTGCTATTTAATTTATTTCATGCAATTTTTTATTATATACTATATATATTTATATTAAAAATCCAATTACTTATTATTTGACAATATTATTTATAACGTCACTTAGTTTTTATACACCTTTGTTGTATTAAATAAAATTTTCTTTCTCTTGTTATTATATTTAATTATATAGTTAGTTTAAAATTATAGTGAGCACCATAAGTGAAAAAAAATTATCAACTATGAGTGGATTAGGATCCTCAATTGTAAGAGAAATGAAATATTGACGGATTATTCAATTACTTACATTTAAAAGAAAGTTTTTAATAAAACTTATAAAAGAGAAAACTATTTGATATTTTTAAAACATAAGAACTACGAGAATATTGGGATATATTCTAAACTTTGAAAAATAATATATATGCTATAATTTTAAGAGTAAAATTCTATTTCAGTTCCTAATAGATAAATTATTTATTAATTTAGTGCTGTAAAAATTAATAAAGAGGGGAAAATGAGGGAGAGAAATTCATGAGTGATTAACTAGGGTAATTTTGAAATTAAACATGAATAATTAACCAGAATATTAGTAGAAGGATTATTTTGCATTCTTTACAAAGTTTAAGGGGTTAAATACACATTTTTAAAGATCAGGGACCAAGTCGCACGTGACCCAAACTTTAAGGGAGTAACTTGCATTTTTCCCTCATCCTAATCATATAACCCGTTTGGAATAGTTTATTTCATTATCTGTTTATAAGTTGTTTTAGGTACATTTTTCATAAATTACTCAAATTAGTTTATAAATAAGTGTTTAAATATGTTTATAACTTATTTTGAACTTATTCCAATAATCTTCTCAAATTAGTTTCTGAATAACCGTTCATGGGATAAACATTTATAATCACAAGTGATTAATTAGAAATTTGTGGTTATTATTTTTTCTCTGATAAGAAAATTGGATAACTGTATAATAGAATAGAATATAGGTATGATTAGATTTATTGTATTTAGTATGTAATGGCACATAAGAAAATGATAAGTTATGGGCTAAGTTATATATAAATGATAAAATTATCCTTATACTGTGGTAGATGGTGTCACCGTGTTGGGTGGTGGTGGTGATTGTGCGTAGTAGAAGACGTTGGACGCTCGTGGTGGTGGAGGTGCATAATGACATTGATGGAGGGTTTCTCTTAGTAGCGACAAAAGGTACGAGTCATGATGACGATGGAGGTATGTTGGACAAGCGTGAGAGAGTAATCATGATTGAGGGTGTTGTTAATGGCGAAGATAAAGGGTGTCAGGCAACGATGGTGGAGGGGAGTGCTCAATTGCGACAATGTTGGTTAAAGGTGCCTAGTGGCAACGGTGATGAAGTGTTATAAGGTACAGTATGGCTAAGGGTGCGACAATGGTGGTGGGAGTGTCAACGACAATGGTGGTAGATGACGCATAGTGATAGAGGCAGTGGAGGGTGCCCCATAGTTACAATGATGGATATGGTGGTGGAAGATGCTTTATGTAGTGGAAAGTACTGATTGGTGGCAAAAGCGGATGGTGCTAAGTGGTCGTAGTAATGATTAAAGATTTTAGGCTATTGTGGTGGTGATGGTAGGTGAGAATGAGGAAGGAAGACTCTCTATCTCATCCTACTTGTCTATATCCTAGCTCCCCTTATGATCAAATTTTCAATGATTAGCTGAATATAATAGGTCAAATATCCTATTGACTTAACAAATAATAGATTAAAATATATCTTATCATACTATTTTTATATTGACCACTAGATAAGTTTTTTTCCTTTCATTCTCTTAACTGAACATAATAAGAATTAAGGTCCAAGCCTCCAAACTGTGGCAAAGTGCACTTACACGATAAAGTGAAAGGATGTGCATTAAATGGAAAATCTATGGTTAAGCTTGTCATTAAATACATGTGCATCTATGCAATTTGAGAAGTTATTGAAATCCCAAGCATTGATTTTTTTTATCAACTGTTATAATTTCACATTTTACTCTATGAAGTGCACTCCTTACTTTAGAGGAGATAAATTGAACAATAAAAATCTTTCCTGTTCACTCTCATTTCCTTCCCTCATTTGAATAGCTTATATTCTAACTTGTTTGATTTTCCTATTCTTTATTTTGAGTTTACCTCATAGTATGAAAAGTTGTGCTTGTATTTGACTGTTTATGGTCACTATCGGTCTATTGCGCAAATTCACCATGTTTCTTGGATTCCACTTGCTTCATTTTCTATTGCGGTGAATTGTGATGAGGGTTTTTTGAGAGTTTCAACTAGCTCTGGCAGCTGCCTAAGAAACAATGATGGAAAGTGCATACGAGGGTTCTTTGGTCTTGGGGGTAAGACTTCTATTATTAATATAAAGCTGATTGTTATCTGGTGTGACCTTCAAGTGGCTTATGACCATGATGACTATAGAAGTGTTATTTGTTACTCATATTTCCTTCATAATGTAAACTTGGTGTCGTCAACCCTCGAATCATCACATGTGCAAGCAACATTGATTTGGAACATCAAGGACTTGCTTGGAAAATAATGAGAGGTTTGGTTAGTCTATACTACTACGGAAGAGAATGTTTGTGCATATATTTCAAAGCTAAAGTAGGAGTTCGACAATCTTTGAATTTTCTTCTTGTTCAGAACTCACTTCTAAACTTGAGTCTCTCCCCTTTACGAATATTACAGACACTAGTTTTTTCAGAACCCTATGTTTGTTTTCGTTTGTTGTTTTTTCTTTTCTTCTATGTCTTAGTATCAAAAACAAAAAAGTTATTCAAACTCACACACTCATTTTAAGGCAATAAAATATTATTTAAGCCTAATTTAAAACAACTTCCTTATGGTTGATTGATGCGTAATATTTCATCCGGTTCACTCAGTGTCAAGATTCCCAAAATTCCTTCATTTTTTTTTTCTTTCTTTCCCAAAATCGCTGTTCTTCTCTCTATCCATTTCGGATCAACGCCACGGAACTAGACTGCGCCGCCCCGCCACCGGCGCTTCTCGCGATTTCGCTGATCCTGAACCCGAGATAATCCACTTTCTCTTCAACCTCTCTCCATCACAAGAAAAAGTGATTCCCTCGTCCCCACTCCTCACAATGCGTCCTCGGCACTTCCCCTAACACCACCACAATACAGTTCCGCGAACGCGATTCTGATTCTGATTCGTGATTGATCCCAAAAACGTGGTTTTTGAACTGTTTGCGGTATTGAATCATCACGGTGGTTGTGGTGGTTTAGGTTTTAGGCTATGTCGACGGGGCAAGTGGTTAAGCGTGCCAAGTACAAAACCACCGTGAAAGACCCTGGCACTCCCGGCATCCTCAAATTGGTACACTTCCCCTGCATCTTTCAACCGACTCCATTCACATTCTCATTTCAATTTTTTTTTGAATGTTTGTCACTCTTTCATAGAATCTCTCTCGGTTTCTACTCTGCAGACTCGAGATAAGCTTGTTTTCAAGCCTAATGATCCTACTTCAAACAATAAGCTCGACGTCGAGTTCAGATTTATAAATGGTACTTACATTATGATCTCTTGTTTGTTTGATGTTATTTTTAGCTTTCAAATTTTGCTTGACTGATTGTAAAATTTCCTTGAAGCTTGACAATCTGTCTCAGACTCTTTTTGATAACTTATGTGCATCCTTTGATGTTATTTCTTTTATTCTGTTTGGAAATAATGCAGGTCATAAACACACCAAAGAGGGATCAAACAAACCACCTTGGCTTAACCTTACTCATGCAAAGGTTTTTATTTGATTATTTTAACTCTTGCTATTCTTGTCTACATTTTTTCGTGTTATTTATGCAGTCTGAATGTTGTGCTGGTTTCATTTTTCTTTTTAAATGGTCATTTGAATTTCATTTACTATGGTTCTTTCATTTATTAGTTCAACACTTAGCATCATTGTTGTTGTATCTTCTTTTACTTTGAAATTAACTTTGAAATGGTATTACAATGCTTATAAAAAAATGATATTACAATGTGATGTTCCAGGGAAGTTACATCTTTGAGTTAGAAAGCTTTCCAGATCTTCATGTTTGCCGGGAATTGGTGGGTGAGTTTCTTGCTTTAGCTACTGCTGTATGAAATGTGATTTTAGTTGTTCCTTTTTCCTTAAAATTTTCTTCTTTGGGGTTATTTAACTTATGTTTTATTGTTATTCTGGAAGTGTTGTACACTGGAGTGTAGTTTGAGGTGCTGCTATGTGGTTTATCTGATTGACCTTAGGCTTAAGTTTTAGAGTTAGACTTTCTTCCGATATAATTAAATTTATTTTTAAATTGATTAAGCATGTCTAAACTTGAAAGATATTATGAAATTTCTGATGTCCAGCAATATATATTTAGTTCTCTCATTATATGTATGCCAGAGGAAAAAGCAATGTTTCACCAAATAGTTTCTACCCTGAAGAACTTAAGTGTGTTTTCCTCCTTTTGATTTTTTTCTCTAATGCAATTATACTTTGGAGTTGATATATGAAACAATGGTATAAAGTTAATATGAAAAGGAGATTCTGATTCATCATAATTGCCCTTTTATTCCAGTTTGAATACTTTTATTGTCAATTGTTTCATATATGCCTTCTGAATGTGTTGCTTGGTATGTTTGAGCAGGTAATGCCCTTAGCAAGCCTGGAGAAGCTGCAAAAGTTATTACTGAGGAACAGCTTAGCGCTGCTGAAATGACTCTCAGGATTAAACTATTGCAAGAAGATAGGTATTCGGTTTTTTATTAATGTACCTTAATTATTTCTATAGCACGTATTCTTTATTGGCGATCTTGTTCTATTATGGCCCAATTTCTTGTTGCAAATGTAAACTATGACCAATTTTTCAGAGACCATTTAGATCAAGGTCTCTTTGGTATTGTGTTATTACTTCGAAAGTATCCATTTATAGTTGCTCCGGCTCAGAATGCCTTGCAGTAGTACTTTACTCAGGATCTCATTTTATTCATATAATAAAGTTTTGAATGTTACCTTTTATATACTAAAAGGTTATCTTTGTTTCAGATATTCCCCAATGTTATTGATATAGCTAATTTATAACTTTTACAGTAAGTTGCAGAAACTTCATAAGGAACTTGTGTCTAGTGGTAAGCTTACAGAATCAGAATTTTGGGCTACAAAGAAGGTAAAGATATTCTGATAACCATACAACAAAATGTATTGTTCTAAGTATTTGCACCTTGTTTTCAAATTCCATTTGATTATTAAACTCTAATGACGCCATTATATATTTCCTAATCATAGATTTTTGGTTAATATTATGCTGATTGAAGGGATTTTTACTCAGAAAAACTAAAAAAGTACAATTTGAAGTATTTTGCTGATCTAATGTTTTCTAAACGACATGGTCTTTGTTTTGCCAATAAATATGCAGAGGGATTGGGCAGCTGTTCACTGTTTATGTTTTCTCTCTGTTTTTTTAATATGGAGGATATGTTAGGGTCCAATTTCCTTGTAATTTTCATCTCATCTTCATAAATTTGTTCTTTTATATCGAAAAACATTTTACAGAAAATGCTGGATCAAGATGAAAGTAGAAAGTTAAAACAACGGATTGGTTTTAAAAACTCATTGATCTTTGACACAAAGCCTACTAGTGATGGTCGGGTATGATCCTACTTTTCCTTTCTCTTCTGCATTGGTTTTCTATCTCTATGTTTGCACTTAGATGTGTAGCTGCATAATACTTTGATGTCATTATGAGAATATTGTATATCTAGTTGCCTGTATGTTATTGTTAAGGGGAAAAAGTCTTATTCTCCTCTTTTATAGAATACAGAAGTCAGTGTTAGAAGCTTTTAAATGCTTAACAGTACTATACTGTGTCAAATGGGCTTTGGTCCTGATGTATTGTTTTTATTTTGTAATATAGTTCACAAGAATAATTTTCAAAAACAAAATATAAAAATTGTCTTTCGGTAATTTACTAGAGAAACATAGTTTAATACTAATAAAACATGCAAATTGTTTTGGGGAAAAGAATCCCGTAACTCTGTTCTTATGAGTAAATCTGTATGATGGCTATTACCCTCATTTGGTGCTGTATGTCAAAGATTTTGGCAATATGTAAATCACTAAAAGCAGCTACCCTGGACAACTTGTTGACACGCCATGGATCAATTTACAGTTTGATTTTCATAAAGAACAGAATTCTATGAGCAGCAGAGAGTGGGTCAAGATTGTCCAATTAATTTAACAGATTTCCGCTAATGAACTTTTATATTTACGTGCCTCCATTAAAGGAAATTGTTTTCAAAATAAAATTTGAATAAACATGTAAAATCTGTTCTTATTTTACATTTTGTAGATTCCATGTTCTGTTTACTTGATTCTAAAAATTGAGAAGAGATTTGTATTTTTATGTTTGGCTTATAAGAGTTCAAACTGTTTTTAAAAATGGTAGTAAGAAAGGCCCTATATATTTTTATATTTGTTCTTCCAGTTGTTTTTTTATTTTTAAAAGATAACTAAACTAGCCCTGTATTAAATTTTTTTCTTCAATTTTTTGTATTATATATAACAGTGGTTTAATAAACCCAATAGCATCATCTGATTGATGATGCGTGTAGTTAACCAACTTAGGGTGATAAGATTTGTTTATTGTTATTAAGAGTTTTATTACACATTTTTATAGCCATGTTTAGGATCTTTTAGCAGTTTCTGGACTTCTTTTATTTTTTTGCTTCAGATGCATGCATATGCAATTACGACTGATTTATTTTCTCTTGATTTCTTTTTTCAGATAAACCAGGTTAAATTTCAATTGACACCAGAGATAAAATATCAGGCATGTTTCTACATTTAACTCTGCCCTTTGTTCGTTAATTAGACTTCATACTTTGTTAGTTAACTAGACTTCACGCTAAGTCTTGTATGCATAGCCTTTTGTTATTCCTTGGTTCATGGTTGTTTCAAGGGTCTCGCGTCAGTGATATGCACAGAGATTAGGCAGATATATAAAATGTTTCAGCCAGTTTGGCTCATTAGTTTCTGTCTATTTTAGTTCGGCGGGTTCCTATCCTCCACTTGTATATCTTTATTTTTTTTTCTTCCTGATATTAATCTCCTTCAACTAATTTCCTTTCTTTGCATTATTGTCTTTCCAGATTTTTGCCCTTAAACCAGCTGTTCACCAGGCTTTTCTCAATTTTGTTCCTAAGAAGGTATGTTGGACATCTGTAAAATGTTGGTCATTATCTCT
Organism: Acmispon strigosus; assembly: GCA_030819835.1. NCBI lineage: Eukaryota > Viridiplantae > Streptophyta > Magnoliopsida > Fabales > Fabaceae > Acmispon > Acmispon strigosus. Next base: position 66,995,557 of record JAUAMA010000003.1, on the reverse strand, counting down.
GATAATTATTTGTGGAATAATCTATCACTTTGCATGCTAAAAATATTTTTATTTCTTTGACATGATCTCCTAATTCAAGATGAGTGAGGTTGATTTCTGGAACAAGTACTTTAAAGCTGAATACCTCCATAGTACCAAAAATGTTATTGCAGCAGCTGCTGAGGCTGCTGAAGATGAGGATCTTGCTGTTTTTTTGAAAGATGATGAGATATTAGAAATTGAATCCCGAAAGAAGGTCTTTCTCATGTTTTTTCTTTTAATTTTGTTAATGATCTTTGGATTCCAATCCCAATTACACTTATATTATGTGTATTTGCAGGTTCGACGGGTCGATCCAACTTTAGACATGGAAGCAGACCAAGGAGATGATTACACTCATCTTCCTGTATGGTGAATGAAACTTCTCAATCTCATATTGGACGTTCTTTTAGAGCATGTTTGTTATATATTATGCAAATTTTACCCTAATCTTAATTGCAACTTATCATAATGGTTTGCATGAATAGTGCTGACATCTCTTATTACACTTTTCTGACGGTTTTTAGTTTGAGGATAATTGGCAGTCAAATATGGTGGCATGATAATAATTATGTAAATTATTTCATTTTATTTTAAGGACTCAAAAGTCTCACACTTATTTGACTCAATGAAAGCTTGCAAATAAGTTGAGTTAGTTAAGTCATAAAATCTTACTGAGTCATAGGAATATGACTTGTATTCTTTGAAATTGAGAAAGGGAAAATATCTCGAGAGGCAACCCTTTCTGTGAATATCCATAAAGGTGGCAATTTTTGTTGCGTTACTTTGCTGCTGTTACTGCTCTCCTCTGACTTGTGCCATCCCAACTGACTTGTTCCTTGAGTCACTCCCTTGGGCTCTGGTGAACGTACAACTGTCAATATTCCTCTTTCTTTCCCCACATGTCAGTGGTGATGAGAGGGTGACAGGAGAATGAGACAATGCCACAAAGTGCTCTTCTAAATGAATAAAAATTCAAGAGCAAGAAAAAATTTCACACTTCTGTGAATGCCATTAGCTGGAGAGAGAATACAGTTAGAAGGTAGGGTAGGTTTTTGTCCCTTAGCTGCTAGTGCCATGTAGAAATTTAGAGGATGGAATGGTTTTAGAGATAAAACCCCTTAATCTGAATATGCTAATGGTTTGCACCCATAAAATTGTCTCTTATTTATATTGATTACTGAGAAGGGGTAGTATGCAGCATGTATTTCAGAATAGTACAACCATGTACAATAAATGAATAATACATGAGATAGCTAATGCTAACCTCTGTATAATATCAAGAATATTGAGAAGAAAATTCGTAATCCCTTCCACAACATTCTCCTCTAATGATTGGTTACATATCAGATTCAACTCACTCTAATCCATGAAAAATGATCTCAGATGGATATCCTTCTTTCACTTCTTTCCCTACCTCTTACAGTATTACCCCTACATTGATTTCTCAGCATGGTCTGCTGTGACTGGCTATTTTGGAGGGTTTTCTTTGTTGGATAAGAAGAGAGATTGGTGAGCTTTGCTAAGTGAATTAGCTTGTTTTGCCCTTGTACTTATTATCATTGTAGAGGCTATCTCATTTTCGGTTCCTGTACTTGTTTTGCCGTAGCCTATGTCAAATGTTGCATGATTTTTTTGCGCTGCACATGTAATGTAAATTTTTGCCGGATGAAATATATTGTCAAATGTTGCCGTAACCTGCATTTTTTTTTTGTGCTGCACATGTAATGTAACATGAATGAGTTTCCTATTGTTCATTTAGTTGTTAACAAGATGTCAAATGTTGCAGTTACCTTACCTATCTATGCTGTTGGTTAAGTGCTAGATCTGCTTTGAATTTCTGTGTCTTAGCCAACGTTGTCAATAGCGCGCTATGGTGCCGTAGCGGCCCTTTGTTGCTCCTAGTTGTAGCGTAGCGGTGTCAAAAACCCAAAAAATGCCCTCTAAAAGTTAATTGAAGGCATTTTTTTTTTGGGGGGGGGGGGAGTATTTTAGGGTTTTTGCTTCGAAAACATCCTGAATAGGGTACAGTTAGAGGAGGAACTGATATGGAACTGTGATAATAGTGAAAGTGATAAATAGAAAGAGTTGTATCTAAAAGACGATGATTGATGGTTCCTGTTTAGGAAACTTTTATTTGAATTTTCGTGTTTTTAGGCAGTTTAGTTAAGCAATAGACGCTTAAACTTCTTGGTTACCTTGACTTTTGTTGGCACCTGTATGTTTTATTTAAGACACCTATTACTTTTATTTTTTTTAATCATGAGTGCCATGAATTGAGTAGTTTTTATCAGTTTTGAGCATTTATATATGTATATAGTTAAATTATATAATTTGTATTATAAGCTCAGCATAGCGGTCATCCCACTATGCGCTTTACTACTATGGTCTTAACATTGTTCTCTATTTGATGAGAAGGATCACGGGATCTTCCGCGATGGTAGCAAGGAAATACCTGAAGCTCAACATCCCTTGTATAGGAGAACATTGTTACAAGATCTTAACAGACAAGGTGCAGTAGTTCTCGAAGGAAAATCTTTAGGTAATTTCTATCTCTTCAGTTTTATGTTTTCTTACCAGAGACACTTTTGTTTCATAATTTAAATTTTGTTCTCATATTGGCTATGTTTTATAACTTTCTGTACCATAGAGCACATTCCTTATAGTTTTCGTCTTAAACTTATCTCTGTAGGCTGACAAAACAATCTTTGATTGTACATTTGTAAAGAGTGAGAAATATGCATATCATAATTATGTTCTTATCTTTGGTTAATTTGCTTTACTCCTGCAGTCATATTGAAGTAAAATTGTTTTAGTTATTTTTCTCTGGATGTGAATAGTTCAAATGCATAGTAAAAAATTTAAAACTTCATAACACATGCATATGCTGACTCATCTATTGCAAGGGTGCCCTGTCTGCTTGAATTATCACTAAATAGAATAGATGAAATCATACTTTTATCAGCGTTTCAGATACTTACACTTTTTAGCTCTGTGCTTCTCTGAAAAGATATTCTGTTTCCAGGAAGATCATTTAGTGGTTGTGAAGAATTGTGTAGTGAACTGGAAAACTTCATCTTAAATTCCTCTCCTGTTTCGCTCTGTCGAAAAATTTTATTGGCATTAATGGTTTCTTTGAACAAGATGCTTTCGAAAAAAAAATTGAACCAAATTAGATTTAAGAGTAGAGTGCATTGATAACTGGGAACGTGCTACTTTTTTATGGTTTTGCTTGGCAAAAGTATTTGAAAGCTTAAAGTTATGAAGCTAGATTATTGAAATAGAAGTGCTTGGTAAAATGAGTTGTTGAATTATGTATTTTTTTGTATAAAAACTATTTTTGCTTTTCAAACAAAAAATATATTTTTAGGTAATTATAGTATTAGATTTTTTAGATAATTTGAATTCTTATAATTTTTTGTTTGAAGATCAAATATTTTAGCAAAAAAATTAAAATATTATGGTACAAGTAAAATAAATAATGTTATATAAAAAATAACCCGAAAATAGTCTAATAATTAAAATAAACATTTAGGATCTTTTTTATTCATTTGTTTGGTAGAACCCTTTTGATTTTCATTTTGTTATGTTAGCCTCAACATAGTAAACAAAATAAACCTATTATCTAGCATCCCATAATCAATTAGCTATAAAGTAAGAATTTATTGAAATATTGACGGCGAAAAATGAGATAAAAAAGTTACTTCAAGTCGCTTTTGAGAAACGCTAGCTAGTGAAATTAGTTTGGTTACCTAACGCCTCTACTTTGTTTAAATAAGCTTATAAATTAGTTGAATAAGCTATAAGCTAGTTGAAATAACTAGCTACTCACTCTATGTCTGAATGGTCTGGTCTGATGAATCAGATTTCAAAATGTAAAATGTAGATATGGAAACGGAACACCCAAGAACAGTGGCAGAAGTTCTTGCACGGAGACAACAGGGTTAGTGAGGCTAAGTTCGTCTTGTTATTTTCCTTTCCATTCATGTGGGGAAAGCTCTTATTTTAAACCACATCACAGAATCTGATGGGGTTGGAGAGGAGGAGCGGCGAAACAGAATTTCTAAGATGGCCCAAATTGAGGATCTTCAGGAACAAGATAATCATCCTTTTGCACCACTCTGTATCAAGGTCCAACTTTGTCTCAAGAATTAATGACCAACAATTATTATAGTACTTATACATTTCTATGGAGTATCTGAAGTCACAAAATTTATTCATTAATTAAATAATTTTCTTTTACGGTAAAATGTTTATAAGTGTTATAACCCTAATGTTTGTCTCTTGATCAGGATCCTCGTGACTACTTTGATTCCCAGCAAGCTAATGCAGTAAAAACGTTGGATGATTCCCTAGCTGGAATCGAACAAACAAGATGTAGTTTGGGTTCTGAGGAAGCCTATGGGTCTTTGAGGGCATCCATATCTAAGATCAAAGCTAAAGGATTAAAGGATCCTCTACTTAGTCCTGAGATTGCTCTTAAGGTACTGATATTTGTACCATATAGTTCTTTAATTTAAAATAAAAAATCAAATCTTTTGAGTAGATTGACCAAGGTATATGGTAAAATGCTTATCTTTTTATAAGACAACACATTTTCCTGTTTTATTTCTTTTGTATTAATGAAAAACCTCTACTTGAAAATGAAATTCGGTTTTTTTTTTTCTAGGTCCTTAATGGATTGACCAAAAATATTTCAAGCACCAAATCTCATCTTGGAAAAAATTCTCAGGAGAGTGTTCTTGATATTTTGCCCAGCACAACGAGGGAGAAGCTACTAGATGTAAGTCAACCCCAATTATTTCTGAGGTCTGTGAGAAGCTAAAAATGAAAAAAAAGGATGGAAAGAAAAGAGGGCAGGGGATGATTCTACGAACTTCTACTCATATGTTTAATGTGTCCTATATTGCTTTTTATTTTCTGCAGTAGTTTAGCTTTCTTTAAGCTTTATATAGTTTTTTGGTAGTTCTGAATGGCATGCTTCCTCCTTTCCAGCATTGGGTGTGCAGTCAGGAATTGCTGAGGCACTTTTGGTCTTCATATCCAATAACAACACAAAACCTTATTACTAAGGTAAATGTTGATCTTTTTTTTATTTTTTTTATTTTTATTTTTTTTAATTTTAATATGATCTTTCAATGCTAATTACTATGCATGACCTATCTAATATGCACCCTTAAAGTTTCATGTGTCTGGGATGTTAATTTGCTTGCACTTATTTTTTGAGCTTATCATTTCTCATTGGTTTTTATCATGGATTTTATTTCCATCACTCTTTCTTCCTCCAGTCCATCTCTCCTCTCTCTTCCTGTTTCTTTCTAAAAAGCAGTGCTTTTACAGCATGACAGTGTGATAATATGAACTATATTCTACGAATTTTATACTTGCTTGCATCATAAGTGAATCAGTAAACTAGCTTTGTCAAAAAAATTGTTGATTATGTAAAGTGCACTAGTACAGTACTAGAATCAAAATTTGTTTAATGATATATGGTCTGTTATTATGTCATTTACAACTGTTTTAGGCTAAGGAATTGTTGGTGAACCATTTATCCCAACTAGAGTTGGCTTTTACATCAAGCATTCTTAATAACGTTTACAACTCTAACAATCCCTTTCTCATGGAAAGCTCATTGGTTTTAAGATGCAAGTAACTATTCAACTACAATCTGTCGATCTTGTAAACTTACCAATGATCAAACCCCAAATTATTTGATCAAATTCATCAAAGGGCCCAAGAGGTTTTTATGTCTTGTCAAGGAACCACACAACTGAGCAATTAAGCAGAAGCCTATGACTGATGTTTCATAATCAAAACAGTAACATGAGTAGCACACATAATTGATGTTCATTGATACCTAAGTGGGTTTAAATGACTATGAACTGTCTACTTGGTCCAATGTTTCCACAAACCTTCCTTTCTTTTCCCTTATAGAAATTATCAATAGCATTGAGGTGATGTCAATTCATGGGTGAATGCATTGAATTTGTTGAAATGGTTTTTCCTGCTATATGTCAATTCATGGGTGAATGCATCAAACGTGCATCATATTGCAGATATGTTTGTAGTGTTTCATCTGAGAAATTTTTCTGAATTGCATCTTTATTATATCTGATGTCGATTCACTTGGCAATGAAATGCAGACTGGGAGACTGAAAGATGCTATATCACAAATATATTCTAAACTTGAGGTGTGTACTTAGCCAAAGTCTGAACTAGTAATTGCTCAATGGACTAATTATGTCTTTGCCTTTATTCTATCATTACATGGAATACAAGCTTTAGTTTTATTTTAGTAACTACTTAAGTGTTTCGATTTTTATTTGTTGATTCCTAGGAAATAAAGGTATCTGCAAAGTCAGACCTGCGGCATCAGGTTTCACTTATTGTCCATCCTATGCAGCAGGTGAGCACACCATACTCATTTTTTACCATGGTTCATTTCTGTGTCTTTAATTTGTGATATGCTTACTGCATGTTTGGATACACAATGAAGCCAAAATCACTTCCTTTAACTTGCGTCTGTCCACCATAATTTTAGCCATGGTTTTTCACCGTATATCCAAACATGCCTTTAGTGTTTGTTTGATCTTAAGTAGGATTAATGACACAAATATTGTGGTGCAGGCTTTGGATGCTGCCTTGTTACATTATGATGCTGACATTAGGAAAAGAAATGCAAGAGGACAGAAGCCTAATGGTTATGTTTAGGGGAACGTTTTGCATCTGCGTACTTGCAGCATAACTATTTATTTAGGAATGTATATTCCATCAATTTTGCCCTCAACTGAAAAATATATGCCTATTAATCTCTATATCGTGATGAAATGAAATTATTTGAGTCAGTGAGAATCTTGTGAAATATTTTACTTGCAACGTAGAATTACTTGTTTACACAGTCCCTAGGTGAAATTTAAGAGGCCACTAATCCGAAAATACACAAGTTTCTAGTTCGACCCTGTCCTTGGCAGTGACAACTACAAATAAAAGACATGGTTAATTCGATTGTTTGGTGCATGTTCGAGGTCGAAATGTTTTAGTTTTGTGCTAAGAACTAATTTACAACATTTTGTTTTTACAATGCAAATTGTCTGTCATGTTGGTAACTTTTAAATTCTCTTTTATTTTCTCCAAATGTAATTCTAGTAGAAGAGGACAGCTCTTGCTACCAAACATGAATAGAATTGAAAATAAAATAAAATAAGATCTAGACACCTGTAATTCAATCTATGAATACTAGGGATCTCAATGGGGTACGGGTGGGTGGGCGTAGATAGTATATATTTACCAACTGTTCCGTAGGTAAGAATTTGCATTCATACCACTCCATACCTATATGGATATTCATTGAATGAGTTTTTAACGGATTTTAGAATATCGGCTTAAATATGTTTGGGGTCCCTGACATTTGAAAGAGAATCAATCTAGGTCCCTGAAAAATTAATTTGTAAAATTGGATCCCTAACATATGTTTTTTGATCAAATTAAGGACAAATCTCAATTTAAGCTGATTTATGATTCTAATTAGCCCAATCACCGGTCCACGTGTTAATAATTTTTATTTTTTAATATCTTACTTAATTACTAATATTCCACATCATCTTTTTACCTACCATGTAATTCATTCTATTTTTTCATTTACCCAATATCAATTTCCCCAACATAAACCCTAAATTGGAGAATCTCCCTCGCCTTCTCCTTTGCCTTGCTTCCACTGTCCACCTGAAGCACCAAACAGAGCTTCGCCACCACACCAAGCTTCAGCATCTCCTAAACAACACTCAAAGAAGCAGAGAATCTGCACACATAGAGCAGAATCCTCACAGCCCTGTCGTTCGCCCCTTGCGAAACCCACAGAATCTTCTTCGACACGACGGCGAGCTCCGCCATGTGGCTCAGAAGCTCCGCGCGCCCCTCCGCGCACTGGCACAACAAATCCAACAACATAATCATCATCTCACATGGTTTCCTCTCCTTGCAATTGAGAAGAAGCTATGTTATCACAAAAACACAGCCTGCATTCACCGCTTTGATTATGTTCCTACCCAGAGGACAAATTGAATCAGTGTTTGAATTGGGGCTTTCGTTGCCTTCAGTGAAATCTGGTCCTTCTCCTGCGATTTTTCTTTCTCATAATTCTTACAGACCTTCAAGTTCTCCAATTTAGGGTTTATGTTGGAGAAATTGATATTGGGGAAATGGGAAAATAGAATAAATTACATCGTAGGTAAAAAGATAATGTGGAATATTAATAATTAAGTAAGATATTAAAAAATAAAAATTATTAACACGTGTACTGGTGACTGGGCTAATTAGAATCATTAATAGCTTAAATTGAGATTTATCCTTAATTTGATTAAAAAACATATGTTAGGGATTCAATTTTACAAATTAATTTTTCAGGGACTTAGATTGATTCCCTTTCAAATGTCAGGGACCCCAAACATATTTAAGCCTAGAATATCGTGAATAACCATGAGTACCTACGGACATACATATGTGGATTCACAAATATTTATCTAAATGAAAAAATAACAAAAATTAAATTAAAAGTAAATTTAATATTAGACTCACCGTCCAAGACCTACGCATAAAGACACTTTTTTTTACCATAACCATTATACAAGTTTACTTGAAAGAAAAACACGGTCCAAGAACTAAAAACATTCATTAGAGATTAGACTCTCTCTATATATAATGTATTTTATATGTTAGGTGACTATCCATAGGTATGAATACCTAAATATTTGTACCCACATCATTAATAACTCATTAATAAATGGATAATGAAATTATTTATTAAATAAATTCATGGATACTCATATATACGGGTAATTTTATCCGCAAATATGCAGGAGGCAGTAATTTTGACATTGCTAGTGAATACATTTAATACCTACTCATCACCAACCTTCAAAATCTGTTCTCTTTCATAAATATTTGCAGCTTTACATTGAAAACGTAAACGGATAGGATAAGTTAATTTATTTATTTGTTAGTGATTTAAGCACTGACGACATCGATTGTAAATAGTAGATCCATCACTGACCAGACCTTATGAATATTTACAAGAACAAGTAATAAAAAAATATCATTAAATTTAAAAACAATCATAGTCATAGACTTCTTCTGCGCGGAGGCACATGCCTCTGAAGGAAGCTTCACATAATAAAAAACGAATAGAAAATATAATTTATTTTTGACATTTGAACTTGCTGGACAAGTTAGTTGACTCCACGGATCATTCTATTTCTATATATAGACTTTGAGGCTAGTGTTGGTTAATAAGGCAAACACAAGCTAAAATGGCAGATTTGAAAGTCCATGGATTTTGGTATAGTCCTTTTACTTTCAGGGTGCTATGGACCCTAAAGCTGAAGGGTATACCATATGAGTACATTGAGGAAGATCGCTACAACAAGAGCCCTCAACTTGTTCAATACAACCCAGTTCACAAGAAGACTCCAGTGCTTGTTCATGATGGAAAACCCTTGTGTGAATCCATGATCATTGTTGAATACATTGATGAGTTATGGCCACAAAGCCCACTAGTTCCTGCTGATCCCTATGAGAAAGCTGTGGCAAGGTTTTGGGTTAGATATGTTGACGACATGGTACATTTTTACAAACTTAATATTTATATATTTTTCTAGTATTTCCATTGTGACCATGAATACTTATAAGTATGTTTTGGACCAATTTATTTTTTTTCAAAATCAATATTAGCACCCAGAAGCTACTCTAAAAAGTTTTTTTCCCCAAAAATAATTTTACCATTAGAATCAATTGTAGCATGCTATTATAAAATAATGTTCAGTTTGTTTTAGTTTCAACTAATTTAGTCTACCTTGTATTATTTCTCTCAATCTATGGAGGAGTGCTAACACTCTTTATTAACTTGTTGAAATTTACCAATCAATGGAATGAAACAATGTTAAGGTGATAGCATTTTCTCTTTCTATGTTCTAAAAGTCCTATATATTTTTTGAAGATTTCTGCAGTTGCAACAAAACTCGTTCGTAGCAATGGCAGTGCAGAGCGAGAGGAGGTTATAAAGGACATATGGGAGCGATTCAGAGTTATTGAGGATCAATGTTCGGGTGATGACAAGAAATTCTTTGGAGGAGACACTTTGAACATTGTGGACATAGCTTTTGGGTCTTTTGTGACATTTCTTGAGTTTGTGAGAGACATGGTTGAAGTGAAGATCCTAGAAGCTGAGAGATTCCCTCGTTTGCATACACGGTTTACTAATTTCATGGATGTTCCGGTCATAAGAGAGAACACCCCTAATCAAGAGAAATTGGTGGGTTTTATGAAGTCACTGAGAGAACAATTTTTGGCATCTTCCAGAAAATGATGTACAAAGTTTAGAGTCATCTTATCTCTTATATGTGTTCCTTTATGTTACTACTAGTCTTTGTTAGGGTTTTTCTTAATGTACGTCTGAAAGCAATAAAAGTTGAGCCATTGGTGGGATTTATCTAGTGCTGACTGCTGAGTGGCATTGGTAATTAAGATGGAGTCAAGGATTTTAATCTTATTATAGATTTAAACCTTATTTCTATTGCTGCGTATCAACATAGTAATAAAAGTTTAAGCTGATTTTTTGTTTGACATTAAAACAAAGCTTCCTCTTTGTCCCGTGTGTACTTTGATCACTCTTCCTTCTTGGTTAGGTGTGAGGTGGGTTCTGATAATAGGATCACTCGGTCGTTTCATTGTGGAAGTTATGGCGCAAGTGGATTCACGTCCTTTCGGGGAACACATATTCCACTAACTTGGGCACTGATAACCCCCTCATGAATTTTCTTTGTTGCGAAAACGCCTTTACTCTTGAGGCCTTTTGAGCGATCATAGATCACCCCTCAGAAGTGGAGTAAGCACGACTGAGATAAGCCTTTTATAGAACTTAAGGCCTCAACTTCATTCAAAGAAGCCTGAAGTCCCTTAATCTTCTCTTTTCTATCTAGAACTAAGGCCAAGGCAGAATCCCTCTCAGATTGAGCCAAGAAAGTTATGCTTCTAAAGTATTGGAGGACGAGAGGGATAGATCCTTGCCTCAGGGCATTTTGACCCCAAGGTCTTGATTTTCTATGATTAAACAACTGTTTTAGAGCATTTGGACTCCAAATCCTTAATCAGCTGCCTGAGGGACTCAACCTCGGATTTAGGGCCTCTTTCTCTTGGGAGTTTTGGTTTTCAACTTCCTCGAGCTTTTTCCTCAATTTCTATATTCAGAAGCATTTTAAACGCTTCTAGAATCTACTTGGATTTGAGGAAGCACATGAGCCCTAAAGAACTGAGAGACAAGCACCGATTGTAGAACTTGTTTGGCCTCCTATTTAAGGAACTCGTATGGACCAACATTTTGACGTTGGCCACAAGTGAAGTTGTTGACTAATAACTTGTCAATGGCCTCAAAATCTACAGGGTCCTTAATGAAGTCAATATCCCAGTGTGTTTGACGTTGTCAGAATTTTCTTCTCGAACCTCTTATTAGCAAGTTGTGCCATATCACTTAGTTGTTGATTTATTAGATTTTTTTGAATTGAATAGTCTATACCTCTTGCTGCAATTTAAACTAGCTCATACTCAGGTGCTTATGTAAATCACCTTGCTTTCATTTGCCTACATCTATTGAAGTATTCATCAACAGATTCTCTACTTGATCTCTTTATGTTCTCTAAATCCATTAAGCGCACCTTGGATTCACCTTAAATAATTGTTTATGAAATTGCCTTTCAATATGTATCCGGTTATGAATTACATTAGGAGGCAATGTGGTAGGCCAAGTAAAAGCATTATTAGTTAAAAAAATAGGAAATTACTTCATTTTTCAAGTTTTCATTAATAACTAAGTCCTCACAATCCATTTGATATCTAGCTATGTGTTCTACAATTGGTTCTCCTATGTCTCCACAAACTTAATGAATTTAGGCACTTTCCAACCTCTACATAACTAAGTTTGTAAAATGTTTTCAGGAAAGGATGAAAAACACATGCCTATTCTACATATCATTTTTTGGAAGATGCCTAAAAAAACAGAGCAATGAGACAATGGAGAGATCAGAACAGAGAAGCAAACCACAAAGGTTATTTTACTTGGCCTGCCTCCCCTCTTCAACAAAAACTATCAATGCCCTTTTCCATGTTTCCCCTCTACTTCTCACAATGTTTCTTCTACAATTTTTCTTTTTAATCAAACACATCAAAAAAGTGAATATGTTGAGAACTATCATCATAAATAGTAATTCAATACTATATTATTTTAGTGAAATCAGGGGATGAGGTGAATGATTTTGTGCAAATTGAAGTTTGGATTGTTGCGCCAAAATGATTTTATACACAGCCAATTTTCTTGTTCCTCAGATAATCCTAGCGAACTCGCAGCCATTTCACAATTTTCTTGAGAGTCCGAAATTCGTCTGTTGTGTGCACTGCATTCTTATGAATGTGTTACGCTTTCAAATTCAATAGCTACAACCAGGAATGTGTTGAAAATAATTTCATTAGGTGATGGAGAAACACTTATGCAGACAAATTTAATGTAATTTAAAAGGACGTATTTAATAATATTACAACCATCACATTTCATACAAATCTTCAGCAGTAATATTTTCAGCTCCAACAATTATTTTTCAACCGTACATAACACGAATTGATGCATAACTTCATCTAAACTACCAATGCCACTTAGCACTTAGCACCAGCTAAATCCCTATGGCTTAACTTTTATTACTTTCTTTCATTCATACATCAAGAAAAACCCAAACAAATACATAGATGAGATATGTGGCTAAATGCTTTGTATATGATCATTCTCTGGAAGAGGCCAAAATCTTTTCCCTGAAAACCTTCATAGCAGCCACCAATTTCTCATGCTCAGGGGTGGTGTTGATAACCGGAACATCCATGAAATTAGTAAACCATGCATGCAAGCGAGGGAATTTCTCAGCTGCTAGGATCTTCACTTCAAGCGCATCTCCCAGACCCACAAGAGTTCTCACAAAAGACCCAAAAGCTATGTCAGCAATGTTCAAAGTGTCACCACCAAGGAATTTCTTGTCATCACCCAAATACTGATCCTCAATAACTCCAAACCGCTCCCATATATCCTTCACAACCTTCTCTTGCTCTTCACTATCAATGTTGCGGAAGAATGGAGGTAAAACTGCAGAAATCTTTAAAAAATATATAGGATTTTTAGAACATGGAAATTATTGAGAAAAAAATACAGGGCAAACTAAATTAATTGAAACATGTAAACTGAACATTGCTGTGTAACTAATAGCATGTTTGGAAATTCATGCACAATTGAATCTATAGGAAAAATGAATCAAGAAAAAAAAACTTGGGTAAGTAATTTCTAAATGACAGAATTGATTCTGAGAAAAAATAACTGATCGAAACATGTATATATGTAGATGTTAAGTTTGTAAGAATGTACCATGTCATCAACATATCTAACCCAAAACCGTGCCACAGCTTTGTCATAGGGATCAGCAGGAACCAGTGGATTCTTGTGAGGCCATAACTCATCAATGTATTCAACAATGATCATGGATTCACACAAGGGTTTTCCATCATGAACAAGCACTGGAGTCTTCTTGTGAACTGGGTTGTATTGAACAAGTTGAGGGCTCTTGTTGTAGCGATCTTCCTCAATGTACTCATATGGTATACCCTTCAGCTTTAGGGTCCATAGCACCCTGAAAGTAAAAGGACTATACCAAAATCCATGGACTTTCAAATCTGCCATTTTAGCTTGTGTTTGCCTTATTAACCAACACTAGCCTCAAAGTCTATATATAGAAATAGAATGATCCGTGGAGTCAACTAACTTGTCCAGCAAGTTCAAATGTCAACAGAAAAAATAAAATACAAATTGTCATTTGGATCGGAAGGATCTACAAAATAAATAAAAATTATATTTTCCATTCGTTTTTTATTATGTGAAGCTTCCTTCATAGTTCATGCAACTGATATCAAAGGCACCGGCTGCGCGCACAAGTCTATGATTGTTTTTAAATAAAGGTAAGTTTGTCAAAAAAAAATAATTAGTGCACTAAAAATTTTATGTCGGTTCTTATAAAAAGGATTATGACATATCTCAATTTGTCTCTTATAAAAAGGAACGAAGGGAGTACTTTTTCAATACTTGTACTTGTAAATATTCATAAGGTCTGGTACGATGGATCTCGATTTACAATCGATGTCGTCAGTGCTTAAATCACTAACAAAAAGATAAATTAACTTATCCTATCCGTTTACGTTTTCAATTCAAAGGTGCAAATATTTATGAAAGAGAACAGATTTTGAAGGTTGGTGATGAGTAGGTATTAAATGTATTCACCAGCAATAGGGGTGTTTATGGAACGGGTCGGGACGGGTTTGTCTTGAACTTTTACCCGGCCCTAAATACTGATAGAGTCAGTTTCTAAACCCAAACTCGTCCCTAGACCCGAAGAGGCCCGATGAGGTGCGGGTTTAGCACAGACCCGACCGCAAAAGGACGGGTCTGGGTTGGCCCGAAGGACAAATTGAATATCAATTTCAAATATCACCAAAGAATTATAAATACATATCATTATGTAAAAAGACTAATTTCTATCCTATCAATGAATTATGGAAAAAACTATATATAAAGCTGAAGTTTTTCATAACAATATACTTAATTAGAGAATAGAACACGAATATATTCACTTGAAACCAGAATATAAATGAAGATATACAAAACCATGTTTTGAAGTTAGTGTGTAAATGATGCTTGTGGGACGGGTTGAGACGGGTTGAACTTGACTTTCACCCGGCCCTAAATATTGACCGGGTTCAATTTTTAAACCCGAAGAAACCCGAAAGGATGCGGGTTTAAGGGACATGGGCCGAGACGGGTCAAGGGACAGGGCCGGGTCCTGTACACCCCTAACCAGCAATGTTTATGGATAAAATTACCCATATTTATGGGTATCCGTGAATTTATTTAATAGATATTTTTACTATCTATTTATTAATAGGACGGGTACAAATATTTAGGTATTCATACATATGGATACCTACCTGATATATAAACTACTAAAATAGGTCGAGTCTAATCTCTAATGACTTTGTGCTTGGTCTTTAAGTTGAGTTTTTTCTTCAAATAAACTTGTATAATGGTTATGGTAAAAAGAAGTGTTTTTATGCGTACGTCTTGGACAGTGTGTCTAATATTGAATTTACTTTTAATTTAATTTTTGTTATTTTTTCATTTAGATAAATATTTGTGAATACACATATGTCTATAGGTACTCATGATTATCCACGAATATCCTAAAATCCGTTAGAAACTCATTTAATGGATATCCATATAGGTATGGAGCGGTATGAATACAGATTCTTACCTACGGAGCAGGTGATGAATATATACTATCTACGCCCACCCACCAGTGCCCGAGACATCCCTAGTATTCACATATTGAATTTCAGGTGCCTACATCTTATTTTATTTTATTTTCAATTCTATTCATGTCTGGTAGCAAGAGCTGTCCTCTTCTACTAGAATTACATTTGGAGAAAATAAAAGAGAATTTAAAAGTTACCAACATGCAGACAGTTTGCATTGTAAAAACAAAATGTTGTAAACTAGTTCTTAGCACAGAACTAAAACATTTCGATCTCGAACATGCACCAAACAATCGAATTAAATTAACCATGTCTTTTATTTGTAGCTGTCACTGCCAAGGACAGGGTCGAACTAGAAACCTGTATGAGGGGTTTACTCATAAGAACAGAGTTACGGGATTCTTTTCCCCAAAACAATTTGCATGTTTTATTAGTATTAAACTATGTTTCTCTAGTAAATTACCGAAAGACAATTTCATATACTTTGTTTTTGAAAATTATTCTTGTGAACTATATTACAAAATAAAAACCATACATCAGGATCAAAGCCCATTTGACACTGACTTCTGTATTCTATAAAACAGGAGAATAAGACTTCTTCCCCTTAACAATAACATACAGGCAACTAGATATACTATATTCTCATAATGACATCAAAGTATTATGCAGCTACACATCTAAGTGCAAACATAGAGACAGAGAACCAATGCAGAAGAGAATCAAGTTAGAGGCTTAAGACACTTTTCCTAGATACATACCAATTCTAGGAATGCCTCAAGTTTTTTATTCAAATCCATCAAGCATGAGAATGTCTCAAGCAGTTTATTCGAATTTAGTGATGGTATTTCAAACACTACACTCTATTCCTTAAGATAACACATGGATGAGAGTAGTCATAAAATGACTAATATGCTTACTCAGAAAATGAGTATTGTGTTTAACCATTTGATCAAAACTACTAACAACAACTCTGAAATGTTGGCTAGACAAATGAGAAGGTTTGCTAGGGTTTTTGGAGAAACATCATATGTTCCCATTGTACAGCAACTGACCAAGTCATGTTTGAATCAAAGTCAACCTCTAGCCTAGCATGTGGGGTTAGCTCGAAATGAGCCTTTAGAGATGGCTCAAAATCAACCTCAAATGGACTACCTTCAACCAATTTTGGTGAATAGGAACCAAAATGCTGACATTCTCGTCAAGAGGATAAGACAAAAAAAATTAGGGTAATAAAACATTACTTAAGTGGTTGAACCTATACTGAATCGGCATGTGTTTTTCATCCTTTCCTGAAAACATTTTACAAACTTAGTTACGTAGAGGTTGGAAAGTGCCTAAATTCATTATGTTTGGTGGAGACATAGGAAAACCAATTGTAGAACACATAGCTAGATATCAAATGGATTGTGATGACTTAGTTATTAATGAAAACTTGAAAAATGAAGTAATTTCCTATTTCTTTAACCAATAATGCTTTTACTTGGCCTACCACATTGCCTCTTAATGTAATTCATAACCGGATACATATTGAAAGGCAATTTCATAAACAATTATTTAAGGTGAATCCAAGGTGAGCTTAATGGATTTAGAGAACATAAAGAGGTCAAGAATAGAATCTATTGATGATTACTTCAATAGATGTAGGCAAATGAAAGCAAGGTGATTTACATAAGCACCTGAGTATGAGCTAGTTTAAATTGCAGTAGGAGGTCTAGACTAGTCAATTCAAAAAAATCTAATAAATCAGCAACTACATGATATGTCACAACTTGCTAATAAGAGGATCGAGAAGAAAATTGTGACAGCGTCAAACAATGGGGTATTGAGTTCATTAAGGACCCTGTAGATTTTGAGGCCATCAACAAGTTATTAGTCAACGACTTCACTCGTGGCCAACGTCAAAATGTTGGTCCATAAGAGTTCCTTAACTAGGCGGTCAAACAAGTTCTACAATCGGTGTTTGTCTCTCAGTTATTTAGGGCTCATGTGCTTCCTCAATTCCAAGTAGATTCTAGAAGCGTTTAAAATGCTTCTGAATATAGAAATTGAAGCAAAAGCTCCAGGAAGTTGAAAACCAAAACTCCCAGGAGAAAGAGGCCCTAAATCCGAGGTTGAGTCCCTCATGTAGCTGATTAAGGATCTGGAGTCCAAATGCTCTGAAATTGTTGTTTAATCATAGAAAATCAAGACCATGGGGTCCAAATGCCCTGAGGCAAGGCTCTAACCCTCTCGTCCTCCAATACTTTAGAAGCATAACTTTCTTGACTCAATCTGAGAGGGACTCTGCCTTGCCTTAGTTCGAGATAGAAAAGAGAAGATTAAGGGACTTCAAGCTTCTTTGAATGAAGCTGAGGCCTTAAGTTCTATAAAAGGCTTATCTCAGCCGTACTTCACTTCTGAGGGGGTGATCAATGACCGCTCAAAAGGCCTCAAGAGTAAAGGAGCTTTCACAACACGGACAATTCATGAGGAGGTGATCGGTGCCCAAGTTAGTGGAATATGTGTTCCTTGAATGGACGTGAATCTACTCGCGCCATAACTTCCACAATGAAACGACCGAGTGATCCTATTATTAGAACCCACCTCACATCTAACTAAGAAGGAAGAGTGATCAAAAGTACACACGGGACAAAGAGGAAGCTTTGATTTAATGTCAGACAAAAATTCGTCTTAAACTTTTATTACTATTTTGGTATGCAGCAATAGAAATAAGGTTTGAATCTATAATAAGATTTAAATCTATAACTCTATCGTAATTACCAATGCCACTCAGCAGTCAGCACTAGATAAATCCCACCAATGGCTCAACTTTTATTACTTCAGACGTACATTAAGAATAACACCAACAAAGACTAGTAGTAACATAAAGGAACACATATATGAGATGAGATGACTCTAAACTTTGTACATCATTTTCTGGAAGATGCCAAAATTTGTTCTCTCCGTGACTTCATAAAACCCACAAATTTCTTTTGATCAGGGGTGTTCTCTCTTATGACCGGAACATCCATGAAATTAGTAAACCATGTATGCAAACGAGGGAATCTCTCAACTTCTAGGATCTTCACTTCAACCACATCTCCCACAAACTCCAGAAATTTCAGAGAAGACCCAAAAGCTATGTCCACGATGTTCAAAGTGTCTCCTCCAATGAATTTCTTGTCATCACCCAGACATTGATCCTCAATAATTTTGAATCGCTCCCATATGTCCTTTATAAACTCCTCTCGCTCTGCACTGCCATTGCTACGAAAGAGTTTTGATGCAACGGGAGAAATCTTCAAAAAATATATAGGACTTTTAGAAATAGAAAGAGAAAATGCTATCACCTGATACTATTCCATTTATTGATTGAAATTTATATAGTGTCCGCTAAAAATATAAGTCTCACTTTCAATTAATAGGACTCACATAAATTTCAACCAAAAGTGTTAGCACTCCTCCATAGATTGAGAGAAAAAAATACAAGGTAGGCTAAATTAGTTGAAACTAAAACAAATTGAACAATTATTGTATAATAGCATGCTACAATTGATTTTAATGGTAAAATTATTTTTGGAAAAAAAAACTTCTAAGAGTAACTTCTAGGTGCTAATATTGATTCTCCAAAAAATAAGTTTCATCAAAACATACTTATAAGCATTCATGATCACAATGAAAATACTAGAAAAATATATAAGTATTAAGTTTGTAAAAATGTACCATGTCATCGACATATCTAACCCAAAACCGTGCGACAGCTTTGTCATAGGGATCAGCAGGAACCAGTGGATTCTTGTGAGGCCACAACTCATCAATGTATTCAACAATGATCATGGATTCACACAAGGGTTTTCCATCATGAACAAACACTGGAGTCTTCTTGTGAACTGGATTGTATTGAAGAAGTTGAGGACTCTTGTTGAAGCGATCTTCCTCAATGTACTCATATGGTATACCCTTCAGCTTCAGGGTCCATAGCACCCTGAAAGTATAAGGACTGTACCAAAATCCATGGACTTTCAAATCTGCCATTTTAGCTTGTGTTAGCCTTAACCAACACTAACCTCAAAGTCCATATATAGAGATAGAATGATCCATGGAGTGATCTAACTTGTTCAACAAGTTCAAATGTCAAAAGAAAAGTAGAATACAAATGCAAATTGTTAACAAAGTAATGGTCAGAGGAACAAAAACTAGGACAAAACCATATGTGAAGCTTCCTTCATAGTTCATACATATCAGGGGCAGATGCTTCCACGCTGAAGTCTATGTTTTTTATAATCCAATTATACATTTTTATTATTTTTATTCGCAAATGTTCATTATGTGATGACTGGGTGGAACAACTTCAAAATTGGTGTCGTCAGTGCTTAAATCACCAACTACGAATTAATGAACTTATCCCCGTTTGTTTAATTTAAAGGTGCAAATATTTATGAGACCATACAAAATCTTTGACCGCATTTGAAAAAGGATATACCAAAAAAGGTAGAAATTCATTTCAATTATATCTAAAAATTGTGTAAGCGAGGAAAATATAGACTTGAGATGATTATTGCTTAATTAACCGTATGGCAATCAACATAAGCGTTTATTGGAAGCCCTTATTTTCAGTCTCCATCTCACCTTCAAAGAGATATGTGAATAGAAGAGAGATAAATGAATGATTTAAGGAGTTGTTTGAAAAGCATGAAAAGAAAGAAAAAAGAAAATGTATTAGAAAAAACAGAAGTTTCAAGGTTTTTTTTTTTTTTTTTACTGTCCTTTGATTTAAGAGAAAATGTATAAAAGTCAAGGTGGGGCCCACACAAAATATTTTCATTTCTACTATGATGAGATAATGTGAGGAGAAAAGGGATTTTATGTGATTTGACCAAAATACTCCTCACTTTATAGTTTATAAAATGATAAAAATATTAAAAAATATAATGATAACTATTTAGTAATATTTGTAAAATTATAATTTTTTTTAAAACGCTCATTATAATATTTAATTTTTAAACAAGGATATTTATGTCATTTCTTAAACATACACTTTTATTTTCTCTTACTTTTCTTATCACTTTATTTTCAACCACAATTTGAAAATCATCTCATTTTCTACTCTATTTGCTCCTCTCTTTTTTTCTTACTTTTATTTTACATACCAAACATACCCTGAATAACTTCGCAAATTGAATTACTATTGAGAAAATATTACTTTTCTATTAAAAATAAGTATGTTAAGTGTTTATTTACTATATTACTCATTCTGAAACCCTACATTTATATTATAACCATTAACTAATGTCCATTTTAATATTTTATCATTACAAGTAATTACATTGGGATTGGGATTGGCTAAATGACCCCATGATTAATTGGGGTCATTCAACCCCATGTCCACATGAACCAATAAGATTGTGTTATTTATTTTATTTATTTTCATATTATTTTTTAATTTTAATTATGGGACAATCTTATTGGTCTATATGAACATGGGGTTGAATGACCCCAATTAATCATGGGGTCATTTAGCCAATTTTATTCTATCTAAACAATCTACATTTTTTACGCATCATTCCTAAACACAATTTCATTCTTTTTAAATTTGATTCTATCAAACATAGTTATAACGTAATTATGTCGAACTTCATTTTACTAAACATAATTTTATGTGTAAAGTGGAACCAAGTACAGTGGATCGTCTTCCATCACGTCATCGCTTATAAATATCTAGATTAAATAAATATTAAGACATCTGAGTGGAACCAAGCACATGCATGCACCCATCCAAATGAAGCCATCCTGTTTGTTCGGTTGTGTCCGCTTTTCTCACAATTATATTCTATTCTACCTCTCATCAAATCTGAACTTGTTGAACAAGCTAGATGAGTTCACGAATCACACTATATATATACACTTGCAAATTAGTGTTGGTAAATTAAGTCAAACAGAAGCTAATTAAGATGGCAGACGTTAAATTACACGGGTTTTGGTTTAGTCCTTTTGTTTTGAGGGTGGTATGGACCCTGAAGCTAAAGGGTGTACCATATGAGTACATAGAGGAAGATACCGCCAACAAGAGTCCTCAACTTCTTCAATACAACCCAGTGCACAAGAAGGTTCCTGTACTTGTTCATGATGGAAAACCCATATGTGAGTCCATCATCATTGTTGAATATATTGATGAGATATGGTCTCTGAATCCACTGGTTCCTGCTGATCCTTATGAAAGAGCTGTTGCAGGGTTTTGGGTTAGATACGTCGATGACATGGTACATTTTTACAAACTTAATATCTATATTTCTCTATTTCCTTTCAGTTTTTTTTTCCTCAAAATCAATTTTGGAATTCAAAAGCTATTTACAAAATTACAAAAGCTTTTTCTAATAATTGATGTTGTCTTTAGTGTACGTTACAAAGCTTAATTAAATGCTTACAATAACAAACTTATTCATATAAGCTAATTTGATAAACCGAGTACTTTATCTTAAAGTAAGTTATCGCAATCATTGATTAAGTTGTTTTATTAACTTTATAAAATAGGTAATCACTATGCTGTGAACTTGTGAGGACTTACTCCACCATCTAAAGTGACTTTCTCACTTTAGAGAAATCAAATCGTGATAAACTTACTGAGATAAGCTTAAGTAATATATAAACATAAACTCTTATTCATAAGTTGTTCAGCCAATCTGAACAACAGCTTATGAAAATAAACTTAAAGCAGCTTATAATAGATAATTAACTATTTACATAAGCTTTCTTAAACACTTATATAAGCGTTTATGTTATAAGATAAGCTTAAATAAACTCTTATAAACCGTGTCAATCAATTGTAGAAATATTTCCAAACATGTCTCAATTATGTTCTAAAAATTGTTCTATACATTTTTTGAAGATTTCTGCAGTTCTACTGCCACTGTGTCGTAGCAATGACATTGTAGAGCGAGAGGAGATTATAAAGGATATATGGGAGCGATTCAGAATTATTGAGGATCAGTGTTCAGGTGATCACAAGAAATTCCTTGGAGGAGACACTTTTAACATTGTGGACATAGCTTTTGGGTCTTTTGCCAGATTTCTTTTGGCTTTGGAAGATGTGTATGAAGTGAAGATCCTAGAAGCTAAGAGATTCCCTCAATTGCACACATGGTTTAAAAATTTCATGGATGTTCCCGTTATAAGAGACAACCACCCTGACCAGGAGAAATTGGTGGCTTGTATTAGGTTTTTGAGGGACAAATTGAGATGATGTATCTTTGTGAGACATCTGGCATATGTTTCTTTAAGCTACCAGTATTTTGTTTGGTTGGTCTTGATGTACCTGTGAAATTGAAAGTAATAAAAGTTGCCTTTGGGGCTTAACCAGTGGTAATTGGACATTGGTATTAAGATGAAGTTATGGATTTAAATCTTGTTATAGATTTAAACCTTGTTACTATTATAATGCATCCAAAATAGTAATAAAAGTTTAAGCTGGTTTGGTTTAGTTTGTCATTGAATTAAGCTTCCTCTAACATATGACGAATGAGTGTTGGAGAATCAGCAAGAAGTAACAATGAATCAAACTCTCCAGAATTTAACAAACTCTTACAACCAATTGGCCATGTAAAACAGAAAAGAACACATGAATACCAACTTATGAAGACTGATGAAAAGACCATACAGTTGAACTGATTTTCTTGGCCCAATGAAGCTTGGGCAGTGATGTATTTTACTGGGAAAAAGAAAACAGAAAAGTTTCGCCTTAATCAAGTAAATAAGAAAGCATAAATTTTAAGTTTAAATACGTTTTTAAATTTTGAATATTTAAGTTTTTTAACTTACATATATGATTAAGCTTCCTTTAAGTTTTTCTTGTTTTTAAAAAATACAAAGTTTGTGTGTTTTTGGTCCTTAAATTATTCTGGTGAGGGACTTAAAATGAAGTACTATCTTTTTTAAATAAAAAGAATAATAGTGTTTTTGGTTTATCTTTTGGAAATCAATTTTGGTTCCAAAATCAATTCTAGCAATAAGCTACAAAGAGAAGTTTTTTATAGAAGTGCATTGACCTTTGTGGTCACCAAATCAACCAAACACAATTTAAATTTCAGTCAGTGTTACGGAGTTTTCTTTTTGGAGACATTTCTTTGTATTGAAATCTTGCTTCACTTACATATAGTGTTTTGGGCAAAGTGACTAACGTGTCGATTATTTATACCGAGACCTTTTAAACTCTTAGATAGTTGGTGATGCAAGCACTTACGATACCTATTCACAAGAGTCCATCACCTTATGAATTTTAAACATTTACAAATAAAATAATGGTAGTAATAAGTATCATTCGTTACAAAGTAAAAATGTTGGCAAAAGACAGAGAGACACGTCCCCAAGAACAAGAATACGGATTGAGGAAGCTTAATTAATATATATATATATATATATATATATATATATATATATATATATATATATGTTTGTTTGTTCTGACCGTTACTTAGTTAGAAATAGATAGATAATTTTCTTTATTTTGGAAATATGATCTTGCTGAATAAGCCAGAATCAGATTGCTCCATGGATCACTCTATACTCTATAGATAAATAGGCTAGTGCTGGCTAACGAAAACACAAGCACGGATGGCAGAGGTGAAGTTACATGGATTTTGGTATAGTTTCTATACTTGGAGGGTAGTATGGACCCTAAAGCTAAAGGGTATACCCTATGAGAACATAGAGGAAGACCGATTCAGCAAGAGTCTTCAACTTCTACAATATAACCCAGTGCACAAGAAGACTCCAGTGCTCGTTTATGCTGAAAAACCCATATGTGAGTCCATGATAATTGTTGAATATATTGATGAAATATGGCCACAGAATCCATTGCTTCCTGTTGATCCATATGAGAGAGCTTTGGCGCGGTTTTGGGTTAGATATATCGAAGACATGGTACATTTTTAGAAACTTAATCATAGTATATATGTATGTTTAGATCAGTTTATGTTACCTTAAAATCTCTTTTGACATCCGGAAGCTAATCATAGAAGTTCTCCTCAAATCAATTGACTTTAGAATTAATCATAGAAGGATTTTCAAATAAGCACATAGTTTTCTAACCTTTCCATTGTGGTGACCATTAGCACCTGCACTTACACAATACTTGTTCGGCTCACCTTTTAGCTTCAGCTATGATTTAATTCAGTTTACCTTGTACTTTCTTTCTAAATACCTTCTATGCTCTAAAATTCATATCTTGATTCAATGTGTGACAATAATGTTGGGGTCAAGTTTTTAAGATTTCTGCAGTTGGGATACTATCCCCTTACATTAGTGGTGAAGAGCAAGAGAAGGCAAAGGAGAAGATATGGGAGCATCTCAAGGTTATTGAGGATCAATGTTTAGGTGACAAGAAAAAATTCTTTGGGGGGGACACTATAAATATTGTAGATATAGCTTTCGGATCGGTTGTCAAACTACTTGTGGTTGAGGAAGATATGTTTAAAGTGAATGTGCTAGAAGCTAGAGATTCCCTCACTTGCATTCATGGTTCAATAATTTCAAAGATGTTCCCATCATAGCAGAAAACACCCCTAACCAGGAGAAGCTAGTAGCTTTTGTTAATTCTCTTAGAGAAAAGTATTTAGGATCTTCCTAAAAAAATGTTAGTTTTTAGGAATTGATATATGAAGATCTGTATCTTAGTCATCTCGATATGCATATTTCTTTATGTCACCAATCTTTGGTTTGGTTTGGTTTGTCTTTATTTACTTACGAAAGTAATAAAAGTTTAAGCTGTGTTTGCTTTTATAATAAATCAAACTTCCTTTACAACATGCTTTTGAGTTTCAAATACCAGATAGGCTGCTACTTAGAACTAGTTAACTCATAATTAAACTTTGAAAGAAAAGCATCTACTGCACAAATCATAAAAAGGAAAAACACAGCCTAAGGCTAAAAAGTATCTACTTAGACATGCTTTTGTACTTGGATGCTAATTGCCAAATAAATGTTGAATCACTAGGATAGAAAGGGGGTGCTAGGGAACTAAACTAAAGATGATCTGACACCTTAGATTCATATAGTAAAATTCGTTGATTTATAAGATTTCTTTACAGATAAACATGCATCAATGAGTAATCAACCTCGGAAATTTCTGAGTTTAAGATAAACATACCTAACCGCTCCCGGCCAATTCCTCAAAGTGAGTAATTGCGTCTTGAAGTTGAGAAAACCCAGTCGAATATTTGATATGCAGTTCATTGGTATCAAATTGATTAAGCTGCCACTGGGAAAGACCATCACTAATAATCTTTAAACCGTCTTTCAGCAATTCCACTCCTCTGCTAATTCCATCAAGAAGTTTCCTTTTTTTATTTGATTGGTTCATGTCATCAACTTCCATGCTCTCACATCCCTCACTCTCTTCAGCAATGACTGAAATCTTATGGACCATCTGTTTCAACATAAGACCTTCTCTTCGTAGCAGCTCAAGCTGTTCAGCACTTGGTGCAACTGTAAGAAGAGCCACTGTCTTATTAAGAAATGCTTTAAACTCAGACATAAACCTCTCCTGATTTGTCTCCACTCCTGAAACTATATCATATGAGAGTGCTGCATCTTGTGGAACAAATCTCCATAGCTGATTGCAGTTGGTACGTGCAGCAAAATATCCAAATGCAGTTATTGCCAAGTGAATCAATGCCCAGTGCCGCTCTTTCAAGAGTAAGTGATATAATTCCCACACGGCACAGCATTTTGCATCGTTGTCACTTTCTGTCATTTCCATGTGAATAAGTCCTGACAGGAAATGAGCCAAATGTGGTTTGCATTTGTACAACAGAGCCGGAGGCTCAGTGATAAAAATATTTTCAATCTGCAATATGGCCTGTTCAATATCATTTGAGGTGTACAGATGTTTCAAATTTGAGATGATCCCTAGAATTTCACTGAAAAGCCGAAGATAATGGTCCTTGATTACTTTGTCTACAGCACTTTTATAGTTAGTAGTAACTGAAACCAAAAACTTCAAGGTCCTTGCATCATCAATGTCAGATAGTCCAGCCTGGCTGTAGAAAATGGGAACACTGCTCTTAAAGGTAGCTCCAAGATAAGAAAATAGTTCAGTGAAAGAATGAAAAAAATGAAACTCAAGTCCTTTGGTAAAACATTCAAATCAGATTCAAACATGCATGTGAGAGATCAAACTCAATTCTGTTTTTTGCTTCCAAGATTAACGAGTCTTTGATATACAAGACACAATAAATTTATTCAGAACTAATTGAAAGATTTTAGTGTGGGTGTACAAGCTGTAAGTAAACTGTACAATGAACAAAGATAGAGATGAACACATTCAACCAAAAAAGGCATGCATATTATATTTGATAATGAAGCTTTTGTGTGTGTGTGTGTGTAATGGAATAATTGATGGAATGTAACAGAACCAAAATACTCACAGTGATTGCAAAGTAGCAGAAAAAATAAAGACTGGAATGCCAAACAAACCAGAGGAGCATGCCAGTAATGATGCTTCATCAAAGTTGTCTATGAAGTCAAAATAATCAGATATAATTCTTCGGATGGAAGTGTTTCTCAACTCATCTGTAAGCAAGTCAAGCGGAAAACCTTCCATGAACAGAGCCAAACACAAAATTAATGATAGCTCTGATCTCCCATCACCAACAAGAGACATGTATACATCGTTTACCATTGATGGTGTACCGTGACTTAGAAGCAAGCAGAATGAACTTGCCAATTTTCTGAAGGAAGAATCAGGTAGGAGAACAGAGTTTGAGGATGCCAGCATCTTAAGTAATGAACACAGTTTGCTAATGATATTGTTTGCCATTTGTGTTTCTGCATGTCGCAGCATAAAGCACCAGCATTCCATCACAATCTCCCGGCAAAGAAAGTGGGGATGAAAGAAATTCTCTAGTAAAAAAGACTCCAATTCCCCCCAAGCTGTACTTGAAGAGATCACAATCATGAAGGTTTTAAATGCTTGCAAGAGGGAAGTAAACATAGACTGCCAAACCAGCTCTGCTGTTTTTCCAGAGCCCTTCAATAAAGGAAGTTGCAAAACAAGCATGCAGCAATATACATCTTCCTCAACTAAAACATCCAAAAACCACTGAAGTTTCTGACTTATCACCACTTTCATATCTTCATCAAGCTTGAGAGAATATCTGAGGAAGTTAGTAAACAATACAACTCGACCAAGTATTAGTATTCTTGCTCTGCTCATACCTTCACAACTACTGCTGAAGATTTCACGAATTGATGTAAGGTTACACTCAACTAGTGTTGGGCCATCAAGGCCAGAATGAGAATCCCCTTCATTAATGAACAGCCACTCCAGTACCTCAAGCTTCTCTTCATGTTTTAATTTGTCAGAATTTAGCAAAGACAACACCAAATCCAATGTTGTTTCCTGCAATAGCTCAGTAATTACAGCAGATGCACATTTCAGAAGATTTTCATTACTTGCAAAAATCCAAAAAGAAGTTATCATGAGAACACAGTGTGTAATCTCCCTGTAGACTGAGTAGGTTTGACGAGGATACAGTGAGCATATTTTAACTGCATTAATCAGGTAAAATTTCACTGGCACAAAGATCCTTTTGGCTTCAGTTACAGAAATGGCTTCATTCAGTGATGATGACCAAGCCTCAGTAGCACATTTCAGTGGCTCTTTAATCAATGAAAGCAAAGTTACCACTATATTTGCTATATTCACTCCTGTAAAATGTTGACCACCAATTTGAAGCAAAGAGACAACACCTTTCCAGGAGACATTAAGAATATTGACTGAATTGCCTCCATCATTTGCAGCAAGAACACCAATCTGAGACAGCTTTTCTATTGCATATTTTGTTATGTTGATAGCATGGCCCACATTTGTAGGTTTGTCAAGACTTGACAGTTTTTCATCATCCTCAATGCTTACTAATTCAGAACGGACATTGCATAGTTTTACAACAGCATCAATTACATTCTGTGCAACCTTCAATATTTCTGGCCCAAAAGATTGAATTTTCTGCAAAGGAGCAGAAAAGAACCATGCTTAGAAACATATACAAAATTTTGCAGAGTAAATATGAATAGGAGAAATTTCATCTCTGGCCCATTGTTTTGTGCTTTTGATAGCATTTTATTATCCAGCATTCACTACCATAAAGCATCACAGGAAATGATAGATTTAAACATTCAAGGAGTATATTAAAACTTAGAACTTCTCACAAGGATCAAAATTTTAGAGGTATCTTGACTGATAAATCATTGAGTTCAATTTTGATCCACAATCAGAGGGAAGTTTTTTCACACTACCACTCAATCATGTATCAACAAATAAAAGCATTTGACACTGACATTAGATCAAAATTAAATTCCAAATCCTTTCAGGAGGATGAAAGGAAATTATATAAGTTGTTCCTTTGATGTCAAGTTTCATATAGAAAGAGAAACATATTACCTTAGCATCTGATATAGAATCTTTAGTTAGATTTAATGCTTCTAAAATGAAGGTTTCAACAATGTCCATCAATTCCTTGTCACCAAAATCAGTGAATTCCAACAAGGCTGAAAAAGTTGATGAGGAAAATCTTAGGATCTCCAGAAGTAGCTGCACAACATAGATAATAACTCAAAAAAAATTGATGTCACTACGGAATTGATAGAAAACCAAGAAGGTAAAACAAGATAATATGCTGAAATTAATCTGAATATTATCTAGATGTATATAGATAGAGCTAACAGTAAGAGAAAAGTACAGCAGGCATAACTGAATCCTAGTTAACTAATTACCAACAGAAAATAGTAAGAGAATACAAAACTATATTAACAGAAATAATACATCAGCTTTGCAGTATGAAGACTTATCTCATATAGCAACTGTGTACCCTAACAGAAATTAATCAAATGAAAGATTCAAGGAGGCTGAAAACTAAGCAAATTTCTCAAAGAGCTTTACAAATCAAAATATCTATGCGCTTTATAAAGAGCAACCACATTCGCAATCACACCATTGAACAAATCATTTGACATTATAAAATCTGTTTAACACTCCGGACTTTTTTATTCATATTGAACACTTTTTCGACTGTTCCATTCATATTCAAGGCTTCAGTAAAGTGTGCTATGTCTGTAGCTGAATATCGCATGTGTTCCAGCAAAAAATACAATAACTTATCAGCAAAAGATTTTATCAAGTAAACTTATATCAGATATATTTGTTTTCCCAGCTTCTTTTTTGGACTTCTACCAAAATACCAATGAGTTGTTTTCCTATTCTTGGCGCGTTCATGGTGATTTAGGAGGTCCTTTTGATCGTTCAGTTTGTTCTGATTTTGTAAATTAAACTGTCAATGCCATAAATGAGATGACTCTCACAGAGCAATGAATCTCCTAGGACATTAGTATTAGGATTAAGGAAGTATCTTAAGTTTAAGGTGCTTCTGCTCTTATTATTTTCTGTCATCCTTCATTCTCCCATGTCATTATGGATAAGCAAAGCTCTACGAGCATATTGCAATATTGCATGGTCAGAAGAAATCGTAAAAAAAAATTAGCAGGGAAACATATATAAATATTATCTCTTTTTCCCCTGTCTAGATAAAAGAAACTTAAATTCATTTAGGATTGTCCAGCGAAGGAATCTCTGGAGTATTTCTTCACTTACTGGTCTTGGGGGAACTTAGAATACACGACTCTCAAGAAGAGTTACATTTACAGCTAGAACAGGGTTATTCCAAATCGCAAATCAATAGGAAATATACATCTTGATTCAGAGGAAATGATAAAATATATATTATGCATGGCACAGAGTTTTTTTTGTGTTAACATAAGAAACTTCTCAAGGACTATTTGAGATCTAGTCTATGACAAAGAGCTCCTACCTGGTAAAATACAGAGCTATGTTCATCTTCCTGAGATTCTTCTGTAGACAAAAGAGTCATCTTTAGATGCTTCCCACACCAGATACTAGCCTAATTAATAAGATTGTCTCATCAGAAAGGTTAGGAGATATAAGTGCGTTGAAGTGTGTGTGTGTGTGTGTGTGTGTGTGTGTGTGTGTGTGTGTGTGTGTATAGGATAAAGAGAAAGTAAAAACAATAGACAAGGAAAGAAATACCTTGACTCCAAGATTGAGAGTTTGTGGAAGACAATTAGATAGGTTAACATCTATATATTTTAAAGCAGCCTGTAAAATGCTTCGGTTTAGCATGCACTGGGTAACATCCAAACATGTGAAGTTCTCCCAAAAAGTCAAGCTTGCAGTTAAGGTGAAAGTAACAATAACAATGAAGGCAAGTAATAGAGTTCTGAAATAGCATATAAATATGGCCACAGATGAGGGGCATGAAGTTTCATTGTTAAGTAATTCGGCACTTCTTTATCCTTAAATTGAAATAATCATCAATCAACTTTATATATTGCTTGATTGCCATGAGAATATCTTACCATTTCCCAATGACAATCATCAACCAAATCAACTTCACATCTGAATTGGAGGAAAATTTAACCCTAACGAGCATAATTGAATTTAGCATCAAATTGATTGTAAGCAACGAACCAGAGCTGAGAGTGAAAGGATACTAGGAAGCAGTTCATGACGGAAGCATGGTCGGAGTCGGAGATGTCTTTCAGGTCTACACGTCCGAGATCAGTGAAGAGCTGAACACGACCCTCAACGGTCTGCATCAATTGAAAGATGAACGAATCGAAGATTAAACCCTAGACCAATTTGACAGGGAAAATCGCAAGAAGAA
This sequence comes from Acmispon strigosus, assembly GCA_030819835.1. Taxonomy (NCBI): domain Eukaryota; kingdom Viridiplantae; phylum Streptophyta; class Magnoliopsida; order Fabales; family Fabaceae; genus Acmispon; species Acmispon strigosus. The sequence goes on along the minus strand of JAUAMA010000003.1, from coordinate 66,964,445 downwards.
GAAGAAGAAGAAGAAGCTTGCCTCTGAGGATTTGATGGCGGCGAGTATCCTCTGGAAATCGGTGGTGGAGCTCCCTTCCGCCATTTTCCACTGTCTGTGCTATTCTCTCCCTCTCCCTCTCCCTCTCCCTCTCCCTCTCTATTTGTCTGTGCTATTTCGAATTTTGAGTGTGTGTTTCTTGTTTTTGTTTGGCCCCCGGCTTTTCCCGCCTTTCACCCTCGCAAATCTCGTGCCATTTTTTTTTTCTTTTATTAATTACAAGGGGTTATATATATTTAGAGTCCACTTTCTATTTAGTAAATATGTGAATTTTTTGAATATTTATAAAGAAATAAATATACACAAAAAATAGTAAAATCACTTCAGAGAATTATTTCTGATTCATATTTCTCTTTGTTTTTATATCACATTTATGTCATTAGCCTTTTGCAATTTTTTTTCTTCTCATTTATTTCTTTCATCTTTTATGCGTCATTTTTTATAATTTTTCTCTATTTTTTTTGGTAACAGAAAAATTAGAGTGTTACTCCCCCAAGGCATATATCTAAAGGGGAATTGGCAATGATCACGACTCTCAAAATTCTTAATTTCTTTATCAGCTATATGTATTTTTTTATAAGATTCTTTTTATTAATAATCCGGTCTACTCAAAGATTTTGTAGGTTTTTTATTATTTTATTTTGACCCCAAAGTAAATATAGTGGATGTGCCCTTGCACGATACGATGATACTGTGTTGTGCTCCACCGAGGGAGTCCACATTTTGTGGACTTGTGGCTCTCCCTGCTTCCTTATGCCCCGGTGGGTACACCTTTTGTGATGTGTGTTATTGGCTCTTATTTGTGACGGGATGTGGACTCAACAAGTGCAGTAGGAAATGAAATACGAAATACTTGATAATTAGTGGTGAATGGAATCCATATTATTGATTAATTTAGTGTAATATTTAGCTATTAGAAAAAATTCACATCCGAGTCCACATACTTAACTAGATATACATTTGTCTTCAACCACCTTATAGCTTCCGGAAGTTGCAATGTTGAGAAGTGCATGTAATGAATCCCCAAAAGTTAGATTTGGACAAAAAAAATCTCATGTGTCATCACGTGAGAGTTTTGTGTCTATGTGAGTTAATATAATAAAATAAGCAGTAGAAACTCTATTCGCAACCAAGAATGCTACCTCACCAATCCTAGATAGATTCGAGGAAGCGAACAAAACCATGAAGTACCCTCCCTGATTACACACGAGAGATATCCACTTCCTTGTCAAATTCTCTCCCTAATCATTTTTTATAAACTATATCATATTCCCCTTGTGAGAAGTTGAGTATGATGACACATAAAATTAGGAGAAGGAAATAGACTCACATGACATTTTCCCATTCACGACGGGGAGTAGAGGATAAAACATTCCGGATTTTAAAATCGGGTTTGTATAAAACTTTTCAGATTTATAATTTCCTATATGGGTAATATTTCGGAAAATAGAACATAGTATACAAAATTCTATACGTTTTCCGAGTTTTTTATTCCCGAAACATAGATAATTTTTATTCCGCGATTATGAAATTCGAGACATATCTTAGCAGTTATATTTCCTGAATTAAATTCCCGGAACGCAGGATAAATAAGTTTCGGGATTAGTAAATCAGTAACTACAAAAATAAGAATATTTTAATATTTTACTACAATAAAATGGGTTTGAAACTTGTACTTGGTTGCCAAATCAAACACACTTATCGAGTTGAGTTTGATAGAAAAAATGAAGGTTAGGCAGCCCCTTGTTTTTCTGAACTGTCCAATATCCATCCCGCGCCATTTTAAGCAAATATTCTTCTCCGACATCTCCGTTGGAAACTCCGAGCCTCATGGAACGTTTTCCTCTCCCTCTTCCTTTCTCTCTCAACCATCGCCTCTCATCAAACAAACCCCTCTTCCTCTTCTCAACAAAAACAAATCTTCAACCCCCATTTTTCTCTTTTGGGTTCTTCCAACCTCACCCCAAAACCTTGCATTCTCCCTCAGAACACAACAATCTTCCGAGCTCAAATTCACGCTCACGTTCCGTTTATGGACAAACCAACAGGTGCCCCCATTTCAGAAATTCATTTTTTTCATGTCTAGTTTGATACCAACGCCTCCCGTTTCGACTATAATTTTATGGCACTTTTTGTTTTTTCTGGTTTAATTTCAAAATTGGTCCGTATCTTGAAATGGGTTTCATTTGATTCCTCTGATCATGTGCCTATACTCGCAGGGTTGAAATTCTTAAAGTTCCTTTGTGGAACTAGGGCTCAAGTTCATTTTCAGGACCATGCATGCAAGGAATAGCATGTGATGAAGGTGATATCAATTGTGGCGGTGAGATTTCATGTTCCTCTTGTGATTGTTAATGGTCTGATTATCTAGAATGCGCGGGAAATTTGTTGGTTCTCCGTGTTGTTGACGGTGGGCAAATTAAATTTCTCTGCCGATTTTCAATATTGTTTACAGAGGGATTTAGTAATGATGTCAGCTTCAGGATGTGGTTATTAAGAATGGTGCAGATGGCATATGCGAAATTGTACAGGCTTTAAGGCCTGGCAGTTCTTTATGTTTGATAAGTTGTTATCTTGAAAATTAGCTTTGAAGTGACAGGATAAAGGGTTAATTTGTATGACTTTGTGGGTAGAAAGGGTAAACTACAATAGGAGAAAACATAAGCACCGATTAGATGTGGATAGGCGTCGAGAATTCAATGCTCTAGGGCAAAAGATGGTTTTGTGGAGCTAACTATATGATCTTCCACAATGAGTAATGAGGATCCTGGCATTTCAGGCAGGCAATACAAAGATACTGTGATTGGTGGGTTTACTAACAGAATCCCTTCAGATGAAGCAGACAATGTTTGTCTACAGACAGGTGAAGAATTTTCTGCTGAGTTCCTACGCGACCGGGTTGCTTTAACAAGATTTCCTGTTGTAACTGATGCAGACCAGCGCCTGACAAACAGATTGGATTTTAATGTTAATAATAATAATAATTACCAGCTGGTCTATGAGGATCTAAATCATGTTCTTGGGCTAAGGAGAGCAGATTCTGATAGTAACTCAGATTTGTCAGAGACTGCTTTGGCCAGAGGATATGGTGCTGAGATTGACAACAGGGCTTATCCTAATAATATGAGCAGATACCAGTGGGAACATGGCGGTATTGGACAAGTTTCGGGTACTTTTTCTAGACAATTATCAAGTAAGTTTTCTGAAGGATCTAGTTATGATCAAGTTACTTCAGGATCAAATGCTCCTATTTATGTCATTGAGTCTCCTCATTCATGCCATCCTCACGGACCAGTGTTCTCAGAAGGTTCTTTCGAGAAGAAGATAAAGTTTCTGTGTAGTTTTGGGGGTAGAATACGACCGAGGCCAAATGATGGGATGCTCAGATATGTTGGTGGAGAGACACGGATTATATCAATCAGGAAGAACATCACATGGGAGGAGCTTATGACGAAGACTTCAGCTATATGTGATCAAACTCACATTATCAAGTACCAGCTTCCTGGAGAGGATCTTGATGCTCTTATTTCTGTTTGTTCTGATGAGGATCTTCATCATATGATTGAGGAATATGTAGAGCTTGAAAGAGCTGGAGGCTCTCATCGACTGAGGATTTTTCTCATACCTGCAAATGAATCTGAGAGTCCAATTTCTAATGATGCACGAGTAAATCAGCCAAGTGATGCTGATTATCATTATTTTGTTGCTGTTAATGGTATGATGGATCCAAGTCCACGAAAGAACCTTAGTGGGCTAAATTTGGCAAGCCATACGAGCCAGTTTGGAAATACCTCTGATTACAACAGTTCACATTTCCATAGGGACTCATCCACATCTTCATTTGCTTCAGAGGCAAAGGACAGCCCATCCTCTCCAAATTTGGTAGGAAAACTCTCAAAACCTCGTCCTCATTTGTTAACAGCACTGAAGGTAGCGGTCAATTCTTTTAATCAAACACCTCCTTTATCTCCCATTTATGTACAGCCTAAAGATCCTAAAATTTCTAATGTACAGCTATTTAGGGACCAGCCATATAATGTTGTTAACGAAAGCATTATTCCCTTTGTTATGGAAAAAGATCCACCTGAGAACTCTTTGTTTGTAGAGAATACCAGTTATGTTGATCCGATTGCGTGTTATAACAGTCCTTCTCAAGGGCCTCCACGTGTGAATTACCATCCTAGTAATCAATATGCACTGGAGTCTGACCAGATCAGGAAGCCTAGTGATAATTTTCATTTTCACAGACGAAACAACAGCAACGAATTTGTCTCTCCTGCTATCTGTAGTCAAACTGATATGGTATTTGAGAGACCTTTAGTTACCAATGAAGGTTCATATCATTTTTACAAGATTGTTTCTCATCCTCATGATCCATCGAGTTTATTCTCAATGTCTGATGGTAGAGAGGGATCTCAGTACAGAATATTGCGTGCATTTTCTAACCCAATACTTGAGGAGAATGAAGAGAACTATAAAGTTCGCATGCCAGTTGCCCCAAATGCCGAGAGAGACAAACTGTCGTCATGGGAAACTTCAAGTTCTTTGGAAGAATGTTCAATACAGCTAGGAGAGATAACTGATAGGAAAGAAAATGCGGCTCAGTATCAAAACTTTCCCACTTTTGGAATGGCCGATAGTTGCCACAGAGCGCCAGAAATTGGTAAAGAGAACATGCAGTGTGCAGATAAAAGCACTGATTGGTTTGATGAAAAACTTGGAGCAATGTCACAAGACAAAAATTTACAGCACATCTACTATCCACACGGTGTCCGCTCATCTTCACCAGATTTACAGAGTAATGAATGCAATGTATCTGCTGCACCATTTATCTCTTTAGAGTCCACAAGCAACATGGCAGAACAAACACATGGTTTACCATTAGATGTAATTGCTTCTCAGTTTTCCATGAGGAGCCAAAATTCATCAACGCATCACCGATATGCTATGTCAGAGACAAAAGACAGTCAACCATGTCACCCTGGCTCTTCTGAGTTACAACCTATTGAGTCCCAAACTGAAATAGAGTCCATACCACCTATCTCAGTAAGTATCTCTTTTGAATCTATCAAATCAACCGTGAGCTTGCATATAATAATCCTAATATTTGCATATTGCAATTCAGTATACAAACTTGGTTCCTTCTTCACTAAGAGAGGTTGTTACCCCTGATGAGGGTCGTGCATGCCACCTGCGCCCAAAGGAAGAAAGCACAGTCGTTGACAAACAATCTTCTAAATACATTGGTGAACTTCATATCAACAAGCCAGAACCAGAAGCTGCTGTCAAGGGGCCAATTGATTATATTACGCCAGGTATCCAGTCACGCTTACAAGTCTCAAATTTAGATGAAGAGGATGCAGTTGAACTAACATCTCCTGAGAGGCAAGTGGTAGAGTGTTTTAATCCAGAATTTAAAAGCAAGGTCAGAGTCTGCAGATGAAATTGCTGTTTATGGTTCATGATAACTGATTATATAACTCACACGAGGTTCTTTTCTATAATGATAGCTTACAAAAGCTGATAGTGGAAACTTCTACAAGCCTACTGGTGATACAGCAACTGTTGAAACAGAGGTTGATATTTATGGTTTACAGGTGCAGAACATCTACACTTTGGTAGATTGATCCATGTTATTATTTATCTCTTTTTTATTTTTAGTTTTCCCTTCTTTAAGTTATTTTGATAGACGGATTAGAAAAAGGCAGATCAAAACCCATGTATGTCTGTTTTAACCAAATGCTTCATGGGTCCAGATTATTGAGAATGGTGATCTTGAAGAAAAACAAGAGTTAGGATCTGGAACCTTTGGAACTGTTTATCACGGAAAGTGGAGGGGAACAGATGTTGCAATTAAGAGAATAAAAAGCAGTTGTTTCGCTGGCAGATTGTCAGAGCAAGAGCAGTTGGTAAGTCCATAAACTATAAGGAAGTTGAATTTGTAAGTATCCTTATTTGGTTTTCCTCTTAATTTCATATTTATATTATTACTTGTAAAGATGTTACAGATAAGTGCTTCCCTGGTGACCAAAGAATTAAATTTCATTGACTAGGAAGATGGAAATTTTCACTTTAATAGGCCCTTAACATGTTTTCACATAAAATCTCTTGTTTGACATTGTTTCTTAGTTATATGCTTACTGGATCTTTTTCATCAGACTAAAGATTTTTGGAGAGAGGCACGGATTCTGTCAACTCTTCACCATCCAAATGTGGTGGCATTTTATGGGGTAGTTCCTGATGGCCCAGGTGGAACACTGGCAACTGTAACAGAATACATGGTGCATGGATCACTGAGGAATGTTCTCTTGAAGAAGGAGAGGTAAGCTAGCTCAGATATCTAACTTGCAAACTGTTAACTAGATTTTGAGTCTATAGTCTTACTAGATTATACTTTTTGCAGAGTGCTTGACCGCCGTAAAAGGCTTATGATTGCAATGGATGCAGCCTTTGGCATGGAGTATTTGCATTTGAAAAATATTGTTCATTTTGATTTGAAGTGTGATAATTTACTTGTCAATCTGGGCGATCCTGAACGACCTGTATGTAAGGTACTTTGTAGCAGAAACAAGAATTTCATTTACTTTTTTCTGACTTTTGATATTTTAAACAAGCCATAACCAGTTAACATTTGATGTCATGCCAAATTGAAAGAAAAGTTCACTACTTACTGGAGCAATTTTTTTTTTTTTTTCAAATGATATCTTGAATAGAAGTTTTCCAATTATTTATAAGTTAATACCACTTGTTATCCAGCTCCAGACTAATTATGAGCTTCTTTTTTTCCTGTTTAGTATTTTGTGTTTTCAAGATATGCTTTCCTCATTTTTTCTTTAGGAAATATGTTGTTTAAAGAAAACTATTGGTCTGACCTTCGTGGTGGATGTCTGATCTATAGGTTGGAGATTTTGGCCTATCAAGAATTAAGCGCAACACGCTTGTTTCTGGTGGTGTCAGAGGAACCCTTCCATGGATGGCGCCGGAATTACTGGATGGTAACAGTTCTAGGGTATCTGAGAAGGTTAGGACGTTCACCTGTCTACATTCTTTTCTTTAATTTTGACCATGCACTTTCTGGTGGATGGAGCTACCCTTCTCCTGGAGAATGTAATTGAAAGTGCCTATTATTTTCATCTTTTGTAGGTTGATATTTTCTCATTTGGCATTGCAATGTGGGAAATCTTGACTGGGGAAGAACCTTATGCTAACATGCACTGTGGTGCTATCATAGGTAAGGTTTTTTTCTGTGTGATTTGGAACGATGCCTTTCACCTGATTTTTTTTTTAATATACGAGAGATTCCTAGAGACTTGTCTTTTCTTCATGAATGTGTAGTTCACTATTAGAGGCTTGTATAGTGTATCTTGTAGGTTAGCCTTATTAAGTATAGTGCTTTTTGTAGCCCCCAAAAAGTACAGTTTTCATTTGCTTGCCATTCCAAACATTTGATAGTGAAAACAACAAAGTACCCTTTTGGATACAAACCAAAGAGCACTTATTGGAGCTTATTTAGTGTATTTTCTAGTAGATAAGCTCCAATAAGCCAGTATCCAAACAGGCTAAGAATCAATTTTCTGTGATAAACATTTGCAAATATTAAATCAAACCCGTAAGAGAATTGTGATGCATAATACTTCCTACTGAAGTATTAGTTTAGCCTAAGACGATGAAATGTTATTCAAACTGTCCTCCAAATAACATGATAATGATACACTTCCTATCAATGTTATGGATCCACATTTCCCTGGTTCTTTAAGTATTACTTACAGAGTTACAGTCTTCACATTGCTGTTTGTTAAGGTCTCACATTGACCAGAGATATCACCAAAATAATCCTTATATAGGGTAAATCAATCCTCACCCCTGAGCTAGCTTTTATGGTAGAGTTAGGCCTAATCCGAATTTCATGACTGTCTTTCATAACCCAAGGTAGACTCCATTTGATGGGCTTTGGCTGAATCTATTTTAGAATTTTCCTTGTTGACATGGTATGAAGTACAAAAGATACATTTGATCTGCCAAGCTTATAATTCTTTTGTTTGTGGAGTTTTTCACCAAACGTAATTAACTTGATTGCGAGTGCCACTTATGCATTTCTAGTAGGTGTGGTATATTTCTCCAAATTCTCAGTGAACATACTGCTTCATCTTTTGAACATCTGCATTCTTATCACTGAACAGATATTGTCTTGTGAAGCCTTGTTTAATTTCTGATAAAGAGTTTGTTTACTACTAATTAGGAGGTATTGTCAACAACACGCTCAGGCCTCCTATCCCAAAACGCTGTGATTCTGAGTGGAAAAAATTGATGGAAGAGTGCTGGTGTCCTGATCCTGCAGCCAGGCCAACCTTCACAGAAGTTAAAGATAGACTTCGCAACATGTCAGCTGCGCTGCAGAAAAAGAGACCGCATATTCGAAATCGATGAGACTTCTGCATTTTCCTTGTAAATGAATGCAAATAACAAAGAAAGATGGAAATAAGCATTGTGTTTGAATACCAACGTGAACCTGCGTTGATCCGATGGAGGTTATGAGCCTCTTTCACGTTCGGTGCTCGAGAAGTTATGTTTTTTTTGTGTGGGAATGTGTGCAAACGCCATTCAAATGGAAAACCAAACACATCGGTTATCATTGTATAGAAACCATAGTGTATATAAAAGTTGTTCACCTAAAGTCCCTATTCATATTTTACCTATACTTAATGTTTTTAAAATCAATCTGGTCATTAAACTAGTAAAAGTATTGAACTGGTTTAACTGTGAACAAATTATGGTAGATTTCGTAATTAATAAAACTTTTAATTCAATGGTTAAATCTGTCAAATTCATATTCTATTATATGTTATTGAGCTGAGTAACTTTGATACGAGTTAATCATGTAGTAACTTGATCTCTCCTCTTATATTATATATTTGAAGCTTAAAGTTGAATACCGTAAAATTGGCCAGAAGTGGTTCTTCCTTTGGTTTGTATCTTATGGAATCAATTCCTTTCTTTTGCAAATATTTGAATATTTAGCCACATCACTTTGTTTTTAAACATATATATTAAATGGTGCACATGAAAATAAAAAAGAGTCATTGACCCATTGATAAGAGCTTCACTCATCTAGCTTCAAGTTTGAGATTTGAATCCCCACATGGTCATATTAGGAATATCACTTTAGATGAAATAACATTGTGCACGTAAGGCTAATGAAAATGAAATATAGGGACCAAACCGAAGGACACTGGGGACTAAAAATATATTTAAACATTTTTAGTATTATACGGATTCAAAACCATTCTTTTGGCGCGAAATTCAATTTAGTCTTGAAATCCTATCAGAAAACGAAACCTCCTCCGTTTCCCGGGAAAAGTTTCGCACTCGAGCTACATTGACGAAATCCCTTTACCAAGGCTTGGAGGCAATTGATTTCACTCGATTTGCGATGAACTCAAAGCCAAAACCGAAACAACCCACTCCGATTAGGGTTTTCGGGCAGCGATCCATTGCTTCAACCTTCCACCCAGTCAAGTAAGTTAAGAAAATCTCAACTTGAAAATTAGCTTCATGCATTTTCTAATGAGTGAAGCTCTTTCTCGAACCAGCTCTCGCGATTCGGAATCAGCTGCCAGAAATCAAGCTTCACGCAAGAACGATTCCTCGCGTGTCTCGCTTTCGCATTTCCTCGACCGCAAGCTCCCAAAGTCTCCGCTACCTCCTCAAACGGTTCCGGTAAGATGAATGCACCCAACTACAATTTATTAGTTGATGTTCTTAATAGATGCATAAAATTAACTTTGTTGATGCACACAATTTACAATTTATTAGTTGATGCTCTTCTAGATGCAGAAAATTAGAATGGGGATTTAAGGTATTTGGGGTTGTAGAATGTAAACAAGTGCATAATGAGTGTTTTTTCTGAACTCGTATCTGCTAGTTTAAAAAGGGGGAAAACTTGTGTTGATTTTTATCTATCATTCAATTTAAAAGTACATTTCTTTTTTTATGAAACTCTCTGTTTTTGTTTTTAAATAGAGGAAATCGACGCCTTTTGTATCGCCTTTGGGTTTAAGAATACCCGAGGGTGAGCACTCTGGGAATGTCAAACAACATGAAGAAGAGAGAAACGGTGCCAGTGGCGATAAGGTCATTTTTGAAAGGTTCAAACATACTGGAGAAGAAGAAGAAGAAGAAAAAGTAGGAGGAGGAGGAGGAGGAGACTTGGTTAGTCCATTTGGTGTCGATGAGTCAGAAAATTCAGTGGTAGATGATTTTCAAGAATCGAGGAAAAGAAAAAAGCCATTTGAAGGTTTTGTTTCCTATCCTATTGAATTTGAGCTGGAGTTTTTAAAATTGAGTATTTAGTATTTACTTTCTTGTTTTTATTCTTCCTGGAAACTGTAAACATATTAAGGAAAACAATCCAAGTAAAGTATTACTGCCACCCACTTTCTTGACCAAACAATCCACATTAGCTTCTTTGCATAAAGCATTTGCTAATGTCAGAGAAAAGTCTGCAGTTCAGGTTGTGTTTGGTCTTGTAGCTGACTTGAGAGCCCCCTAATCACTTCTAGGGAAAACCTTTACAATGACTTATGCGGTTGTCGGGCTTTAGATTGTGTGTCCAATTCTATTTTGCTTCAAGTTCTTGTAAATTTCTTTTGCACTGACAACCTCTTCAAATTATATTTGGAAGGTCTTGTAGCTTTGGACCTCTGATTTCACCCCTTACCCTGTGTTCATGGGTTTCCTTTGGGAAATTTACTATATTGCATGACTTCAGATTTTTTAGTTTTTTCAGCCTGACTAGTCTGATGAGAACGTCACACTGCTCTTGAGTTCTTATTGTTTGACAAGTACTTTTTATAGTTGACAATCCTCTTTTTGATGATTTTTTAATCAATCATACATCATTTAGAGGAAGACTAGAGTGTGTTATACTTGTCTCTACTAGGTACAGCAGTAGCTGTATAGTGACTGTAATGGAGAAGGTTGTCTAATGCTAAATAAAAAGCACTTTTTTCTGTAGCTAGCTTAGCATGGTGATACGTTAACCTATCAAGCTGGATACCTTATGGGCAAACCACTAGCTGAGTCAGATCATCAGCATATAAATTTTAGTATTCAAAGTAAGAAACCTCGAACTAGAAGGATTGCAAACTTCTTGGGCCTTGATTGCAGGCATGATTTTGAACATAATTACTGCACGATAGTAGTTTTCACCCTCATGAATTTACTGTTATTTCATAATTGATGCGAATGTAATAGCATGCAACCCTTTGAAAAATGCCAGTGTAAAGATGACTACAAGGTTTTCAATTGATCAATCAAATACTTGTTGAGCTCTGGATCATTTCATAAAGACATGCCAGTCCTTTTCTTCCAAGGTTTTTCAATTTTCATTTAATAGCATTTTATTCCCTCTCTGGATCCTCTTTGTTCTGTATGTTAATAGGTAGAAATGAGAACCAAACTGTTCAAAAGCATGTGGTAGTTCTTGGGGGTCAACCAAAGTTGAAGCCAAAAGGACATATGGGAAAAGATTCTAGCAACAAGAAGCCAAGACCTCTTTATAATCACTGTATGATTTACTTCTGTACATTAATTTTGTTTTAGAGAATGAGTTTGAAAATTTGTTATAGACATCACCATTTGTTTTGTTTTTTATGAGCAGATGCAAATGGTCGCGGCTGGTGGAACCATGACATGGAAGGTGTTGATAATGAGGAATTGGGCTTCACTGAAGTATGGGAGGGGGTGGGATCTACCACACTAGGAGGTATAGTAGACTGGCATTGATTTTGATATTTTATATGTCGTATGTGTATGATAAAAAGTTTGTGTCTACTGTGGTTAGCTTAGCTTTGTGATGAACACATTCCTAAACTTGTTAATTCAGTGTGGACAAAAAGACGCTCAAAGTGTGTAGATGTTAATTCACATTATTCTAATTAGTGTGCGTTTTGATTAATTTTATTGAGTATTGTAAATGTAATTTAAAATGACGTAGTTTATATTTAGATACACTTATATTTTTCTTAACAGAATTTTATTTTAATAATTAAAATTGCTTTAGGGTGTGTAGTGATGATATGAATTAATAAATCAAATAAATAGCTCACAAAAAGTTATTTACAAAAACAATCTTTCTATAGCTAATAACTATTTAGTTGACAATAATTTTCATTACAAATTTCATTTTATAAAAACAATAAGATATATCAGTTATGATAAATATTCAATTTTGGATATTATATATTTATATCAAGTACTAAATTAATAATTTTATTTGATATGATATTGAATAATGTAATATTGTAAAAAATAAAATTAGAACAATGTAATAGACTATTTTCCTTTTCGCAAAAAAAAAAGGTACTAAAAAACTCCACAACCGTTGGGCTAAAATTGAGATAAATAATATAGGTTTAAATTTATTATAAACATTTTTTATTATATTTTGGTGGGCTAAATCTTGTACACCACATACTACACTATTTTCTTGCAAATTTTCGTCACTTCTGCACACCAGATTTAGAATTTGTCGATTTGATTTCAGCCTTGAATCAACTATGGTGGATACTTTTTACGTTGCCTTCCTTCTACCAAAATCATCTATCTTCACCTCATCAAAACTTATAGTCTACAACACTTTAATTAATTAAAGGAGAGAAAGATTTGACACTTACGGAGAATTTATAAGATTTGAAGTACTATTAATTATGCATCTTCTTTATAGAAACTAAGCTTGTAGAAATTTCAATGTTAAGCGTGCTTGCGTGAGAGTAATATAGGAATGGTGACCTCCTGATAAGTTTTTTGTGTGATGCGTAAGTGAGGTTAAAGTACATTGAAAAGTCTTGTGTTGTTATTGTGGGGACAATCTTCAGATCGTGATGTTATAGTGCACCTCGATGGCTATTATCTGTGCTGGCCCTAGTGACCACCTCCTTTAATGCTGAGGTCTTGGATGATGGGACTTCCTTCACCAATCCTTTATTCTCCTCTTTATTCTCCTCCTACTTCTGTCATGGAGTTGTCGTTTTTTCATATTCTAATAAATCTGTGCTCTTTTAAGTCAAATACGTATTCTCCGACCCCTCTAATCTTTTACCTATGTGGAGTTGTGTCGCCTACGATGTTGAATCTGATCACTCTTATTTGTAGACCATTGATCTTTGTTTTGAGCACGAGATCGAGACTCGTAATATTGAGTTGAAATGTTGATTTTTTAAAAATAAATAATAAGTATGTGAGAAAGTGCGTTACTAGCACTCATCTTATGATGAATTAAAGTTGGCTTAGGGGGCGTTTGTTTGTTTTAAGGGATTTCAAATTGGAAAAGTAATTACCTATTTTTTTCTTTAAATTTCTAACTCATTTCCAATGGTGGGAGTCTTACATTCTTGTGAGAATCTAAGTTTTTTTCCTTTATTTTTACAGCAATAGCTAACAACTCATTCAAATGAGGAACACCGTTCTAGACCAAAAGAAATAAAAGGTAAAAGAGTAAGATGACACTCCTCAGTCTAGACAAAATCAAGATTAAAACAGAAAAATCAACCTTATTCCCCTCCCTAGAAACATAAGAAACAGAACAGGCTTGAAAACACTTTGCTTAACGTAGTCTTGGACCACAACAACCAAATAGGAAATAGAAGATAGGGGTGATTTCTACACATACACCCAATCCTAGCAATTTGAATCAAAATGAACATGGCGAAAACACAAATTCCTTGCATGTTGCAATTTCCACAAACTATCAAAGAGTCAAAGACCAAATCACAACCAAAACAACACTCGAATGATCACAAGCGACCAAATCAAGACTAATTCACTCACCCAAAAAAAAAATCCACATCCTTATATTCTCGAGAATGAAATTCTTAAGAATCATTTTCTAAAACTTGAAACAATCACCCCTTAATTTCTCAATAATACCACCAAGAAAAGAAAAAAAACTAGAGTATGCCACACAAGAGTGACGTCAAACTCATAGATAATATATGAGTAATGATATACAAACATATATATTTTACCGTGCATTTAACTTACACACATTTTTAGAGTTTTTAACTGCTGCAACGTCTAAAAACCGTCTAAAAAATCATACTCCTATTTCCAACAATTATTTCCGATAATATCTAGGCATGTACGATTACTCTTTTATTTTTGTAAAATTTAAATGGAAGAAAAACTATGGACTACTTAAAATTTCTTCAAATCGCGAATTGTTTAAGTGTGTGTTTGGATCAACGTTGCCCAGAATTGAGTTTGGCCAGAATTGAGTTTGGCTAGAATTGAGTCTGGTAAACGTGATTTAGGGAACGTGATTTATGTTTGGAAACATTTACCCAGAATTGATTTTTGTAACAAAATTTCGTTTGGGTAACTTTGATTAGAATTGATTTTAAATATATGTAATGACCAAAATAGGTATGAATATTTTAATCATTATAAAAGTTTTGAAACAATTTTTTAAACTTTATATTAATGAGAATCAATTTAAAATATAATTTAAAAAGTACAATAAGAAATGCAAATTATACCAAATGTCCCTCACAAATAAGTGCATTCTAGAGTTTATGAAGATTACTTGATTCTAGAATGCTTTGCTACCGAATGTCCCTCACAAATGTTGACTATGATATGAACAGAATCACCAAAATTTGTTTTCACCACACCAAGCATTTCATGCAAGTCTGCGATCTTGAACTTTCATTTTCCTTTTCATAAATGCACTAACATACATACACATGATCTTGCATAACTAACATAGATGCATATATATAACATTCACACACAAACAATATTCATATATATCATAAATAACTAACATAGATCTTGCATACACAAGGGGTGCTCAACCTAAGTACATACAAAATAGTGTCAAAATCCATCCATAGTAGATAGATTTAGAACCAAACAAGAAAAGGATGCAAAAGTCATAGAATTACACAAAAGTCATAGAACCCCAATTATTTTGTCCAATAATGTAAACTCAACTTGTCAAGTTGGAAAAATGTCCACAATCAGAAGGAGCCTCAAATATCAAGCAAATGCATTATATTATCAACTATTTACCTTATTAGAAATCTCTGGGAACACTTGAGTTCTTCAACAACTTAACACCTTGCAGAAAAATAAATGCATATGCCTTCTTAGTAATAAAAAACAGTAATACTCAAATAGAACAATAAAACAAGTAGATGTTAGAACAGAGGGCAAAATATATGCAAATTGCAAGCAATGACTGTCTTGCAAGTACAATAAAGCATTAGAGACACTAATATAGTAATTTATTAGAGACACTAATATAAGTAATTTATTAGAGACACTAATATAAGTAATTTAGTAACATCACAAATGCAGAACAATAAATTAACACAGCAGTTACCAAATGAAATAAAACTATAATGAATTCAGCACTAATTAATCACAATTCAGAACACATGCTCATATCATGAATTGAAAACAACAAATCCAATCTCATAACAGCGAACCAACACCCCGAGTCCCAAACAAACCACATAGTCAAACACAGAAGTTTTCAACTATTTACCTTACCTTATGGTTGTTTACCAAAATTTAAAGCAAGAGAAGGGAGCATACCATTGATTGAATAATTGAACAGTCATTGATAATCCAAGTACTAAATTTACCTTTGCAAGGGTGAAGGCGAGAGCAGAACCAGTAACGCCAGCGCCAACGATGTCCTGGAAACCATAAGGATTACCTGGAAACCAGAAGCAAGGAAGAGAAGGAGCAACGGTATACCTGGAATCTGTCTGACGCAACACCCACAACGCGATTCATCTCCAACGGAGAAGCTCCCACCCATGGATTCTGGTGAACGCGATTTTGCTGGCCAGAAGCGATTTTGCCGGTGCGCTCCCAAACACGCTCGGCGAGCACGCACCGCGCGTTTAGGGTTCGAAACGCGATTCTGAGTTTGGCGAACGCGCTGCCAAACACGCTCTAAGTGCGGCGCCAGGAACTGATAGGGTAGGTAATTAAACACGTGGACCTCGGACCCCACAATCTCAGTTGACCTATAATCTAATGGTCTACACATATACAAAATCAAAATGGACGGTCCAGATACATTAACAATATAGGCTATGTATGCGAGTCTGAAGTACAGACTATAATAGTTGAAGAAGACAACAAACAACCTCCAACCTGGATTTTCACTTGGTGTGTGTGTGTCGTAGATTCCAACCATTTCGGAATTTTCTGCATTAAACTAATGGTCACAAAAAAATCCCATTTTTATTTTTTCCCAAATCTTTTCAGTACCACCCAAATATTCAGATCCTGAAAAATCTTTAGTTTTGAGGTCGACGGAGAGATAAGTCGATGACGCTGTGACAGAACCATTAAAGGAGGGGAATTTTGGTTTCGAAAACCTTGTTTCTCTCTCCACAAAAAAAGCGCCGCAGTAACTGTGTTCGATGGCTTCTCATGGTTGCCCTCCGGGGCTTGCCTTGCCGCAAGAACTGGCCATGATTGGCAGCATCATGAAGGTAACAATTTGGTTTATAATTTGTTGAGTTTGATTGCTGGATATGCTTTAAAGATAGGTTTTTTATGCATTGTTTTAGTATCAATGAATTGGTTCCCTTCAAATTGGAGAATAAACTAGACACTGGATGAGGCTAACAATATTGATTATTGAATACACTCGAATTTGTAACTGATTTTGTTACCTTTTATTTCAGAATTGACTATTTATTACAATTTTGAAACTAAGGTAGTTTTGTATGGTTATGGTTGTGTGCCTGGAGTAATTTGGAGTTGGACAAACTTTTATGCAACATTTTTTTAACTGCCTGCGGACCTCACTTGGTGTGATAAGTCTTTTGTTGTTGTTATTTTTTAATTGCCTAACATCGTTTCTTTTCTTGATTTTTATGTTTAAAACAGGCTTGTCAATGGCAACCACTATTGCCTTCTCCTTTACCAAAACCAGAAATTATGAGATATCAGTCTCCTAGTTTTAGGCTAAATTCATCTGAGACAAGGATGGCGCAATATGAGTGGTTTAATTCCAATCAGTTTGTTAATCTTGACTTGTCAGCTCTGAGGCCTGTGCTTCCTTATGTCCAAGGTATGCAGGCAGTTCATTGAGTTATATACTTGGTCCAACAATTTGATGGTTAACTGCATATGTTATGTAATTTTTTGCGTGTTTCGATGTGTAAGTAGAATATTTGAAAGGTGCAGGTAGCAGTACTCTCTCCCCTCACCCTGTCACATCTTGTGCTGTGTTACTTTCAGTATTCTATCTTGTTTTCTCACAGACTAAAAACTCTCCAGCCCGGTGCACAAAGCTCTCGCATGCACAGGTCCGGGAAGGGGTCTGACCATTTGGTCTATTGGACGCAGTCTTACCTTGAATTTTACACAAAAGGCTGTTTCTTGGCCTGTTTTCTCACAGACTAATTGTGTAAATTTGGAATTTGATCTGCTCTGAGCTACACCACACATGGTGGCATTCAAGTATGGGTTTCATGGCCCGCACGTGACCCGTCTGAAAATCATGCGGACAAGGAATTTTCAATTCACGCTTCACAGTGTGGACTAATATTGTTATTGTAAATCAGTAGTTAGATCATAGACTGTACAAAATCTTGGCAAGTACGAAGATTTGGGTGTATTTGGATAAGGATTTGAGAGTTGAGAGACTACTCTTTGTAATCTTCATTGATCGTTTTGAATCTATGTTTTGTTACAGCTTGCTGTAGGTCAAACCATGTTATTTTTTATTTTTTATGAACACTATGGTGTATTAAGCACAAGGTGTTCTAAGAATATCAGTCAAGGTGCCAGTGATGTGCTTGAAATCTAAGAGGTACAGGCAGAGGCCGGCGTAGAGGATTTCCTCCATGGACAATTTTCTCTCTCTGGTCTCTATAAGGGAGCTACTCACTATTCTGTTAAGCACAAAGTATCTTCTTAGGAAGGGGTGAGCACCAAGCGAGGCGACTAATTAAAGGAGGGATTGGACCTCATGGTTCTCATCCTTATGGATCATTGGATGTGCTCCTGGTTACAATATTTTCTTCATTATGTGTTACTTCTCTCAACTTGTACCATTATGAACAGCTTTTGTATGTTTCTTATTTATTGCTCATGCATATTCCTTTAACTCTTTTAGTGGTGAAATGATAAATCCAATGACCAAAAGATTATGGTAATACCTAATCAATGAAGGTTACTTTTCTCTCTTAGATATGATGTGTTGCTAGTTGCTGAAATGATGAAAGTAATTAGAAAGCAGATGTCAGATTTGATTATTGAGCCTGCATTTACTGCTGAGAATCCTGAGATGAATGTTTAAGATGATGTATGCTGCTAAATCCTTTGTTTTTATGTTATGACTTATGTGTCTTACTCTAAGTTGTTTTACTTATCTTTGATTGCAGAAACCTATCCAAGAACAGTACTTTTCAGCTTTGGCATAGTTAAACAATCCAATGAGCATGATAAAATTTTGCAGTCTATCACATCTGACGCTGCTGAAGCAGGGATGGGTGGAGTACATATAGATTTGCTGTCCAACTTGATAGATTTGCAATTGTCAAGCATCGATGAGCCCCAACAACTATTTCCACCTCTTATCTACCCAAATAGCAAATTGTACATCTCAAAGCCTTTGCTAGATATCTTTCAAAATTCTGCCTTTAGTTCGAAGATTACGGTTCATCCAGATGGCCAAGTCACATTTATGGGTACAACAATCGAGATGAAAGATCTCCTTGCTTTAGTTGCCGAGTCCTATTCATCAGAACGCATGCATAAGGGTGAAAAGCGGTCTATGCTTATTCCATACTTCACTAGGTATGAATATGTCTACCTGTTTAAGCTTTTATTGATCATATGAAATTCTAACTGTTTGGGTTAACTCAAATTACTCTTTCATGGTATAACAGAATAATCAGCAAATTTTCTTTGTTAGAACTGTTAATCCACGATTGACATTATATTAATTATATTTCAATGTCAAACTTAAAAGCTTGGCCAACATATGTTTTCAAATGTGTTTCTTTTCTAGTATACTGTCATATACTGGAGTCTTTGCAATCTGCAGTTCTGCACGATAAAACCTTAAACCTTGTTGAATTTACTGTATTGCTTGAAAAATTGTATCCATGAAAGTCCAAAATTGACAGTGGTCTGCCATGCTCATCCAATGTTATTAATTTTTTCTACATGATCAAGTAAAAATGAAGTACATATTCTGTCACTTCGAAGAATTACCTAGCTCATGTTACACCTGTGTTGGAGGGACTGCTGAGTTAGTTTGGGATGCTTTCATTTAAAATGCTTAAATCTGGTCATTGGGACAACAAACTTTATGACTTGTTCGCTCCACATGCATGTAACTGCATGCGTTTTCATACTTGACTTTTTGTACTAAATTATTAATTATTTATCTAATTCTGCAGTAAATACAAAAATGAAAATGCATGTATGATAACTAACAAATGTTAAACAATTTTTAGTTAATGGCTTTGCTTGTTTGTGCATTTTGTGTCCTTTGCTTCAACTGACTCTTCAATAATCTTTAGATATTTCTATTATAAATTTCAGTTATAGATAATAGATATTACTACCATTTGGATCTCCATTGCTAACCATATATTTTTGTTAGTTACGCATTAAGCAACTGACTTTTGCGGACAATCTATATGGACAGGCTAAAGATCAAGAAAGTACAGGCCAGAAATCTTTCGTCCACATTGGATATTCATTCTACATTGGCTGTTCCTTTAAGGAGGTATGCAAAATATGCTTTCTGCGACAAATGGCCTCTTTTCTTACTCTGGGATATGCAAAATATGCTTTTGGAGGAAGTTACTTTTATTCAAAAAATCATTCACAACCATTCTATCATCTGTAAAACAAATGGAACTCAGGTCTTAGGGCTTTTATCTAATTATGTGTTATATTTATGCTCTACTGAATGCATTTTGGTTCCCCTCACACTTCATCCATCTGGAAACTAATTTTTCGATGAGGGAGGATTATATATCTTCTTGCAGAATGTCTTTTGATAGAATATTATATATAGATATGTAATTTTTCAATACCATGATATAGAGGAATCATGTTCCATTATTGGGTTGCATTATCACTCTCATTTATGTTTACTGTTAACTGCATCTCTCCCAAGTTGTGGATAATCTTTATTCTTCTGTGCATACAATGGTCAAGTAATTTATTGCTCAAGAAATAGATAAAAAATTAACGCTTTTCTCTTGCTTTGCAGTCCAGAGAAAGTCAAAGTCAACCGGTCACAAAAGAAGAACAATAAAGTAGCCAGGGAGAGGGATCTATACCAGAAGAACTATGTACATGCATGTGAGAGCCTGCTGTTCTTGATGGCTGACAAGAGGCAAAATCGGAAAACAGCAATTCTTTCACTGAAGAAATCTGGCCCCGAGCTTCCTGACCTCCTCTCACAATTTTCCGCTGGCATTGCTGGTACTGGCCTTGCTGTCCTGCTATCTGTGATGTGTAAGCTGGCTACCGGAAGGGTTCCCTTTTGCGCATCTAAGCTCTTCAACACAGGGTTTGGCTTTGGGCTGGTTTGGCTCTCTTGGGCAATAAACAAACTGAGGGATACAATTGTAAACATAAGCAAGAATGCTGGAAAGATAGAATTGAAAGATGAGGAAATGATTCAAAAGGTGGATAACAGCATAAGAGATGTTTACTTCAGAGCCGCGGCATTGCTAGCAGTGGCAGTGCTAAGGCTTGCTTGAGCACGCGCAGTTTGAAGAACTGAAAGTGCCACAGGCCTAAAGGTGATCGCTGATGCAAGAACTGTCATATCTCATTTGTTGGTGAAGTGATAGCAAACAAGAGTAATCTTGGTTTCAGAGCAGTTGAACCTTTACTTGATCTTTGAAGCACAAGGTTGTGGGCGTTTTGGCTTGATCATCACTACGGTATGGTTATCATGTAGTTTCAATTCTCCAAGCAAGTAACACAATAATTTGCTCCGTGTTATTGCGGTAAGATAAGTTGTAAAGTGTAATGTAGAATTTTGCAGTGAAATGTACTGACTGATTTGGTGAAACTGTTATCAGGTTTTCCCTTCCCTCTGAAGCCAGATATCTTTGCATAGATTATCACTGCAACAAGATTTCAGTTCCCACAATCATATTCTAGCTAGAACTAAAGCATTTTGACTAATAGGAATGCATGATGGATAGAGCTGGGTATATGAGTCTAAGCCCGCGAGCCGGCCCGCGAGTCCCGCAACCCGCGCGAGCTGTGGCCCGGAAAATATAGGCTCATTTAAACGCGGGCCTACGTGAGCTAGCCCGCGTAACCCGTGAACTTAATGAGCTAGCCCGCGGGGCTCGCGAGCCGTCCGCGGGCCAATGAAATTTTAAAAAAAAAACTATAATTAAAAAACACAACTGCACACCCACAAACACAACCCATCAGTTCAAAAAACATGTAGTAGTATGCTTGTTAAAATTGATTTTTTATGTTTGTTTTGAATTATTATGGTGTTTGACTATTTGTAATAATTGATTTAGTATAATTAATTTGGTAAACTACCAAAAAGTTTGCAATGAACTCTTAAATTGATGTAGTATTTTTAATGAACTCTTAAATTGATGTAGTATTTTTAATGAACTCTTAATTTTAAAGCTTGTAGAAGTATGCTTGTTAAAATTTGATTTTTAAGTTTTTTTTTAACATGTTCTGGCCCGCGAGCCAGCACGCAATTAGACGAGCCGCGGGGCGGGCCTCCTAAATACGAGCTCATTTAGAAGCGAGCCTACGCGGGGCGGGCTTATGCGGGGCGGGCCGGCCCGCATACCCAGCTCTAGGATATAAAGTTGCATGCAACCAACATAACTTAATGGGTATTAACACAAACTTTTCACATAATGGATACAAATAAGGTTTTGTCTAAGGTGAACTATCAATTAAGTAGTGCATCGTGCACTACCAGCTTCTGGCCAATAAGATAGCGCTAAGTGTCCAGGTAAGTAACCGGTAACCGGTTCTACAGGTTATTTTTTTTATAATTTATTATAATTTTAATTTGTTAATTACTATAAACCCCTTTCTCTCTGTTAATCTTCTTTTTATAATTCATTTTACCTTTTTTTTAAAGGGTAAAAATGTAATTAACTAATTATTATTATTTTAAATTTTTTAAATATCAGGTAAAAAACCTGCTGTAGCAGGTTATTTAGAGTGGTGTACGGTGCACCACTTAGAGTGCAAGTGCACCCTAGAAGCCACCTACAAATAATGGAGTAAGTTTGCACGTAATATCTATGAAAATATTCAAACGAATAACTATTAACTTCTAATGTAATGAGAAATCAACAAGTCATGGGTTTGGATTCATTGAAATTAATAAGTCAGAGACCTAAATTCAGTGTTTCAAAAACACTCGGGTAGGGTACTTGGTGAATTGGTCATCAATCGTCAGACCAACTTTTATAATTAAAACATTATACGTAAATTTATTTCATATATATATATATATATATATATATATGAGTTAAATAGGTTTTTAGTCCTTCACATATACACTCACATTTAAGATGGTTCTTGTAATTTTTTTTATAGCTTCTCATCCCTAACAAAAAAAAATTCTTTTTAAAAAAATCATTCTGATGTCATATTGCTTACGTGTCTCTTATTTTCTCAAATATTAATTTTCATGTGTACATTTCTCACTCCTAATCAATTTAAGATCATTCACATATAATATAATTAATGTTACTCATCAAATTAGAATGAGTTTTGGTCTCTTGTAGCTTTCCATGGGTTCTATCTCTTCCTCTTTCCAAATTGAAGAATCCTAACCGACCTCCTCCACCACCACCGTCGGGGAGGAAGGGTAGCTTACTTGGCTGAGCTAAGGATAATAGAAGGTGAAAGGCCAGGGTTTAAACCCTGAGGAGGGAAATTTGTAATTTACTTAAAACTAACATTTGCCTATAAAAAAAACCACCACCGCCACTACCATCCAACCACCACATCCTTCTCCACCTCCCTAAATTCATTTTAAAGTCGTTGGTAAATACCGATGGCTACTAACCATCGGTAATTACCAACGATTTTGGTATAGCTGTCGGTAAAACGTCATTACCGATGACTTTTAGTGCTTACGGGCGGTTTTTAGCCGTCGGTAATTTGTTGTTTTCTTTTAGTGATGAGGTAGCAATCAATATTATAAATATGTATGGAAATCTTAAACCCAAAAATTAATGGGTGTGATTGATCAAAATAGAAAGAAGCAATTCATTTGCTGAATATAATGGTCCTTGGACCTGATGTCTATACCGAGAAGACGTAAGGCAAATAAGACATAATTGAACCTTCGTATTAAAGTGAAATAATATTGTCATATTTAAAACACACATGATTATTGTGGTGGATACTTGGAGTTATAACTTATTTGTATGACTCACTTGATATATGGGTTTATTTTTCCAATAAGTTATTGGTAGTCCTTCACTTATATGAATGCATTTGAATGGAATTAAACAAGTCTTTCATTATCTTAAAGACACAATGAATATGGGTTTATTTTTTCGAATACATCTAAGCTCCACTTAATTGGTTATGCAAATAGTGAATATTTACCCACTAACCCACACAATGGGAGATCTCAAACAAAGAAAGGATACATCAAGGAAGATAAAACAAATCACATATCACCAAGTTTTTCTTCACTCTTGATCTACAAAAGAATGATGACATAGACATCCAACAAATTCGTTCAAGTGATAATTGGACAGACTTATTTACAAAGGCCCTTCCAATTACAACATTTGAAAAGCTTGTGCTGAAATATCAGAGTTTGTTAGCTCAAAGATCTCAACTAAGATGCATAGTACTATTTTCTCCTTAATCATGTTTTTATCTCATTGAGTTTTTCCAGGTAGAGTTTTAATGAGACAATGTTTAATAATGTACTTTTTTTCCTTCATTAGGTTTTTATCTGATCGAGTTTTTTCTAGTGAGGTTTTAACGAGACACATTCTTAAAAGATGACCACCCAAAGGAAAGTGTTATAAATATTTAAATACAATTAAGAGATAAAATTAGATGAAAAGTCGATGAGTCAGACTCATATATATACTTATTTATAATCTTAACCTAATATTATAAATTCAAAGAGACCGCATCAAACATCACATTCCCATTTACAATATTTCTCCTTCTTCTCTCTTATTTATTTCGCACCACCCTTTTACATTTTTATGCGATTCCCGTTTTTACTTTTATCGCTATGTAATTTTTTTTTTTCCGCACTTAAAAGCACGGTATGTAAATGTTTCCCCACGGTAAATATGAATGGTGAGAGTGAGAAACTCGAAGGAGATCATTTTTATAATATTTACTTAATTGGTCTTTATTCATAACATTTACTGTCTTATCTTATTCTTATCTCATCTTTCTATCTTCTACCTTCCTTTTGTATCTCGAGGATCATTTTTCGTTGATCAATGGTTGCCACAAAAATTTCACGCAGGGTTTCGATTTTGTGATGTGAGGTAGCAAAGTGTAAGGACCCCATCACACGCAGGGTTTCACCCTTTTCCCTCACTTTACTCATTGCATCAAATTCCCTTACTTTTTTTCCCCACATTTCAATCATTCCTCTGTAGAAGAAATAAAGAAGCTTCAGGAAGCTTTATCCCGAACCCCATCAATAAAAATCAAATTTTTCTTTCACCCCTTTCTCTCGTTTGGAATTTCAATTCAAGCTATGATTCTGGGTGCTTAGTGTTTGAGGTTCGGTGTAGATGATGATTCCTTGGGGTGGCATCAGTTGCTGCTTGAGTGCTGCTGCTCTTTACCTTCTCGGCAGAAGCAGTGGCAGGTATGGTGAATCGTTCCACGAGAATCGCGTTTGTGGTATTGCTACGACATGTAACGTTTAATTTTTTTTTCCTTTGGGTACAGGGATGCGGAACTTCTTAAATCCGTGACCCGGGTTAATCAGTTGAAAGAACTAGGTATGTATCTCCTCAAGAACTGAAATTTGTTGGTATTATTATCAACAGATTTTGTTATTCTTAGACTTCTTGACTATACTTGTGCAAATTTAAGTTGCATTATTGTTGTTTTGAATAGCATGATCCAAGTCACTCGTCTTCAAATGCATGTTGTACCCCGTTGTGATTTCTTATCTAGTTGGATATAATTATAATCTAAGCAATTAAGCCAATGAGGTTTTTTTGTACTGTCTTGTATTGCTATTTAGTATTTGTAAAAAAGATTGTTGGTGAAACTGGTTGAAGAAAGTATAGATCAGCTCTCACATGATTTACAATCTCTCTTTCCATGTTAATAATGGTGGCCATTCAATTGGTAGTAATGTTATCAAATATCCAATCTCATGACGGGTTTTTGGCTCTCCACCATGGCCGATATTCCGCCATAATCTGCCTTCTGCCATCATTATTTGTCAAATATAGCAGGTTTTTGACTCTCCGACATAGTCCGCCATCTGCCATTAGCAACACTGATTGGTAGCTTAAATTCCATACTAGTAGCATTTTCTTAAGTTTGTTTGGGTTTTTTAATGGTAGCTTCCAGGGACCAAATGTTGGTGGCATCTGGCTAGTAAGTGCTAGTTGCCCCTGAGATTGGCCTTATTTGGGCTGTTTGCTGATAATCACTTGGCATGATAGAGCTTTTCTGTTGCGAGATCTTTTATCGTCTTCATTTTGGCAACAATGAGTCTCACTTATCACATACTGGCCTCCTTGATATGTATTACAATTAATATTTCTCGCTATTAAAGCAAAATTGCTATGCATTTCTAAGGTCCAGAAGATATAGATCAGATGCAATTTCATTGTAATATAATTAATTAGTGATGCAATGCTGTTGTTTTTTCTGATCATGCTTGGGATTCTTCACTTTTCAGCACAACTGTTAGATGCGGACATATTACCCTTGGTTGTCTCAATTTCTGGAAGAGTTGGTTCTGAAACCCCAATTAACTGCGAGTTTAGTGGTTTACGAGGCGCGATAGTTGAAGAAACAGTGCGTGACATAAAATTCTGAAGATCATGAATAATCTCTATTTTGTTTTATAAGGATATTTATTAGCTCATTTTAGCCCTTTGCAATTGATTCTGAACCAGTTTTACTATTTTGTTTTTAGGCAGAGCAACATTTTCTTAAACACAATGATACTGGTTCCTGGATACAAGATTCTGCTCTAATGCTATCCTTGAGCAAAGAAGTTCCTTGGTATCTGGTGTGTAATTATCTCAGTTCCTCTGGACTCTGGTGTATCATTTTAACATTAATAAAGACAATATTTAAGATTATGAACTGAATACCCTCTTCTAGAGCCAGAAAGGAAGATGATAATAAAAAAGCGATCTGACTGGTTATATATTACAGTGAAAACCAAATTTGCTTGAAATGAAGATCACAGTCCCTTCTATTTTGTATGTTAGGAAGATGGGACTGATCGAGTGCATGTAGTTGGTGCTCGGGGTGCCACTGGTTTTGCATTGCCGGTTGGAAGTGAGGCATTTGAAGAGTCAGGTCGGTCACTTGTACGTGGAACATTGGATTATCTGCAAGGTCTCAAGGTGAGAGTCAGTGTGACATCCGTCCAACCTCTTCTGCTTCACGCCCCTTCCCCCGCAAGAGTAAAAGAAATTTAGAATCTCTGAGCTCATTATTGAAATAATTTTTTCAGATGCTTGGAGTTAAGAGAATTGAGCGGGTGCTTCCTATTGGAACTTCCTTGACTGTTGTTGGTGAGGTAATGTAATTAGTTTAAAAAGTATGGCTAGTTACTTTCTCAAGAGTGTTATATATTACTGAAATTCATTATTATTGGTATTATTAGCAGTGTTGTAGAGTAGATGGGTAATTGGACGATACATAATATGAGTGATACTTTCATGGCTATTAACTACAACAATAATTCCACATGTGCTTCTATGTTATATACCTGATCACGTGAATGCTCGTGGTGTATATTTTAGATCGGAAAAGCTTCTTGATACATTTAGGTAGCATTTGACACGCAGATGGAGCAGAATGGAACAACCTGTTTTGTTTTGTTTTCTTTGGTTCGACCTTTTTAGTGAAACCAACATGTATCATATTTTTTACCTAATGTTCCACTCTATTCTATTTCTAATATTTACCAATTACAGTTCAAAACCCATACATAATGTTCTGTCATTCTAGTTTTTCTACCAACCAAAACCTTAAGTGAGATGAACTCCATATTTAAAGAGAAATATCAGAGAGGAGATTTGAGAGAAAAATGATGACTTTCATTGATTAACAAACACTGGATACAGAGATGTACATTTGTAATAACAGAAGTAGTCTAATGCACTCGCTAAATGACTAACTGACTCATAACTAACTAACCGACACTAACAGAGTGATAAGTTACAAGTCAGTTATCCAATTAACTGCTTAACTAATACGGTACTTTATCAATATTGTAAGTTACATGCTTTGATCATAGATATTGGTGTTTCTCACAAAATCAAATGCATTACAACATATGATTTCTGGTGGTGTTTTTGTGTCTATTAAACATCAATCCTTTGCTGCTTCTTATCATTTTTAAAATAAATTTCCAAACTACGTGATCAGGCTGCTAAAGATGATATTGGGACCATTAGAATTCAGCGACCCTACAAAGGGCCATTTTATGTCTCTCCCAAGACGATAGATCAACTCATTGCAAATCTCGGGAAATGGGCAAGGTTACTTTACTAATTTAAGTAATTTTGTTGCTTATTATGTTTTTGGTGTGCTGGATTTTGTATTGACTAATTTTTCTGATTAGGTGGTATAAGTATGCTTCTATGGGCTTGACAGTGTTCGGTGCTTATCTAATAGCCAAACATGCTATTCGGTACATCTTGGAAAGACGGCGCTGTAATGAACTGCAAAGAAGGTAAACGTCATTGGTGAATCTTCACATTAATGTTGAAAACTAAAACAATATTGAAATCTTTTTAATTAGGAAAAGAGTTAATACAATAGTTCAGCTATCAGTTTTCAGTGGAAGTATGCCCCAAACAATTTCACTCCCTTCATAATTGCCTTGCACCTCTTTGTCGCTTCCGCCATGGCGGGGTTGAGTGAAGAGTTAAACCTTTTCTGGTACACTTGTACTATTTCAGACAGCCTTATCTAGTTATCTTGCATTTGCAAGAAGCTGATTCCATGACTTGAACTTGTGATTTCCTTGTTACATGATGGTAACTCCAACCTGTTGCACCAAGGTTTCCCTCCTGTGGCTTACTCATAATAGTCTGAACAATTTTATCCAGGGTTCTTGCTGCTGCTGCTGCTAAGAGGTCGGGACAAGATAGTGAAGGTAAATTGCTATGGTTTTGTTATTTTAAGTTTGCAATGGCTGTTTCACTAACTAACAGAATTTTTTTATTCTACCTCAGGTGAAAAGGCTGACAGCTTACCAGACGGTGCTAAAAGGGGTCGCTTAATTCCAGATTTGTGTGTAATATGCCTCGAGCAGGAATATAATTCTGTTTTTGTTCCGTAAGTTATCAATCTTATCATCTTTCTTGCTTGACATACGATGTTCCAACTTGAATGCTTGATCTGTTGTATGTTTCTCTGGATTGTGGAAGATGCTATTACAGGAAGCAGTGCCACTGAGAATGACTAGCATTCTTCCTTATATGCCAATCCCTGCCCCATTTTTTTTCACTTTCATCATTTCTTCCAATTTTATAAAATATCTCATGGCCATTTCTTCCTTATTACCTTTATTGACTATTATTATAATCGTGAAGAAAAAGTGCTCGTCCATTGTAAATGATTCAAAACAATGTTATGTAGCCAGAACTATGTCTTCTAACTATATGTTAATCTTAAAGTCCTGCTTTACAGCAAAAAAAGTCTTGACTCGCATGAAATGTTTCCCTTGAGTAAGCGTTCTTTCCTCGGTGAACTGAGTTAAACTTTGTTACTTGTATTATATGCTTTACCCAAACCTCTGCTAGGCTCATGTGGGTTTGAATTATACACACTAGACATGCACAAAACTACTAAACCAGTCAAACTGCAATTTTCAAAGCCCCTAAAGTAGAGTTATCTATTTAGTTTCACGTTCCTATTAAAAGTCCTTAAGGTCTATGTTGTGATTGTCAGGTGTGGGCATATGTGCTGCTGTACAGCTTGCTCTTCACACTTGACCAGTTGTCCTCTTTGCCGGCGACAGATAGAGAAGGTAGTGAAGACTTTTCGTCATTGATACCTGGACGCCCAACTACATAAAGCCACACGAAATGAGGAATCGTACCTCACGAATCCAAGAGTGACAATTTGGTCATTGGTACTTGCATGATTTATGCAACTTTCTTGAGTCATTTTCACAGGCTTTGCCCTATGAGCAATTCTGAAACTGACAGCTTTAAAAGAATATCAAGGTGGTTTATTCACTGATCCGTTCTTTTGGCATAGAAAATTGTAAATATATCAGCACAAGTTGCATTTACCGTTTGTCTTTGAACTTGACAAATGATATAGCTTTACGGTACCACCACCCAATCCATGTCACTGGCCCTAGTGAGAAAATGCTTGGTTGTTGTTGCTGTGGCATTGTAGGAAACTATTTTCTTGTAAAAAATTTACTTACTGTGCTTAGAGATATGATATCACTATCCCTTGGATTTATTTACTTGCTTAGAGATATAATGCCTGTTAGTGGAGGAAGTTTTATATGCTCTTCACGCCTGAAACATAAGCATGTTTTTTTTTATAGTGCTTTTTTGTGTGTATTTAATTGCTTTCGTAATTTTGAGCCGAGTTTGACCATTATAAGCGCAAAGCTTTCCGTACCAAGTATTCAACGTACCAAGTATTTCTTTGCAATTACTATTTTATGAATTAGTGTATGAGTGTATCTCTCAGAAAATAGAGTATTTGTATTTCTCCAATATGTTTTGGGGGGTGTATGTTGAGTATGTTTGGGATAGGGTTGAAATAAAAGTAAAAATACATTTAGTTAATTCAAGAGCTAAGTTTCATTCGGTAAAGCGTATTAATTGATGAAAACGTTAAAACAACCACACTTAAATTGCGCTTTGTCTTTCTCAAATGAAATGATAGACAAAACTATTCTCAGAACTGTGAACAGTCTGGAATATATCCTTGTCCTTCTTAAATGAAGAATTGTAAGAACCATTCACCAACGATGGAAAAGAATAGATGGTAAGATAGGGAATTCTACTTTTTTTTTTTCTCTGAATAGAAAAATAGGAATATTTGCTGTGGGAATAAAGGGGTAACTTCATAATTTAGATCACACATCATATTCTGGAGTGCTTAGCTTTAGAACTCTTAATGAATCGACTTGACAAGTTGAAATTCCTTTCTGCTACAGCAGATTACAGCTGCCGTCAATAATTCCAAGTATTTCATCACTTTTTGTACAACATTAGCATTGAACAAGTGACATTAAAATTGCATTAAGTATTATTATTTGTTTATTGATACACTCAGTATACCAAGCATCCATCTCTAGACTCATTAAAGTGAACCATCCTAGTGCGTTTATCAGATAGAATCAATTAAAATGATTAAGATATTAAAATAACAATTGAAAAAGTTAAGAATTTTTTAATGAAGTTAAATTATTATTATTATCCTTTCAAGTTTTTTATTATCGTGCTGAATCAACTCATGTTCTTGCTAAAATTACTCTGTTCTGGTATACATGTAAAGTTGTTAGCACAACCTATAAGGAGCCTGAATTGATATGTAGAACACTCAATTCATGAACAAGCATAACAATAGTTAGTTAAAGGAACATAACAATCTACCAGCATGAAGATTTCTAGTTTTATCATTTGGTGGCTTTCTTTTCTGTTAACAATAACATCAATGATTCATTTTCTTTTCTTTTGGTATTCCGGTATAGTAACGGTATTTGAATTTGGCATTCCGGTAACTTCAGTTGAACTCAATATCAATTCATGTTTGATTATTGAAACCAACATAGTAAAATCTCACATCAATGTCCGGTTGGAAACACATCGCCACCATGAGGGACGCACATATTCCGACATATCGTCAGAGCAGATTATACAAATACACACGTTTGAAGGGTTAGGATAGCAACACAAACAGACTCGAATTCTCCATTAATATCTTAAAATACGTGAGATCAAGTTTGTGTTTGCATCAATGCAAGAATAAACGTACTATAATGTTGGGTATAATTTTATGACTTGACTGTATGTCGTTTTTCACCACAAAGCCACATTATACTTATCTTTACATTCAAATGGGACCATTGGAATCACGTTTCCTTTCTGGGAAGCCTACATAATGCAGATTCTTGCAGCTAGGATTTGTTTATTTCTCCAATCTACAACTCTTCAAGACTTTGCTTAATCTTATACCATCCATATATTCCTTTAAAAGTTCTCATATCAACTTCCATTTTCCCCCTTCAACGACAAACAAATTCCCACAGTGTGAATGTAATTCGTCGTGTTCCAGCTTCCAGGTCTAAGTGGAGAAAATAGGGAGCAGTAAAGTGGGAATTGATCCCTTGCCATGGAAATTAAGAAAAAGCAATCTCATTAGTAGCTCTTAAGAATCATATCCTATGGTTTATCCATTTACATCTTTAGATTCCCACATGTATCACAATTCAAAAGTAGGTGTTTGTGTATATATTTGCAACATATGAACAATTTGTTTCCATCTTTCCTTTTACACTTGAAGGATACACACTATAAAACATCACAAAAATCTTGTGCAGCTCTTGCAGTGTAGCACCACCCCATAATCACCACACCCTGCACTTTTCTATGGAGAAAAACAACAGTTCTGGCTCTTCTGTGTGCACCAAAATCCGTCAAACAATAACAAGCAATCCCGCTTTCGGAGCTTTTAGAGGCATCTCAACTTCTGATCATGAACCTAAACCTGCCACCACTAAGACTAGTAGTGTCCAAACCATACCTCTTACTCCTCCACATCATAAGGCTCATACAGAAGCATCAGGAGCAATCCCCATCCAAAAAGGTGCTTCATCTCATGTTGGGAACTCAGAAAGAGCAACAAAAGTGGCTGCCAAGTTTGAACCTCAACCACAGCATGTTCCCATTCAAGGAAAACCATCCAAAAAGGAAGGGGGTCAAGTCCCTTTGGGGGCACATCATGTTCATGGGGTGCACTCAGAGCATCAAGGTAAGCATTTCGTTAATAGAATAGTATTCAAATATATTTTACTGGTCCATGTGAACATAGGGTTAAATAACCCTAATTAATCATGGCGTCATTTAGCCGTCCCTTTATTTTCCACACATTGAATTTTTATACGGGTGATTGTTAATTTTGCTTAATGTGTTTAGTTTTCGTCTGCTTTTACCTATTTTTTCTGGTTGTCCCCTGAAGGTAAGAAACCAATGGATATTAATGACACGTTCAGTGATTTCATCAAACGGGCTAAGGGCAAGATCAGCAGAACCGTGACAAACATTGGTTGGGGACAGAGCAACCCTGCAGCTGCACCAGATCATGAGGCTCATGTTACCAATAAAAATGAGAGTCAAAAAGACAATTTTTCAGAGTTCATTCATCGCGCTAAGAAGAAGATCAGAACTACCACAATGGTTAGAAAGACTGGTTCCATGAGAAGAGAGTAAGAAGTAATCTGAAAATGGAATCAGTGTGTATCTAGATTATGCTTCTTTTCTCTACTTTCAACTTCACTCTTTCCTTCTTTTAAATCATATCATCTATCACATCTGTCATAATTATCCAACCTAATAGCTTAAGTGGAGATACAAATTGAGCACTGACAAAATAACACCCCCACCTGTTTTCAATGAATTTGTGAAAAAACATTTCATTTCCTTGTTCTAGTAATCACCTTGGGAATAGTATAGTTGCATATGGTGTAACAAAACAAGACCTTAGTAAACCAGGGTAGCCTAGTATTTCTTTTCGATCTAGCCTAATATTTCTTTTCGATCTGTGATACCCGGCTCGAACAAGATTGCATCAGAGTAGAGGATACCTGTGGTTTAAACCAAAATATATATGCGTTGAACTCTTGATCTATATTTCGATAATGATTTCCCTCTCTTTGTTTCTTTTTCTATTCCACTTGAATCTATTATGTTATTTTGTGATTTATAGTGTTTGCGTTTGAATGATAACTAATTACGTGTGCATATGCTCCTTTCAAGGCCCTTGTATATGGCTATAGTATGCTTACAACTCATATGAGTAGTATTATTTATTTTGGAAGCGTTTGTTTGAATGTATCTTACAATATAAGTGTTAATACAAATGTTTGGGAGATCTTATGATCTCAAGTTGTTGAGTTTAGTTTCATAATCTAATTAACTTATGAATAAGTGTTTATAAGTACCAATAATTTATTTTGAATTTATTTCAATAAGATTCTCAAATAAACTTATGAATAAACGCTTATGCTCGAGTGATCCGTGACTTAGTCTGAAACCGATGAATCCAATGTCTTTTTGTGTAATTGTGTGGGTCGGGTCCAAAAATAGATTTCCTGAGTGCAAAGAAACTTGTATGAAACGATTTTTAGCGGTCGTATGTGGGTTTAAAAATGTATTTACTCCAGTACCTAACTCGACCAACCCCGACCTTAGATTTGGCTCAGGCCTAACTCCCTTAGTATTAGTTTAACACTTTATTAACCCTTGCCTACTGATAACACTAGTCTTTGCACCCTCACTCTCAACCTCTCACCTTCACGCCATTTATCCTTCTTCATTGAAAATACCTCTTCTCCATCATGCCCTTATGCCTAGGCTTCCATCCATTGCCTCCTTGTGCCCTCTCTCTCTCTCTCTCTCTCTCTCTCTCTCTCTCTCATTTTTGAGGTTCTCATCAAGGTGGCTTATCTCCATGTGCGGGGCAAGATCTCTTTTGTTTGGTAAGCGTTGTGACTCCCACAGGCAAAGCGCCCTGATGAAGCTTGTGGAGGAAGATTTGAACTTAACGACGTAGAAGGAGAGAACATATAATATCCTAAATGATTTCTACCGCCCAGTGGCTAGTGGGCTTGTCGGTCAGTGGTTTTGGCTCCATTTTTGTATTGAGCAACCAACTCTGGCTCTGTATTTGGGTTTTGATTTTTGCACACCCTAAAATTGTTAAGTATACACTTAATGGGTTTTTAAAAAAAATTAATTCTCACAATACCCTTAAATTAAAAAATTTGCGTTTCCTAAAGTAAAAAGTGACTTCTGTAACTTGAACTTCCAGAAGAAAAAAATATTTACACTTCCGAAAGTTGAAATTCCAAAAGTAAAATATAGCTTCTGGAACTTAAATTTCTAAAAGTATAATTTTTCTTTCTTGTGAATTACACTTCAGACTTAAATTTCTAGAAACAAAAAAATGTACATTTTCAGATCTTGGATTCAAGATCTCCATAAGCAAACAATTTACACTTTCCGAAGTTAAAATTCCATAAGTGAAAAATTAGCTTCTAGAAATTGAAATTCCATATGTGTAAACTTTTTATCCTGTTAATTAAACTTCTGAAATAAAAAAATTTACACTTCAAGAAGGTGAAATTCCATATGTGAACAATATTAGCTTCCGGAACTTGAACTTCCGGAAGTGTAAATATTTTTTCTTGTGAGTTAAACTTATGAAACTCGAGATATATATATATATATATTTTTTTATGAATTAAACTCCTGAAAGTATAGATTTTTACACTTCCGAAACTTGAACATCGATAGGCTTAAAAATTCCAAAAATTTAATTTTGGAAAGAACGTATAGGGATATTTTAGGTAAAAATTATTTAGGGTGTGCAAAAATTAAACCCCTTGTATTTTCCTTTTTATTTCCTTTTGATATATGTATTATTCAGCATCATTTTTTAATTTATATTTTCTCTCAATTGATTTGGCTTCTCTTGTCCTTTCATACGAGTATCTCGTTTGAAGAAATAGTGGCTGCATTGCCGGACCTCAATATAGGATGACCCAATCTCATTATTTCTCTCCTTAGGGTTTCTTCTTTCATTTCTCCTAAAAATTGAAATTTTGTACACAACCAAGCATTGATCCAAACCGTAACAACCCACTAAATCATCGCCCAATTAACCGACGAACACCCCTACTTATGTGGCTATAAGTGCTTATTGACAAAAGAGCTTAGTTAAATTATTACCTAAGGCCCCGTTTGGAAGAGCTTATATGAGCTTAACTTATAGTATAAGTTCTTATGCAAGCGTTTGGGAGAGCTTATGTAAATAGCTTATGACCTACCTATAAGCTGTTTTGAGCTTATTTTCATAAGCTATTCAGAGTAGCTTATGAAAAAGAGCTTATGCTTATATATAGCTTATTTTCAATTCATTATAATAAATATCTTAAAAAAGCTTATTAATAAGCTCTTATGCCATAAGCACTTATAGTCATAAGCGCTTAATTAAGCTGTTTTCCCAAACGGGACCTAAATGCATTTTTAATTAAGCTATACTCGGAAGAACTTATTTTATAGCTTAATTACATTATGACTATGCAAAAATGTGTGTAGAGATCTCAAATTAAAACTCAGTGTTACATATTATAATTGGAAAACTATAACATAATACTCCCCATGTTTCTATTTATAAATAATTTTTAACAAATTCTCTTAAATTAAAAAAGTAGTTACTAGCAATAAATTTATAAAATAATTTAGTAACTGTTACAGGTTACGGTTATTTAATTTTTTTTGAATTTTTCTCTCCAAATTAATATTTTAAAATTTTATTATCTTTTTCATATTAAATGTGAAAGTAATTTTGGGAAAAAAATATCACTTATATTTAAAAAAAAAAAGTTGACTTATCAATAGGAAGTAGTTAGGAACGGGGGAGTCGTTAATATGGTAAATATAATTAGATATATAAAATCTTTTACATACTTATTAAATTCTCATTGGTTGGAATTAATTATCCAAATATTGACAAAAATTATTGAAATTCCCTGCAGTCATAAATGTGTGCAGTTCCTACAGCCGACTATAAATCTCAAAATATAAGCTACATGCAACTAAATTGGATTGATTGTTGGATTCACGACTACATGCCACTAAATTATACCAAAAAAATAAGATGGTCCAACCCAATCGTATAAATAGAAGCAAGCTAAAGCCCAATTAATGACTCAGTAGATTAGAGATAGCAGATTTTGATTAAAAAAAATAAAATTGGCATATAGTATTTTCACTATTTTCCACGGTGGCTTCTAGGGTGCACTTGCACCCTAAGTGGTGCACCGTGCACCACTCTAAATGACCTGCTACAGCAGGTATTTTACCTGATATTTAAAAAATTTAGAAATAATAATAATTAGTTAATTATATTTTTACCCTTTTTAAAAAAAGGTAAAAATGAATTATAAAAGGAAGATTATCAGAGAGAAAAGGGTTTATAGTAATTAACAAATTAAAATTATAATAAATTATAAAAATAAAATAACCTGTAGAACCGGTTACCGGTCACTTACCTGGACATTTGGCGCGATCTTATTGACCAGAAGCTAGTGGTGCACGATGCACTACTTAATTGATAGTTCACCTTAGACAAAACCATTTTCCACCCACACCATTCAATTATGCTTCCGGAAAATAATTTTCGAAATGGGCGGGGGTGTTGAGAACTTATGAAAGATAGAAGGGAGAAAAAGAAAAATAGTCTAGTTAAGGGTAAGAAAGTAAAATAAAAAAAAGTTAAAAAGAATGGGGATGAGGATTTTGTTTTTCAAAGGAAATATCTTATTTTAGTTAGGCAATCACAATGCATGTTTCTTTGAATGGATGTTTCAGAGTATACATTTTCTAATTATGATGCTTTTCTTTAGCATAAATATTTTGATAAGTTCCCCTTTGAGGTATATAGTAGGTGGTACCTATTAGAGGCATTATCAACACCATAGCCTCTTTACGTTTTAGTTCTTCATTTATTCTTAGTAGTTGTGTGAGACTTATACAGTATATTTTGAGAAATTTTTCCAAGCTTTTTATAAATTACTTTGGGCATTTGAGAATTATCTTGTCCGACTTTAAGGAATACTTAATGTTGAGTTTGTTAGTTGTTCCTTTTACTTGCATCTCGTAGTCTTTTAAGACTATGTAGTAGTCTTTTTTAGACTATGTAGAGTTTTATAGACATCTCAGTATACAGTATACAATGAGGGGGTGAGCTTCATGCTTTGACATGTTTCTTTAGGAAGTTTATTAATGATGTGACTCCCTTAGACTATTCTTAAAA
Organism: Acmispon strigosus; assembly: GCA_030819835.1. Lineage (NCBI taxonomy): Eukaryota > Viridiplantae > Streptophyta > Magnoliopsida > Fabales > Fabaceae > Acmispon > Acmispon strigosus. The sequence continues at coordinate 66,927,137 of JAUAMA010000003.1, read as the reverse complement.
TGCAACCATTCTACACTTGCCTCACTTTTCAAACACTTTTGAGGTTGAATATCATACACCCAAGGTTGATACTAGGAAGGACTTTGGAGTTGAGTTGTTTTCTCAGAGTTTTATCTTATACCACTCAACTCTATTCATTTTCCATTTCTTTTCATATTTTCCCTCCTTTTGATCTCTTACCGACTAATTCTTTCTATGTTTTTTTATATCAAGAGAAGATGGTATTTTTCACTTGAACGGTGAGCATAATATGATTGCTTCTTTCCATGTTTTTTTATCTTCTCCCTTGTGGTGCATGTTATATCCGTGCGTGAATCATCTTGAAAAAGAGGGGAATGATACGTGTTTGCCTAAGGAGGGAAGACCTAGGAAAATGTCATTTATGGAGAGCTTATTGGAGTCATCATTCGAGACTTGAACTCCATTTATGCTAGCGTGATAGTATTATATTTTCTTTGTTTGCTTTTGCTTGCATTTTGATTTGAACTTATATATGGACCTACTTAGGTTTCGGATTGAGCTTTCGGGCTTGTATTTTGGTCCATATAAGTTGTAGAATTTATGATCCAATAGGTTAGAGTCCACATCATATGAGAGACAACTTAGCTTTGGGCAACGTTGGGCCTAACCCTCGCTCTTTAGGCGCCCTTAAGGTGAGAGCTCTACTATATTGTTTTTTAATTGAACTCTCCTTTGTATCACATTTCCTACTATATGAATACGGCTTCCTATTCTTAAAATTGTAATTCACTCAAAATCACTATCTAAACATGAGGTTTGGGGTTCGTTCCTCGCTAATGGAAATGAAAGGCATCTTGTGACCAGTCGTTTATCGCTTAGAGCGAGTACCCATGGTGAAGGGATCAATCAATGTTGTCGGCTGTTGATAATTAAAAAAACCCAATTTAATCCACTATAATTTAAAATAAAATATAACATTCATCAACTAAATACATAAAAACTTCCATGCCAAATTAATTAAAATTTCTAATTATTTCTGACAACAAATATCTCATTTCTTCTTCTAAATTTGTTTCTTAATTTCTCATTTTCTTCTCGTTGACAAATAAAAGTAAGATGGAATTAAGCTATCCATCTCAAAATTAGTTCTCACTTTTTGGTGCACATAATTGTCTCTTTATCTTGATCATCATTCCCTCCATTTTCTTGGCTACCATGCAGTTAAGGGAAAATTCTGTTGAAACAAGTATCTTCCAAAGTTTTCCACTTAGTAAATGAATGGTTGTGACAAACCAATGAGTCATCTTTTTGGGGCACTTGCAATGTTCATCACAAAAGTATGAATAGCTGCTCCAACCTTTTTATTTCAGCACAAACTACCTAGTTCATTTATGAACCATACACTGTTTCTTTGGGTTTTCTACTTGATTCTCTATCCCCACAATAAAGCTTCCAAACAAGTTGGCACAAGCATATTAAAAGTAGTTGCGTGCGTGGAAGTGAGTGATTCGTGTTGGAGAGATATTTCTCTTATGAAATTGGTAAAATCCTTCTTTGTAAAGTTCTCATGGGGAATTTATTCTCTGTTTGGTATACATAAAAAAAGATGAGGAAAAAGTAGAGTTGTGAAGAGAGAAAGATTCCTCTTTAATTATTTGAATTACAAATAAAAGGATTTCATTGCAAAAAAATGTTCCTCAGTACTTCCTGAAATTAAAATTTAGGTTAAGGCTAATTCTAATTTAAAACCTAGCTTCCGATAGTTTAGAGATAAAAAGTGTCATTTTATTTATATGTACTTCAGTAAATAATCGTGAGATTAATTCTTCACTTCATGATCACCACATTAAGCTGTAAAGGCTGATCAATTATTTTTTTTTATTTATAAAAGTTGAGAATTAAATCCTAACTACTTACTTAAATGATGAAGTCTTTCGTCATCCTCAATTAATTATACCACATATAGTTTTTAATGATTTGTTATCTAATTTTGTATATGTTCCGTAATTGTTTGAACTTGTAAAAATTCAAACATTAAATTAAATGCGAGCCTAACAATGAGGTGGGTGCATATATCTTTCACTAAGTAAACAAGTCATTTACTAAATCGCACCGCCTTGTATATGATTGTGTCATGTGTTGGTAGTGACGTTACAAGCCATGGAAACATCTCTATCACAAGCTTAAGATTTTCTCTTATTAAATGATGTGTTAATTTCTTATTTCACCAAAAAATATTAACCATATTAATTAACAGAAACATGAGTGGAACATGTATAAATTTATAAAGTGATTTTGAATTGGGATGTAAATTTTTAGAGTTGAATGAATGTGGTCGGCTAAATGACCCCATGATTAATTGGGGTCATTCAACCCTATGTCCACATGGACCAATAAGATTGTGTTATTTATTTTATTTATTTTCGCATTATTTTTTAATTTTAATTATGGGACAATCTTATTGGTCCATATGAGCATAGGGTTAAATGACCCCAATTAATTATGGGGTCATTTAGCCAACCCCTGAATGAATATGCACGGTCATTTATGCGATGAGCGTGAGAAAAATAACTATATTTAATCATAGTATGCGATGAGCGTGAGAAAAATAACTATATTTATTTTTAATTTAAATCAAACAATAAAAAAATATCTTTTGATTTGATAAAATTTATGTCTGCCTAAAGAAGTTTATAAAGATGGTGCACTTACCTATAATCTATTTTTTTTATTAATAAGACAAAATGAGACACAATTTAGATAAAGAAGATTTTCATTCTCTTCACCCCAACCAAGTCTAGGACTTCCTGTCACGTTTAGAAGTCTTGAAGTGCCTACACAATTCAAACATAACCTCAGAATCTGACTAATTTTTTTTTTTTTTTTAAATCTTGGTATTATTTAGTTTCTTTAAAGGGAAAGTGCATCACAATTTTTTTTGACAAAAGATATTTAAGGTTTAACTGAACCTTAGTGAAACACGTGATGAAATAAAGAGATTGTTCCTTGAACGACGTCGTCAGCCTTGAAACATATCGGCCGCCTTAGGAAGATAAGCCCAAATCTTCCCGCCCACATGATTTCAGCTAAATTCGAATTTCTATGATTTTAATCTAGGCTTCCCGGCCGTCCATTCCGGTTCAAAAGTAAAACTAAAAATACATTCAGAGATTTTTCTGGGATGATTAGAAAGTTCTTAGATTTTTTAGAATTTGTTCCTAATCTACCCTACTCAAAGTCTGATATAAAATTTAAACATTAACAATTTGGTATATTCCAATCCCTGTCTATATCAATATGAGAGCATCACGGATCACCAAAAAGGATATGCTTGATTATGACGAAGCCAATCCCGGATAGCAATTGTGTTTTGAGCCGGAAAGATTCACATTCTGATGTGTTAGTTCTCTCGGTTGAAATTTTTTCTATTAATAAATTTCAAATCCGAACGATTGAAATCTTTATTTAAAGAGAATTAAACATATATCACTTGAAATAACCGATCGTTATAAACAAATATGAAAGTGCTATTGAAATTTAGAAATTGACTTGTAATATTTTGCATTTTATTTGGCAGTTGTTTGTGGTTGGCATGATGGGAATGGGATAAGGAAGAATTACATATATGGAGGAGGTCCTCTCCATCCTAATGGTAATGGGGCACTTTACTAAAGGGTACTTTTAACATGAGCCTCTCGTGTGTGTGTGTGTGCGCCTCCTAAAACTCTTTACTTTTGACTTCAAAAAGGGTCATGGGATGAGGCATATTTGGGCCCTTTCAGCGGTGAACCTCACTCTTTCACTCTTTTTGTTTTTTTTCCAACACTATTGTCATTACCATTAATTACTTATTTTAGTTTTTCAATGTTAGATTAGCTTGGCTCACCAACAAGTGTTTAATTCAAGTGAGATATGTTTAATTTATTGTACAATAATGCTTGTGGAACCCTAGAAGAGAGCTGACATCCAAACGACAGACCTAAATAGCGGCGGTTGAAATTTCAACCGTTGCTAAACGCAAAATGTAAAAAAAAATCATATAACATATTTAGTGGGGATATGAATTGCCACAAAAAATGTGTTTTTTTTTGTTATTTTTCACCTCACATTTTGCCGCACTCAAAAACTATCACAAACTTCATATGTTAATTGGATGTCACACGTTGTTAGAGTCTACCTATAAGAAAAATTTCTTGTATGCAATATGTTTGAGTCATATATATATATTATATATATATATATATATATATGAATAAAACCTTTGTTAAAAAACTTAATTTTATTATGATGTGAATGTTCTCGACTCAAACAATATTATTTCATGTAGCGCTAAAAAAAGAAGCAGCTTATCTTAGGTCACCTTACCTGCTCTCAAGAGTCAACAGACAATAGCATTGAAGGAGCATGTACGTATTTTTAAATATTCGTTTCATAATTCATCTTGTTTTATTTGTTAACATTCATTTCAATTCTATTATTAGACACATAAGAATCTAATTAAAGGAGAAAAAAAAGGTTCTTTAAATTATCTGTAGAAAAATATATGTTTAAAGGCTGGATAGTCAGCGATTGACAATTATAGATTATAAAAACAAGTGAGCATGTCTTTGTCATGTATTTCAACAATAAATAAACCTCTTCACTTCTTGCATATTAATTTTTTTTATCGAAGTATTTCTAAAATCGGTAATTATAAGATTAGTTTTTTCGAGACTGAAAGAATATATTAAATGGGTACCATTTACACTATATAAAAATTAAACCGTTTAAAGAGTTCAATTATCTATTTTGTCCGGAAAATTTTTCGGTTCTTGCATGTTAAATAATTCATAGGTAAAAACACGAATCCCCTTTCTATTTCTAGTAAGTCATTTATCTATAGTTTTCAAAAAAAAATCATTTATCTATAGCAAGCCAATAAAAAGTTATAAATTGATGTCAAATAGTTAAATATTAAAATATTAAATATTGATAAATTGCTGTTAGAAAACTGAATATTGCTGATAAAAAAAATTAATAGTTAGTTTACAAATATTATATTACATTTAATGCAAATTAAAAAATTAATGGAAGTGAAAGCCTTTTTTTGATAAATTATTATTAGAAATGTTAATTTAATTCAATATAAAAGTTCAAAAACATATCAGTATGTGAAAAGTTTATATAACTATAAGAGGTGCGGATGGAGCTCATCGGCGGGTTTAGAAGCAACATCTGTCTTTTGTTTATGCGTCTACGTACCTTGACGCGTTGAATAACTAATTTGCTTTTATTTTCCTCTTGTAACCAAAAGAAAATTTGACAGTGTGAAATTTTTCCATATAACCATTGATTTATGTGTATTTAATAATTAAAAAGTGAAAGAAAACTAAATTAATGGTTAAGTGGAGCAACTTAAATGTAAAAAAAATAAAATGGAGCAACTTGACACTTATTGGAACAAGGCACTCAGTGAACAGGAGCAATTTATGGATTCTGTAGCAATTTTGCTTCGATTGTGCTTCAATGAAATTGATCCCATCAAACAAGACACAGTCAACAGATTCTGAAACCCAAGACACTCCACCTTTCCTCTTTGATTATCCATTTATCCTTCATCTTTATCTCCTACTATACCATCTATGTCAAACCACAGACACATCACATTCTCCCACCCAAATATCTTACCCACCATCCCCACGAAAACAAAGCTCCTTCTTATCTTCAGGAATATCACTGCAACCTTCTTATCTCACAACAATGGCATTTACATCAATTAGATGTAAATAATGCCTTCCTCCGTGGTGATCTACAAGAGAAAGTTTACATGACCTTACCTCAGGGGATTCCAGCCACATCTTCAAGCAGGCAAGCAGACAGTGGTTTGCAAAACCATCTGCTTCTCTCACATCACAGGGATATCAACATTCAGAATATACATGATCATTCTCTTTTCATCAAGAGACATGGAACAGATTTCACAGCACTACTTGTGTATGTTGATGATGTTATACTAGCAGGCAATAGTTTGAAAGAGATACAGCATGTTAAGAGTTATCTGGATCAGCAGTTTAAAATAAAAGAATTGGGACTTCTCAAGTTCTTTTTGGGCCTTGAAATAGCAAGGTCTCATAAAGGAATCACTGTTTGCCAACGCAAATATGCCTTAGAAATATTGGAGGATGCAGGGTTACTCTCTTCAAAACCTGTCTCTACACCTCTCCTCAAAACTACAAAACTCCACACATCTCATGAGCTCCTGACCAATCCAAAATATTATAGGCGTCTTCTTGGACGATTGTTGTACCTCAACACCACTAGACCTGATATCTCTTTTGTAACTTCCACGTGGAGACGGGATTAAATAACCTCAATTAATCATGGGTCATTTAGTCAACCTCATTTAAGTAATATTTTAAATATATTCATTTTCCATGCTTTACCCTTGTCTTATGCTTTAAGCTTCTGGTGCTCTATATGAATAAAGTTGTCGTTTCTTGTATCTTTCCCTTTGATTATTTTGCTTGAGCCGACGCAAGTACTGTACTTTTTTCTCGCACAATGATAGTTGGTAGGAATTAAGTGAACTGAGAATAGATTAATTGGTTTATCCGTCATTTAGGTATAAGGGTGAGAATCAATTGTGTTTGCCTGATTAAAGAACATAATGCTTCAATCGAATTAACTAAGCACTAAGGTATTAGGTTTAGTAATTGAATTGAAAGTTTTATTTGATTAAGGTATTAATAAATAGGGGATTAGGCTACATCACCATGAAATGATTTCTAAGTTCATATAGTTATCTATTTGTGAAAAGCATAATTTGGTTAGGTGAAGCTATTACCCAAGTGCTATTTTATCTAAGTTTACAATTCAAGTCTTTTTAGTTCTTATGCTGCCAACTGAACAAATAAAAAATATCTTTTCTTTTCTAGAAAACCAATTTTAAGTCAAAACTCAATCCCTGTGGAGAACGATATCTTTTATATTATTTCGATACAATTTGTGCACTTGCAAAATTGCTATCAATAAATTCCATGTTAATCATATCGTGAGGATGGTTCACCACCTTACGTCAAAAAATAAAAGACGATGTTTTGACAAAGATAATGCTATGTTCAAATTTCTTATATGCTAAGTCGTTGTGCGTTCACTTTCTTGTCTTTAACTTGAAGAGTTAGTTAGTTAGTTAATGACGCTTTTGCTTATGCTTAGTGAAGGTTGGGTTGTGAGAACCGAAGAATCTTGAACGAAATATTGAAACACCAAGTAAAAGGTGAGGGTAACATTCGGTTCTACAGGTCGAGTCATGAATGATTGTGATATTTATGGATATTTAGTGCTTCTAGATTTTGGCTTGAAATGACATTTAAATGTTTTATAAATGCTTTATATGATGATGCAAGACTGTTTCTTCAATTCTGTTAACCTTATTAGGTCCCGGAAGTGATTCTGGGCAATGTGTGCTGGTTTTAGTTTCATGCATGCTTGCTGAAATTTCTATCGTGTTATGAGGCTCATAGAGACAAGTTATGAGGACGTTAAACCTCGTAACGGCTTAGGGAAGTTAAACCCTTGAGGAGATAAGTCCTACGTCGAGAAGTGATCGAGTATCGAGTTTCATGCATAAGGGCTATAGAAGTTGAGAGGTCAACGCTCCGAGAGACCATTTGTATGTCATGGACCAACAAGAGGTTCGGTATGATGGGTTAAGTCAGGACGAAAGGTCGTACCTGAGAAGAGGAGACGTTTGCGGCAGTGCATTGGCGGGCAAGTCAACCCATGATAGCGGAGTCACACGCGAGGGCGTAGGCAATGTGTCAGAATTAATTTATGTTCCGGATCAAAGAGTCGCAGTTGTCCCATCATAACCCAAGGGTAGTGGTGTGTTTTATCCGGATCATCGTAGCAGCGAGGGTTGTTTGCATATAGTAGTTAAGAGTTAAGACTAACCCCTGGTGAGGCGAGAGGTCACTATGGTAGTAGAAACATTATGGTTAGTTGTTATGAATTAAATGTTTTCTCTTGTTATTGATATACATGTTGACGCAATTACATGTTATTACATTGATAATATATGTACTTGTTGTATTATCTGTATTTGGAAGTTAACCCTCTCTGTATGTTGCTTGTTGTTTGGGCGCCTACCACCAATAGATGGCAGGAGCGAAGGGAATTCGGGAGCCGGTGTACAACGCCGACTATGATATGCTCGATGGGGAGAACCCTTTCGCGCGGTCTCTTGACTCGGCCTCGCGGAAGCTGGCTTATACGGGCCGACTGCGCAGGAGGGTGCATATGGACGAGGAGCTTCCCTGGTTAGATAGGAATGGATTGTATGCTTATTGACTTTCATAGTGGATGTGAATTTGTATCAATGTTGTGTTTTCTATTGTGGGCATCACATTTCTGTTTTGGCTCATTTAATTCAAGATCTTGAGAAATCATGCAGTTTGAGCTTTATTGATTCAAATACCATGCCTATTGAATAAAAGCCATTACCTTTTGTTTGAGGACAAACGAAGTGTTAAGTTGAGGGGAGTTGATAAGTGTCATTTTTACGTATATTTTGATATCATTTTATGCACTTCTTTGACCTATATGCTTGCATTATTGATCATTTAATCCCTCAAAGTAATTAATTTAGTAAATACTTAATTTTAGTCTATAAATAGTGTAAATATTAGTTATTTCATGTGTTTAACTTGGACTTTTGATGCAATGAAGAAATTCATGAAGAATCCAAGTTTAAAGTGAAAAAATTGCAACTGCCCCATCGTCTACTGCCTTATCGTCTGCTGCTTCCATCATTTACTACTTACATTGTTTACAACTATTCCATGGTCTGCTTCACCATCGTCCATTGTTCCATCATCCATCTATTCCATTTTACTCACATGCCTCTCAACTCTGCCGGACGTGGTGGCTTGCGTAGGCTGATCTCCCGCCGCTACTACCAACCCTCCGACTGGCCTTGGTGCTCCGGTTCCAATATCTCTATATGTTAGTTTTGTAAAATTTAATTATGAGTTTAACTCTTTTGGTTGGTTCAAAGGACGGGTGATTAATTAAAAAAAATTATATCCACTCTTATTGGCTGTAAATGTGGTCTTTTATAATCATTTTTACTCCCTTTCAATTTGACCTCCCTCAACATATACTGCCTATTGGCAATTTTACATGCATGCCTTGTTAATTTGGGTTTCAACATTTACTAGTGATAATTTTATCCAAGGCATTGACAATTAAAGTGACATCAAATAGACAAATATATTTAAAAAATATATATATCCGAAGGATAAAGCTATGTATACTTCCTTTTCCAAAATGTTAAACGTTCCAATAATGCACATTGCGCCGACAGGACGATGGCTGCAAAACATGATGACAGATCCATCAAATTTAAAAATGTTAGTGGGTTTAAAGTTTTGGCAACGGTATATTATTGCATTTTATAATTATAATATGCCCTAGTTTTCAAGATTTAATAAGCTCTTATAAGTAGACATAAAATTTGAGCAATACACACATCCGGCATAAGCTTTAGCTGCAGTTTTTGTTCGCCGGTACTCTCCTAAGTTAGCGGCAGTATTGCCGCTAAATCGTGTGTGGAATGGATGTCAAGAAAAACTATATGTATACCTAACATTTTCAAGATTTAATATGGTTTTTAAAGGTAAGAGAGTAAGAGGAGGCAGGAAAATATTTTTTTTTCTCCATTTCAACTTCAAGTCACATACATTTTATTTATTAACTAATATTGTATTACATGGCTAAATGTCAATGATTTGTTTAGTATTACATTACATATATTTATGTAGCCAAACTCATTTAATTATCATATCATAGATGAGGGAAGTTTTCACACCAGTTATCATGTTTAATTTTCTATTAAAGTTTAATATTTCTTTCTTTTTAAAATATTGTCTAGCATTAAGACTTCTTATTGGTTCTGTTAAAGAATACATAGTGGGAGAGAACATTTTTCCCCTTTGGGTTTCATGAAGCGGCAAGCTTTGCCTTATCTCTTGGGAAAGCTTAAACAATCGAAAAATCTCAAACTTTATGGCATGAAAATAATAACTAGGAGAATAAAAGACAGCAAATATCTTTATAAAGAATCCCCTTTAATGAAGGAAAAAGTTTAGAAAAGTAATTTTGGACTTTTATAATTGGGTAAAATATATTTTTAGTCCCTATAAAATATGAATGTATTAGATTTAGTCCCTTAAAAAAATTATAGTTTTTAGTCCTTAACATTAATGAAATATATGAACTCAATTCTTATGTTAGATTTTGCGATCATAACCGACACTAAAACATTTTGTAGCGGTTAACTTCACCTATTTCATTAATATTTAGGACTTAAAACTACGAAATTATTTTGGAGGGACCGAATCCAATTTTCCTCGACTAAAAACATGTTTAATTCTTTCTAATAGAAGCCGAGCCAAGCCGAGGAAACCGAATATACGGGTGGCTTGGCTCCCACCAACGTTAGGTTCGTGTGTTTATCTTTTTTTATTAATTCAAACTTGAGTTCATAAATGAGAACTAAAAATTTTATGGGAAAAGATAGGTCGACACTCGAATTACACACACCTAGTGTGAGATATAGGAAAAGAATGAAGTAAATTAAATATATAATGTATGATGTAATAGAAAAAGAAGAGAAATGTAAGAAATGTGAATAAACAAAATTCAAATTTTATACCATTGACTTTAGTAAATTCAAATACACACATGTAGTTGGGATATAAACTAATACGAGTTTTATCTCGTGATTTGACCCGGCTCAACCCGGATGACTTACAATTGTGTTCATAAAATGTTCCATGGCTAGATTCAGAGCTCTCATGGGAGAAGTCCTACACCTAGCTTTTTCTTTATAAGGATGAACATGAGTATTGCAATTGATTCTCTCCCCTTTTATAAAGGAGTCTAACCCTAAATACATAAATCTGGACCTTGGTGTAAAATAGCTCATATAAACATAACTCGCCCAAAAGAAAATGAGGTCTCTTAAGACTCTCATAAAAGTACACGAATCGCCAACATGGTGTATACATAAGTCTCCAACAAGGCTTGAGAGATACATATATGCGTCGCCATCAAGGCGTGAGTTCGCCAAGGCTCTCAATAATACGTGAATTGCCAAAGAGGCGGCGAATATACATAAATAAGGCGAGATTGCCCACATAAGAAAGAGATGGTCGCGGGATGAGGATGTCGCGGATAATGGCTCGGCAGATAGTGGTGTCCTCGCCAAGTAGAGGAAGCACTCACCAAATGCAGAGTCGCTTGCCAGTCGGTGTCTCGCAAGAATGAAGGAACCGCCAAAGAGTGGTCACTTCTGACCGGTTCGCAAGCCCCCAGGACATCGAGCCGAGCCTGAAGTATGAAGGCGAAGTGCGTCTTCAATAAGTGATCACCTAGGCACAGTCTCACTGGTCTGCCTCGCTCCAACTGGGTCGCCTCAATCCCCTTCCTAATGGTCAGCTCGCCATCTTCCAGTCCATTTTTTATGTTCTTTGTTTCTTTTCTTCTTATCCTTATCTCACTACCATCATCTGCACCTCCTCTCTTCCTTCTCATTTCTCTCATATCGATCATCACAACCCACTAGGCACTAGACGTGAGAGCTCTGATTGGTGGCTACATGTGACGTTTAGGGCAAGGTCTAGCAGCTTCAATAATGACAAAAAATTACAGGATGGCAAAATTAGTTGGAACCGTCAGGTCAACCCGCCAAAACGGTTGGATTTCCAAATTCGTCGACTCATTTTGACTTGTCCCGGCTAATCCACTAAGAAACAGGTTGATGGCGAGGTGAGGCCGATTGGTCATCAGTTATTTTTTTTTTTACTTCTTAACTGTAATACTTCTACGTTAATTTTTAAATATTTTTTACATTTTTATGTTATTTTAGGTGGATCAACTCGTCAATCCCATATTTAGACGGGTCAACTGCCTCATTTTTAGAGTAATTACTTACAATTCATATATATTATATTTTCTTATTTGTAGGCGGGACAACCGGCCAATCTATCGTAAAGCGGAGCGGGGCGCATTATTCAACCTATTTTTCAATTGTGGGGCACGGGTTGACCTATTTTACAACTTGCGCCCTAACTAGCAAAACAGACCAAACCACCCCGCTCTCTAACAACCCTCCGACGGCTGGACAGAGCAAGTTGGTTTGGCCGATTTTGCCTTCCCTACCGAAAGTTGCTAAAAAGGTCTTAATGATGACACCTAGCTAATTAGGTGGAATAGCACAATTACCAGAATGCTAGAATTTCTCTACCAAGATTAGTTATATTGAAGTTGGAATCTAATTTTGTTGTGTATTTAATTGTTTTCATAATTTCAAGCCGGGTATAACCACTATTATTTTCTGCCATGTTTTGTTTTATGTTGATAAGTTTTTCTCTTAGCTGTTTAATTGTGTGAGAATACTACCTTAATTTATTTGAAGTCTATATATTTGAAAGAGATGGTATCTTTGGTTATAGAATTTGATTTGATTTAGCATTAACCTAATCTGTTTTGAAAACAAAAAAGGCTCTACATCTAAATATTATTTGTAGTTATGAGCATGCAGTTGGGTGGACGCAGGGTACACCGCACAGGGCATGCCACAACAACTCGTCAACCACCACCAAGGCAATGGAAACAGCAGTGTTTCGCTCTCACAGTCACAATCACAATCACATGTCATATATGAGATGTCGACATGTTCAAATTAAGGCCTCTACTCATGGTGGTGGCTTTACCTTGATCCCTGTGACCCCACTCCCTCACTCACCTTCTCTTCCTCTCCTAGTCTTCTTAATGCCATGCCATGCCATTGCCAACCAACAATTCAGCTTCTTTCTGGTCCTACCCAGTCCCCACCACCTTTATCATTTGTCTCTTTCAATTCCACCCAAGGGTATATATATACCATTAAATTGCTAAACATAACTATCAATTCAAATTTTAACTTAATAAATATTACTAATAACTTATCATCATAAACATAATACTTAGTTCACTTTATTTCTTAATTATATGGTCAGAGAATGAAGTACATTTTATATTCAATTATTTACTGTTTAATGTGAACACTTGTGATAAAAAGACTAGTCACTGTTTTCGATCGTGTATACGTGGACTCACCAATTTATCATTATAATTTTGGCTATTAACTTCTTAACTAACATTCTCAGCTAGTTTATATTTATATTCTTTCAAATACAATGATCATCTCACTTTAACGAAAATGTTGTTGAATTCACCTGTTTTATAATCCCCTATTTTTTTCATTCGTGGTGGTCCTCAAAGATAGTTCTATGGCCAAAGGGTCCCACACACGTGGGACATGCCTTTTACTTATTCTGCCATATCATTTGTTTTGGCTTTGCCAAAGTATATGCTAAGCGACCTTGATTTATTTATACTTCTATATTTTTATCTTATTTTCATTTTTTTATTTTTTTATCTCTCTATTATATTTCTATTACATCACATATTATTTATCTCATTTCTCTCTAATTTATTATTTTCTCCCTTAGGCGGAGATGAAAATAAACTTATCAAAATAAATTTATTCTATACTAAGTGCTAATTTTGGCATCACAAACACGCACCCTGTTCTGTTGGTTATGTAATCATTTATTGTTGAATTGAAAAAAGCCATCAGGTTGGTTGTAAAGTTGAGTATTCAAGTTCAAGCCTTCTTTTATAGAAAAAATAAATAAATGAGAAAACACGTAGTATGTGTGTAACCTGGACTTTAGAGAAAAACAAACGAAATATTTCTAAACTTATCTGTCCACTTAAATAAGGACAAACTTACCTACAAAACTTACTTAGTGTTCTATAGGTGTTTTTTATGCTATTCACCAATGAAAAACTCAATCACTCATTTTTTTTACAGGGTGATAAATGGATCTATGAACCCACCACCTATTCAATTTATCCACAACTAAAATCGCGTTTGGAAGAGTTTATGTGAGTTTATCTTATAACATAAGCACTTATGCAAGTATTTAAGAGAACTTATATAAATAACTTATGACCTATCTGTATGCTATTTTGAGCTTATTTTCATAAGTTGTTCATATTAGCTTATGAAAAATAGTTTATGCTTACTTATAACGTATCTTCGAATTACTTCAATAGTTTCTCAAATTAGCTAGTGAATAAGCGCTTAATTAAGTTGTTTACTCAAACACACCCTAAATTCATCAAACTCATCCAATAACTATACTAAATTTTTTGGTACACAAAAAATGGTAACCTCCAAACTATCGGCAGAAATTCAGTGGCATGTAGGGGAGATCGGCAAAGGCTCACCCCTGAGTATGCATGCCCATCCATTAAATTGGGTGGATCTATAGTGATCCATCTATAAAAATTTAAAACTTACTAGATCAGAAAATTCCATTGTATTTTTAAAAAAGTAATGGTCTAAATGGATAATTTTATAACAAAAATCATAAAATCTCTCTCTCATGGAGGATCACGTTGGTAACTTAGTAACCCAAGTCAGTTTAGGTCCAACCCAACCTAACCCAAAAATGTGATAGTCTATTGCAGGCATGACTGAACGGGTCGAGAAAGTTAGGTGGGTCGATCAAAATGGGATGGGCCAGAATAAATGGTTTCATGAGTTGGCGTCAGGTCGGGCGTGTTGGTTAGGTGTGGAAATAAGTTAGGCTTTACTTAAATAGATGTGTCTGTCTGGCCTGTTACCCGTGATAGGCTTTTATTTAGGCTTGAGTTTGACCTTTTTGAATGTCTGGCTTGGCCTGATAGCTTATTTAAAGGGTCATTTTATAATAAGATATTCGAGTAAACCGACAAATTTATTTGTAAACATGTAAGTAAACTTATAGACTAATGAGCTAAAATATATTATAATCATTATATCATCTAGGACAGAGTAAATAAATCATCAATCCATTCTAAAGAGATTTATATGGTTAAATCATTATATAGTCTAACATGTTTAAACATATAAATAAGTATATACTTTTAAATATTATAATAAAAATATAATGTAAAAATAATAAAATAAATTTAGATAAATTATATTTATTTAAATTGGCCGGTATGTTAGGCTTTGCAAGGCTTTTTGAGAGGTCTAAGCCTGACTTTGACCTTTTTAACTAGATAAAATTTTAAAAAAGCATTGGTCTTGCCTATTTATTAATTTGGTGTGGCCTAGCCTAGGCTAAATGTAGGCTAGAGCGCTTGGCCATGTGCCCCTGTCGTTAGTATGTCCTACTTTCATCTCTAGTGTCGACTTCGGGCCGAAAAAATCAGATAGCGTTAGTGCTAGGTAGGTCGGGCAAGGAAGACCCGGGTCGGTTTCAAGCCAACAAATCAGCGTCGGGCAGTTGGATTGATCCGGCTCCGAGCATCGGACAAAGCCGGAGCTGGGCACGTTGAATTAAGTCAATGTCGGGTCAATGTCGATGTCGAGTAGGGCGGGTCAGACCAGGCAGACAGGAAGGTCGGACTGGGGCGGCGATTGTCCTGGAAGGTCAAACTCGAGTAGGTCCAATCAACGTTGAGTAGGTTGGACCGGGACAAGCGGTTAGACGTCGGGCTTGACAGGTCGGACTACATTAATGCTAGTTTGGGCAAGGAAAACAAGCGGGTCGACATTGAGCCAGATTGATCGATGTTGGGCATGTCAGTGTAGTTCAACATAGGGTAGTACAGTTGAAGCCGACAATGGTCGAGCCTAGGCCGAACGAGGCTGGTGCTGGGCCAAAAAATGGGGGGAAATCCAAGTTAATTGATGAATTGGATATCCATCCATTTTTAATGGATGAGTTAAATCGATTTTATTTAATGCGTCATGGATGAATCAATTTTATTTTTTAAAAAAATAATGAATCCCTAATGGGTTAATGGAATATTCTTGACCCACCTATTACAATTTATTTCCAAATTTATCAAATCCATTGATTTAACCCCTACATTTTTTTTATTATTGTGTTAACTTCACAATTTTTATTTTTATTTTGTGTTAAATTCACAATTTTCAACATATATGTCATATTGTGATGAAAGAACAACAAAAATAGCATGTCTGGAAATGTATCTAAGTCTTCTACATATAATAAATATTGAAACCTACAGTATTAGTAGTTTTGTAATATTCAGGTTATGCACCATGGAATACTATCAATTAACGATGAACTGTTATTCTCAAATTTCGGACAAAATGTCATTTGTCATGTCTTTATTGAATACTACAATGTCTTGACAAAGTATTCTCATAATGTTACGTTATTCAGATCGACTTCAAGCTAATTATAAGATGTGGTGTAGTAGTTATTTACATTGTCCCTTAATTATAATGTTAGAGATTTAATTCTCACTTTATAAGAAAGAACTCATATTGTGATTATTTAGCTGTTTACCACACCTTGTGTGAACATTCGTGATGAGGTGAATTTATAAGAATGAAAGGTAACACAGCACTGAGAGATTTGGAAGCAGGAGCTAGGAGCTGGTGGAAGGGTGGAAAGTTGAAATTGTGGTGAAATTCAGGGAAGGGGATGAGGTGGAAGAGAAGGATAATGGTGATTGGTGGTGGATTTGTGTTTAATTGAGAACTGGTGTTTCTGAAATTGGGAATTAAGGATTTTTGTAATTTTTATTTTCAAATTAATAATTTTAGGGAAAAATCATCTAACAACCTTTAACTTTATGTTTCTTACAAATGGACACCTTGAACTTTTCTTTTGTCCTAATTAAACCTTAAACTTCTACTATTATTATAATAGATCATTATGTTTATAATTAGTAAAAGTTTATTATTTAATTGCAATGATTTATGATATTTAAATATGTTTATTTGCAAAAAGTACAAATGTTAATTTAATTTATGTTGTTTTTTCTTGAAGAAGTTAAAAATTTATATTTAATCGTCATTAGTAACTTAACCCAAAGTTAATAGAGTGATCTACTAAAATAATAGTAAGAGTTTTAATTATGATAAAATAAAAGTTTATTGTAGCTATTTGTAAAAGATACAAAGTTCGAGGTGTGTATATACTTTTTTCCCATAATTTTAATTTATTTTAATTATTAACGATATAAGTGAAAATTAAATATTAATTAAAATAACACATGAGCATGTCACGTTGAAACACTTGATAAAGTCCATCTGGGTTCTTGGCTCAGATGATGACAAAATCAATTTTTCTCTAATCATAAGAATAAAGTATTTATTTTTTTCGATAGATTAAAACCAAAACTCACTTACTTCAGAGCGGAAAAATCTCATTTAACCCTAATTAAATTATGTTTTCTCTTCTAGTTCTTTTTCTCTCTTATAATGTGGACACTCAATTGTGGTGTACATGAAGTGCAATACATTTTGGAAAATAAAATAAAGGATCACTTGGCTTGCGTTTTGTGAAGGAATAAGGTGAGATTCTGTCTGTCCAAAACAGCTGACAATTTTATTTTTTTTAATTATATGAACGGGGCATGGATCCACAGACCAACTAACCAATTTTATTTCTTAATGTATTAGCGTGCTCCATGACTGGTTTTATAGTAATTAAATAATATCAAAGCATAAACTCAAAGCTAATCAAATACTTCAAATAAAAAAGAAAAAGGCTACCTTCCCTTTCAATCCAGAAATTAATTGACACATAACATTTTTATAGTTAAAAAACTAAAATGAAACCTTCAACAAATTTGTCAGGATCCTCTTAATTACAAGTTTGTCTAAAAATGCGTAAATAATGTTCTGTTTACAACTAATTTAATTCAAAGTATATTAAAAGTTGAACTTGTAAAAATTAAGGGTGCATATCACTAGAATCAAACTTATTTTTTAGAAACATTTGACTGTATTTTATTTTTATTTTTACATTTGAGAGACTCTTGGTTGTAGATATAGTAACATTCAACTGAGTTTCAATCCTAGGTAAAAAATAATTGTTAGAACCTAAAATTAAAAGTTCAAATTGCACCCATGAGGAGAGTTTTAACATTCACTAAACCCGTGTTAGAATTGCAAAAACAATTCAATAATTAAAAAAAAATTGCCACTTTATGATCTGATTAAATTTCCATATTCTAGACTTTTGCCCCTCCGTAGCACCATGTTTAAGAAAAACTTATGTAAAAACGCTCTTATTAAGTTTTTGTAACTTAATAAATCAACTTACACACTAACAATATACTTGGCAAGAAAATCATTTATACAAATCATTATTATCTTTCATCTTATACAAAACCAATCATATCTTTTACGCTAATAATGGTTAATTCTAATTGACTTAAATAATAATAATAATAATAATAATAATAATAATAATAATAATAAGTGCTCTCGGAGTAGTCTGTCTAGCCCTTAACCTACGTGCCTATGATTTCGTTTCTCAAGAAATACGCACAGCGGAAGATCCTGAATTTGAGACTTTCTACACAAAAAATATTCTCTTAAACGAAGGTATTCGTGCGTGGATGACAGCTCAAGATCAGCCTCATGAAAACCTTATATTCCCTGAGGAGGTTCTACCACGTGAAACCTATTGATTTCTTCATTATTTGTAAGAGTTCTTTACTTGGGTGGTACAAATATCTCTATTCCGTACATATTCCTTTCTGAGTTTTTTGAAATAAATAAATAATATGGAGTTTTTGGAACCGCTGAGCTCTCTTTCTCCTTGGTCCATAGAGACAAAATGTAGGACTAGTGCCAACAGCTCATCACGAAAGGGCGAGGTCTCTGGTTCAAGTCCAAGATGGCCCAGCTGCGCCAAGGAAAATAATAGAAGACCGACTTGACTCCTTCATGCATGCTCCACTTGGCTCGAGGGATATAACTCAGTTGGTAGAGCTCCGCTCTTGCAATTGGGTCGTCGCGATTACGGGTTGAGCGATTAAAAATGATATTTTTCTTTTGATCTCATATGATTTTGGTTCTATATCATAAGATTTTTTTTATTTTCAAATCAAATATATTCAAATAAATCATTTTTTACAGCATCCGGGGAGTAAAAAAAGAGCCCGACCAGCCCGCTCGTATACCTAGCCGGGCTCTGGCTAAAAAAAAAACTAAAAAATAGAAATATATATATATATATATAGATCAATGAGATTCAAATATTTCTTCTTAGAACGTATTGATTTGACCCCATAAGCGGAACCACCACCCTATAGTATGTTGCCGGCAGAAGTAGAATTTTGTATTTCTTCTAAAAAAATCCTAATTGTTCCATAGTAACTCTTAAAAAAAGAAGTAATAAGAATGAGAGGTTGTAAACTTTTTATCATCTTAGCGCTGAGCTATTTTTCCGCAGGACCACCCTATAGTATCGTCACTGCAGTAAAGTTTTGATAACAATAATAAAGATAGCACTTTTTAGGCGAGTCTATGATATCCATCACCGACAACAGTGATTAATTCCTTCACAGCGTGTGCATACACTAAGCGGCAAACGATCAACTACATTATAAGCTCCATTCGTATGAGTAAAAAACGAACATCCTACTTCATGGTTAAAAGACAAAATGAACTAATCAGTACGTCACACCTGTCTTTAAACAAAATTAAATGCATATATACTATTAAAATAAAAAAATAATTTAATTGATTATAGATAAAATTTGAGGTAAATCACATCAACTATAAATTTACGAGTGCATAAATAATTTTCTCCTATATTAATGAGAGTCAAGAAAGTGTGGCAAGAGAGGAGATGCTCTCATATAAAATTGTAGCCGTTAATAACTGTCTTTAGTAAGTTCACGGACGGTACGATTAAAGTAAAGTCTATATGTATTATATTATATAATGACTAATCTTCGCCTATACGATACATTAACTTTACCCTAATCATAAAGTGATTCCGAAAGAGTAATGTATTATGTTATATTTCTAATATAATAATAACACTGTTAAAAATAGTAAATACTTTTCTTTTTGTTTAAAACAAAATCCTTTTTTTCCCATATCAGCGAGGTCAAATGGTGTGTGATCCTGTGATATTGCCACGTTTAGTGCACAAAAAAGGTTGAGAGGGTGTGGTGTGCGGGCACAACATAGCACAGAAACCTGAGAAGCTTCTTCATTGCATTTCATCATATATAATACAATATACACTACACATCTTTTCACGGGTATCCCAACAATCGTGAGACTAATTTCTTATTTCATTGTTATTTTTTTCATTGTTAATTAGATATTTCACAATTAATAATTGTAAAATTAATTTCTCATCCTATATCAAATAAAGTGTTGGACCATTACGCCAAACCAAACATCACGACAATACACATACAAAAATGCATATATATTTAATAATGTTGGAGTGGAGTCCTTACTCCTAAGGCTATAGCTAGCTAAATTGTCTAAACCAGCCAACCCCTTTGAATTTCTCTCCTCCTCTCCTCTGTTTTCATTTCTTCTTGCTTCACCACCGTTCTTTTCATTACAAACTGTGAAAAACAAACACAACACTGTGCTTCGTTTCATTTCAGAGTGTTGTTAAATTAACTAAACTGCGAATTCGAAAGCGAGATTTCAGCTGAAACATCATTGCTCCCAATAACTCGGATCGGAATCACTTCACAATAACAACAACAACAACAACAACAAGCCAATTGGTTTCATCTTCTTCTCCTTCTCCTTCTTCTTCTTCCATGGCGGCTGGTCCTGCATCACCCACCACCGATCAAGCTCCGGCGGGTCCCGCCCCGGCGCCGCATCCCCAACCGATGGTGGTGTCCGATTCTTTCGCTAAGGACGCCATCTTAGCCTGGTTTCGCGGGGAATTCGCCGCCGCGAACGCCATCATCGACGCACTCTGCGCGCACCTCGCGTCCTCCTCCTCCGCCGCGGACTACCAACCCGTGTTCGCCGCCATCCACCGCCGCAGGCTCAACTGGATCCCCGTCATCCAGATGCAGAAGTATCACTCCATTGCCGATGTCGCGCTCCAGCTCCGCAAGGTCGCGGAGAATAATTCCTCGCCGGAGCAGCCGCACGTAAACGCCGCCGCCGCCGAGGTTGAACAACAGAAAACCGATGAAAAGGTGATCGAAGAAGCCGTTGTTGGAAATGAAGAACATGACGAGGATGATTCTCCCGAGAGCGAGATTACTGATTCAGGTAAAATTACAATTTGAGATTCAAATTACACTCTTTTCTTCTTTCACAATTTTATTATTATTATTATTTCTTAAGAAATAAGTTCATTTTTCGAGCTTGGATCTTTGTTTTATTTTTCATATTCAGGCCGGGAATTGAAAATTTGGGTTCTTCAAGTAAGATCAGAATGCAATTCAGATTTTATGTATTTTGAATTTTTTATTGTGATTTTTTCACGGATTTGTGTCAAAATGCGGGGTAGTTGAACGTTAGTTCCGATTTTTTGTTTTCATTTTGGAATTTTTCAGATTTCATATAATTAGCTGAGTTTGGCTTCAGGAAACGTTCGGAAGTGGAAGTGTTTTTTTTTTCACTATTTAATTGAAAAAAAATCTTCTTTTTCTTTTCTGAGAAATTAAAACGGACCTTTATGCGTGTATCTTTTGAAAAGAGCAAACTTTTATTTTCTATATTTTTTCCTTGATTTGAGTTTTGTAACTTATTTTCTACTTTTTCAGCCATGAATTTAATAAGGATTTCATTTTGGGGGTGTATTAAAGAAAACAAAAGTAATTACGCGCAGGCCATGTGGTTGATATGCTAATAGTATAGTTTTGAATATTTAATTGGGGTTTTTCCAGTTCTGAGTTCCAGTTCTAACAACAATGATGAATGAGAGCTAATATCCTTAAACATTTAATTTATAATTCAATCACTAAATAATATTTATGGAGAAATATTTATTAGAAGAAATCTATCAATTAATATAATTTCAAAACCTTAAATGATTAATCTCATAGTTATCCCCGCGTAAATAATTTGAAAAAAAAAAAAAAGTACGGAAAAGGTTCAGGATTCTCGGGTGCTTGGTTAGTTTGAGGAGTGAGGAATTGCAGAGTTGAGGTTTGTTTGAAGTGGTAGATCTAGAAGTGCGTGCAATGATTCGTATTACAGGGCGGCGGGACCACCTGAGGTGACTGCAGCATGATGGTGTTGGTGGCGTCAATTCGGGTCCGGGTTGGCGGGTTGACGAAACCCATTTGGGTCTTTGACCTGTCACGTTAGCGGGTCAACTTTGTCCTGCTACTTGGGTGAGAGATCCAAATCCCACGGATCATTCATGATCTCAAAGTTTTTGGTTATTGCGTCTAAAAATGTTTCATCACATGTGAAAATTATTAAAACAAATAATCAAACAGTTGGAGGGGAACATCCAAATGTGGTGGACGCCAAGGAATAACAACTTTTTAGGAAGACGACAAGTGTTTCTCAACAATTACAATACAAATCCAATCACTAAGTTACTATGTTTTGTCTAGCGTCGTTAGAGTCAACACAAATGTGATTTTACATATTTTGATATATTAATGAAAAAGTTAAAATTTATCATATTTAACGTGGATTGAAAAAGTAAGATTGTAATACGAGAATCCAAGCTAGAAGAAAAATTAAATGTGCAAGTAGGAATAAATATACAAAGCCAGGTAATTAACCAAAGCTTAATGTTCATGTTGTGCAGTTAAATACCCAAAGTGACTTGTATTATTGAAATACTCCAATGTCTTTATAATATTTAGTGATCATGCTTTGAAGAAGTTAGTATCAGCTTTTCAACTTCATTTGTGAATGTAATCTTTAGGATGGAATTTTGTTGTACTAAAATTTGTATGGATTTTCTTTGGTTTCTTGTGCAGGATCTCAAGAAAATCAGGCTAACGCCATGAACATTAATATATGTTCCAATCATGAAGAGTGTGAAGGGCGTTCTTCACAGTTTAAGTTGACAAAAGGTTTCACAGCAAAGGAGTCAGTGAAGGGGCATATGGCAAGTTCTTTATTTCACTAACTAAAATATGAACATGCATTCTTTTGATTAAAGAAGAAGGGATTGAGAGAGTTCATATCCCTACTAGTTTATGCATTGAGAAGCAGCCTGCAGCCTCTGATTAACAGCTGATTGCAATTGGCAGGTGAATGTTGTGAAAGGATTGAAGTTATATGAAGACATTTTCAATGATTCAGAACTGTGCAAGCTCACAGATTTTGTGAATGAGATCCATACTGCTGGCCAGAATGGAGAACTCTCAGGTATTCTTATGTCCTATTACTTTTAGTTCAAGATAATTTCGACGTTAAATACCATGTTAAGTACCTAGACCATCCATCAGGCTCCAACTCATTATACTTGATAATGGGTCAAATATTCTTATACCATGTTTGGATTAAATTCAATTTCTTCATAATCAATTCTGACAATCTTACATCAAGAAGTTATTCACACAAAATTTCTCTGTTATCACCAGAATTGATTGTGACTTTAAAATCAATAGTAGAAGGATTTCCAATTAGGCTTAAACTACTCTCCCTTCCCTTGTCATTGTAGTGAGTCTAGTGACTCTATTTCTTCCTTGTATTTATTTGACTTCTTTGTCTTCAATCACATCACACGACATGTTTAAACACAGATAATGACTAATGCAACTATGCAAGTGTCTTATGGTCTACACTCTTTAAACTATTAACCAAATCCACTTGTCTGCAGGTGAAACTTTTATCTTATTCAATAAACAGATTAAGGGGAACAAGAGAGAGCTGATTCAGCTGGGTGCTCCAATTTTTGGACAGATAAAGGAGGATGCAAAAAGTAAGAAGAAATAATTAGACAAATTGTGATAATATCTAATACTTTTATTTTAAAAATATATAATCTGGTTCTCCTCATTTAGAAAGGAGCTCAGTCATTCTGTTTTTCATTTTTCATTTTTGTTTACAGGCAATATAGAGCCAATTCCAGCACTTCTGCAACGTGTCATTGATCACCTTATTCAATGGCAATTAATTCCAGAGTACAAAAGACCAAATGGTTGTATAATTAACTTTTTTGAAGAGGTAAATATTGCATCCTTCTCCCACTTGTACAACACCTCTTATGTTCTACCTGGAAACTAGCCAAAATTGGTTCTGTAATCGTTTCTTGGCAGTGAAATAACCCTTGAGCAATATTTGTACAATTTTATAATTTTCAGGGGGAATTTTCTCAGCCATTCCTGAAACCACCGCACCTGGATCAACCTGTATCCACTCTTCTTCTCTCTGAATCGAATATGGCTTTTGGGCGAATCCTTATGAGTGAAAATGATGGGAATTACAAGGGACCACTCATGCTCTCATTGAAGAAGGGGTACATATCAAAGAACTTATTCTCTTTGCAGTCCTAATCTTCCATTAATTAATTAAGATTCTAGTCACAATGCTGGATACAAAGGAAGAAGTACCTCCAGCATGTGTAGGACAGCATGTAAGTGAATAAGGTGAAGTGCAAGCTTCTTAGGGGATGCAATTATGTGTTCGTATCATACGCATGTAATTGTGTTAAGATTGCTTCTGTGCTTTTCCTTTTTTCTTGAATAACAGACAACTTTGCAGGGGAAGAACAAAAACAGATTGTACAAGTCCTAGAAATATCAATTACTAGATTGTAGTTGAAGTGACACCTAATTTACATTGTGATTATTACCACTAGGGGGTCACATTGGAAGTTTCATATATGACCCTCGAAAGATTACTTTTCCATATACAAAGTGCATGTTTGAAAAATTCTTCTGCAATTAATTCTACCATCAGAATCAATTCTAGAGAGAAACTTCGGTGAGAAGAATTGATTTTCATAATTGATTCTGAAGAATAAGAATTTGATCCAAACATGCTAACACACACATAATACAGCAGCAGATAGCAACTTCTTTAGCAAGTAGCCTATTGTTCTAAGTTCAAGCATCAAGATCTTCAATGCTAAATGTCTAATTAGCTGTTGTGTTATTCTATATTTATATCTTAACGACTTAACTTTGCAGGTCGCTCTTAGTAATGAGAGGAAACAGTTGTGACATGGCTAGGCACGTAATGTGTCCATCTCCTAACAGAAGGATCAGCATTACCTTCTTCAGAGTGAGGCCAGATTCCAATCAAGGCCAATCAGTAACTCCTCCCATGACAAATGCAATGACTCTGTGGCAGCCTGGCATGGCTAGCCCCTATGCTCTGCATAATGGTGCTGCTATAAATGGCTATGAGAGCGTGGATATGATGATGCCCAAATGGGGAATGCTTCGAGCTCCAATGGTGATGCTTGCAGCCCCTATGGTGCGTCCAATGCCATTGAATCCCCGCAAGCTTGCTGGTGGTGGCACTGGGGTCTTCTTGCCATGGAATGTGCCATCTAGAAAACCTGCAAGGCATCTTCCGCCGCGTGCCCAGAAAGGAAGGCTTCTGGCATTACCCTCCCCTGTTGAACCACACATGGGAGAGTCAAGTTCTGAACCCACTATTTGTGTTGAGGGATGAGAGCTTTAGTTCTGAAGCATCCTTGGGTTCAGAGAAATGTGAATCAAGAAAGGTGCTTTTCACGCCTCACCACTTTATTTGTTGTACAAACACGGCCTACCCAAGATGCTGCTAGAAGAGTTTGGTTCATTCTTTTTTCTTTTTTCACCACTTTTTCAGCCCCCTTGGATAGATTAGATTCTAGTCATGTTCTCGATGGTTTTTTATGTTTGCCAATCACAGTAAGAGCTTTAGTAGAGTGGTTGAGATTTCAACTTTGAAGAGTGTGAATTATCTGACGGTAGCATTTTGTAAGAATGATATTTTAATTTAATCATCTTTTTTTAACAAATCAAATCGTTGCCAGGATGCGTAGCTATGATTCTCTACTTATTATGCAGTTGTTATACATCAAGGTTAGTCTCTGTTGTGGATTGTCTTCATTATTTATCACACTTGTATAGATAAAATTACCCATCTCTGATTTCAGCACCAGATTATGATACAATTTCAGCATGCAAAAGCTAGAAGCAGGAACAAATTTTCTAGCTTTGTCTGGGAATGCCCATATAAAGTTGAAGGCTTATACATTGTGGGACTTGATCTATAATTAGTAGGGTCTGGTAAAAGTATAACAACTCAGTGGAAATTATCGGAGACAGGTGATCTCAATACTAGAATTAGACACCTAGCTCAAAATCAATAGTTCAATTTTGGTTAAAATGTGTATGAACCACGAAAAGAGAACCTTGCAGACCCAATCAATCGAAAACTTTAATGCAACTGAGAAAAAGGAAATTATTGCCAGGGTGGTCATGGCCCCGATGGATCCAATATATATTGGAAAACAAATATTTTCATTTCGAGTGACACATTTACAGTATCAGTAGGTTGGAACAGGAAACAAAGTCTTCAGTTGAACCATACTTTCAGATACCTTAGCAGCTTCAGGAAAGGTACTTACTAGAGAATAGGATGGAGAAGGGAACCCCATATCATTTCCTGCATTATTACACACCTGCAACAAAATAAGAATCGCATTTCATCATATATCTAAGTCACTATGTAGCCAGTAACTTCATGGAAATCAAAATATCAGCTATGTCTGTTGAGGAAATCCATCAAAGGCAAAGCCATCAGTATGCTAGAAATATACACTATCAGTTCTATATATTCTTCATAGCACCCCAAATGTGATGCTGTCAGATTCGCGAACAGTTTCTGCCATGGTAGAATATACCATGTAGAGTAGGGAATTTGCTTTGATCATAGGAAGCAATTACTTTAGAGTTTAGACACAGAACACCTACAACTCATAAAGCTATGCTCAGTGCCTGCTTTATACGGATGGTAAATTTTTCTATTATTTATGAAACGTAGCTTGATGACATAATTGGAGAAAAAACTTCTCTAAAATAAATTAGTTACTAGTTGGAAGTGTTAGTTAAAGCAGAATCCCTATGAAGGAGCTATAGCCAATTGATTTCAAGAGAAATGCTAGTAACACACTCTTTTAACCTCAATGGAATGATGGATTCACTGATTATCCATAATCACTACTGATTCACAAGTTAACAAGTAAAATAGTGTGTAACAGAGGCAGAGGCTATATTTAATAAAAGGGGTAAAGGAAAGGGGATAGTAAACATATCTCATGGGGGTCACCATATGTTGATTTATACATCCAAAATAGTGGATAACGTAAATGACATGAGATATTAATACAAAGACAGTTGCTTTTCATACATTTTAAGCATAGAAGCCAGATAGCAATATTACTTCTATCCAAATTGATGAAAATATTAAAACCCAGGCAAATTTCTTTTTGTCAAAATGACACTTAAACATACATTTCTATTGAAAAACTCAGAGCACAAAGCATCAAATATGTCAAGCCTTAGCAGGCTCATCATCATCTTCAATGTCCCAGCTCAAGTCTTCATCTTCTTCTGCAGCACTAAGGCGCTTCCGCAAATCAACTTGACTTGTGCTACCACTCTGAGTTACTTTCTTTTCATCAACACTGCTAAGATCCTCAATTTCATCCCATCCAAGGTCTTCCTCCTCCTCCTCCTCCACATTTGCTGAGTTCTGACTTTCAACAACTGAAGACTCAGTATTCTTACTAGGAGATTTGCCATCACCACCCTCTATTTCCCTCACCACCTTCCCATCAGATTCAGCTGCAGAGTCATTCTTGCTAGCACCATCACCCACAGGTAACTTCGATGCTTTGTCAACACCGCCCTCCTCCTCAGTAGCTTCCTTACTCCCACCACCCATCTCATGACCAACTTCAGATTTCTCATCTTGTGATTCCTGAACAGACTTATCAATCTCATTGTCAAGTTCCTTACTTTGCAACAAATTGTCTTTCCCTTCCACTTTACTCTCCTCTTCCCCTGAATGCTGCACATCTTCCACACTCATTCTCTTTGTCCCACCCTCATTGTTAGTATCTACCTTTTTCCCCAAATTCTCACCACCAACCTCAGGTTTAGCACCACCTCCATATGCCTTCTCATCCCCATCATCAACATCTTCTTCAAAATCCCAACTCAACTCCTCCTCTTCCCTCGACATTCGCCTCACGAGCCTAGCCCTAACATCCTCAGCTTTCTTCAGCCTATAAACCTTGTAATAATACCTATACCAGAAAGTTTCATGATCAACAGCATTCGGAACAACCCTTTTGTAAACACTCTCCATGGCTTCATTCTCCCTGAAGAACCCCTCAATTTCATCTCTTTTCCCATCCAACGAAAACTCCGATTTCCACTTGTTGAACTCGCTCAAATCCTCAGGCGCATCGGTGTACGTGCTTGCATCACCCTGAATCGCACGAACCTGAGCATCGAACCTGCTATAGCGCTTCGAAGAACCCGACCCCTTTTCGCCACCACCCTGCGTGCGGTTCCGGTTGCTGCCGCCGTTGTCGGAATCGGAATCGAGGTTAACGGCGAGGATGGCGTCTTTTCCCTGTGATATGATCTGAGCCGTTCCCTTGATGACGGTGTTTCCGAACTCGTCGATGACGTGGCCGACGGAGCCCTGGGCAACCTCGATCTCGCTCTTCAAACCGGTGCTGAATTCCTGCAGATCGCGACGGTAGGTCTCGATTATGGATTCGGATTTGGCCGTCAAGGTTTTGATCAGGCCACCGAAGTTCCAACTGTCGCCGCCGTCGCTGGAAGCGGAAGCGGGATCCGGGTCCGCATTGTTGGATCCGGAATCGGGTTTTGGTGGATCTGGATCGTCTGAGAAAACGGAATTGAAGAAATTCATGACGTAAAGAGAAAGAAAAGAGAGAGGTGGGAGTAATTAGTAGTGTCAAGAGGAGTGGGTTATAGGCTTATATTATAGATAGCTATGAACTCTTGAACAAACTTTTATAATTATTAAGCAAAAATGTTCTGTCTAGACTCCAAATTTAGTAGTACTATCGTGTAAAAAGGGAAAGATAGAGTGGGATTGTTTAAAATAAAAATTTAGTTGAAACTTAGAAAGATTTTATTAAAGTGGGAGTGGGATTTAATGATTTATACAATTTAATGGGTAAAATTTCAATAAATGTAAAGAATATACTCCCTCCGACCCAAATTATAAGACCCTTTAGAGACAAATTTGGTGTCCCAAATTATAAGACCCCTTCTAGATTTTAAGAAAAAAAAAATAAGTTTTTCCTTTTTTACCCCTTGCATTCATTATATTTTAAATTCCAAAACTTTAATTACCACCTCTACTAATTACTTCTTTCATATTCCCAACCAACTTTTGGCATATCCAATACTTACATTAACAATTTTCAGATTTTTTTAAATAGGGGCATATTTGGAAGATTTGTATAAAAAGTAACAAAACCAACATATTAATTAGTTTATTACATGTTTTCTTAATAGGCGTGATTGTCTGAAAAGAACCCTATAATTTGGGACGGAGGGAGTATTAAACTATTTATGATTTGTCTTCCTTTTGTAACCAAAAACGATTTATATCGTAAAATGTATATCGAAAAGAGTGTTAAAAATGTGTTGATAACATTACAATAACTATTGGAATAACTTTTCCTTGGAGAGCGTAGACACCACACCAAAATCTCTTTTTATTACATTTATCATATATCACATTCGTTATTTCTTTGTCTTTTCTTCTTTTTTCTGGATGCATGTTGAGCGTTTGCCGCAACCGGGGTCGCGGCGGGGGACGACACTAAAAAAACAATTAAGAGTCGCCACTAATTTTTTTTAAGGAAAACACTAGAAAATCAAAAAATAAATTAAAATGCCTATGAAACCTAAAAATCTAGGTTCGAGAGCCGGTTACGCGTGGGAAAGGTGTTAGCACCCCACAGCGCCCGTTAGAATGGTACCTTTTGATTGATTGTGCCAAAAACTATTAAAAGATTTAGTTTAATTAAAAAAATAAGAATTTTTTTATATTATTTTTAAGATTTATTATTTATAAAGAAAGAGAATGAAATTATTTACAAAAAAAAATGTTAAATTTATTTTATTTAGCCTGATAGGTGTAAGCTGCTACGTAGTTCTAAAGTTTTAAATTGATTTTTTTAATGTTTTTTAATTTTGAAAAGATTTTCTTTGTTTTTTAGAGTTTTTTATTGGGTTGTCTGACGAGAGTGTTCCCGCTCCTACGTACCTCTATTGGAGGACTCAAGGCTTACGTAATTCTAAAGTTAGTGGTAGGCTGAGTGAGGAGGAATATGAAGGCTGTGGTGGTTTGATGGTGAAATGGGGTTTTTTGGTGGCTGTTTTGGTATGTATTCTGCTTATTTTGGAAATGAAGGGGCCATTACAGGGTGATTGTTCAAGAGGTTGAAGAAGGGAAATGGAAGGTGGAGGCTTGTTTGATGAAGATTCCAATGTAGGAGGAAGGGATTGGTTCTCTGTTTTGGTTCATGAAGGATGGAGAAGGAATGTGGTGATTTTGGGGGAAAGGGGGAGGCAGTGGTTGCCTTTGTTGAAAGGATGGCTACAGTGGCGGCTCAAAGGAGAGTGAGTGTGGCTCTCATCCATAGGGTTTCCCAATCATTGGGATACAAATTCTTTAGTGGCTAAATGATGAGAACCCCCATCTCTAGCTGATAAATGATGTATTTATAGGGTGTAAATTAGGTTAGAGTTGGTTTCTCATTTAGCATTTTATGTAATTTTTTGTGTGAAAGAGATTCGGCCCTTTTTGCTTCTAGTGCATGTGTGTGTTGATGTATGAGTGTGTGAATTTGTGGTAAGAATCAGAGAATAAAGAAACAATCAAATCCATTCTCTTTTTTATTTTGTTATCAGAAAATATCCTTTTTTATTTTTAATGAAGGGAGATTATAACACTAAAAAAACTAAAAACAAACAAAATAAAATTAAACTAAGAACTATTAACTATTTTATCATTTTTATGATTTTTTTTAACATTTTTTAAACACAACAAAAGAAATAAGCGTCTATGTGCACTATGCGCATGCGGGTCTACGATTTCCCCTCCTTTCTAAAATGTTCTACAATCCTTCTCATTTCATTTGAGCAGAGTTGGGTTTGGCGATGGAGTCTCGGTGTTGCAGGTATTAGCCATTCATCAGGGCCAGGTCTTATAATATGCAAGGAGACTGATTTTTGACATTTTAGCAACAATGATGGACATGTTCATTACAAGTTTGAATAACATTCACTTGCTCTCTAAAACTTGTGAGCAATCAAGTATTGGATTCGAGATCTTTAGCTAAATCTAACACACCATATGATTTTAGGGTTATACTATAATTCTGGCTTTGTGAGTCTGTACGGATATTGTTTAAGATCAATTTTATAGATAACACAATGTGTTACATGCACATTCAGTCAAAAATATGACTTGAAACGGCCAAAATCATCTAACAAAGACTGAGCTGAAAAGAAAAAATGTACAAGATTTATCAAGATATTAAAAGAATATTAATATTCATAGATATCATTTTCAATGACAGTTAAATTTGGACGAGGTTCATCCATCCGGCAACTAGTCACTGATGCAAATGATACCATCATCCACAAACCAATGCCAAGGAACATTCTAATTCAACCCAGAAGATAGGAAAAACAGAAAACACCTCTAATGTTCCTTTGACTCTGGACTCTGGACTCAGGAGTCTCTTCAAACCATGGCTCTTGTACTTCAATATCCAGCTGCAAAAAGCTTCTGTATTGTTCTGTTACTTCAATACTTCATTTCCCTGGTATCACTTTCAACCAAGTCTTATCAAACTACTTTAGTAACCTTTTTTCCTCTTAGACAAATTCTCAATTATGTCCTCCAAAGGATCAAGCAAAAAAAAAAAAAACAAATGGATATTGGATTTTTGGTAGTTGTTATACCTTTTCTTGTTTTAATTTCTTCCTCCCCTTTCTACTTAAAAGTTAAGACTCTCATTTTTTTTCTCTTATTAAATTGCTAGGCTTTCCAATCACAACCAATGATGTCTGATTAGATAGAGCTAACCCCCCTTCTCCCTCATCATCCCCGGAATTTGGATCCTCTCTGACCAACTTGTGTTTGTCCTCTCTCCATTTGGTATCAGAGCCGTTAATTTTATATTAATGAAATCAACTGCTCAAATTTTGAATGGAGAGAGGATGAAGTGAAGTTAGCCGGAGAAGATCCAAATGCTCCGCCGTCCTTTCACTCTTCGAGAGAATGAGTGTTTGGACGATAGAGATCATAAGGTGCCCAAAGATGATCAACGGTGCATGGCCTCCTTGAATCCAACCTCAACCAAGGTTTTCCTTTCCCACTCCAATGCAGCAAACTAATAGGCCCAGGATGCAAGCTTCTACATTTGCCTTCACGGTTATCCCCTCCAAGCCCATGCTGGTTCCACCTATGATCCACACTCTTCAACTCCCCTGCCAAAACCAGAAGAAAAGGAGGCAGAGACCCCAAATGGTAAATCCTCTTCTGCTTCTGCACCGCCATCCACTCCTCCACCTTCTGCGTGTACCTCCCCTCCCTCCACTTCTCCACATCCATCACCATCACCCCCGTGTTAAAATAGCACGGTTTCCGCCCCTCGAATGTGCGAGACAGCTCGGGGTCCGACCAGAACAAATCCGTGAAGTACTTCGTGAAATTCGCGTGGCAATACTCCGGCGCAGCCATCACCTTCCCCTCCAAATCCACCTCCCAAAGCTTGGCAATGTCATCAACCATAATAATGTCAGAGTCAAGGTATATCACGCGCTTCACGTGAGCAGGGAGAATGTCGGAGAGGTAGATCCTAGCGTAGTTCAGAGGCTGGTCCAGTGCCTGGCGAATCGACTTGGAAATTTTCCCACGCACTCTGCTCGATTTGAAGCGGTAGATTTTGAATTTGAGATGTGGGAATGTTGATCTTATGCTGATGAACACCTGAGGCTCAAACCTATTGAGAATTCAATTCTGTGAGTAAGAAATAAAAAAATAACTTCAAAGAAATAAGACGTCTCATTTGATGAGAAAGAAAAGAAAGTATTGAGGTATATAAGTGAACCTTGCCCAGAGGAAATGGAACTCTACGTTTTCTGGGCAGGTGGAATGCTGCAGGATTGAGAGAACAGCAGCCATGGTTCCTCTGAGGTAGTTTGAATCCAATGTCATGGAAACGTGGATGTTCTCGTCGGTGCATGTTTCTCCGTTGCGGAAGGCCGGGGCTTCTCGGAACATGGGGACATAGGCGATAGGCTTGCGAACGACGTCGACGTGGACGCCGGCGGGGGTGGTGGCTGCAGCAGCAGCGGCATGGTGGTTAGTTATGAACAGGAGGAAAGACAGGAGGCCAAGGAATGGGGAGGAACAATGAGGTTGGTGTGATTGTGGTGGTGGGAATCCAAAGGCCATCCTGTCCTATCCTTTTTATGTTGAGGGGGGAAAGTTTGTCAAGCAGCCAAGGGAGGTGAAAGAG
Organism: Acmispon strigosus; assembly: GCA_030819835.1. Lineage (NCBI taxonomy): Eukaryota > Viridiplantae > Streptophyta > Magnoliopsida > Fabales > Fabaceae > Acmispon > Acmispon strigosus. Next base: position 66,893,835 of record JAUAMA010000003.1, on the reverse strand, counting down.
TTGGAGCCATGCTGGGTGGGGAACTTTTCTGGAAGGAGGTTAGGGATGGTTTGTTTTTTCTTAGAGGTAAATGGAGGTTGGTGGGATTGTAGGGAAGAGAACAATCCTCGGAGGACATGATATAAAAAAAGGCTTTTTCTATCTACCATGGTTGCCATATTTGTTGCGATTTTGCAGTGTCACAACATCTTTGTACACAAACAATTGAAGAATTAGAATCCTTTTACTTTGTGTTATTTTAAAGATATTTTCTATATCTTCCTTAAGTTTTTGCCTAAATAGGAAGTATAAGGCTAATTATGAGTTTCTCCTTGCCGAGAGTGTGTGTTTGCCTGTCATGTTTTGGTCTGTCATGTGTGAATGATAGTTATTTTGTCTTTAATTTCCGATCATTTTGATTTCGGTAAATATTTTTTAAAAAAATCATCAATGAATTCAAGGATTTTGTTCTTTGATCTTGTCTTTTTTAATGTCTAATTTAGGTAATGTAAATCATGATTCATGTTAGCAGTTAGTTGCCTTAGTTTTTTTTCTTTTCTTGGAAACATTATCTTCCCAAATTGGTTTTCAGAAATTGTGCATGTGTAGATCGCAAAATATTAATGCTTGTTGTTCGTAAAAAGTTAATTAGATTATTAAGACAGATTTTGTTTACCATTTAAAATATAGATTTTGATTACAGGTATAGATTTTGTTTTCAATTAAAATTGTGTTTTATTTCATGTATTTTTTATTTGTTTATGACATTTTGTTAATGATTGGTACAAATACAAGGTTAGGGATATTGTAGTAGGCCATATATTGAGCTAAATATGGTATATACTGATATACTTTAAAAAACAGAAGGCTTGACAGAAATACAAGGAAAACATAATTACCAAGTAAAATGACAGTATTAGACACACAAATGACAACAGTACAAAGTATTTGGTGTCAAGAAAAAATAAATCTGTGTTTAGCAAGGTCATCTGGATTTTTCTCTGAAAACATGTATTATTATGTTTGATGATTGATGAATAAAAAGGACAAGAATGGGATAAAAAAGACATTTAAGATTGACGGAAGGAGACATCAAAACTAAAGTAATTTTACTTGGATGATTTTTATTAGTTTTGAATTAAGTAATCTAATATCTAATATTTATAATAAAAGAACACATATTATGTAATAATTATGAGAAATTATAGTTTTACTGATAATCATAAAAAAATACATGCTGTATTGATAGTTATAAGAATAGAAGAGTTTTTATTTTTGATATTATTTCATTGGTATAATAAGTTATGGAAGTAATATTAGATAAAGCTTAGAGTGCTGGATACCTTAGGCTTCAATGTAAAATTCGAAATCATGGAGAACTATTTCGGACTATTGATATAGGGCTCACTTAGCATACACAAATTGGGAGGTTGTGTATGGATACACAAGCTGATTGTACAGGGTATAGCAGAGAAGGTGCAAGGAGCAGTTTAAATAAAAAGGAAATGCAGATCATTGCATTGTATTGTGAAGCAAATTCTATTATTCATTCATTTACACTTCACCAAATTTCTCTAAGCTTAAAGCACGAATTATAGTGTTTTTAGTTTAATAGTGATCAGTATTTAAGGAGGGGAAAGGATGAAGAATTTTCTATAAAATCGTAGCATGTTTACTTCATCTCTATTTAAGAAATTCACTTTTTAAGGGGGAGTCTATAGTACCTCAAGTATTGACAGTGTTATTGCCCTTAGCAAGATTGTTGGATGATATCTAGTATCCAATGTTCTGCGTGAGTACCAAAAACTGCTATGCATAAACATAATGGATCCGTCCCTTTTGAATAGTTTTCTGTTTTTTTTTTTTCATTTTCTTTTTGAATAACAATCTTGACCAATTTGTGGGAAAATTTTGGAAACAGCTAGAATATTTTACAATATGCAGCAGTTTTAATCATTTTGAGCATCTAGTTAAGAAAAGAAATACTTTACAGCGATAGAAATCTCAGCAATAAAATGTGTAAAACTTGACAAGAAATCATAGTTCGTCTTTTGGAGTTTCTTGATAACAGTGCTCATCCCAGTAGTAGGGGAATTTCAATTTCGCTGCAACGTGAGGCATAGACCAGTCATCATATATAAACCTGATAAATAACCAAAACATTCACAATGAGTAGCAAGAAAGACATGGGAAAAAGGATAAACCATGAAAGAAATAAAGATAATTGCATCACTGCCCCCATAATTAAAAATGCACATCCTCTCAAGCGTGTAGCATAGAAGAGATGCATTCTTGCGCAAAAATATTTAGACAAACTATGAAATTTGGGGTTGAGCCACTGACTAACAAACGTCTCACAGAGACTCATAACATGGTCTGGTATAGAGACCATCATATGACCTATAAGGTATATTGCGATTCTATCTTTGACAGCATAAAAAGAACCTAAGCATATAGAATTCTGAAACAATCTTAAAATTAAGCATCTTCTTTTGCTTTACTAGAGAACAGATTACTCTGGAATATGGGCAAAAGAACACAATTCAATGCATGCAATTAACATTGGCTTTTTTTATACTGTATAGGAAAACTGCCATTAACATTGAAGAATCATGATAAGAAACCAACATAAGCTTCCCCAAGATAACTTGTGGTTTCTTGGAAACAAGGAACCATTTGTAATAATAAAATAATAGAAAAAAAAAACAGCTTTGGAAGTTTGCCATGTTTTGAAGGGCCAAAAAAGAGTTACAACTATAACCTTATTAGTAAAGTACAAAATCTGAAGAGGATGGGAATAGATGTCACATACACTTTAACTGGCGGACGGGATATTATAACAAGAACTTGCAAATCCTCATGCTCGTTGGTGTTCCAAAGCTGCAATACAGATTCTCCATAATTATCTAAAATTCATAGGAGCCAGAAAACCTTGAATAAACAATAAATATTACCCAAGAACACATAGTAAATATGTTGATTTATCTAAAGAAATAAGTTCATCATTCACAAGCTTATGCTCTCTGAAATGTCTAAATATTTTATTGGATATGAATTACCTTCTATATTCTCAACGATCTTAGGATATCTTGCTTTTCATCAAAGTTTAGAGACTTAGAGTAGAGTATAAGCTACAGAGATGGAACTCGGAAGGTCCTAACAAGCCCCTGAGAGTTACTCTACTTGTCACTTGACCAACTAGCATTTCCTTGGACATCATTTGACTCAGCACATAGACCCAATTAAATCATGTAGTTTTTCAGTCAGCTCACCTGTTACAGTTTATAATTGACATGGTGAGGGCAAGTCTACCTGTCAGCCTGTTATATTTTATCTAGTAAAATTTAAACTTTAAATCCTTGGTCTTCCTAACTCAAACAAAACTATCAGCAAAACATAATGACTTGCATTATGATATAACCTGTCTTTATCAAGTTATCATACCATCTGGTTACTTAGCAGCACTGTGTATACGTTACTTATAGCTATATATGCCAGGATATCCAAATTTAATGCACATGCGCATGTGTTTTGATATGTTAAAAAATAAAAACATATAATAACATACTCAATACTGGTGTTAAAAATGGTGTCTACTTTTTGTTGAGATCAGCACGCAACACATAAAGAAGCTGGCACTTGACATTCTAAATTGTTACTTGACTAATAAGGTGCTGAGGGCTGAGGCACACCACATGCATCAAAGGGTGCACCTTAAACAAATAAATTGCAATGAAGAAATTATTTACAGGATTAGGTCATAAGATATAATTATCTATTTTTTTCCCAAACCAAATTAAGCTGGAGAAATATCACAGTACATCTTGGACAGTTTACCTGATGAGCATCATTAAGCGGAATATGAAATGTGCTATTTGGAAAGATAAAATGCTCCTCCGGCTTTCCAGGGTATCTTCCATGTGAATTTGATGCAAGATAAAGAGTTCCACTCCCTTTGAGAACAATAAAAACTTCCTCACATGAATGCCTGTGAATTGGGGTGTGTGTTCCAGGTGAAAATGTTTGAAGCCATACTTCAACCTGCTCCAGAAAATTTTGGAAAAATTATAACACATACAGATTGACCGACTATTGACAGTAACAGGATTTAACACCTTAAAATGAGCTGTTTGGGGATTTGAAGTAAAATGCCAGCTTTTGTAACTAGAAAAAAATAATATATCAACAGTGAACCTTCTGTTACTTTAAACAAAAGGCAAAACCATCAAGTATGACACAATCTGTCACTCCACCAGTTAGTTAACTCCTCTTTACATTTACCAATTGAAATCTACCAATACCATGCAAGACAATCCAACATCATGTTCGTTTCATATGAATTATTTCGCCAGTGATTGTCATGTGTTATTTTGAGTCAAATAGCAATATGAACTTAAAATATGTCCAAATGGAAAGAAAATGCTGAGAAAGATGAAGTCAGATACCTCTTTCAACCCGTGCAAGATAGAGCCTGCAACAGTTATGTGAGAGAGACCTGCCCTGCCGTAGTTATCCTGAGGAATCTCACTGATATTTCTCACCAGTGGCAACTCTGCATATTGTTGATTCGCAAAATAAAGAAAACAAAATTGTGAATCAAGCTACTAAATGAAGTAAAGAACAGATATCACCAGTAAGGCAGTAACATAATGTAATCTTTGGCAAAACAATTTCAACAAAAGCGAATCATGCTATTTTCAACTATCAAAGTGCAGAAGCAGAAGAAAATAAATAAACAGTAAAAAGAATCATAGATTGAGATTAATGCCTATATAGCAAGCACAAATTACTCGTGATCTGAAGACAATTTATCGAACACATAGCATGCAAAGCCAAAGAAGGCATCACAGATGCAGGACGAAGGATTTGGTGAGAGGAACAAAACTCGGAATCTAAAAGAGGTGGGAAAGGAGTAAGCATAAGAAGTAACTAACCAGTGAAGGAGCATGGAGAAGAAGCAAGAGTTAGAGCTATGGCAGAAAACGAGATGAGACTCAGCAACAGCGTCGTCAGCTTCACACAACATTCTACCATCTTCTAACAATTTCTTCTTTTATCTTTTCTGCTACACTTTCTCCCCAAAACGCTGTGCACCCTGCAAATTCAAGATTTAAAACCAATAAAGCCATTTTAAGTTTTTTTTTTTAAATAGTCATTGTATTTTAATTCTTCTAACAATTGCACGGATTTTTGTTAATTTTAGAAGTTTAATAAATTATATTTTGTTAAATGTTATTTATACTAAAAAAATATTTTAAAATTGCAGTAATTTGAGTTTTTGTTTTTTAGATAAACTTAACTTCATTTTCACTTGTGGTAAATATATTTTCCGCAAGAGAAAAATCACAATGTTAAGTGTTGTTTTATCTAAAAAATGATTAAAAAAAATTAAATATGGTAATAAGCGTACACAATAAGTAGTTATAAAATAGAATATAAAAAAACTATGATAATTAAGTCTTATACAAGAATAATAAATACTTTCAAGCTAATAAAAGATAAAAGATGTATAGAGAAACATAAGTAAGATACAGGAAAAAAATATCAACAATAAGAGAGTATATGAAATTAAATATAAGATCAATTGGTAAGATATCAAAATTATTTTACAAAATTCTATGTGTTTATTCTATTTTCATTTAAAAGCTACTTTTTTTCCTTAAAATCTTCGACCACATATATTTATTAATTAGACTAAATTTTGCTAGACTAAAATTTTGAGATAAAACATTTAAACGTATAATATATTTTCAAATATGAGAAATATTTTAAAAATATTTTTTATTAATTTTTTTACTTGTGTAATAATTTAATTTAGTTACTTTCTTATTCAATAATTCAAGTATAATGAATTTAAATTGCTATAGTTACTTTCACAATTTTTTTATAAGTTTAATATTTATTAATTATAAAATACAAAAACTTGCTGTAAATTTTGTATTTATATGTTTATAATAATTTATTGACTAAACTTAAAACTTTATTAATAATTATTTTACATTTTTAAGTATTTTTTTTTTTGTATAAAGCAACACAATTGTTCATAAATTTATATCCTTTTATACAAATGATACAAAAAATTTAGTCATGTAAATTGTAAAAAAAAATTGAACGTGTTTCTTTTTACTATCAATTTTTTATAATAGTAACATAAACACTTTTAATGAGAAATAAATTCAAGAAATTCCATTTAAATATTTTTATTCAAATCAATTTTACGTTAATTCTTTTAAATAAAAATTGTAGGTTAATTGAGAATTTAACATAGTTATTTTTTAAAATAGTAATTTATCTCAAGTTTAATGAGAGATGAATTTTAAAAAGAATGAGAGAAAAAAAATATTGTTAATTATGTGTTGATTAATGCTGGAAGGAGAAGAATGAGTATGTCAAATAATGATTGCGGTAATTGAAAGTGAATTACACCACCGAATAGAGAAGAGAGGGAAAATGAATTTTTTTTTTAGAATGAATGATGTGGCTGCATGTGAGGGGGTCTCACAATTAGAGATGTAGATTTAGTTAGTTAGAGGAAAGATTGATGGTACGGGATGCAATGAAATGATTTTATGTTTCTTTGTTTGATTTGGTTAAATGAGGATGAAATGGAATGGAGGATGAAGAAATTCTTTCTATCTAATTCCATCATTTACCATCAATTTCCATACCTTCAATTTAGATGGAAGAGAATTTAAAAAAATATATATTATATAGATGGAAGAGGACGAAACTCATATCGTCCAATTTTCTATCCGATACTCATAACTAATAAAACTATTTTTCTGCCCTTACTTATTTTATATATTCAATATTAGTGTTTAAAATAATGGTAATGTACGAATAAAAAAATCATAATTCATCTGATTCTGTCAATTACTCAAACAATCTAGTAGTGAATTTGTAATGTTTCATCATAAAATATCCAAACAATAAATATATATTTTTATTTTCTTTCATCTCATCCAATTTTGTTCCATTGTATTTCATTTCGTTCTGTTTTATTATAGTTCATCAATTCAAACATAACTTATAGGAAGAGAAATAATTATTTTCTTGTTTCGTTTATTAGAGGCAAAAGAAGATTTTAAAATAAATTGTCTACGTGGACTAAAAAAATTTGGTTCGTAAGTTAAAATGGTTTGTCTATAAATCAATTTTAGCATATAATGAACATATTATTAAAAACATGCACTAATCGCCGGTTGTAAGAACATGTTTCATAAATGAATTAGTTTCAAGTATGATGCATCATAGACTTGTCTTTAAAATACATATACTTTAATTGCTCTAACTTTTAGGTGGTTTCTACATTGAAAGCCCAACCTAAGTCATTCATGGGTGAACGTGTGCTTTTACCTACTACATCATACGCTGATTCCAGTACACATTTCGTGGTGGTTTTAACCGCCGCACCGCAAATTTATAAGTAAACCGCCGCAAAATGCTATTTTTTGTGTAGTGATAAGAAATATTGAAAAAGGAAAAACTTTGCAATTCTGTGTGGTGCTAGACTTGTCATTTGCTCCACAAGCTTAGGCGACGTCTACCACGAGTCACTAAAATAAGTGACTCTTTGTAGTTCACTTCATAAGTTTTGTAAAACTATTATTCCTTGTGCAATTTGAACTTTTCACAAAGGCCCCGTTTGGGAAAACAGCTTAATTAAGCACTTATGACCATAAGCGCTTATGACATAAGCGCTTATTAATAAGCTCTTTTAAGATATTTTTATAATGAATTGAAAATAAGCTATATATAAGCATAAGCTTTTTTTCATAAGCTACTCTAAATAGCTTATGAAAATAAGCTCAAAACAGCTTATAGGTATGTCATAAGCTATTTGCATAAGCTTTCCCAAACGCTTGCATAAGCACTTATACTATAAGTTAAGCTCATATAAGCTCTTCCAAACAGGGCCATCCTTGCCCCTAAACATTGTTCATCGTCTCTAAGTTACTATTTCGGTCAAGGGTCCAAAGGGAAAAAGAGAAGTAATCAAAAGACAATGTCGTCCACCTTTCACTCTTCCAGTCCCCAATTTATGGAGACCCTCGTCCACCTTCCTTTCACCGAAAAAAACCGTGAGTGGTCCTCCCCCTCTTATTTACTCCCTTCTGTTAGATCACATGTCCTCCACCGGAAAACACCACATATAGTGCATTAGAGAAAAGTAAAGAGAACCGAAAAGAGAAAGAGGAAATAAAGGCAAAAGGAGAAGGTAAGGGTGGTACAATGAAAAGTGAGGTGGTCGTGTGATGACTTGAACGTCGAGGCCCCATGGAGAAGAAAACTCAAAGCTCAATGAAGGTCGTCATAGCGAAAAGGAGCAATCGTACAACGAAGCAGTCCATATTTAAACACGAAGGGGGAAATATTTTCACCAAGGTTTTCGAAGATAAATGACAATAGGGAAGACGAAAAGAAACAACCAAGCGATGGTGGAAACTGACGACGTGGTGCGACGATGCTCAACGATGATGAGAGATCTGGTATCTAACAATGTTGTCAAATGAATCCCAAAGCAACCGTGGGGAGTTCAATGAGTTAAAGATCCAATGGTCAACAACAAAGGCAAGAATTTCAACATAATCACCTACGCCTTCACTGGCATCATCTCCATTCCGACCACAAAACACCACCTAAGAATAAAAATTAACTAGGGTATAGAATTGGTAAAATAGGATAATTAAGTAATTCACCATGTGAAATTACAAATGTTAAATATTTTAAAATTATATCAATTGTGATTTATTATATAATTATAGTTTATTTTTTTAGTGAACCATAACCGTGTTAATTTTTTATTTTTTGAAAGTGTGTTAAATACTTAGTGTTTGTTTGATTGCATTTTTTGAAAATTGTATTTAAAAATAGTTTTTAGAAACTGTTTTTTAAAATAAAAACAGAAAAAAAAACTGTTAAATGAGATGTTTTCCAACATCTAAAAAACTGAAATTTAAAAACAAAAAACACATTTTAGCTGTTTTGATATTTTAGTTTTTAAAATTGAAAACAATAACTAATTTCAAAAACAGTTTTCAAAAACAGATTTTACCGAACATGTTTTTAAATTTTTTAATTTTTAAAAACTTTAATCCAACAGACCTACAAATATTGTGTTTTTTGTTTTCTTCATACGTTTGGCCTGCCTACTTCATCGAAAAAATACGCAGTAATTTTTTTTTTATCGTCTGAAATTATCCTACCTCAAACAAAATTATCTGAAGAGAAGGGAGGATTCATGTGGTTTAGAAAAAAATACCAAACTACACCAATAACGTATGGATACTATCGAATATTCGGCATGTTCCGTGGGTTAAAATTTGAAAAGCAAATTCTTACATTTTTTCTTTAGCGCCACGAGCCCACGAGTGAGTGACGACTTTTAAAAGGGAATGACACCAAAATCAAAATGTCCTGAATGACCATTTTACCCCGCCATACAAGTTGACATGATCCCGTATCTCGAGAATAAAAAACAACACACGCAAATTTCGTTTTATTTCTTTAATCTGAAAAATTAGCCATTGGACAAACGCAGCACTGTCGACAAAGTTTGCTTCAATTATCATTTTCCCTTACCTTTACTTTATTTTATTTTAATTATTATTATTATTATTATTATTATTATTATTATTATTATTATTATTATTATTATTATTATTATTATCATTACATTATTTATTTTCGTTGGCGTCTTCTGGTTTATAAATTCTGGATCAACGATTCAACGGGTTTCTGTTTGTCTTAGAAGAAGAGGCTCAAACTGAAACTGTAGAGCGAAGAAAAGAAAAGCCGTGGAATCCAACGTTACGGTTTTGGACGAGTTGGTGGTAGTTTCCGGCGAGTTTTTCCCTTCTCCGCCGGAAAGTACTTTCTTCGTGATTCAACAAAACTCATTTCACGATCCTACGAGCTGATTCATTGATTCATTTGTATCTCGATGTGAATCAATCGCCTCGTGTTGCCTCCGGAACACCATGGGAGAATTTCTCACCGGCTTCGTGCTGCCTTCGCTGCTTCTAACAGGTAACATACACTGCAATTTAAGAGTGTGAGCTTCTCAGGTGGATTGAATAAATTTTTCATTGATAGATTCTGATGATAGATTATATGCCAAGCTGATATTAATTGTTTCCTCCAGCATAAGTTGTTCATAATTACTGGTTGGCTAGATTTTATGCTTTTATTGAATTTAATCTATTGATATTCAATTCATCATCAAGACTAGATTGCATTTCATGATTCAGGACTGAAATAAAAACTCGGTACTTATTAGTGATTCATTAGTGATTGATTTTGAAGTGAGAGTTAGCAGTAGGTAGTAGCTATTTTTGAATATTCTCATGTATACTGTGTAGTTTTACTTCTCAAAGCTTAAAATTTTAAAGGTGTTGTATTATGGAACTGGCTAAACATGAATTAATATCCACACGTGTAGATATGTAATTCACAGTTGAAGTATGTGCTCATTCTATATGCTCACTTTTTTGCAGCTTCATCAATCAACTGGAGTTTGATCTCTCTTATTGATTTGGTAGCCTTTCTTCTCATTCTGTATAATGTATCACAATTAGGTAAGCTGCTTTGTTCTTTCTGTTTGGAAGTTATTATTGCTTAAAATATTAACTATACTTTTTTTTTACTGTAATGTGAAAATGGCGTCCTTACTATTAGAATTGTACATAAAAGGGAACTCTTCCTTCTCTACCATGGGAATTCTACATAAAAAAGGGAACTGTTCCCTCCTTTCCTTTTTGGCAATTTGATTGCTTTATAGTCAACACTCAACAGATTCCATTGGTTATTTATTGGTTAAGCCTCTTTGGATAGATTACCTTCACAATGACTTCATCCCAACATGTTATGCTGTATAATCCGTGAGGAATAGTCCACCTGCAATTAAGAGGTTTTGAGTAGTAATCATATAAAAGAAAGAATAAGGAAGTAAGGAACTAAGAATTCTATCATCATGACAATGAGTGAATAGCGCCCCTTTAATTTTGTATGAAAACATTAAAATTCATTCTGACTGAGTTGGATTTGCTTCTGTTTGAAGGAGGACTTGGTAGGTCTTCTTATGAATGTTTATCTTTATGTGTGCTTAGCCGATGAAACTTGATCCTTGAGATGATAATTATGAAGAAGTTATCCATATGGGTTGGTTTTTATTGATATTGCTACTTGAAACTTTTGAATTCTGATCTAGTAATTATTTGATGATAGTATACAAGAAAGTAAACTCAGTGCCACAGAATTGAGAATATTTGGTGGTTGATTGGATATACAACACAAGATAGGATCCAAAATACAAATAGGGAGACATGAGTGGGTAGCTCGCGTCCCGTTGTAGAAAAAATGGTATATTTTTATCTCAGGTGGTTTGGGCATGCAATGGGAAGACCTATAGAAGCACTGGCTAGGAGGGTTGTCCAGGTAGAGGGTAGTCCTATAACTAGAGTTAGAGGTAGACTAAGAAAAACTATAGTTTAAACCTTCAAGAGAGTTAAATCTTTAACTTTAATGCATGATGTAGCTTTCCACTTAGTAGGAAAGGCTTGGTGGTTGTTGGACAATGGACACTATACAAATGTATATGCAAGCTGTACATAAAAAATTACAACCAAAACTTAGGGACTGCGAGAGATCATAGTTGTGATATTCATGAACCTACTCTATCTAAGGAAACTGAACCATGTAAAGGAATAGAAGGAAATAAAGAACAAAATACAATCAACACCTCCCCTTAAGCTAGACCATATATGTTATATGTCTTAGAATTTTGGGTTAGGCCTAACTCTAACCCAAAAGCTAGCTCAGAGAGGTGAGGATTGCACTACCCTGTAAGAACATTTATTTGGCCATATCTCTAGTCAATGTGGGACCTTAACAAACCCCCTCACGCCCAGAGCTTGACATCTGGAGCGTGGAAATTGCAGGAATGAACATCTGCGGGTGACCCATATATGGGGGGTCTCCAATAAACGGATCTAGGATAGACTCTGATACCGTCTTAGAATTTGGGTTAAGCCTAACTCTACCCCAAAAGCTAGCTCAGAGGTGAGGATTGCACTACTCTTTATAAACATTTATTTGGCCATATCTGTTGCCTTTGTGGGACCTTGACAATATGCATCCAACCTATTACATATGCTTGCTATCCTAGGACTATGCAAGTATTTGGTGAATATGTTTGTTGGTTGATCATTGAAACACACTGAAGAAGTTTTGATGATATCTTCTAGGATCTTTTCCCAAATGAAATGACCCTTAATATGTTTAGTCTTCTTACGAGAGATTGGATTGGAAGAGGTAGAAAGCTGATTGGTTATTACAAAAAGTTCCGTATGACCTATCTCACAAAATTTTAATTCTTGAAATAAATGTCCCGGCCACAAAAGTTCACGTTATGCGAGTCATAGCACGATATTCAGCGTCTGAACTTGACCTTATAACAACCAATTGCTTCTTGTTTTTCCATATGAATAGATTCCCTCCAATAAGAAAACAAATGCTTAAAGTGGACCTCCTATCATTAGCATCTCCAGCCCAACAATATAAATCCCAAAATGTAACTAAGGAATAAATTACGTAAGTAGATTTCTAAGACTGAAATTTTCAAGAGCACACCCTAGAAGCAACAAGTATATCTACAAACCAGAAATCTGCCTGCAAGTTGAATATTGGTGGTTTTGGCCGGAAAGGTTGCCAGGAAAAATTTCCAATGGCACATGGCAGGGGCTAGGCAGTGGTTGTGACTTGAAATGGCCATAAAGACTACATATACTCTAGGTACCAACTTAAAACTTATTAATTCTGGTCTTGTTAAATCCCTAAAACTTCAGGATTGAGAGAGGTCACAGTCGTGAATCTACTGTAGGGAAACTAAATCATATCAAGGAATAAAAGGAAATAAAGAATAAAGAATAAAGAATAAATACAATCAACACGATTAACACTCTTTATTGGTATGCTGGATACTACGGTTTAGGTCATTCATGTTGTCTTTAATCTTTATATTTGATTATTACTAATGTTGCCTTTTCTTGTTGTAGGATTTCATTTCCGAAGGAGGTTTTTGTTATTGTGGTCAATTGTTATATTTTCTGTTGTTGCAATACTTTCTCAAGTGACTTATCTGGTAATATGGGCTGTTAAACCAATGTCATGGAGTATACCAGATGTTTGGTGGGCAAAGCTGATTGGGTTTATGACGTGAGATTGATTTCTTTTTTTTATTGTCTAATTCATTGTTTTTGTAGGTATACTGATTTGTTGTTTTTGGGGTGTGCTTTTGCAGGATTCAGTCTTGGAAATACCCTTATGTAATTTATTTCTTGGTTATACAACTGCTTGCACTTCTTGTTGCTTTATTTGATATATATGGGAAGAGACATTTTCTAAATACATGGCAAGACTCACGTTGGGGTCATTTTTCATCAATTGTCGAACATTTAGGTTTGTAAGTAGTTTATTTGACTGTCTCCTTTGCTTTTTTCACGTCTTTTGACTGCTATGTTTGTTTCTTTACTACTCATTAATTTAAGCATATGATTTTGTTAAATAAGGAGAAACCGAGAGAAATATAGAATGAATCCATGTGTTTAAACTACACAGCGAAGGTTATTATATATAATAATAGGTTTCACTGTTTACATGAAACTGTGTTACCTAATAATAATAAAGATAAGATATCATAACCTATATAAAATAGCTAACACTTATCTATAAGTAAAATATCTAACAAAAACAATCAGAACGAGACACGACAGGGGGAAGAGACGGAAAAAGAACTGTCAGAATGAAACATGACAAAGTCAAGGCTGGCAAAACTGTCGGAGTGAAGCACGACAGGAAGAGGATTCAGAAAAAAAACTGTTGGAATGAGACGCGACAGAGGGAAGAGCACAAAAACCGGAGAGGAGACAGTTTCCCGGAAAAGATATGTACCGATGGACAACAGGTCCATCAGGTATGACAACAGATTAGGATTGCCTCTCGTCAGACTCTGGTACCATGTTAAATAAGGAGAAATCGAGAGACAACATAGAATGAATCCGTGTGTTTAAACTACACAGCAGAGGTTATTATGTTTAGTAATATGTTTCCCGGTTTACATGAAACTGTGTTACCTAATAATAATGAAGATTAGATATCATACTTATCTATATAAAGCAACTAACACTTACCTATAAAATATCTAACAATATCTAACAGATATGAAATTTTGAGTGTTGGAATATGTATGTCAGGCAGCTATTAAGTTTGTTAGGTACTTGGAGTTAGTCAGTTAGTAGGGGGTTAGTTAGTTTGTTAGGGGGTTAGTCAACTCCGAGTCTTTTCGTGACGCTTCTGTCTCAGAATTCTCTGGCAGAAGTGGCTTGTTCCTCGGATCTCGCTTGATCTGCATTCCGCTCCGGGTCCCAGCACCTTTGTCCGCTGCGTGTGCCAGATTCCGAGATTCAGCCGAGCAGTCCTTCTTGTAATCCTTGGTACGAAATTGATTTTCTACCTTTTTTGTTCTTTGCATCTTCTCTCATTGTCTCTTCTCCAATCTTCAATTTCTTTAATCATACTCTCCAGAATGTCAACTACTTCCAGTAGCCATGAAAACCTCATGGAATCTTCTCTTTTCCTTCCAGCCATCTGCTTCTGAACGGTACCCACAGCTCCAAGATCGGAGCTCTTATACCAATTGATAGAACCAGCTAAAGAAGATAGAAACTCTGTTGTTATTGAAGTAAACCCCAGGTTGTTGGAGAGAACCTGGACTCTCCTATGTCCTATCACACAATGATCCCAATAGATAGCTAATCCCTCTCTAGTCCACTCTTATTTATAGGCTCTTGCCTCACTAACTAACCCTCCTACTAACCGACTAATTCCATGTACCTAACAGGTCCAAGGATATGTACTAATGCAACCATCTCTGTAATCTTCTTTGTATTATTTTTGGTAGAAGCAAAAAAGTTTCTTGGTTCGTGAAGGAGTACTTCAATGCCGTACAAAAGTATTTACATTTTTATGAAAATTATGTTGATTGTTTTATGCTGCATGACATTGGTCGATATCTATCAAAATAAGCAAGTCTAGCATATTTCATTTTGTTTTATCTATTTACTTGCTTTACCATTAAATGTATAAACCAGGCTTTAAGAAATGAAATTTATGAGACTCTTGACATGGAATACGTTGTGATTTTCATATTATTTTTTTTCAAAGGTGGAGAGTGTGTTTGACTTGTGTTTAAGGAGATAGATCCATGTGTATTTCGACAAAAGTTAAAAATTATTCGTATACACAAGAGGATACCATGGCAGCAGGCCCCCATAAATCAACAAAGACCAACTCTAAAGGAGAAGTGTAAGTAGCAATAGAGGGATGGGACGGCAATCAGTGACTTTTGCCTAGAAAACAAGCATGAGTCATGACACAAAGTAAAGTTGGTTATATTAGGTACCAATATTTTACAATGAGAAGGAGCATTTTCAAGTGCCTCATGATGAGGAAGCTCTAGTCTAGAAGGCCACAATTCATCGGTGGTGGGACCTATATCTGAATTACCAGTTACGACATCACTAGCAGGTAAAGAAGAAGGGTAAACAACAAGGTACTAGATTGAGATCATTCCTGATGGAAGTTGGAGGAGAAGGCTGGAAGTTATCAAATCTATATAGACTATATTTGCAGTTTCCAAGGCTCCCACAGAATTTCAGAAGTGTCTTGAGATTTCACAAGACAATGAGTGGGATGAAACTGAAAACAAAATTATTTTGAGCAAAAATATTAACACTGACCATTCTTAGTGATAGAGGGAACACGAAGATTTATGAGGGCGAGTGAAGTGTTTGGGTTGTATGGTGTTTGAAAGGAGTAAAACCAATTGATTTTGTTAAATGAGAATAAGTCAAGAGACATTGGACTGAATCCGTGTGTCTCGCACGACATAAGCCATTATATATAATTGGTACAATAATTACATAATATCATTGTTTCCCTATTTACAATGATTAGTTACATCTAACACTCCCCCTTAAGCTGGAGCATATATGTCATATGCACCAAGCTTGTTATAAATATAATCAACTCAGGAACCTCTCAAAGACTTGGTAAAAACATCAGTCAACTGATCATTTGAGTGGTGATATCTCCAGACAAAATCTTCTCTCTGATGAATGTTTGGTCCTCTCATGGAACACTGGATTTGAGGCAATGTGTAAGGCTGCTTTGTTTGTCACAAATAAGCGTCATCTGTGAAACGTCCCCAAATCTCAGCTCTTGAAGCAACTGCTTGTGCCATATAAGTTCACAAGTAGCTATAGTCATGGATCGATATCATGCTTCCGAACTTTATCTTGCCACTACACTTTGTTTCTTACTCTTCTAGGAGATTAAGTTATCACCAAGGAAATCACAATACCCGCAGGTAGATCTCATATCAATGGAAGAGCCTGCCCAATTTGCATGAGTGTCCTACAACTTGTGTATGACCCATGTCTTCAGACAATAAACCTTTTAGCTACCTCGTTTTGTTGAGGTGTGTGAGCACAAGACGTTTGGTGAAGCATGCCATTAGCAGCTGTGTAGACAAATAGTCCCGAGCATTATCACTTTGTAAAGTACTTACTGGAAACCAAACTGATGTTTTATTTCATTATAAAAGTCTGGAAGACAAAAAATAATTCAGGTTGATTTTCCATTAAAAATAACCAAGTACAATGAGAATAATTATCAATAACGGTCACAAAATACTTCAATCCTAAACTACAAACATTACGACTAGGACCCAAACATCCGAATGAACTAAAGCAAATAGAGACTTAACTCAACATTTGACACAACTTGGAAAAGAACTACGAACAAGTTTTCTTAATTAACACGACTCACAAGACAATGTAGATAACACATGAACAAGTTTAGCTATTAAGGAGTGAGGCTACTGTTTTAAACGCCATTTATAAGTTTTTCATTTTCAATATATATCTATTCCACATTTTTCTTTTTATAGTTTTTTCAGTCTTATACTACTTTTTTAACAATGTAGCTTGATTTGAAATTTGTTTTGTTAATTGAAGGTTCTCATATTCGAGTGGCATCTTGCTTGCTATTGCCTGCCATTCAGCTAATTGTTGGAATTAGCCATCCTTCATGGGCCTCACTGCCTTTTTTCATTGGTAGTTGTGTTGGTCTTGTGGATTGGTCTTTAACGAGCAACTTTCTTGGGCTTTTCAGGTGATATTTCATAGGTATTTCCGTAATGATCTTTCATCATCTCTTTAGGTGGTATTTGACACTCTTTTGATGCCCATTGGGCTATCTGTGCATGTTGTTCTGAAGGTGGTGGAGGCTTCTTCAGCTGTATGCAGGTTTTAATATTTTCTTGCTTTACGTGTATCAACTTCCAGTGGAACAGCCAAGTGTGATTCATAGGATGGCTGATTTAATTGGTCTTTACAAAATATCCACGAATTCTGAGTGGCCCGAAATTTGTTCTTGCCTTTCTCTCGTATTTTACTATATAATGGTATGTATCTGTTTTATAAATTTTTTGGTTCATATTGAATATGATTGGAAGATACTAGTTAAGTAAATTATGGGCTTTCAGTTTTTAATATTTAGGTGGTATGTTAGATTCTTAGCTTATACAGTATAGCTTCTCTCCACTTGTGTAATTGTGTATCACTATAATTGTATTTATGTCATTGTAATTTGTAACTATAGAGATGAGAAGATGGGTATGCTGGTGTGCCATGTACCACATGCCAGCTGTAGTCAATTATGAGTTAATAGCTTTTGTTGAATGTTAGTTATCCTAGCTCAGCTTTGTATGCAAGCTTCTCACATTAAAAATACTTGTATCCATACTATAGTGACATAGATGGAATCATTTTCCACTTAGAACAAACTCTCTTATTCTTTTTTTCTCTCAGTCATGAACTTCTTCATGATATCTAGAGCTTAAAGCTCCGCAATGGCTTCTAAGGCTTCCTCACCGGCGCCATCGACGGAAAAGATTGATCAAATTGCTTTCCGACCTCCACTGCTGCAACCAATGCCATCTCCAATTTCTCTCTTCTTCGTCGTCCTCTGTTTCGATCTCCACGTGACAGCCAATGCCATCACAAGCACATGTTCACATAGTGTTTGAGAAACTCAATAATCCAATTTTCTTCTCTGGAAGCAATAAGTGAAGCCTATGATTTGTGGTCAACGACTTTACCAGATGCTTGTGAATCCGAGTATCCGCTCTTTGAAGAAGATCACAATGTGGGTAGAGTTAGTGATGCCTACTTAGCTTGTTATAATGAGATAATATTGTTAGAGTGAGAGAGAGAGAGAGAGAGAGAGAGAGAGAGAGAGAGAGAATTCTGAATCTATGAGAGATTGATTAAGTAACCATAGGGGATGAAAGGCCCATATCATTTGACATTGGTTTTGGCCAAGAGATCATGAAAACACTTGTTTTTCGTGAGCAATAAGTAGCCATATTGAAGAGTTTTGACTTCAATGCCCAAGAAGTAGTCTAGATAGCTTCTTGTCATCTGTGATAACAAGTTAACAACTGCTAACTGATCCTCACAATAGCTGTTCTAACTATGTATTTTATACTAATAAAACAACTGTCATCCAGTATTCCAATTGAAAATGTGCTTTTAATTCTAAAAGACATCCATCTAAAATTTATCTTTCAGCTCGTAGAACAATTAATGTCTATTTTATACAAATAAAATGAATTATCACTGTGAAGTTCTCCTTTTGTTATTCTTTTTGTTCACTTTTGCCCTTTGCTTTTGCTGTTTCTGACAACTGTCTTATAATTATTGCTTTCTTGTGATGCAGCTGTCTTTCACTAAATCTGATTTGGAGGAGATGAATTTTATTATTTCCAGGACAGATTGTAGCTTGACGGAGCAACTTCTTCCCTCTAAGCATTCATTTTTCATTCGTGAATCAAGGTAATCAAATGAAAATATAATCAAATGAAAATATGCTTTTCTGATTTTCTTTATGTCATACATACTAAGTATATGTTCAAACACTTAATAACCAATGTATCTATTTGTTTGAAGAGAAATTTTTGAAATTTATATTAAACCATTCATGTTTCTTCACCTAATTAAGCTTTTGGGGTAGTTGGTTCATAAAATGGTATTAGAGCCTCTATGACCAAGTGATTTGAAGTTGATTCTTGGTGTCCTTATTATTCTAATATAAAGTTGAGTTTTAGAACTAGGTGGGTAGGCTTGTGCCTTGTCCAAACTTCAAGCCCAATGTGTTCTTGCTAAGGAAGTGTTAGAAATATAATATAAAATAATTCATGTGTATTTACCATTGTTGCCAGAACCAATTAGATTATAGTCTATTGTACATCTTGTTGTAGGGGATTACCCCCCACTGGTTAGTTAAGCCAGCTGTGCCAGCTGTATTAGTAGTTAGTTTCTGACTAGAGATTGCTTCTCTTGCAAGCTTCTCTGTTCTATAGAAACACTGATGTTTCATATTCAACTGTATTGAGAACATACAGAATTTCTATCAAATTCACTCTCTCTCTCTTAGTTTCTCTCAGTCTAATAAAACCAGACCAGACTGGCCAGTTTGACTGGTCAAATCGGGTCAAAGTCTGTGAAAATCGGTGGCATTGGATTTGTAGAGAGAGAGGAGAGAGAGAGTTTTCTGATTCTAAATAGTATTCAATTGATGTATAGAAAGGATACAAGGCTATAACTATATAGCCTGAAGTAACTAACTAAACAATTTAACAGCTGCATAACTACTAACCTCTTCTAGTCCTAAATGATTAACATGTGCTGGGCATAGCAGACTATGGCAGCTGTCGTAACAAACTAAAAGCTATCAGCTTGTTAACGATCAACGTAATAATTATAAATAAACCAATGTCTATTCCTATACTCTAATATCCCCCCCTCAAGCTTAAGGTGGGTGAGAAAGTTTGCTTGAATCACCAACATTTAGCTTGAACCTTGGAGTATTAAACCTGACTGTGGGAAGGGGCTTAGTTAGTGCATTGCCAATTTTAAATAAGAAGACAATTGCTGAATGCTTAAATGTCTGTTTAACACCTTTTCTCATACAAAGAAGAGATCCAGCTCTAAATGCTTTGTCCGGTCATGGAGAACTAGATTGTGAGCAAGAGAGATATCACTGGAATTATCACAAAACAGGATAGGATTTGTAGTTTCAACGTTTAGATGTTGTAGTAGTGTCTGCTTCGAAGCTTCTTCTAGCAACCACAGACCACCAAGTAATGAGATTGGGTCCAAGAAAAATGCAAGCCCCTGAGGTAGATCTTCTATCATCCGAATCAGTGGCCCAATCAACATCACTATAGCCATGCAAAGAAAGAGGAGATGATGGTGATGCAGGCTTGAGATGAAGACTAAAAATAATAGTTCCCTTCAGATATCAAGGAATTCGTTTCACTCTGCCCAATGTGTGTCCAAAGGTGCTGACATAAATTGACACATTTTGTTTACTGAACAACCCAACTCTGGTCGAGTAAGAGAGGTACTGTAGTGCCCCACCTGCTGATCTATAGAGAGTAGGATCAGATAGTGGAAACAGATTTAGACAATCTGGATGTACTTACCATAGGCGTAGAAAGAGGCTTGCAATCTAGATATTGGTTTTGCTTAGCAAATCTCTGATATATTTGGACTGTGTAAAGAGAAGAGAACTGATATGCTCTTTGCAAGTGTACAAAGGCTCGAAGTAATAAAAAGATATTGTCTCCACAAGGATTGTGTTCAATTACTGATTATACCAATTCTCTGATATATTTTCAATTGCATGAAAATAAACAAAGCGATAAACTGGTGTGAGAGATAATATAATGAAGGTAGCACCTCGGGTCTTGTTTCACCAATTATGATTTATACTAATATAAACCAGCGTATGTATGAACTTGGTAATTTCCCTCTATGGTGATCTAGCCTATATTCCTACTTACTAATTCCTTAGCTAAGCAAGACTTCCAATTCAAGGACTAAGTCTGATTTACTAGCACCTAGAACGTTGAAGTGAAGAATAAAGATTAATTCACGCCACCACTAATAGTTTCTACCCTCATTCCTAAGGTCGTAGAGAAAAACTAATCAATTCACCCACCGAATCCCTAACTCCTAATCAAACTTTCGTTTCTCATAGTATAAAGCAAAATTACTTGCGTCGACTCAAGCATGCAATCATAACTGAAGGTGAATTCATAGAGAAAAAGAACAATTCATACATAAACTAAGAAATTATAATAAAAACCATAAAAGGATCCACATCCCAAGTTCTAAAGAGGATTAGTTCCTCGTAGATTTCATGGAAACAAGATAAAAATTAGAGAAAGAATTCGAAATCATGGACAAATGACGCTCTTCACGACCCAAAATGGCTTCTCTTTGTGTCTCCCAGTGTTACCAACGTCAAACGATCACGAGGGTGATAAAAAATCAAGTTTTTAAGTTTCTGTCGGGCCACACCGCAGTTGCGGTGGCCTAATGTACCGCAGCTTCGGTAACACCCTTTTACCGCAGCTGAGGTGACCTCTTTTGGGCGCAGCTGCGCTGGCTTTTGACAGCTCTGACCTCTTTTTGTAAAACGACTCATACGGACTCGTCCATCGTCGGATCGGGCTGAAATCTTGATATGTTGTTCGTGACTCATTGATCTTCAATTTGACCGGTCCGATCACCAAGAAGATGTATGAGCTAAGAGAACCAACCCATGCAAAACCACAAAAAACACATAAAAATACCTAATAATTCTATGGATGTCCTAAAACCACCTAGAAATATAACAAATGCATGAACTAAGCCTAAAATGTCTTAAAATGATGAAATTATCCTAATAAATTTATTAAACTACATGCAAAATAACTAGGATAATAGCCCTGAACCCCGGGTCATCAAGAACCATTACAGAGATGTTTAACCTGCACACCCAGAAAATCATTCAAACTTCCAAGCTGCTTCAATGCAAAAACAAAGTTTATCTGAATAATAATATGCTGGCGCTGGACAAATGTGGAGGAGCTTTATTAAGCTTGCAGAACAGATGCTGATAACTACTCTCGAAGCCAGGAGATTGAGTCATATAGACTTGCTCCTGTAGAAAGCCATTTAGGAATGAATTGTTGACATCAACATGCTGGATAGACCATTTATGAAATAGGGCAATAGTTAAAATAGTCTTGACTGTAGCAGGTTTGATTACTGGAGAGAAAGTCTATTTTTAATCACATCCAGGCTGTTGATAAAAGTATTTAACCACTAATCTTGCCTTGTATATATAAACTGATCCATTAGGATTTTCTTTCACTTTGAAAACCCATTTACAACCAATTGCCTTGCGGTTTAGAGGCAAGGGAACAAGAATTTGGGTATCATTCCCGATCAAAGCATCATGTTCCTCTTTCATGGCAGCATGCCTGTGAGGATCAGCCAAGGCTTGAGAAATATATGTAGGTTCCATATGAGTCATCAAAAGGGTAGGATTTACTTGGTTTGACAATATCAGCCTTTGCTCTTGTGATCATAGGATGAACATTCATAGGATGAGTGCTATTATGTGAAATTTGAGGTGTAGTTGAAAATGCTGGACCAGAGGAATTTGGTGAAATGGAGTTAGTGTTTTGAATAGGAACAGGAGAATGGTGAATGGAAACGGAAGTGTTAGGACTTAAATGAGTATTAGACTCAGCTGGAGACATAGAAGGAGATGGACAAAAGAGTGGAAAGTAGTGGAGTGGATGTTGAAACAGAACGATTTGAAGTAGTTTGATGAGAACTAGGAAGTGAAGAAGGAAATAATAGAGGATATGAAAATTTTGTTTCATGGAAAATGACATCTTTAGAAGTAATGACTTTCCCTTCTGAGGATAGGCACTTATAATCTTTGTGGTAAGTGGAATAACCTAAGAATATATATTTTTTAGACCGAAATTGGAGTTTGTTGGAATTGTAATGCCTTAACTGTGGAAAGCAAGAGCACAAGCCTGTTTATGAACTGGATGGTCCCAAAAGGGGTAAGGCAATGAGGCATGAGCACGAAGTGTAAGACCAAGTTCTGCTATATGCTTATGTTTTTGCTCTACTACACCATTTTGATGGTGTGTATGGGGAAAAATTACTCTATGGATTACCACTTGATCATTAAAAAACAAGTGGTCTAGACTTCGATCATAGTTGCCCCATTATTCTAATGAAAAAATTTGAATTTCAGCACATGGTTGGCGACCCTTTGCATTGCCCACGCTTCAATTCCAATGGACTCTTTGCATGAGGTGGCGTGTTAGAAATATAATATTAAACGATTCATGTGTCCTTTACCCAAAGCTTAAACTTTGGGATAATTGGTTCTCGACAGTAAGAAATATGGTTACTGATTATTAATGTGTCAATTTCGCTTATATTGATCAGATTATTTTTTTAACCTAACATCCGCTGCTTTACTTTTGTTGCTACATTTTTTTTTTTGAGCGGAAGGTGGAATATGGAATTTGGCTTTAACTCCTGGTGAGTGCTTGAATTTAATGTGCAGATCTGGTGTGAGGCACACAAATGTTCTACTCAGAGGAGCTGTTTTTCAGACTTTCAGTATCAACTTTTTCACGTATGGTTTCCCGGTATATATTTCTGAAACATTATAATCTGCTTCATTATCAGCGATAAATAATGATAAAGCCATGGCTTGTTTGATATAGCCCTTCCTTCATTGTTGTTCATTGCATGCTTGGATTATATTAATTTTAGGTGAATATTTTCTTAGAAAAGTCCTCTCAGCAAACTACTTTGATTAGCTTATCATGAACATATATTATAATAGATGAGAGAGAAGATAAAAAAAGTGATTTTAATTAACGTAACCAAACACAAATCATTCTTAGAAGCTCTAAAATCATTTTTTAAATGTGAAACAAATGCACTCTTAATCTCATTCTTAAACTTTTTATTTTATCCTTTAATTGATAGACTACTCAATAGTAGAGTAATTTATCATACTTTGAAAAGTATTGGGTGAACAGAAGTGTATAATTAAAGAATGATAATTAGTGTAAATTTCTTCCCTTTCTATGCATATAAAAAAGATTGGAGGCAGTAATAATCAACTTAAATTATAAAAAAATCAAAACTTGAAAAATATTACAATAGGTTAACATCACACTTCTTTTTGGGAATTTTCCTTTTATCTATGTTCACCCTTGTACCTCACATAATGTATATTATATTGGGGATGTATCAAGTGAGAATATGAGAAGTTATTGGAGCTAACCTTGACTATATAATCATGCATGGATGGTTAACATTAACTCCTCTCTCACTCACTCTCTCTCACACACACACATGGTATCTCGGTGTCATATAATTTAGTCATTTAGACATCACACGTGTCGGAATGTCAGTGTCAGTGTCGGGACCGGTGTCCATGTATGTGTCGGTGCTTCATAGCTTATGACGATTAGTAGGAAACTCCAAATGTTTTTGTTGATATCGCAGCCAAACCGCCACCAGACTACTAAAAGGAAGGATCATTCTTTCCCCCTCTCGAATATTCTTTGTTTTAGTCCATAATCTTGTTTGAGATTCTTTGATGCATTTGCAGGCTGCAAATACTCATTTCAAATGTTATATGCATTTAACTCATTTAATACAAAATGATCTGTTTATATATTTTACATATTGTTTTTTCACAGGTCTCCTTGCTTGCACTTTCCTTTTGGAGCTTTCATTTTGCGAGCTTATGTGCATTTGGGTTACTTGCTTTTGTTGGCTACATTATCTATGCCTTCCCTTCCTTATTTCGTCTGCACCGATTGAATGGGCTACTTCTCGTCTTCATCCTCTTGTGGGCTGTTAGCACCTATATATTTAATGTGGCATTTACATTTCTGAATTGGAAACTTGGACGGGTATTTATATATTTTACTGTTACGATTCTTATCACAGATAAGCGCACATTTGGATAATTGTAAATAGTTTGTACTTGTTTATAGGACATGAAAATCTGGGAGATGGTGGGTCTGTGGCACTATCCAATACCTGGGTTTTTTCTGCTCGCACAATTTTGTCTTGGAATTTTGGTTGCATTGGGTAATCTTGTTAACAATTCTGTTTTTCTCTACTTGTCCGATGAGGGTGGGCAATCTTCAAATGACAATGCATCAGTAAAAGGTAATCCATTACAATGTTATCATACCTGATATTTAAAAACTTCACAGCCCTATGTAATCTAGTTATATGTAGCCACTTTTTTTTAGGATGCCTTGTGTATGCCTGTCATGAACCTACTATCTCAAAAGCTTAAGCTATTATATGGGGTGTGAAGATGTTAGGATTCTAAATATCTAGTTTATTTTCGAGTTGTTATTTTAATTTTGGTAGAATATCTATTATTTTGGGAATTAATATTTTATTTTGGGTTGGGTTATCTTTAATTTTAAGATGTTATCTTTTATTTGGGGTAGTTTATCTTTTATTTTCTTAGGGGTTAAGCTTATTGTTATTAGGATTAGTTATTATAAATAGGAGTAGAGTCATTAGGAGTTTTTCATGGATTGAATAATTAATGAGTTGTAAGGGAACCAGCCCTTTTGAGGAACCAGCCTCTTTTATCTTATTTTCCAGTTTATATATAATGAAAATACCAAAAAAATACTTCTATTTCCCTCTTTTCTCTACTGTTTCGCCGTTAGGATTTTCGGATCCTAAAAGAAGACATGGATAATTTATATTATATTTTTAACACATTCTCTTATGCAAGAGTCTACTGGCTTGAAGTGTGGACAATGCACATGCCTACCTACCTTGTGCTGAAATTAATCTTTTTATTATTAGAATAATGGACGGAAACAAGGATTGAATTTCAGACCTTGTCATGTACTGACTATTCCAAAAGCTTAAGGCCTTGAGCTATTAGATGAAGATACATGACTATATACTGAGTTGGTATGTGCATGGTCGACGCCTCAAGCACAATGAGTTCATGTAGAGGGTGTGTTAGAAAAATTCTATATAATCTTTCATGTGGGTCTTCATCCAACAGTTTAAACTTTTGAGAAACCTGGTTCATGACAATTACATTTGTAATTCTTTAAACTTCAATCTAGCAATTATTCTGTTGTAACTAATCTACTGTCATTGCAAAAGCAATTCTGACTCAGCATAACAACTAAAGTGTCAATGAGCACTGGAACAGTACACCGGTGACTAACTTCTGCAGTAGAGTAGATACATTAGATATTCTAATATAATTCCATAGAAAATCGTGTATTTGCCTATTCGGTGCTTACTTATTATGGACTTATACTTGGTTTAATAATTTATAATCAAAGCTTTCTTCATTATCTTGATGTTTTTAGATTTTATTTTGTGACTACTCTGGATTGACCATATTAATAGTTCTGTGACTTTTTGCTCCTTAATTTTTTTTTCCGTTTTATTTGATTTTTTGGTAAATAATTTTGTCGCTTACTAGATTTGATGTATTCTTATTCTCTGTTATGTCATCTATATCTTTCTTATCTCCAGTTGAGGGAGAGACTAAGGTATTGATCGTGGCAACAATAGCCTGGGGATTGCGCAAGAGCTCTCGAGCTATCATGCTGGCATTGATCTTTCTCATTGCTATAAAACCCGGTTTCATCCATGCAGTATATAGTATGTTTCTTCAAACCTTAGATGTGTATTTTACATTTATTTCATTTTAATGATTCATGGAATAAAAAGCATTTAGCTTGATTCTTGTGACGTGAGCCACTAAATGAAGTGTAGTTTATTATGTGATGATATCTTATGCTAGTTTATTGATCAGATTCTATATGCCTTTTACTCAGTGATCTTCTTCTTGATGTATCTTTTGAGCCACAATGTCAGCAGAAAAATGAGACAAGCACTGATTCTTCTATGTGAGATTCATTTTTCCCTGTTGTATGTTCTTCAAATTAACTTGATCTCCACAGCATTGGAGAAAAAAGGTTCTGTTAGCATGGAAATTGTAATGCAATTAGGTATGGAATCGATTTAGTTGGTTTATACTTAAATTGTAGCAATGCCATATCTGTTTGCCTTTCTACTTATTTAGTAATGAGGACGCGGAAGATGAACCATTTGTTTTTTTGAATTGTTGTAGGCCTCCTTGAAGAAGATAGTGCCTGGGATTTCTTGGAAGTAGCTTTACTTGCATGCTTTTGTGCAATTCATAACCATGGTTTTGAGGTGTTATTTTCATTTTCTGCAATCATACAGCATGCCCCCAGCCCTCCTATTGGATTTGGCATCTTGAAAGCTGGTCTGAACAAGTCTGTTCTCTTGTCTGTGTATGCTTCCTCCTCTGTGAGAAACAGTGATGAAAGTTTCTCTTATGGTACATTTCAAAAACATTAATGGTACTCTTGAATTACATTTTATTTTTTAGACTAATGGTACTCTGGAATTACATTTTATTTTTTAGACGTAATATATGAGACACACGTATAGTGATATAAATATGGTGTTAGTTCAAGTTGGATAATATACTAATTATCTTGAACATTGTATCTGGGAATGAATAGTAGGAATTTGTGAAGCATATGAACTTTAGGAAACATTGGTTAATTAAGGTGTTGTTCGGGGTGGTTGTGGTTTTTGGTTTTTAGTTTTCAAATTTCATTTTCAAAACAGAACATGTTCGGATGAAATGGTTTCAAATTGGTATTTAACGCATTTCAAAAACAGTTTTCCTTCAACTTATAAAACCAAAAATCTTGATTTTTGTTTTATGTTTTAAAAACCT
The DNA here is from genome assembly GCA_030819835.1 of Acmispon strigosus. Lineage (NCBI taxonomy): Eukaryota > Viridiplantae > Streptophyta > Magnoliopsida > Fabales > Fabaceae > Acmispon > Acmispon strigosus. The sequence continues at coordinate 66,866,079 of JAUAMA010000003.1, read as the reverse complement.
TCCCTCAACCCCACTCTCTTCACGTGCACAGAGTAGAATGTCTAGGCAAAGAGTGGGTGAGTGGGTTATGTGCAACGGTTGATGATTAAGGATTTGCCATAGTTTTTTAAAATTTGAAAACTATAAAAACCTGAATCTGAAAACTAAAACTAAAACTTGTTTTTATTTCTAAAAATTTAAAAACTTAAAACTCTTAACTACCTCGAACAGGGTCTAAAAGATAAAAAAGGAGGAGGGATATATGAATCAGTTTAGGTTGACCTTCTTAAGCTAATTGTTTGGTAGGGTCATTGTGGTTTAGAGTAATACCAAAATTATTCACGGACCTGCATACTGTCTCACGGGCTTCGCTTGGATGATGAAAAGGTTAAATCAAGCAAGTCTGGATAGGGAGCTTTAGATACACGCAAGATGAAGAGAAACTTAGGATATTGAAGAGAATGGTTTTTCACTGAAAATGCTTGAGTTAAAAACACACTCAGCTGACAAATATTTATATACATCATTGTCAGAGTTAATAAATTCAGAATACAGTTTACTTAAGGCTAATTCTATTCTCTAAGTTGCTTTGGACCTATGCTACTGGGAAAGTTGAACAATTAGTTATCAGGATCTGATATTTTATTGGATATTTTATTTCCAACAAATACAAACATATATACTCCTATTTGTAGAAAATCATGTCTACAAATGCTAAACCTTTGTAGCCTTACTATTTCTCCTGCTGCTGTCATACCGATAGTAATCCATGTTTTATCCTCAATCCTCATATTTCATTTTTACAGAAAGAAGAATAGCATCATACCTCAGTGCAATTGGGCAGAAGTTCCTATCTATATACCGGTCTTGTGGCACCTACATTGCTTTTCTGACTATTCTTCTCACAGTATACATGGTGAGACCTAATTATATATCATTTGGCTACATATTCCTTCTCCTTCTGTGGATTATTGGAAGACAACTGGTTGAGAGAACAAAAAGACCGCTTTGGCTTCCATTGAAAGTGTATGCAATTTTGGTGTTTATCTTCATATATATTTTGAGCAGTTTCTCAAGCCTTGAGATGTGTTTGTCCAAATTAATAGATCTCTATTTTTATCTGGGATACGACTCTAAAGCATCTTCCTTTCACAATGTTTGGGAGTCTTTGGCAGTCTTGGTTGTTATGCAACTTTATAGCTATGAGAGAAGACAGAGCAAGCAGATCAGGAGGCAGGAACAGGATCAACTGGATTCATCAGAGCCAGGGGTACTTGGGTTTATCAAGCGATTTCTTATCTGGCACAGCCAGAAGATCTTGTTTATTGCTCTTTTTTATGCATCTTTGTCCCCAATTAGTGCATTTGGCTTCTTGTATCTGCTTGGCTTAGTCTTCTGCTCCATTTTACCAAAAACTTCTAGTGTCCCGTCCAAATCATTCTTAGCATACACAGGTTTTCTGGTGACGGCTGAGTACCTTTTTCAGATGTGGGGTAAGCAAGCTGAAATGTTTCCTGGGCAGAAGTACTCTTATATATCTCATTTTTTGGGTTTCCATGTATTCCAGCCGGGCTTTTGGGGTCTCGAATCAGGATTGAGGGGGAAAGTTTTGGTGATTGTGGCTTGTACCCTTCAATACAATGTCTTCCGCTGGTTGGAAAGGATGCCAAATACAGTTCTATGCGAAGGAGAGTGGGAAGAGCCTTGTCCTTTATTTGTGTCCACAGAAGACGCATTTGATGATGCTACTCCGTGCAATGGCGAAAGTAAAACATCATGCAATTCATATCCGCCTTCTTCAATACAAGAAAATGTGTCTAGCAAGTCATTGAAAATTACAACCTCTGGTTTTTCTCAAGCACATGATACATCATCCTCTAAAACCGGAGCTTCTGACAGTAAAAGCAAAAAATATTCATTTGGGTTTATCTGGGGAAGCAACAAGGAGAGTCACAAGTGGAACAAGAAGCGGATTGTTGCTTTGAGAAAAGATCGGTTTGAAACACAAAAAACTGTCTTAAAAATATATTTGAAATTTTGGATGGAGAATATGTTTAATCTGTTTGGTCTTGAGATAAACATGATATCATTACTACTAGCAAGCTTTGCCTTACTGAATGCACTATCCATGCTGTATATTGCACTGCTTGCTGCTTGTATTCTCCTTAATCGACAAATTGTACGGAAAGTCTGGCCCATATTTGTCTTTTTGTTTGCTTCCATTCTCATCCTGGAATATTTTGTCATCTGGAAGGACATGTCACCTTTGAATTCCCATGTTCCAAGTGAGGTTCATTGCCATGACTGCTCGAAAACTTCAACTCTGCACTTTGGCTTTTGTGAGAAATGTTGGCTTGGTAGGATCCTCTTATCCTTCTCTAAATTGCTAATTTATGGAAGAATTTGATGGCCATGCTATATGTGGTTCTGATGGTTTAAATATGTGAGGCCATTCGTTTTTTATTTTATTTCCCTAAACATTTGGTTTATTGCTTCTTTATTTTATTGAGATACTTAAAATTATTAAGTCATTTTCTTATCTAGAACATCTCCCCCGATGGCACAGATGGAAACTAGTAGCATCAGGATTTTAAATTTATAAGGGCTTATGTTAGAATTGTAGAACAGCGTAGAGAGAGAGAGAGAGAGAGAGAGAGAGAGAGCTATGATCTGAATAAAATGAACTAATATCTTAGCAGTGATTACAAGAGTAGCTCTCTATATATAAGAGCTACATTAGTTAGCTTATAATAGAAGAAACTAACTGTAAGCTCTCATCTAAAAATCTACTAATAGAAACTAACTGCCTCTAAAGGCAGGGTACTTTACACTCTCATACACCAGCATACTCTAATGTTAACCCCACAAGCTCCAAAAACCAAGAAGAAGAGAAAGGCTTGGTGAGTACATCAACCATTTGATCAATGGCTGGAACATGTTGAACTAATAGTTGTTTGGCGTGAGTGTTGAACTGGATTATGCAGTTAAATTGTCATCAATCAATATATACTTTTATTGTTCATTAACTATCAGTTTTATTACAAAGTTATGTTATTAAGTGTGACCTTTTGTTAGACTTAACAGGTGGGTCGAATTGAGCATCACCTCAGTTCTTTTCCTAGTACTAAACCTTGTCCTCAGACCGACCTTACTATGCCGAGTTCGAATCTTTTTATTCTCGGCATATGCAATTATAATCCCTTAACTGTGGGGATTGACTCTAACCTTTTGATATATAAATACTGTACCAAGTCCGTTATGAAATACATGGAATGTAATTCAATGTTCAGACTTAAGAACATGTATCATTTAATATATTATTTTGTGCATGTATTAAGAACATGTATCATGTAATTCAATTCAGTGTCTTGACAAGTTAACTACCTTTTCTTATGTAGGACTTGTGGTCGATGATCCTCGGATGTTGATCAGCTACTTTGTAGTATTCATGTTAGCTTGCTTCAAACTTCGTGCTGATCGCCTGTCTAGTTTTTTAGGATCATCAACATATCGTCAGATTATGTCTCAACGTAGAAACACATTTGTCTGGAGAGATCTCTCTTTTGAAACTAAAAGCATGTGGACATTTCTTGACTATTTGAGGCTTTACTGCTACTGCCATCTGTTAGATCTTGTGCTGGTATTAATATTGATTACTGGAACACTCGAGTATGACATTTTGCATCTTGGTTATCTTGCCTTTGCTCTGGTATTTTTTCGCATGAGACTTGAAATACTGAAGAAGAAGAACAAAATATTCAAGTTCTTGCGCATATACAACTTCGCTGTTATTGTTCTTTCTCTTGCTTATCAATCTCCTTTTGTTGGGGGACCAAGTTCTAAGACTGGGAAGTGCGAGACAGCAAATTACATCTTTGAGATGATTGGATTTTATAAATATGATTACGGTTTTCGGATTACTGCAAGATCTGCAATTGTAGAGATTATCATTTTTGTGCTGGTATCACTTCAGTCATATATGTTTTCCTCACAAGAGTTTGATTATGTATGTCGCTACCTGGAAGCAGAGCAAATTGGTGCTATTGTACGTGAGCAAGAGAAAAAGGCTGCATGGAAAACTGCACAACTACAACAAATTCGTGAAAGTGAGGAGAAAAAACGACAGCGAAACATGCAGGTGGAGAAGATGAAATCTGAAATGCTCAACCTGCAAATACAACTCCACAGTTTGAACACATCCACTAATTGCATTGATGGATTTTCTCACACCGGTGAGGGTCTAAGAAGGAGGAGGAGTGCTTCTATTACATCAAATAATGGCATTGGAATCCCTGACAAAGAAGACCTGGGTCTAGGAAGACTAGATTATACAATAAGAGAAGATTCTGTTTTTCCAATTGAACAGCACGAATCATCTGCTTGCGCGAATGTGGAAACTCCATTAACAGAGGAGTACATGAAGTATTCAGTGGATTTTCCTTGTGAAATCACTGAAATAGATATTGATACTTCTTCTAGTGATTCGGGAAAAAAGGAAAAAATTAAAGGGCAAGCAAAAGAAAACCCACTGAAATCTGCTGTACAACTAATAGGTGATGGTGTTTCCCAGGTGCAGTCCATTGGAAATCAGGCAGTCAATAACCTAGTGAGCTTTCTGAATATTTCACAAGATTCTGATTCAAATGAGCACACAAACATTGAGGACCAGATATATGATGAGATGGAGAGTCAGAAAACGCGGCATATATTCATGGAGCGTTCTTCATCTTTGCAGTCTGATAAGAGTTCTGATGCTGCAAGTCTGCAGTTAGGAAGGATCTTTCGTTATATATGGTACCTAATGCGTTCCAATAATGATGAAGTATGTTACTGTTGCTTTGTTCTTGTGTTCTTATGGAACTTCAGTTTGCTATCAATGGTGTATCTTGGGGCTCTCTTCTTGTATGCTTTATGTGTAAATACAGGCCCAAGTTACATCTTCTGGATTATTATGTTGATCTACACAGAAGTTTATATTTTACTTCAGTATCTGTACCAAGTTATCATCCAGCACTGTGGATTGAGTATTGATCCTTCTCTGCTGAGAGAATTAGGTTTTCCAACACACAAAATCACGTCTTCATTTGTTGTCAGCTCATTACCGCTCTTTCTGGTCTATTTGTTTACCCTCATTCAAAGCTCCATAACGCCTAAAGATGGTGAATGGATGTCTTCTACTGACTTCAAATTTAAGAGGAATGGTCTCCACACAAAAGATAATCCCACTAGCTATAACTGGCAAGAGAGAGCATGGGCATTGCTAAGTCAGATGACTAATATGGTAAAGTTGATAATCAGATGCTTTTTTAGGTACTGGAAATCACTCACACAAGAAGCAGAGTCTCCTCCTTATTTTGTTCAGGTGTCTATGGATGTCAACTTCTGGCCTGAGGATGGGATTCAGCCAGAGAGGATTGAATCAGGAGTTAATCAGTTGCTCAGAGTTGTCCATAATGATAAGTGCAAGGAAAAGAACCCAAATCTGTGCTCTTTTGCTAGTAGGGTTAATGTTCAAAGCATTGAAAGAAGTCAAGAGAACCCCAATGTTGCTCTAGTTGTTTTTGAAGTTGTGTATGCATCACCTGTAATTGGTTGTTCTTCAGCAGAATGGAATAAGTCTTTAACTCCAGCAGCTGACGTAGCCAAGGAAATCCTCAAAGCTCAGCATGCAGGTTTTGTGGAAGAAGTGGGATTCCCTTACCGTATTCTTTCTGTAATTGGTGGAGGCAAGAGAGAAATTGATCTGTATGCCTACATATTTTGTGCAGATCTAATTGTATTCTTTCTTGTTGCCATCTTCTACCAGTCGGTCCTAAAAAATAAAAGTGAGTTCCTGGAAGTTTATCAGCTTGAAGACCAGTTTCCAAAAGAATATGTCTTTATTTTGATGGTATGTCTATAACTTTTCCATTTATCCTTCTGTTCTTTTCTCAGGCCTGAAAAAGTTTTACTTAGTCATATAAATAAACTAAAAATAGTCTAACTCATCCAAACAAATTTGACTTATTAAATGGGTCGATGTAGCTGGCTTGCCTGAGTATGACATCATTTATGTAGTTCTCTAATACTTATTTTTAGATATATATTATAAACCAACTATGCTAAAAGTTTAAGCTATTGGATCAAAGCACGAGTAGTTTTATATCTAACACATCCCTTCACACAAGAGCCCTTTGGGCTTGAAGTGTTGACTATGCACAATGCTCATTGAACCTTGTGTTGAAATTTTACTTTTATATGGAAGAATTTTTGGCAAAATGCTTGAACTTTAAACCACTTGGTCACAAAGTCTTTGATTTCATGTCATGGACCTACTATTCTATGTGTTTTCATCTAATAGCTTAAGCTTTTGGAATTATTGATTCATGACATGATATTAAAACGTCTAAGGCTAAATGTTATAGAGCTCAATCCTTGTTGCCCCGTTTTTTAATAAAAAGTTAAAGTTCAACACAAAGTATGTGAGCTTGTGCATTATCCTTGCTTCCAACCTGATAAGAACCTTGGGAGAACCACATCACAAAAACTAGTTGTTGTAATTGGAGAGCCCAAGTCCTTATAACCCCCGCATTGGAATCTCATACTTCCAATGTGGGAATCAAGTCTCATACCTAGCAATTGGGTCCTAACATCCCACCACACTCCGCAGACCCAGCGCCCACGCGAACTGGCTGTGCACTAGCCCTTTGACTAGTCCCAGGTGAACACTGCAATGTCAGCATCACCACCTGCGCCGCTCATTTGCAACGGAGAGAAATGGTGGAAGGCTCTGATACCAATTGATAAGAACCTTGGGAGAACCACACCACAAAAGCTAATTGTTGTAGTTGTGGAGAGCGCAAGTCCTTATAAACCCCACATTGGAATCCCATACTTCCAACGTGGGACTCAAGTCCCATACCTTGAAATTGGGTCCTACACAACCTAAAGGACTTTAGCATGAGTGAGGGTGTTAGAGATGCATTGATGTAATATAAAACCATTCATGACAGGTTAAGCTTTTGAGTTAGTTGGTACGTGACATTTATTACACTGGAAACTGTCCAGCTGAAATGGTTCAATTGAAGATTCTTTTTATTTTCCAAATGGAATGGAGCATTTAGGTTTTATTTTCCTTTTTCATAATTTATCGAGGTTTAAATTTATAGCACTTTCTAGTTTAAACAAACTTAGGATAGCTCTCATTGTAGAAAAGGTGGTGGAGTCTCATCTTGGTTTGGGCATGTCTGGATGTCAAGAACCTAGTACGCAAGAACCCTTTAGATTTGAAGTGTGGACATTGCACATAACCACCTATCTTGTGCTGAAGTTCAACTTTTGTTATAAGAATAGGGATAGTAAGGGTTGAGCTCTTGGCCAATTAGTTATTAAAGCTGTGGTATTTATGTCATGAACCAGCTATGAAGATAATGTATGTGTTTGTATTATATTTCTAACACTTGGAAGACTCATAAAATATCGTACGGAGAGTTGATTAGATGGAAGGTAGTCCAACAGTTAATGGATGGGTGAAAGTAAAGAAAATATAGGTCAAACCGTTAAGAGGGACTTTGAGGTAAATGGTCTATCTATGAACTTAATAACTGTCGGAAATTATGGTGTCATTTGATCCATGTCGACCCCACCTAATGTACAAAAAGGCTTGGTAGTGTTGGTTGTAAAATTTATAACACTTCAAAAGAGGATGACTATAGTTTTTATTGGCATGTTTAAGATACGTTTCTTATCAATTACTCTTTGATGAATGCATGTCAGAATGACGAGATGATATATTGCATTCTCCATTCACTTTTCTGGATACAGTTGTCATGTCATATTGACTCCTGATAAAAGTTACTTCTTCTATTCAGGCTATCTTCTTCTTGATTGTTCTTGATCGTATAATATACCTCTGCTCATTTGCCACGGGGAAAGTGATTTTCTATATTTCCAACCTCATTATCTTCACATATTCAGTTACAGAGTATGATTGGCAATTGGAGCCATCCCAGCAACATGCAGCTCGGTTAGCTCTCCGTGCCATATTTCTTGCAAAAGCAGTTTCTCTTGGACTGCAGGCTGTACAAATCCAATATGGCATTCCTCACAAGAGCACATTATATCGCCAGTTTTTGACCAGTGAAGTTTCACGAATCAATTACTTAGGATATAGACTTTATCGTGCTCTGCCATTCCTTTATGAATTACGATGTGTACTTGACTGGTCATGCACAACTACATCCCTAACCATGTATGACTGGCTAAAGGTATATGTTAATATTTATTTCTAAATTATTATCTTTCATCCAAAAAGTAAAATTTCCATCATTATATGCTTTTTGGAAACAACTTAGATAAATTCCATGTTCACTGATTTATCTTTAGTACCACCCTCTCATTGTGAGTACTCTTTGCAAATAATTGATTGATTGAATCAAAATTCATATTTGAAGTTTGTCGCTGTTAAAAGACTGAATATAACAACTCAGGCATCATATTATACCATGTAAAGTAAATGCACTAGGAGATTTTCATGTTGTCGCTTGCAATACTTAGTGACATTGATAAAGAAGTGATAGAAAAGCTGTTTTAGTATATATGCTGTCAAACAACCAATTATCCCAAAAGTTTAAGTTGTTGGGTAAGGGCCACATGTAACATATGCACTCCACCATTCCTGGTATTTTAATGTTTTTATCTTGTTCCTTTTGGAGGTTAATTTCAACCTGATTTTGTTGTTGGATTTGCTCATGTATGTCTTTGCACCAGCACCTCTATTCTTGAATTTTTTATTGATTGCCAGAGATTTTGCTTTGTCTTTTTTAGTTATTGGTTGCTCTGACCTTTCGTCCCTTGTAGAATTTTACATTGCCTCATTTATTTTTCTGTCCATAACAGCCATCAGGAAAATGAAAATTGACACTTTTGTGAAATCAATGAAAAGTGTGTTAAGTACATAGTTATTGAAGTTTTATTTTTACAGATCTCCAATATAAAAATTGCTTCTGCTTGAAAATTGCATGGTCCCGTGACCAGCAAAAGATGTCGCTATATATTCTTCGTAACCCCAACCTATTCGGAATGGAAGGGCAAAAAGAAAAACCATAAATAATGATTAACCAAAATTTCTGTCTTTAGAATAAAATGGTGATTTTTGTTGGATATGGTCTGTGTTATTATTTATTTAGTGGTGTCTTGTACAATTTGAAATGGTTACACTATGTATTCTACCATCAATTCCTACGATATACGATTAGATAGAACGTTAGTACTAGTTCTATTTTTCCTGAACGTGAATGTCTTCTAGGAGATTAGTAGGTATCTCTTAGATTTTGTTTGTGGTATTAGCAGGACTTTTAAAATCAACTTTTTTCTGTATAAGTGCGTACAAAAATCAATTAGGAGGAGCTTCTTTTACAATTTGTGCTGTTTTTTCTACTTCTTGGGTATGCTTAGTTTGGAAACTGACACCTGTATCTTTTTTTCCCATTTTGATAGCTTGAGGACATAAATGCAAGTTTGTACCTCGTCAAATGTGATTCAGTCTTGAATAGAGCTACACACAAACAAGGGGAGAAGCAAACAAAAATGACCAAATGCGTCAATGGGATATGCCTGTTCTTTGTATTAATTTGTGTTATATGGGCTCCAATGCTGGTAAGAAAATAATAAAAGCGTTGATTTCATAACTTATTAATAGCAGCAAGATTTTTTTTTTTTTTTTCATTTTGACACTTCACACTTCTGCTTTATCAACATGTTAGCATATGAACCTTCCTGAATGGCATTTCAGTATGCGTAGGTGTTAGCTTTAGAGCTTACGTGAAAATGTTACTTATGAGTTTATACATAGCTGGTCTGTTAGAGCTATTAGTTCTGTTGGGTTTCTGTTAACAGTTATCAACAGATTCTGTTAGTGACTGTAAGTCTGTAAAACTTACCCACTATCACTAGTGTATAAATACTCTCATGTATCTCTTCGGTACACAAGTTAATAGAATCATATTTACACGAACATTTCCCCACTATCTGTTGGAAATGATAATTTGATGTAAAATAAAAATGGTTGGCAGTTAATTTTTATACCACAATTACTTGCTAACAGACCAATTTTGAGGAACCTACAAAACCATTAAGTTTGGTAAAAGCATAATAATAATTTCTAATGATTTTAATAGAAAATGTTAATGAGTGGTTTTATTAATATTAATTAACTGTTTTTTCTTTTCAAATATAATTTGATACCAATGCTTACTTCTCAATAGCTCTGTCTGCGAATGCTGGTATTGGGTAGTGATACCTTGGGGAACTCGTTATTATGTTATTGAAATCGAATTGCATTGATCCTGGTTATGTTCACGTGCTTGACCATTGCAACAGATAAATTTATTAAAGTATATATTTTCTAATTTTCTTCCTTACAGATGTATAGCAGTGGTAACCCCACAAATATTGCAAACCCCATTAAAGAGGCTAGCTTTCAAGTAGATATCAAGACAGAGGGTGGCAGATTGAATTTGTATCAAACTACTCTGTGTGAAAGAATCCGGTGGGATTCACTAAATTCTGACGTCAATCCTGATCCGTATGGCTATTTGGATGCATATAACAAGAATGATATCCAGTTAATATGCTGTCAAGCTGATGCTAGTACATTGTGGCTTGTTCCACGTGTTGTTCGGACCAGATTGATTCAGTCCCTTGAATGGTATAGTGACATGGAAATTTTTTTCACTTGGATGCTTTCAAGGGACAGACCAAAGGGGAAAGAAGCTGTGAAATATGAAAAGGCTGTTGATCGTCAATATCTTCCAACAAAGTCAGATGTTCAAAAGGTTCTTAACGGCTCTATGAACAGCTTTAGGATTTATAATGTTTATCCAAGATATTTCCGTGTCACTGGTTCAGGTGACGTTAGACCTTTGGAGGAGGTAATCATATTCCGAATACTTATCTTCAGTTAACTCTCTTTATTAACTTTTCTTGCTTCTTCGTTCTAATATATGAGAGAATAATTGCATACCGGCATTCCACCGGTAGAAGCTAATCATCTTTGTTATCTACTGCTGTAATCTTTCCTTCAATCGTATTGGACTATTGGATATAAATTAGAAACGCTTAAATAACTTATTTGTCCCTGTAAAATACCTCATTTTGGTTTTTCGTGGAATTTTTCTTCTTTTTCATCCTCTGTAAATCACACGTTTTGTTTTTTGTCCCTGCCGTTTGTTTTTCCATCCAAATCAAACTTTTTCGTCCCTACCACTTGTTAAATCTGACATTTAGAAGGACGAAAAACAGAATTCGTATATATTACAAGGACCAGAAAAAATGCCATTGGTATTGCTGACCTAGACTTCCGTTTGATTTGGATGGAAAAACAAACGGCAGGGACGGAAAACAAAACGTGTAATTTTGGGAGGATGAAAAAGAAGAAAATAATTTCCAAGGAACTAAAACAAGAATGGAGTATTTTGCAGGGATAAAATAAGTTATTTAAGCCAATTAGAAATTACTGAAGTCTTGAAATCAAAGTGATAATAAAATTATATTTGCTTTGCCTAATAATGCTTCTAAATTACAATTAGAAAATTCAAAATTTTATTTTTCAGGACTGTGATGTTAATGCTGATCTCATTATAAATCATGACCAATTTGAGTGGTGGTCCTTCAAAGATATTAATCCATCAAATCTAAGTGGATTTTGTGGAGGTTTGACGGGGCCTATGGCTATCATAGTATCTGAGGAAACACCACCACGTAAGTTCACTGTGGCATTCTTTTTTCTGAAAATTGTCCGCGAGTCATGACTATTGCCTGGTAATACCTTGTACAACGGTTCTAAACTTGTAATTACTGTTTCAGAGGGTATTCTTGGTGACACACTCAGCAAGTTCAGCATATGGGGGCTTTACATAACCTTTGTTCTAGCGGTTGGCCGCTTTATCAGACTCCAGTGCTCTGACTTAAGGATGAGAATTCCCTATGAGAACCTACCTTCCTGTGACAGGTACTACAGCATCCTTTCCTCAACATGGCAGTACAATAATGTATTTTCTTTCCTTGGAAACTTGTTAAGCCAATTAAGCATTACTGATGTCGCATCACTCGAGTCATCCTCCTATGGGATTGTTCTTTAGGATACATCCTGCAGTTACTTATGTTACTTCTTGCTGCATTTTCTCGTGTAGGTTGATAGCAATCTGTGAGGATATATATGCTGCAAGGGCTGAGGGTGAGCTTGGAGTTGAAGAGGTTCTTTATTGGACACTAGTGAAGATATATCGATCCCCACACATGCTGCTTGAGTACACCAACCTTGATTAAAACTTTCAGGGTTGAGTACAATCTTCTGGTCACCAAATGCTAACTATGCCCAATGCTAACTTTCAGAGCTCGGAGCTGTACCATTCAGGTTCAAGCCCGCCACAGTAAGATTTGTGTGTGTTTAGATTTCTTTTCATCTAAATCTTTTGTGAGACAGGAATTTCCATTGAAAGTCCTTTTAAGTTTTGCTAATGAAAGTCCAAACACATAAACGTTGCAGCATTTTTTGTGCCTTGCTCGTCTCAGGGTTATGAAACATTCTCTGAACACATTGGCGAGGACGGCATTGTGAGCTATGACTGTAATTAGACACTGATTTGAATATTATTCTTTTTTGGGGGGGGCAAATCATGTATACAATGTACAACGCAATCATAGCCAGTTATATAGTGAAGTAAATATGTAAGCTGTTTAGAGGAATGTTCTGTGGCCCCCTTCCCTCACCTTTTAATCACCAAACTGCATGATTAATTCAATGGAAATGAAAATGAAAATACAACTTCAATCTAATAAACACGAGTGTCTAACATAATTAGATGCATCATCTCTTAAAAATAAGTAAATTCTGTTTCTCTCAAATTTACTTAATGTTCACGTATTATGCCTTCCTCTTGTAAAAAAAAAGTTCACGTCAATATTCAGCATTGCTACATATTCAATATTGGTTCATAAATAGCAGTAAATTGAAAAACATTAATATTTACACAGCCACCTAGTAGCTTTTTTTTTCATAAACGTTACTTTCATTTTCACTATGGAATTCTAAGTAAATGCTAATTCTAAAAATTATGTAAGATGAATTTGATATTTTAGGTCTCGTTTGAGAAAATTTGTAGCTTTATGTTTTGAAATTTTTTAAAATCAAAATTAGTTCAATTTAGTTTTATGCAGTTTTCTATTTCAGTAAGTTATTTTAAACTTCATTAAGTCAAGGTTTTCATCACTATATTGTAAGAAATCTTCTACCAACTTCGCTGCCACCTAACATGATAGAGTGTGTGTAATGTTGGGGTATCGGTTATGTGCCAATGGTTGCGCCGATGGAGGATGTTGGATGGTTCTGGGTTTCTAAGGGCAACGATGACAAAGTTGAGTGTACGAAATGGTGGCAGCAATGATAATGAAAGCTGTTAGGTGACGATGGAGGGTGTTGGGTGAAGACGGTGGAAAGAGTGAGGTGAGAGTAGGCGATGACAACAGTGGAGAGTGAGGTAGAGGTGGTGATCATGGTGAATGGTAGCAAAGCGTAACAAGTACCATATGGTGCCGACATAGGGTATTGGGTGATGGTGGCCGTGGTGGATACCAGGTGGCAGTGACAGTGGTGGAGGGTGGAGGGTAACGTGTGACAATGGTAGTAAAGGGTGCCCGATGGCGGTATTGGTTGATATCTGGTAGCGGTGGCGGTGGCGATTGTGGAGATGATTGGGTGGCGATGATTGTGGAGGGTATTGTTCTGTACGTGGTGGCTATGATGCACGGACACGGACTCGGACACGGACACCGCGACACGGCAACCATCCAAAAGTAGGACAGGGGGACACGAAATATATATATATTAAAAAATAAAAATATAAAAAATAAATAAAAAATACATCAGAAAATTATGTTCATAAAATTAATGTCAAATATCACCATTTTATCAAGGAGAAGCTATGAACATAAATTAAAAAAGAGAAGCCACAAACTAACAAACATGAATTCAATGAATTCAATTCATCAATTCTTCATCATCTTTGAAAACCACGGCCTTGAGCTCCGATTCATCAAGTGATAAATTAGCACTGTCGTGTCTGTTTTCCCTTTTGCCGTGTCCACCCCGTGTCGACACTGTGTCTACAGTGAACAAAAAGGTTTTTTTGGCGGACACGTTTTCTGGCGTGTCCGGTGCGTGTCGAACGCGTGTCGCGTGCCGGTGACGTGTCCGACATGGACACGGTCAAATTTTCGCGTGTCGGTGCTTCAGAGCGTGGTGGTAATGGTGGTAGTTGCTACAGATTGATGGTGGTAGTGGAAAGTATGGATAGCAATGGTGGTGGAGATTAAGGTTACCATGTGTCAGCAATGGGTATCAGGTGGCAACAACGACAAGGATAAAAGGTATCTGGCAACGTTGGCAGTAGTAAAGGATAGAGGTTAGGTACATCTTTAAAACTACAAAATGTAATCAAAAAACCTTTTTCCAAAACTAAATAATTACTACCTCTCGTCTTGTTTATAAGAACCAAAAAACTAATTCACACAGTTTAAGAAATCTTAGTTAAAGTAGTTAATGCGTTAATTTGTTCTCAATTAGTATTGAACTTCCAAAATTGCCCTTAAATCACTTTTCATAATTTTTATGCATAATTTAATGCTTCAGATAATTTAATTCTTGGCAAAAAATAATTAATGCACCACAAACTCTAAGTTAATTCTTATGAAAAAGACTAAGATAAACATCTCATTTAGTTCTTATAAATAGGACAGATGGTAGTAATTCAATTGGTGAGGATTGAATAAAAAATTTAAGAATCAAGTGCAAGAAAATTGATAAAATGACTTCACTAAAATAATTAATAATACTGGGGGTTTAACACCCTACCCACTCAATTTGTCACCTTACCTAAATTTTTGAAATTCCAAAAATATTCCTTTATTACTCACCCACCACACCACCCACCACACCGCACCGCCACGCACTACACGACGATCTTTTCATTTTTAAGATACCAGTTTTTGAAAGCTTGGTAATATACTTTTTAATATAGCCTGATTTTACAAAATTCGTAATGAATTTCTAACCCCCAGAGATTTAGAAATCAATATTGTATTTTAAAAATGATCAAATTTTAATGTACATTTTCTTAACATATTGGGATTTATAACCCGTTGTTATTCATATTCTGATGTTTGGAAAAAAAAAATTATCCAATGGGACTTGGAAATTTCCACCCATCATTTCAGTACAGCTTGGATTTGTGAGTGTGTAAAACAGCAATAGCTTCAGCATTTCCCTATCTCTCTTCCACCTCTTCTTCATTGCTTAACCAAACGCCGTAAAACCACAGCAGCAGGAATGTACCAAACTCCGTAAAACCACAACAGCAGGAATGTCCCAGATCTCAAAACCCAATCGCTCCCTCAGGCCATGCTTTGTTAGGAGATCCACAATTTGATGCGCTTGTTCCTCAATCGCAATTTGCTTGGCACACTACCGGGTTTTTAAACCCGTAGTGATAAAAATCATAAATTTAAAAATATAGCAGCGGCTTTTAAAATCCGATAGTGTAAAATACGGAAATATAGTATCGGGTTTTCTAATTCCAAAAAGTATTTGGATTTATGTTCCGGAAATTGAAAATCGAGAACATATATTTGAGAAATTCATTCAACATTATAAAATCTGGTATGTAAAAAGCATACCAAGGTTTCAATTCCGAAAAGTAACTCAATATTATTTCCCGGAATTTAAATCCGGGTACCTATTTAGTCAATCGCCTTCCGGGATTAACAACCTGGAATGAGAAAATTGGGAAATTGCTCCAGGTTTTAAATCCCGGAATGAACATCAAAACCGGTTCTAGGTTTTTAAATCCCGGAACTGAAAATACATAAGGGTAATTGTAACTTTTACTACATTCAAGTGGGGTTTCAAATTGGGTGTTGGGGTGGGAAATCTAGCATCCATGACTAAAACCAAACATCTAAGATAGCATAGACATAAAGCTTAATTAAACCTTGTATTTTATCAGTGCAGAATGCAATATTCATATAGTTTTGGGTGTTCTGTTTAAATAACACAAGACATAACCAAACAAGAAAGACATGAACAAACTTTGTTTCTCTGTCACTGCATTGATTTTTCTTAACATCTATCTACCAAACCAGCCAGCATGAGTATCTACACCAGCATGCAAACTTGTGATGATATTTATCAACTTTCTTCTTTAGCTATCTTAACTTTTTTGTTAGGAGAATCCTTCTGCTCAGCAATCTCTGGAATAGTGTCATGCATTATCTTTGGGGATGAAAAATCAAAATCCAAAGCAGATATACCTTTGAATTCTGGATGATCTTTTAGAAAAGCTGCAATCTCATTGCGGGTTCTCAGTTTTTTGCCAGTAGGTGTGATGTAATAAGCATCCAACTTAGAGTAGTCCTTTCTAAGCACCAAGCTTCTCCTGAAACCTTGCGGCGTCTTTGGGAGGTTAGGCTTGTCAATAACCCACGTCCGAGAGGAGTCATATTCAATATCAGCAGGATCAGCACAGGAACAATTAGCCTTTCTGCTACAATCGAAAGGTTCCTTACCAACCTTCTGTCTGATCTCTTCAAACTCCTCCTGTGTATCAATCACCCTCCATTTCAAGCACTTAATGCATTGTGAAGCATATATATCAACGGAACCCTGAGTTAACACTGGTCTCTGTCACAAAAATTTACCAGCAGTTCAGAAAGAAGTTATTAAATTCAATAAAGATTTAATACTCCAGGCTTTGCAACTATGCAAACTATTCAAAGGTATTGTTTGGTTGGAGGGGAGTGGAGGGAAGGGGAGGAGTTTTTTTAAACTTATCTTGTTTGGTACATTTTTTAGGAGGAAAGGGGAGGGGATCAAATTCCCTCATAACTCAATTTTATGTCCCCTCCAAAAGTGGGGGGAATAGGAGGGGAAATAAACTAATGGACAAAAATACCCTTATAAGTTATTAAAATTTGCATGCCTGTTGCTGCTCATTATTATATATTACGAATAAGCCTTCCCCAGCCTATTCCCATCACTTGCTGCACCGTACAGAAACGATGCAATAGTGTGTAGTTTTCTGGTGGATTATGTCTTTTGGGTACAATTTTTTTTAATCGTTCTTTCAATCCTTTTAAATAATATGGTTAGCATGTGAATTCAAATGAGCTTATTCATTCACCGGCGCATTTTTTTCATGTTGATATATATCTATCTTACCCTTTCACATGATTAACCTTTGTTCAGTTCATATATGGTGGGGTTTGGTATATTAAAGGGTGTAAAAGTAATTTGAATATAAAATCTCTCCCCTACTCTTGTGAATCAAATAAGAAAAGATTTATTTCCCCTTCCCTCCCTCCCTTGAACCAAACAACATAACTAATTAAAATCACTCCCCTCCCTCTGTTTGGTTCAAAGGAGGGGAGGGATTTTAATGGAGGGGAGGGGAAGGGAGGGAATGGGAGGGATTTTAATACTTATTATGTTTGGTTCATAGGAGGGGAGGGAAAATAACTCTTTTTTGTTTGGTTCACGAGGGGAGGGGAGAGATTTTATAATTAAATTACTTTTGTACCCTTTATAAATTTACTTGCATTTCAAACTAAGCTGGAACCAATAATCATCATCTTAACCTCAACACCCCCGCAAGATTTAAATCAAACGCATTCATACTTCGAATCATTCACAAGTAGAACAGTAGTATGCCATTTCAGGTTAATATGGACGGGAGATAGAAAAATCCACCGAATCATCAGATAAAAATCATCAATCTTATGCAAACCTAGAGGTTGTAGACATTTATTTGGTGACACATGAACAGAAAGAGCAATGAAGTATAAAAAGATGAATCTGTTGCTCAGCTCAACATCCACACTTAAACATTTTTACTATTTATCGTGAAAACCATTTCTGAGAATATCAAGTCCTTTTCCTCAAAGTTGCAAGCTATATTGTAAATGCAAAACATAAGCATGCTCCCAGCAAGAGCAGAACAATACAACAAAACCAAAGTTCCATTTTTTTTTTTGGAGAAATTGAGATATCCAAGAGAGAATTTACAAACAGAATGCAATAAATATTCAAACTTTCTCTTGGACAATTTATCGAGCACATTATCTGCGACAAGATAGAGACCAGACATGACTCCAAATGAGTGAACCAATTCAACATATTCGATATCAGCAACAAGACCCAACAATTACAGAACTTTTGACATAAAGCAAGAGGACCCATTATGAGAAAAATGGTAATTTCGAATTGAATAGAACAGGTGGGTCAAAAACAGAAATGCGTCGCTGAATTGATATTATACCCTGTAAGAAGAGGCGTGCATGAAGAGAGACATGGTGGTTTCCATTGGTTTGAGATGAGAGGAATTGGACGTGAAGGATTTGAGCATCATGTTGAGGCTGGGCCTCTGCTCCACTCGTTTGCTTTGCAGCAGTAGACGACGGCGGCGGTAGAGAGAACGGCGGCCGGTAGAGAGCGACGGACGGAAGCAGGAAGAACCTCGTCAGATGAGCAGGAAGAACGAGAAGAGAATTGGGAAAGAATAATGAGAAGCAGAAGCTTTTTAGGTATACTGAGGTTGAATTTAGGAATTATTAAATTTGTATAGGGATATTTGTCAAAAAATAATTTTCCCTCCCAATCCCCCCACTATTGGAGGGAATAAAAAATTGAGTGAGGAGGGGTTTTGATCCCTCCATTCCCCTCTCCTCCCCTCCAAAAATTTGAACCAAACACAATTTATTTTTAAAAGCCCCTCCCCTCCCCTCCTTCGAACCAAACAGACCAAGCTTTCTATCTGGTTTTTTTGTGTGAATCTATTAGCTTCCTTCCTTCCTATGTAAAAGCTGAAATTAACCACCCACACACAAGTAGCAGCAGCAAAATCATTTGAACACAATGAGTATTGACTAACAAATCAAATTAGACCCTTTCAAGGTTTATCCAAACATAATTAAATACTAAAAAGCAAATTTGGTTAAGAGCACCCTCATGATCAATAATATCCCACAAAATTTGGTTTACAGTCGAGCACAATGGCGTCCGGTGATTCATATAGTCGACCTCACTTACGGACCATGACATAACTTGATTAAGGAAAAAAAAAACAGATGCATACCCCTCCATGATAAACTATATGATATGATTCACCTACTCAAGAGCATAAGAACAATCAACTATATACCGCTGAACAAAAATAGACAATCATGTAGTGTGAATCGATGAAAACTGAAGAATCAAAGGTCTAGGAGCAAGAGTATGGAAAAAACCCTAGAAAAATTAGGAATTAGGAAGAAAAAAAAAAGGAAGAGAAAAGAGTGAGAGGAAGATATGGATACCTTGGAAGAAGTGGGTGGCGATTTTAAGATTTCTTGGCCGCTCGCCATACATGCATTCAAATTTCCGATTCACTAGCTTACCACCAGAACCTAGCCCTGCCTTCAACCCAGATAATTATAGAACTCGACCCTGGTGAAAGAATGAAGGATTCTCTTAGGGTTGTTTAAAATTTATATCATCCAAAATTTATCATGGTAAAATCACCTGGGATAGGGCTTTGAAATATTTTAAAATGTTTCTAGCTTATAACACAACACATGTTAAAACATGCATAAATCTCAAAATATTACTCATTACCTAAACCGTAGTGATTTTACTAGATAGTTACCTTATAGTGATTCATAAAACTTCTTGTATTTATGTTTAACTATGAAATATATAGTATATGAGAGGCTGACTAGGGCGAATTAGTGAATAAGTCATTATCGGTGAAAAAATATGTAGCCCTTAGATTAAAAATAATTTAATGAACGACTACCATTAATTATCGGCTACTAGTTGGGCAAGTAATTGAAAATAATAATGAAAGATTTTTACATCACTTTCTACATTGAGTTGCGTTATTTGATCACATTCCGTTGGAGATCGGATTGTTGGACAAAGTCGGAAACATCACAATCTCCATAAACAACCTCATCAATCAACTTCCCTCAAAGCTCACCAGCCTCACTTCACTCAAGGTCCTGAACATCACCGACAACAACTTCTACAGTCATTTCCCAACAACATAACGCTTCTCATGACCGATGTCAAGCTAGGCTCTTAACGCCCACGATAACAACTTCTTTTGCCCCCTTCAGGGTCTACTTTAATTGGCTTACTGCACCCTTAGCAACGAGACTCAATTGAGGAAATTCCACCCTATGTTCCTGCATATGTACAACCTCACCGGGACCATTCCGTCGAAGCTATCTTTCATTATGAGCTTCATTTCACTAAACCTCTCCATCAATGACGTCACCAGATAGATCCCATGGAGCTGAAGAACTTCACTCTCGTGAACTTCTTATAGAACAAGCGTTGATGCTCCTTCCCTTCCCACTCCATCAGCAACCTACTTAGTCTGGAAAAGCTTCATCGGAGAACAAATTCATCTTTGTGTAGTTGCACAATCTCGGCCAAAACGACAGTTCACTTTAACGTCATCAAGAACTACTTCATCTTTAAATATGGGGTTGCCTAAATCATCCATGAGGGTAATTTACCCTATCCTAGGTAGGCCAATGATATTTAAAATAAGTTTATTAGTAATTTCTTTATTTTCTATAAATAATCTTATTGGACCACTAGAGTGGGGTAAAGTTACCCTCATGAGTAATTCAGATAAATGAAGGCTATTAGGTGATCATGTTGGGTGTCTCACGGCGTGGTGGGGGGGTTGGACGAAGACGGTGGAAAAAATGAGATGATGGTGGGCGATGGCAATGGTGGAGAGTGAGAGGCAAGTGGCGGATGATAGCAACAATTGCAACGACATAAGGTATCACGGGTGGCGACAAAGGGTATCGGGTGGTGGTAGCAATGGTGGATACCAGCTAGCAATGACGATGATGGAGGATACAGGATGACAATGGTGGTAAAGGGTAACAAGTGGCGATATTGGTTGATAGCTGGTGGCAATGGTGGTTGTGGAGGTTACTAGCGATTGTAGTTGTGAATGGTACCGATATAGGTGATAGTGGTGATGGTGATAGAGATTGTGGTGGTTGAGATAGCGGGTGGCGACAACGACAACAACCAAAGGCTTCCGACAACATTGGTAAAGGACAGAGGTGGGATACATTTTTTAGAACTAAAAACTACTAGTAAAAATAACCATTTTCCAAGTTTTAAAATATGGGCTGAAATCATTTGGAAATTGAGTTAAAAAAAATTTAAATTCCATATTAACCAAATATTTTGTTTTGAAATCTAGACTTTGAAAACAAAAAACTGAAAACTTACAACCGGGCCAAACAGGCCCTTATTTAGACACTCTTTAACACCAGAGTAAAAATAAAACTAAATAATTAATTTCATTTGAGAAGATTGAATTAAAAATTAAGAAATTAAGAGTTTCAAGTAAAAGAAAATTGATAAAATGACTTAGCTAAAATAATTAAAAATACTGAGACATTAACTTTGCTTAAAAAATTAGTGGATGACGAAAACCAAATATATCAAAGACAGCATAGAGACATAAAGCTCAATTGAACCATGTATTTTATCAGTGCAGAATGTATATTCATATATATTTGTTCATGCAGTTCCAACAAAATATTTTGAAGGGAAAAGACAAGGAAGCCCGGTGTTAAGGATATCTTTTTGGGTGTTCAGTTTACATCACACAAGACTTGGTGGATATCTGTTTAGATGTGAGATTACATACAGAGAACATAATAGAAATCTAGTATAACAATAGAAAGACATGAACAGAATTTGTTTCTCTTCCACTGCATCGATATTACCCAGCTCGATCTAACAAACCAATCAGCATGAGCATCTACACCAGCATGCAAACTTGTAATGATATTTGTCAACTTTCATCTTTAGCTATCTTAACTTTTTTGTTAGCAGAATCCTTTTGCTCAACAATCTCTGGGATGGTGTCTTGCATTATCTTTGGGCATGAAAAATCAAAATCCGAAGCAGATATACCTTTGAATTCTGGATGATCTTTTAGAAATGCTGCACTCTCATTGCGGGTTCTCAGTTTTTTACCAGTAGGAGTGATGTAGTAAGCGTCCAACTTCGAGTAATCCTTTCTAAGCACCAAGCTTCTCCTGAACCCTTGTGGCGTCTTTGGGAGGTTCGGCTTATCAATAACCCATGTCCGGGTGGAGTCATATTCAATATCAGCAGGATCAGCACAGGAACAACTAGCCTTTCTGCTACATTCAAAAGGTTCCTTACTGATTTTCTGTCTGATCTCTTCAAACTCCTCCTGCGTATCAATCACCCTCCATTTCAAGCACTTAATGCATTGCGAAGCATATATATCAATGGAACCCTGACTTAACACTGATCTCTGCCACAGTAATTTACCAGCAGTTTAGAAAGCAGCAGAAGTTATTAAATTCAATAAAGATTTAATGTTAATCTATTAGCTTCCTTCCTTCCTTCCTTCCTTCCAATGGAAAAAGCTGAGATTAACCAGCCACAGACAAGTAGTAGCAGCAGAAAAATCATTTAAACACAATGAGTGTTGACTAACAAACCAAATTAGACTCTTTTAAGGTTTATCAAAACATTATGTAATTAGTACTAAAAACCAAATTTGGTTAACAGCAACCTCCAGATCAATAATATCTCACAAAAAATGGTTTTTTTTAATCGAGTGTAATGGCGTTGAGTGATCCATATAGTCTATCTTACTTGAAGTTGATGGATAAGGCTTTTGTTGTTGTTGTTGATGTTCATTCAAAAAAGCAAATTAACAAACAAAACTCAGATTGAATAATTGCTTGGTTAAAAAAGATGTCATTCAGAAAGAATAAAAAAAAACAATTTTTTCCATATATATTTCGGAATTGAATTCAAGACTACATGTTCAAGGGATCCGATCTTCTCCCACTCAACAAATACTCATTTGATGATTAATCTAATAAGAGCACAAGGACAAGCAACTATATACCATTGACCAAAAATAACAATCTTTTAGTGTGAATCGATGAAAACTGAAGAATCAAAGGTAAAGGGTCTCGTGTACGAAAAAACCTTAGAAGAATTAGGGATTGGGTTCTTCAGATGTAAGGAAAAAACCCTAGAAAAATTAGGGATTAGGAATTGAAAGGGATGGATACCTTGGAAGAAGTAGGTGTCGATTTTGAGGTTTCTTGGGCGGTCGTCATTCGTGCATTCAAATTTCGGATTCACTCACTCGCCACCGGAAGGAACCTTCAACTTCAACTTCAACAGCATATCCCGTCCCTATAGCTCTAATGAATGGTGAAGGAGTGAACATACATCTATTTATGTTGTTGAACAATACAACATATATATAATAATACTAGGTTCTGGTCACCTTTTCTATTTATAAGTTATTCTAGACATAATGTTTAATTGACATTGTCAATTCACTTAACAGGATATTATTCCTAAAAAACTGGATTTGAAGTGCTAGTTAGGGTGAATTAGTGAATATGTCATTCACCTGTGAAAAAGAGAGGTATTAGCGGTTAGATTTCATGTATTTTAAATGACCATGATTAACTATCGGCTACTAGCTAAGAATGTAACTAAAAATAACAATGAAAGATTTTACATCACTTACGCCATTTTTGCATGTTCGGCGAAGGTTAGTGTTCTAACGGTCATCTCTGAGTGTCGCAACTCCAAATGCTCTGGACTTTTGAATGCTCACGGCCTTTTGTGTCCCCAATCGCAGCCAAATTAGGGTTCACAACCGATGGCATTTATGTCACTTCCGCCAGTCCCATCAAACATCCATTCTCTCCTACATTTATGTACTCGCAGGGAGCTCGAACAGTGCACTACATCAAGAACCATTATGAAACTCCCTTGATACTGGAGGATTTTGTTGCACTTAGTGGCTTTCAACCACCGATCACCTAAGATTGATATTCAATTGAGAAATAACCATGCGATTTTATGGGATGGTCGAATAGTGCCAGTACTCTCGGCTATTCTGCATGGGCCTAACGGGTTACGTCGACTAGGAGTGATTCTTGGAAGTTGTGGAATATCTATGATATGATAATGCTTTCAAAGCATGACATCCTCTACAATCCTGCCTTGCTATTTGGCTCTTTGGGTTTCTAGTCCATAAATATCAATGACTTCATCTTCCCATTTAGAATGATGTAGCCCATGCTTTTAAACATGGCGAACATTTTGATTTAAATGGAACAATAATAGGTTTTTTTAGATATTTGTCGTTTATGCTTATTTCTAGTTCGTTGTCGTTTATATCTGCTAACTGATATGCACCTCATGTGATCACTCGCCTAAAATTATACATACATTACGTGTCGTACTTAGATCATCATCTCCTATTGGAAAAAATGATCTTGTAAACTATGTCTCCTTCATCAAAGACCTTGCTTTTAATGTGCTCATTATAAAGTTCTGCTTATTTGTTTTTCCTTTTAAAGTAATAATTTTTAATTTAATTTTGAAATTTAAAATAATGAAACTAAACAACATTGAGTTCAATCTGCATTATATATATATATATATATATATATATATAATATTAAAAAAACACCATTTAGCAAATTCTACCGTATGTTGATTTGCAAGATTTATATTTGATTTCAATTATTTTGATACACATGGGCTTATAATTTAGTTTCAATTATTTTTTAATTGAAAAAAATAGTATATATATATATATATATATATATATATATATATATATATATTACTTAGCTCAATATTTTGCTTATATTGTAAATTTTATAAAGTTTCATATGTCCTGGAAATTATTTGATGATAGTCTAACTAAGCTTAATTTATACTAGTGCATGTACCGTACGATACATGTTGCGCAAAATTATAAATATTTATATTTATGTTTATCAATATTATTATAAATAATAATAGGTAATTAATCACTTTGTTAGTTTCAAAAAAAAAATCACTTTGTTGACAAAAATTGTTCTAATGCAATTGTTAAATATAAAAAATAATTTTTCTTACACCTTTAAAACAAACACAAATAAGAAACCTTGTTTATTTTGTTTTGATTTTTTAAATTGGAAATAAATAATTTATTTTATTTTAATTTCATAAAAATAAAAAATATTAATAAAACAAATGTATTTATTTATTTCAAATAAAAAAGTTTTATTTTAAATTTAAAAAATTCATTTGAAAAAAAATAAAAATTACAAATTTAATTGAATTATTTCGATTTTAAAAAATATCAAAATAAAATAAATGAATTGACTTATTTCATTTTATTTCAAAAAAATTCAAAATAATAAATTAATTAATTTCAAATGTCAAAGAAATAAATAATGAAATAAAATAAATGAATCAAATTATTTTGAATTTTTAAAAAATCAAAAGTTAAAATATATGAATTAATTTTTTTCGAGTTTTTGAATTGAGGAAAATAATAGGAATAACTGAATAAGCAGGTATGGCCAAAATTTGCGAATATGATCAACCCGAACCAATCCAATCACATTTTGATGGGTTTGGCTAAGTCATTGGGCCAGTTTGGATTTTTTTCACTGCATTTGATCACAATCGGTTGGGGTATTGGGTTTGGAGATTGAAGACCCAACCCAACTCACAAATCCGAACCAATCCAAATAACACAACTAAATAATATTAGAAATAATGAGTGTCTCTCTTTCTACACTTAGTCAACCTTTAGGTTTTGGTTGAGTTTTACTCCAACCGTCATGCTTTCACGACAAAACCCTAGCAAAGAACCAATTTCTCTAACTTTGCCGCCATTGCCATGACATATCTCTGACTTCTCCAAATAATGAATAATTCCAACGACTTATCTTTGACAATTTTGTTATGATTTTCCTTTATGAGTTGTGATTCAAGCTCTTTGTTTAGTTAGTCGTTCACACTCTTGACATTTCCTCTTCATGCCCAACCCTCTTTTTTGTTGTTTATGATTTATTATGTTTTTATTTTATTTTTCTTTTCAATTTTTTTTAGAAAGATAAATGATATATAAAGAAATAAGATAGCTGAGAAACAACCCCTCTCGCCATGGGTGAAGTAACCTGAACATCTCAGCCCCAATAACAAAACCCTCCGAAAAAAAACCTCAATGACCCCAACATCACACATATGTACTAGAAAACAACCGAAACTCCTAGCAACTATCCTGATGTCAAGGCTCCTATCGAAATCGAAAAACAGCAACGGGCTCAACCATCAAGGGAACCAAACAAGCTGCTCGACACTTACAAATAGGAACCCTCGCTGCCCAAGAGAGCCAAAAGACCCACCAACAAAACACCTAACACAACGCTATAGAGCTGAGACGCAGACCCATCAGGAAAATAAGAGGCAGAGGCATGCCCTATAAGAAAAAACCAACAGCAGACGGCGGAGCCAACCAAGCCTTCAAATTTAATGCAACGTTTGTAAAAATGTATTATTTTATTCAAACTCGATCTGAGCCAACCCGTTCTACATCGGGTTGGTTCAATTTGGGTCCAATGGCTGAAAAGTTAGAAAATTGAACCAACCCATTTTTGTATTTACTACAATTAATTCAATTTGTATAATTTATATATTATTAAATAAAATATAATAAAATTTTAAAAACTTTCTTAATATTATACACATTCTTAATATTGAGGAAATAAATCATTTTTCAATTTTTTTTAATATATTTTATTTAATATAATATTAAAAATTAGGGTACATTCTTATTCTTATTATAATATTATATACTATATCATTCTTCTCGCAAGAGAATAATAATAAAAATACTATATCATTTTTATTCTTATAATATAATATTAAGAATGTATTTAGGGTAAATCATATATCTTTGACTATATTTAAGTAAATATCTTTGACTATATTTAATTAAATATCTTTGACTATATTTAATATAAATGGAGATATAAGTATTTTAGGCATTTGAAAATTGACAAAAGGACCACATTTATTTTGAGAGCATTAGTTTACTTTATAAAAAAATTAGGCTACCAAAGTCGTACAAAGTGATTGAATAGAAATGCAATGGGGGAAAATGTCACACAACTCTTACAAGGTAGGTGAGTAATTTAGGTCAATAAAAAAGTTACAATAAATATTAAAATACTTTTTTTATTCATTAGAAAATAAAATACTTAAATATTATTTAATAAGTTGAATTACATACATAGTCAATAAAGTTATAAGGTCATTCAATTATTATTACAGTCTTATCATATCACAATTAAATTATTACTAAAAAATAAAAAAATAAGATAGAAAGATATGATTAGATGTTTGAATAAAATTTCTTAGACTACCTTTTTTAGATTTTTAATTAATAATTTACATATAAAAATGATTTTTTTTTTATAATCCTGATTTAGTGAAGAATAAAAAAAGGTTGGTGAGTGATATTCCCACCTAGGTTGAGGTTAACCGCAAGCAAAGTAGTTAGCTCCTCCTAAGTCCTAACCCAATAGCCGCACTACACTATCCCTATATATGTATAATGTATGTATTGAAAAATGGACCATTTTCATTTCCATGAACCATTCCAAAACCCAAAACCCAAAAGAGAGTGTGAGTGTGAGGACTGAGGAGCAGAAGACACAAACACACTACACAACAACAACAACTCTTCACACAAGCCAAACTGTGTGTTTGTTTCTGAAAGTAACCTCCTTTAACACCAGAATCCGCTACTTACGACTACAATACAAGCACCTAATTTTGTTTTCCCTTCATGTAAACCTACCAGGTACATTTCGTTCCGTATGGATTCGAGGTTAAAGTTTCTGCCTTTTTTCTTATTCCTTTGTGGGTTTTGTCCTCAATTGATTACTGGGTTTGTTTTAGCTTGCCATTGTGATTTTCTTGCATTGCATCGGTGAATTTTTTGTTTGTCTGTGATGGGGTTGGGTTGTCAGTGCTCTATTGGTATCTGGGTGCACTTGGCTTCCATGCTGGCTCTGTAAGCTGTTTGTTTGAGGGATTTTGATTCTTACAAGGTCCCCGTGTTTTGTTTTTCACACAGGAAACTCCTCATTTGACTCTCGTTCTTGCGATTCTTTGCCGAGGTAAGGTTTTTTTTTTTTTTTTCTCTCTCCTTTTCTTGGTAGATTGGGGCCTCTTATTTTTATTCATGCCAAAGTAAGATTTTTGCTTCTGAATAATCGTTTCTTTTTTATTTAAATGGTTCTGTTTGCATCGGTGTTGATTCTTGTGTTAATTTCGTTGCACCAATTTTGTTGTGCTCATAATTTCTTTCTCCCCCTCCTTGCCCCAGCTTCAAATCAATTTCTGAATCCCTCATTCTCACTGTTTATTTACTGTCATCTGGTCTATTTGTAGGTAGAGGATTGTCATAAGCAAAGGTGTTTTGGGCTTTAGTCTAGTTGTTCCTGAAATGGATAAAACCGCTGATGGTGAGGACGGGCATGATCAAGGGTGTAAGAACAAGAGAAAATTAGCTCATCCTTCTGAACTTCCTGCTAGTTTCCCCTCATCTCTGTTTGAGTTTCCTCGGTATGCGTTACCAATTTCACGAAGCTTGACTGACTTTGAATCGTCTAAGTTAGGGTTAGATTTGTATGGAGAAGAACCAGAAGTGCATATGCACGAGCTTGTAGATTGGAACGATCCTATTGCAAGCCAGCTTGAGGAGTTACTCTTGTCCAATTTGCAAGCAGTTTTCCGTGGTGCCATTGAGCAGATTGTTGAATTTGGCTTTAGTGAGGATATCGCTGAGATGGCCATTTCAAGGAAGGCCCTATACATAGAGGAAGGAGACCCTGTCGCAAATATTGTACGTGATACGGTGAATGTTTTGAAGGGAAAAGATGGTGCTGACCCTACAGACATTGTATTTGAAAATTTTCAGCACTTGCTGCATTTCACCATGGTGGAGATGATCAGTGTACTTCGTGAAGTTAAACCCTCCCTGACAGTTGGTGAAGCAATGTGGGTTTTGCTGATATGTGACTTGAATATTTCACTAGCCTGTGCAGCAGAAGAACGTTTGAGTAGTGTTGTTTGTAGTGAGGAAAGCTCTACCTTTTCTTGCATTCCCCAATGGAACCCAGAGGCTCGAAGCTTTGATCTAATTCCAAATTGTATTCCACCATCTTCGAAGGAGGACTCATCCCCCAATCACCAGAATCATAAGTCTGAAGCACCTAAGCTTGGAAGTAGCCTAAATGCACCAAACAGTCGAAGTCCTCTTGCTTCAGAACAGGTTAAGCTTAAGGAAGAGAATACTTTATTTCCTATCACTGCAGAGAAACCCTTAGGAACTTCTGGGATTTCTGTTGTGGAATGTAAATCAGGAACTTGTTCTAAGCGGCATACTAGAAAAGAAATGGCAACACTTCGGCAGAAGTTCCTTCATATGGAAAAAGCTTACAGGGCTTGTGGAAAAGGGGGTTTTAGATCAGGGAAGATTACAGCCATTGGAGGTTTGGTTGTTGAGAAAAGACTGAAGGCACCATCTGAAATTCCTAATCAGAAAATGAAATGTGGCTCCTCAAATAATATAAGCACAAAAGGAGTTCGCTCTGCAGATAAACCATGCCATGTTTCAAAAACAGATGCACCAGCTATACCTGAAGGAGTTAGCTCTGGAACATTACCCACAAAGGATGCAATATCTACTACTCCCATAACGAATGCAAACACTTCAACACCAAGCACTACATGCAAACTAAGCTCACATGACACACAAAAGATCCTTGATTACTGTGCTGGTATTCCTTTTGATGAAGCTTTGGGCAAGTATGTCCCGCGAAATGAGAAGGATGGACTATTTTTGAAATTAATATGTCGAGTGCAAGAATTGCAGGATGAGCTACAAAGCTGGAACAACTGGGCAAATCAGAAGGTTATGCAGGTTACTGCTAGGGTTGTCCAACTGCAGGCTGAGTTTAAAGCTCTGAAGAAGGAGAAGCAAGAAGCTGAACTGTTTAAAAAAGATAAGAAGATTTTGGAGGAGAATGCTGTGAAGAGAATATCTGAAATGGAGAATGCTATCGAAAATACTAAAACACAAATGGAGAGTGCTAATTCTGCTACCCTCATGCTAGAGGCAGAAAACTCCTTGCTAAAGAAGGAGTTGGATGCTGCTAAGTTGTGGGTTTCAAAGTCAATTACAAGCCATCAGCAAGCACTCCAGAGAGAGCAGATGGCTCTTAAACAGGCTCAGTCATGGGAAGGCCAGAAGAGTTTGCTTCGAGATGAGCTTGAGAGTGAGAAGCACAAATTATCTAACCTGCAACAGGAGCTAGACAAGGAGAAAAGTCGTCAAGCCAAGGTTGAGGTATGTGATCTAACATTAAATATGACATGATATTAAGGTACACTTGATTAAATCTGTGGGGTTTACTTTATATATTGTCAATATCTATTTTGAGAGCCTTTGCTTCGTGATGACTTCTATCATAGTCTGATTCTAATCTTTTGCCCATATTGGACATGCATAGTCACATTGAACACATATGGATACTTCAGTTTGACCCACTGAATACTTTAAAATAAATAAAATATTCAACTTACATATAGATGCTTGACAACTATAGCCAGATACAGCAAACATGTGAGATGTTAACTCCCAAGTCATGCCATCTGAAGGATGTTCCTTTAAATTTGTTCAAATAGTAAATCTCCTTAAAATGTTGCTCTCATCTTTTATACTTCTCAACCTATTTAAATGAATTCAACCAGTGCTTTGCATTCTTTTAGACAGATCATGGTACATACATAATTTACCATGTAAAATGCTTGATTAATTTTTATGGTAAAGTTAATTTGTATACTTGATTGAGTCTAGAATCTGACTTAAGTGTAGGAAGATCAGTCAATAATTTTATCTGTCAGGCAGAGCAGGTCTTCCCATGTATTCTATTTTCACTTTTGCGTTTGTACATTACTAGTAACTTGTTAAATAATAGGATCTTTGTTATATTATTGGGCCCATTGTTTATAATTGGTACTCAGACACCTTATTGTGCTACTTCCGTGCTATAATTGGTGGCAATGTTACAGGGTAAATTTGAAAGAGAAAGAGTTGCAACAGAAAAGGTCGTTGCACAGGCTGCATCCATTAGAAAGGAAAGAGAACAACTCGAAGCACGCATAAAATCCGAGGAGGATAAGATTAGAAAGAAGGCAGCTAGTGATCTGCAGGATTATGTGGAAGAAATTGCAAAGCTAGAGAACGAGTTGGTTGAACTGAAACTAAAGTCTGATTCTGAAAAAATAGCAGCACTTCGCAGGTGTATTGATGGAAGAAACCGCAGTTTCGCAAGAACCAGGAAGAGCACTCCAATGGTGAAGGGAAACGAGAAATCTGAAATGTCTCAAACTCCAGCCAGCTGCCAAGACCAATTGGAAGCCTCAAGCGTGAGGCGGGAGCGGGAGTGTGTCATGTGCCTATCCGAGGAGATGTCCGTAGTTTTTCTGCCATGCGCGCATCAGGTTGTGTGTCCAGATTGCAATGAGCTCCATGAGAAGCAGGGGATGAAGGAGTGCCCTTCATGCAGGACTCCAATCCAATATAGGATTCATGCTAGATTTGCTGGGCATTAGTGGTGAAAATACTGAAGAAGCATTACAGGAAATCAAGGGTATTCTCTAAGGAGGCCCCTTGGAAGTTAATTGATGCTCCCTTTTAATCTTTAGATGTTGGTTTTGAGACTGAAGCAAGTAGTAGTTCATACATTACCTGTTTTCCCCTTCCCCTGAAAAATAAAAGGAAAAACAGCATAGACAGAAACAACTGTCCTAAGAGACAGAGACAGTTAAATGTAAAGTCCGTTCATGCTTTTTGAAAATATGACTCAGCATCATTTTGAATGTTTACAAAAAAAAGCAGGACATTGAATTTTAATACAATAGATTAAGTTGTGAACTAGTTGGGGTCTTCTATTTATATGTTATATTAGGAACTGGTTTTTTCCTTTTCTCGTATTGTTTTACTTGCTGCCAGAACTTATACTTATGTATGAAACATGTATCTGAATAAAAACCCAGTTTTTATAATGTATTCAGGAAAAAATTAGTTTTGCGAAAAAAAAAACCATACTTTGTTATTAATTTTGTATTGACATATTTTGAAACATAAGTCAAAATATAAAGGTTTCAATTTTTTTAACACCCTGTGTTTGAACTTTGAAGAGTTTTATGATTTGTGGATGAAAATTTTATTTCTTTGAATTATTTTTATTATATTTATCTACTACTATATTATCAAATGTGAATCCTCACTCTCCAAAGTGAGGTACTCTATTCTTACACTCTCTTCCTCCTTTTCCTTCTCTACTACTGGATCGGTTCTCTCTATTGCAAGATCACCGACCCAAATATCCCCAAATCACGGCAACTTCTTCTCCTTTTTTGCAAGATCACCGACCTAAATCTCCCCAATTCTTCTCTTTTCCCCCAATCTCCCCAAATCACGGCATCACCATGGCAAGTGCAATTCTTCTTCTTTCTCCAAATTTCTCAATTCAATTTTCTCTTTTAAACGCAAATCTCTCTCTAATCGTATCACTCGATCCGCGATTTCACAGAATTCCATAATGGAATCACTCAATCCCCGATTCTGCTCCCTCTCTCAATTTCGGAATTCAGGCGGAATTATCAATGACAATCTCTCATTCTGACACCATTTTATTTCCACTTTAAGCTGCAGATCGAGAACATGGTCATTTTCCACTTTCAAGCAGCAGGTCGAGACCATGGGTTGATCGCCCACACTCTGAACATTGCTACTTGTGTGCGACCTCCCTACTCTCGATCATGATTTATGGCTCAGGTATCTTCACCTAGATTTTGGACTTAATTGATTTAGGTTTTTTTGCTTTCATCATGATTTAGGGTTTTCAGTTTCCTAATTATCAGGTATCTTCTCCACGACCTTCCATCTCTAATTTTCATCTTCATAGGCGGCTAGGTCTGAATCGTCCTTTTCACCCTGGCTGCTGTTATGCCCTCATTGCCATCTCAGGTATGTTCAAGCATTATTTGTAAATTTTTTCTTATTCAAAATTTTTAGATGATTGCTTAGAGAATTTTCAGTTGCCTTATCGGTAGATGATTCAAAAGTTTTTAGAAAATTGATTAGAGAATTTTTAGATGATTCAATTTTTTTTAGATAATTAAAAAATAAATTGATTTGTTTACTGATTAGTTTTATATCCCCTACTTATCAGTAGTGTTATTGTGTGCATATTGTTGATTTTATGTTTTGCTTTCAATATTTTCTTACTTGATCTTACTAACATCGAACCTAGGCAACAAATCAGTGCACATCTAAACGTTTAATCGTACTGGAGTTAGGAAACTGAAATTTGGAATTTGCACCAAAAATTAAAGAAACTTAATTAACCTTATCAGTTATTATCAAAGGTGGCAAGTTGAATTTCAAAATTTGAACTAAAAATTAAATAAACTTAATTAACTTTATCAATTAGTTTCAATTAGTTGCCAGATTGTCTACCTATATATATTACTAATCCTAAATCATTCTTTGCACGATTCAGTGTTTCATATAACAGTGTTTCTCACTCCTCTCCTTCATACTTGGTCATGGCCTCTTTGGCAATTTCTGATATAGATCTTTCATCAATCCATTACACCCGCCCGCGTCAACTGATTGTTAGTGCTATACTAAAAAGATTTGTTAGTGTTGTCCTATTCAAAATTATAACTGGTAAGTAACCCGTGCAATGCACGGGTGTTTTTAATATTTAATTTGCAATATTTTTTTAGTTGATGTTGTAAAGCTAATAAATATATGACATATGTCAACATTTTTAAACACGCGTAAGATCACATGATATATTGAAGTCCTCAATTGATAAAACCAAAGTAGACACAATGACTAATATTAAAATTGTTCATCCAAAGTTTATGTCATACCAAAATCAAACAACGTAATTAAGTTTTGATAGCAGAAATAGAAAAACATCCAACAAATACTTATATAGCAATAGTCTTAACACAATGAAGATCTTATTTCACTTCTCTATCTTGACACATTTTGATTCTTTAGTTGAGGAAGCTTGTGAAGATCTTAGTTCACTTCTCTATCTCAACACGTTTTAACCATAGTTCAAAAGTTATTTTTCATAATAAAGAAAGTTAATATAAGACTAATAAGAAATGAAGATTTTATGGTCGTTTGAAGTTAAGGATGCAGTGTTATCATCAACACGTTTGGAAGGAGAAAGCGTAGACAAATTTGTGGGGTATTTATTTCTTTTAAAAATTTATTATATTTAATTACATTTTAATATTATTGACTTCTTTTGTTTTAAAAATTTATGAGGTTAGATCAATACAGAATAAATTAAGCAAGCAATATAAATAAAGAAATAAGAAGAATATCTAAAGATTAAAATATTTTTCAATAAATAGGAAATAATTTTATGACACATTAGGCTAATATTGTTCTGTAAAGAGAATTGACAATATCTGGATAAAGAGTAGGTAGCACTGAGGATAATTCACAACCGATAGAGCTGTAGACGGTACTCTCCTTGTCTTCAGACGATACTTCTATAGACAATACTTTCCTTGTCTTCAGACGATACTTCTCTAGACGGTACTTTTCTTGTCTTCAGACGATACTTCTCTAGAGTAGACAGTGCTGCCGAGTAGACGATAGGGATAATTCCGCCTTTTATTTCTTAGAGCTGACGATAGAGCTAATGAGCTATTTCGGCCTTCTATTTTATTGAGCAGACGATAAAGATATTTGTTGAGCAGACAATAAAGATATTTGTTGAGCAGACGATAGAGCTGTAGACCATACTTGAGATATGACTTTGACGTTGTAGTCTCTTGCTTTTCCTTTAGACGATACTTCTATCTGAGTAGCAGACGATACTTCTCTAAACAGTTCTTTCCTTGGTGATTTTATTTTATGGAGATGTTTGCACATTTAGATTTAATGGATAAATCAACATGTTGACAAAATCTTACTTTAAAATAAGCTAGTTAGTAGCAATAGAAAACTAATGATAAAACCGTAAATAAATAAATAAATAAATGTGAATTGAATATAATTGGTAACATCAACAAACAAAAATTATTATATAAAAAAGAAAATTATTATATAAAAAGAACAAACCTAAATTACATGATTTAAATTTGTAATAAATAATTATTTGAATTTCTTAATTATCGCAAATCATGATTTAAATTCGGAAATTTGATTTGATAGAGAGAGAAATTGTTGGGTTGATAAAGTGACATGTGTTGACATATAAGAGAGTCTTTTTTTTAAGAGTTGCTGATGTTTGAGATTGATGACTCACAATTAGTAGATACAGTAGTAGATAAATTACATGATTTAAATTTGTAATAAATAATTATTTGAATTACTTAATTATCGCAAATCATGATTTAAATTCGGAAATTTGATTTGATAGAGGGAGAAATTGTTGGGTTGATCACGTGTCGACATATAAGAGAGTCTTTTTTTTAAGAGTTGCTGAGGTTTGAGATTGAGGACTCACAATTAGTAGATACAGTAGTAGATTTTATGACACATTAGGCTAATATTGTTCTGTAAAGGGAATTGACAATATCTGAATAAAGAGTAGGTAGCACTGAGGATAATTCACAATCGATAGAGCTGTAGACGGTACTTTCCTTGTCTTCAGACGATACTTCTATAGACAATACTTTCCTTGTCTTCAGACGATACTTCTCTAGGCGGTACTTTTCTTGTCTTCATACGATACTTCTCTATAGTAGACAGTGCTGCCGAGTAGACGGTAGGGATAATTCCGCCTTTTATTTCTTAGAGCTGACGATAGAGCTAATGAGCTATTTCGGCCTTCTATTTTGTTGAGCAGACAAATATTTGTTGAGCAGACAATAAAGATATTTGTTGAGCAGACGATAGAGCTGTAGACCATACTTGAGATATGACTTTGACGTTGTAGTATCTTGCTTTTCCTTTAGACGATACTTCTATCTGAGTAGCAGAAGAGTCTCTAGACGGTTCTTTCCTTGGTGATTTTATTTTATAGAGATGTTTGCACATTTAGATTTAATGGATAAATCAACATGCTGACAAAATCTTACTTTAAAATAAGCTAGTTAGTAGCAATAGAAAATTAATGATAAAACCGTAAATAAATAAATAAATGTGAATTGAATATAATTGGTAACATCAACAAACAAAAATTATTATATAAAAAGAAAATTATTATATAAAACAAACATAAATTACATGATTTAAATTTGTAATAAATAATTATTTGAATTCCTTAATTATCGCAAATCATGATTTAAATTCGGAAATTTGATTTGATAGAGGGAGAAATTGTTGGGTTGATAAAGTGACATGTGTCGACATATAAGAGAGTCTTTTTTTTAAGAGTTGCTGATGTTTGAGATTGATGACTCACAATTAGTAGATACAGTAGTAGATAAATTACATGATTTAAATTTGTAATAAATAATTATTTGAATTCCTTAATTATCGCAAATCATGATTTAAATTCGGAAATTTGATTTGATAGAGGGAGAAATTGTTGGGTTGATAAAGTGACACGTGTCGACATATAATAGAGTCTTTTTTTTAAAAGTTGCTGAGGTTTGAGATTGAGGACTCACAATTAGTAGATACAGTAGTAGATTTGTTAGTTCTATCCTATTACAACAGTATTACAAATTTAAAAAAACTGATTCTGGTTTAAGATTGTTTGGGCTATATTAATAATCAAACTCTGATTTCTCTATAGATTCATGTGATTCTGGTTTCTATTAAGTGATTGTTAGTGCTATCCTATTGAAAATTAGTACTATACTAAAAGGGGTTGGCTAAATGACCACATGATTAATTTGGGTCATTTAACCCCATGTCCACATGGACCAATAAGATTGTGTCATTTATTTTATTTATTTTTACATTATTTTTTAATTTTAATTATGGGACAATCTTATTGGTCCATGTGAGCATGGGGTTAAATAACTCCAATTAATCATGAGGTCATTTAGCCAACCCCATACTAAAAAGATTTGTTAATGCTATCCTATTCAAAATTATAATTTGTTAGTGCTATCCTATTACAACAGTATTACAAATTTACAAATTTGTAATTGTATAGAACTGCATTGGATATGTTGGCTTGCCTTGGATAACATGTTATGAATGTAAAGTAGTTTTCCCCATGTATAAGCACAGTTCTGCTTGGGAAAATTGTATGTTGATTGATATTTGGTCATATTATTCATGCAACCATATAAGGAAAAAGGAAAATGAGTGTGGTGAATGTAACAAAGAGGAAAAAGAAAACCCATTTCATTAGGGTAGCATTCTGAAAGAAGCATACCGGCACCATCAAGAAAGTTGTGAGAAGATATAAAGACCTTCTCGGCTCCAAAGCTTTCATCATTCTCAGTACAAACTATATAGTTAAGGGTCATTAGGCCAACCCTGTTTCTTATTTGGTCTGAAAGCTTGGGCTTGTGATTGTTTAAGTGCTATTGAAAATGAAGCCAATGTGTTGAGAGAAATCATTTGCATCAAAACCATAATTGAAGAGATCTCATAGAAGCAGAAACATACAAATTATATGTTCAAGTGCAGGTTGAATGAATGAATTCAATGGGAAACAATCAAGGAAAGCATTTGATGCTTACATAAGTACCATCCAATTAAATACTTTGACCACCGTTGCACCTTTTCATGTGAAATCTGATATGCTTTTGATGTGAAATCTTACATAAGCAGGGTCCTATGTTCTCAATTTGATGGAAATGAGTTGAATGAGAGCTTTGAAGTTTCTACTGTTGAAGGTTCTAAAACGAAAAATGTGATTATAAATGATGAAGAGATGGATATTGACAGAAAAAATGAGGTCTAGGCTGATGGAGAAACTTTGAAGATAGTGTGCACTGAAGCTGCTGTTCCGAGCACTTTAAACGGAATAGAAAACTACGCAACTAACAAGGAAAAGAAGCTGAAATCCAGTGAAGTTGTAGATCTAACAAGCTTGGATGAGGGATTTTAGTTTCCTATAGCACAAGAGGCTAAATAAATGATTCCAGTGATGCTGCTGATTTAGCCAAGATGGAGGATAATTTTGAAGCTTTATCTGAAGAAAATGGCCAAGAGTTGGAGATGTTAATTTTGTTAGGCTGCTCTCACTTAAGCCACATCACAGTTGTGATGTTAATTTTTATATAGGCCAGTAAGTTGCCTGGTACGCCACCTACTACATTGAATATTTTTGTTGGCAAATTTTTCCTATTCAAGATAAAAACCGACAACAAAACGAATGAAAAATATACAAAGAGTTTTTCCTTCACCATGTCTGATATGCTAACTTGATCAAATTTTTTAACTCAAGATTTGAGCCGAAAAAGGTTTGTAAAACTCCTTCCATATGTTTTTTTGGATGAGACTGCAATGTTGTTGTTGACTATAACTATAATTTTACTTCTTAAGTAATTTAAAGTTCCAATTATTACATATGATTTTTTCTAGGATTATCTGAAAATGGAAATGTGCAGTATTAAAGAAAATAATGAACAATCAATTCAAAAGCAACATTCTGATGTTGTAAGATATTTATTTCCTTCGTTTGAACATGTATATATCTCTATGTAATAATGGTAACATTATGGTGTCGTAAGATATTTATTTGTACTTGTAGGCGGATATTTCTATTGCAAGTGAAAATGAACTTGACATATTATCTCCACTTGGTGTTACTCCTATGAAAAGAAATTCGGACCAAGATTTGGATTGTATTGATGTAATAAGAGATTTACCAGCACAAGCTTCTTCAACTAAAGAGTTAAAATGTGTCAAGATAGAGAAGTGAAATAAGATCTTCATTGTGTTCAGACTATTGCTACATAAGTATTTTAAAGATGTTTTTGTAATTCTGTTATCAAAACTTAATTACGTTGTTTGGTTTTGGTATGACATAAACTTTAGATGAACAATCTTAATATTAGTCATTGCGTCTACTTTAGTTTTATCAATTGAGGAATTTATTTACTTCGATATATCATATAATCTTACGCATGTTTAAAAACGTTGACATATGTTATATATTTATTAGCTTTATAACATCAATTAAAAAAATGTTACAAATTAAATATTAAAAATGCTCGTACATTGCACGGGTTACTCACTAATTGTAATTCTAAGTTATAGCTTGGGATCATGGATCTCGTGGGGTAGATTGCCAAATTGATTCCATGGATGCTTTAACTTTTGTGAATAGTGAGTTGTCTCATAGACATGTTTATGCTTTCCTCTTGAGATTTTAAACTGTTGGATTGCATCTGCAAAGTGGATATTCATCAAACGCTAATGAAAAATAATGCTAATGCTGACTTTTTGGTTATGCATGGCATGCATCAAGGAAATATTTTGGGTTCCATTATGACATTTTTGGAGTGATTGAGTCTTTTGTTGCTAGTTGATGCTATGCGTATCTCTCATGAAACCTTAATTTGGAGTTTTTGCCGGTTTTGTTTTTCCTTTTTAGTATAGTATGAAAAAACAAAGATATCCATAATACAAATTGGATTGGATGAGAAAAAAGCATATGGTTTGGCATCTTGATATTCAAGATTAAATTATATATAATGTGTATAACATTGAATTCATAAAGTTTTTGTTATATATTAAAAATTGAGAGCATACATCAACAAGTCGATATGTCCGAGTGGTTAAGGAGACAGACTTGAAATCTGTTGGGCTACGCCCGCGCAGGTTCGAACCCTGCTGTCGACGATTTTTCCATTTTGAGACCCTTATTTATTTTGCTGCTTCTGTGTCTGTTTGAGTCCAATTATACTGTTTTGTTTTGAACTTCGAATACTTGTGCTTATGAATGAAAAGAAGTTATTTCCAGCCTCATACTGCTTAGTCGCCGTGAGAGATTAGTCTGATAACTATCAGTTATGGTGATACCATGGTTAAGACAAAAAAAATTGTTTTGTTTATCGTGCATTAAGAAAAAATCTAGTTCACTAGTTAAAAGAATTTTCTGCAAATTAATTTTAGCATATAAAAAACATATCATAAATAATTTGTACGTTAGTAGTAAAAACATGGTTAATGAGTAAACTAGCTTTTAACATTTTCCTATACTTAATAATTGGTTAATTCATAATAATTGTTGTAAATAACGCCCATATATGGTTGAAGTATTCTAATCCTTAATTTGCAGTTTGGACCTACCTAGTTCAAGCTAATTGAAGTTGTCTGCTGTAGATGGGTCAGGCACATGACAGATGAATAAAATTGGAATACAGAAGGGACCAGACTCATTTGGGCATATAATGCAAATTGTATAATGGAAATTTATATTGAATATATAGCTGCAAAGTGCATTTAGGTATATTAATTATTGAGTTCTAAGGCTGAGCATTCAACGAATTGTAAGAATGTTTTATCTGTCCCTTGTAAAATTGATATGAAATTCCAATTATTATCTCTGATATTCATTGGATTGGAGTATACTTGGTTTCAAAATATGAAAGTGCCACTTCAAATCTCTTGCATTCAATATTGGGTTGTAGACATATATGTAGGGAAGAATAACTACCGAATCATACATCCTTCAATTATTGAGATTCTTCATATCTGGATATAAAAATGTGTTGATTACTTTCATTGAATTTTCCAACATTGTCTTCTGTTAAGAGACCCTTATTCAATACAATACAGAGTAGCCTTCTAAAATCTACTTAAACTTCCATTCCTTGATTATAAACCCTAACACTATATACTTGTGAGTAGTGAATAGTGATAATTCCTTAGATTAATTGGTGAAATGATAATGGTTGGTTAGGTACATTGGAGATGGCCACGGCGTGTTTTCTGTGACGTTGAGTTCCATATAAGAATCTCACTTGCATGGCCTGGACTTGCTGGCTCATACTCATTTATTATTATCACATTAATTATTATTTTATTGGCCTCTTTTATAATTTTTTTAATTGTTTTACTTGTGCATCTTGGTCAAACAAGAAAAACAGTAAAAAATTAACAGTCTTTGTTTGCCTCCAACGCTATCAACTTTGCACAAATCACTAGTGTAGTTGCAATGTGTCCCACTTATCTCTTAATCTGTTGTTGTATTAAGCACAAATCACTTACGTGGCAGCATTTGAACATTTTCTCTAATGAAATTAAATGCAATGAGATTATACTTATCTCAGCAAGTTTTACAGCCTAGTTAAGCATATAAACAACATTGCCCTTGCATCCACTAGTAAACACCAAAAGAAGGAAGCCAACTTTTCTTTCCTTTTTTTATTTTTGGTGGCAGTTGGGGGAGCCTGACAGGGACCATATACATCTTTCTCCCACCTATCCCTTTTTATCTTCTTGTCTTTGAGCTGAATAATGGCATAAAAAACCAATTATCAATTTCCATATCCAAAAATTACTCAATTAATTTTCACATTCAATAACTACTTTTAAATTTAATTTTAGAATCAATTGTGCAAAAATTTCCACATCATCCTAGCATGGAGTCAGAATCAATTTAGAGGAAATAAAGCTTAAGAGTTTCAAAATTATTTGTGATGATGAAACAAAGAATCATCCAAACATGGTATAAACTATTCTATTTAACAAAGGTTTCATTTGGAAATGAAAAAGGCCAAAAAAGAAAACAGAACAAATGAATGCCAAAATATACCACCAACTCTATTTCCTAGAAGGCTCCTTCCTCTCCTCTACTCTATCTATGAAGACAAAGCAATCTTTCAACTAGCTATTAAACTAATCCATCTTATATACTTCTTCCATTTTCCTTCCAAGCCACTGTTCTACTAAACCTTCCACTTCCACTCACAAAACTCCATGCCAAACACAAGCACAAAACAGAGTTGTGTTGAAAACAACTCTGCAACTTTCCACAACCTTGTCTTATGATCCCCCCCAAGCCAAGACCCTCTTCCCTCCCAATCCCACCTCTCCATTATGCTGAAACTCCTCAACAAGAACCTCCGCCGCTTCCTCTGCCGTCTCCGGTGGCCAATTCGCCGCCGGTCAAGGTCCAAAGTGGTGGTGATCAACAAATTAGGGAAACACGACCCAAAACCTCAACAATCACCAAGCACGAATTTTTCCTCCACGGTTCACCCAAACGCGCAAATGGGTACCCCGAAACCCGAGAAACCGATTCGGGTCGCGACGTTCAACGCTGCCCTGTTCTCCATGGCACCGGCGCTTCCAAAAGCAGCAACCTTTGAGGATGAAAACGGCGTCGTTTTGAAAACCGGAAAACCCTCTGACCCCAATTCGCGACCCAAGAGCATTCTGAAGCAATCTCGATCGTCCGTGCAAGCCAATTCCACCACAGAAAACCTAATGAGCAAGCAACAGAGGCTAGCGAGATCGAAGACGAGGGTTTCGATCAATCTACCAGACAACGAGATTTCTCTGCTGCGGAACCGGCAATCGAGCTTCTCGGAACACGACAAGGAGGGAGGAGGAGCGTGGGTCCAGTTTGAGAGGAGGGGTAACAACAGCAGAACAGTGGTGGAGGTGCTGAGAGAGGTGGATGCTGATGTGCTTGGTTTGCAGGACGTGAAGGCGGAGGAAGAGAACGGGATGAAGCCTCTGTCGGATTTAGCGGCGGCGCTGGGAATGAACTACGTGTTCGCTGAAAGCTGGGCACCGGAATACGGCAATGCTGTGTTGTCGAAGTGGCCCATTAAGCGATGGAATGCGCACAAAATCTTTGATCACACTGATTTCAGGTTTTCTTTTCACTTCTCTCTCTCTCACACATTCATTTTTTAATCTAATTTCTTTCTTTCTATCTTTCCAACACTAATTAGTACTACCATTTACTTGGGTAAAGTTTGATAAATGCTAAATAATTTATGTGTTTTTTATATCGGAAAACATTTAATTTCGACATTTCCCTCCCTAATACATATGTATTCACCGCTTCTCAGTTAAGCTATCTTTCGGGAGACAAACAGTTTGTTAAGAATATTAATGAAGAATTTAGTTTTTTAAAGTATTAATGTTTGGATAATATGATTAATAAGTGCTAGTAAAAGGACAAGAAATGGAATAACAATAGCATAAGGTGAAATATATGGTTTGTTTGTTTTATTTTCCTACATTATGTTTAATAAAATTAAGTTTGATATAAATAAATTTGAAAGAATGAGATAATGTTATGAATTTGTGATAATTGAGAATGATGTTTATCTTTTTTAAAAAAGAATGACATTTTAGTAGAATAAGGTGAAATTACATTATAACATTATTAAAATGGATATAAAATGATAAACACAATTTGAAGGAGGGGTCTCAAAATATGTAACATTGTAAAATAATAATTAGCACACTTTTATTTGATGAAAAATTATATATAATCATAATTTTTCTAAATACAAAATTTAAAGTATTGAAAATACACTTTTACATAACTGAAAAATAAGCAAACATGATATACACATGTTACTATGCATATTAACACACAAATGGAAAAAGAAAAAGTAAGTAAAATGAACCAGACATGCTATTGCTCATAATGTGATATAATTTATTCATTCTCATTTCATTTAATAACTTTATTTTTGTCACCTGATATAACTTATTGATATATCCTTATTTAAAAAATGATGAAATATTTTTATTTTATTTATTTTCATTTTAATTTATTCCACTCGTTATTTAAATTTACATATTTGGTGGAATTAAAAAAATTCAAGGATTTATTTAAACAAAACATTTCCTTTCACTTTTTTTATAGAGAGAAAGTGAAACCACTGTACCTTTTACTTTATTGTTCTTTGAATGCACTTCGTGGAAGCTTCTTTGTGCTTGACTCATAACTCATTGCAAAGAAAAAGATAATCACTTTTAAGCTCATAAAGTCACCAATTATTTCAAAACTTTTCAGTCACTAACTACTCCAAACTTGTTTAAGGAATGACTTGCTTTATGTATTTTTTTATCATAGCTTTACTCAAAAGTGGAGTATTACATCAATCCTTTATCCTTTCATGTTTGGAAAAATAAACGTGGATTATTAAATTCAAAAGCAATTATTTCTTATTTTTAGAAACGTGGATTCAATCCAAAAATGGATTTAGGCAGCATTTTTCAAACATTCACTATATGATGCACATATCTTTTGTTGTTGTTTCCTTGTTTTTTTCTATGATCCACAGCAATGAATGATAGATGCCAACTGGAATAGCTGTAGGCAGCGAAGCAGGACGTACTGTGATCCTCTCATCTCACCTACTCCTTAAGGATTCTGTGTTGTCATCACTCATCTTTGTTCCCTTCAGACCCATATTACTTGATTTTAACAATATAAAAATAATATAAAAGTGTAATGAATACTTTTTGTTCTTTACAAACCACCGGAGTTACACTCACCGACGACAAGAACATCCTAGCTCATAGAATCAATTTTGAGAACAAGCTTTTGTAATTAGCTTCTAATTTAAGATAAAATATGACAAAAGAGAAATTCGTCCAAACATGCTAGAAGTAAACTTATCTTGATGGTCTATTTCATTGAATGCTTTTGCAACTCTTCCACTAAATTAAATT
Organism: Acmispon strigosus; assembly: GCA_030819835.1. Taxonomy (NCBI): domain Eukaryota; kingdom Viridiplantae; phylum Streptophyta; class Magnoliopsida; order Fabales; family Fabaceae; genus Acmispon; species Acmispon strigosus. The sequence continues at coordinate 66,821,527 of JAUAMA010000003.1, read as the reverse complement.
TCTTTGGTTTGTGTTTTTGGAAAACGAAACATGTACCATTACCAGGACAAAATAATTTGTTTGGTGTCAGAGTGAATTTGTACGATGCAGACACATTTTGTCATCATCTAGGAACATCCACTGCAAAAAAACTAATTAATGCTGCCATTTGATGAAATAGCTAGACATAGTTTGCTGGTCAAAGGAGTATCTTACTGTTCTTAAGTTGATAATAATTAAATTGAGAAATTTGTCTTACTTTACTTCAAAGGTATCTCTTGCTAATGACCATCTATTAGAAAATTATTATGGAAATCCAACCTGTGAAAGCAATCTAGCATTGAAGTTCTGGGGTTAGAGAATGACTTAGCAACAAGGGTGACATACAATTTTTAATTTATTTTTTGCCACAGGAATGTTCTGAAGGCTACAATCGATGTACCACAAGCAGGTGAATTCAACTTTTACTGCACGCACCTTGATCATCTTGATGAGAATTGGCGTATGAAGCAGATAAATTCAATAATTCAATCTTCTGATGAGCCTCACATCTTAGCTGGAGGCCTTAATTCACTTGATGAATCTGATTACTCTCAAGAAAGATGGACAGACATTGTAAAGGTATATCCAGTAAAAGAACTGTTTCTGCCACATCTTTGAAATGTAATTGGTTTAAGGTGTAAAAAATCATTTACATTGTTAATGTATATATATAAAACTCATATAGAGATTGATTTCTTTGGATTGGTTCAATTATGTATTACAGTACTATGAAGAGATGGGAAAGCCAACACCAAAGGTTGAAGTGATGAAGCATCTCAAGAGTAAAGACTACACAGATGCTAAGGATTATGCAGGGGAATATGAGTCAGTTGTAATGATCGCCAAGGGTCAAAGTACAAACACAATTCTGAACCTCCTAAGCTATTATTGATTTTTAAAAATTAGTGGGATAACGCTTTTGTTGTTGCTGTACTGCAGGTGTCCAAGGGACGTGTAAGTATGGAACTCGGGTAGACTACATTCTATCTTCCTCAAATTCTCCTTACGAGTTTGTTCCGGGTTCGTATTCAGTCCTTTCTTCCAAAGGCACATCAGATCATCACATAGTGAAAGCTGATGTGGTGAGGGTAAATACCAATCCTCAAGAAAATGTGACAAAGAAACCTCAACAGCCAAGAAAGAAAATTGTCAGAATAACACAATCTTCACCTTCAAAGGGTATCTGGAAAATACACACTGGAGAGATAGATTGAGTTCTTCTTTCCTCCTCAGTTTAGATTAGTTCTGTGGTTATATTCTAGAAATGGGTTATTCTGTTTAGTTCATTTTTCTTACTCTTCTGTTCTCTATACAGAATTATTCAATTTCATTTAGAAGAATGTGAAAGAAAAGGGTGATATGATGTGTGACACTTTTATTTGTATAGCTTTTGATTAATAACTTGGAAAATCTACAGACTAATTTCTTGCTTATAATTTGACAATATTCATGACTATGAGATTCTGAACTGAAAGCAAACTATTTACTTTCCTTCTAGGTCTGTCAAGGAATCACGGACATTTTGATGCAGTAGTTGGGTCATGTTATATCAATGTTGGACATGTATTTGTGTCAGACACTACCAAACCAATCTATTTTACAATTTTGCTTCAGTTTTTGGTACTTAAAAAAAAAGAATATCATATTATTAAATGGAAAATGCTGTTTACGCGAAACGATAGAAATATTTCATAACAAATAACAAAACTCATCATATTAACTGCGTGTTTGGTTATGCGGTAAGAAAATCCATAAGCTTCTGAAAATAAGCTACAAACTATAGTATTTGGAATGATCATGGTTTGGATCACCCATCCAAACACACGCTACAAGATACCAAGGAATGCTGCAGCTTGGAGCTTTAAACCATTCATGTTTCTCTCAGGACAATCGAATCCAGCTCCTACATATTCTAGAAGGCCTCATTAATAGTTCATGATCCACATTTTTTTTGTCCAATTCTCATGACCAACTATTTTTTTTTGTAAAAATGGATCTACTTGAGATTATCACTTTTTCCTAACGGTACTTGACAAAACAAATTATTACATTTTGAAAGAAAAAAAACTTAAATATGTTTTTAGTCCATGTTATATACACCATTTTTGTTTTTCGTCTTTGAGATTTTATTTTCAGTACTCCGAAAATCACATGTTTTGTTTTTCGTCCCTGCTGTTTTTTTCCATTCAATCCAGATCTGAAAATACTTTCACACAAGCTACCATTTGCTCTGCAAGCGGTGAAATCGGGCTCAACCATGCCAGATTTTTCCCAGATGGTAAAAACTCAGATCTTAATGAATGAAAAAACAACTGACAATGACGAAAAATAAAACATATGATTTTCAAAGGATTGAAAATAAATAAAATAATTCTTAAAGACAAAAACAAAAAAGAATATATATTTATTAAGCTAAAAAAGAAAAGTGCACAATCTTCATTTCTAAACCAAATTTAGAATGGATGCTCACTCATTAAAAGAAATCAGATCACTATTCAATATAAATGATTTTTTTCTTAATCGTAATTTAATTTTTAATCAATTTTTTATTAAATACTTGTAATCAGAAAATTGATTTTTTTCTGATTACAAGTATTTAATCAAATTTATTAGTGGATATAAAATCGGAATCATAAAAAAAATAAAACACCGCATTCACATTCAATTAGCTAAAATAGTGGTCCTACCCAGTTCGAAATTGCAAGAGCAATTAAATAAAAAAAAAACTATCATATTGAAATTTGGATACAATCTTATCTTTCATTTATTATTGGCATCAATAGCTTGCTATGAACCTGCCGAGGTAACAACAACGGGCCCTAAGCCTATAAGACCCCGTCTGAAAGAGATTATTTGAGTTTATTTTATGATATAAGTGTTTGAGAGATCTTAGGTAAACAACTTGTGGCCTACCTATAAGCTGTTTTGAACTCATTTTCATAAGTTGTTCAGAATAGCTTATGCTTATTTATATCATATTCTCAACACATTTCAATAAATTTCTTAAAATAACTTATGAATAAGCGCTCACGACCATAAGTGCTTATGACCATAAGCGCTTAAATAACAATTTTTTCAAACGCAATCTAAATACATGTGTGGTCATTCATTTACTCAACATACTATTCATACTAGCCAATATTTGAGTTCTTCCAAAACTCAGAGATTCTCTCTTTCCACTCTCCATGACTTGAGCATCGGAGTGTCGCCAGTAGCTCTGTCGTGCACCTCGGGCCAATCTGGGTAGTGCTCAGCCATAGAACTAAGGAGAACCTCCGGGTCTTACTCTTGGAAGAACAAGGTTAGTATAATTTTGGTTTATATACCTATATTGCAGTTTAATTATAATTGTATGAAATTAACCTTTCTAAGCATGTAATTAGGGTTTTCCTTGTAGTGCACCTTCGGCAGCGGCCATGACTCCACAATTATCCGGCACTTGTTCAACCTCCACCTCCCCTCCACGCAACTGTCTCTCCCCCAAAGAGAAAAGGGTCCTTTGGTAGCTGGCTAGTCTTTCCAATGTTGTGAGCACTTGAAAACAAATCAAGCGGTTCAGACTCTGCAATTTTCCCTCCTTCAACTCCATCCTCTCTAAATGTACCATACTTGAAATCGTCTTTGCTTTGCCATGCTTGGTTTTGTAGCTGCTTTACTAGATGCATTTTATTTATTCAGCGCTCTTTATATAGATCCATAGATCATGCCTAAATAATTGTCGAGTAAAATGGTGTAAAAATCACTTGTACTTTTAATTGAGAGTAAAATGCACTGATAATGTTCAACAGATTATGGCATTCCGCTATATTTTTATCCAAAATTTACACTTCGTCCCTCTTTAGATACACAATTTAGAAACGAAAAAATGTTTGCCAATATTTAGCCAAGAATTGATGTTATAATGGTGGAGTTTTCAATTTATAAATTAGGGACATAATTAATAATGGAATTAGTCGTTCTCTAGCGATGTTACTATCTTTTATACACATTCTTTTACTTTTTATATTTGAAATGGTTTAAATAATAAAAATAATACTTTTTTATATATTTTATGTAAAATTTATTATTTAATTTAAACTAGATTAATTTTAATATTTAAATTATTCTAAGTGGATTTTTTGACAAGTGTAAACTTGTTCAGAAAAGTGTGACAATCCTTCTAACAAACGACTTTTCCAATGTTCGGATTTGGGTCCTCAGACTTTCGTGAATCTAACTTGTCTACTATTGGACAACACATTGTTAGTTAATTAGATAATTTAGTTTACAATAATTATAGATAATACATATTACCTGTAACCGAGGATGACGGACAATGTTATCCTTTAGAATATTAATAGCTATATACTAGACATGTTTATTTAGACTATGTTCACAATAATTTAAATGTTCAACTATATTAGGTTTATGTATCTTATATTTTATTTAATAATTAATATAATATATTGAAATTATTGATTAACATTTGAAGTTGTAAATATATTAACTTTACCCTTTAATTATTTATCCCGTAAATATATTATTAAAAATAAAAATAGTGATAAGTTTGGTGCATGAATTTTTTTTCTATTTGTTTGTTCCTTTGATTCTTATAAGTGTAAAAAGAGTAGAGAAATTCTCATTAATTCTAAGGTTAAAATAAAAAAATTTGATAAATTGAATTTAAGTAAAATTAAATTAAATATGTAAATAAAAAATAAATATTTTAATAATGATATAATTTAATAAAAAATATCATTTTAAAATCATTAAAATTAAAAACAATTAAGCAAGTGTGAAAATATATAATTACAGTTTTAACTAAGTCAACCTCCTCACCTTTGTCCATATTTCATTTTCCTAGTAAAGAGAGTCAATTACATCCATTACGCCGAGTCTAGAAACCGTCCCTCTTAACCCTCGATCCCTCTTTTCTGTGTTTTTTCCATTTCCTTCATCTCTTTCTTCTTCAATAACATTTAATACAGAGAAGTACACTTATGCAGGCAACATGCAGAAGGTTCATGGAGAGATTTATTTGTTTCATAAACACCCGTAATCAAGGTGGCACTGTACCATGAAAACCTGGGCTAAGATGTTGTTTCAACACTTATATTCATTCACAATGGAGGAGAAATTTCAAACCTAAAGTGGCGGGTTACCCGAAATAAATTTGACTCAGCTGAGCAACAAAGTCAAAGTATATTAAGGTTTAGCTCCAAAAATATTTATTGTCGAATTGAATATCGCCAGAAAATCCGCAAAGAAGGATCCAAAAAGTATTAAAATGATGATTCAGGTATAGGCCCTAGTCACTTAATGCAAGCGATTCTAGAATACTCTCCCTGCACTATAAATAAGGGTCTTGTAGAACTATGCTTTCATCCTTCTCAAGTATTGTTGTTCTCACTAACAAAATGAATATCAAGCCCATTGAATTTAAGTAAAATAAAATTAAATATGTAAATAAAAAATAAATATTTTAATAATGATATAATTTAATAAAAAATATCATTTTAAAATCATTAAAATTAAAAACAATTAAGCAAGTGTGAAAATATATAATTACAGTTTTAACTAAGTCAACCTCCTCACCTTTGTCCATATTTCATTTCCCTAGTAAAGAGAGTCAATTACATCCATCACCCTGAGTCTAGAAACCGTCCCTCTTAACCCCCCGATCCCTTTTTTCTGTGTTCTTTCCATTTCCTTCATCTCTTTCTTCTTCAATAACATTTAATACAGAGAAGTGCACTTATGCAGGCAACATGCAGAGGTTCATGGAGAGATTTATTTGTTTTATGAACACGCGTAATCAAGGTGGCACTATAACATGAAAACCTGGGCTAAGATGTTGTTTCAACACTTATATTCATTCACAATGGAGGAGAAACTTCAAACCTAAAGTGGCGGGTTACCCGGAATAAATTTGACTTAGCTGAGCAAAAAAGTCAAAGTATATTAAGGTTTAGCTCCAAAACATTTACTGACGAATTGAATATCGCCACAAAATCCGCAAAGAAGGATCCAAAAAGTATTAAAATGATGGTTCAGGTATAGGCCCTAGTCACTTAATGCAAGCGATTCTAGAATACTCTCCCTGCACTATAAATAAGGGTCTTGTAGAACCTCTGCTTTCATCCTTCTCAAGCATTGTTGTTCTCAGTAACAAAATGAATATTAAGCCCTTTGTCTTCCTGTGTTTTCTTTCTAGTTTGGTTCTCATCTCTATAGTGTTGGCTGACAGGCTATCTGAAGATGAGATCAGAGGTATGAACCTCAAAAACCTTTAATTTGTTTATATGTGCTCGATATTTGTGAATTGAATGATATTATAGTGAACTTTTATTCCAAGTACTACATTTTCATGCATGCATGTTATTATATTGGCATTTGTAAATCTTTCTAGCTTATGTAAGTTATGTTGTTCATGATGAAGCTGCTCGTGGAATTCATGAAAGATTTTTAGGGTGTGATCGCAAGCAAGAAAATTGTAAGTATTTGCATTCTTCCTTTGGTGGCTTGTTTTAATATGGTGACATTATGCTAAGTTAATAACATGATATTATGCAGCTATGAATGGTAAGAAGCTGAAAATGGAAGCTTATCATACAAGTTGTAAAGGAACGACAGGAGATATTGGTGGATATGGTGGCGGTGGATATGGTGGTGGTGGTTCTGGAGGTGGCGGTGGCGGTGGCAGTGGAGGTGGGGGTTATGGCGGTGGTGGGAGTGGGAGTGGAGGAGCGGGAGGTGGAAGCGGAGGAGGTGGAAGTGAAGGTGGTTATGGAGGTGGCAGAAGTGGTGGTGGAGGTGGCGGCGGCGGCGGCAGTGGAGGTGGGGGTTATGGCGGTGGTGGGAGTGGAGCAGCGGGAGGTGGAAGTGAAGGTGGTTACGGCGGTGGTGGAAGTGGTGGAGGTGGTAGTGAAGGTGGAGGAAGCAGTGGTGGTGGAGGTGGCGGTGCTGGTGGTGGAAGTGGAGGAGGGGGTTATGGTGGTGGTGGGAGTGGGAGTGGGAGTGGAGGAGCAGGCGGTGGAAGTGGAGGGGGTGGAAGTGGTTATGGCGGTGGTGGGAGTGGTGGAAGCGGAGGGGGTGGTAGTGAAGGTGGAGGAAGCAGTGGTGGTGGAGGTGGCGGCGGCGGTGGAAGTGGAGGAGGGGGTTATGGTGGTGGTGGGAGTGGAGGAGCAGGCGGTGGAAGCGGTTATGGCGGTGGTGAGAGTGGTGGAAGCGGAGAGGGTGGTAGTGAAGGTGGAGGAAGCAGTGGTGGTGGAAGTGGTGAGGGTGGTTATGGAAGCGGAGGTGGTGGAAGTGGAGGAGGGGGTTATGGTGGTGGTGGTAGTGGGAGTGGGAGTGGAGGAGCGGGTGGTGGAAGTGAGGGTGGCGGAAGTGGTGGAAGCGGAGGAGGTGGTAGTGAAGGTGGAGGAAGTGGTGGATATGGAGGTGGGGGAAGCGGTGAAGGTGGAAGCGGGAGTGGAGGAAGTGGTGGTGGAGGCGGAGGAGGTGGTAGTGAAGGTGGAGGTGGTTATAGTGGAGGTGGAAGCGGAGGAAGCGGTGGTGAAGGCGGAGAAGGAAGTTGTGGTGGTGGTTATGGCGGTGGTGGAAGTGGGGGTGGAGGCGGAGGGGGAAGTGGAGGTGGTGGTGGTTATGGAGATGGTGGAAGAGGGGGAAGTGGTGGAGGTGGTTATGGGGGTGGTGGAAGCGAAGGAGGAAGTGGTGGAAGTGGAGGAGGAGGAGGTTATAGTGGTGGTGGAAGTGGTGGAGGAGGAAGTGGTGGAAGCGGTGGTGAAGGTGGTGCAAGTGGGGAAGGAGGTTACAGTGGTGGTGGTAGCGGAGGAGGAGGTGGTGGAAGTGGAGGGGGAGGTTATGGCGGAAGTGGTCATCATAAAGTGTCTAGTGGCCATCACGGCCGTCATAGCCATAAAGGAGGTGGTGGAAAAGGAGGAAAAGGTGGGGGACATTAAAGACTTGATAATGGAGGCTATGTCAATTGAAATAAAGTTAAAAAATATGGTTGTCAATGTGGAACTAAAGTCCAAGCTCATATTGTAATTAGTTATTTGCTGAACACAAATGTAGCTTTTGATGAATTAAAGTAATGAAATACTTGGTTTTTTGTTCCATTTCTCTTTTATGTTGAATATCACAAAGAAAAAACCAGTGAGACTATGTGCGTGTTTGGAAAGTTGAAGAGAATCAAATATTTGAAAGAATCGTGTAATCAAGAAACATCTAATAGTATTTTTATCTCTCTAAACGCAATTCTAACATTGTCAGCTTCTGAATAATCAAATACGCAGTAAATTATGTGATACTAAAAATATGGGATAATGGTCCATCACTCATCTACACCATTTTTATAATATATAAAAACCTAAAATGCTATAATTATGAAGTTAAAACTATGGAAACTCAAACTCTTCTCTCCCCTCTCTCCATCAACCCCACCTCTTTTCCCTATTTTCGAAGTCCACCTTCCACTCCTTTGGCAGCCTGTGCCCCCACCCACTCCATAAACCCCAACCCATCTTCCTTCCCCCCACAAGAAGCCCCCTACATTCACCCCATCTCAACATCTCATTCCTCTCCTCGTCTCCTCTCACCCCCAAATCACACTATGAAAATGATAAGTAGAGAGGCACACAGATAGTTCCTATGATAACGATGGAAAGAAACATGAATCGCTCAAGGCGACACCTTGGCAGTGCTTTCTGACAAGCTCGCCTGGTCATTTCTTCCGTTGACCACAGTCAGTTGCATGGTTCGTGATGGGGGGACGGCGGGGAAGAACCTTTCAAGTGGTGGTGGCAGTGGTTATTGACTGGAGGAAGAGTGAAGGTTGTGGTGGGTCGGAGATGTGTCAATTCGAGAGTTAGGTGTCGTGGTTGTTGTCAGAATTTTGTAGGATTCGCATAAGGGTGGAGAGGAAGAAAGATGGTGATATAAATTTTGTGAATTATAAGTAATTTAAAGAAAAAATTTCATTTACGTAGTTACTCATTGGTAACACATATGTTTAGTTTCTCACCTAAAACTCACCAACCAATAATGTTGGTGGTGATACATTTTACGAGAATTATCCTTCTAATTAGAGCTGAGCAAGAAAATCAGCCCGGCCCAAACCCGAATTACCCGACCAAAAAAAAGAAGATAAAGGGGCAGTCGGACCGGGTCGACGGGTTCGTCGGAATCGACGTGCGGGCTAATACGGGTGGTCGTGGTCGGGCTCGGGTGGGCAACTTAAATCCAGCGAAACCCGGCCCAACCCGACATATGTAGCCATTTAAAGTTTTTTGTAATATTAAATTCAGGGGTCCATATAAATTTGGACCCTAAAGATTCTTCTTCCATGTTCCAACACTAGCAACGCCGCAGCCAACACTCTCACCTCTCTCCATGACCTTTCTCTCAACCTTTCCCTAAACTAGCAGCACCTCCGAGAGCAATTCATCTTTGTCGTCGCTTCGATCATGTTCTCTGTCGGTCCGATTGTCTTCGTCATCGCTTCGATCATCTTCTCCATCGCTCTGTTCGTCTTCGTTCGTCTTCATTCACCTTCGTCGTCCGACAGCCAATGAATCTTCTTGCTTCTCCTTCGTTCTCTGCATGTGACAGACCAAACATCTGAGGTGCTTGCAATCAAATATATGACTTCAGAGATGATGTTGTGTTCCCCAGATCTATTTAGAGAGGAAGCCATCAAAGAAGTTTGCTGGCCTGCTACGGAACAGAAGAAAGGCTAGGAATCATCTCTGCATTTTTTCATCTGTTTGCTGTTCAAATCTGTATTTTATTTTGGTTGATCATTTGTATTTTTCTTCATGTATGTTTCTCTAATTTTATTTTTAGACGTTCAAAAAAAATTCTGTTCAAAATTTTCTTCACATCTTCCCCTTAGTTTTTTTTTTCTTTTCTTCACATCTTCCTGCCCCAACCCGCCCGATCGCTAACCCGGCGAGCCCGAACCCAACACACCCAAAATCAACCACAGTCGGGATCGGTCTTGCATATGCATATTTCAAACCCGACCTAACCTGATATCGTTCACCCGAACCCGCCCGTTGCTCACCCCTATTTCTAATTAAGAGAAACATTGATTGAGTTCAACAAGTTGGAAATATACATTTACTAATGCTTTGTTTGGATGTATGAGTAAAAATAAGAGGAAAGAATATATATATGAGAGAAAAATGTGGTGATTTTTAATTTGTTTGGATTTAGATAAAAAGAAAGGGAAATGAAAGAAAAGTGAAAATAATATTTACATAATTATCATTTTACCCCTTTATATAAATATTTAAAAATAATTTATATCTCAATATTTTAAATGCATCTTAAATTAATGTATTTTTAAAATAAACTTGTAAAGTTTAATGAAATATTATAATTATAGTTTTATATTTTCCTTTTAAATAAATATTATATATATTTGTATATTATATTAAATTTATGATATTTAAAATAAGAAGTAAAAATTACTATAATTTCTAAATTTTTAAGTATTACTGTTAAGTGGATATTGTATTTTAAAAAATCTATTAAATAAATTTATCCGTTTTTATTATTTTTATTACTAAAGTATAATAAAACTTAACGATAAAGAAATTAATCCTAATTAAATTATCATAGTACTCTCTGGTTGGGCACATGATCTTATTTACAATATTATTAATTATGAAACTCGTGAATCATGATTACAGGAGCAAATTGAAATTGAAATTTAAGATCTCGCAGCTTCTCCATTTTCCGGCCACACGGAAAGCTAACAACGATAATATTTCGTGTGAATCTATAGATATTTTTATGGAAAAATTCTCAATAAAATTTAATGTTTATTGCGATTGTTCCTGCAAATTTAAAAACAAAAAACTTAAAAACAACAGGAAAATTTATAAGAAATTTCTGTAAAAAAAAAAAAATCCATAGGAAAAATCATCAAGAAACAAGAAGGTTTTTGGTAGTGCGGTCTCGTACCTTTTGCACCCTCCCACTCATTTTCCTTTGTTATTCAAATACATAAAAATGCAATTTTCATACATAGTTACTTCCCTTCGTATTCTTTTCATTTAAAATACATCATAAGAGATAGCATACATCATATGGATATTGGAGAGATTGTATGGTGGGGGCTGTCACATTATTAGCAATGATGTTAGGTAAGATATTGCAAATCATTTGACAAAGTAAAGAAAAACTAGAAAAACTAATATAGGAGTTTCCTTTCACCCAAAATGAATATTTTATTGAGAGAAAGAGCTTCCACAATTGCAATTCATAGAAAGCTAAAATGTGGAATTCATACCAAGAGGAAATATTTTGTATGGAAAAGAGAAGGCTTGCATTTCAACGGATTCTAGAGTTGGAAACACAAAACTTATTCTTAAATTTGCTTACAAATTTAATCAGAGATACTATTTGATTTTATAGATATAAGTGGAGAAGAGATTTATAAGAAAAACTACCTTAATGCCAAGCTATTTTTAGAAGTTAACATGAGAGTCGAGAATATAATAGTTAAGAGAAAACTTTGAAGAATATGAAGAAGTAGCTATTCCCGTTCCGATGGAAATTAAAGACTCGCTACAAACCTCGTTAACATTCATTTTTTGGTACAAACCTAATTAACATTCTTATCGCTTTATAATAAATATTCATTTAGAATAAGAGTAAAAATAACTCATCACAAAAAACAGGAAATGTTATGGGGATACACCAATCAAAATATGGTAGCTAGGAAAGCTAAGAAAAAACCCTCACTAGACAGCCACTAGAAAAACCTTGACAGACCGTCAGAGGCAGAAATGGTCACTCGCTCCTTTATTATAAGTCATTTTTACCTAATTCTCTAAAGTTAAGACAAATAGTTAGAATTAGTTAATAGCAATTATTTGTAGGTTTTTTAAATAACTTTCCTAGATTACCCTTCATTGAAAAGTCTCTCTCCGCATTAATATTTCACTATCTCTAGTTCTCTACATACAGTGGCCGTGGAAATAAAGAAAGCAAACTTTTGAAGGTAGGAAAATTCTTTTAATATTATGTACGAAATATGAAGGTAAGGTTGGAAATAAATAATTAAGGCATCATAGATTTTGTAAAGTGACTTATATTTTGTGACAATTTTTTTTTAAAATGACTTATAATAATGGATAGAGTGAAAGATCAATAGATCATGCATAAATAGTTATTGAATAATAAATCATCTCCAATTAAAAAACTTACAAAATGGTGTTAAAATCACTTACATTTTAAATTATTTATCTTGTATATATATAATTAAAAATAAATAGTTATATGTCTGATGTATGAAAAACATTTCGTTTTTTTATGTTCCTTTGATTTTTATAAGTGTAAAAAGAGTAGATCGATTCTCATTAATTCTAAGGTCAATATAAAAAATTTGATAAATAAATTTAAGTAAAATATGTTTAAATATGTATAAAAATATTTCAAAATAATTAAATAAATGAATTAACAAAATAAAATTTACAAAAAATGAAAAGTATTTCATTACAAGTCTTAATTAAGTAGACTGAAATCTACCAACAAAAAAAGAACTAAGTAGATTGACAACCTCATCCCTTTGTTCACATTTCATTTCCCTCATAAGGAAAATCAATCACATCCATTCCCTTGAGTCTGAAAATCGTCTCTCTTGACTATGTATCCCTCTTTTCTGTTTTCGCCTTCTCTTTCTTCTTTAATGACATTGAATACAGAGAAGCACTTATGCAGGCAACATGCGGAGGTTCATGGAGAGCTTTCTTTCTTTCATGAACACGCGTACTCAAGGTGGCACTACAACATGAAAACCTGGGTTAAGTTGCCATTTTAACACTTATAGTCATTAACAATGGAGGAGAAAGTCAAACCTGAAGTGGCGGATTACTTGGAATAAAATTGACTCAGCTGAGCAACAAATTCAAAGTATATTAATGCTTAGCTCCAAAAATATTTAATGTTAGAATTAAATATCATCAGAAAATCCACAAAGAAGGAGCCAAAAATTATTAAAAAGGTGGTTCAGAGATAGACCCCACTCACTTAATGCAAGCGATTCTGGAATGCTCTCCTTGCACTATAATAAGGGTCTTGTAGAACCTCTGCTTTCATCCTCCTCAAGTATTGTTGTTCTCACTAACAAAATGAATATCAAGCCCTTTATCTTCTTGTGTTCTCTTTCTGTTGTGGTTCTCATCTCTACAGTGTTGGCTGACAAGCTATCTGAAGATGAGATTAGAGGTATGGACCTCAAAAACCTTTAATATTTTTATATGTGCTCGATGTTTGTGAATCAAATGATATTATATTTCCATGCATGTTATCATATTGGCATTTGTTAAACCTTTCTAGCTTATGTGAGTTATGTTGTTCATGATGAAGCTGCTCGTGGAATTCATGAAAGTCTTGTCGGGTGTGATCGCAAACAAGATAAACGTAAGTATTTTTACTCATCCTATGTGATTTGTTTTAAATGGTGCATTATGATAAGCTAATAACACGACATTATGCAGTTGTGAATGGTGAGAAGCTCAACCTAGAAGCTTATCATACAAACTGCAAAGGAAGCAGTGGCGGATATGGTGGTGGTGGATATGGTGGTGGTGGATATGGTGGTGGTAGTTCTGGAGGTGGAGGAAGTAGTGGAGGTGGTGGTGGTGGTGGCGGACATAGTGGGAGTGGGGGAGGGGGTTATGGTGGTGGGAGTGGAGGAGAAGGTGGTGGAAGTGGGGGAGGTGGTAGTGAAGGTGGTGGAAGTGGAGGTGGTGGTAGTGGAGGTGGAGGTGGAAGCGGAGGAGGTGGTAGTGAAGGCGGAGGAAGTGGTGGAGGTGGAAGCGGAGGAAGTGGTGGTGGAAGTGGAGGAGGTGGTAGTGAAGGTGGAAGGGGAAGTGGTGGTGGTGGTTATGGTGGTGGTGGAAGTGGTGGAGGAAGCGAAGGTGGAAGTGGTGGAGGCGGTTATGGTGGTGGTGCAAGTGGGGGAAGTGGTGGCGGAAGCAAAGGTGGAAGTGGTGGTGGAAGCGAAGGAGGAAGTGGTGAAGGTGGTGGAAGCGGTGGAAGTGGAGGAGGAGGTTATAGTGGTGATGGTGGAAGCGCAGGAGGAGGTGGTGGAGGTGGAAGCGAAGGAGAGAGTGGTGGAAGCGGTGGTGAAGGTGGTGGAAGCGGGGGAGGAGGTTATGGTGGTGGTGGTAGTGGAAGAGGAGGTGGAAGAAGTAGTGGAAGTGGAAGCGTCGGAGGTGGTTTTGGTGGTGGAAGCGAAGGAGGAAGTGGTGGAAGTGGAGGAGGAGGTTATGATGGTGGAAGTGGTGGTGAAGGTGGTGGAAGCGGAGGAGGAAGTGGCGGGGGAGGTTATGGAGGCGGCGGTAAGCACAGTGTATCAAGCAGTCATCATGGACATCATGGCCATAAAGGAGGTGGTGGAAAATGAGGAAAAGGTGGCGGACATTGAAGACTTAGTAATGAGGGCTAGGTTAATTATAATAAAGGCAAACAATGTTGTTACCAATGTGGAACCAAAATTGAAGCTTACAAATATTGTAATTAGTTTCTTAATAAATATAAATGTAGCTTTGAATGCTTTAAAATAATGAAAAAATTGGCTTCACCGTTCCATTTCGTTTTTATGATGAATATCCCTAAAGAAAAAAAATAGTGAGACTGTGTGCATGTTTAGAAAGTTGAAGAAAATCGAATTTTTAAAAAGAATCGCGTGATTAAGAAATATGTAATAGTAATTTTTTATCCCTATAAGCGACTGTATCATTATCGGCTTCGTAATAACCAGACACACAACAAATTATGTGGCAAACACATTATTTTGGTGAAGGCTTCTTTAAGATACTAAAAAAATATAGGATAGTGGAGGTTCTCCACTCATCTAAAATATTAATATAATATATAATAATTGATGTAATATGGTTGTGGAATTAAAATTATGGAAACTTAAACTCCTTTCACCTTGTTCTCCATCATCTCCCACCTTTTCCCCTATTTCCAACTTTCAAATTTACCTTCCTCCGGCAACCGCCACCACCACCGCCACCCACTCCATAAATCCTAATCCATCTTCATTCCCTCCACCACCAGCCCCTCACCCCACCTTTACTCCCCTTCCACTCCCCCTCCTCCCAACTCTTGCCATGAAAATGATAAGCAGAGAGGCACAAAGATAGATTCTATGATAGTGGTGGAGAGTGATACAAATCGGTCAAGGTGACACCTTGGCAATGCTTTCCAACAAGCTCACCTGATCTTTTCTCCCTGGACATGGTTGGTGATAGGGGACAGTGGGGATGAGCCTTTGAAGTGGTGGTGGCAATGGTTATTGATCGGAGGAAGAGATAAGGTTGTGGTGGGTCAAAGAGGTGGTCGTTCAAGAGTAAGGTGGTGTGGTGGTTGTCAAAATTTATAGGGTTCACATATGGTGGTGAGGAAGAAAGATTGTGATGGAAGTTTTGTGAATTATAAGTAATTTAATTACAAAATTGTAATTTATGTATTGACTTCTCGGTAACTCATAAGTTTAGTTTCTTAGCATAGAACTCACCTACCAACAAGGTTGGTGGTGATACAAGTTTATGAGACTTATCCTTCTAACTAAGTTCAAAATGTTTGAAATATACATTTACTAATGCTTTGTTTGGATGCAAGTATGAAAATAAGAGAAAAAAATATAAACAGAAAGAATATAAGTGAAAAATGAGATCATTTTTAAGTTGTTTTGATTTAGGTATAAAGAAGGGAAAATGAAAAGAAAAATGAGAATGATAAGTACATAATTATATTTTACCCTTTTTATATAAATATTTGTAAATAAATTACATCTCAATATTGTTTTTGGTTTTCCAAGATAGCTTACTCCCGACAACCTCACTGTCCAGGGATCAAATCCTGGACTAGATGCTTAACGAGCTCAACTATCTAGCCGTTGTGCTACACCTAGTCGGTTATATCTCAATATTTTTAATGCATCTTAAATTAATGCGTTTTCCATATAAATATTCAAATTTAATGAAATAATGTTTAAAACAAGAACTAAAAAACTATTATTATTTCTATAATTTTTAAATATTACTGATTAGATATCATATTTTTTAAAAATTAAGATTTTGGTGTTTATGTTATTTTATAACTCTTTTTTTATCCTTGTTATTTTCTTACTAAAGTATAATAAAACTTAACAACAAAGAAAATAATCCTAAATTAACGAAATACTCGATGTTTTGCACATGATCTTATTCTTACATCAAACTCATAAGCCATGATTACACGAGCAGCTTCTCCATTTTTGGCCGCACCGAAAGCTTTCAAGGAATCTAGATTTGATGGAGAAGATCTCTACACCTCACGTTGTAGGTAAAGCTGATGGAGAGGATCTTCATTCAGCTTTCGACCGTGAGTATTGCAAATTATTTGACAATGTCAGCACACTTCTAAAATTTAAGTGATTTGTATATTTGTTTGATGCATTAACAACTCAGCCAGCTTGGTTATGGCAGTGGGGGAATTCATGTTCAACAGCAGAATAAATAAATATCAAGTCAACTGACAGCATGTTACCCAGATAAAGCCAACCAAGCATCATAAACGAGGACAACCTTGTTTTGCCTACAACACAAGCTAAAATGTTCCACTTTGCTTAAGATAGACATTCATGCCATTTTCTCTTGACTCACTTAATATTTCATGCTTGTTAGACGCTTACACTGACTTCCCATAATCATCCCAAGAACCACTAAGTGCAAGTTTTCACGTCTTTCTACAATTGATTCTGAAACTAAAATCAATTATAGGGAGAAGCTCATGTGAAAAGCTACTCTGAGTTCCAGAATTGATTCTTATGAATGAGACTGATGTGAACATGATATAAACCTGACAGTACCGAACTACAATTGGCATCAAAAGCAACAGCCATACCAAAAGTATTTCTCTAGTTCAACAAATAGTAAAATAAGTTTCAGCAGTCTTAGAGCTAAAACTGGATGCAGGGTTCCTTAAAGTGAGGATTCATCACTTCTTGCATTAGAAGAATCTTAAAACGAATTGAAAGATTGGATCTAATATAAATATTTGGCACTGAATTCAGCAAAACTTGATCATACTCTCTGCCTCTTCGTAAACAATAAAAACAGAAAAGTATCAAAATTTGTACATTTGATATGGCTTTGAAAGATGCTTCAAGAAACATAACAATCTATAATCTAAACTAAATGTATAAACAAATTATACTGACACTAGCCTGTGGAAGACAATAAAATACAATCCAAACCTCAACTCTCATCTATAGTCAAAATTCTGGAGCTTGAGCTTCTTTCTTCTCTAGAATTAGAAGAATGGAATCCATCTCCTAAAGTATATGCTTGATAACCGGTCGGACTAGAGAGCTGGCCAGAGCCGCTACTGCTCACGGATCTCTCAATATCAAGCCTCCCAGCAACAAGAGGGATCGGCCGTTGTGGTATCGACGGTACTGATTCATCAGTCTCCATCATCTTAACAACCTGGTCCATTGTTGGCCTAGCATACAACTGAGGATGAGAACATAGCACAGCAATCAACACATACTTCTCAAGAACTTGAGGTGAACCAGGTTCTGGCATGTCATCCTCAATAACATCAAGATGATTACCTGTTCTAACCAATGACCAAGCCCAATCAGTCAAAGCAGAGGGTTGGCCATCATCACTCACTTGAAGAGCCTTTTTCCCACTCAGAAGCTCAAGAAGCACAACACCAAAACTAAACACATCACTTCTCTCAGTTAATTGTCCATACAAAGCATACTCAGGAGCAACATACCCCATAGTTCCAGCAACCCTTGTGCTCATGTGAGTCATACCCTCAGGATTGAACTTTGCTAGTCCAAAATCCGCAACCTTAGCTTCAAACTTCTCATCAAGAAGAATGTTACTTGCTTTAATATCTCTATGGATGATTGCAGGTTGAGCCCCGTAGTGCAAATAAGCCAATCCTCTAGCCGTGCCAAGAGCGATCCTCTGTCGCGTTGGCCAGCTTAGTTTCACCCCCATTGAACCAAACAAGTAATCATGAAGGCTTCCATTTTTCATCAAATCACAAACAATGATCCTCTGGTAACCTTCCATACGAGTGGTGGCAGAACAATAGCCTCTCAAAGCAACAAGGTTCACATGCCTAATGCTAGCTATAACCTCAACCTCATGAGTGAAGCTTGCATCCCCAGCAGCAGAACAATTCTTGAACCTCTTCAAAGCAACTTCAGACCCATCATGGAGTAACCCTTTATACACATTCCCATACCCCCCTCTCCCAATAATGTTATCTCTTGAGAAATTCTTAGTAGCTTTCTTAACATCATCAATTGAGAATCTGATCAGAGTAGTGCTCTGATCAATGGAATCCAACCTCGAAACCAAACCCGTCTCGGTATTAACATCCGTATCTTCATTCACCTTATCATTGAATTTCCAACAAACCCAGAACCCAATACCCAAAAAGGACAGAACCAAAACAGAGACTACAGAAGAAACCACAATAACAATGACCTTTTTGCCAGAAGAAGAACCCCCAGAGGTGAAATCAAGCTGAAACAAGCACTTGGCGGTGCCGGGGTCAGAGGGACCGAACTGGTTGGAAAAAGCGGCGGCGTAGATGGAAGGGTAACCGGTGCAATCCGAGAGGTTCCCGATGGATTGTCCTAAAGGTGGTAACTTTGAGATAGAAGAGGTGCAGAGTGCACAGGGTGAGTTGTTTTCCAGTGACTGGTTGCAATTTGATTCCATGTTGAGAATCGATGATTGGGAGACTAGGGTTTCGAATTGCTGCTTCGTGGTGACGTTGGTGCAGCCCTGAGAGATCCAAGAGGTTTCGAAGCCGCAGGAGGAGCGAATGTCGAAGTTGCGGTCGAAGGTGCTGGTGTAGGATTGGAAGGAGGACCAGCATGATTCGGAGGAGTTCAGGGGAGGGACGAAGGAGGAGGTGCGGCGGAGGTAGTCGGACTGGACGAGGCGGAGGGCTTGGTCGATGAACTGGCAGCGGGTGGCGCCGCCGCCGGAGTCGAAGGATTGAGGTCTAGCGCCGCCGCTGAGGACGGTTAGAAGAGTGAAGTTCAGGGGACATGTGGCGGCGGAGGCAGAGTAGAGAGAGGTGAAGAGGGTGATGATTATGATTATGATTATGTATATGTTCATTGATTATGGTAATTTGGGGTTGTTATGGAAGGGAAAAAGGTGAGAACTTTGAAGAGAATGGAAGGTGGGTTGGTGTGGTTTGTGATTTGTGAGGTTGAAGATGAAGATGGGAAGAAAATGGAGAAAGATTGGAATTTTGACCATGGGATTGGTGGAGGTAGTTGCTAATGACAAGACAAGAGATCATGTTCTTTTTCTCTCTCTCAATCAATCCAACACAACACAGTACCAGGTGGGGTGCTTCCAGGAACCTCAACCTGGTTTACTGTTACTGTAAAAGGTAAATAGATTTTGTTGCATTGACTCAACATGGTCATGGTTCAATGTTCATGGATGGATTATATCATTTCCTCATAGTCTTTTAGTAGGTGTGCTTGCTTGCTTTTGCATTTTCTTTTTGTTCCCTTCTTTGTCAAATCTACTTTCATTTTTCATTTCATCTAGAAGGTGTGTGCTAGTAGAAATGTTAATATGCTACCTCCCACGAGCTTCAAATCAAAATGTAGAAAATAGAGGAGGACGAGGCTTGACTGATTTTCATATGAAAAGATAGATTTCCTGTAGAATGTATGATTAATGGCTCGAAATTTTTTGAACTTTAATGAAAGTAGGCTGAAAGTACCCATTTATTTGAGTTTCCTAGCTAACTTTTTCCTACAAAATTTTCATGTTATAGTATTGTTTTTTAATAGGAAAAAGTTTGATTGATAATTCATTTCCATTGGCATCTAAAGAAATATAAGAATATAAAATAGAGTAATAAAAGACATAATAAGTGATATAAATAAATTAAAACATTTTTTAATAAGGTGGTTTCTATGGTGAATGAGTAGCATGAGCCATTCACTAGTGCATCAGCGTTTTGACTTATTACAACAAGTAACATGACTTAGAAGATTAAAACATGTAATTTACATATTAAATAGCAGTATATGAAATATGAAATGTCAACAGAGCATAACGAAGCAAATTATTTTATTATGTATTAGTCAATAAAATTCAAGAGTGTGTTATTTATATTTATTTTGGTCAGCACTCTTAGATATGAAACTCTCTCCTAACCTATTCTTATTCTCAATGAGCTACGTACGTAGCTTCTTCTACATTAATCATATTACATTTTATTAATTTTTATATGATTTTTATTCTTTTTAAATATTCGCCACTTCGGAAGTCAACAACGTGAGATTAAGGAACAAATAATTTAAAGATCGTTTTTAATGTTGAAAATATGAGAAGGTATAATCTTATAAATTCGTTGGGTTCAGCATATAATCTAAAACATGACATCAACATTATTCAAAGATGTAGAGTCACGGTTTTCTTTCTAAATTTCATGATCATTTCTCTTTTCTTTAAGATAATTTCATTTATCATCACGGGAACTTGTCAAATTGATCATGTATTTGGTTAAAGTGATTATACTTCAATTCAATTCGTTTTTTAATAATCGTCACTTTAAAGTTTTGCAGATATATTAAGGGTTTTTATTAATGTTTTTGTTTCTATCAAAGTTACTATCTAACTTCCTAATATACCTTTTATCTCTATTCTTAATTTTGAGTCTTTAATTTCCTATCACCATTAATTTAATGGTAAAATT
Organism: Acmispon strigosus; assembly: GCA_030819835.1. Classification (NCBI taxonomy): domain Eukaryota; kingdom Viridiplantae; phylum Streptophyta; class Magnoliopsida; order Fabales; family Fabaceae; genus Acmispon; species Acmispon strigosus. The sequence goes on along the minus strand of JAUAMA010000003.1, from coordinate 66,800,761 downwards.
GGTAAAACATAACTTATATTCTTTTAAAATAATAAAAATGATAAATAATTAAAAATAAAAATAAGATTAAAATAGTAACACACATACGGGAACCCGAGAGTAATAATCATAGTAGTAATCTCCAACAGGTGATTGTTCAACTTTCAAAATTGTTAAATAAGCAGAGAGCTGAAGTTACATGATTGTGCAAACTTTCAAATGCACATTTACATTTTACACGTGCAAATTATTTTTTGGTCGCATGCACTTGCAAGCTAGAGGAGTATAATATAATATCCTCACAAAGTTTCTTTTTTGTGTTAAGTTGCACAAACTCATTTGGACATGTTATGACAGGCCCAAGTCCGGCTACTCAATATATATATATATATATATATATATATATATATATATATATATATATATGTTTTTTTTCAGATTTGGCCCCCATTTACTCAAAAATATGTAAAGACCACAGAATCACATTTATTCTCTTCTCTTTTTCTCTCATTTTTTTCTTCTAAAACCCTGATAGTGATGCAGCCTTCATCAACGCCATGACTGCAGCACCCAGAAGCTACCATAACCAACATTCATATATCATAAAGTGTATGTCTTTTACATAACCTTTCCTCCCTGAGTCCAAATATCGCAACCCTATTTTATTTAATGTGTTAAATTTTCATCCACTCACAAGTTATTTTGGTCCCATGTGTTGGAAAGAAAATATATCATCACCCGGTTAAAAAGCACAGGTCTAGCCCAAATGGAGTTGGTGTAATAGGTAAATCGTCCTACTAATGAAAATTATGTTCAACACTATTGGTGAAAATGGATGAGAGAGAGGCACCAACTAGAACCAAATAATGTTGACACTGCTTCAACCTCAATCAATCACCAAAAACGTAACTATATTATTACATGACTGTGAAACAGGTTCAGTTCACCCATATCCATCTAAAGATACAAGAATTTTCTTTTAAACTTGAAAGAATGTAACATTATTATATTATCGTATGATTTAATAGTGAGGTGTATGATTGAATGTGGAGCCTCGCAGTTGATTTGGTGGTGTAGAGTAATAATAGCAACGTAGTTCAGTTTCTTGGCTGAGGCTGAGGGGGTTGGTTTGATTAATGTGTTGCTTACGCTGAAATGATAACTATTCAAGTATACTAATCTTTCTACTTTTATTATAAGAATTGGTAGGATCAACGTTACGTTGTTTCGAGAGAAGACTTTATAATAATCAATTAACAATTGATGTGGAGATCCATAATAGTATCAGTTAGTGGAGGTAATGCTATTGTGTTTTTGCCTTTATGTGTATGCCTTCTATTTTCAACATATTATTACGTGGAAAGAGAAAAGGCAAACTCTTACTCTTACTCTGGCTTGGTCTATGATAATCGGAAGCGATGAATGAACCTAGAACTACTAGAACAAGTGTTCAGATACTCTCAACCATAAATGGGGACAATTATGATCATGTGGGCACACATATAACTAACTTCTGCTTTTGTTTTTTCTCAAAAATTAAAGTTCTAGAAAAAGTCTATACAACATTTTTTTCTTTTGAAAATGATTTGTAGATTTGTCACACTTGTGACAAACATATATTTCTGACAGTCTAGAATTATAAGTGAGATTGTTATAAATCGAAAATATTTTATTCACACCTTATGACGAGAAGGAAGGAGATGGAGGGAGGAGAGAGAGGTAGGGAGAAAATATAAGATTGGATATATAATGTGATAGGGAATGAGGAGAGAGATAGAAACAAAGTTAGGTAAAAATGAAATGAAATTTTTTTGGAGTGTGAACGAATCAAGATCGGTTATAAACGTGTTCTCATGTTTTTTAGTAATTTTGTAAATTGTGAGAATTTTAAATTATCACAAACTCATATGTCGACAATATGTTCATCGGAACACAAGTCTATATAACAATTTTTTTTTTAATTAATGAGGTGAAGTGAAATCTAAAAGAATGTCCTGTATTTATTGTTTCTTGAACCATCACCTATGTTTCATTTCTTTGCATTTACTCACCAACAAGTGGGAAATTATTTGACCGTTGTGTTACACCCTACCGTTACTATATTTCCTTATATTTTTATAAAAAAAAATGCATGATACTACCATTATTCAACGATACCTATATGCCAAAAACAAGGACTCCATAGAAAGCACACAAAAGCATTTGATTGAATTCATAACCTTTTTACGAAAATAACACTTATCCTATTAGATAAGCACTTATTATCTGATTAGATAAGTTCATAGTAAGTGAAGACAAAATAGAGGTAGGTTTAATTTGCAAAGAAGCATTAAGCACCATTTTCCACGTGACGTCTCCAACAAGAGTGGTAGCAGACACAAGAGGCGTCTCTGACCCTGACCATTGAAGCTACCATGACAAGGATAACAACAATATTATACTAATTTTTTTGTACACTACTTATTTTATAATAAGTTTTTAGATAATAAAAAATTCCTTTTAAAACAAATAACTATGGTTAAATATGTTTTTAGTCCCTCTAAATTTTTTTTATTTGTGAAATATATGAAATCAGTCTTTATCGTTCATTTTGTGATGGTTTAATCACTGCTAATGAAAAAACTGTCACAAAATGAATGATAGTGACTAATTTCACATATTTCATAAATGTTAAGTACTAAAAGTTATAAATGCTTTTTAAAGGGACTAAAACAAATTCACCCTTATTTTATTGGGACTAAAAATATATTTATATAAATAAAATAGTGGGAAAAAAATCCATATGTAGAAATCATTTTGGCACACCTCTAAAGCATTAAAGCAAGCTTGTCTTCCTCAACAATCCAAACCTCAATTTGCACAAAATCATTCTCCTCATCCTCCAATTTCATCTATATTATTATTTTATGCAGTTGCCTTTTCATAATCTGCAACGTATAAAATAATAAATTATTTATTTATTCCAAAAAAATTGAGATAGTCCTCAAAATATTCACTTTTCTTAATGTGTTTGATAAAACAAAAATAGAAAATTGTACAAGAAAACATTGTGACAAGTCGCGGGGCAACATTGAAAAGGGCAATGATAATTGATATGATAGCTATTTGTTGAAGCGGGGAGGCCAAGTAAAAACAACCTTTGATGTCTGCACCTCTGTTTTCTCCATTGTCTCGTTGCTCTGTTTTCCCCTGTTTTCCTCTGTTCTTTATTCCAATTGAAAAAACAATATCAGGGGTTTGTGAATTGTCTCAGTGGCATTCGGCGCCCAAACTTGTCTTTCACTCTTCCTATTTAGTTCAATTTAATCATTTATACCATCTTTCTAAGTTGCTTTTCTGAGTTTTCTGCGCTTCTATGCAGATTCCAGAGCACCCTTCCTGTTTCTGATACGTAATTTGGTGTCCTCTGTTTTTGGGTCTCTTCAAAATTTGGTTTTTCTCTTTTCCTTTGGCTTTTTCCTCAGGCTTCTTTGATTCTTGCTATTCAGAAAGCTTTTCTTTCTTTTTTGGCAATCTTTCTGCTTTGGTTCCCTAGATTTTCAAATCCAGTTTAATTTTCTGTGTGATGGGTCGCTTTTAATTTTTCATCTTGTTACACCATAGAAAAAAAGAAACCCTTCCTTAAGTTATGAATAATTTATCCTTCATCATAAAAATTCTCACTTTATTGGTGGGTTTGTGATATATTTTCTTTCACTAGTAGAAGAGGGTTTGTGCCTTTGTGGGTCTTAGAAAATGAAGGAAAAGGTGGATTCCCCTGTTACAGTGCTTGAGGACTATTTCAGGAGTTCAGATTCTGAATCAAGTTCTTCTAAAGAGCCTATAATAGAATCTGAGTCTCAAGACAATTCAAAACCTTGTTCTAGGTGGCATTCATTTCTTCAATTGTTGAGGGCAAAACCAAAGAATCAGATTTCCACATTGCATCCTCTCAATCTCTCCAGAAGAATGAGCAGGAGCATGAGGGAGACCATGCTCCCAAGTTGTCTTATAGATGCAACTTCATCCCCTTGCAGGTCACCTTGGAAGATCTTCACTCATCATGATTTACAGGTTGCAACCAATTATTTCAGCCAAGGTATGCAAATTTGCTTCAGAATTAGATTTCTCATCTCATTAAGTAACATTAAGTGTGTTTGGATTGATTTTAGTAGAATAGCATATGTTAAATGTGAGTTTACCTTTACGAAAAAGTGATTTTTTAGGGTAATGTTATAAAATTCAGTTGTAAAATCACGTAGTTGACTATGTGTAACACATAAGCAACTATTTATTGTGACAAGTAGAATTGATTCCTGACCATGAAATCAATTTTACTCATACACCCAAACTTCATTTTAGTCGTTAGAATTGATTTTGACCAATGGAATTGATTCTATTTCCAAACATGCACACATGCACTAAGTACATGTTTGGAAATTCTTCAAGAATTGATTCCAAAACCAAAATCCATTCTAGGCAAAAACATGTGTGAGTAACTGTTTTTGGTGCCAGAATTAATTTTGAGGAAAGAGAAATTGAACCAAAGGTAATATAAGTTGCATGTTTTGGCTTCTTTTTTTTCTTACTACATTGGTTGGTGCAGGAAATTTGATTGGAAAGGGTGGTTATGCTGAAGTTTACAAAGGGTGTTTGCCAAATAATCAGCTAGTTGCAATCAAAAGGCTAACAAGAGGAACAACTGATGAAATCATAGGTGATTTCTTATCAGAACTTGGTGTTATGGCACATGTAAACCATCCCAATACCGCTAAGCTGGTTGGCTATGGTGTTGATGGGGGAATGCATATAGTTCTTGAATTGTCTGAGAAAGGAAGCCTAGCTTCAGTGCTTTATGGTAGTGGTTAATGGCTTGAACAAATTTTCTCCTTTTATTCATTTTTGAGCAATTGTTTTAATCGTGTATTCCTTTCTTTCTTTCAGGTTCCAATGAGAAACTACCATGGTGTATTAGGCACAAAATTGCATTGGGAACAGCTAGGGGTGTATTATATCTTCATGAGGGTTGTCAAAGAAGAATTATCCATAGAGATATAAAAGCTGCAAACATATTGCTCACAGAGGACTATGAGCCTCAGGTATGTGCTTTGGATTCTCTTGTACAAGTTTGGTTCTGTACTAAATAATTGATCACCACAAAATCCTTGTTTTTTGTATATTTTTTAATTTACCCCAAGTACAAACAAATCTTGGAAGATTCTTCATTATATGTAATGGACCAAACAAAACCTCTCTTTTTTCACATTATTGTTTCTCTAGTCGACCTCAATCTAAAACAGCACTAGTATTTTTAAGTTTCATATATTAGTGGACTTTGAATAAACTAAAATGTTACAAAATTTATTGTGCAGATTTGTGATTTTGGGCTAGCAAAATGGCTACCAGAGAATTGGACTCACCATACTGTTTCAAAATTTGAAGGAACTTTTGGGTTAGTGACCTTCAGAATCACTTTTGTTATAAAAATTTGTGGCTAGCCAAATTAACTTGGGTTTCATTTGTGATTACCACAGATACCTTGCTCCTGAATACTTACTCCATGGCATAGTGGATGAGAAAACAGACGTATTTGCCTTTGGTGTACTGCTATTAGAATTGGTCAGTGGGCGAAGGGCACTTGATTATTCACAGCAAAGCCTTGTTTTATGGGTATAGTATCTTACTCATGTAACTCTAACTCGACCCTAGGTCGATCAATAGTGTTTAAGATAAGTAGGTTGAGAATTACATCCAACTCAATAGAGTCAATCTAGGCATTGAGTTTTTCCTTCTAAGTTCTAATAATAAATTTTCAGGCAAGGCCATTGCTGAAACGGAATGATATCATGGAGCTGATTGATCCTTCACTAGTAGAAGATGGATTTGACTCTAGGCAGATGAATCTCATGCTCCTTGCAGCTTCTTTATGCATACAACAGTCCTCAATTCGACGTCCCTCTATTCGACAGGTATACGATACATTTCTTTTTGAAGCTTCAACATTGGTTTTCAACCAGCACTTATAATAGAAACTAGATTGCTACATTTGTTCACAAGGAGGAATCAAGTTACTCTAGTAGTAACTCTTATCAGAGTTACTCTGCTAATATAACCTTTTGGTGGTGCAGGTTGTACAGATTCTGAATGGCAACCTTAGCTGCTTCAAGGGTATGAAGAAAACTCGAATGCCATTCTTCAGAAAAGTATTCCGGGAAGAACTCATTGATTCTGAGTAGTTCAATGAGAAGGTTTTGATCACTGAATGGTGAATTGCCTCTCATCAAACCAACATTTTTGCAGTTTGTAATTGTGATGTACAAATGAACCATGTTTTATAAAACCCTACTAGGAGAGCTAGCTCTAGAAGAATGCGGATGGATGTTTCGGTTTCAAATACAATTGTCTTCCGTACATTTATATATTATAAAAAAAAAAACCTGTGACTAGTGTAAATATAGTAGGTTTTTTTAATAAATTATAGAGTTAAATACTTAGTTACTTGGAAGAAAGAAATACTGTATGACATAATGTGAAAAACAAAGCACTCCATTTGTATAGTAGATAGAAATCAATAGTTCTCTTTTCTTTATATATATTGCTTTTTCTATATTTACACATCCATGTTCGGATTAAATGTTATTTCTATACACAATACTTGAATTTGTAACTTTGCTGAAGCTACTTAAATCAATCAGTGGTAATAGAATCTATGTGATAATAACGTGGATGAAAAATTTTCCTAAGACGTATCTTAAATTGAAAGACAATACAGAGAGCATTTGGATGTATAAAGTTTTCCCTTTAGAGATTTGGATCTGTTTATTTGGAGCAGATAATTGCTTTAGGCAGCAGACAATTGCACGTGCATAATCTTCAACGGTACGTTTGCCTGCTCTGGAACGTGGACAATCAATTCGATCGCAGCACCATGAACAACAATATATATATATGCTATTTTTTTAAAGCTATTTTTACCAGCCGACAACTAAAAAATTTCCTGATCGTGTGATGCGACAGTTTGGAATATAACAACCTATATTCCAGTAAAATGTTCTAACCCATTTTAAAATATTGCACAAGAAAATGTTTCAAGCTTAGCTTCTTTCTAAGTCCTCAACTTATAGGTCCAGTATAAGAGTGACTCAACATGAATCTCACCATGTTGCTTTCCATCTTTTTGTAACTCTATTTTGCCCATGAGTACTAAGCATATTATATCATCTCATCATACTTGCCATAATACCTTCAAGGATGAGACTAAATTATGTTTGACAGAGTGGAATTGAAGGAGAAATAAATAGCAAAGATAGAGATGGAGTGGAGAGAGGAATCTCAAATGCGTTTGATTAAGAGAGGAGAGGGAGAGAGAGGGGAATTATATGGGTCCCACCCATATAATTTTTTTTTTTGAAATGAACCTCAATGGATTAAGAAGAAGAAGGCCTAAGAAGTTAATACATCATCGTTCACAAAACGCATAGCCTCTAAGGGAACCTCTTCCACTCACGCTTGATGAGAATAAGTGGAAGCGTTTCGTGCTAAAAAGTCTGCTACAGAGTTACCAGAATGTTTAATAAAAGTAAAATAAAAAAACTAAAAGCTGAAATGAAACCCCTACAATCACGAACAATGGAATCATGGTAGGAATTCCTCTGAGAACCACACTTCCACTACTTAAACAATTGGAGACAGTCCATTTTGAAGCACATCCGTCGGAAGCCAAGCTCAACCGAGAAGGATAGCGATATAAATTTTTAAAATTAAAAGCATAATAAGATGGAGTGATATCCATTGGAACACTTGTGATTAAGTTATTGGGCCACGTATGTTCTAAGTTATTTAACTCTGAACCCTTTCTTATGTGTTTTATCACCATATTAACACTAATTATTAGTGTATCACTAATAAGTACTTCATCTCTCCCTAATTATAAGACCTTTTTGAGAAATTTTGGTGTCCCTTAATTTAAGACTTTCTACTAATTTTACGAAAAAAATTATTATCTTTTTTCAAATTTACTCGTTGCATTTATTAAGAGAAGGTGAGATAACATTAAAAAAATGGTAGGATACAAGTAGTTCAGTGAAAAAAGAATTAATGGTAAATATGGAAGATTATATAATTTTTTTAAATCAATGCATTAATTAACCTCATTACACATTTTCTTAATAACCGTAATTGTCCCCATAATATTAGGGACAAAAGGAGTACAAACCTCTATCACACATTATTGAGGGCCACATTAACATATAGTGATAATTTGCATTGTTAAGCGACACATGTGTAAGTGCTCCAACACTTAAGGGCTCGTTTGGTGGACAACATAGACATGATAGGATAGTAATCATATCATGTTGTCATCTGTTGTTTGTTGCGCCAGCAGGATATGATAACACTATCATGTCCCTTATCATATCCTGTCCATCATGTGTAAAAGTTATCCTGATGGGAGCTAGGATAGAAATTATCCTGACATGATAGGATATCAGTTTTTTATTTGTTTATTACCATGACCCAAAATTAATTTCAATATTTATATTTTATATAATTTATAATACTATTAATTAATAAATATAAATTTTTGATTTTAATAAAATATTAATTTTATTACTTATCAATTACTAATTGTTATTGTTAAGTTAAATTATTTAATTACTGATAATTTAATTATAAAATAAACTTATTTATAAATGGTGAAAATGTTGAATTTACTCATATAAAATAATTAAATTTTCATTATCACTTAATACTACTTAGTTAACATTATTTTTCGTTATTTATATTATAATAAAAATACACAAAATAATTCTTTACTCACAATAAAATAGGCTACTTATATATATATATATAAATTTTTTAATAGTAAATATAGAATAATTTTATATTATCATATGATATTATTTAAAATTATTTCTCTACTTATATAATTATAATTAATAATTTAAATATAAAATATTTTTGAAAGAATAAATTTTTTTAATAATTTTTACCATTAATCACTTACCCCTACTAAGTTAAAACCCATTGGTTACATATATAATAATTTTAATTAAAATAGACTCCCTTCGAAAAAATTAAAATAGCTGAATTAATAAAAATTAATTTTATTTTAGTTAATATTAAAAAATAAGCTATTTATAAAAATGAAAAAAATTAAATTTAATAGAATAATCACTTTTAAAAAAAATCTATTTAGAAAATTAAATTTTACAAAATATTATGTATTTTTTATTTCAAGAAAAATTTGATACATTTTTCATTGTTTGTATCCTATCCTATCAACATTCTGTCCACCCCAAACGCGGGATAGGATAAGAGTCTATCCTGCTCTTATCATATGCTATGTTTATCCAATCTTTTATCTTATCATGTTCTTATTCTATCCTGACTACCAAACGAGCCATAAATGTTAAGAGTAATGATTAGTGGACCATGAAAAAGTATTTAAACACCTATTTATTTTATAGCTGGCAAAAACCACCACAAATACAAATGTATGGTTTTTTTATGTTTAGTAGTGTAGCATGGTCCAAGTATAACACTAATGAAATGTTAATTTTTGAATCTTTTGGGTAGTAGACAACTAGACACTCCCAGAAGAAGTAAATTGACAAATTACTGAGGAAACCCCATTTTTGGTAAACCATTCAAAAAAAAAGACACACAAAACAAAGTTTTCTTTTCTGAATTCGGACACGCACACACGCACCCACCCCGCCACCAATTTAGAGAGAGAGAGAACTCTTAATTATACCACTACCACCTCTGTCAAATTCACTCTCAATATCTTCGATTCCTTCCAAGTTTCAATTTTCAGATTCAAGTCAAAACCCCAACCTTGTGTGTGTGCTGTATTCATTCCTTCGAGATCTGGTTCCGGACCAAGCAAAAATGACCATGAATCATGTGATTCAGCTGCAGAGGAAGTTGCGCGAGCACGAAGCAGCTATGTTTCGTGAGGTTCCTCTCTTCAATTCCTTTCTTACTTCTTCTTCCTCCTTCTGGTCAACGTTCCTTTCTCTTTCTTAATTACATTCAATTCAAATATTTGTAGCAAACGCTATGAATTTGTAGGTCATTTCCCTGAAGAAAACTTGAATCCCCTGCACCCCTTCTTTTCAAAATTGAAACTTTTATGTTCTTATGAGAAGATATCAAGTCAAAAGCTTGATGATTGCTTCTTCTTTTATCAATTTGTGATTTTTGATTGGTGATTTTTTGTGGGTAATGGGTTCTTAGGAGTTTCTGGATGATCAGTTCAGCCAGCTTCAGAAACTGCAAGATGAGAGCAGTCCAGATTTTGTGATTGAGGTTGTCACCATGTTCTTTGATGATTCTGAGAATCTCCTCAACAACATGGCACGTGCTTTGTATGTATTATGTATATATGTATATGTATTATGTATTATTCTCTTGATGGGGTTGATTGATTTAGTGGATGTTTGGGTACACGGAAGAAAATCATGGTGGACAGAAGCAAAAGGTAAGAGAAGTTGCTCTTGTACACCATGGTTCTGGCTCACCGTAGTTTTCTACCATGTATTCAAACATGCACTTATTTACTTTCTGAGATCAATTTTTGTGTGAGTGATGGGTGGATGTATGAAGTGAATTAATTGCTCAAATGGGTTCTCTTTAACTTGTGCAGAGAACAAGTACCTGTGGATTTCAAACAAGTAGATGCTCATGTGCATCAGTACAAAGGAAGCAGTGCTAGGTATGAGAATATTAATATTTAATTTGATTATCTTTGAGTATTGCTGCAGTGACCTTCAAAAAAATGTTCCTAGAAGAAGTTCTTGATTATTTGTGTAATTATGTTGTTTAACAGTGTTGGCGCTGCAAGAGTTAAAAATGTCTGCGTTCCTTTCAGAAATTTTTGTGAGGCTCAGAACTTGGAAGGGTGAGTGCTCAAACACATTCTCCCCCTTTCCTTTTAATTTGACTGTCTTAATTCATTGAACATGCACTTTATGCTATTGCTTCAACATTCGTATCTCATATCATGTGAATGAAATATTTTTATTCTACATTGTTTGGCTTAAATATGTTCATTGATTCTTATTCTTTAGTTTTCTGGGTGGTATGGTCAACAGAGCCTTTACATGTAATTTCTGAAGCTTTAACAACCTTCGAGGGATCTATTTCAGAGGAAACATTTAAAAAACTACAAGAACAAAATATATCTTAAATATGTATGGTAGTGTCGTTTTCAAGATCCTATAGAATTTAATGGCAGAAATCTTTGGTATGTGCTGCAAGTGGGGGTACCTATTTATCCCTTGTATAAAAATCACTTCTTCTACGCATTTTGACTTGGGGACCTTCACTTTTTTACTTAGAGGCTACTGATTTTAGCTTTAATTTGGGGGAAGCAATTCTAGCAGTACTTAAAAATAGAAAATCTGAATCCCATAAATAGTTTTTGTTTTACTAATTATTTTGTAAATTTTGTATTACACTTCTAAAGAGTAAACTGTAAAATCTAAATTCTACCATTGAATGTTAAAAAACTGACAAATAAATTAGTATGTATAATTTGGAAGTCTTAGTCTTCTAATTTCTTGATTCTTTCTTTTTTCAAATAAAATACTCTTAACACTGTTGAATTTTGTATTTATTACATGAACATCTACTTTTAAATTGTATGGAAAGCTTGTGCATACATTAAGGAGCGTTTATATAGATTTTTCAGGACTTTATCTTAACAGTATCATGGTGATTGTATAAATTTTGTAAATAAATTTTAATAAGAAAAAAATACAATGGAAATAAACATTAAGACTATATTTGAGAACAAAATGAAAGTGATGGAATAAAGATGATTAAGAAATTTAAGTCTATAAATACAAGGAAAAATAGATTGTTTACATGTTTTTTAGAAGGGAGTTGCAACTTATTTAGAATTTTAGACTGATACTTTTTGTTATAAATATTATTCTTCATATAGAATGACTATAAAATTCAGATGTGTATTCTTCTTTTTCTTTTTTAAAAATGATATTGGTACTTTTGAAGATGAAAAGATAAATAAGTACTACTTTCTGTTAGATACATCATCTCTTTTTATTCTCTTCTTCTATGGAGATCTATATTTTTCCAAACAACTCTTAAGTTTTGGAATGAAATTCTATGTCACTCTACCTTTTCTTTTTGGTAATATACTATCAACTAATAAAATAAATTACTTTTCCCTCTTAGTCTGCCATATCTTGTTGAGTTTTATTGGAGACAGAAAGAGGGAACCAGGTGATTTGTGTCCATCATATAGTTTTCATAACAAATTACAATGGTTTGCTCCTAGTCAGCTTCTTATACTGTCCTTTTCATTGAAATTAAAATCAGCTTGACCGGATGTCTCTGAGAATTCGCGTTCCTAGTAAAATAAAAAAATTCTTAGAACCCTCTAAGAAAAAATCCTGTATTTTTGTATTACAGCCATCATTACTCTTTTGGAACAAGGGAGATTGCTGTTTGATAATAAATAGAAATTTAAAACCCCCAATTGAAATAATAAGAGCGCTGAAAGATTTGGGAATATGATATAAATGTGATGACAATTGATGAGAGCTTAGAATATTTTCATCTATGTTCTTATTCATATTTGAGATGCTTGAAGGCTTCTGTTTTTGTCACTGCAAACTCCATAGTCTGTAATACTTGTTTATGCACCCCTGTAAATCTACTGTAAGAGATATTTCATGCAGCTTCTGTCACAGATCATAGACCTTTGCTTATGTTTTTTGATTAATGGTAGTATTGATTACTTGCTACGTAATTCCAGATAATCTTTTGGTTTCTTGGATCAAAACTTCTGTTCTGATATCAAATTGATTCTTAAAGTGAAAGTGAGATGTTTATATATGTGCTCATATTTTAAGAGATCTGCCATGTATAACTCACTTTATTGAACTATATTAGTAAATACATTGAAAAGGTTGGCTACTGGAGGGTAACAAATTAATACAGTTTCCATTCGGACTAAAATGATAGCGAAGAGAAAAATGTTTATTGTGTGCTTCTTGCTTGGCAGTTAACAAAAAATAAAGCATGACGATATATGGCCTTGACTATAATAGCATGTTTGGATCAACTTCTCATTCTTTAGAATCAATTCTGACACCCAGAAGCTACTCACAAAAGCTTCTCCTTAGAATTGATTTTGGCTTTAGAATCAATTATAGAAGGTTTTCCAAACATTCAAAATATTGGACAAATCACTAAGGAAAGAATATGTTGGTGTAGGTGTGTGAGATGTCTCCAACACCTGCAACAGGAATACACTCTACTGAAGACCCATCTTCAATATTTATTCAGGGTAAGTACTGCCACATTTTGTTCTAGGAGCCTTTTGTCCTGATATTTCTTAATTTCCCACACTTTTGCAGCTTCATATGCTGTTTGAATCCAAATGTATAGTGCTAAACTATATTACTTGCATTGATTTATTACAGCTGCAGCAAGAAATCAAGGCTGCTGGTGGTTCTTTTCCCACAATGGAATAGATGGAGGTGACATGTTTGCCAACTAGGGAAAAGGAGGATTAAATTAAATGATGCTTTTTAATTTAGCAGTTGATTTTGTTTTTCTGGATTATACCTTCATGAATTATAGCTAGTTTGATTTGATCGCTGGGATAGTGCTGTTGTGAATAAGCATTTCTAGCCTAGTTTGTTACATGTATGATATGATTCTTTTCCAATATACTGTTGAGTACTTATTTAAAGTTTCATATTTTTATACTCAAAATAAAGTGATAAAGCTTATATTGTGATAGGCCTACCAATCCTTTTATTTAATTGCCTCTCCGAAAGAAAATGTGTCTCTTTTTTTTTTACCTCTGGGCTAACAAATTAAGGCTATATTTGGATGTTCGTTGGCACCTTGGTACGCGGACATTAACACGTACCTCAAGATAAAAAGTAAGAGGAGTTCTTAGTATGCTTTGGGATGAAAACTCATTCACATTAGATGTCCAAACAAAAACTAACTTGTTAACTTTTTCCATTAGTTATGTAAACTAACAAATCACTAAATTTTCCTCCAAAACTTAATCTTAAATACATGAACAACTACACATTTAATTATACACTTATACCATAGCAGCCCCCATTAACCAGGTGAGGAGAAACTGGGGACGGTAGATACATAATTTTGTAAGAATATGAACTAGTTGAGCTAATTCTGGAATTGTTAGAAGATGAAACAAATTGACCTAAATCTTCTGGAGTTCCTGTGCACCACATGACAACTCATGTCAATGCATTTTGTGTGATCATAGAAGTTGGCATGAGATCAAAAGACAGAGCGGTTAAATGTTAGTAGTTCAATCGACAAGTATGTGAGCTAATTTGACAGAGAGTAGTGGCTTACACTCATTATTCTTCAGAGAAGAACCAAACCACAAGATTTTTCTTATTCAATCGCTAGGACATAAGAGATTTGCCAATGAAAATGTAGAGTGATAGATTGCCTTTGAGAAGGGTAAGTTTTCTAGTCTGAATCGAAGAAGGCTTTCCTGGGGTAAAGTAGGTCATTTTTACTATTGATTGAGTTGTTTTATTAATTTTTTAAAGTAGATAGTCGTTATTAATGTTTGTGATGACTTATTTTACTCTCTAAAATGATTCTATCACTTTAGAGGAGTCAAATCCTGGTAAAAAATGGTGGGAGCAGCAATGAATTAATACACAACAAAACAAATCTCTCAATTTTGGTTTGTGGAGAATAAAAGGCATGGATGTGTTAATATAATCAGATTACACAAGGCATTGAAAGTAAACATTTTCAACATGGAGAACGAGAGATGAGAGGAACTGAATTTGAGAGTTGTCAGTTTTATTCACCTATGTTTGCCTAAGAATTTTCTAGCCAGTATGCTGAATATATCGTTAGCCAAGAAACTTTGCGAGAAACTTGAAGGTTATATTAGGTAAATGATATCTCAAATTGGTTGTTGTTAAAGGAGCATTTCACAATTTACGCATGGAAAATAATAAGTAATTCTCTATAAGTTCAGTTCAAAAAATAATATGTAATTCTCTGATCATCTTAGTGCTATAAATGATATTATCTCCGAATTAGAAATTATTGGGAAAGAAGTTTTGAGTTGAGTTTTGAAGAAGTTGCTAGTAAAAAAATTTGTGAAGAAAAAAGAATGAAAAGTGAGGACAACACTTCATCAACCTCAGCGTTGGTAGCTATAGGTGGGCTTTATAGGAAAAAGAACCATGGAAAAAATATAATGTGCTAGAAATGTGGAAAGTTTGAGCATGGAAAGAAAAATTGTTCAGGTAGAGTAATATTAGAAAAAGACTACTTGACAAATGTTAGCAATATTTCCCTCATTATAGAAGAGAATGATCCTCTTTAAAAAATTAGAAAATCCCATGGCATTACCGCGCTGTCTTGGGAAAGGATATGGTATTGCTAGGAGATTCATAACAGCACACGGGCATTGGCATTGGTTGATATTGATGCAATGTGTGTGGTGAAGTTATGTTGACCGAAAAACTTCCAAATAAAGACAACATATATGAAAGTTGCACCATAATTTTTCAGTATGTTTTCGACGTGAAAAAAATTCTTGGAATGATTAGTTCCAAGTGAGACCTACTCTTTATGATTGTCGGCATAGACAATAAAAATTATGAATGTATGTATAGATAATAAAAATTATGATTGTCCTATGAATACATTGAGTGGAAGCATAGTAGAGAAAAAATTTCAAATTCACAAAAAGATTTTAAGTGGAAGACAATGAACACGTAAAGCCATTTTTGTGGAAAAAAAAAATCAAGGCAATAGAAATTCAAAGCTTTGTTTACGACGAAGAGATTATAATCACTTCACGTATATTTAGACGTGCCAACCATCCATGTATAGTGCATGAACGATTATAAATAGAAGACTCGTCTTGTAAGTTCTAATTATCATCCAAAACATCTTTTATCTGGCATATATCCCAAGAACAAGTTAACACTTTGTTCAAGTTTCTAACTTTCTTTTTCTCTTATTCTCTTGTATTAAAGTGTTATGAAGTGTAGTTTAGTAATTTATTTTGGAGTGTGAGTGTACTCACGTTGTAGGGTGTTTGAGAGAAAAAGTTTGTATATTGTAAAAAAGTTCACTTAATGCTATCTCTAGTATTTTTGGACAACTGCCTCCAATTGTAAAAAAGTTTGTGTTATGACATTTTTCCAACACATACATAGCACAATTTGACTTTAATTATATCTGTTTAAACTTGGAAAGCTACTTGGTATGTACATATTATATAGTGTGAAAAAAATAATATAATTGTTTGTTGGAAAGACGATTAGCTAAAAATTAAAAATGTTGTAGAAAGAAGTGCTTGTGGCAGAGGTGGATGAAGAAAAGGACAGAAGAAGGAAGTTGCATTAAAACGCATGCGGAATGAATACATACACTAGTAGAGTAGAGCTAAATATATAGTGCAATCACCACGCTAGACTGAAAAAGCCACCACCTCAAACTCCATAAATTGAAGATTGAGTACCAGAAAAAGTGGAGGGTGTTTTGAGTTGTTGTGGTTGGTGCAATAATATTCACAATTTCTAGCAAGATGAAACTAAAAGTGAGGTGGGGTGGGGTGGTTTTAATTAAGTAGCTATATGCAAGGTGGTGAATGATAGCAATGCAGCACTATGGTTGTTCGCTTTCTTATGTCTTGGGACCAAACTCACTGACATTATTCTTTAACACTCAGAAAATTGCTTTCTTTTTTTGTCTTTATGGCTTGGCTCAATTGGACTTAGAGGTAGATGTATTTCTACCACAATTAATGTCTAGTCAGGTTGTGTTTTTTCCACTATGGCTTCACTTGGAACATGCTTTCTTTAATGTCTGAACAAGTAAAAGAAATGGCTGGAAAATCCTCTAATAGTATTTCTAAGAACACAGTTAAATGTCAATTGAGTGCAGTAAAAAGAGAATTTCAATTCATTTACATTTGTACTAATCAAATAGGCTTGTAGCTTTGAATTTATGTGATTGAAAATATAGGTAGTGGCTTTTGACACACGCAAGTAGAGCTCAAGTAGTTTTGGCAAAAGAAAAGGGAAAAAGGAAGAGTAGAGAACAAGACAAAAGGTGAACAATTTAGGAAAACGAAACAAACTTTCCCCAACTACGTAGCAGAGCACATGATAGTTGATATGATACTGTTATGTTGACTTACATTCTGTGTCCAAGAGGCAAAAGGGGCATGAACCCATTCTTCTTTCCACATGCTAAATGGTAGTAAAAGCACAAAGCATATCAATGTGAATTGCTAAACAAGCTTTTTAGACCTTGCATGACTTTGACCAAATATGCATTAATTTGACTAAGCTTACTTCTCCTTCAAACTACCTCCTTTCATCCATCACAAATAGAGATAATGGTATGTGTTTTTTTTTCTTTTCGGTATTCACCATAAAAAACAATCATATTCGAAACGATAACATTTATCTTTTTGTAAGTCTAGCTCTTGTTTTTTTTTCCACAAAACTCAAACTCAAATTTTATTCAAGAGAAATTAAATATGTATCACTTAAAGATATTAAAGTAATGGTGTATGTTCATTAGGTTAAGCAAGGGAGTGAGTAAAAAAAATATAAAGTGTTGATTGGCGTATCCCACACTTTTCACTATAGATGAGTAAAAAAAACAAAAATAGAACATTTCAGGATATGGTCTCTTTTTATATTAGCTTGATTTTAAATGATTAGGGTAGTAGCTAGTGACATAAGTCTTTTAACTAATGACATTTATGCTATGCATCAGGGCTGAAGTCCAAGCAAATATATGCACCACAATCATTTACTCCATTAATGGAAGTCATCCATCAAGTGCATGTCAAACTCGTAGTAATTGATTTGGCAAGTCTTGAAACTATGGACTTCCTTGCTTAAAACAGATTTGGAATCATAACAAGGAGCACACATTTATTATTCATGATTTATTTTGCCACATTGCGATTGCGAAATAGGACAGGTACCATACCACACATATATACTCTCTCTCTCTCCATTCCAATATAACTTCATAAGATATTTTAAATTTTTGGCACATGTACTAAAAAACTATATTAATATTCTCATTTTTCTTAAAATTAACGTCTAACTATCTAATATTATTTATATTTCTTATTAATTATGACTATTTAGTTTTTGTATCATATTTAAGAATTATATAAATTAGTATAATTAATACTTTCTTAAAAGTACAAAGTGACACACAAATAAAAAGATACTCAAAATAATTACGGATAACAAAGAAAGCCTTGAACACCAACTAGGTGAAATTAGAGAATCCCACTTGAGTCTAGCTTTTGTTTTATTCCATCTTCCATTATAATTTATAAAGTACCAACTACACTGCTTAGCTGTCACCCACCCCACTTAATATCCCACCCTCACTTGCCCTCTATCTCTTCCTGTTAGTGTTTTGTAATTTCTTTGGTCCCAAGCTTTTGGCTTACTTGCCGCGGAAAGCACTGATATATTTTTTGGTTTTTTTTTTTTTAATAAACCATCTAGTATTCCAATTTAGGATTTAGTCACAGTTAAGTTAATACCTTTCATCTCTTTCCCAAAATATATTGTGTGGGGATCGAACTTGAGAGTTCTTCCCACACACTCAACATATGTTACCAACTGAGTTACCCTTTTGGAGTCACAAGAAGTGGCGCAACTTGTCCCACGTGGGAGTCGCGATCTGACAAGCGACTTGTGTCAGGTCAGGAGTCGCAGTTTGATATGGGACTTGTTGACGTACTTCTTGGGACTTACTGCCACGGTTTCATAACCATGGCCTAAAGATGGTAAAGGTAGCGATTTTCTAACCGTGGCCTAATATATTACTTTAAACATTTGACTTAATTTATTAATTTGTGTTTATTTCATGAATCATACTATTTTAGTCTCTATTATTTATCGTGTATTTTTTGTGTGTTAAATTACTTTTACAAAACGATCCAAATCATTAATTTTTGAGAAAAAAACAAAAAAAAAACCTAAGTTTTGAAGATAAAATAATTAATAAATGAAGTTTGTTTTTTAATTTAACACACAAAAAATTAATATATTAGGTCATGGTTCAAAAACTATTGTCTTTAACATCTTTAGGCCACGTTTCAAAAACGTGGCACTAAGTAATGAAAAATACATCAACAAATTGTAGGTCAGACTGCGACTCCTGACCTCATACAAGTCGTTTGTCAGACCACAACTCCCACGTGAAACAAGTCGCGTCACTCCTCACGACTTCAAGCTTGCACTCCACCTCGGTTTCGGCATGTAAAAAACAATCATATTTGTCTAAATATTGTTTTTTACAATGTTTGGCTAATTGTCATTTTTTTTGACATTATTATTGAAAGAGAAAAATCCCCTAGAAATCAAGAGTTATTTATATTACCCTCCGCTTTAAAATATAAAATATGTTTTTCACGTGTCCCTTATTAGGGTACTAAGACGGATACTTGACACGTGTCCATATCCTTCATATGTTCCCGTGCCACCAAGGTCCCAATCATTTACACCTCTGGTCCAGGCATTGGTTTTGCTTCTGGTTCGGGAGAGACAAAAGCGACCGAAGCAAGACTCCGAAGCTGATGACGTGTCGTCCAGGGCTGAGGCATGGAAGCCAAGTAGGCTCGGACAACCGTTTGATGGGAACCTTTCCCAAGAAAGAAGAAATAATAAAAAAACAAAAGTCACAATAAAAAAAGATTATTATCACTGTAACCTGAGTTCGGTTCGTTGGAAGCTAGTGTACGAACCACACCACAAAGCAAAAAAAGTAGCACCAGCATTTGGTTCTTGTGACGCTATTTCTTTGCATTTCATCTTCTCTGAGAAGCCAAAACCAGAAAAAAGAAAAATTAAAAATTCAGAATCTGGAATTGCTTTCTCTCCAAGCCTCATTAGTTAGATGCTGATTATTGTTTCTTCCTTCATCACCAAAACCAGAAATTGCTATAAAACCCTCTTCCCCTGTTCTTCTTCTTCTTCTTCTTCCTGCATTGGATTTGGGGGTTGTAACCTCTTTCAATGGCAAAGCGCGTGAATGCTTCCTACGCTCTGTTTTTCTTCTGCTTGATGCAAACGCACCTTCATGTTCTCGCCATTTTGGATCCATCTGATTTCCTCGCTCTGCAATCCATTCGTAAGTCCCTTGAAGACATGCCTGGTTCTGATTTCTTCTCCACCTGGGATTTCACCGCCGACCCCTGCAACTTCTCCGGCGTTTACTGTGACTCGGACAAGGTCATTGCTCTCAACCTCGGCGACCCGAGAGCCGGTTCACCTGGTTTAACCGGCCGGTTAGACTCAGCCATCGGCAAGCTCTCCGCTCTCGCTGAGTTCACCGTTGTTCCTGGAAGAATATACGGTCCTCTGCCAGAAACCCTAACTGATTTGCAGAACCTGAGATTCCTCGGCGTCAACCGGAACTTCATCTCCGGCGCCATTCCGGCAAGGCTGGGTAACCTCCGCAGCCTCCGGACCGTCGACTTAAGCTACAACCAGCTCACCGGAAGCATCCCTCAGTCCGTTGGATCCTTACCGGAGCTAACCAACCTGATGCTCTGCCACAACCGCCTCTCCGGTTCTGTTCCCCGGTTTGACTCTCAGACGTTAACCCGGCTCGACCTCAAGCACAACGCTCTCACCGGCTCGCTCGCTCCGAACTCGTTCCCTCCGTCTCTCCAGTACCTCTCCATGTCGTGGAACAATCTAACCGGGCCGGTGGACCGGCTACTAACCCGGCTCGACCAGTTGAGCTACCTGGACCTCAGCCTGAACCAGTTCACGGGCCCGGTCCCGGCCCGGATCTTCTCGTTCCCGCTGACTAACCTCCAGCTAGAAAGGAACCAGTTCTACGGCCCGGTTCAGCCGGTAGACAGGGTTGCCATTCCCACCGTGGATCTCAGCTACAACCGATTCTCCGGTCAGATATCGCCGATGCTGGCGAGCGTGCAGAGCCTTTACTTGAACAACAACCGGTTCTCGGGTCGGGTTCCGGCGAGCTTCGTGGAGCGGTTGCTGGACGCGAGCATTCAGATACTGTATTTGCAGCACAACTACCTGACGGGGATTGAGATAAGCCCAACGGCGGTGATTCCAGGAAGAAGCTCCCTGTGTCTGCAGTACAATTGCATGGTCCCGCCGGTAGAGGCGCCCTGTCCGTTGAGGGCTGGGAATCAGAAAACAAGGCCCACTACACAGTGCAACCAGTGGAAGAACTAGGGCTTGGACCTGGGCCTAGGCCTGGGCCTGGGCCTGGGCTGACACTTTCTCAAGTACAGGAATGTTCATTTTCAAATCAAACATCATATAGGTTTCCTTCTAATATTAAATTTTGTTAATTATCTTCTTGCCTTTTTTTATTCATTATTTATTTAATTTTGTGGTAACTATGCAGCAATGAATAAGGAGATTGTGAATACTTAGATACGCTAGCTTTTTTGGTGTTGGAGGTTATAATTCTGAAGTCTTATGTTTTATATCATTATTATTACTAATGTATGTAAGGTGATTCATTAGGCAAAACAAAGTCTAATTGCAGATTATTATTACATCTCGTATCATTGTTATTATGATGCTGTTTTGATGTGTGATTCTCTATCAGTTGAGAAAAGATCTTTCCTTGTTTGGTTGTTGTCATCATCAACATGTTGGCATTGAGTGGTAGAAGTTCCTCATTATTATGAAGATGGTGATGCTTGAGGCTCATAATGGAAGATTTGTTTAATGTATGGCCAACATTTTTCAGCTTCTATGCTTTGGGGAGAGTTGTGTTGTGGTAGCTAGTGATTACAATCACAGTTTCTACAGCTTTTTTGGCTTTCTATGAGCACGGGGTGCTGTTCCCTGTAATGAAAAATGGTTGTAGGGACAGCTTCTTCACTCATTTGGGATCTCTTTTTGCATTGTAATTGTAAGCCTTTTGAGGCTTCAGTCTGGACTCACCTTGCTCTTTCTTTTTGGTTCTTTATGTGTGAAGCATCATTATTTTTTTTAGTTTTGCAAACAGCGAAGCATCATTGAAAAGCCAAATGTGAAAAAAAATCCTAACATAGCCTTAATTATTGATCCAAACTCATGTAATGAATTTTTTTATTGATCCTAACATAGCCTTAATTATGACTAATTCTTATATGTGTTGGGTTCAACTTCAATTTTCATCCCTGTAGGGAGTCATCCTGTTGTTGCTTTGTCAAATTTGATATTTTATGTCACATTACATAGTATAAATTTTGGCATAATTCATGTCTATATCTGATGAAGAAATCCATCACTACAAAATTTAATTTTTTCTAATTTGTGAGCCAATCCTTGAAGAAAAATCTCTTGTGACTACTACTACTGATCCTTGACATACAAAATCTTTAAGGAAATAGTACATAGCAGCAATCTTTGGGGGGCTGCCTTTAAGGCTTTAACAGAATACTTCAGCCATCTATTTGGATGCATTAACTCTTCATGCTTTCTTGTCTTCCTCCAATGTACTCTCAACATTTCTCAACATTTCCTGGAATCCTACCGTTTCTCATATAATACTCGGAATTTGTTTGTGGTCCTTGAAAACACAATATTTGCGTTTATGACCTCAGACAGCAGACAGAAAGGGCATTAAACTTTCACTTTGTCCTATGGAAGGGTGGCCTTTTAGGAGAAACTGTCTGAGAATTTGCATAAATTTTTGAAACACCTTTTGCTTTTAAAACAAAAGATATAAACCACCCTGCTCTTTTTATATAATAATCATGACTTAGTCTTACAAATTCAAGGAATCAAGGCACCATGATAAGAAATATCATCCGATAAACCATCAAGTGAAGGACAAATAATGAGGTGAGACAAATTGTGAGACTAAGTATAGATTCTCATTACACTCACAACCACATGATGATATAAAAATAAAAATAAAAAAGTAATTGAAGGAGAACCACCAAACCACCTAACATTAAAGAAACCAGAAGCATTTAGCTTTATTCCTTAATCCTCATCTTCATAAAATGTGCTGCACTATAATCAGGGATACCCTTTACAAATGCTTCAGCAAAAGCACCGGACATAAGTCAAGATTCATTCACCACAAGGAGACTGCACAAATCATTGATACATTGGTACAACATAATATACTACTAGTTTATTTCAGATGCTGCCTACAAGGAATCAATCCCAGAAACAATTATGAGCTTAGACTATTTATGGGTAGAGGCCAAGTGATGGATTTTGAGATTTTTGTAGCTGAAAGCCTCTTTTTTATCAAACGATGCTTTTGGGTTGTGTAAAAATTTATTGTTAGTTTTTTTTTATTGAAAAAAAGTTAATTTTTTGAACAACACAAAAAAATTCTAAGTAGGCCATAAACTGGGCTTAACCCGTCTAAATTCACCCGAAACTTGTCAGAACCCACTTTAACCCGAACCGACCAACCCAAAGCTAGCCATGGTCAGAATTGGGCCAAATTATTAGAAAGTCGGTTTTTGTCAGATGAGCTGAAATTGGCCCGAATCCGACCAAACCCGACCGTCGCTCATCCCTATATTGAATCCCCATGCTCTCTTTATTATCAAATGATTAATTTAATGTTTTAATTTCACGAGCTTGGTAAAAAAAAATATGGAGTCATCAGCTACCACGTCAGCCCTTAACAGTCATGTCATTTTCGTAAAACTGATAGAGAGACGAATGTGGGTTCAAATCCCCCTGTCCTCTATTTTGTAAAATGCTAAGTTTTAATATTTACGTGGCACACCAAACTGATGAAGGAACGAATGTGACGGACGTTTCCCAACATTGAGGATTATAGGAGTCAATTACTAAGTCTGTGGACCGACTAATCAACGCGTGGCAAGTTCAGGGACCAAATTGACCGTTCACCCATTATAATTATTACAGGGGATGAAGCCACCGCAAATACAAGACTCATTCTTTTAATAAAATGATATTTTATTTTTATACGTTTTTCCTTTTCAATGCATTTTAAGTTCTTTTCCATGTAGAATTAAACTATTTTCCATATTAAATAAACATAAAATATTTCAATGATTTCATTGATATCTTATAATATGTTCTTAATAATAAAATATTTTTTGGGTGTTACAACAATTTGCAGGTACACACACATCTTTTGCTGAGTTCTCTATTACGAAGATGGTGATGCTTAAGGCTCATAAAGGAAGAGGGGATGTCAAAGAATTGCTTAATCATGTCCACATTTTTCAGCTTCTATATCGAAAAAGCAAATGTGAAGAAAAAAAAGAACCTAACACAGCAAACAGATGCCACTCCTATATCGAACTTATTGGTCCTGCACCTAGTGTTAAAATATTAGAGTATATATGTTAATTTGTATAAGCACTAGTTTACTTGGATATTATGACTAATTCTTCCATGTCTTGGCTTCAACTTGAATTCTCATCCCTGTAGAGTTTCCTGTTGTTTCTTTTGTCAAACTGGATATTCTATATCACATCATATATTATTAAGTTTTGGCATAATGCATGATCATATCTGTTGAATCATAGTTAATTTTTGCTAATTTGTGAGCCAATCCTTGAAGAAATCTCTTGTGACTACTACTGATCTTGACATACAAAATCTTTAAGGAAATGGTACATAGGCAGCAATCTTTGGGGATCTGCCTTTAAGGCTTTAACAGAATACTACACCCATCTATTGGAGGCATTAACTCTTCATGTTTTCTTGTCTTTCTCATATAATACTGGGAACTTGTTTGGGCCCTAAATTTTTCACTTTGTCCTTTGGAAGGGTGGCCCTTTTGGACAAACTGTCTGAGAATTTTCATAAATTTTGTAAACACTTTTTTTGCTTTTAAAACAAAAGGTATAAATCAGCCTGCTTTTTTATAACAATCATGAGTTATACTATCGATTTCAAGGAATCAAGGCATTGAGACAAATTATGAGACTAAATATAGATTCTAATGACACTCACAACCACATGGTTGATATAATAAAATGGGCATATTTGGTTTGCAAATAGATGATGACATTACACTTTTTTCATGCTTTACAGTAATTGAAGGAGAACCACCAAACCACCAAACTTTAAAGAAACCAAAAGTATCTAGCTTTATTCCTTAATCTTCATCTTAATAAAATATGCTGCACTATAATCAGGGATACCCTTTACATGCTAATGCTTCAGCAAAAGCATAATAAGTCAAGATTCATTCACCTTAAGGAGACTGCACAAATCATTGATGCATTGGTACAACATAACATACCAGATTATTACAGATACTGCCTACAAGGAATCAATTCAAGAAACAATTTACATGGTTATTTATGTACAAGATTTTGTGGTTGTTCACATTATACCTTATTATCTCAAACACTATATACAACTTCATTGTATGAATCTTCAACATCATTTTACACACTGATTTGACTGACATCATAGGTAACCTTCATAAAAATGCCTGTTCCATGCCCTCTTCTTAGTTGAGGCTGCTCTATCACTGCTGCCAGCAAATTCCCATTTTACGATATCCCCGTCCCAAGAAGAGCTAACAAGCATGGTTTGGTAGGGGTGCCAACTACAATCTCTTACAGGTGATTTATGGTGCTTGAGTGTTGTAACTTGAGCTCCAGTCACCTGTTGTGAGTTATCAAAGTTACTATCAACAAGAGAAAACAGACATAAACTTTTTTCTATGGAGTCAGCAAGGTGGTCATCACATTGTGATCAGTGTTTCCTTTTGAGCAAAGAACACGTCTAAGCACTCAACTGTTTGAAAACTCATGCTTCAAATATATATCATCATAGTCCACATTTTACCTCAAAGAATATTACATGCATAAAAGATAGATACCGCTATAGCAAAATTGGTGCGTGTTTGGTTGAGTTATGGGTACAGAAGCAAATGCACTTCTATCTACAAGTTACACTTTGTAGTTTCTTGCTAGAATAAATTTTGGAACCTAAATTGGCATATAAAAGCTAAGTCAAACGTATCATAAAGGTGAGTTGTTTATGTAATAAAACTTGGATATGAATTATACATTTATACTATTTGCTAACTTGCACCTAAAAAAATTTGACCTAGTTACATAGTCATATTGGTAGAGGTGCAGTAACTAAAATACATACCAAATCATATATGTAAACACATGCGTTGTGTGATCCAGTATAGATGTACTTCTGGCCAGTGCTGTCAATTTGAAGAAAACATCAGAGTAAATCAAAATACTTAAATCTCCAACAATTCAAAGATCGAAAACTCTTGCTGGAAAAAAAGTATGAACACACAATAAGTAACGTGTCACTTTTTTTTAATCAAGTAGTCAAAACAATAAAACCAACTTTAGAATATTTAGAAAATATTAAATTCAGACTAACCAACAAATTCTTACAGATAGTTTGATTGACTCAGACAAAAGATTGCAGAGATTTAAAGAGCAATTACAGAGCAAGGCCAACTTAGTGCTCACCTAAAAGCAGGGGAGAAAAAGCAGCGGACAAGAGTGCGTAAGACGGAATGCCCTCTATATGTAGCCACTGACTGATCACTAGGGTGATTCAATTCTTTTGCTTGTATTGGATAATCCATCCACCTGTAGTCCCACTCATTTCTCCTATATGCAGGGTTGCTGGAATGACGAGAAAAGTCTGTTATAGTATGTGGTTGCGTTGGCAACAATTTCATCTATAAATATCATAATCCCAGGAAGGAAAACACATTAGCCATGCAAGACTGAGAATACTGAAAATTATTATAATATCTTTCAATTTACCAACAGACACAAAACCACAGGTGATTTGTTAGTTTAGCAAGTCAACTAATTGAATTAAACTTTCTGTATTTTTCTTTTTTTTTCTATGCTTCAGTCATAGTTAATTCAAAATTACCAAGCCTCATAATCGCATAATATAATTTCATAAGCATACAGTTCAGTAGACATGCTTTATCCATTACTAATTTTCATACAGTTGAGCAGACATAGACATCAGAAAATAGTGTACTGGAAAGAAAAAAAGAGCATACCAAGTAACATTGGAAGACATCTTGCGTATGTCCCAAAGTTTGATAGTTTGATCTTTACCATTTGAAATGAAATAACGCCCATCTCCACGGCTATCAATAAATGTAATGCCCTCAAGGTGTCCCATCAAAACCCCTGCTGGCTTGCCTTTAGAAACTAGGCAACGCCGATCCCAGACCTAAACAAAATTTCACATTAAAATGTGTACTTTACCAAAAATCAGATGGGGAAAGGATATGTTTTGACTGGACTCCTTGTTCCTCCCGCATTGACCCAGTCCACAATGGACCAATCCATGTCAGTCAAATCTGCCTTGGCCCAACCTGCTCGGCCCAACCGGGAAGCCTTGCAGTCAAGCATGATCTGTGTCCAGCTGATGCCATTCTGAATCAAGAGATAAGGATCTCATCTCCAAGAATCACTCCCCGGATATCGTGGACTATAGAAGGCAAGTCAATTGTACGAGCGGACCCGGACAGAACAGGATAAAACAGCTCTAATTATGAGATATAGATTTTATGCAATAAGTGATTATGACCAAAGCAAATAGCTTTGACACTTATCTCGACTAATAACAATCACAGGTTCAATATTTATGATAGTTAATGAGATTGACATCCTGTGTAAAAGGTGCGTATCACTTTTATATAAAATCAAAAGTTGTGATACTCAAAACAGAGGGAAAAAGCAAACAACAACTTCACAGAAGATGCCATCTTGTAGTGAACATACCTTGCAGAAACTATCATCACTCCCAGAGTAAATAAGATGGCTGGTTTCATCAGCAAAACATACAGTATTCACATCAGACTGCAACATAAAATGAAAACCAGAAGTCAGAACCTCTCTGAGGTAATTCTTTTAATCCATCACAAGTCATCAAATAGGAAAATATTTTCTCAAGAAAATGCAAAAATAAATTATGTAAGTCCAATCCACTTGAAATTTGTTGATTATGACAATTTTCTTTTCTGTTGTTAGCTGACCAGATCATTCATACCATTTATTCTCCACTATTTCTGGATTTCTTGATCTTTAAATATTTCATATATGCACCCATCAGCCAAAAGATAGTGCAGAAGCCCTGTTAATTACAGGTAGTAATTCTGTATTTGATAATCAAAGTTGTTCTCTCAAATGATCTTCATTTTTGTATACAAGCAAGCGAAGTATAAACTTTGCATTGTGAGGTCAGGCAGAGACTGAGAATAAAATCAAGAATCCCCTACAGATAGGAAAATCTACCCACGCTCTCCAAATTTCTTATATTTAACTTCTTTTTACAAATACGTCAATGATACACAGAAGTTTTCAAATAGAATTTCACAGGCATTGATAGAAAGACACTGCCACTAGATAGAGTGTTCACATTTCTATTATGCAGTTGAGCAATCTATGACACCACATGGATTACAAAACTTCCCCCTTCATGTTACGCACAAAAATTTCTGTTCAGCTCATAAAGCTACAGACCAAAATATGATATCAGGAAATTTAATTCATGCTGCAGCACACCAGAATAGATATTAAACAATAGCCCAAATCATATGAAGCTCAATAAATGTAGTATTTGTGCGTAGTGACAGTACCATGTGTGCTAAAATTCGAAGTGAAAGCTTATTTGCTTCGAGATCATATACATAGATAGAATCACCACTCGTTCCTGCAACTAATTCTCTCCCATCTGTTGAGAATTTCACAGAGAAAATTCCAAAAGAGTATCCTCCATCATCATTTGATGAGAAATCCAAGCCATCATGGATCTCCTGTACATTATAAAAACTAAAACACATTATGAAAATAAAAAGAATACCATGAAAAAAGAATTATACACAGAACATCCACCAGTTACAGACATCTTTGAAAGGTCCAATTTATTAATATCTACTCATCTGTAGTATTTAATATTAACAGCATTCAAAACAATTGTAGTATTTATCGCATTAGGAGATAATTTAAAACATAAAGAACAGCGTTAGTAGTGAATACCGTAACATTTGCTACGGACTCCGTCTCAGAAGATCCAACATTTACAATGTGCACAATGGGTGACATGCTGGCATAAACCTGAAATTGAGGAATGCAAATGCCATAATGAAAAGGTTGACAATGGCTGCAATATACTATAGCACCTCTATTGAAGGGAAACAAAGAATGAAAAGATTTAGGTTTTTTTTTCTTGTTATTTTGAAGATTAGACATAGTAACTTACAAGATAGCGTTGATCAGGGGAAAGAGATGTATCAGTGATTGTCCATCTCAAACTTTTGGTTAGAATGTTCTTCTGAACTTTCCAACCTTTGTCCACATTGTAAATTTTTATGTGACTTCCCTGCAAAGTGGTTTAATTAGTGTTAAAAACATAGCATACAAGATAGAACCTAAAAATATTTTACCTGGAACCCAGCAACAAAAAGAGAACCATCAGCTGAAAACTGAGACACATAAGCCCGACTAGCCATTTGATCAATTAGCCAGGGACCATTCACAGGCAAATATCTGCTCAAAAGGTGACAGCGATCGGCGGAAGAAAACCTTCCCCGGCCCGAATAATTACACTCCCGGCCCGCCAGCATCTTCACAGGGGAAACAGGCAACTCTGCCCTTCCAGGTCCAACATTGATTAGTAGTCGATGGGGTGTTGATTTCAACTTTGTTATCTGAGCAATTTCATTGTCTAAATTTGTAATTGGCTGTTGAGTTTGTCGACTACTAGAAACTTCATTGATGGCATTTCCATCTTCACATTCGCTGGATTCTACATCTAATCTACTCATAGCATAACCCATTTGGTCAATGTAAAGCTCACCAGATATAGCATACATAATTATTCACAGCAACATTGCAAAATTTTGAAATGCCTAAGCATCTTATCTTATCTACTACAAAATCTTCATAAACTCCCTGTGCTTGCCCATCCCTACAAGAAAAAGGTATAGACAAAGCAATGAATACATTTTTAGCTTTCATTTTTCATATAAATAATTATAAAATATAATGAAGAAACAAGGTTTTACCACATTGACTCAAATCAATCTGCGTTGAGTTCAACAGAAATTCATACATACACAGAAGAATTTGAAGCAAAGAGTAGTCAAAGATAAACCCATTACATAATGCAATAGCAACATAGTTGACTCAATTTAACTTCATTCCCTATATTAGTTATTGATATGGAGGAGATTTCCACAACTGTGAATATTTATCTTAAAATGAGGGATTGGGTTTGTTGTGCTGAAGCATCAAATTTAGCAAAAAAACCATATTCTTAAATCTGAAGATCATTTGCCATGTTGCCACTTGTTTTCAGTGGTTCATCCTTATTCCTTAATAAAGTAAAACAAAACAACCCCACTTCCCTGCACCCAAAACCCTTTCCATGTTCGACAAACATCACCATCAGTAACTGAAAATTCACAAGAAAGGAAGCAAAACCAGGGCTGAAAAATGAATCATACCCAGTTCCCTTTAGACCTTACCCACCAACCACATCTCAGTAAAAAACAAATTTTTCCACTTCAAAATTGAACTATATAAAGGAAATAGAGAAAAGGAAGCAGCTTTAACTTAATTTCTGTAAGTAGTTGTGAGTGGACTAACATAACAGTGATACCTCTGAAGTATTGTTGGGGCTGTCTCTGAGAATCGCTTTTTGGTTTGTCTGGTTTGATTCTGAGGTAGAATATGTGTGACCAAAAGAGTAACATTCAACGGATTTTTCTGCTTTTGGTGGGTCTTTGGCAACTTGGCTTACTTACAATCAATCATTCGAGATCAAGATATAAATTCTAATGAATATTGGATAAAGTGGGTGAAGGTGTTACAGGGGATGAAGCAACCGCAAATACAAGACTCTTTTTTCAATAAAATGAAATTATTTTTTATATATTTTTCTTTTTTAGTGGAGTTTAAGTTATTTTCCATGTAAAATAAAATCATTTTCCACATTTAATATACATGAAATATTTCAATGATTTCATTGATATCTTATAATATGTTCTTAATGATACAGGAATTTTTTATAACTACTAACACTAGCACAACTGACATCTTCAGTGATACGGGGTAGGTGTGTTCGTGGATTGGATTGATTCGGTTTTGAGGGAAAAATCATTCGATCCAATCACTTCGGATTTGTCACTCATCATCTAATAGATTTTTTTTCTTTTTTTAGATCCGATCCAATTTTTATCGATTTAGATTGGATTAAACTTCGACCTATCACGAATGGTAGCTTGGTAGATACAATTTTTATTTGAAATAGTAAGCTTTACATATGGTTGGCAATTATGACAAAAAGAGAGCAATAGTTGCTTAAATTAGGTCATGTCCTAAAGAATCTCTGGGAGAACCTGGGGAGCAAGGATGAAGGTGATAAGGTAACTACAATTGAAACATTTATGAATTGGGACTTTTATTGTTCAACATGCATGAATAAACTGTTGATGGACAGATTCAATTAGAAATTATTTCTTTCCACTATTTTCTTGCATCTGTGGTGTATTTAAGGTTATTCATTTGGCAAGTGTTGGGGTTGGAGTCACATGCTAGTAGCATTAGGTGTGTTTTAATACAAGCTGTAACACTTTCAAGTGATTCATAATGTCACTCCCAGGCATCTTTAAAGCATCCCAACTGTGAAGAGCAAGTTTTTGGAGTCATGGGATGGCACCAGATTTGTGAAGGCAGGTGGGGGATAGTTTGACATTTGATACAGACTTGTGGAAAGTACAATCTAGCCATATGGTTCAACAAGAGAGTATATATATATAAAAACTATATATATTTGTTCTATATACATTAGATTTGAATTTCATGTCATGAGGACAATCTTACATGTAGTTAAGGAATTTGAACCGTTTGATTAAAACCGCTCACTCATATAATTCATCAAAATCATATGTCATGCATAAACTTAAATATTAAGCCATCTAATTTTGATCGAACGGTTCAAATTTTTCAATTGCGTGAACTTAAGAATTCCATAACTGCAAAATAAAAATCTAAGTTCTCAAATTAATTATGAGTCAAGACTTTTTTTCGGCCTCAACATTTGATGTATGGCATTTCTTATCTGATAGGTACAAGATTAATTTCCCATGATAATATGCTAAAAGCAATATGTCTCTCTTAATGTTATATTTTTTTCAAACACTTAAATATTGAGATCATATAATCGAAGATCACTTAAAAACCGAAATCATTTGCCTAAATCCTAAACACACATCGTTTCCTAAGAGTTCAAGAAAAGAGCTACCAATTAGTAGATAAAGGAAAAAGTTATTTTTTCACTCTAAATCCACATGTAGATAGAGAGTGATAGGAAGATAAGAGATCAGCAAAATGAGTGATCTAATGGAAAATTAAGAGAGAAATAAAAAAGTAAATTGATGGAAATGAGACACAAGAAAAACTGAGATGTAAATATATCAAAACTCATAGATAAAAAGATTAAAAAATTGCGTTTTTCATATTACGGTGTGTGTAGAACAAAATGTTATTTCTGTAAATGAATTTTAGGATGCACGTCTGTTGTATGTTTAAACTTTTATTTTGTTTTGTTTTATTCTTTCTTACAATAATCATTTTTCAAAGTAAATATGAGGCAAACACTTTTATTCTCTTCAATTCTTCATTTTTTAATTTTTTAACAAAACCGAACACACCCTCAGGCCTCAAAAGATTACTTGAGAAGTTATTAAAAACAAAAAAGCTAGGTACTGCAAATGTGAAACCACCGTTTAACCCACGGATTATAGAGTGTGTGTTAGGACAATGGTTAAATGTGATGTGAATGTTTTTGAGTTTTTAATACATATCTCATTTTCACTCATTTCTTATTCTATATCTCTCTATATTTTTTATCACGTCATATATCACTCGTTCATCTCTCTTCCGTTCATTAATCATCAAAGTAAAGGTAAAAAAGGCATATCTTCCAATGTTTTTCATCACAATTCATAATAAAAAAATTATTCACATTTTTGCTCGAATTTAATATTAACCTCATCCACGGGTGCAATGGGTATCCAAACACGGCCATAATGTGGATTTGAGTTTCTATTAAACTTAACATGGTAAATTATATTTTTTTGCTTCACGTTAATTAAATTCAGCTTGTTAAACTCTATCATCTTATTAATAACTTGAGATATGATGAATTCACATTCGTGATTGACCCAACATCCACATAATCTCTTGTGTGAATGAAACTCAGTTAAGGGTGTAGTTGGTTGCAATTTTCAAACTTGGATTAGAGTCTCAAACGTGGATTTACATTGTTTTGAACATGTTTAGAAATCAATTTTGAGAATTGATTTTACAAGTTTGATTCGGATCTTGCTGAATTGACCCAGGCTAGCTTCTCCATCTAACTGGTTCAATTTTGTTTAAATGTATTAAAATTCAGTTCCAAAAATCAATTCTAAGTAAATGTATACAAACATAAATCACGTTACTTGATCTCACGACTCAATTCTAACCCGATCAAATTTTAATCAAATCCAATTATGTTAACACTGATAAAAAAACACACTAAATCCACTTGTGAACAGGGTTTGGAGTTGTTGAAGCTCCTGAAAGCTAAAAAGTAAGAAGACAACTAGGATATGGAATAATTATGATCAAATTGAGGCACTAACGACAAGCCTGAATAGAAGATTTCATGATGATGGTGTGAACGCATAACACAAACAATACCAATCAATCAAATAGCTTTAACAATGAATTAAAAAGCAAGGTTACCGACCAAACAAATGAAGTTTTGTCCATAATCCGCAATTAATTAAGAAATCCAATTTTTGTTGATAATGACTCCCTCCTCTGTCTTATTAGGGAATATTGTCAAAGACATGAAAAGCTCATTCAGTGAAGGACACTTGATAATAAGACATGAATGAATGAAGTGAAACAGAGCAAGAGCAAGAAAGGTGAAAAATCAAGCTTCAAAGTTACAAGTCTTAATTGAATAATGTACAGAGATCGAGGCTCCAAAAATGAAAAAGAAAACAAAAGTAGATAAGCATCAACAAAGTCAATAAAAGACAGGCTTCCACGTCTCTGTCCAAACCCTAGCTATTCCTGAATCCTACCACTTAGTCAGCATAAAGACAAATCATATTAATGTGCTTTGTCTTTTTATTATTATCATTATTCACACTCTGTCTAATCACATAGGAGATTTCAAATTGTAAAAATCACATTCAAACTACCTTTTAATATCATATAATACTATATCAGGATTGTCTAAATGTTTAAAAAAAAAATTAAGTTAAATCACTCTAATCTTGGATTGGATAGATTAATAATAATTAAAATAAATGAAATTTTTAATTCACTTATTTTAAATATAATTGGTTAATCTAGGATTAGAATGATTTAATTCAAGTTTTTCTTACTGTGATTTAGACCACTCCTACCCTATTTCATCCATGTAAACTAAAGTTAGCAATAACATTGTTTCATTCAATAATTTAAAAAGTGTACAAAAACATATTTTAAGCATTCTTGTTAAAACACCAAAAAAAGTAATTTCAATAGGTTTATTTTCTTGATTGAACTATACAGAAATGTTGAGCAGCTAGAATTAGACTTTGTATATTCAAATGTTCAATGGTGTGTAAAATGGATGAAATAGAATAGAGTGAAATGAAATATAATGGAATTAACATCTCACCATTTAGATTTTTTTACCATGACAAAGAAAAAGATTTGACTCCTCCATTTGTATCCCCCATAAGAAAAAAAAAACATTTTGGACTTCATTCTATCTGATTCCAAACAATTCACATCATAAAAGTTGATGTAATTTCAATTCATTTCAGTCTATTTTGTAGCTTTCTTTCTAGTCAAAGAGCCTAATAATGCATCCCAAAATCCCCACAACTAGAAAAATAGGCACCTCATCCCCCACCATGAAAACAAAGCCAAATTCTTTTTCTGCTGTCTTCCCAAACGCCAAACAGACCTTTCCAGAATAAGCAAGGTGGCGATTAATAGAACTATTCAGACCAAGATTGAAAGATGGAGAAATCCATGATTCCAATTCCAGCTAATTTATTCTTGGTGTGAAAGTTTTTGGTGGATTAAAGCAATGAAGTTGGACCTCCTAGCCCCCCCACCCCCTTGTTCTATTTACATGTTCCTTTATTCCTTTCTAACAAATGATTCAGCACACGCATGACTGAAAGTCCTCTCTTTTCCACCTTGGACATTTGGTATAACCTTTTTAGAAGGAATCTTATGTTGAACCTTTAACTGAGAGATGCAAAGGGTAGGGGCAAAAACCAGAGAATAATCCAAAGGATGCTTCATCATTTTAACCAGTTGAGCAATGTTACTACTTTCATCTCCTAGAATCCAAATCCTCTCAAAGCTTCTCAAAAAGACCTTTAAGAAAAATGCAAACCTATTGTTGACATTTGTGTCAAAAAGTTGAATTTCCATATAGCATGTATGTTTGGGTCAGCTTATCTTTCATCATAATCAATTCTAAAACTCAAAAACTACTCACGGGAGTTTCTTCCCAGAATTGCAATTATAGAAGGGTGTCCATTCATGCACTTAATTAAACTATAACAGCATGCAACATAGAGCACTAGAGAATTAGCTTCTTTGCAAGAAATTTAACTGAAAAATAAACAAACAAGACATTGATATTTACTATATAACATACAAAAGTTCAAAGTAGCAAGGGGATCAGCCCTAGTCCCCATTCAATAGAAAGTTATACAACATAAAGGCTTTTTCACTTCATCAAAGTGATCAAGCCAAACTCTATCTTGTATCTTCCCTCCTGCTATTGAGGTAGAACAAGCAAAATGGGGTAAGCTTCGTATACGGTGGTACAGCTGAACCCCACAAAGGAAACTGAACTCTAGTACTCCACGCTGCTGAAACTGGTGCTACCCTTCAAAAGATAACGACCGAGAACACAAAACAGGAAGCAATAGTCCATCGCGGTTACAGAAAGCTCAGATTTACCACCATAGATGTTATGATAGTGAGTAATGCTACATAATTTTATAACTACACACCACTATAAACTAGGGAAATAAAAAGATACAAAAATAGAAAATGAAAAAAATAGAAACCTGGTGAAAATGTCAGAGTTTTAGTTATGTATGGCCCTCCTGCAGGCATGGTTAAGTTTTAGTAGCGGTATATTAACAGTTAGAATTCACGAAGTTTTTCATCTCCTTCATGAGGCAGTAGAAATGATCATTATTCGGCAAGAAGTAGAAACCGATAGTCGCCTCCTTTAGGTAGAGAAGATTGACATCATGGCCAGAATTCTTGAGACCTTCCACATATTCCAATTGCCAATCTTGGAGGAGATCCAAACCCGCCACACAAACAAGGCTTTTGGGGAACTTGAGTCCTGCAATGCTTCTACCCCTGGGGCCGAACGGATTACAAGCCGGATGGTCTCTATCCTCGCCTTCAGGAAGAAAAGCTCGCCAGTACCAGTCACGGTCTTGCAACCTCACAAAGTACTTCCCATCAAGTTTCTTTTCTGATTCTGTTCGCTTCTCCCCACCAAACAGTGGATGAAGAAGAATGTTGCCTAGCACCTCAACATCTTCCTCAGCAGCCCTGACCGCAACATGATGAGCAATATTGCCACCAGAACTATCCCCAGCCAAGTACACATAAACCTTGGAATCCTTTCCACTCTGAAGCCATGCCCTTGACTTAACCCACATAAGCGCAGACCAGCCGTCATCGTATGCACATGGATACCGGTGCTCGGGCGACCGCCGGTAATTCACAGAAACCACAACAGCCTCACAATTGCTCACGAGGCGGCGGCAGAAAGAGTCGTAGATGGCGCTGTTAGCAGAGGAGTGCGAGAAGCTTCCACCGTGGAAGAAAAT
Source organism: Acmispon strigosus (assembly GCA_030819835.1). NCBI lineage: Eukaryota > Viridiplantae > Streptophyta > Magnoliopsida > Fabales > Fabaceae > Acmispon > Acmispon strigosus. The sequence continues at coordinate 66,763,903 of JAUAMA010000003.1, read as the reverse complement.
TATGACCGGGACAATACGCGTAGTGCTCAAGGGCTTTTCAAAATCTATAATCCCCCACCGAGACACATTCTCAGGAGCCTGTTGATACACCCTGCAGAAGAGGCCAGTGTTTCGATCGACATGGTCGAAAGAGAACACCCCATCAACAGGAATGGTGTTGCAGGGGACCTTGCGGTCAAGGAACTCCGCCAACTCTCGATTGAATGTTCCATCAGCTCGTCTTAGAAGATTGTAAGCCAGCTTGAAATTGGAGATAAGAACCCATGTATTAAGCGGAACAACACTCTACAAACAAACAAAGATTCAATATGTTATCAGAACCTTATCTATATGAACTAGGCATTATCATTTCACACTGTAGCTAGTACTTGCAAGAAAAAATTTATCTATCCAGATAACAAGGGCACTAAGCTATAAAATGATAAAATCCTCCAAGGGTTGAGGAACTGGAGCAGCAAAAGGGATTGTAAAAAAGGCTGTACTTGTGAATGAAGCACACAAATCTTTTGGGGAAAAGACGAGGGTTTTCAACCTTTTGCACCAAATCAAACTCCAACTTACCAGAACAAGAAACTCAAGGCCTACATGGAAGAAATAGAAAGTACAACAAAAATGAAACAAGCCCCAAAAACTACATCATCTATAGGGGGCCATCATAATCAACTAAACCCGGAGAGGGTAAAAAAAAACAGAAGCCAATAAAAACAACTCTCTCTCTCTCTCTCTCTCTCTGTCTCTCTCTGTCTCACTGTTTTCACTCTCTACACAGTCCTTGGCCTTGAATGGATGACAAAGATTAGAACTTTCCTCCTTCAACCCCAAAACCCAACATCAACAAAGCATGAATAAGGACAAACAGAGCAAGGAAGAGGCAAAAACATAATGCCACCTTCAAATATTTTTTTCTCAAAAAAATTGTAAAACAACACCTCAGATGGAAGGATGAAGAAAGTATGAAATGTTACCTTAGATTCAGTGAGGTTGACTTCATTACTGCCAGTCATGTCTGTTCTTGCTCTCTTCACCATAGATTTCAAAACCAAATCCAGAGAAGAAGAAAAACACGCTTTGATCCTCCCTCACGCACAAAGCAACGATTTTTTGTGGCGCCTCATGATAGGAAGACGGTACAAGTGATGGGGTGGGGAGAAAACCGAGAAAACAGTGGTGGGTATCTCTCGGTTTCGATTGATTTTTGGGTTAAGGTGAGTGAAAACTGAAACAGAGAAAGGGGAAGCAGAGAGAGAGAGATCAGAGATAAGATGAGAGGGAGAAGGAAAGAGGGAAGAGAGGGTGAGTGAGGTGCGGTGTGGGAATGATAAGAAGGAGGTGGTGGAGGAGAGAGAAAGAGGAGAGAGAGAAGAGAGAGAGAGTCAAAGGCAGAGGAAGGAAGGAAGGAACGACGGGAATGGAGACGGAGACGAGAGAGACGACAAAACTGGCGGCCGAATTAAACTGTTTATACGGGTCCCACCGTTCCTTTTTTATTTTAAAATAGAAATTTTATTTTTTTTCTTTGCCGCATGACAATGTTAATCTATTCGTGATACAACCGCGTTCCTCCCAATAAATAACTTCTTCAACATTATTTTTTTGAAAATTTAGCTTGCCTACCTTTAGAATAAAAAAATATTATCATAAAAAGTTTTGCGTGCATTTATTTCACATTAAAAAATAATAATTTTGAGTAATCTAAAAAAAATCATTTTAAGAGAATTTGAGTAAAACACAAACTATTTGTGTTTTTAAGACTAATGAAAAAATTTTATCTTCTCTTACATCTATAATAATAAAAAATTTCATACATTTGATAGCAAATAATATTTTTTTCTAATCATATAATTTAAGTAGTTTTTTTAAATAATCTATTTTTTAACTAATAAATTTTTAAAAAGTAAAAATAAAAATGATTTCTTTTAAATAAGCTAAAGAAATGCTCTCTTAATTAGAACAAAAAATAAATAATGTTTTTTATGTTTGTTGTTGTTGTTTGTATCGTTGTGAGTGGTGGTATTGAAAGCGAGTGAGAGAAATGACTTGTGACGTAGGAGATTGTGTACAGAAGAAGCTTTGTTGATGGCTATTGATAACCCCGTTTTGGCCTTGTTCACTCAAATGTGTACACGTTCCCTTTTGTATTGTCTTTCAATTTTCAGAACAAACCTTTTTACTTTTGCATTTATCACAACGGGAAATACACATGCAACGCAAGGGCCGCGTAATAGTTTGCCAATTTTAGAGTCACTACTTTTCATATAAATAATAGCGGTGAATGGTCAAATTAATCACTACAAGTGTTAGGTGTCGATTGGTTCACCCCTAGACTTAGGGAATAACATCGTAGTCTCTTATCTTATCATGTAAAAGGACGGTTAAATTAGTTTTTATGACCAAATAAAATAGCGACTAAGTTAATTTTAGTATGAATTAACTTAACCGATATTTTAAATAACTAATGTTTATAGAGCATTTCTTTATTTTAGGACAAATTGTTTGACATGCAACTTAAAACACTAATTTGATCATTTACTCCAAACAATAACAATAATAAGTAGTAATTGCTTTGTGTATGCCAAAGTGGTATAAACACTTACAAATATAAAATAAAAAAATAATTTTATTGATTATGAATTATTTTTGACATTATAAAATACTGCTAGCAACACTACTTTTGACATTTTAAGTGCTAGTAATACTTTTTTTTGACATTTTTTTAACATTCTTTTCTTTAATTGGTTATCATTCATATTGGTTCTATTGAATCGAGAGTGGAACCGATATAATATAGTGAGCCTTAGATAAATTTTAACCAATTAAATAGAAAATGATCACTAGTATTTTTCAAACATTTTACATTAATTCTAATTAAATAAATATTAATATTCATCAAATAAATTTTTAAAATGTAAAAGATTTGTTGTTATTCATCGGCAAACAAAAGTCTCATTTTGTTGAATAATTAATTAAGTATATATTCTTTTTATTTAACATATAATGTTACAAAATGTATGATAAAATAAATTAATTTTTCAAATGCCTTGCTAACTACAATATTAGATCGATAACTGACACGACTCTCTTGACTTTACAAATACTTCTATGATTTAAATATATTTCAAGTCTTTATGCTTATATGAGTTTTTGGTTTTAATCACTATATATTTTTTATCATTTTGGTCCCTTGTTATTTTATTTTTTTGGTATAATACTAAAATTTAAAACAACAATAAATAAAGCAAAACTGAACTGGGCTCATTATCCGAGGGAAGTAGCGACAAATTTAAGAAAGGAGAGACCAATGAAGGAAACTGCATTGTTTGCGAGGCCCAACGCAGTTAAGCAATCAACACAAGAGTTTATCTCACGACGAATGTGTTTGAAAGAGATATTATCGGGGCGATTAACAATAAAGATAATCTCCCCTGAGATATCATACAAAGGAGAAGACATGGCAGGGTCCTCAGGCAAAACAAATGACGTACAATGAATCAATCTCACAAATCACCCGGCTATGTTGTAAGTCTCAAGCCAACAACAAACCATGTTTCAAGACCAAAAGCTCAGTATGAAGAGGACAACTACCCTGGAAGGAAGTTGAAAATCTGTCACGCACTCGGAAGAGGAGTTCCGAATGATACCACCAACACTCATCAAGTTGCTACATGGGCAAAAGCAACCATCCTCATGTAGATATTTAAAACAATTAGGAACCTACATTTGAGAATCATGGTCTCTCACCCAAACAATCATGTGACGAAGTGAATAAACTATGCCGATTATTTCTAGAATTCAATCAATAAGTCCATTCAAATTTATTTGAACCAAAATGTACATATATGATTTTACTTTTTACCATGCTTGTTAAGATATTGGTGGTTTGCAAATAGTTTTGAATTAGGTAGCCGTGTGGGTCAGTTGGGAAACCAACATAACGATTCCTTAATCAAGCGATTATTCGAGGAATGAACTTTGTTCATCAATGCAGATTCCTAAGACACTTCAAAAAGCTCTTAATGGTTGCTACTGAGGTTGTGATTGAGATAAGACTATGAACTAGTTGAGCGACAAAAACGGATAAAATGCTTAAAAGCAGCAAAGAAAGTAAAGATTGAAAAACCGTAAACGACTGAAATGTAGAGAGCTAAAAGACCGTAAAAAGGTTGAAAGTGCTGGAAAGTAAAGGCATGAAAGTAAAGAAAATGGGAAATGCGAGAATTTTGTATGTTTGGTTGATTGATGAGTTGTATGTTTGTACAAATGACATTTCCTCTATTTATAGAGGCAAATTCGCATAACCTACAATAGTTAACACTCCACCTGCCACTACCCGCATGTCTCATATCACTACAAGCATTTACAGATTGTGAGAATGTTGGTGTTTTGTCTTTCTTAGTCAATCTTGAAGCTTTGTTTAAGTCGTTCTTTATTGATTCGATTGGTTAACTAGCAATAACTACTTTCCTTAAATCAAAAGGATTGAAAGCGGTGACATTCTGCACGTGAAGATCTTTTAGAAGCCCTCAAGAGTCAAGATATTTCCAACTTACCCCTTTGCTTTTGTACATTCCTCCAAATCTTGTCCTAATGCGTGGTTCCCTCATCTAGCCGTTTTGCCTTAGCGCACCAATGGCTAATCATTGAATTTCGGCTAGCACCCCAACGACTAGTTTGTTTCATCATCTAACGTGTTGTTTTGGCTGCTTTACCCACTGTTACAGATTTTTTAGTGCCAACAGATACATTACCATCGATTCATATATATGGCCTCACACTTAGTGATCTAAAGTCATGCCCGGATACTAATTAATTAGCGCAACTGCAAACGAACGTTAGCACCCCTTCAAGCCAAAGAGTAAACAATTTTTTTTTATTAATAAAAATGAAAGTCAGTTAACTAATTCAACTGTTATACAAATGCCACAATTTTTCACGCGTTATGAAACCCATAATGTACATTCTCTAATTTGAGTGCATCCAATGTACTTCTCAGCTAAAGATTAAAAATGTCTTAAGTCTCTTGTAAAATTACCAACAAATGTCGACACATTTTAAAAATGAGTTGTTTGAATGGTTCTAGGAAATTCTACTATGTACTCAAACATTAATGTTTTTAATTTTTTTTCTAGAATCTCATCCTTCTGCCAAAAGTAAGTTTAGAGAATTTAACAAGGGATATTGTTGTTTACTTTTGTTGTTGATGATTATATTATATTTTGTTGAATGTAGTGACTGTAGATCTAGAAGTAGTGAAAAACAGAGTTGGAGCTATATGGAAAGGAAAAAGTACGAGACAAATCAGTTTCCCAGCGTGCGGCCGAAGCCAAGGCACGTGGCGACAAAGGGTTCCGTCTCACTGTTTTTGCCAAACCCACTCGATTCCCCAAAATACCCTCCTTCCTCCAACAATACCTCCAAAATGCCACGGACCATGACACCTGCTTTTGTCCATTACCGGATTGCGCGTGACGGCATGTTTTTTGTCAGAGCCTCAATAAGACAAAAAAAAAGGAGCATTTTTTTTCTTTTAATTAATTTCCTTCATTTTATCACTTGCTTTTTCCATAAATACAATCATAAATATGCGAGGCAGGTTTTCAACTCAACATACGGAGTATTTTTCAATTTAATTAATTAATGGATGCTTTAAATAAGTCTATTAAACTTTGCTCTTCCAACAAACTTAAAGCGGCGGCAATGCAATTTGAGTTTGACCGCGAATTGTCCCCGGTGTGACGAGCAGGATGAGGATGAGGATGAGGATGTTGAACACGTCTTGCGAGATTGTCATGGATCGCGTTTGACTTGGAGCCACTTTCAGAGCTTGTTGCCAACCGCTCCCGCGACGGGTATTTTTTAAGATTGATTTCGTTGCATCCTACAGGGACCGCACCAGGCGTTTGTGATTGCAACACTCTGGTGTATTTGGCGTTGGCGCAATAGCGCGGTCTTCGATCCTCAACCGTGGCTTATTCAAGTGGTTTGGCGTCAGATATTGATCACAGCAAATGAGTTTGCGAGACGGGGGACAATGATGACGAGCCCTCGAGAATCTATGTTAGTGCAGGGTACCAATTTAGTTCACCTTCATACAGATGGCAGCTGGATTGCTGCGTCGAATCAGATGGGTGGCGGCAGTGTGGTGAGAGATTCCACTGGCAGATGGATTTCGGGGTTTGTTTGTTCCTATGGTCCTAGGTGTACTTTTCTGGCGCTCCGGTCCGGGTTGAAGCTAGTGCAGGACTTGCACTTCTGTGAGATAGTGTGTTACATTGATTGCAAGGACATTGTGGAGATTCTGAGCCAGAACAAGGACACCCGAAACTTTTGGCAAATGGATACTATTACCTCTATTCGATCTATGTTAGTTGGGGATTGAAGAGTTAAATTCTCTTATATCTAGCGTGATAGAAATGCGGTCGCGGATACTTTGGCAAGATAAGCATCTCACATAAGGTGTCCGTTGCGTGTTTGGAAGGAACCCCCGTCGTCGATAAACCGATCCCGTGCAGGAATGCGGTAGCGTAGTTATTTTCTTTTTACCTATCATTTTTATTTCCTTATGTAAAAAAATAATAAAACTTTCACTACATGATACAGATAGTATTTAATTAATATAGTATATGAAAATTTTAAATAAGTTTACTAATGCTACATCCGACCGTTCCACATTGTCTGTTGATTAAGATTTATGATACAAAGGGTAAGGTGAAAATTATTTATACTGTTATTTGACTAAATAGCCTTATTTATTCTCACCTAATGAGTTTTTTTCCTTCTTTTAATTTCCTCCATTTTATCACACATCCTTTTTCGATGCCTTTTAATAAATACAATCATAAATATGCGAGGCAGGTTTTACTCAGCATTTTTCAATTTTATTAATTAATGAATGCTTTAAATAAGTTTATTAATTTTTTACATGATACAGACAGTATTTAATTAATGTCTGGAAATTTTTAATAAGTTTATTAACATACTTCCTCATAATTTTTTGGCATGGTAGTGTGAAATACACATTGTATGGGAGACATGTATAAAAGCACTTTAACGCTTAACTCAACATGAGAATATAGAGGGAAAACTCAAAGTCTTAGCTAGAAAAATAAAGAGTTAGCAAAATAAGTAATGACTACGTGAATAAACAATTAGCATGTAACAAGCATGGTGAAAGCCACATTTGAGGCACTTAACTTAATGAATTGAAGTCTTTGTATTTGACACTATATTTTCAACACTTTATCTTTAATTAATTGAAATTAATGTATGTTCCACTAAATTTGATATAAGACTTATATTTTTAATGGACCTCACATGAATTTCAACCAATCAAAAGACCATACTTAAGTGAGTATTTGAAAAATTGTGTTGGTAGCATTTTTCTGATGTTGTCCCGCTCAGCTAACTCTTAAATGAAATTAATCTCGTTTTGATCGTTTTAACTTACCAATATAATATCCACACAATTTTTTTATAGATGTTAGCTTGTCCAGGATAGATACACTGGCTAACTTAAAAATAACTTTTTTGATATTCGATCTTGTGAGCTCACCCTTACAAAAATCTAGTTTGTCTACCACTAGATCAACACATCGTTGATTAGGTTTTACAATTTTATCACAACATAATTATATTAAGATTATAAGAAAAAAATATAAATTAAGATTAAAAAATTATAAGAACGTAATACACTGAATTATAATTACATTTCTGTTTAAAAAACAAATCTTCATGCTATAGTATCGGTTTATTATTGCTGCAACGAAAAACAAAAAGAAGAACATATGTAGTATTATTTTGTGAAAAAAAAAACATATTTTAAATATACTTCATTTATATATACTAAATTTTATGTCAACCTTATTAAAATATTTATTTAAGAGAATAATTTTGATGCACTCACGGTAAAGAGTTTTACACGTGCATCCAATTACTTTAGCATTATTAATGATTAAGTTTTGTCGTATTAGTTTTGGGAGCGGTTCCGTTGTATCTGTCTTTCTCACGGAACAAGTGGCGTAGTTAAGAAGCTCTGGTTCCTTGGGTGGGTCCTGTTCATGTTCACACAACTCACAAGCATTATCACTAAACGAGTTTGTACGATGATCCACCGAGGGACCCTTCTTTCTTGTTTTTGATTTCTCCTCTCACTGTTTGATTGGGACCCACTCGTGGATCATCACCGTCCGTTTTGCAGCGTGCATGATGATGGAATTGTATGGGGGAGAATTCCTTGAAGGTGCAACTCATCAAATCATTCCTAACCACGCTACTCCAATACCTTCCCCAAATGGACAAGTGTATGGGTAAGTCTTCTTAACCTTTATTTATTATAGTTTTCAAAAAAAAAAAACCCTTTATTTATTGAAGTCTTTGAGATAATAGTTGTTCTTGAGCCGCCATTAAACGTTTAATGATTATGCCGACTTAACGGTTCGACGAGATTAATCTCGCTTAAGACACTTTAACTAGCTAACACGACATTTACTTGGTTAGAGATTCATCTAGGATGTTCAAGACAATATTAAGTCTGATAGCCATTTTGATGGGTCAAAACAGTAAGTGTAACATTTTCTAACTTTGCTCAAAATCACTTCTTTCATATAGCTACACAACAGTGTTTGGAACAAATTCGATAGACACGTAGATGCGCGTTATCACTCAGCAACAATGTATAGCTTTCATTGGTGAGATTTCACATGCTTACTATTGGAATTTGAGAGGCTTGACTCAACCACAAAAGCTAGCTAGCTTGGGAGTTGAGGGTTGCTCCATCCTTATAAAAGCTATCTATATTATATCTCTGGTTAATGTGAGACTTATAACACACCCTTTCACGCTCAGGGCTGAATATTTAAAACGTGGAATATGCAAGACTAGACACCTGCGGGGTGATCCAAATACTAGAGATCTCCATCAAACAAAGGATTTAGGATAAGCTCTGATACCATTTTAAAATTTGGGAGGCCTAACTCAACATAAATGCTAGGTTGAGGGTTGTTCTACCCTTATAAAAGCTATATATATCGTATCTCTAGTAAATGTGAGACTTCTAACACTTACCGTAAACACTACTTGTAAACAAAAATGTTTGGATCAACTTCTCTTTTCCTATAATCAATTATGAAATTCTAAAACTACTCATAAAAATTTGTATTTCGAAATTGATCATGACTTTAAAATCAATTGTAAAATAATTTCTAAACATGCATAGAATGTATTTAGAGTATATAACTTTTAACCATGACTAGAATAAATTCATTCGTGATAGGTAAACTACACCCACAGTGGCGACAACAATTTTTATGGTGATTTTAAACCGTAACAATGTGTGGAAAGCTAAAAAAATAAAGTGCATTTTGTGAGGGTCTAAAACTGGCATCAAAATGGGTGTTGCGAGTGTCTTGCACTATTTAGTTGTTGATTGATTATTGATGGAATAAATTTATGGTCCCGATATTTGCACCTTGGGAGGAAGCACCATAGAAGAGGTATACGTTGTGTTGTGGATTTACTTTCAAAATTTACCTGCAATCTTTTTTTTCATACACTAAAAAAATTTGAAGAAAAATTCGTAAGAAATTTGTAGGAAAGTTTACAATAGAATTTTTGAAGGACAATTAGCAGAAATTTTTCCTATTTCACGTTGTGGCAGATGAAACTGCCGTAAAATAACGGTAAAATTTCGATCACGAGGAAATCACTATTTGCGAATTGTGACCGTTGTAACACGAATATTCATGGTATGACTGCATTGTGTTGTTGACTAAAAATAATTTTGTATAAATTTATGAGTCAAACTTGTACACTCATTTACCTACATGTTTGAAGCTTTCACAAACTATCATAAACACTAGTCGTAGTAGATTCTCCTACTCCCTTATGTTCCTTAATAATTATCACTTTAAGGTTTTGACATATGTATTAAAGAATGATATTAATGTTATTGTTTCTATCAAAATTACTACCTAACTTACCAATGTACTCTTTATCTCTTTTCTTAATTTTAACTCTTTATTTTTCCTATCAACATTAAGTTAACGGTAGAATTAATAAAACATAATCAATGCTCTCTTAAAATTGTAAAAGTGATAAGTAAATAAGAATAAAAATAAAATAATATAGTGACGGTTATATAGAAACGGAGGGTGTGTTATCATTTCTCTCTCAAACATAAAAAGTTTATGACTAAATTTCTAAACACATAATCAAACATGTACTTCAATTGTGGTCGAGTTATGCGGTTGAGAGTTCCATTATTGATGTTTTAAACTTTTTGTTGACTGTCCAACTATTATTTCCCAACCATGCATTCTAGCTGAAAAGATAAGGATTTCTTTTTGTTGTTGTTTTCATTCTTGGTTATATACTCTAATAGTGGCCATCCTAGCCTATCTACAAGATGGTTGTCATTTTATCCCTTGTCCAATGGAGCAGTGAAAATTTCTATTCAGATAATCTTTAGCACTAACACTTCTTCAAAAATTACTATTATTAGAGGATATAAGAAACTTTATACAACATCTTTATAGTGTTGATACTTAGCAACATTAATAACTGTGTCCGTATGGAACTATGTAGAACGATCGGTGTTGCTTTTAAATAATTGGACAATATCAGGGAAAAAGATATTGACCACCAATTTAAATGATTGTGGAAAAAGAAGCAATCGTTTAATTATAAATATCTACTTCCCTGAAGAAAACATAAACCATATACTACTTCTGGACAGAAAACAAAACAGGGCATTTATGAATTGTCACTCTAAAGACAGAAGTATTTATTCATCTACAATTGAGTAGCTTAAGTATATTTATGTGTGCGTTTGATTGTTTTTTAAATATTAAATGGTACAAAGATGTTTTCGGTTTATTCTTTAAGATGATCAAGTGATAAATTACAATAAAAGATGAAGTACAACATAAAAATTTGAATATTTATATATCACTCAATAAATCATGAGATAATTTTTTTTTTTACATGCATAATGTTGCTAAAAAGTTAAAAATTACCATCCAGCCTAACTAATTAGACTTATATCCAAAGAAAATATTTTTTACATTTAAAAAAGCTTTGTGCATCAATTACCAAACACTTAACTAATAAGTGGTAAGTTCGAGTGCTGATATTTCATTTATTTAAGCAAGATTTTGGATTTAAGTTTGTGTATGAAAAAATTTTAAGTGGGAAAAATAGTCTAATTAGTAAATAAAATAAAAAGGTTTAAATATGTATTTGGTCCCTGACTTATACACTTGACTCTAAAATAATCATTGAAAAAAAACATATAGGTTTTGTTATTTGAAAAATTTTATTTGATCGAAAATGGTCCTTGTGATGTCAAAAAATATTTTTGAAATAATTTTTGATAAATAGTGTGGAAGGGAAGGGGAGAGGAAGGTTGTAGTGGGGAAAGTTTGGGTGAGAGGTAAGGGAAGGTGGGAAGGATGTTCAGGTTGTGTGGTGGTTGAGTGTGGTGGTGGTGGTGGTGGTTGTGGAGGTTGGGTGGTGGTTGAAAGGAAATGAAAAGAGGAAGAAGATGCAAGGGGAAGAGAAGGACAAAAAATGATTAAAGAAAATTTTGAAGGGCTAAAACTAAAAGTAATATTACATGTGGACACATATATCTGACTAGGATTGCGACCTAGGCTGGTGACTATGTAAAAACTATTTTAAAAATGTTTTATAACGTCATAAGGACCATTTTCGATCAAACAAAATTTTTAAGGATAAAAGCCTATGCATTTTTTTTTCAGGGAGACCATTTTAGACTTAAGCGTATAAGTCAATGACTAAAAACATATTTAACCCAAATAAAAATTTGTATCTTGTAAACTATATACGTACATGGTTTTATTTGGTTGCACAATATATACATGTGTTGTGAAGTCCCACGTTGACCCAAGATATGATTAAATAAGCTAATTTGTTGGTAAAGTTATGTCTAACCTGAATTCTAAGATGCTCATCTAACCTGAATTCTAAAATAATATCACAGCTTATCCCGGATTCGCTTATTGAGCCACCCACAAATCTTCAATCTTACGAACTCCACACTCCAAATGTCGAACCATGGACGTGAAGATAGTTTGTTGTGAAGTCTCATATTGAACAAATATGACCAAATAAATCCATATGTAGGGTAGAACAATTCTCATCTTTAAGCTAGCATTTTTAATAGAGTTAGACCCTACCTAAACTCTACTTATAAAATATACCCGAGTTTTAAGTGTGAATATCACATCATATGAGTAGGCATGCTAATGGCCACTTGCAAAATAATATCTTAAATTGTAGAGTAAAACCACACTAGATGAGTATGAGATTGGAATATGATTAAGTATGTGTAAATATCTGCAAAATTTAATGAGTATTGATGTTATAGTATCTAGCCCTCCCGACACTTGCACTGACATGCACATTCACATGCACGCTCTCTCTTTCTCTCACTCACTCTCTCACACACACACATAAAAAAATCAAGCGTTGAGGATATTTGATGAGAGACATGATTGATCTCTTAAATCCACGCTTCATCTTCTTCAAACAGTTAATGTCTTTGGGGCCTTTGATCCTACACGGTGACTAAGTTGTTCGAGCGGGTGAAGACCTACCTCTATAAGACGTGTTTTGTCTTCCTTAAAGACTACGAGTCTTCGGGTGTTGTGATCATGCACATGAGGACCAACCATGATACTTGATAGAACACCAAATTGGAGAAAGCCTACATGTTCGATTAATAATCATAACAAATCGTCATATCATACATGCGATAGCCGACACCATAAATATACATAATACAAAGTTTTACCCAAAATTTGGAAGACACATTATATGCATTAATTAGATAGAGGCAAAAGGGGAATGCCTTTTGTAAAATCCCAATTTGATGGCTGGCCCCATGGTAACGACACATATTTTTCCAGCGCGCTTTGTCTTGACTCACGCGTTCCTTGAGAAAAATCTCTAGGAGGTCACCCATCCTAAATCCCAAATTTCTCCAAGCCAAGCATACTTAAGGAGCTTTTACGGACTGAGCTTCCTAAAAGAATATGCACCTTGTTGTTATGAGTAGTACCCATATAATCCCTCACGAACTGTATAGTCTCATACCCATACAGTCTCAAAATACCTCTCATTCTGGTGGGGAATCGGTTTAGTAATGTGTCCCTTCGCTTAGAATTATTTCTAGAGCTGCTCTCTGTCTGTGCTTTCTGTAACATCTAGATCTGACGACTAGCCTCACGTTAACAATACAAGTCTTTCCGTAACGCTTTGTCCTCACTCACATGCTTCATGAGAAAACTTCCTAGGATGTCACCTATCCTCCAAGGCAAGCACACTTGAGCTTGAACTTTTTATGGGTTGGGCTCCTAAAAAGAAAATGCACCTTGTTGTTATGAGTTGTACCAATCAAATCTTATAAGCCCTACTCAAATGTATATTCTCATACCTATACAGTCTCGGAATACCTCTCATTCAGTTGTGGGGCCAGTTCATTGATGTGTTCCCTTGCTTGAAAACCTTGCCAGCAGCTGTTCCATGTTTGTGTCTTTTCATTACATCGGAGGTCACCCCTTACCCTCATCGACCCCGGGTATCATACATGTGCTTCAAACAAGGGCTAGAATGGGATCAAGAGTTGCTACTTGTACCAAGAAGAAAAAAAAGGAAGGAAGATGGAGGTTGGGTTGGTGGCTAGCTGAGCTTGAGCTTGAGCTTGAGCTTGAGCTTGCCACAACCTAAGTTAAAGCGAGTGAGGGAGATAGATGTGAGCAAAAGAGAGAATGAGGGTTATAGGGTTTGGTCTCTTGTGTGCAAATGCATAAAATGCTAATGATAGAAATGAAATAGGTATGGTGAAATGGATTTGGTATAGGATGAAAGATGATGATGATAGTGGAAGATGCAGTAGAGGGAGAATGTTCTTCAATCCGAGCTGAGGGAAAAGTAGTTTTGTTAAATTTGGGGTGAAATTATATTTAGTTAATTGGAGTTCACTTTAGGTTTAGTTAATTTAAGATTTTCTAATTTTTGTTAATTTTAATGATTCTTTAATTATTAATTGTCAATGTGTAAAATAATTTTTAATTGAAAACACACAAGTGGATGCTGCATCAGCTCACTCAAACACGTAGAAAAGGTCATGCAAGTGCTCTCTAGACACATGAACATTTTGCCCGGCAACGACTAAAATCAAACATTTCTATAATTTTAGGGACCTAAATGCAAACTTTTCTTAGACATGGAACAAAATTAAATGAGGCTAGATTTTTAGGGATAAAAGCATATTAAACCCAAATAAATATTGTTTTATTTATATGGGTAGTTGATAAATATGAGAAAAAATAGGCTTTCCAACACATGGTAAGAGGGAAAGGTGAGCAAAAGGGTAAAATAGTTGGGCGTTTGTTTAATTTATCTAGATGCTATTTATGTTCATGCACCGGGTTTTGGCTTTTGGTATAGAGTTGATTTGAATAGTACAGATGCAAAGGAACATGTATGTATCTATCTTAGTCAATTAAATAAAAAGCAGCAGAGTAAGAGTAGAGTCCAGCGTGCATTTATGTATTTGGCTGCATTTGTTGTCCTGGTGTGTCTGGCGTAGCATGTGCCACACACACACACCAATTATACCAAACACATTGCCGTGTTGCATACTACTTCCTTTTTTCATTTTACTCTTCTCTCTCTCTCTTCTTATTCATCACCCCATTTGGGTAATGAATCAATCTCTCTTTCTTCTCTTCTCTGTTTTTTATTTCTCTGATGCAACTATTTTACCAACAATGTCCGATTGATTGATAGATGTACTTCTTGGGTGTTCTGATTTTAAATGGCGTGTATACTTAAAGGTTTATTGGGAGAGACTTATTTATTTAATGTGATATTTGAGTTTTGAAGAGATTAATCTCACGAACGTCAGCCGTGAGAATACATTAGTAAAACAAAAAAAAGTATTTTGCGCAGAGAAAATTTTGACACGGCGGAGGTGTACCTGCAGAAGAAACTTTGACCTAAGAAAAAATCTCACTTTGACCCTATGTAGGTATTTATGAAGCCTAGTGAAAGGACTTCCGAGATCATAGTTTCCCCTGAGCATCAGCGCCTTGTGTGGTTGTTAATAAATGAGTCAGTGTGTGGCCGGTCGGCCTTGGCTGAGGCAAAATAATATTCCTTAACTAACTGGCCTTGTCTGTCTATACCGTGCTCATTTAATCAGTTGCGAGACCTCTAGACCTACTAAGTTGCTATGAGATCTTTTGGCTTCTTGGGCCAGCAGGAACAAAATTGTACATATCACTTGAATGAATCGTTTATAGTTTTTTCTTTTCTGTCTCTAACCCTATCTTTTAATTTTTTTAATAGTAAAATAGAAAAGGTTGTCTACGTATAACGTGTTGGCCACTTTTGGGTTTAGCTTTATGTGAGTTAGGTCAATAGGGGTGGCGATATGGGCTCGCGGGCGGGCCAGACCCAACCCGCCAAAATGCGGATTGAGTTGGGTTGGCCCACTTTTGGTATATGGGTTGAAAGCCTCAACCCAACCCACATTTTGGCGGGCTAGCGGGTTGGCAGGCTAGCCCGCCAAAATGTAATGTAGTGGGGAAAAAAAGTAATTTCTGCTTGCTGGATTATTTCCATTTCAGTTTAATTATGGTTTTAAGTTTTTGTAATAACTGCAATAACTAAGATATATTGATTTCATAAAAAAATAGTGAATAAAATAAAAATAAGGAAGCACTCAAATTGGAGATTGTTTTGATGAAAAATCCCCAATTACTGCTTGCTGTGTTGCGAATGCTGTGTCTGCAATAACTCTTCATCTGAGAATAATTATGAGAAGCAAGCACAAACCAACAAAGTTCTACATTCTCACAAGTTGCACAAATACACAAGTAACACAAGTCACAACTTATAATTGTTTTTTAAAATAACAAAAGCAAGCACAAACCAACAAAGTTCTACATTCTCACAATAACAAAGTCTTAGTTTAAAATTCTAAGTTCTAACATAGTCTTAGTTCAAATCAAAACAACCTCTTTCCCATTACCCCAACCATCACTATCTTTCAAACCTTCATCATCACCATCATCATCTACATATAACAATTGAAGGACAAAATAATTAAATTCATACTTATGCGACAAAGTTTCAAAAAAGTTGATCATTCCTCTCTCGCTGCCCCTCTGTAGTCTTTAGATCCATATGAATAATAAAAAAAAAAACTTAAAATTTAAGTAAAAAAAAGTGTTCAGTTAAAAAAAAGGTGCAGATCCGACGGGCTGACCCACCCGACCCGCCAAACCGAAAAAAAGGTCAAAAAAGTGGATAAAAGTGGTTGCTAAATTTTCCAACTCAACCTACCAAACGAGCTGGCCCTACGGGCCTAGCCCATATTGTTACCGTCAACAACTGGATCAGGTTTTGGCCTCTTGTGCTGATTGGTTGAATCCCAGCAAGTGGAAAATTGGTTCGTGCTTGTCTCTTGCTTAATCACCAGACAGAAGATGATAAGTGAGACAGAGAGCTTGTTATTATTGTAACCAAAACCATGTAACCAATCCGCGTCTTCTTTTTGAATATCTATTCTCTTTCTCTAGTACTACTAAATCATTTTTCTTGGATTGCATTCTGTACTTAAATAAAAACATTGTTGTATCCTAAATTAATCTTAATGCATGGTATGGCGTGTTCGTCATGCAATTAATTAACTCAATAAGCAGTTTTTTTACTATTCTCAAAATAAATTATACTAACAGTTTTGTACTTAAGTCAGTTTAATTAACTGTATAAGATGATGTCAAGCTTAAACGAGCTTCAAAGAAGAAGAGGAATTAATCAATTCATTTTTAAATAACCGTCATGAGAAGTCATTGGACAATTTCTATGAAACGCGAATTCTCTAATGAGATTTCAGGGTCTTATTTTCAACCATACATCGCTTGAGGCATGACCCTAGCCTAGCCTCGTATCATGTAGACCCTAAAGAGTAAAGAATTATAACAACTTTAATAAACTGAATGTATATGTGAAATAAATAAGTGTATCTAAAGATCAATTTGTAGACTTGGATAATGATCTTTTTGGGCTTTTTAGGTTTAGTGATTTCTAGACAATTGCTCTTTACGTGTTTTCAAATGCCAAAAATGAGTTATTTTATTTTTTAATTTAGAATGGAATCTAAGCAATGTTAAAATTACATTTTTTTTTCTTCCATTATAAGAATCCACTCGAGCACCTTGAACAAATTCCATGTTTTAAAGTTAAGGGAAACAAGTTATTTGATAATAACTTGAAGGACAATGCTCTAGTAACCATTAATCAAACATCAAATGTAAGAAGAAACCTGAAGGTGAGTATTGATTTCAAACAAGGGCAAAGGATGAACTTGAAAAGAGATTGCAAGAACTTGGAAGTTGGAACAAATAAAAACCATAAGAATTAAATTGCAAGAAATAATAAAAATGGAAGGAAAATTATTTACTAGTAACTCCTGATTCAATGTGTTTTTTAGTAGATGTACCACTCTTATTCATTACACACAATTATTTATGAGTTCAAATTAAAATAACTGCTACTTAAATCCTGCAAACTAAATTGAAACTACAAATAACTCTCTAATCTAATAACATACATTTGGCATGGCCATGAAGCTCGAATGTGGGTGGGCAAATGCTCCTCCCCTTGTGCCAATCCACTTGATTGATGTGAATTTGAGTTGACTTTAGAAGCTTTGAGTTTGGCTTGATTTGGAAGATTTGAGCTTTGTTCTTTCTTGAGCTTACTTCGAGTTGGTCTTGTAAATTCGTGCTTGAACTAGTTCTAGAAAATTTCCTTCAATTTAATCACAAAGGTTGCATGCTTAGTTAGGAGGTGAATTTCTTCAGTCCACCCTTAGTTTAATTATATGAAGTTCACATTCTTGCAATTTCTTACATCTTTAAAACGTTGTAATTGATGTGAACAATGTGAAAACAATCAGAATACGTCATTCCCAGGAATTTAAATGCTATCGCCCAAAGGCGGCAGGTAACTAAGGTACAAAAACAACTACAAACCACATTACTATGTTGTCTTGGTATTTCAATTTAAACAATTTTATCTACTGCGGATCAAGGAAATCTATTTCACATGTTAAAAGAGTTTCGCTGCAAATTAATTTTAATACATAAAAAAAAATATTGTAATTAATATTGTAATTAAAGGCTCAGATCCTTCACATGACATGGTCATGTGAGATTATCACATGAGAGGATCCAGATCCGGCATGGATGGATAAATTCTTAACATTATTGACCAGAAAACTGCCCTTTTAACAACTTCAATCTTAAACACACTTAAAAGTTAAAATCACAGGTTATGTTGATTATAGCCACCCAAATTGGGTGAATCAATTTATATATCTACCAACCTTGTTTGGATAAGGTTATATATCTCTATATCTTTTTATTTCACAACTCTCATTGTATTGATGAAAGTTAGTAAAACATGGGCCTAGCCCAGTACATCTACTACAACATTTTTTGCAAGGCCAATGGATACAAGTTCGAAAGCCAAGAAGGGCCTGCTAGTTATTCTGATAAGAAAACAAAAGGACTTAGATACCAGCTTTTTTTTGGGTTCATACTTAGATACGAGTTAACTACAAGACTTGGGTTCCATCCAGTCAAGTACAATCTACTTCAAGTAATTGAAGCCTTTGACAAAAAGAAGAAGAAGAAGTAATTGAAGCCTTTGACAAAAAAAAGAAGAAGAAGTAATTGAAGCCAAAAATTCAAATGGGAGATACAATAGATATTTGGTGTATGATGTGGGGTTTTTCATTTCTTTTAGTTTTTGAATGTTATTATTTTTTTGGTTAAAGTTTTTGAATGTTATTATTATGTCTATGTGTCATGTATGTATGTATGAGCAAGTATGTTATGATCAGTTTTATAGTTGTTTTTAAACATTGCAATATTGCTTTTTTAGAGTTTGTTAATTATTCCCTTTAATGCAAGTGTTGGTGGGCAACTTTGTTCTAGAAGGTTTTAGACTAGTGTTGAGACATAGTGTTTATTGCATTACTGGCCTGAGTTTTTCATGAGTTCATGTATAAATCAGTTGTCTGGTGAACTCGGACTCGTGTACACCGCCTTGTAATAATGAGCATATTTTAACCTATTATGAATGAATCTGTATTAGTTTGACAAAAAAAAAAAAACAAAATCCTCGCATAAATTAGGTACACCATAATGAACTTATATAATAGCATATGACATAATTATAATATGTTTTAAGTTTATTTTTATAAATTACTTAAATTAACTTATAAATAAGTATTTATATTTAGTTATAACCCATTTTAAACTTATTTTTATAAACTTTCCAAATTAATTTATAAATACCTCATCCGTTCCTTAATAACTGTCACTTTAAGGTTTTGCACATATATTAAAAAATTGTATTAATGTTTTTGTTTCTATCAAAATTATTAATTTTGACTTTTTAACTTCCTATCATCATTAAATTAAGGCTAGAATTAGTAAAATATAATTAATACTATTTTAAAATTGTAAAAGTAACAAATAATTAAAAACAAAAACAAAATTAAAATAGTGACAGAAATAGAAACGTGAGCGAGTGAATATGTACTTACATGATAAACACTTGTTGTTATAGATTGTAATTAAATTAAACTGCATAAAGACCCTCCATCTAGAATGAAGTCAAATTCTAGTAGTCTAGAAAATTCTCACATAAAGTTATTGCGTACTCTGTTGATTCAGACTATAAGCATTCTTGGTCATAAATATTAAATTTATGGAGTATAAAGAAATGACGCATGGCTGCTGAATTATGACCTTATCATTATATTAATAAAACACACATTAAAAAAAACAGCTTTTGAAGTCGTAATCACAGCATTTCTTATTAAGGTTAAGCACTTGGTAATCCGTCAACACATACGGCCAAAAACACTTTAGAGAAGAATATCTTTTCATAGTTACATTGGATGCTCCCATTTTCACTTTCTCTTCTGAGGATCCAAAAATGTCTTAACCCAAATATGACAATCCAAGTAGCTGGGAGCTTTGTTTTCCTCTTCATCCATGTCCAACCTGTGAAAATCTCGTAGGTTTTTATGTGGAGGAGAAAAGTTATGAGTGATTGCATAAAATGTTTGTAGAACTTGTAGTTTGAACTTTCAACCATCACTCTAATCATGCTGTATAAAAAACATTTTCCATTTTAACTCTACCCTGTAAGAATATTCATGGTTTGACTTTGAACCGGTTTGAAAATTTGACTTAAAGGTGTACATGTTGGATCAAAATGGTTGATTTTACTGGGAAATCACTCATCAAGACCCCTACGTTTGAATCAGGCTATGTTATTTTATTTCACATTTGAATTGGTTCAAACTAGCACCTTCTTTACCTTCCTACATGTTCTTCCCAAGTCTTGGCTTCACCATTAGTTGGAGGACTAATTCACATCCTTCTCCTCCATTCCCTCATTGTCAATGTTCCCGTTTCCCCTGTCAAAGTCACAACCCCAACCAACTAGCATGCTACACAACCATATATTAATCACACCTTATCACCCTAATAATCAATTAACAAAGAAATTGTAAACATCAATCATAATATAAAATTAAACAAATAGGGAAACCGTTCAAAAGAATCCCTTAACCACGAGGTGCGGCCTGATAGTTGCTCACCTCATCCCTTAACCATGAGGTCGGTGACTCAATCATTAATCATGAAAATGAAGCGAATGTACTGGTCAGTCATCTACCGCTTTATACGAGCACCTGCGGCGAGAAGATTAGTGACCGCTAAAACAAAAACAGCCCCCTTCCAACAAACAACTATTTACCCTCCATAAATTGATTTGATAAACACAAAGTCAGAACAACAGAAAGAACAAAAGAACAAGAATAAGAACCACAACAAGAACAACCTTTCTTGCATTCAGCACCACAGTACCACCATCACCATGGATAGGTTGGTGAAACCAGAAGCTAAAGAAGTGGAACTCATCTTCCAGAAGGGCCAAAAGTGCAGCACCACCTTCAAGCTCACGAATCTCATGCACACCATGACGGTGGCGGTTTCTCTAACCACCACAAACCCATCAATTTTCTCCATCAACAAGCCCTTATCTGTAATCCCTCCACTCTCTTCAGCCTCATACACCCTCCACCTCTCTCCGACGGGCCAACCACCACTCTCCGACCCCCCTGACGTCATCACCGTCAGAACCTCCATGCTCCCCACCGGAAAAGCCCCCACCGACCACCTCCGCCGCCTCTTCTCCAGGCCGGGCCCCCACGTCTTCCGCGACGCCGTCATATCCGTCTCCCTCGTCGGCCCCGACGTCGCCGAGTTTCTCATCTCTCAACCCCTCCAAAGCCGTAGCCTTTTCACCAAAGCCATATCCGCGTGCTCGAAACCCCACCTCACGAAGTTGCTCAAACCCGCCGTGGAAAGCGGTGAAGCAGAAACCGTCACCGCTCTGATCGCCGCCGGCGGAGACCCGAAAGGGGTTTCCCTAATTCCGGTAGCAATCAGGGCTGGGAAACTCGAGTTAGTGAAGCTTCTGGTAGCTTCTGGATGCAGAATCAACGATTCGGTGGAAGCGAACATGGTTTTGCTCGAAGCTGCGGCGGTGGATCGAATCGATGTGTTGGAGTTTTTGTTTGAGAATTTCCGTGACGAACTGGATGTGAAATCGGCAAATTCGAAGGGGGTGACGGCGATGCACGTGGCGGCGATGGAGGGTCACGTGAGGGTGGTCGAGTTTCTGATCTCGAAGGGAGGAGACCCTGAAGCGGTTGACTCGGAAGGGTTGACCCCGCTCCACTTCGCGGCGTGGCGGGGGCACCCGAAGGCGGTCGAGTGCTTGCTGGAACGCGCCGACGTGAAGCGCGTGAGGGACAGGAAGGGGAGGACACCGTTTTCCGTGGCGGAGGAGTGCGGGCACGCGCACTTGCTCGGCCTGCTGCGGTGGGGAGATGCGGTGTTCCGGGCGGCGAGGGCAGACGATGTACACGGTCTGAAGAGGTGTTTGGGGGAAGGCGCTGCCGTGGGCGGGAGGGACCAGAACGGGTGGACGCCGCTGCACTGGGCGGCGTTCAAGGGCCGGATCAAGAGCGTGAAGGTGTTGCTCGAACACGGTGCGATGGTTGATGCTGTTGATGATGCTGGCTACACTCCACTGCATTGTGCTGCAGAAGCAGGGCACTTGCAGGTTGCTTTGTTGTTGATTGCTCATGGTGGCTCTCAGGCTAGTCTTAAGAGCTTTCCACATGTTGCTCCTCTTAACTTGGATTCTTTTCAGAAACATGTCTCTCTTGATTATGAATGTAAGAGCATAGCTTGAGGAAGAGAGAGAGAGAGAGATCATGTTCTGGTTTTTTTCTTTTTTAATGTACATTCATAGTGCTGTAATTTTTGTCTTTTACATTGTGGATGGTGGTTGATGAAATGTTGAGGAGAGGAAGAATGGGTAGTAGCAGTGCTTATGTTCTGCTCCCAATTAAGGTGTAAATGGAGTTTAATAATACTTTTCTTATGGCTCTTGTATATTTGGTTTAGCTTGAGAGATGTGATAATCTCATTCCTTTTTGAAGCTTGGGAGAGATGTAATAATCTCATTTCTTCATAGAATATCAATCTAGTTTTAAGTTCCATTGTGCAAAGAATCATCTACAAAGCCCTTCACAGGTTGATGACAGTAAGAAGGAAAGTACACTTAGTTGTTTCATGTATTTTTCATATTAGTTTCAGTAAAGGAGCAAGTTGTTTTGGACCAATGCATGGTGATTTGGGGGACCCTGTTGTATCTCTTCAATTCACAATCATAAGTTCTTTCCTTCTTTCTTTCAATCTTGGATGGTTTTAGCAGTTTTACTTTGGTGATACTCCTAAAGAACAAGGCTGAAACACAGGCTCATTTGAAGAGCTTTATCCAATTAGTTGAGACACAGCATAATGGTGGGATTAAGACTCTTATATCAGACACTTGGACAGAGTTTAAGCTAACTGGTTTCTTTGCTGTAAAGGCCACCATTTCCACATGGACTCCCCTGATCTATTCAATCACATGCCAGACCATGCAAGTGTATCAACTGTCAAACCACCTACTCACCTTAAAGACTACCACTGCTCTCTCCTACACACCAAATCCTCCACTGGAACTATCAGCTCTTGAACTTGACAGAATTTGGTAGATTGTTGATCTTCTTGAAGGGGTGTTTCACTTGGAAGCAACTAGGTATATAAAATTAAGAGGAATGCAGATGGCAGCATATTCCGCTCCAAGGCCAACTTGTGGCTAAGGGTTACAATTAGAGAGAAGGGTTGGCCTACTTAGATGCCTTTTCCTGTGTGGTTAAGTTGACCACAGTGCAGATGTTACTTACCTTGGATTCTACTCATCAGCATTGGATTTGTATCAATTTGATGTAGCAGATCAACATTCTCTGTTCTATTTCGTGCTTGCACATGTCTTGGTTCTTTTCAACAAGGACAGTTGCTTCATGGTCCCTTAACCAAAACACCATTCCAAGCAAATGTTTACGTTGGCACTGCTCTTGTAGACTTCTATTCCAAATGCAGTCACTTGATGGATGCTCAAAGGTCATTCATGAGCATTTTCTCTCCCAATATAGCAGCATTGACAGCTCTTGTAAATGGGTATGCATATCATGGGCTTGGATCTTTGTCAATTTCACTCTTTTGCTCAATGTTAGTTCAAGGAGCTGTTCCAATGCTGCTACTTTTGTTGGTGTTCTTTCTGCCTGTAGCCATGCTGGTCTAGTTAGTGAAGGTTTGAAAATCTTCCACTCAGTGCAAAGAGCCAAAGATGCTACAATGTGACTCCAGCAATAGAACATTACACATGCGTAGTGGATCTTCTCGGTCGGTCAGGCCATGTAAAACAAGCCGAAGAGTTTATTAACCAAATGCCTATTGAAGCAGATGGAGTAATTTGGGGAGCTTTGCTTAATGCCTCTTGGTTTTGTCATTTTGTCCAACATGTATGCCATACTAGGTAGATGGTGGCAGAAAATAAAACTTAGGAAGATAATGCTGAGTTTGGAATTGAGAAAAGACCCAGGGTGTAGTTGGATAGAATTGAACAACAATATTCATATGTTCTCTGTAAAGATAAAACCCATCCTTATTCTGATGTGATTTATGCAACTGTAGATCATATAACAGCAACAATTATCTCTATTATAATACCCTTCAATTATCTCTAGCAGCAATGGTGGATAGCATTTCTAATGCAACCTATTCTTTATCTTGTTTTTCTTTCAGATTTGGCCATTGACCTGAATATTTCAGATCAAGCACAATCTCTCCCTAAAGTTTTAGTGTGTGCTTGGGTTCCTGTTTGAAATCTCCAAACCATGGTTTGGCCAAAAGGTAAGAGAGACAAGCCTTTGGCGGCGAAAACATGGTAATTACTGATTGAGATAGTTGAAAGTATTTTGAAATTATTCCAACTTGATAGTTAAAGAAATTTTTGTGTTTAACTGATGAAATAGTTACTGATTTTGTAAACTCTTATATTATTCTTTTTAAGAAAAACAAATAACTAGTGAAAAATAATATCTTCAAGCAAGATACTCAAGAGTAATTGTGATCGATGAGAGAATAAATGCTAGAGTACATCATATAAATCACCAAAATTTAATTAACAACAACATACAGAGTTTCAAAAATAAAAAACAACAACATACGTATAAAGGAGTGAATAACAAAAACACATTCAAATGGAGGTTCAATGATTAGACAAAGTTACTAAATGAAACAATGACTTATCTTATTTGGGGAATTGGAATTGTTGTTGTGGGTCCATACTGTCACATAGGATTTAAGACACCCATAAGATCCCACTGCACGTTTCGCTCCAGTGGTTGAGATTTAATTTTACTTTTAGTTGGACCCACAATACATAATATATTTATATTATTTATTTCCACATAATATTAAATTTAATTGAAGTTATAATTCTATACAAACATAGTTAATAATTAAAAAAGATATAATATAATTAAATATTAATTAGATAGGAAATACATAATTAAAGTTTAACAAGATATTATTTAATTGAAAATGAAAGGAAATACATATTATTGAAAAATAAATGACAATACAATTTAAATAAAATACATAATATTTCATAATAATTAATTTTCATTATTCTCATTCCTAAAACGCTCCCAAATATGCTCAATCAAATTTGCTTGAAGTTGGTTTCTGTTGGTTGATTGTTGTTTGTATGAGAGAGAAACAATATCATTTTACTTAAGATCCCACTTTAAAAGAGGAACCAATCAAGACACCAAAATAAGATCCCAAGTCATGTCACCCATCTCCAATGAGTGGGATTTTATAAAATTCAGATCTTATTTTAAGATCCCACTTTTAAATCTCCATTGAAGATGTTAGTAAACACATTATTTTGTTTTTGAAAATGAGATCCCACTTTCCAGAACACCAAACTTGAAAGAAGGGTTAATGATGGATCCATGTTTAATTGAAGATAACTAAAAAGCAAACATGTTATTAGTTTATTTATAGGTACTAAAATTTTGATTAATCGCAACCCACACTAAAAGCTAGTGTAGAAGTGAAGGCATCTCTAACCTTTATAACTACTATTTTGAAAATATCTTTAGTCAATATGAATCTTTTTAACAATATGTGAAGAAATGATTGTGCCAGTTTTTGAATAATTGTTGGAGGAGCGTGAATGTATCTTCAAACAATCAAACATGTGAGATTTTCCACTGAATGTACGTGGGAAATCAAGAATCATACATGGAATAACATCGCAGTATATAAACAAAAACACCTTTATTGTCAGTTTGGAAACACGTTGTTTCAATGTTTTCTCACATTCCAATGCAGACTTAACGTGAGAAGTGTGATTCCCAATAAAAAACGTCAAAGTTGATGGTATGGTCGGTTGGCTTTTAACGCAAAGCAATGACCACTCAAACAAAACCTTAGTGTGTGTTTAGTTTCTTGTTAAGAAACTTAAAATCAAATTTGGATTATAACAAAGATGTTTGCCGGTCGTTTTAGGGACTTGATTCAAGTTTTCAAATTAATTATGTTTAAAGCAAAGAGCAACAAAAAAACAACTTCTACGTTCAATATAATCAATCGTGAGACTTTAAAACTGTATTTCACCGCATTACCTTATAAAAATCTATTTTCATAAATGTATTTACAAAAATCACTCCATTTTTACTTACTTCAACACACTTTTATTATAATTTGTTTTACCAAAAATATTTGCGACAAAGGCTAATCTAAACACAGGATGATCATAATGCATCTAAACAGGATGAAGGTAATGCCGGACTAAACTAAAAATGGCAATAGTCGCTGGTGAGAATGTTGCATAGTGGGCTACACAAAATGTATTGTAGCAAAACATGAACAAACAAAGCTGGTTTCCCCATCCAGATCACTAACAAAGCTGGCATCTGGCATGTAAAGGAAAATCTTTTGTTCAACCTAATTCCAACTTCACCTGATAATGAAGAGAGAGACCTGGAAGACAAAACTATTAGCAGAGCTGGTGAATCACATAATAATAGTGTGAGATATTTGACACCCGCAATTTGTGGCAGTCAAAAACCGCTATGATCGCCATAAATTGCCAAACCTTGCAAGTGTCACGGTTACAAATTGCTAGCGTCGAGTGTCTTCCACTCTTCCGTAGTTCACCAATTATTTTTGAATTATTGGTGATGTGATAGAAAAACGAGAAAAATGAGTGAAAATAAAACGTGAGATTAAACATGGATATGAATATAACTGCCAAGCGCGTAAGTCAACTAGCATGGGGTTGTTCTAGCTTAAGCAGAAGTCTCGGGTTCGAGTCCATGTGCCTGCAGCTGCGTTAAAACTTGGTAGGGAGAGCTTTCTCGCCTCTAGTGGTTCTGCCCGACTCAAAATTGTGAGAACAATTAAATAAATAAGTAAACCAAAAAACATTGAATCATAAAACAGTAGGAGACATTTGACACCAGTAATTTGTGGCGGTAACCGCCACAAAAAAAAATTGCAAGAGTCATATAAATTGTAACAGTTTTTAACTGCCACAAATTGTAGCGGTTTTTGACCTTACAAATTGTAGTTACCGAGTGTCTCCCACTATTTCGTGGTTCATTTATAATTTTTGAATTATTACTTATTAGTGATGAGATAAAAAAGAAAAGAAAAGGAGTGGAAATGAGATTTGAGATAAGACACGTATATGAATATGGTAAAATTAGTTCACAACTAAAATACACCTACACAAAAATAGAGAAAATTAAAAGATATAATAAATAATATAATAAAAAATAAGAAAAAATAAATAGGAAATGAAGGACTACTCTACTAAAATTGGGGATGTAAAAGTAGTTTGACATTCACTTGCCTTTTTCCAATGACACCCTGTAACAGGAGTTTGACTTTAGGTTGGTGGCTGAGCTTAGGTTCCCTTGTTCAACGGAATTGCTGCAATTGCATGCATATATTATATACACAAAACCATGAATCAAAACCCCAACTCTACTCTTTCAAAATCCAAATCCAAATCCTCATCTTCTTCCTCCATCACTCTATTCAACTTTTCTGATCTCAGCTAACAAAGAAACAAACAACACACCCTATAAGCGGGTCCGGAGCTCTTCCGGGCCCACCACCGGCGCCACCACCACCATTACCACCATTGGTGTGTCCCTCCCTAGGGTTCTTGTTTTGCTTGCTGTCTTCAATTCAATTTTTTTTGGTAGATATCGATGGGGTCGAAGCCATGGCTGCATCCTGCTCCCCTCTATCGACCTCATGAATCCCACTGGGACACCGATGAAGACGATCCTGGTCCTCGCTGTGGCCACACCCTCACCGCCGTCGCCCCCACCAAGTCACGCGGTCCGCGCTTGATCCTCTTTGGCGGCGCCACCGCCATTGAAGGAGGATCTTCCTCAGCTCCCGGCATCCGTACTTCCCTCCTCCCTATCAAATTTCTCTCTTTTACTGTCATTTCTCACCTGAAAACCACTCCTTTTACTTTGCAGGTTTGGCCGGAGTAACTAATTCCGTGCATTCATATGACGTTCAAACGAGGAAATGGACTCGGTTAGTTGATTCCAGCCTCCCCAATTCTTAAATCTTTCTAATTCAGTTGATTTACGGTTCGTTCTATTTTAGAAGCTAAATTGATTCTGTTGGGTGATTGAATTGCTACTCAAGTAATGATCTTTGGTTTTTATGAGTGTTCAGTCTTAAACCGGCCGGAGAGCCGCCGTCTCCTCGGGCTGCCCATGCCGCCGCTGCAGTTGGCACCATGGTCGTTTTTCAGGTGATTGTAGGTTTGGACTAGGATTTCATTTGAGACTGTGTTGATGTGTTAGTGTTACTTAAGACTTGACATCTGTTTTTATTTTGTTCTGCTTGGCTAGGGTGGGATAGGTCCTGCTGGACATTCTACTGATGATCTCTATGTGCTGGATTTGACCAATGATAAATACAAATGGCACAGGTGAGCTTGGTTGCAATTGACCAAGCCTTTTCTTTTTCCTACTAATTACAAATTTGACAAAATTATGGTGTTAGTCAATGTTGCAATTAATTTGATTGTAGAGTCGTTGTACAAGGGCAAGGACCGGGGCCTCGCTATGGACATGTAATGGACTTGGTTGCTCAGAGATATCTTGTTACTGTCAGTGGAAATGATGGTGAGAGAAATGCATTACCTGTTTGTCCTTTTCGCGTTTTCTTAAAGTAACTGCTCGCACTAAAAACAAGTTATATGGTACAAACTTCCTAGATGCAAAAGTTAAGGAGGCAAAACAGTAAAGTTAAACATGAATGATAAGCTTGACTTATAAATGACATGCCTACATATGTTTGCCATACTTCAGTAGATTGAAAGTTGGGGAGGACTAAGAATAGTCATAAACACAGTACGAAAAATTTGGTCATTAAAAGTTCGACTCTTTTTATCCAGTGCTTATTACATAATACCCCATCTTGTTATAACATGAAGTTTTAAAATAAACTCGACCAAATAGGTAATGGAGTTTTCTCTAAGCTGTTCTCCTTGTGTATTCATATGCTACATATATCTGTGACTGTAGTATGTGTGTCTAGTAAAGTTAACTCTTGTGAATGAAGTCAATGTTGTCTTGTGAGACATGACAAATAATTTCTATTCTTTATACCTTGTGGTAGGAAAACGAGTTGTATCTGATGCTTGGGCGTTGGATACTGCTCAAAAACCGTATGCGTGGCAGAGGCTAAACCCAGAAGGTGATAGACCTTCTGCTAGAATGTAAGTCTGTCTAGCCCCTTGGCAAGTAAAACCTTAACTGACTTCATTAATGAAATTTTACACTCTTCTTCCTCAATTTATAGGTATGCAACTGCTAGTGCCCGCTCAGATGGGATGTTTTTACTATGTGGTGGAAGAGATGCTTCTGGAACTGTATGATTCATCATACCCTTTTTGTCTGATCATTGTATTCCGCTGCTTTTAGGAAACTAAATTTGCCACTGTCACGCTTTGATTATCACATCCCATTTGTGATTATAAAATTGTGGGATTCGGCTCCTCTAAAGTAAGGGAGTGACTTAAGAGAGTAAAGTAAGTCATCACAACCGTTGATTAAGAAACCAACTTTTGTAATTGTGGTCATATACTTGTACATGTATCGAAACCAACTTTTGTAATTGTGGTCATATACTTGTACATGTATAACAAACCAAACTATGATGTTTCTTTAAATCTCAACTATTGATTTCTCAATCAACGATTGTGGTGACTTACTTTTTCCTTTTAAGTGACTCATTCACTTTAGAGGAGTCAGATCCAAAATTGTGATGTACTGTGCAATAAGTACTTTTGTTTAAGCAAAAAACTATAGTTATGATGTCATATTGTGCTGAATCTGACATTAAGCGAAATATGATGGCAATTATTGTATGTATACTTTGCAGCCACTAGCAGATGCCTACGGACTACTCATGCATAGGAACGGCCAGTGGGAATGGACCCTTGCACCTGGAGTTTCCCCTTCACCGAGATATCAACATGCTTCGGTAATTGAGAGATTCCTACAGTAAAATTCTCACATGATTTTTTTCATCATGAAGATTTGTGTATGATATAACTATTCATATTTAATGCTTTAATCTTGACTATTCATGCATGATATAACTATCAAGATTAAACACTTCATTCTTGTAATAAAAATGTGCTTATTTATGTGCATGCGCACAGACCCCAATCGCAAGAATTGTTCTTACTTCCACCTAATGGTTAAACATTACGAAATTTCATCCTCGGGCATCACTTTAATTAGGAGCATTACCAACTAAAAGGCTATATTTCATACTCACCTGAAAAGTTTTAAAGTGTTTATCTTACTTTCATCAATAGCTTAGTTGTGGTTTATAACATTAAACAGGAGCATGGTACTTGAAGTTAAAAATTAAAATCATGTGCTGACTTGCAAGATCGCATGATCTTATAATTTTCCGGCGCCTGAGGTGAATCACACTTAAAATCACGATCTGTTAGATCGCGTGACACCAACAGCTTGAAACGTTTAAATCAGTGGAATCGTGCAATCCCATCGTGTTGGGACAAAACCTGATTTTCAGCCATTGCACCATGAACTGCTTCAGCTTTTCAATCAGAATTCATCATCCCTGTTGTCGTTGGAAGCAAATTCACCATGAACCGCTCCCTGTGTCTCAGAGGCATCCTGCCTCTGTCCATCTATCTCCCCATGAGCATGACCGGTTGCCTTTCCCTCTTTCTTCTCCCTCCCCCCTTTCCCCCATCCCACACATTTCTCTTTCTTTGACCCCATTCCTCTTGTTTGCTCTTCACGTCACATATTCTTAGGTTAGGTTCCGGCACATTTAGTTTTATTTTTTGGGGCAAATTTTATCTTTCGTATTGTTTTATTCGTCTTCCATTAATTTTATTATTATTATTATTATTATTATTATTATTATTATTATTATTTGTCTTTCATTATTTAAAAAAGGGGTTCTGTTCGGTCAAAGAAAAATGGGCTGCCTTGGTCCATGTGATATTGTTTTGATTGGCACTTTTGATATTGCGTTATTTATTTGTGTCTTCTTTCAATTAAGTTATTAATTTGTGACTTATGAGTTATATATGCATTTAAGTATAATTAAGTGTGTGTTGTGACTTAAATATTTTTTCTATTATTTATGCTATATATTTAAAGATTGTATGTGTGAAATTCCAAAATAATTTGAGTGGATTTCTCTTTTATATTTAATGCTGGATTCCGGAATAAGTTCGGAATATCTATTAGTAACAAGATTTTGATTGATGATGTGAATTGGGGCAAGAGTTTTTCTTTTATAATGATGTTAATTGATATTTGATTAATTTATTCATTCATTTTTGTTGAAATTATAAAGATTTAGGTAGAGAAGGAGGAGAAGAGATTAGAGCAATGCTTTTACGACGCCTTGCAAAATGAATTAAAATCGAAGTTAAACAATCACATATAGCATCTGATTCTGATAGTTACTATTGCTTGGGTAATTTCGTGTCACACTGTTTTGAAACACATCATTTCCTATGTAAGTTATATTGATATAATTGTGAAAGATGTGATACTAAAGATAAAGCACTGAGCTCTATTTATACTAATAGAGGACTTCTAATCCTAGGGCAATGCATGATGAAATATAAATAAATATAGAAAATATTCCTAAGATTTCATCTCACATACTCTCACCATTCTAAGATTTATTCATGATAATATTAGATATCTTGTAGATATCCTAACACTTCTCAAGATTGTTTGTTGATGGTGTGTGGCATTCATTTCATCAGGTTTTTGTTGGAGCTCGATTACATGTTACAGGAGGTGTTCTCAGGGGTGGACGAGGTGTGGAAGGAGAAGCATCCATTGCAGGTAACTTGCCTTCTGAGTTATTATCAACTTTTTCGTCTCGTGTTCGTTGCTGTGCTGTTTTATCCAGTTCCTATATTCATGTACACCTATGTTTTCTTTTTCTTGTTTTGGCAGTATTGGACACTGCCGCTGGGGTTTGGTTGGACAGAAATGGCATTGTGTCCTCCTCACGCTCAAACAAAGGTCATGATCATGACCCTGCTTTGGAGCTTATGCGTCGTTGTCGCCATGCAGCAGCAGCTGTTGGTACTCAAATCTATATCTATGGCGGTCTTAGAGGAGGTAATTACTCGTATTATGAGTGATGAAGTTGTATTGTAGAACTGAGTTTATTTTGACTTGAAAAATCAAATGCAGCATATTCAATTACAACAATTAAGTTCACAAGAATACTGGCACTTTCTCTTGTGTTCATCCCAATGGATTTAGCCTTAAAGAATTACATGACGAAAATGTCATCGAGACAGTCTGTCATATTAATATACTGATTTTCTATTCTTTATTAATTAAAATAGCATTAATCATCCTTTTTGAGGGTTATTGACAGCTGTATGTGACTCTAGTTCTATGTAACTTTTGTGCAAGAAAAAAGTAGGATCCTCGTTTGACTTTATGGCCTACTTGTTACCATAGTTATCAATTTCGGATAGCAGTGGAGAGCGGCCGACCTAAAAAATGCTATAGCTGGATGGCTGCTACATCAAAGATAATAGATTCAACATAAGTTATTTATGCCATATACACATAAACTGCTCAAGTATAAAAAAGAGATTTCTCAAAAGTAAATAAGACATATTTGTAATTCGTAAGTCTTGGTATTTCAAAAACAGAACAAGGGGAGCTTGAGTTAACAAAACAGAGGGTGAAAAAAGAAAAACAAACAGAGCTGCAAACTGAAGCAGGGGCTTAGCGGTAGACTAGGAAGAAAGCACATGTTAAGGTCTTGTAGCCGGAGATGCCCACGACTATGTATGTGTTTGGATACATGTTGAGTACAACGTGAATGGACTTTCTTCTTAGTTCATAAGAAGAGTTCTTTCACTTTTTACCTTGAAGTGCGCACTAACACCCATTTACATGGGTCCAGTGGATATCCAAAGTCTTCTCATGAATGGTACCTCTTCCTCAAAGTCTACTAACATCAAGTTAACGCAACATGCTGTACAAGGCATCTGATATAATTTCTTTCTTTTCTTCATCAACATCTCTCCAACAGCTTTTTAATTTTTCGCACTGTCTGTCACAAACTCACAATTTAACTGCATTATCATCACCAACCTTTTCCACAACTTCATCAAGCATGTTAAAGATTTTGTCCACTATTTTTGGGTATGTGGGATGCATCAATAGACTTAAAAAGCACTGTTCTTTTGGGGCTGTTCACTATGAAATTTACTCTTGTCCTCCCACTCTTGTCAATCCACTCATCAATCATTATGGTACAACGGACTTGCTTCCAAATAGCTTTATGTTCTTCAATAGCCTCCAATGTCAGCTTCATCTCTTGCTCCAAATACTTGACTCTAACCTTATGATATGACGATGGCTTAAATCCATAGGCATGTTGTGGAATAACGGTCTGACATTATTGTAGAAAAATCTTGCAATTGCTTGGCATGCATCCTCTCTTATATAGTTATACACTTCTTGATCATGCTATTGATTGTGGCTTGAGAGCTAACACCCATTTTGTTGATAATGTTTCCAATTCCAATTTTCTGAACATCAACCACTTAATTAGTTTTTTCTTTCTGCCAATGCTTATGTCATTGATATTTGATTTTTTGGATGTGGATCAAACAGAAGCCCATTTATCTCCTTACACACATCCTCTAGAACAGGTCTACACACGTCAACACTCTGATTTGATTTAGCCAAGTGATACTTTAGCCAGGAAACACCTCCAGTTACTACCTTCTAACAGAATTTGCATTGAATCTTTGTACAACTATCTTAAACTAAAATCTCATATTTCCTTCCCACACCAGTCCTACTACAATCATCACCTCTAAGCTAATTTTTGGGCTAGATTAGTCCTAGCCCGAAATCTAACTAAGACCTGGGGCCCCATTCTCTCTCAAATATGTCAATAGTTTCATTCTCTTACCATCTTCTATTTATACAATACCATCTTTTCCTAACTTTCCTATTTTGACCTATTCCTAATAGTCTTAATTCCATTATAGGATGATTCTTTTCTAATTACTATATTTAGCAGTATACACTTTCAATAATAACTTCATTATAATTCTCTTTGAATTACTGCTTTTAATGATATCTACTTGTAATAATTCTAATCCATAATTATTCACTCATAATTATTATATTTTATAGTATCTTTAATTATTCTTTTCTAATATAGTTAACAATATTTTAACTATTGACTTATCATTATTTCTCCTTTTATATACTCTCCTAACAACCCTCTAACTAGAAAACACCTAACAAATTGTTGGGAATGGGCGGAAATATTGCCAGCTAAATGGGCTCGAGCCCATGGTGTATGAGACAACTAGAGCGGTGTTCGGAAATAAACAAAAGTAGTTTTCCCCTTTCTTTATGCCCAAGTATGCCAGAAATCTGACAAAAGCATAAAAAAATTAGGGTGGGGATTACCCTTCATGAACCAATAATGGTGCAAAATGGACGCGATTTTGGCCATGAATTGCAGCACGATGGATGTAACATGAAAAGGTTCTGCGGCCTGAGTTTGGTAGTGGCCACCATCTGCGATGCACTGCACTGCTGCCTGCTTTGGCGTCGGTGTAGCCACAGTTAATAACTATGCTTAGTGATGATTGAATTCATGCAGATTTATCTAATTCATTTTCTAATCTATGTCTAATCATGCTGCTACTATGCTTAGATTTTCTAGCAACCAGAATTGTGTGCCTATTAAGCTCTGATAGTGAGATAGGTTATCACATGTCATACTGGCCTGCTGAATAAGGTTTTTAACTTTTAAATATTCGTAATGCATTATAATCATTGGGCCATACATTATAATGCCTGGAGCTGATTAATTTCCCGACATGCGTTGTTAGCTAGCAGGAACTAGAATGTGAGAACTGGTTCAAAATATGAAATGAAAAGACTGAATTTTATTGAGTAACCCTCTTCTCAACCTGTCCCCAATAATGTAGATGCAACATCAAGAATAGAGGAATGCACTGAAAATGTGTTCCCCCAGATATTTGAGAGGTCCAGGTCTGTCCCAAGTACCCAATACAATTTCAATGCCCCTTCTCTCTTTTCCTCTCCCCTTTTATCCGCATTAGCCGACTTACCTACCTAACAGCAGCAGTAGTTAGTGGTTATTCTACTTAAAAGAACAGCTTCCCACTCTTGAGTGGTTATTATCCTCTGCATTTCTCCTCTCTCTCCTCTGGTAGGCCTTCCTTTCTATCAAAATGCCTATTATATTTTGAGTTTTCGAGTTTTTATTCTGGACTGCAAGTGTCTTGATAAATTTAAATTTTTATTCCTCTTGAATAGATGTTCCTTAGATATTTCAAAATTTGTTTTCTTTGTTTATCTATTCTTATGAAACCATGTTATTATGTGCAGATACACTACTAGATGATTTCTTAGTGGCTGAAAATTCGCCATTTCAGCCTGACTCTAATTCTCATGCGGTAACAGCTGAGAGAGCTTCACCTCTTGCAAGTCCCCAACATAATCAGTCTAACTTAAATTATAATGTAGCAACACTAAGTTTGGATGGTACACAAGACGGTTCCTCATCTGGCGGCTCAGTGTACATCATTTATTCCTTCCTTCTTTGGAAGCACAACACTTTATCTTACCATTCTTGTGCTTGGTCTATTTTAATTTTATGACAGCTTGATATGTGTTCATTTTACCAGCATGGACAAACATTCCATGGAGAAACTGAGGGAGGCATCAGCTGCTGAAGCTGAGGCAGCGAGTGCTGTTTGGCAAGCTGTGCAAGCTATATCAAGTTCTCCTGCTGAAGAAACTTCTTTGTCAGATGGCAACTCACAAGCTGCAGAAACTGTTTCAGATGGAAGTGACACAGAGGGAGATGTTCACCTTCATCCTAGAGCTGTATGTACTTGGAGCTTTGTTTATAACTGAAGATTTCTCTCACAGATGCAAAATCATAAACATTTTGTTACAGGTTGTAGTTGCTAAAGAGACTGTAGGTAGCCTAGGTGGAATGGTGAGACAATTGTCTCTGGATCAATTTGAAAATGAAAGCAGACGCATGGTTCCCATGAATAATGATTCTCCTTATCCTACAAAGAAATTCACCAGGCAGAAATCCCCTCAGGGTTTGCATAAAAAGGCAAGCAGTATTTGATATGCATTCTTCTTTCTTCATACTGTTGGCGCTTGACATATAATTATGTACCCATTTAATTATCATATTCATACATTGGACAATCGCTTATCATCATTGTCCTCCTTCCAGATAATTTCGACTTTACTTAGGCCTCGCAACTGGAAAGCTCCTGCTAACAGACGGTTCTTCTTGGATTCCTATGAAGTGGGTGAGCTTTGCTATGCTGCTGAGCAAATATTTATGCATGAACCAACTGTTCTTCAGCTGAAAGCTCCTGTCAAAGTATTTGGTGATCTTCATGGTCAGTTTGGTGATTTGATGCGGCTATTTGATGAATATGGATTTCCTTCAACTGCTGGAGACATCACGTAAGTCTGTTACATATATATATCAGAAAATTATCATTGCATTTGTCAGGCTAGCTTATGTGTTGATAAAGTATAATCAGGTCTTCCCTATTCCTGTGATATCATGTGATCATGCATCTTTTCATTCCTTTGCTGTGTTTAGAAATTAGTTCCAACTTCCAACGAGTCTTGGACTAGCATATTGTAAAATGCCAACCATCTCTATTTTTTAGGTGGTAAAATAATAGCATCTCCTAGATAAACGGATCACTGCATTTATTTATGTGTCTTCAGTTAATACATATCAGATACATCAAGAAGTTTATATGTTAGCAATACTAAAGGCCTTAGGAATATTATTGTGCATTTAGTAATAAGTTTTCCTTTTCTGAACACAGTTCAGCACTTTTTGATTGGCTCTAAAGAATATACCTTGCATTCACTGTGTGGATTTTAATATGCACTACTTCTGAATGGTTTGTTGTATTTGAGGTCTACCCCATGTCCAAAAATGTTTTCCATCCAAAGACCATGTCTGGAAATGTTTGCTAGCAATTTGTTGTGATTTGAAGTTAAAATTGCAGACTGATGGTTGGGATTAACTTAATATGTGCTGTGTTCCTTAGCAGGATTATTGATTTGTCCCTGGGTCTGTTTCAGTCTTTTTCTGTGTAAATAACACATTTCTTTTAGTTAATGGTTAAGTGATAATTTACTGAGGCATTCTTGTCTTGCTTTGCTCCTTAATCTGAACAATTTGTAGTTAGCTTACTCATTTAATTTTTCAGGTATATTGATTACTTGTTTTTGGGAGATTATGTTGATCGAGGACAGCACAGCTTGGAAACCATTACCTTGCTACTTGCTCTTAAGGCAGGCAGCTATTTAGTCATATTAGTTGTCAGGTATTATTGTTTTGTTTCTTTGTTTTTATAATTAACCTTGTACTTGCATCCTCGTGATTGTACAGATCGAATATCCTGAGAACGTTCATTTGATACGTGGAAACCAT
Organism: Acmispon strigosus; assembly: GCA_030819835.1. Lineage (NCBI taxonomy): Eukaryota > Viridiplantae > Streptophyta > Magnoliopsida > Fabales > Fabaceae > Acmispon > Acmispon strigosus. The sequence goes on along the minus strand of JAUAMA010000003.1, from coordinate 66,726,269 downwards.
GAAGCTGCTGACATAAATGCACTATTTGGTTTTCGCATAGAGTGCATTGAGAGAATGGTAGAGACAGAAACATACTTTTGTTGATTCAGTATTTAGGTTCAAATCTGCATCTAATTGAGTGCTTGTAGGGAGAAAATGATGGAATATGGGCATGGACGCGATTCAATCAACTTTTTAACTTTCTTCCACTAGCTGCTCTTATTGAAAAGAAAATTATCTGTATGCATGGTGGGATTGGAAGATCTATCAATTCGGTAGAACAGATAGAGAAGCTTGAAAGGCCCATAACAATGGATGCAGGATCTATCATTTTAATGGACCTTTTGTGGTATCTCTCTCTCTCTCCCATGTGGCTTTTTGTTATGTTTGCATTCTATTTTCCCCCCTTATAACATCTATATATTTGTAGGTCTGATCCCACAGAAAATGATAGTGTAGAGGGCTTGAGACCAAACGCTAGAGGGCCAGGGCTTGTCACTTTTGGGGTAAGTACAAATATATAATACCATTCATTGCAAACATGGGGACCTTTCATGCTATTAGTCAATCTTCGTATCCCACCTCCCATAAATTATGACACATAGAAATGTATTCTCATGTTTAGAGCTGAGACATTACAGATTACTGTCTGAAAGGTGTGGTCTTAGTCTATTTTATTTTATTATTATGTTAATGACTATACCATCCTTATCCAATCTTGGAAGACTCTTCTATTTCATTTTTTCCGGTTTGTATCTGTCAAAAATCAATTACATAAAACCTGTTCTGTGAACTCTTGAAAAAATCTCTCGAAAATATATGGACATATTTCTCTGTGGGAAATATAAATTTCAATTTTCACAATTTCCAAAAGTCTGAGCACTGGTTGAGAAGGCTATACTGCTTGCTGTTTTGTGGAAAATCAGTGTAATATTACCTTTGCAATATAAAATTAGTCACTTCATTTGTTTTAAATTTGATTCGCTAATGAATAGGATTAGGTGTCTAGCATTACTATAAGTGCAGTGTCTATCATATTACTGCATTTTAATCTTTGTATTCCTTGTTTCTCTTACTATACCTTAAAGGCCAAACGCTATAATTTCATCATGGTATCAAACCAATTCCATCCTTTGTGATCCATCCTATCATTGTTCCACTGCCAAGTTTTCCAAAGTTTGAAACTCTGTTATAACAATGTCATTCTCTTCCCAACAAGCAATCCAGTCAATCTTTGTTGTGTCGGTTTTTTGAGGTACTCCGTTTTTGTTCATATCCTTGTTTTTCTGGTTGCAATAGCTATCAACGCTGACTACAGTAACCTACCATACATCGTCTCTGCAAGCTTCGATATCTCTTTTCATTTAGTTTTAGGGCTTCAGTTGCTATCAACACCAGCCCACTCTATGCAGTTGTCAAATGTCAAGGTTGACAGTTGACACCCTCGTTCATCTCAAAAGCCATCGATCGACCAATCCCCCTAGCGCTGCCACCAAATCCTCCGCCATGCATGCTCAACCCTATCAGCCAGTAGAAGTCTTCACCGGCACGTGAGGTACATGTGTGCATCTTACTAGCCTCCGTTGACATTGTTGCTACTTTTGTTGTGGTTGTCGGCTTCTCCTGGTTCTGTTTTACCCCGGTTTGGCTTTTGTATTTGTTGGTCATGGTATCTCATTTGATGGTAACTATTTGCTATGAGATGGACAGTCAGCTGTGACTTCTATTCTCGTTTGGCCCTTTATTTGGTTTTGTGGTTGCCTATTTCACTCCCTTGTTTATACCTAACTGGAGAGTTCTTTTAGAGTTTCTTTCAGTGCTTTGTCTTTTCTGTTTTATGACTTTGTTTTGCACCATGGTGTTCTATTTTCTCTGTTCCGATGTTTTTATTTGGTTTGCTACTGGTTTATTGTTCTTACAGCCCTGTTTTGTTTCTGGGCAAATTGATGCTGGTTTTCCGCTCTAGTTCACTCTCTACTTTTGTTCGCTGGATCAGTTGGCCCCACGCTAATCTTAGAGAATCAGTTTGGCCTTGCAACAGTCCTAGATAATCAGCTAGGCCCTCATTATTTTTCTTTTTACAGCTAAGTAAGCTTTAGCTTTAGTAAGCTTAAGCTTTAGGGGTAGTGTAATGTGTTATAATATTTTGATCATATCTTAAGTAATTTAGGGTAGTTTAGATTATTCTTTAGGATTGATTTCTTTATCTCTTTACTTATATTGATTTATATCCTTATTTAATTAAGAATTTAAGATAAGAGTCTTAATTGATTTCCCGATTTGAACAAGACTAGGAGTCCATTAGTATAAATAGATAACTATTTTGTTTTTTTGTAAGATGCCCAACATATATATCAATACAATTTTATTTTGTGTATTCTTTTTTCCTCTTTCTATACCTTAAAGACTAAACTCTATGATTTCATTTGACTATTCACTCTGATATAAATTAAGATCTTTCATGAGAACCTAAATGGAGAAATGAATGGAAAAGATCAGTAGACGACAAAATTTGGAGGTCTCTACAAATTGAAATTACAATTAAAGTACCACTTAAACGCAATAAATCATTATTTTTAACACAATTCAAAGCTCATATATGTATTTTTTATTTTGCTCTTTCATGGCATTTTATAAATAGAATATTTTTCCATAACTAAGCATGCCTTGAAGTTGTTGCTAATTACTCCTATATGTGAACCTGACCCAATATTTTTTCTAATTTTATGCAGCCTGATCGCGTCACGGACTTCTGTAAGAGAAATAAATTACAACTCATCATAAGGGCCCATGAATGTGTCATGGATGGTTTTGAGCGATTTGCCCAGGGACAATTAATCACCCTTTTTTCCGCAACTAACTATTGCGGTAAGCATAATTTCTCACCAGCTTTCTCCTTTACATGTGATAGCATTTCGATCTCATGTTGGGTGTGTTATTTAGGAACTGCAAACAATGCGGGAGCTATACTGGTAATTGGTAGGGGTTTGGTTGTGGTTCCAAAGTTGATTCATCCTATACCACCTCCGCTTCAGTCACCTGAAACATCTCCTGAGCGTGTCACGGATGAGGCATGGATGCAGGTGAACTTTATGTTGTGTCTTGCTTCTCTACAATGTATTTAATAATTACTGTAATAAAAATATGGTTGCTTATTCTGGGAACTTAATGTTTTGTTTGCTATTATTCTAGGAGCTTTGTATTTACTTAATAGCATGTTTGAATCAGCTTTTTTTATTTTCTGAATCAATTTTGTCACTGAAGCTTCACAACGTTTGGAACTTCTTCTAGAATTGATTCTAAAGCCAGAATCAAATTTTGGGAAATAGTTTCTGGGTAACAAAATTGGTACTGAGGAAAATGAAGCTGATCTAAACATGATATGCTTTTCCCCAAAATTGGTTTTGGCTTTAGAATCAATCGTAGAAGGATTTTCAAACATGCGCTTAGTATAGGAGCTTAATGTTGTTTGTTCCTAGGAGCATAATGTTTGATTGTTCTTACTTATTATAGGAGCTTAATATTCAGAGGCCACCAACTCCTACTAGGGGTCGACCGCAGCCTGACCTTGATCGCGGCTCACTAGCATATATATGATGTAATTTATGACATGAAATACAGTTTGGGGATTTCTCATCCAGCCTCGATATCCGGTCCGCCAAATGTTCTGTTTGTATATCTGCTGGTGTTGACAGAAAACATGTTTTGTACAATATTCTTTCTTTTTCTATAGTTGTAGATGATCAAAGTTTCATTACTTTGCAAATAGCTTGATAGAGTGCATTTTTATGTTTAGATATCTTGTGGAGATTGGGTTTACAAGGCTCTGGACGAGGATAAAGTGGCAGAGATGTTGTGAGTGTGTTATACCCCTCAACATAGGGATGACTTTTAGTGAGGGAATAATTTGGTTGATTAGTTTGTATATTGTATCATAAAAAAAATATAGTTTTTTCCTTCATATACATTTTTATAACATTTGGATCAAGTGTTCTTTAATCTTGAGTTTGAATTGCTTCGCTTATTTCACGAGGATGAGAGTAGTCATCCTTTCAATGCAAACTTCAATTTTGTGAAAACGTAGAAATTTTCTCCTTTCAATTCTAGTGTCTTGAAAGAAAACCTCTTTTCTGGGGTTTAGTTGTTAGGATTTTTCCTTTTCTTTTTGAAGATCACATGAATATTCAGTTGATGGTAGCTAAAATCTTAACTTTAGAGGCGGCTTCAACAAAATAAGGACTTAAGAGGAAAAAGATTCTGAAAATATCACCTGTGCTCGTCGTAAATTAATCCTCATCTCTTAATTTGGATGATTGCATTTACCAAACTTGCATAAAATACAAGTTGGAAATCAAGTGGTAGACACTAATTTGTTAGGCTCTTTGCTTTTTTATGGGATGATTAGAAGCAAAGCACAATCAATCTTCACTGAATATATTAGACAAATAACCGATCAAATCAATCAGTTTTGCTTTCTTCTGATTTTTGTGCAAATATTTTATGCAAATTTGAACCGAGAAACTGAAAATGTTTTACCATATAATATAGGTGACTGGGGTCCTCTTTGAGATTTTCATTGTGGTAGAAGGTACAAAGGATACTGCTAACCATGCTGTATCACAACTGATATCAGAATTTGAGGTATACAGAACTTCACATCTAAAAAAAAATCCAGCACCATGGTTGCTGTTATATCTCATAATGTTGTTTAAATTTGATGCTTATTTGATATATGCAAGATTATTTTGTTGCTTTGTCTTCCAATAAAGGGAGCATTGTCAAGTCCTTAATGCTATAAATGTCAAGGTTACTAACTCGACCTACTATGACTATCTCTATAGTAATTTTTTGTCTATGTTTGCTTAAGCTTATTTTCAAAAAATAAAAACACTTTTTTCAATAATTTTTTTTTAAAATTTTAAGAGGTTTGTTTCAACTTTTTAAAATTTATTATTTTAAAAAGAAAATATGAAATAAGATTATTTGAAAAAACTATTTTAATTAGCTTATAAGGAAAATCTAATATGATATTTCAGAGAAGATAAAAAAAATGATTTTAATTAGTGTTCTCAAACACATATCAGCTTGTAGGGATACCTTGGTCAATACCAAAAAAACACAAATCAGCTTACAATTTTTCCAAAATCTCTGTAAATTAATCTTTTTCTCATACAACTAATAATCATTATTTTCTATTTTGAAACAAAAACACTCTAAAGGATCAGTTTCACAAAGAAACTTACCTGAAGTTAAAAACACTCAAATGTTGCTTAATAAAATCATAGCTTTATTACATAGGATTTTTTATTTCATTTTTAACAAAAGTAATTATTTATATTACAGTATTTCTAGTTTATATAAAACCTTGTTCTAGAACTAGACTAATATTCATGGGTGACTGTATATTATATATATTTTTGGTTACAAGTGTATATTATATCTAAATATTAGCATTTGCGATTGAATGTGTTACGACGCCGTCTGTGTCTTAAACCCTAAAACCTCTCGTCTTCTTCATTCGTGGTTGTTGCAGGCTGCAGTGCATTATTGATCGATGGAGGAAGCAAGAGGAGTGAAGAGCTTCCCTGTGAAACCGAAGCTGAAAACGAAACCAAGAACCCCAAATCAAACCTCCGAATCAAAGTTCTGGTCTTCCTTCAAAACACACCAAATCAACCAACTCTTTTCCGTCCCTTCCCTCACCTTCTCCCCCACCCACCCTCACTCCTTCGCCGCCGCACACTCCGCCTCCCTCTCCATCTTCAACCCCAAAACACTCTCCCCCACCGCCACCATCTCCTCCTTCAAAGACACCGTCACCTGCGCCTCCTTCCGCTCCGATTCTCAACTCATCGCCGCCTCCGACCTCTCCGGCCTCGTCCAGGTCTTCGACGTCAACACCCGCACCCCGCTCCGCCGCCTCCGCTCACACACCCGCCCTGTCCGCTACGTCCAGTTCCCGCTTCTCGACAAGCTCCACTTAATCTCCGGCGGTGATGACTCACTCGTCAAGTACTGGGATGTCGCCGGGCAGGTCCCGCTCCTGGAGTTTCGCGGCCACAAGGACTACGTCCGCTGCGGCGATTCCTGCCCTGTTAGCGCGGATACCTTCCTCACCGGCTCCTATGATCACCTCGTCAAGCTCTGGGATGTGAGGGTTAGGGATTCGAATTCGACGGCGGCGATGCAGGTTAACCACGGAAGCCCCGTGGAGGACGTGGTTTTCCTTCCGTCGGGCGGGATGTTTGCGACGGCGGGTGGGAACTCGGTGAAGCTTTGGGATATGATTGGTGGAGGGAAGCTTCTGTGCTCGATGGAGAGCCACAACAAGACAGTGACTTCGATTTGTGTGGGTCGGATTGGGAAGGATTCTGGGGAGGATTCGAATAAATTTAGGATTTTGAGTGTGGGGTTGGATGGGTACTTGAAGGTGTTTGATTATGCCTCTATGAAGATTACATTTTCAATGAGGTTCCCTGCACCTCTTTTGTCTGTTGGTTACTCCCCAGATTGCTCTACCAGGGTGATTGGAACCTCTAATGGGATAATCTATGCTGGTAAGAGGAAGGTGAAGGAGGAAAAGGAAGGGGAAAATAAGGAGAGTGAGTCTAGTTTGTTTTGGAGAATTAGGCCTGTGGAGCACGTGGAGAGACAGGTGTTGACGCCTTCGAATTTCAGGTACTTCCACAGAGGGCAAGGAGAGAAACCCCGTGAGGGAGATTACTTGATTATGAGGCCCAAGAAGGTGAAACTGGCTCAGCATGATAAGCTTTTGAAGAAGTTTAGGCATGGGGAGGCTCTGGTGTCTGTGTTGGAAAGTAAGAACCCTGGGAATGTGGTGGCTGTGATGGAGGAATTGGTGGCTAGGAGGAAATTGCTGAGGTGTGTCTCAGACTTGGATTTGGAGAAGCTGGAACTGCTTTTGGCGTTCTTGCACAAGTATTCTACCGTGCCCAGATATTCAAGTTTGCTGATGGGATTGACCAAGAAGGTTCTTGAAATGAGGGCTGATGATATTAGGACTTCTCAAGCCCTCAGGGGTCATATCAGGAATCTCAAGCGCTCTGTTGAGGAGGAGATTCGGGTTCAACAGTCATTGCAAGAGATACAGGGTGTAATTTCTCCTTTGTTGAGGATGGCTGGAAGAAGATGAAATTTTGGCCTTCTCTCTACATGAAATTTTGGCCTTCTCTCTACATCTAGGAGGTGCTTTTGCTCACCTATCCTGTGTTTTTTTTTTTTAGAATGTCTTCTTTGTTTTTGTGATTTAAGGAAATATCAGTTTATCTGAGTTTTGTGTACCTTTAAAAGTGCAGGAAAATATTAAATTATTGCCAGTTTTTGAGGAACTCCACTTGCACTCTCATGTATGGGTTCATTTGGCACCTTTGTTTTGTGAGAGTGTGATTTAAATTTGAATTTCTTTTTGGTTATGAATGGTTGGTTTGGCAAGTGCTTTTTAGTTTTAAAAGTGAATTCAGTTTCCATTAAAGCTATATTCACAGAAACTGGGATATACAAACTTCAATTCTTATGCTAAACTAATTCTGTACAAGACATAAATGCACACCTGGAAATGCTGCATGGAGAACAGCGTTAGAAGCATGCAGTACATCGCTGAATCAGACATGCAGCTACAGCAAGAAGTTTTGTGACGTATAATCAGAATTTGTATTTACTTGGGGGCATTATCATGCAATAAAACAGTGAATACTCTTGGTGTGTTTGGATTGAGAAATTAATTGAGGGAATGTATTTTTAGTGAGTATTTAAAATGATTGAGGGTAAAGTATCCTGTTTTGGTAGTAAATACACATAATTTTGAACTTAACATGCATTTTAATAGGGAATTCTAAGTATACTGGATGAAGGGAATTTTAAATACCACTTTAAATCTAAGAACTTGAAATTCCGTCTGATTTGGGCTCATGACATTTTTCTCAACCAGGGGAGTCCTTAAGAGCACAACCTGCTAATGTTTATGTTGTGGTTTGTTTTGAGTTTTGCTGCAGTGATTTAGACTTTTTCTGATTTGTTTGTCTGATCATTCATGAGGTTATGAATCGTGGTTTGTGACGGGGCTGTTATTGGGGCTGATATATGTTTGGTTTGCAAAAGGCAGAACTGTGTTGTGTTTCTGTCAAAGGATCACTTAATGCAGCTATATGGTGTTTTTGGCTGGTCATAGCGGATTTGTGCACCGGAGCTTTTATATCAAGACAATATGATGGATGTGCTTTTCTAGTTGGATTCTTTTGGTGTTGTCATTTATTTTTATGATGTAGTACGACTGTTTAGTCAGAGGGGTTTTAAGGGAGCGGTTACTGGTTTTGTTGGGGGTTTTGATCTTGTTTGGGTATGTAGTTTACTTATAGCTATCTCTTGGAATTTCAGGGGGTTTCTTTTTTTATGTTGGTTGGGGGTCTATTTTGGTATACTGTTGTTCTGTTCTCATGGTACATCTTGTGCTCATTTGGTCTATTTTCTTCTTCTATTAATATATTCTTTGGCTTATAAAAAAACAACCCGAAGTCTGCTCTTGAAGTCAAGGCTTTATTTCTATCACTTATACTCTATCCTAGCCAAATCAACTGATGAATTAGCTTACATACTGTGTCTTGAGTTATAGTTATGTTTAAGCAAATAACTGGCATGGAAAAGGGACTTTTTCGGGGGGGGGGGGGGGGGGGGGGGGGGGAATTTGAATGCAGAGAGATCTTTTTTTATGATAGGAGTAATTGTTTCAATTTGAAACATACAGCTTATTAAGTTAGTCCTCTACTGGGATTTCTCTTTCTCTAGATTTGGCCTTGTTCATTGCTCCATTTTACTAGATAAAAGTTCTGGTCCTTAGACCTTTCTGGTTCTTTAACATGTCTATGAAAATTTGTGATATGTTTTTGTAGTGTGCCACTTAATTTTTTTTAGTCAACGTAGTGTGCCATTGAGCACATACCAATTGCAAGCTTGTAGATCTCATGAAGCCATTTATCCTGATGTTCTTGTATGGGACGATGTCATTTTTTTTCGAGTTATCTTTTTTACCCTGCATTGCGAAGTTGCTTGGCTGTTGTGATTTTTGATTGCTGACTATAGTATAAATTTATCCTTCAATGTGTTTCTGTAAATGTTAGAAACCTATGGCAATTGTTTGAAGATATTCTGTTATGATTTGATCTAGGTTGTCAATTGCCCCGGGACGCTGCGTTGTGTCTACCTCCTGGAATGACATGGCTCATCAAGTCTCAGTTCGGCTGAGCGGCCGCTATTGCTATCAGCTCGCCATTGCGGCTGGAGCGGCTGCTATTGCTATCGCGGCTGGATCGCTGGAAGAAGGTGGAATTTTGGCTTTCTCTCCTCATGTAGGAGGTGTTTTTGTTCACCTATTCTCTGTTATTTTCAAGAATGTCTTTGTTTTTGTGATTTAAGGAAATTTCAGTGTATTTGAAAAATATTGTGTACCTTAGAATTGCTGGAAAATATTTAAACTATTGCCAATTTTTTGGAGGAACTTTACTTACACTTTCATTTGGCACCTTTGGTGTGCGTTTGAGTGTGATTTCCCTCAAAACTTAAACATCCTCAAAGGACAGAAAAATTGTAGTTGGCAGTTTGGCACTTCAATAGATAAGGAACTAATATTGATGTTTTTTCAGTATCTGAAGTTAGCCAATTTGTTGAGTGTGAAACAAATGCTGGAAAATAAAAAAAGTATTGTGCCGTTGTCTTGACAAGTCATGCATTATGTCAAAGCATGATAGTTAATATGACAAACAAAAACTAGTGCAGAGGTGAAGTAAAATTGATTTCCAGATGTAAATCAAGCTATTTGGCTAAGAAAAATGTAAAATTCAACTAAACCAGGACAAAATTGTAATGAAGCTACTTTATTTGTAGATGTTGATGATAAGTCAACTATTCCCATCACCAAACGCAGGCTAGATAATATAGTTGTATTTGTAATTGCTCTAGTCCATCAACACCATTGAGAAATAAAATAATCCTCTTATGGAGAGGCCTATTTTTTACTAACCTTTCCTGAACCAAACCAAACGCAGGCTAGGTTCACCAAAACTTAACTGGTTTGGGTGGGAAGAAAGTGGTTCTGTTATTAAAACCAAACCATGGAAGTGATTTTTTTGTTTTGGTACAGGAAGCAAAACAACCCAAAAAAGGAGGTTACACCCCATGAAACTAATTTTGAAAGAGATATGGTTTGATTTTTCAAAATAAAATCACCATTATTAAATATTTTAAAATTGAAAAGGTAAAACATAAAATTTTAAAATAATTCAAACAAGTTGGCTATATTTGTTAGCGTAAGGCCGAGACAATTCTATTCGAGATGAAATACCGCTTGAATCAAACTCTTAATGAATAATTTATAATTAGCTAAATTTTGATAAAAAAAAATCATCTTTAATAAATCACACATACAATAGTGGTTGACAAAACTCCAGACGTTTGACTTTGTGTGGTGATGGTTCTGATAAGCTGGTTAGAAAAGAATAATCCAAATCTATTTCTCAATGCATGGAAGAGGACATTGTCTCAGCCATCTCTGTGCCTTCAAAAGAAGACAGGTGACATAGGATCCAAATAACTATTGACAAATCCAATCCTTTAATCACGCGAATCACATAAAAAGGAGGCATACATATTTGTTGGAAATACAAAAGTTGTCTCTAATAATAACATGAATGTTCGTCCGTGTCATGGGCCAATTAAATAATCTTCTACTTAACAACGAGGTCCCTCCCTCTGGCCCAAGGAACAGAATCAACTCTTTTTTGAATTCCACTCTCCAAGCAGGTATGTCTCTCCTCAATTTCTTGGAAAGGGATAACTAGCATTACTCACATCACACCAAAGAGTACATTCTTACGGTACGTATGAAAAACATTTGTTGAAAAAGACCTACCCACTTGACGTAATCTCAGACCTACAAATAAAAAAATTTATTAAAATAGCTTTGTAACTGCTTATAAATTTTTTTAACTTGTGGTTTTTGAATAAGCACATACCTATATATATTATAAACTATTTTGAGCTTGTTTGAATAAATTTATGAAATAAATCATTTATAAAAAAGTAATGAAATAAGCACTTATGTGATAGGTGCTTAATTAGTTGTTTACCCAAACAGTCAAATATTATTTTATCATTTTATTAGCAAGATACTCGTGTAACATATCAATCCATACTCGTGTAACATATCAATCATTTATGTATAAATTAATTAAATCATTTGAAATATGCCAACTTTCATTCATGTTCCTGAACCATCCATTATCAATTTCATTTTCCAGACACGACTTGTTATATTATCTATTCAAAATGTTGCACATTCTTGAAACAGAATCGAGAAATACGCTAGTTAGGTGCTTAAAATTGTTCTTTAAAAAAGTATGTTGTCTGGATAATGAGCAAACTAAAAGCATAAAAGTGATGTAGGGGAATGTTTAAGAGAATTATTGCTCATTATTGCACTATAATTTATGACTAAAGCCGTGTTATCTTAATAAATAATTTGTTTATCATCATCATGATTAGATATGAAATATAAAAAAATAAAAACATTCAATCTGTTAAAAAATTTAAAATACTCACTATTATTGTCTTAAATATTTATAAAGGTTGTAAGACTACCATTCTTAAATTTCTCTAACATCATAATTAGATCATCAAATTCTATTATTGTTTATGGACAAATAAAGCAACTCTAGTTGGATGATGATTGATTGATTCTCAGCGGAACAATCCGATCAATCACCCAGAAAGGGAGTTTGCCGAGGAGGGTACGGTGCTTCCTGTGGTGGTCGTGACGTAGTCGGTCGTTGCTCTTCTCTTGGTGGTCGTCCGGGAGGGATCCATGCAAAGACACTTCGATGCCAAAGTCAGTGATTATGAGTAGTGAGGTTTATGAGAGATTAAGGAGTGTGTGCCTTTGTGGAGTGATGGAGTTGGGTTTTTATAGAGGGCGCCTGTCATTATCAGACTCGCTGCCCTAGAAGGGTGTCAGTGGTACGGTAAATGACAGGGCTAGGGATAGCGTCAGAATGTACAACTATCCCACATTGAGGCTCATTCTGGTGTTAGGGTACTAGTCGACTACCATCACATGCTTCGACCGATTGCTCAGTCTCCTAATCGGCCGTAGTGGTCTGGTCGGTTGGGCTAAGTGTCCAGATTCCAATATTCGAGTACTAGTCGACATCCGACGTACGCTTTGGTCGGCCACCCTGTCTCTCGGTCGTCCATAAGTGGTCCGATCGCGGGAGATAAGTGCCTATGATGTCACTTAGGAATAGATTCCATCAAAGATTTCCGTGTTTGTTTATTTCTTAATTACCAAAATAAACATTCTAAAAAGAAGGATTAGCAAAAGCCAGCATTGTTTCAATTGGATAATAATAATTGACATAGTGTATTAGGAAGCAATCTTTCATTAGTATACTTGAAATTGAAGGATTCACATATCACACGTAGACAATTATAACATGTATTTACCTAAATCAGTAACCGCAACTTAATCTCTTGTTTACTATAATTTTAGACTTAAATATAAGCTAAATGAAGAGGATTGACTTACTAACAAAATCTAATACACTTGATAAATAACGTGGTCCCTAAATAACGGTGAAAATGATTTACAATGTGTTTATATTTACATTTTATTCTTTCAAAATACTTATAACACCAATCAATCCATCAAATGCATTGGAAAAATAACTCAAGTAACAATTATCACACAATACAAACAAGGAAAAGAAAGATGACTCAAGTAACCCCCAAATCACCTCCAAAGTCCAAAGATATAAATGAGGCAGTTTAACTAACATCAACACTTAAATTTTTTGATTAAAAGCCAAGTGGCAACCCTGGTAGTTAAGATGAACATCGAGGTCAACAAGGACAAATCAGTGCAGAGAGAGAGAGAGAGAGAGAAAGTTTGAAAAGAGTGGCCGTTTGAATTGAATTGAAGTTCGAACCTCAAAAACAAAAAATTGAATGCAACCCAACAAAACAACACAACACATTTACTAAGGAAGAGAAGCGAACCCACTCACTCAAATTCAAAACTTTGTCTGCAGAGTTCTAGAGAGAGAAAGAGAGATAGAATGACGGGGCTTGTCATGGTGACCAAAGGCGGTGGATGCGGCGGCAAGAGAACAAGAGCTGCTCGCTCCGCCGAAGAAGAAGAACAAGTCCGCCAGAACCAGCTCTCGCTTGTGGCGCTTCTCCTGGCGGCGCTCAGGAAGTCCATGGTGGCTTGCAGGGTCGACCGACCCGACGACGGGATCTCCACCGTTCATCAAATGGAGATCGGGTGGCCAACCGACGTCCAGCACGTCACCCATGTCACCTTCGATCGCTTCAATGGCTTTCTGGGTCTCCCCGTTGAGTTCGAGGTCGAGATCCCGGGTCGGGTTCCCAGTGCTAGGTACTACTTAATTTCTTTCTGCTCCAACTTTGTTAGTTTTCAAATGGGTTTTGCTTCAAATGCTTAGAAATTGTTTTTTTTTTTGTGGGAGAAGCTTTTTGTGTTGATGGGTATGTTTCTGTGTATGTGGAAGATTTTTGTGTTGATGGGTATGTTTCTGTGTGTGTGGAAGAGAATGAAAGCGAGAAAGTAGAAGACTTTCGCCTTTCGTGGAGAAGATACTGTGTGGTTTGATGGAATGCATCAATCTGGAGTATATGGGCCTTTCATTATCCTTCAAGGTTCTTCCAGCACCTGGGAGCAAAGCAGAAGGAGGATGCATGACTATGTTAAATAATAGGTGTAGTCAAACCAGATTGAGGGGTTTTTGTTTTTCCTTGCAGAAAAGTGAAGACATACTTTACAAAATGGGGTTTTGTCTTAGATTTTAATTTTTAGGTTTGTGTAGATATTTGGGTTTGTCTTCTATACGCAGTTCCTTAAAATTGGGCTTGGCTTAGATATTTAGGTGAGAAATGGGGAAATTCAGATTATTTGGGGTTTGGGGCACTTGTTGATTGCATGCTTTGGTAACTATGGAATAGGATAAAGGATCTTTCAGATAAGTATACATGTTTGTATCCATGTTTTTTCACTCTAGAATACATTCTGACTTGAAGTGCCTATGATTGTGTGATTATTATTGTTCCAAGCACACACTGCATCAGAATTCCTTGGGCAAATTCGTTGAAGCTTGTACTCTTCTATCTTAATTACAGTTTCTCACTAGCAATTTGCTGCTATTACATTGTTCAAAAGTCAAACCTTTTTTTGTTATTCACCTTATTGTCTTCACTCATGTTTGTAACATCTTTCATACTCTTTGGTTTGTTTTCATCTATGCTTGCAGTGTAAGTGTATTTGGCGTCTCTGCAGAATCTATGCAGTGTTCTTATGATTCGAAAGGAAACAGTGTCCCCACTATTCTCTTACTAATGCAGGAACGTTTGTACACCCAGGGAGGCTTAAAGGTACTGAGTGGATACAATTTCTTTGTCATTTTTAACATTAAGGTCTTGCAAGCAGCCAGTTTCAGATTAATTCGTTTTCCCTTTTCAATGATTTTGTGTTTTTCAGGCTGAAGGAATATTTCGCATAAACCCAGAAAATAGTCAAGAGGAGCATGTGAGGAACCAGTTGAATAGGGGCATTGTGCCAGATGACATTGATGTTCACTGCTTGGCAGGACTAATTAAAGCCTGGTTCCGAGAGCTTCCTCAAGGAGTGCTGGATGGACTTTCCCCTGAACAAGTTCTTCAATGTAATACCGAGGAAGAATCTATCGAGCTTGTGAAGCAGCTAAAGCCAACCGAGACCGCCTTACTCAACTGGGCTATTGATCTCATGGCTGATGTTGTAGAAGATGAGGAATGTAACAAAATGAATGCTAGAAACATTGCAATGGTTTTTGCTCCAAACATGACTCAGGTATACCTGCATACCCCTTTGTGTTGAAGTTATTAATATTTGCTTAATGTTCATGTATTTATATTTTATCTTGGATTATCCTTTTCCTTTGTTTTTGGTAAATGATATGTAAGTTTGTTAAAACATAATAATCTATCATGGTTATGTACTTATCTTTCACATAAGAAATCTGCTGTTTACATTACCAAACAAGTTGCAATATTGTGCTTTTCATCTCTTACACTAATGAGACATATGCACACTGGGAAATCATCTACTGTATTTTGAATTCTTGTTTTTGTTTTTACCTGTCTCCTGGAACAGATGTCTGATCCTCTAACCGCTCTGATGCATGCGGTTCAAGTGATGAACTTACTCAAGACACTGATAATGAAGACACTTAGAGAACGTGAAGAAACAGCAACAGGAGGATATTCACCCATGTCCTTTCATTCATCAGATCGCCGGTCTGAGGCTGAATATGACAGTCAGCGAGAAATGGACACAAGCGGTGAGTTGAGAGGGACCAAATCAGATTGTGGTTCTCACTACAGCCATAGCAGTGAAGAGGAAGTGGAGGCTGAATCTTTGAGCGACATCGAAGAACACTTCTTGAAGCAGTTGGATGAGAACACAAAAGGATTCTCCGAAGAACCCGCAGCTTATTTGCGAGAATATGTTAGCCCCAGAAGTTACTCTGGCTATAGCGTGGAACCTGCTACATCCGTTCCCGATAGCAAAACAGGGAAATCCTGCTTGAGGACAGGTTTGGACTCAAGTGTTGACTCAAGTAGTGCATCAGTAGGATGGACAGGCACCAAAGATGTGGAGATGATGGAAAAATTCACAGATTCGGTTCCACCGCTGCCGCTGCTTGCATCTAGTTAAGCACTGGTTTTCTTTGTAGCAGTTTTTTTAGTACCTGTTGTTTCATATTTTGTCTCTAGAAGCAGGTTTGCTTATGTAAATTTATACATGGAGTAGGAACTGTTTGCTCCTTGTGGATTGTGGGAAGGTTATGTTCAGTCTGGGCTGAATTTGACCAGGTTCTATATGTTCCAGTACTGGACAACTCTAACCATGACAAGTGGGAATGGCTAAGCACTAGCCAAATCTTCAATTTTCTCTAATGCGTACACTTACCAACAAGGGCATTCACTTGTTTCCACATTCTAGAGCACTCTATATCCTTAATCGATAACTCACTCTGCCACCATAATCGAGTATGATAGCTCCTTCACTCGCATCTGATAGCACCATCTCCATTGAGTGAGAGACTAAATGATGAAGATTTGTTGGAGTGAGGTAAGTTGATTTTTTTAGGGTGGATTGGAAGAAAGGATTAGTGGCTCAAGAAATAATGTTAATTACCATCATAGCATGATAAAGTAATATCAATAATACACCAACATTAATTTCTTATGCTTTAGTTAGTTTTGCCTATATTTGTTATACAAGGGATCAACCGTCGTGATACTAATCTCTTACCCAATGAACAACGTTCTAATTTTAGTTATGTATAAGATATATATATTTATATTTACTATAATTTTATAAATATTATGTTTAGAAAATCGATTCAACTTATGACTCACTAGTTGAACCAATGATTTTTTAATCTAATACTTTGAGTGAGTCGATAATCGATATGAGTTCTATAATTTTTTTTAGTTCTGGCACTACACTCTAACAAATTTTAGGGAGATTTTTATAAAAAGTTATGAAATAAAGTATAATAGTAAATGTAACATTTATTCCAACCCAAAATGTTGTTGACATATACATTCTTCAATCAATGTCTTACTAACTGTGACTTCAGTGTTGAATATTTAGCATTCTCTTCCCTTCTGAGTCATATCATTTAGTAAGAATATGGGTTTGGCTTTGGCACGAAGTATGTCATCAACCGTCCATCACTAAACTAGGCCCAACTATGCGTCAGTATTTTAAATTGAAAAAAAAATATTTAATAAAAAAATTATCTTCTAGATATTTTTATGAATAGTAGAAACTATTTTGTGTTTCGTTACAATTATAAGTTTTTTTACTGGAGTATGATTTCTCTATCTTGCACTACATAGATTATTTTTAAAAAGTTAATTTTAATGTAAAAAGTGTGTTTTTAAAAAATAATTATTGAAAAAAACTTAACCAAAACAAGTGATCAGTTCAAATGACACATATTTAATTTTTCTAAACAAGATCTACGGTTCAAGTCATTATTTAGAATGGTTAATAAAAAAGAGTCTATGTTTATCTATAACTTTATCTTGAGATCGTCTCCTTCAAACGTAACCTGTACAAATGTTACTGTATTTCTATATTTACAATAATTAATTATCTCTCACTTTAAATTAATCTCAGCCGCCACTAAATATAAGAATGAATGATTGAGATTTGGCTGAAGGGTGTCCATAGAGATCCGTGAAATCTTTTGACTATTCATTTATCCTAGGCAACGTTAAAATACTGTGCAGTGAATTGGATAATAATAAAAAGAACACATGTTATATTGCAATTATAAAATATTAATTCATCAAAGATCAGAGGATTCTCTATCTGTGTTGCCAAACTTGAAACTTTGTGAGTAACATTTTGGTGTTTGACTTGATTCCAATGAAAAAAAGTTACTTCAAATATGCTATAAGTCTCCACTGGTCAGCTTTATCTTCCCTCTTATGAATCCTAGAAAATTAGGATAGTTTTTCTTACTACCCTTCCCTTCCTGAATCTCCTCAGGCATTTAAGGGTCTGCATTTGAGAAGATAAATGAAGCATATATAGATACAATTTTTAGATAACATTAGCAATTATGGAACAAATGCAGAGAAACACCATATATATGTTTATCTTTCAATTAAGAAAAATCACAAAATACAGCCAGAACAAAACAGTTAGCTGCATCAGTTCTAAGCAATTACAAACGTTGAAATTTGAAAGCTCCTTTTGATTAATTTATTCTAAGCTAAGCTAACCCCAGAATGTTTAAGAGTTGGTAAAAATATGCAATCAAGATGCCAAACAAGCCTCCCAGAAGAGCCTGCTCTTTTCCATCTCATCCATCCCTTCATGGTCTGCCTTGTGGTGTTCTTGCATCTCATCATCTTCACAATAAGATCTTCCATACACAACATCTTCCTCCTCATCACATGACTCATGATGATGCTCATTGATTTCATCTTCAGCAGCATCACAATCACCAGATCCATCATAGATGCAAGACATAGCATCACCATCATCATCATCATCATCATAATCATCTACTGTTGTGGCTAATTGATCATAAGCATGTTCACCCAATATCAGAGGATCACAATCAGCCTCAGAGTCCCCTGTGGCCTCAAATTGAATGTAGGAAGAGAAATCCCAAGGACCCTTATTCAAGTACTCCATCAAAAAGATAGAAGCAAGTTGATGTCTTAGGATCCTACAATCTATGACTGCTTTTGTACAAATTAAATCAGACAAGAGACAATTGGTGGGGCTATTCACTTTTGGTGACTGGGACTGACCTCATTATATAGGATGGATGCACCTAGCTAGCTTGAGTAAGTTTGTGGCGGTGTTCTAGAAGCATACATTGCAATTCATGCATGCCCAAAAGCAGTAGCCAACAGGGATTGACCCCACGCTCTTCTAGAACACCCACCATCACTTGTCCTCAAATGATTTTTTTTTTCTATTTAAATTAATGAAATTATCACATGTCAATTAAAATATATATAAATATGACTCTTATAAGCACATGAACTCCCAAATAATAGACCAGACAAATTCGGTGTCCCAAATTATAAGACTCTTTTTAGATTTCAGAAAAATAATAATAAGTTTTTCCTTTTTTACCCATTGCATTCATTGTATTTTTAATTCTAAAACTTTAATTATCACCTCTACTAATTACTTCTCTTTCATGTTTCCCAACCAACCTTTAATATATCAAATACTAATATATAGAGGCATATATGGAAGATTTATACATAAAATAACAAAACCAAGATATTAATTAGCTTATTACATATTTTCTTAATAAGCGTGATTGTCTGAACAAATTCTTATAATTTAGGACGGAGCGGTAGGTGATAATTATATTAGTGAAATAGAAAATAAGACATTAATTTAATTGATTTAACAATTAGTGACTCTCATATGTAAAGCAGAGGTGGAGCTAGCATTATCTTAATCCAATCAAATGTGATTTAACTTGATTTGGGATTGAATATTATATCCTCATATTCTAGAAAACTGTCTTCATTTGTTTAGTTGGCGGCATGAGTTAAAGGTTTATGGTGTCCTACGTAATCCCAAAAAGGTTGTGAACCAATTGAATTGTGTTCACCGTTTCGTCATTTAAATAAGTAATTGATGGTTTAAATTTCAACACTCTTGTAAATAAAAAAAACTCATTATCAACATCCTACTAGGCATTGATAGAAAGACAATAAATTAATTTCACGGCTATTGTTTTTGGGATGCTTAATTAGAATCCGAAAAAATATGTAGAGGGTTGTGCATGTCGTTCTCATTTTTTTTTTAATATTACAAGATGAAGAGTGTTCGTTCTCTCTTAATTAATCACTAAAACGTTATTTTTATTAAAACTAAAATGTTAATTTCAAAACTTATTATATTTATTAATAGAATATGTTTTTATGATAAAAAAAATACGGGAGACAATATTTTTTATTATAAATAAACTGAAATTTGTAAATGTTTAAAAATAATTAAGTGCTCGTCCCTTAAAATAAATGCTCGTGAAATTTGAAGATAAAACCCAGTAACATGCGAGCTTAGAACTTTGAAATGTGCATTTTAAACGCGGTCTACCACATGCTAAGGGCCTGTTTGATTTCTGTTTTTAAAAACAGTTTTCTGTTTTATAAAATTAAAAAACAAAAAAACTTGTTTGGTTAAGATGTTTTCTTAAAATTAATTTAAAAACAGTTTCCTGTTTTTTTGTTTTTAAAACAGAAAAACCAAAACAGAAAAAAGTTGTTTTTGTTTTTTATTTTCAGCTTTGTTTCATTAATGACATTACTGTAATTAAAAGGAATTAGAAAGTAAGGGTTTTTTATTTTTATATTTTCAAAAATGTTTTTAAAATCATATTACCAAACAAGTTTTTTTCTTTTATTGTTCTAAAAAGTAGTTCTTAAAAACTATTTTAGAAAACAATTTTGAAAACAAAAAAATCGAAAACACAATCAAACACACCCTAAGATTCCCAGGCTTATTCTCCACATGAATAAGGTATTTGTTAATTGTTTTTTAATATATTCAAAATCTAATGTTACAAACATATCAAGTGGAGTATTAACAATCTTAATCTCCCCTCAAAAAAAATCTTCATCTACTTTATATTTTTTTTGTACAAAAAGGAATGTGTAGGTGATGCTTTAATACCTCATTCACATGAAGCATAGCAATTGTCATCGCTGTCCCAAAAGGAAACGTGAATGAATGAAACAAAAATAAAAACATAGTTAGTGGGTGACCACTGTGTTTTATACTGATTAGTCCAGATAATAGACAAGCTTGACTTTGTGGATTTCTCATTTAATTGCAATTAACGTGAATCCATGGTGTTTAATTAAAACAAGTTACTAGCTAGTAGTAGTATAATCATGACTGTGGAGAATAGTTAATCTTTCACACAAGTTCTACAAGTAAACAATCTTTTACTACAACACATTCTTAAATTGAACTCTTTTATTTAATCACGAGACGTGGATCAATTAATAATTTGAGTCTTATATTGTTGGCTTTACTTTCGGTGCATGGGTTCAAAGTTCCCGAAAATTATTTCATACCTAATGAAGGGTAAGCTAATATGTGCTTTTGGCCCTCTACTTTAGCAAAAAGAAGAAGAAGAAGGGTAAGCTAATAATTAAAAGGGAATAATTTTGACATCTAATAAATTGATACACCATCACACTTGGGCCACCCTCTTTATCAACAGATAGGCCCAAAAAGAATATAAGCAAGTCCAGTTGGCTGTGGTGGTGGCGGTGATGGGTGGTGGTGATCATGGCGGTGGTGGTGGTGGAGGTGCCGATGGCGATGGAGGCAGTGTTGGGGGTGGGGGTGGAAGGTTGTGGTGGTGGTGATTGTGGCATTGAATTAATATATTTCATGTAGTTTATACGTCATAACATTAACAAGTTTTATCCCACTTTTAAATGTTGGATTAAATAATTCATCATTTTAATGTATAAGAGTGAATTGATAGATAAATATATATAATACAATATTAGCACTGAACAATGAATAGACTCATAATGTATTGTATAAATTTATACTATCAAATCTGTTACGGCATACCAAATGGGCCCCTAAAGTGTGCATTCCCTTAATCCATCTTAAAATGAATATTTAGATGTTATCAATACCATATCTTCATTTAATCTTATTCTAATTTTAAATTTTAATTTAAACTTAAGTTTTGTTTTAATTTAAATTTCAGTTTTAGATTATTTTTCAACCCTGTTTCATTTATTTAGTGTTTTTTAATCAATTAAAACCTTTAAAAAATCTGAAATTGAGAAATTAAAAAAAATTAGAGAAAGAAGTAGCATGAAAAAATAAACTTATTTTTACAAAAATGGTAGAACAGAGAGAAAGCACAACCTAACATATGGTGTTATCACTAGCTTTTACAGACCCAGGAGATTCGAACCTCAAGTTATGGGAAAATGAGAGTTAAATCCGAAACTTATGGCTAGATGTGTGAAGGCATGACAACTTCTTCTTTTCAATTGCTATCATTACCCCCATTAATTTTGTGATGTGAATGAGTCTCTGCTAACACGCAATGAAGCTCATGGCTCAATGAAGGATAATCAGTGGCAGAAAAAGAGAGCATCACCCTCCATCACTTCCATTATTCCAGGCACCATTAATCTATCACCTACCTACTTCCCTCTCCGCCAAGCGAGATGTCTATATCATCAGCCACAGAGAATGCAACCGCAAGATGGTCCAAACTCCAAAGGCAGTTTTGTCAAGATTGCATTTACATGGTTTTGACGCACTTTCGTGGATTGGAGTTTCTTTATTCAAATCAATGTGCAAGGATCCACGCAACAAACTCTATGATCTTTTTTTGGTCTTAGCCTATTTCTTTGTTGTGGTTGTGATCATTCTCCTTACATGGTGTAGAAACATAAGCAAATTCTATAGAAGGGTCATAGAGTTTGTTGTGTGGATGGTTGCACATTGGTCCCCTACTACCATATGGTGTGCCAGCATGCATGGTATTTCTCTTAATCTTTTTCTCTGAAATTAATTTCCAAGGCATTGTATGTTTTGATGCCAAACAAATTTGCTGCATGCTTTTGTATTCTCTTGAGGCGGCTATGTTGAACCATAATAATAAATATGGTTCAGCATAGCATAAGATAAATTCCATGCATCCAAATGCAAGATAAGTAATACCTTGGCTTGATGATATATTAGTTAAGCAATTATCATACTACTAATTTTATCAAATGAAAAAATTAAGTGGAATCATATTATCATACAAAAACTTGGTATAGATATGTGACCCTCACTCTAAATATATTCAGCAATAAAAACTAAGACAATAAATTAATGTGGAGCTTTTGTGATGTTTGAAAGGTATGTAATATGTTATCTGTCATGAAGTCTTTCAATCTTGCTCTGTAGTTTGGCCTGGATGGGGCTTGTTGGATCACAATTACTGAGGATTTTTTGATATTGAGTTAAGCTCTCAAGTTGCTGTATTTCTCAGGAGATTTGCTGCATAATTTTAAGGATATCAGTCTCAAGTGCTGATATTTTATGAATGAGCTTGTTTTGATCTGCATGTTTTGAGTACAGTATACAGATGGGTGTATTGTGGATGGTTTTATGAGACACTTACTAAGTTGCTGTCATTTTCATATCATGTGGGTACATTAGAGAACAGGATAGCAAGTTTCTAAGTTGCTGTCATATTCTTATGTCTCAACAGAAAACAAAGGAAGAATGAAGCAAGAGAGTGCAGTAGCAAGAGAAGGAAGAGAGAATGTATCAAGTTCAAGTATATTAGAGACCATACATTAAGCACGTTTCAATATGGTGGAGCGATTCTTGGAATATTATCATTTGTCTTGGGGGTTTTTTGATGCAGAAGTTCATATGCTATCTATGTTTTTGGGCTTTCATAGAATGAATTGTAGTGTAGGCACGGTTGGTATCAGATTTGTAACTGTTATATCAGGTTATAACAGATCTTGTACTGTTTTGGTCCAAGTACTTCTTGTACTTGGATCTTGTTCAACATATTATTTCGCATATAAAAAAAAATAGATATTAGACGCAACGTAACACCATTATAATCATCAACCAGATTATATGCACAAGAAACAAGATAGTAGCATCACTTATGAGCCAGAGAAATTGTTTTGCCTTGCCCTAGTAGTTGAGAGGAAGGTAGACGTAACACCATCATAATCATTATTCATCCCTGCTGCTGAAACCAGACCAAAAAAATTTACTCAAAGTCAAGTGAGTTTGTTGTGCCCAAATTCCAATCAAGAACGTCTGTCAATTATACTTGAATCCGTGACCTACACAATTTCTCCAAAATGTACTTGACCAAAAACCCTAGCAATTTAAATAACTCATAAACCATGAAACATAAAACAACAAAAGAGAAAGCGTTATATATTTCTTTTCCCAAAGGAAGTACAAATCTTGACATCAAATTACCCGTCCCTTCCTTTTCTTTTCTTTTGGGTTGAAGGGGACCAATTTTATTTTTTCTACTTAACACAATGGTGAACGTCTAACCGGTCAGCATCACGTAAAAATTTACAGTACTACAGGAGTATGTGCTAGGATAGATAAATCTTTTTACTACCGTTTGCATAGTTGCAAAAAATGCGATCTCGTTCTCTGGAGAATGCACCAAATCACCACTGCAGATAAAGAGAATAACTATCCACAAGAATTCACTCAATTGGAGTGTTGTTCTTCAGCACTTCAAGAATCATTATGGTCAGTTGGAGCAGGCACTAGCCCAGTGGAGGCTCCTGTCACTAGATTGCCTCCAATCCAGCATGTTTCCTTAGCTCCTCACATAATATAAATGTTATTGTGGTTTGCGGCCCTAATCTTGCAAATATTGCAAAGCCCCTGACAAAAGGTACCACAAGAGTAAAACTAATATGCAATGCAATCAAAATTATGCATGCTCCCAGCCCCAAAGAAAAACAGAAGCAGCTTGAGTTTCTATGTGCATCTGATAGCACCTCATCTCCAAGTAATAGAATTGACCAAAACAAAAAAAGTAACTTAGGACTTCTTTGCCACACCGTATTACACATGACAGGGTAAGTAAATACATTTTGACTTTATTAACAGTTTGGCAAATACATTGGTGTATTGAATAAACTTATTCATCATACCCCTCTTATATGAGTATTGATTCATTCATACTTCAATTACCACACATACCTAGTAGACACGTAGCGAGTATAATGACAGTAGTAGTGATTTGTAATAATTTTCAATAAGTATCACTGAAACCTCTTTCGAGATGATGTAAAACAAACAAGTTCAATGCAAGAATGCTAACCAACATAAACTTACCCTTTGTAAAGTGCCCTTGGACCCTCTGTAAGAAGAACCTGAAACAACACATGAAAAGTGCATTAAATAACAAAGGGAATTCATAGCGAATGCCATATAAAAATTATAGAATTGTTTCAGGTTCGGGTATATGAAAACCATTTCATTATTTCACCTTCAGACATAGGGGAAAGAAGACAAACCACTCAGGGCTTCTTTTTCTTTTTATTGTTTGCAAACAACCCTTGTAACACTGTCTTTTCTCAGATTATGTTCTTTATTATACAAATAGAAGGAAGCTAAGAATTTTCTTAACCAAAATACAATGCAATCATTTAGCTTAGGAGTTCAGCCCTTCAGGCATCATTAAATAATCTATCTGCAAAGCCTGATTCTCTACAGACAAGAATCAGCAAAGCCAAGCCGACTCAAGGTATGCAGGAAAGTAGTAGCATAGAACATATATGGCAGAGTACCAAGCTATCAAATAAAGTCAACCTTCCAAAGACAAGTTCAACAAAACTAAGAATTTCCAGGATTCCAATATGCTGGCCTAAAAAATCCTTGTCAACATTTATGAAAGCAGCGCAATCATATTAAAATCACAGTATTAATCTCACATGAATAAGGTTAAAAGAAGACTAGTTATACTGAACCATATGAACAAATTCATTTAAAAGGTCAAGTGCTTTCAATACTTCCAAGCTCTTACAATTTCAGACCCAGATTGGATTAGCTTAGCTTATAGGAGCTTCTTAATTGAGATTAGTAGTTGTTCTTAGCTTACAAAAAAAGCTTTGAACTTTATATGTGATTTTGGAGAAGTTAGAGGGGGGAGCTTCTGAAAAAAATTGAGGTGAAGAAACCAATTTCAACTTATGAGAGAGTATCTGAATTTTTCTTTTTATACAAGCTTTGTTGAAAAGATTGTCCAAACTGGCTCTTAGATGTATACATATGGCCTCCACTAAATAAGAACAATTTAGTCCATTGCACCTGGCACTTAAAGGTCAGAAAGTTGTTTCATAGAAAACTGTGGTTTAAACCCTCCTAAAATCTACGTATCACTTATCATCACATTTCAATGCTTCTTTCCTTCTCATTGTCACAGAATTCAGCCAAAAGTTCATGAAGAAGGTATGAACAATGATGAATAATTGGGCATTGACAGAAACGTGTCTAAGTTGATAAAGAAGCAGAAGAATGGGAAAAAAGGAGAAAAAATTTACTGCAGGTTTGGGAGATAAAAAAAAAACATTAATACCTGGTATGCACATTGAAATCCGTTCTTATAGATTCTAGCACCCTTGGATACTCGTTGCAACATGAGACGAGTTTTAACCATATCCATGGGTGCGGTTATCAGGGTGCTAAGTATGCCTGCAACTGTGCTTGAGCTATACAAGGTACAAGCTACAATTTGATCAGTTGGGTCAGATAATGGGAAATTATTTTGATCTCAAAATAATGATAAATTGTGAGGGTGTAAGTTTGCACTAATCAAGAGTTATACTTGTATGGTGTGCCAATCTAGAAAAACAAAAAGTTTCAATTCAATATATTACTCAAATAAAATTGGCAGGAGAGCCGTACATCAGATGTAGATGAAATCCTTCTTTAAGAGATGTCCACCGGACTAAAATCTACATAAGTATAAAGCAAAACAAATGATAAATTGACAGTAAAGGAAAAAATAAATTAGGTGTAAGAGGAAGAGATGAACAGAAATACACTTTAAAAGTTGACCTGCTTGGTTTCATCATATGTAGCCAACTGGGATGCAGTCAAGGCACCTGCTCTGGCCATGGCAGGGCCCACCCCTTTCCACAGAGCTTTAATTCCCTCTTCCGATACAGTCCTTCGAAGCTCTAAAATCGGTCCGCTCTTTCTCATGTCTGGATTCATTTGCAGACGCACCTGATTGTGGGAATATGATTTTGAATAAAAAAGAAAAATAAAATAATATTTAAATTAGTAGAAAATGATATGATACCTCACCTTGAGAACTTCCATTGGATTCGTCAGTGCAGTTGAAATAGCACCAGCAAACATTCCCGAAGCAATTTTAACTAAAACATTGGAGGAGCCAAAAGCAAGATCACAGGCATGCTTAGAGGGTTCATACAAACCCAAGCGTAGTCCTCCATAAACAACTGACCTTGTTAATGCAGGTGTCAAACCCAGATACAAAGACTTTGGTCCTTCATTCTTCACGACGTTTAAAAATATTTGTCCCTGAAGACAATGCTTAATTGACAAAAATTCTGTGCTATAATGTAACAACTAAGGCCAAAAGTGGAAAAGTTGAACTAAGCAAACTACCATTCCAGTCAAAGGACCTTTCTGGCCAACAAGTTGCATTTGCAGCCTTACTTTCAATACATCTGCACTACATGTAGAAACAAGTTATATGGATATATTTAATTATTTGTTTTTGGTTTCTCCAAAATCCAAATTAAATATAACAGTTTCCTCTCAACATATTAAAGGACTCAATCTCATGTAAACTTCACCAGCTTTTCAGAAAAGAAAAAAAACGTAAACTTCACCAAGTTAATCTGTTAATGATAACATCTTTATTATAGCTGATGACTTCATTTTTAGTTTCAACATGTTCTATTTTGGCTTGCCACTTATGCGTGTGGCTACCAGAAAGAATAGAATAAACACCTAAACTAGTCCTCAAAGAATAGAGTCATTTTGTTGTTCTTTCTTATAAATATATCAAATTGGTCCTCCAAAAATATAAAGCTGCAGGTACTCTGTAAAACAAAAAAACAAAACTTAATTTGTCAAAATTGCCAATATTTATCTGCACATTTTGTTGTAGCACTTGTAACATACTGAAGTTATACTCAGCTTTAGTTCCTTTGAAGTCTAAAGTGAGGGGCTCATTTTAGAGGGAAAAGTACGGGATTTCAACACATGATTAGAAAAGCAAGATCATAGGTTCTGTCAAATTTGCAATTTGTCATGCATGAGTGTGAATTTTATCATAATATCAATCATTGACTCTCTCATCAACAGTTAAGATCCCTCACTTTTCTCTCTAAAGTAAACTAAACCCAAAACCAACCTCTAATTAAAGTGAATCTCTCACTTTAGAAGAAGTAAATGCCTACTAATGAACGGGAAAATGTTGTTCAAAACGAAAACTACTTCGATAAAGTCGTGAGAATGAATATGATTGGCTAAATGCATGTAAGTAGAGTCTACAATTACTCTCAATTCCAAAACAACTTCTTTGACCCTCCTATCCACACATTGTTAAACATTGTTTCTTTTCATACTCAACTTCATACGAATTAAGAAATTGTTCGTACTAAATACCATTACTATAATGAATACAATAAATTCAACTCTCAAAATCTATCTTCATAGGATTGATACACACGATATCAAATTTGCCCTTTGATGTTAAAAAAATCCCATCCCTAAAAAGACATCAACTTGATGATTGAAAGACAAAATTAAAGCAGTCAGGAGGAGGGAGGAACCTAGAGGGTGAGTGATTGAAGTAGCAACTGCGACGGAAACTCCACTCGTCGCGAAGTGGTTGAAAATTGTTGAAGGGGACGTAGCCCAGTTCTGCTTCTTCTCATCATTGCCGAGTCCTGTCCTGAGAAAATTTATTCAAAATTATATTACAGCTTCATCATGATGCAGCAAAACGAATCACGCATTTTGTGTTATCCCAAAAAAAAAGGTGGAAATGGGAGAAACAAGACGAAGAAAGCGTGACCCGAATGACCTGAATGTGCCGAATTATTGGAAGGAGTCGAGTTTTCTCCAGACATTCTTCTACCTAAGCTTTCTCGTGAGGAGAGGAGATCTCTGTGTTATTTGCGATTCAAAGTCAGGCATCTCCGGGTTCGGGGGTAGACAACAATGCAAGAATAATTAAGGATAAATATGTAAAATAATGGGGAATTAGACTCGGTCTCTATCTCATGGTTTTTAGTCTCTAACGTTATTATTCACTAATAAGTAACATGTGCAATGTACGGTATTTTTAATATTTAATTTATAATATTTTTTTAGTTTATGTTATAAAACTAATAAATATATGATATATGTTAATATTTTTAAAAATGCGTAAGATCACATGATATATTGAAGTAAATAAATCTCTCAATTGATAAAACCAAAATAGACACAATGATTAATATTAAAATTGTCCATCTAAAGTTTATATCATACCAAACCAAACAATGTAATTAAGTTTTGATAACAGAAATAGAAAAACATCCAACAAATACTTATATAGCAATAGTCTCAACACAATGGAGATCTTATTTCACTTCTCTATCTTAACACATTTTAACTCTTTAGTTGAGGGAGTTTGTAAATATCTTATTTCACTTCTTTATCTCAACACGTTTTAACCATAATTCAAAAGTTATTTTTCATAATAAAGAAAGTTAATATAAGTTTGATAAGAAATGAAGAAGTTATGGTCGTTTGAAGTTAATGATGTAGTGTCATCATCAACACGTTTGGAAGGAGGAAACGCAGAAGGAATTGTAGGGTATTTATTTCTTTTAAAAATTTATTATATTTAATTACGTTTTAATATTATTGATTTCTTTTGTTTTAAAAATTTGTGAGGTTAGATTAATACAAAATAATTTAAGCAAGCAATATAAATAAAAAAATAAGACGAATATCTAAAGATTAACATATTTTTCAATAAATAGAAAATAATTTTATTGAGACATTAGGCTAATATTGTTCTGTAAAGCATAATTGACAATACCCGGATCAAGAGTAAGTAGCAAGCACTGAAGATAATTCACAGACGATACTTTTCTAAACGGTACTTTCTTTGTCTTCAGACGGTACTTTCCTTGTATTCAGACGATACTTCTCTAGAGTAGACACTGCTGTCGAGTAGACAATAGGGATAATTCTACCTTTTATTTCGTAGAGCAGACGATAGAGTTATTTCAGCATTCTAATTTGTTGAGCAGACGATAGAGATATTTGTTGAGCAGACGATAAAGTTGTAGACCATACTTTGAGATATGACTTTGACGCTGTAGTCTCTTGCTTTTCCTTAAGACGATACTTCTATCTGAGTAGCAAACGATACTTCTCTAAACGGTACTTTCCCTGATGATTTTATTTTAGGGAGATGTTTGCACATTTAACAGATAAATCAACATGTTGAAAAAATATTGCTTTAAAATAGGCTAGTTAGTAGCAATAGGAAATTAATGATGAACTCGTAAATAAATAAATAAAGGTGAATTGCATATAATTGGTAACATCATCAAACAATAATTTGTTACAGATAATTATTTGAATTCCTTGATCATCGCAAATCATGATTTAAATTCAAAAAATTGATTTAATAGAAAGAGAAATTGTTGAGTTGATAAAGTGACACGTGTCAACATATGTGGAACTCTTTTTTTTAAAGAGTGGTTGAGGTTTGAGATTGAGGACTCACAATTAGTAGATACAGTAGTAGATTTTGTGGTGTTTTAGACAGTCATTAACTCATTTAGTGCGGTTTTAAGTGTTGTGATTGCAACAAAAAAAAACAGACAATAACTCATTTTATGGTAGTCTTTAGCGGCTGATAATGCAAAAATATTGCAATAAAATGAAAGACACGATTAACTCCACTCCACATACTTCATAAATGTTAAGGACCAAAAGCTATGAAATTTTTTGGTAGTGACTAAAATGAATTCACCCTTATTTTACAGGGACTAAAAACATATTTTACCCAGTAATTAATCGAATAAATAAACTAATATATTGAAAAAAAAAACTAATATAAATTTAGACTTTTTTTAAATAATACAAAAATATATTTTAATTGTCGAAATGGGGTACATTCGAAAATAATTATTAAAAAGTAGATTGTTAAAAGGAAACATGATGGGACGAGGGTGGCGGAATGGGACTGTTGGGACATGTCTGGTCAAATCAGACAAGCTTAGGGACTGCCGTGTTCAAACTACCCCATTTTGACAATTATTTTCGGATGTACCCTTTTGATAATTAAAATATATTTTTGTATTATTTTAAAAAATTAAGTCTATAAATTTAAGTAATATAATTTGGTATTCGATAAATTTTATTAAAAAATGTCTTTTAATTGGAAAAAAATCTTAAACCAATTCGATTCAAACTAGTTCTTTAATTCCAATTTTTCACGATCAATTCTTATTAATTATGATATTAGTTAGGTGGAGAGTTTGATTCATAGGAGTTGCACTTTTGGGGAGATTTTTTGCCCTCATCACACCCAGGTTGATAACACACAAAAACTCGTGTTATTCACAAGAAAAATATTTTTAAAATAATTAAAATTTAGTTTAGTAATAATTTTTTTTAATATAATTTTTTTTTATTTTTACATGCGATTTTATTATATTATATTTAATTATATACTTATTTATATATTTAAACATGTTAGACTATATACTTATTTATAAGTTCATTGACATATTTACAAACAGATTCATGGGTGGTGCGTAGGGAGAAACATTTATTGGGAGAAGCATACCCACTTAACGTGATCTTGGAGCCTCGAGAGATTAGTCACATAACTGTCGGCTGTGGGGATATCTTGGGAAACCAAAAAAAATTTACAAATAGATTTCTCGGTGGGTAAAATATGGTGTCAAGTCAGGCCATGCCAGGCTAAAATGTGAGGCCAAAATGTCAAAAAGATCAGGTCGAAGCCTGAAACAAACTCTAAGGTGGGTAAAATGCCAGACTCGGGCTTTAAAATTTGGTTTAAATAACTTTTTCGACTATGTCAAATGCCTCATTTCTGTTTTCTTCCTTGGAAAAAAATTGTTTCTCATCATCCTAAAATCACATGCTTTATTTTTTTGTTATTGCTTTCAAATTTTTCATCAAACTTAAACGAAATCTGACATTTAGAAGGACATAAAACAAAATTGAGGCATATTAGCATGACTAAAAACAATGTCATCGGATTTGCTGACCTTGACTTTCGTTTGATTTAGATAGAAAATTTGACAGCAAGGCCAAAAAACAAAACGTGTGATTTAGGAGGATGAATAACAGAATTTTTACAAGGGCAAAAAGCAAAAATGAGATACTCATACACTAAGTAATATTTTTTACACAAACAACTAATTATAACTTCTAAATTTTTCATATCTTAATCTAATTTCGTAATTAATTTAATAAATTTTAAAATTAATTACCGATTTAACAAAAATCTAAATTATTATTGTTCGCTCCCAATGTAAAAAGTTATTTAAACCGATCTTATTTAACCAAATTCTATTCAAACAAGCTCGAGGTATCATCATCATCGTTCGTAATCCTTTAGATTTTCAGGGTTTTAACTTTCTACTTCTTCCAAGTTTCAAAAATTTGCTACATTGTTAGGGCTTTTTCGGGGGAGCCAGAAGCAGCGATGCCTCGGTACAGTGACATAGTTTCTGAAAAACTCGCCGACCCTTACATTTCCATTTTTCGTCGATTCATCGCTGATTTAATCCCTTTTTGTTCGAATTTGCGTTTGCAGGTACTACTGTGATTACTGCGATACCTATTTGACTCACGATTCTGTAAGTTGTTTCCCTCACCAGTTGTTTTTCCTTTCGCTTCCAGATCGTGCACTGTAACCTGATTTTGCCATTTTAGTTGTACAAGTAAAATACATCGAATTGCCAGAGCTATTCAACAAACCAAATAAAATATGCATCGAAAAATAGCTCATTGTTTCACACTTAGTCATAGCTTGCTAGAGAGATTAAATTATTTCAATATTATCTGCTTCTCATTTTTCTAACCTGCACTTGTAAGATGCAATTGCGAAATACGAACCGTATCTGAAGTTATTCGCTTAGTATAATTGTGATGGAATTAGCCATAACCGCACATGTGTGTTTCTAAGTGCATGTTTGGTTTGGCCTTGGTTAAAAGGAAAACTTGATTTCATGTATCTCTGTGTATCAATGGAGAAACTACAATTTGCTATGTTGAATGTAACGTGGATCGGAGAAGCAAGGTTTTACCATGTTAACTTCAACATGGATACACGTTGAGTTCAATGAAAATTCAAGCACATACTAAGTTTGTTTGTTTCATATTGCAGCCGTCTGTTAGAAAGCAGCATAACTCGGGTTACAAACACAAGGTGCTTTGAAATTTTCAATTTTCTCACTTCTTGAAATAAGCGCACTACAATGTAGGCCGTGTTCGATTACTCATGTTGTTTGATGTTGTCCTGTGTCTTCAGGCAAATGTGAGGAACTACTACCAGCAGTTTGAAGAGCAGCAAACCCAAAGTTTAATTGATCAAAGGATTAAAGAACATCTTGGGCAAGCTGCTGCATTTCAGCAGGTTGGTGTGGCTTATAATCATCTAATGGTCCCGAGGCCAGGTGGTCCGCCTTTATTGCCACCCCCTAGATTGCCTATTCCTGGAGGTCAACCACTAATGCCGGGGATGAGACCTCCCATGCCCTTGCCTAGACCTGTTCCTGGTATGCCAGGTGAATATATTTGCGCTCACTCCTTTCCTGACTTCTATAAACTGCCACTCATTGAAGCGTTTAATCTGGCTTGGGCTGTCTTCATGTTTTGTGCATCTCACTTTTTGACATCTGTGTTTCTTTTCTAATCGTAAGAAAACTAAAGATCTGCAATGATATATGTATATGGGGCTAAATGTGTGGATGTGAAAAATAATAAGGTGAGCTTAGTGTAGTAGAGATGAGAATGTTAAGATGGATGAGTAGTTTTGCGGGATATAATAAGATTAGGAATACCATCCTAATAGAGAAAGTTGAGCTAGCTCCCATTGTGAAAAAAGATGACAGTATCACGTCTAGGTGGTTTGGGCATGTATGGAGAAGATCCATAGAAGCTTCCATAAGGATGATTGACCAGATGGAAGACTTCAATAGTTAGAGGTAGAGAAAGACCTAGCAAAACTATAGGCCAAGTCATTAAGTAGGATTTAGAGGTAAATAATCTATTTGTAAACTAATATATGACTGAGTACATAGCAAGGGCTTATTCAGGTAGCTAACACCCCCCTCCTGGGAGAATGTTTAATTGGTGATGTTAGTTAAAAAAATCATCTCACACTCATTCCTCTTTCTTTCTTTCATTTTTTTTTTCCCCTTGCACTCTTCTTTCACAATCTAACAAAGCATTAGGGTTAGGGTAGAAGAAAAATTGGGTAAAAGTAGCCAAGTATCCACTTTTGAGCTCTGGGTTTTCCCCAAATTGTGAAATCAAGCTATTTCACCGATTTTACGATATGTAACATAATTTTACAATGCTTTCACAAGACTCTGATTGAATATGCAATGTGCATTGTTCTGGTCACTCAAAAGCGTTAAATCGCAAATCCTGATTTTGACTACTATGATGATGATAATGATGACATCTGTGTTGCTTTTCCTTATCCTTTTAAAATGACTTTGGTTATGCACATCTTGATGGCTAACCACATTATTTTTGGCTTCCATTAGACCATTACTGCAGATTGAATTCTCTTTTTAATACTTCATACTTATTTATTTGGCTTTTGTCTATGAAATAAACTTGATTACTTTCATGAATAAGAAAAAAAAAATTATTAGAAAATCCATGTGTGCTTTTTATCTGTTTCTTTGGTTAGAATTTTTCATATACAGTAGCAACCTTCTATCTTGTTCATGAGTCTGGAAAATTCCATCATATCTGATGTAAGTGGTTTCCAATTGGAGTTCACAGGATATGTTCCTGCACCTGGTGGGCCGCCAATGCTACCTCCACCTGGTGCTCCCCAGGCACCAGGTCAACTAAATGCCATACCGAGGCCCCCTTCATTCGCTCCCCCGCCAACAGTTCCTGGAAGTACTGCCACACCCGCTTCCAATGGTGCTCCCTCTATGGTATCGTCAGCAATGTATCAACCTAATCCATCAGCACCCTCATCTGGAGGCTATGATAACTACAATGCCAATGCTCAAGCACCTGAGGGCAATCACTAACCTGGTCAAACTGGTACGGGATGTTATGTTATATTGAATTTTACTCTAGTACTATACGTGTTCAATAGAAATTCAGTTATTCTTTGCTAATTTTCACTCGGTAACTTGAGGAGGAAGCATAATATTTGCAGGGATTCAAGCATTCATCATATTCTACTTAGTTGAAGTGTTCAACACTACTAATCAACATTCTATTTTTTTATTTATTTCTGTGTTGTGCAGTTTTCAGCTTAATTCTATGTGTCAGAGTGTCATATGACTAGAACTATTTGTGCCCTTCCTGTCAGCTGTTGATCAAATGAGGATTCTCACAAGCAATTATGTACTTGGATTGTTGGTATGTGGCTTGTAAAGCAGCTTAAATGCGGGAAAAAGTTTTGAGTTACCTTTTTCATCCTGGATGGAATACTTGTATGGAAGTTTCAATTGCATAGAAATTTGCTGATATGGCTTTTTGATAGTTTTCATTCTCCAGTTACTCTATTTTGTTAATCTGAGCTTTATTTGGGTTAGACTTAGCTGCCATTACGAGTTTGGGAAAGAATTAATATCAAGTGCTATTGGCTCTGAATCTCCTGACAGAATTGCTCGTAGAATGACTTAATTTTGTCTTCCTGAAATGTGTCCCTCGACAAGGGCCTCTCTCTACAAAAATGAAGTTTATATAATCTTGAAATTCTACAAATCAGCATTCTTTGTATTTCACAATATTAGTTTATGCGTTTCTCTAATCTGTTAATTATCTTTTAGTTCCTGCAATATTGTTGTTCTTGGAAAATAGTATTGTTATTATCTTTTTCCTGTTGATACCTTTTAATTGTTTTCACAAAATAAAAGCTGAGCATCATTTGAAGTTTCTTATTCACAAGAAGCATCTGATGTCGTTCAAAAGTGTTGATGATTCATGAAATACGCTTGAAACAGTCAGTCAATGATGATTTATCGAGATGCATTACTTGAATTGCAATTATCACTAACAAAAACTCTGTTTGGATTGAGATTTACCATTTGGGTTTGAAAGGGTTTATGAAGTCTCAGGGTGTCCCTGGAGCTCAGGTCATTGAAATTATTTGGTACCAACAATTCAATGCTCACTTTATTACTTTTTTTCCAACACTATCTTTTATTTTTATTTTTGTTGAAATTCATGTAGGTCTACTAAATTATAGGATTTTCACTTCCAATTTAGCGACACCTATTATATGGATTTCTACCAATAAAAGAGTGTTCAGAGATGTTGGTGGCATTTCCCATCCCTATTTTCATTTGCATTCTGGATAACAGCTCCTAATCAGCCAAGAAAATATTCTCATCAAGCTATTCCATATCCAGAACCAGAACGTATATGATATCTGTTGCATGGGGTTGGCCATATATCATCCACTATTTTGGCGTTCTAGAATTGCCAAAGTATCAAACTTGTTTTGCCCTCCAGTTATAAATTTCATTTTCAGCCAAATTTGGTGAACGTTATTAGTATGTTTTGATACATTTCTCTTTCATGAGAATCAATCCTAAAATCATAAGCTACAGTGTTTGGTTTTGTGTTACCACACCACGTTGAGGTTAGAAATCACGCTAAAGTGAACACTCCCTTTGTAGCTTCTACTAGATGTACTTTGAAGTGTGTGCACAACCCATTTCCAAACACTAAAGAATCAATTATAGAAGAGTTTTAAAAAATACACTATGCTAGGCAGGGAAGAAATGAGGTTGGTATGAAAGTATCTGATGTCACATTGTTAAACAAAAGTATGTATCTGATGTCACATTGTTAAACAAAAGTATGTTAAACAAAGGTAGGAGAATTCTTTTTCAATTTAATAAAATGTGTTTCATCGGTATAAAACTTTTTTACCCTAAATTCAATTTTTTTATATCACATCATCTCACACGGTTACATAACTTATTATTTTAATTAAATTTTAAACTTTATTTTCCAACGTGACAAACAATCATTAAGTGTAAGTGTAAAAAAAGTCTTACCCTACATTTACATTAAATGCTACTGCATTAAATGATACTAATAAAAATATGCTTACTCTCAAAAGTCACCACATTATTCATAAACAAAGATGTTTAATAATGTTAAACAAGTTAGATCATGTAAGATAACACAAGTCCATCAAATTCATTTTTTTCCTAATTTTTAAACACTGCTTATGTAGTAGTAACACGTAATTTCAAACTATTTCAAAACATCAATCTCAACTGGATTGAAATTGATAAGAAAATAAAAACTAGTTTCTTGACATAATTTCAAAGCGCAGAGCTTACGTTACAACAGTTAAAATGATTGATTTGCGTAAAGATTTTTTGCAAATATATTATTGATATAAATTACTTTTGGAATCGGTTAACATCAGGGCATTTGGTCTAGTGGTATGATTCTCGCTTAGGGTGCGAGAGGTCCCGAGTTCAATTCTCGGAATGCCCCCATTTGTTGTTTCTTTTTTCCATTTTTTGAACCGGAGATATTTATATAGTAAGTCACTAAGATATTGTTTTAGCATTACCTGAAGGTTATCATCCGGGCATTTGGTCTAGTGGTATGATTCTCGCTTAGGGTGCGAGAGGTCCCGAGTTCAATTCTCGGAATGCCCCATTTGCTGTTTCTTTTTTCCTTTGTTTGAATTTCGAACCTGGATCTCGAGATATTCATATGGTGTGAAAATCGTTCACTTTCGAATCATTATTTTTTTCAACTTTTCACAATCTCAAATGCAACCGAAACACGTTAGCTATCAAATTTTTCTCTTGTATGATTTATTATATAATATTTAAGCTTCATTCTTAAATCATAAAAAAACTCTTCTGTGATCTCATATAACATCATAAAGCCATCTATACCTCTCAGGTTTTTTTTTTACTTTGTTTTTGTTTGGTCAACAATGTACCTTAAATTGAGGATCAAGTTACAAATAATTACTTTCTTTTTATTTTTTTTGTTTTTGACAGGTTTTAACATGTTCGGATACGATGGCAATCCCTCCAACAAATGATTTTCCTAAAGTTCAATCTTGCAATCTCACATTTATGGGTATGTAATTTTGCCTACCGCTAGACCAACCCTGTTCTCTATTTTAGTTTTTAATTTTCTATTCTTTCTTTTCCCATTTGATGATTAGAAGCTCTCTAATCAACCTCCTGTTACTGAATTACTTTACCAAGAAAATTATTGTAGATTTTTTATTTTTGTTGGGACTCAGGATTGCTTGGAAGCAAAGCATTAAAATGAAATGACGTACTCTTCTTTTCTTTTCATAACCCTTCATTCTCCTTTAATTTTGATTATTTGTTCAGAACAATCCTGCAGCAGTTTAGCCTTTGGTTGTTTAGAGCTTCCACAGGTTATATTCAAATGTGGAAGGCATGAAAAAGTGATTCTTCACATTCATGTTTGTTTTTGTTTTACATTTCAACCCTAATGATGTAAGATGATCAAGCAAAAAAGATACTTCATTTCTTCAATTATTACTAGGGCTAATGACCCTGTTCTAGATGTGACAAGCAAAATTATCTAACAAAAACTCAAAGAAAGAAGTGTTCTATGAATTGAAAAAGAGATGATCAAGCAAAAATGTCTTCAGTAATAAGTGTTTCCTCAGTAGGGATACATGTATCTGAAGGTATCTGAAGCTGCTCGTAGTTTAGTTGTCTAGAAGCTTCATACAAAGCTATGCCAACACTTACAGATAGATTCAAACATCTGACATAAGTATCAACCATAGGGATCTTGAGAGTTCCGCCACCATATGGTTCAGTCTTGCAGTCTAACAAGGCTTCAGGTGGCAGGCCACTTGTTTCAGAACCAAATAAAAGATAATCACCTTTTCTGTAGGAAAACTCCTGCAAGGTAGAAAGGAACCACAATTATTGCCCCATTCACAATTTCCTTACATTGCTTTGTTATGGAAGCACAGACACAATTCCTTTAAATGCAAAATAAGTAACCTCTTGCAGTATTGCTCACTACCCACCTCAAAAGAACCACTTACAAGACAGGTAAATGTTGAATAGGGTCATCTATTGATAACAAATTTTGGAATCTTTCTCTAACATAACTCTAAAGATTACTCCATATATTAAATGCAGAATACCATCACTAAAGGGACTATGCTATGAAAATTAATGATGAGCAACTCACAGAATGAAATTTTGTTCCCCTCTTTGTAAACGCTAGCAGCCGCTTTTCACCCTCCTGAACCAAACAATTGTGACTTGTGGAGTCAGAGGAAAATTATAATGGAGACTTCTGAAATTTATCTTTTAGAATGATAATTACCTGTTGCCTGAAATAATCACGAAAATCTTCCCAAGAATCATGAATTTTAACAACCACATATCTGAAATGTGTTAATAATGAAAAACAAGAATGAAATTATGTCAAATATTGTAACAGTTTTTTATTTTGTTTTATTGTGGATAAAACAATAATAGATCACTTGGAAACAACTAGAGTGCGAAATTTGAAAAACAATGCACTTCATCTAGTCAAAACTAGATATAGAGGAGGTGCAAGAACCAGAGACCCAGAGAGAGACAATCAGAACTCAATAGATAATCACACACCACCCTGCATGGTAGAAAGGTTTTTCCAGAATAGCAGGAGAGATGCAAATGTGAAAAAAGTTTCAACTTTAAAGAAGTATATATCCATGGATACGGCCAGTAGTCCAATCCAGCTCGTTTTAGTTTAGTATCATCCACTTTATATCCTAGTGGCTGAAAAGATGAAAAATTACAGAGGCTATTATTAGTATTTTGTAACAATCGTGAAAATTGAAGACAGTCTTATCATCAAATGTAAAGGTTATTGACTTAGAGAGCAAAACTCACCCCAACCAAGTGTAGTCCAACAGCTGATGCCGCACATGTTCTAGCAATGCACCCCGTGTTTCCTGGAATCTACACCATGGACAACACAAGTCCCAGAGCAACCTTCACTTCAGTAGTTAGAAGATTCTAATCTAAACTAAAAATTATAAAACATGGTTACCGAGGCCATTTTACTATGGAGAGATTGAACTTTAGTACTCTTTCGAAGTGATTGAAACTAGAATATTCGCTTGAATCAAAATTACGAAGAATTGTTCTAGCCTCTTTGAATTTGGACTAGGCCTAACTTTACCCCAAAAACTAACTTAGAGGTGAGGATTTCCCTACCATTTATGAAGACGTATTTAGCCGTATCTCTAGTTTAATGTGGAACCTTAAACACATATACATGCCCTCACCACCAAGGTTGGACATCTTAAGTGTGAAGTTTGCAAGAGTGCTCATGTGCAGTGCTTATTTGCGGGTGGTCGTATCATCTTAGAATTTGGTTGGACCTAGCTCTACTCAAAAGCTAGCTTAGATGTGAGGATTGTCCTACCTTCACACAGCCCAACATTAATTGCTTCATCCTTTTTTTAAAGTAGTTATCATTTTCAAGTTCGTGACTAACTTTTTTACCACAATAAAAATATATTAAATTGAAAAATATGTGATTCATCATTAGAATTTGTCAAGTTATATTTAGATCAGTATTTATATATATAATGGTCATTCTTTTAAATAGAAGCCATTGTCAGAGGATTAAGGAACTCAGCCAGAAAAATGGTATAAACCAATCTTTCTTGTAATATTGAGTGGGCAGATTACACAAGTATCCTTATTATTTAAAAAAGGATAACGAAAATAATCTCTTAGCAGGAAAATAGTAGTAGTATTTAATCCTACAACAGAGTTCTAACCAAAGGGGTAAGAACTTGGTTTTTACAACTCAAAAGCAAATCCTGCTTGTTATACTAAATTTGAAATTAACAATGCTATGAAAGCAAGAAGGTTTTTGAACACTGATAAATCCTTGACAACATGATCCAGTCTGTCTCACACTGAAGAAACAAAAACATGTGTATGCTATCAACTACAAATCCGCACAGATTTTACTATGCATCATAGACAACTTAAGACTTGAGAGACCCGTGCCCGCAGTCACATGATAAATGTATTATAATACCACCCTTCAGCCCAATCAATCCATGATGTCCAGTTCTTTGGTTGTTCAAAAATAAAGCACCTCAAATAAGTTTCCCAACAGTTAACTATTTCACTCTGCTCATCTATTTTAGAATGATATGAAGAACTCATCCGTAGCTTAGTCTCTTGGAATTTAAACAAAGGTTTCTAGAAAGAGCTAAGTAAAACAGAATCTCAGTCACACACAATGGATTTAGGTATTCCATGTAAGCAGAGCTGCAGACCACCACCTTAATGAAAAGTTCAGGCACTCTTTTTGCTGTGTAGGGATGCTTAAGCAACGATGCACCAAGGATCGATCAATTAGTGCCTTCTGAGACAGGTTAGTATGTCACCTTCGACTCCTAATTACTATA
Source organism: Acmispon strigosus (assembly GCA_030819835.1). Classification (NCBI taxonomy): domain Eukaryota; kingdom Viridiplantae; phylum Streptophyta; class Magnoliopsida; order Fabales; family Fabaceae; genus Acmispon; species Acmispon strigosus. The sequence continues at coordinate 66,685,467 of JAUAMA010000003.1, read as the reverse complement.
AAGAGTTGGCCAGCGTTGATAGTAGCTAAAGCCTCAAAACCATATAGAAAGAGGGATTGAAACTCATTGCGACGACATATTGTGAGTCAGCTCTAAAGAACCCCCCAGCGCTATGGAAAAAAAATCAAAGTAACTTGAAATTTCAGGATAACAACGACAAGCAGGATTGCTTGTTAGAGAGAGAATAACATTACTATAACAAATTTCCAAAAATTTGGGGAAATCAGCAGCAGAATAGTGACGAGAAAGGTCACGAAGGATGCTACCGCACTGATACCATATTGGAACTTGAAGTGATCTAGATAATTGATTGGAATTATTCAGAAGTACAATATTTAGTTACAAGGTTCCCTACTCCTAGTCAAACTAAATAGGAAAACAAACTAATCAACCATGTCATAAAAGGATTATGAAATTATCTCAACAAGAGCTGTAGGCACCGCTCTGATTTTCATGGCTTTTGGATGAGATAACTCAACAAACTACATTATTCTAACAATAGTCAAGTTCCAACTCATCACCACTCAACTAGGTCCTCCACCAATTATCAAAATTGTCTTTTTGCCGATTGATTCGTACGTAGAACAAGCGCAGAAGAATACAATTTCCCACACTTGTGTATTTGTGCTGAACAGTGTATCATCTTTACATATGTCAGTTGCTAGAGCTTCTTCTCTTCGGTTCAATAGTTTTCTCTCATCAAAATTCAAAAGAGCTTGAGTACCAAGTACAAGCAACCCTACGGTTTTCCATAGTCCAAATTAACCCACTTGCAGTTCCAATTCCATAATTAAACATTTATTAATAAATATCATCTTTGATTTTATGTTTTCATTTTTTACATAGCTTTGGGGTACTATAATACATCATCAAAACTAAGATAGACAAAAAGTTACAAGACAGCAGAGCCATTCCATATGGCTAAGAAACGATAAAACAAATAATTGAAAAAAAATCTCAACTTTAGCTGAATCTGACTCACCTGAGGGGAAACCAACACAACCTGAAGAATCTTGGAGCGTGATGCTTCACTAACCGCCCCTCCAACACCACGAGGCAAAGTACCTTCCTTGCTCGTCTCAGCTGACCCATCTGTAACATATAAACAGCAACAACAACAACAACAACAACATTGGTCTCGTTGAAACAACAAAAAAAAAAAAAGAGATGCCCAGAAAAGTGGCTTTAGAGAATATGGGTCTTACTGAGTGAACAAATGGAACAGAGGCGAGGTGAAAAATGAGTGATGGGTTTGAAGTGAAGTGACGTGAATAATGGAAGAAAAAGAGAAACTTTTGATCGGAAATGGAAAGGGTTTGCCAAGTTGAGAGATTTGAGGCCAGTGATGTCCATTGCGGACACCTCCACCACCCTCTTAGCCCTTTCCTTCCTCTCCGCTGTGCTCTCTATCTATCTATCTATTTATCCTGCCGATGGTGTCGGAGTCTCAAGTTTTGTACTTTTTCTGCTGTGCTCCCTTGTTTATCAAGGAAACCTCCAATTTAGTCCCTGAAAGATCTCATTTATGGTTGTTTGGTCCTCATACTATTTGTACCCGTCAGATCCTTGGACGGAAGTGTAGCAAAACAAAATCTTTACCAATTGAACAACTTAATCAATTTGATAAATATGTGAACCCATATATATTTATACTTTATCATTTTTCAAATTTAAAAAGTTAAAATATGTAATAATTGCAACCCGTTGATTTAATTTTAAATATTCTTAATATTTACTTAAAGTGGTTTCTAATATTTAATTAAAATTCACATATAATTGATTTGAGTAATTAAAGAGTTGACCACATTAAAAATTTAATTTTTTTTGAATTTTATAAGTTTCAAATTCATGAAATTGGGAATTTATTTACTATTTAATTAATGTTTAAATAACTAACAATTTATTAGGCAATATTTTAATTTCTTAGAGTTTAATATCAGGTTAGTTTAAGTAGGTGATTTAATAATAGTTATATTTTTTAATATCACGTCATTTTTTTAAATAATTTTTTTATTATACTATATTTAAAGTATATAAGACTACCTAATTGATTTTTTTATTTATTATATTTTGAATAAGTTATTAAATTTAGGGAGTAATTAGAAATTTATTAATTTAAAATATACAATAAAAATAAAAACGGAGGATAATAAAAAAATTATTAATTTCCAGAATTCAATTTTTCTTACACATTCTATAAATATATATGGGCTCACATATTTATCAAGTTGATTAAGTAGCTCAATTGGCAAAGACGGAGGACTAAATTGACTGACGATTTATTCTTTCAGGGACTAATTTGACTAGCTTACACTTCCGTCCAGGGACCTAGTGGAGAAAAATCTTTCAGGGACCATATTGACTAACGGCGAATCTTTCAGGGACTAGCTTGGTGGGTACAGATAGTATGAGGACCAAACAGCCATAAGTGAGATCTTTCAGAGTCCAAATTGGAGGTTTACTCCTTGTTTATCACATATTCACATTTGAGTGCCCAATCAATCTTGTTTGTTTACCGAGCTAGGACACTAAAAGCATCTATATCCCTACGATCTTAATTGTGGGTTCATACCACTATACACTTAGGGTGGTTGGGTTGAAAGTAACACATAAGATTTAAGCAATTCAAAGTAGCTGATTTAGATTCAATTTCAATAACTATTTTTAACACTATTTATCTAATCTCACAACACCACATATATTTATATTTTTTCCCATATAATTTAAATATTGATTTAGTATTTAAATTAAATATTAGTTTAATTAATATATATTTATTTTTTAATGGGAAAGAAAGTTTAAGTAATATTTAGAACAATATAGTTAAGTTCAAAAATAAAAAGGAATATGTTACATTTTATATAACTAAATGCGAAAAGAAATACATATCAATGGAAAACAAATAACTATACATTTTAAATCAAATGCGTAATATTACAAAAGATCAATTTTTGTTATTCTCATTTTCGAAACGCTCTCAAATATGCTCCATCAAGTTTGGTTGAAGTTGTCGATGGGTTTGTCTTTGATGCATGTCGCCTCTTGTTTCAAAGAATGTTGTAAAAGTAGGAATATAACCATTAGATATTTCAACGCTTAAAATGTCATTATCTACCTGATCTTAATCAATCTTCAACGATCATGTTATGCAATATGATGCATGCATGCATTATTTGCTTCACGATATTCACATGCAAAAAGCGTGATGGACCACGAACAACCGCAAATCGAGATTAGAGCACTCCAAATGTGTGTTCAACGTCCTTTCTTGCTCCTTCTTGTCATTTGGAAAATAATTGTCTTTTCTCTAATTGCGGCATTGAGACGGTCTTGAAAAATGTAGTCCACTCGAGATAGATACCATCTGCTAGGTAGTATCCCATATGAACACTACCTTTTTTTGCCCTAGAAAAAATTAAGTTTGATAAAATTAAATTTAAAAGTATAAGTTCTGAGTTTGGCAATAATGTGTACAAATAAGTTTTTTTTGGTAGAGTGTACAAATAAATTTATAGAAGTGTTTCTTTAAAAAAGTTTATAGAAATAAATGGTGTTTGGACAGAACAAAGTGAAATCATTTTAAGTGATAAAATGACTTAAGATAATAGATGTAAGGTTTAATTAACTTTCTTGCCCCTCATTTATCACGATTGTGCAATTGGGTATGTAAATTTAAAATGAGCAATTTGTGTCACATAATTTATGATTTGTGAAATTTGGGTCATGTCACAGTAGTGGCGTGCAAAGTGTAACAAAAGTGATAAATGTAGTCTTCATTTGGATGGCTAGGTTGTGTCATGTTATTTTTACATCATTTGATTAAATTGCATGTTACTTATTCACTCATTTTGAAAAGATAATATCACCCATTTCACCTTCATCCAACTTGCTTCAAAGCTTTCAATGGTCCTTTCTTGGGAAAACAAGGATGGTGAATTATTAAACACCCAATTTCTCGAGTGGCAACATATGCCACACTTTAAAGTCAGGTATTTCCTTGGAACAAATTTTCTTAAGGCTAAATAGTGTTCACTACCAAACTATACATGGAGAAGTATCCATCAAGCATCATGGGCTTTACATAAAGGGTGCTACTGGAGAGTGGGGAAAGGCTTCAATATCCAGATTTGGGAAGATAATTGGCTCCCTAAGCAAAATGGTTTCAAATTGTGGTCTTCCAAGCCTACAAGTTGTGAGGTAAACTATGCTTTCGAGCTTATTGATAGGGAGAACTTGACTTGGAGGCACACTTTGATTCATTAGTTGCTTTTACCTTTCGAAGATGAGTAGATTACCCATATCCTCATTCTCTCTTCTACTGAGGAGGATGTGCTGGTTTGGGCGGCCAATGAAGGTGTGTTTTTCTTTGTAAAATCTGCTTACCACTGCATTAAAGGCTGGGAAGTGAAACACCTACGCAGCTCCATTCCAAAACCAAATATGAAACTAGAGAATATGGAATTAAGTTCCCTAACATCAAATCTGAAACAACACCTAAGCAGCCCCATTCCAAAACCAAGGCCGATAGAGAAAAAAAATGCTTCTACAAAATTTGGAAAATATTCATGGAGTGTTTTTCTAGTAACAAAATGTGTGTTTGTAGTTGAAAATATATAGAAGAAGAAGAAGAAGAAGAAGAAGAAGAAGAAGAAGAAGAAGAAGAAGAAGAAGAAGAAGAAGAAGAAGAAGAAGAAGAAGAAGAAGGAACGTGTGGAGTGGGAAGGTACAAGATGAAGTTCCAAGGGTGATATTACCTTTTTAAAATGAGTCTTCCAGATGAAGCCAACGACATCCTCGGGGATTGATGGTCTTCCAACCCTTTTCTATTAGAGATATTCGTCGATGATTGGAGATGAGATATCCAAGGTGGTATTTAATGTGCTAAATAATGGGACTTAACCAAACATTCTTATGTTTGATTCCAAATATGAAGAAGGCAAAGCACACGGGTGAGATCAGACTAATCTCATAATGTAATATTATCTTTTCGATCATTACCAAGAGAGTAGAAAACATAGTTAAGTTGAAACAACACCTAAGTTTCTTCCTTTAATTAACAATACCTACATACTTAATGCAATCTTCGACTCTCGAGTGAATTAGATAAAAGTAAAAACAACACCTAAGTTTCTTCCATTAATTAACTAACCATTGCAAAAAAAAAAATTAAAAAAAAATCTAACCAATGACACGAAACAAAACATTAGTCAAAACTTAAAATGAAAAGCACCACCTCCAGAGTCCATCCAACATAGGATAGGATAGAACTCCTGAGTAGGAAGGAGCAAAAGGAAGGATAAGAAAACGAAAATGGCGGTTGTGTGAAGTGAACCCAGCAGCACTGGACTCAAAGTTCTCAACTTTTTATCTCTCTGCTATTGTTCTGTGAAGAAGAAAAATGGCGGCTGCACTATCGAGCTGCTGCACTTCCTTATTCTCTGTCAGATTGCGCTACTCACACACATACAGACCCATCACTTCCCTCCGCGCCACACTCTCTTCTAAGTCCAATCGACGAAGGGAAGGTGGTGATGGTGGTGTAGTAGTCGCAGGGCAGAGGAAGAAGCAGTCAAATTCAAAAGATGAAATTGAAAGGCCTGCCAGTAGAGGGAAAGTGGTGGGACCCCAACCTGTTTCTTCTAAATCCTTTGGCATTTCTAGGAAAGATAAGGACTTTGTTGTCGACTCCAAGGATCAGCAGGTATGTTGCTTCATTCACCACTCCACATAGAACACACAACATAAAGTTTGAGTTTTTGAAATGTTGTAGTAACACACCCTCATGATTGTTTGCATTTAGATTTATTAGATTTTGATCAATTTGGTTAAGATTTGTAGTGATAGGCCCAGCATTTATAATAGTTGTTTTTGGAAAATTGTTTCATATGAGGATAAAACCCTGCAATTCGAAAGGAGAAAGGTTAAGAGGGATAACAAGACTGACAAAAGCAGATACAGGGCACACCAGATCAAGTGGATGAAATAGAAATGCTTGAATTGTAATGTTGAATGGAAGCTTTACATTTGTTCTTAGGCTGAGTCTACTGTATACCTAGATTTTGGATTGATTGATGTTAACTTGACTTTGACTTGTTGCTGTTTGAAACTATAGCTTCTTCTAAAAATAATGTAAGAATGAGTTTGACAATGTGTTTTGGTAATTAGATCCCTCATCACAATCTTTATTTGATCAATCTCCAACGAAAATTTCCATTACTTACTAAGCATTTATTGTTGTCTCCCTCAGTATATAGTTTAAGCTCCACCACTGAAGAGGAGTACATGCATTATGAAAGTAGCCCTTGTTTTCTGATGAACTTTAATAGCTACTTGAGAAGTTGAGCCAAACTGATTACTTCTCTTAGCATGTTTATCCTAACTTCTTCAAATAATTATATTCAATTTCAGGTTGAACCGAGTAATTTACAAGATTCGGCATTCCTTAATGCTGTTGTCAAGGTGAAGTTTAATTCTTTTTTATTCCTAGTTTAAGAATTATTTTTATATTGTCTCAAAAGCCTTGGGGGGTATGCTCCTCAAATTTTGAATTCATGCCTATATTTGTCTATGTTTGTGTTCTGGTTGGTTATGTCCTTGGTGGGAAGCTTTCATAGCATGTTTCTGGTTTGACTAATGATTTCAAGTTCAATATTATTAGTTTTCCTGTGTCTGAATTATTATCATTTATTTCATGATAATATGATTTGTCAATTGTCACCGTAGCTTTTGTTAAACAGACTCTTCTATAATGCCCACGGTTTTACTCTTTACAGCGCCTTAAAACTGTATCTCTTGTTTCCGACATTAAGCAATCATCATCTTGTCAATTTCATGTAATATTGTTGCGCATTATATTTGCAATGCTCTTGTATGCATTTTCTCTGTTAAATTTCTTGGTCTGGTAACATCTTTAGGTTTACTGCACCCATACTGCCCCAGATTATTCACTTCCCTGGCAAAAGCAGAGACAATACACAAGTACTGGAAGGCAAGATTTTAAATACCTTAACTGTAGAATAGTTTGAATCCTTCTCACTTAATCTCATGGGTGACATCTTGTGCAGTGCATTTATGATTGGAGGTAGGAAACTATTAACCAATGCACATTGTGTAGAACATCATACCCAGGTGATTTCAAGAATTGTCCTTTCTTGAATATATTGTAGATTTTGTATTATAAATTTATTAATTTAAAATCTTTTTATTGATATTCCTTTGATGTTTCTACTTCATCCATTTATGTGTAAGGTCTTATTCCTAAAGCAATTTAAGGTGATTCAATTTTTATCTTTTACTTTTTGGATGATTGCAGGTTAAAGTCAAGAGAAGAGGAGATGATTCAAAATATGTAGCTAAGGTGTGTCTCTTACGAAGGAGTTGACCTTGTTATATCTGGTCCAATTTAGGGTGTAAATAACAATTTTCTTAAAACATCTGCCTAAGTAGGATTATCTCATTTATCATCAATAACACACCAAGACTGGAGGGTAATGAGGATAAAACGTATAAATGAGTAGAAACTCAGTAAAGCTGAAAGCATGGGTATCACTCAATTGCAAATTGGAAGGATGGGGTGATTTCTTTAAAAGTTTATGAAGTTCAATTATTGTATTTCAGGTAACCTGCAGTGGCACTTTTCAATAATTTAATAACAGTATGGTATATAAAATAGTTTTGATGATTCAATGAAATCAGTTTCTACTGGGCTTAATTTGTTGATTCATTTGTCTCATCGTACGTAATATATGATGATATAGAAAAGTAGAAGTATTAGTAAATAAGATCATATTATAAATATATGACCTTTATTTTATATATCTGACCATTCTATATAAGTAATCATCAAACACCCTATCATGACAAAATATAATAAGTGTATTAAGTATCCAATAACTTTTTAACAAATGGTAATATTCATCCGACATGGGGAAGACTCTTAGACATTGATATTTAGCAAATGCTCAAATATTTACTTTTTTCTCAATGATGAAATGTACAGGTTTTAGCCAGAGGTATCAATTGTGATATAGCTTTGCTTTCAGTAGAAAATGACGAGTTTTGGAGAGATGTGGAGCCTCTCAGATTTGGAAGTCTGCCACACCTTCAGGTTTAAAGTTGTCAATTTTTTGTTGCTTCTTGATTGTGCTTGCTTTATGCTTTGGTGCTTCTTCATTGTAATCTTCCATATAGAAAGGAGTAACTTATTTGTTATTGAAGTAAAAGAACTGAACAACTAATGTATGAATAGTCTCTGAGGGTGTTGAATACATTCATAGAACTAGGTTGAAATGATATTTCTTGTCTAGTGTCACTGTTAGGTATGTTATGATACTTAGGTGTGATGAAATTATAGGTTTAATCTTTCGATAAAGGGAAGAATGCTGAAAAACTTTCGTATTCATTCATAACTAATGATATATGACAAGTAAACATAAAGAAACGAGTAACTTATTTGTAAATGGATTGGCCATGTGAAGAAGAAAGACACACTCTATGGCCACAAAGCTGAAAATCAGAGACCAAGTAAGGGACATGTACAAAGAAAATAGAATCCCCACTGATAAACAAGTTGTAAAGATCATGAACTTAGATATTATAAGATATCTTTTTATATTCTAATAAGGTGAAAATTTAATATCTGTCAAACAACCAATTATCCCAAAAGCTAACTTGAGAGTTGAGGGTTTCTCTACCCTTATAAAGGCTATCTATATCATAGGGGATGTATCTAGTGAGAAAGTTCTTCTTATATGAGAATGGTGAGAATATATCGTGGCCGTTAGATCTAACAATGAGTGGTCATGATTAAAAGAAATAAGTGATCACATGACCACTTAAAAATGTCATGTGACTTTATAAACAAGTCACGTGACTTATTTCTTTTAATCATAACCACTCATTATTAGATCTAACGGCCACGATTTATTCTCACCATTCTCATATAAGAAGAGCTTTCTCACTAGATACATCCTCCTATATCATATATCTAGCCAATGTGGGACTTCTAACACACCCCCTCACGACCAGGGTTGGACATTTGGAGCGTGGAATATGCAGGACTAGACATCTACGGGGTGAGCCAAGTACGTCTCCACCAACTAACGAATCTAGGATAGACTCTGATACCATGTCAAACAACCAATTATCCCAAAAGCTTAAGCGGTTGGGTAAGAGCCTCATGAATGGTTTTATATTATATTCTAACAATATCTAATACATGAATTTAGATAATTGTGTTGATTCATGATTCGTGTTACTTGATCAGTATTTGTAATAAAATGTTTAAATGACAACATAAACTCACATATGCCATTGCACAAGAATTTTAACTAGAGCACGGAAGATTATATTTCCTTCCTTTCTCCTTTTGTCTACCCTCTCCTCCACTTCTGGTTACAAAATAGTAGCTGATTTAATTTAATCGTGATCTACAACAACTACAAATAGTGTGAGATTTTAATAAATTTATGAAAAATGCAAGAAATAGTAATTAGTTGGACAATTTTTCAAAGCATATCTGGTTTATCCAGTATGAATTTTCTTATGATATCTTTCTGTTTGCATAGTTTAGACTAAATTTTATTTATAATTTTTTTTTCTGACATGAAGGATTCTGTAACTGTTGTGGGATATCCTCTTGGAGGAGACACAATTTCAGTGACGAAGGGAGTTGTATCTCGTATAGAGGTTTGATATATTGAATGTGAAATTGACCATTCCATCTGTTGTGAAATTAATCCTTTTTTTAGGATTTTAGTTCTCAGTTAATGAATTAAAATTGTAATCAGGTTACATCATATGCTCATGGATCGTCTGATTTGTTGGGCATTCAAATTGACGCAGCAATAAATCCCGGTCAGTATACCTAAAACTTGAAGTGGTTTAAATTTGGTTTCACCTTCTGTGGAAAAAAATTCTCTGGTCTATCTTTTCTTATTCTAAATCATATAATGGCCAAACAGCATGGGAATTACTTCTTCCTTCTTTATGGAACTACTATGAATTGATGCGATTGTTAGACTTATACCCTACTCACAGTTGTGAAATTTTAGGTAATAGTGGAGGTCCAGCGTTCAATGACCAGGGAGAGTGCATTGGAGTAGCATTTCAGGTAGATTTTGTGGCCTGCTGTTATTTGATGTGTTAATGCTTAATTGGATCATATACTTTTCTATTAAAGGTTCATTTGTCAGAAATTATTACACACTAACACTTACAATTTTAGACTTATTAAAATAATTCAATTAAAATAATCCTATTGGATAGAATGAATGCTTCAGTTCTAGTAGTTAAGAAATTAATAAATTATATACATCATGTTTTGTTAGATATTAAATCATTCATGAGCCTTCACTAATTCTTGACATAGTATCCTTGCTGCCCCTATTTTACTAAATAAAAAGTTGGCTTTTAGCATAAGGTAGGTGATTTGTGCATTGCCTACACTTCAATTCAAGCCACAAGGCTCTTGCGTGAGTATTAACTGTCAAATGTAAAACCATTTAGAAGATTTTACCTAACAACTTAAATTTTTGGGGGAACTGGTTCTTGACAGATCCTAATATGTATAACTGATCAGAAATTTCATTATGTTGTTTGTTATTCTGGGTAATTTTCTTATGGGACAATACCTCTAGGTCTACAGATCTGAAGAGGCTGAGAATATTGGATATGTGATTCCAACAACAGTAGTATCTCATTTTCTGACTGACTACGAAAAGAATGGCAGGTATACTGGTAAGAATTTCTTCTAAAATATGGTTATATTTGATATTTGATGTGTCACACTATGTTTACTGGAGGCACGACATCATACTGCTTGGGGAGATTTAGTTTTTTGTTTAAATATCATTTTATATGACTCAGTCCTGAAAAATGTGTTACTGGTGAAAAGGTATAAGCTACTCAAAAATAGTCTTTTACAATGACATTTGTACTAATATAAGATGAAGTTTACAATCTTGTGCATATAGTTTTTCACATGCCAATGTCTTTACCACCTAAAATATTCTTCGTGGGTATTGTTCTGTTTTATGTGCATGAATCTCTTTGCATCTTCGCACTAAATAAATGCAATAACAACATCAGTTCCCAATTTGGAGTTCAAGTATGTATTCATGTGGTATCCTGTGCTGCCTGGAATTTCCAGCTTATATCTTGACAAAAACTGAAAAAAGTGTACCACTATTGCATTTCAGTAAGCATATTGTGTGTTATGTTCATTATGAATTAAACCTAATCAAGCTTAACATGCAAACTATGCTAGTGGTCTGAAACTTTGTTTTCACTCCTAGGTTTCCCTTGCCTCGGTGTACTTATACAAAAGCTGGAGAATCCTGCACTACGTGCTAGTTTGAAAGTACATTCGAATGAGGTATGTCTTTGGCTAAACTCTAAATGGCTGAAATGAGTTCTTATAATACAATAATTTCGTTTTCATCATGCATGGAATGATGGAAATAATTTGTTTGAATACTGGTGATTGCAGATGCCGGAATGACCATTATTGCTCTCTCTTTTCCTCCACCCGTACTTAAACCCTATTACTTCAACAATAACTAATATCTAGCATGAATTTTGATATTTCACATTTTCTGTCTTTGTGCAGGGTGTATTGGTACGTAGAGTTGAACCAACTTCTGATGCCAATAATGTATTAAAGGAGGTATTGTGAATGATTTTTTACTTGCAAGATATTGTCCTTCAGTTGCACCGGACACCGGTGGACAGCCAAACAAAACCTTGAATAATTTCTATGCTTTTTTAGATAATAAGCCTCAAAGCCTAGTAGATGTTTGAATACCTAGTGCATTTGAGTTTTGTTACAAGTGGAGTCCTACATGGAGCAAGTAAATTTATCATGAAGTGCTATTTATTTATTGGAAATAAAAGTTTGAGTTAGCTTTGGTGTCTAAATTTGATCATGAACTTTGATTGTGTTTGAAAATCGAAAATTGTTATCCATGAGCTGTATGATCTGTTGATAGCTGTGTGCATTTCTTCATAATCCTTGTTTAAAAATCATTCATGTCTTGTTATAGGTAATTAATTTGGAGATTTTTTCCATTAACCTTTGAAAGAAAAAAGTAGAAGACTTACCTGTGGAACTTACATATGAATTCTACCTTTTCTAACACATTGAACCAGGCATTCACATTTTATATAAAACTTGCCCTTACAGGGTGATGTGATTGTCAGCTTTGATGATGTACGTGTTGGTGCTGAAGGAACAGTCCCATTCCGATCTAATGAGCGAATTGCCTTCCACTTCCTGATTAGTCAAAAGTAAGGGCTTCATTCTCTTTTAACTAAAGAAACTAAATCTGCGTTTGATTTGTAGTTTATCACTTAATTGTATTATCATGCTCAAGTTTGCTAACAAAGTACAAATGAAGGCTATATTTGGATATTTCAACTTTGTAATATTAACACCTTATTACTCTTCTTACCATTCCTAAGCTTTTGCCATATGTTGGTGATATAATTGCTACATGAAATTTTGTGAGCTCTTATGATGTCTTATTTGACAATATTATGAAGCAAGTTTCAGACCATTTAGCAATTGCTTTCATAAGCCATTTGTATGCTTAGAATGGAATCCTAGCGTAATAGTGCTATACAGATTTGCAGGTGATGTTGCAGAGCTTGGTATCATCAGAGCTGGGACATTAATGAAAGCTAAAACTGTTTTAAATCCACGAGTTCATTTGGTATGTGAGATGTTTTAAAAATTTGGTATCAATCAATTTCATGACTTTGTTGATTTGATGTGCTTTGTTTTGCAATTTCTTTGTCCTCTTCAAGGTTCCCTATCATATTGAAGGTCAGCCTTCCTACCTAATAATTGCTGGTTTAGTGTTCACACCCCTCTCAGAGCCATTGATTGAGTATGTTGTATTTATTCTCCATATATAGTCATACTTACTCTTGTTTGTGGATTCGTGTTTATTTAATTAATTATGAAACTTTTGGCAGGGAGGAAAGTGAAGACCATATGGGGGTAAGTTCTGAATTTGTATTTGTTAACCTTAAAGCACCAAGTTAGAAAACAATTACTTTGTGATTGAGTTTTCTTTTCTTTGCTTTTTCCTTTCCCTTGGTCAGCTAAAATTATTGGCAAAGGCACGTTATTCATTGGCAAGGTTTAAAGGTGAACAAATTGTAATTCTTTCACAGGTTGGTTGCTGAATTTCTTCAAAACTTTGTGCATATGATGTTTGATTATACTCGAGATTTGGCATCGCATGTAGTTAACTTTTACTGAGTGGTAAAATTTTGTTTCACTTCTCGTTCTGATTGATAGGTTTTAGCAAATGAGCTCAATATAGGTTATGAAGATATGAGCAATCAGCAGGCAAGTCATTTCCATTTGTGAGATTGACTCCCACAGGCCTACTACATGTATTTTTCTCTGAAATGATATCTTTTGCAGGTTGTAAAATTCAACGGAACTCGAATAAAAAACATTCATCACCTTGCACACCTCATTGATTGTAAGTTTTTGCATTATTTAGCTATAGTCCATTCGTTTTCTTCTTCCAATATATCTCAGGATTGTTTGCTTTGCTCTTGCTCAGCGTGCAAAGAGAGGTATCTATGTTTTGAATTTGAAGATAGCTATGTTGCTGTTTTGGAGAGAGAAGCTGTTGCTGCTGCTTCGTCTTCCATACTGACAGATTATGGTATCCCATCTGAAAGATCTTCTGATCTTTTGAAACCATATGTGGATTCACTAGAAGGTGGCCAAACATCTGACCAGGAATTCGGCGATATCCCGGTTTCGAATTATGAAATCGGCTCCGAAGGGTTGCTCTGGGCATAAGGTCACAACTTTGAAGCATATGGTGGCAATATTTGAAGCATATGGTCACAATTTTGGGAGGGAAAAATTGCAAAAACAGTGTCAGGTGATCTAGATAGGAACAAATGAATGGTTTTATGGCACCATGAGGGCATGCTAGAGGCATATTTTCTTCCTCTCTCCCTATCTGTTGTGAAATTGTTTTTAGAGAAGAGATAGGACTATAGGAAAGAGCTCTGCTCATTTTTTACATGTAGTTTATTTATTCTTTAGTGTCACTCCTTGATATGATAAACCTGAAAGATGTCTTGAGGTTTGATCTCTCAATTTTTCACGTGCATTCTGTATTTTTGGGGAATATTGCACATAGGAGTGACGCTAATAAGCTTTGAATGCAATTAATGCAGAATTTATAATACATTTCATGGCCTAGTTTGAATGGACCTCATATATTAAATTTGTTGACAAGGAAAAAACTACAGCATCCAATACCTTCAGCCTATCTCTGATGAAAAGCAATGAATGGAACCATTCATATTTCAATGTTTGCATTTTTTGTAATAAGATGGAGTGAAAATGTTGAATGAATTCTGGTTAATATAATTCTTGTCCATTTCTTCCTATTTGAGGAAAATGAAGCCAACTGTTTTTTCCCCCTCTCCATATAATTAGAAAGTAATGAAATGATAAGGGTTTGGTCGGCTGGTTCTGCGTAAGTTATGTATTGTGTCTGGGTTGGTCAAAGGTGGTTGGTGGTCAAGAATAGGTGGTGGTGGTGGTGGCCGGAAGTGGTTCTAGTGAGAACAAAGTGAAAATACTTCACAACTGAGAACTCTTGAATTTTCAAGAAAAATTAAAATGGCGGTGAAATTCCCATGTTGTCCTTAACTAGCAAAAAGAAGAAACAACAATCTGAAGGGTGATTCTTGAGCGATGCGTAAGAAGAACAATTTGTTGGGAGATATGTCTACCATCAGAGCCTCGAGAAATTAGTCTCATGACACCCGGTTGTGGATACATTAAGAACCAAAAACAACAATCTGAATGACAGTTGAAGTGGGCCGTCAGTTGCTTTGCATGTATAACTTGCACCGTCTCCATAATTTGCTACCCATGCCCTAGTCCCTACCATTCATACCACATTGACACTGTAAAATTAGTGAGATGCCTATAGTACTACCCAACAATCAAAAACAAATGTTTGTTTCGATGTGATTGAAATATGACAAAGTTCACAGAGAAGAAAATAATGCGAAGTGATCCAATAACCACCAAATTAAAGAAGGTAAGCATGCATGAGAGAAGAAAAAAAAAAGATAACTTAAGATTCCCTGCTGTTCGACTTGTTGTTTGGCCTTATTGTCTCTATATATGTTCTCACCTTTTTGCATCATTGAGTTATTATTATTGTACCCATGTGCACAATGGACAGCCATGTTTTTTCTCTTCACTTGGAGTATTTTTACTTTACTGTTATTTGTCTTCTAATTGGAAATTTTCTCAAGCATATTTGTTAATCTTTGGGCTAGAGAAAATGATTAGGTAAAGCTTTTTTCGAGTGTGATAAGTCTTACATTCAAACTTCTAATACTATAAAGTTTGACTGAGGTTACATTGCATACGACTATTATTGAGTTTACCCCTCACTTTTGCTATGCAGTTTGGCTGATCACTTTAACTTTTTGAAACACTAAATGTCATTCAAAATGGTCTACCATGAATCTTTTAGTGACTAACACTATATGCTCTTTAAATATTTATTGTATGAATTGACTATCATAACTCTATGGATTTCTATCAAAAGTTAAAAGGGAACAAGTTACTTAAAATGTAAGGCTCAAGTGGTATTCTAAATTTGTAATGATCCATTATGTATAAATGAAGCACTCATATCTTTACTTCATACCTAAGTATTTCTCTAGTCCTTAATTACCCCCCTGAACTCCCCAGTGTTATTATTTTTATTTTTCAAGACTCAGGACCTACCACGTTTACTCACTGAAAGGCTGTCTAGTGGAACTCATAGGTGGCCCATAACTGGTCTCTAGAACATAAGCAAGAGATAAAGTGGAAAAGAACTGAGATGAAAAATATTTGTTTGAACTTTGAGTTAAATCTCAGTATTTTCAGTTACATATTCCCAGCTCATAACTAGAAACTATATAAGATGCTTCCTTCATGCTTTTCTTGTTGAGAGCGAGTCTCGGCACAATGTTAAGGTGGTTGCTATGTGACTTTGCGGTAACAGATTTGAGTTGTGGAATCAGCTTTCTTGCAAAATGGCAGGTAAAGCAGCCTACATTAGATCCACAAAGTAGGTTCCACTTCTCTCTAAACCTAGCGTATAGCGGAAACTTTATAGCGTCATGTTTGCACTTGGCACTTCATGCTTTTCTTGTTATTATTGGTGTTTATTTTCATGGGAGAGACACCTGGTGTGTGTTTGGATACTGTGCAACGCGTGAATGAATTTTCATCTCAATCTATTAAAAGATATTTGTTCCCCTTTATCTTAAAATATGTGCTAACGTCTTAACGTCTATTTACACTGATATCAACATATATCCAAACATATTCTAGTGTTCATGTGCTCCAAAGGTAAATTACTTATCAACTTTGTCTTGTAGCATACATAGTGCAGCTACGTGATAAAAAAAGGTTCGAATCATCAATTGCCACCAAAATTTCAGAGCCCACCACCACTTCTTGTAGACCCTTTTTATAAGCCCTGTCTGTGCTTCAATCATGAACCTCAGTTTCTGCAATAAAAGTCTTCTCTTTGAGACACATTCATTAAGGCTTGAGTTCATCATCATAAGGCCATTGATTTTTAGCCATCATTTATGGCTCCCTTTTGGTCATTCTCTGCAGCAGTATTCATGGCCTTAATGGCATCATTCACTTGTTCCTTGGCCTTGGCTTCTCAACAAAAAAATATGCATGTTTCCACCATCTCAGCAGCACCAACTACTTTACCAGGTTCCCCTCTTTTCTCTCCTGCACTTTCACCAGATATTGAGCCACTGTTTCCAACCCCAGGAAAAGATGCTTACTCTCCATCAGAGTCCTCACTTCCCACAATTCCTTCAAGTCCAAGCCCTCCTAACCCAGATATCATTGGTCATCCAGGGCATGGTTTGGCTTTTCCACCATCAGGGCCTATGCCAGCCCCAGCACCATCTTCCCAGGGTGCATCTCTTCCACTGTACTCAATTTTACATTTGGTGATGCTGGTAATTTGTATAATGCAGCTTTATGGCATGTGACTATGTTGATGTAGGTGTTACTTTCTGCAAAAGCATGTTTTTTTTTACATTACCTATTTAGTTAGTATATCATGTCATGTGCACAACAATGCATTGAACAGTGTTTATAGCATGTTTGAATCAACTTTTATTTCCACAAAATCAATTCTAACTAGTAGAAGTTAATATTCACAGAAACTTCTCCCTAGAATTTATTCTAATTTAGAATCAACTATAAGAGAATTTCAAGACAATGCTGGTAGTAAATTGTTTCAATAAAGCGTAGTGAACATTATGAGTGTTCATATGATATTCTGGATAATTTGGATGTTGAGATAAATTTTTGTCATCGTTACATGAGTTCTAGAAAACCTGAGGTGTTTCAACTTTACTTTCTAGTATATAGTAAAGTTATTTTTTTAGTTTATGGTAAAGTTGCTATTTTTTCAGTAATCTATTACACCACCTTTTCTAGTATATAGTAAAGTTGTTATTTCTTTAGCTTCTCTTACATCACTTTAAGAATACAGAATATACCATAGATTTAAGGAATTGGCCTGAGCAATTGATTGAACCATGAATGCCTTCCATTGGGACCACAAATCACTTTGATGTGGCAGAAAACCACCTTTTAATAACTCTGTTTCATGCGCACTTTGAATTAAGATATAAGAGAAAACATGGGTGGGCTACCTATAGAGTGAATAAAAAATTGAGAAAATTTGAATATGCACATTTGGCTAACAAGGGACATGTGTCCAAAAATTCTAGTTAGTTTATATCAAAGAATGTACACTAGGATTCTCAGGCTAAGAACATATTCTGTATTTCTAAGGCTACTTGAGTAAGCACCTATCTCATGATCTTTTACAGAATTACTCTATTTACTTTGTGAGCCTTACATCTAGAGAGCTACAACACTAGGCTTATGATTCCTTGGAATCCCATTAAAGAGCTTCTCTTGTAGTGATCCAATGAGTTTATTGAACTCAAATGGGTTCTTCCATTTCTTGCCAAACTCCTTACCCTTCTTAGCAATGAAGCTTCTCATCTTCACATTCTCCTCTTTCAGCACATTTATTGCAAAACTCAGGTGTCTTATCACCTCTATTTTGTCTTCATCTTTCTGCTTGAGCTGATCCTTCTGAGCCTTGTTCTCTTCTTTAACTCTTTTTATCTCTTCCCTTAACAATGCCACTTCATCACAAATGGTATCTTTCATCTTGAGCTCATCTTTCTGAGCTTTGTTCTCTTTCCTGAGCAGTTCTATTTCTTCCCTCAACTTCATTAATTCACCATGAACATTCCCTTTCTTCTTGATTTGATCCTCATGAGCCTTGTTCTCTTCACTAAGCCTCTCAATTTCTTTCCTCAGCCTCATCACTTCATCATTTGCAGCCACAAATTGAAGTTCCTTCTCTTTTTTATATTTGGTATCCTTTTCAAGCTCAGGATCATCAACCTCAGATTCCCCCGATTCCTCCTCTAAATCACAACTCTCAGAGTAACCATCATCTGCAAAGCTCTTCAACATCTCTGATTGGTGACACTTGGGTGAAGAAAAAGGGGACACCAATGTTTTCATTAGGTGAATTCCAGGGTCAGGTTTGATTTGATCATATCGCTCCGCTAATGAGCGGTGTGACCTGTAGAAATCTTCAACCATTCTTACAAGCTCTGGTCTCTTCTTGTAATACATCTCTGCACGTTGTGCAAAGGAATCTGCATCTTCTTCAATTAGTTTCAACATTGCCTTTGTCTTCTCGTTTAGGTCTGCCATACACAAACACATATCACTTTATATATCTCTTGTTACATATCTCTTAGCAATAAAGTGTGTTTGTATATCAGTTGAATGCAATGGACTTTGATCCTAATCTATGGCTATGTTTGGATACTCACTACTGACACATGCAAATGGAAGTTAGCACTCACTTCGAGATAAAAAGTGAACGAAATTCTTCGTATGAATTGATATGAAAGTCTTATCATGTTCCAAAAACACACTAAGAAGAGTTCGTTCACTCTGTACCTCAAAGTTAGTTCTAACATTCTTTGCAGGGGTGTCAAGGGACATTGAAGAAACATAACCAAAATCACTGTTCATTATTTGCACTCCAGTTCCAGGATATGTTCAAAAAGGCCTAGTTACCAGATGTATGTCACAATCAGACAAATTAAAAACTGGGGTTTTACAAGATTAAAATGCAGAGCAGGTGGAAAGGGGTGAAAAGATTTGAAAAGTAACACTCAAGAATTAATAACAAGGCTCATAATCTTTTTCACTTTTGCATATACTTATGTTCTGCTTTTTCTCTTTATGCCAGTACTTTCTTTTGAGAAGGAGACGGATTTCAAGTAAATTTTTTATTTAGGTAGAGACACATCACACATATGGGTCCAAAAACTTTAAAGCATTCTGGGTGAATTGAGGGACAGAAAATTATTGGTGGACCTTAGACATTCAATTGTTATGCCCTCATTAAGGATGAGATACCATCAATTTTCATGCAATGTTATGTTAGCAATGAAGAATAGTGTTCCAAAATCATCCCAAACTCCTTATTTATTGAAAAACAAGGCCAAACAAGTAAACAAACATGCTGCAAAGAAAATCAATTTTCAGAATGCAAGCTTGCTACAAACATGTTGAATTGAAATTCTTATACCAAAACATAATGAGAAGAAGGGAAGGAAGTTGATACCAGTGAGTGTGGATTGAAGCCATGGAGATCGTTTTGTGTTGCTGTGGCTGTCAAGCCACCACCAGTTTGAAGGTTGATTCTTCTTCATTTCATCCACTCCGTCCCTCACTATTTTCTGGGATATCACCATCACCACGAACCTATATATCAAAAAACATAGAATAAAACAACAAAATAGAACCTTGAATTCCCCAAATAAAAACTGCAGAATCATCATAAGATAATCACTCATTAGCACGTCTTAGTTGCAAAAAACAAAAAGAAAGAATTGCAGCCATAAGAATGTAAAGCACCAAACACATCGTATTGCACCGACCTGGACCACCGCCTCTTCGTTATTAACAAGGTAGCAGCAGCATACACAAACAAACAAAAACGTCCTCGAAGAATGCAATTTCCGATAAATTTTCAAACTTCAAAAACTAAGACTAAAAAAAAATTCAAAACTAAGATGATTCATTGCATGAAATAAAAAAACGATCTTTATATTGAAGAAGAAAAAAAAGATGCATGTAGCGCACAGGCATACGCAAGAACAATTTTTTCGCAAATGGGCACCAGAGAGAGGACAAAAAGACTTCAACTTTGCAATGCCCATCACGCAAATGAGCGCAAACGCATACAAGCGATTAAGAAAGAGAAGCACGCACCTGGGTGAGTTAACTCGTCGGAGTGACTCGTTCTTTAACTCGGTGTTTTCTGAACAAGAGTAGAGTCTTTGGATTTGGAGGAAGTAATAGTAGAGTCCAGCAGAGTGTAAACACTGTAGGTTTCTTATAACACCTGTAGGATTGTGACACGTGTACTTGAATTGACGACACTGATCTTGTGCCTCGAGCCAAATGCCAATAGTGCTAAGTTGTTCAAAAAAACGTCCTTATTCAGCCTTTGACTATTGTTGCCATAAAGTAGGGGGCTTCAAATTCAAAATCAAACATGAAAAATGAAAATTATGTGATAGACAATTTTTCTTAATCTCCTTGTTTTTGTTATATAACTATCAGCATTTTAATCTGATTTTTGTTTTTATTTATTTATTATTTTTACAATAAGAGAGTGTTTCACCCGTCGTATCCTTAATTTAGTGGTGATAGAAAAATTGAATAGTTAAAATTGAGAATAGTGATAAATAATATATTAAGAAATTATATAGTAATTTTGATATAAATATGAACATCAATGTTATTCCTTAATCCATACATGTGTCACAACTTTAAAGTGACAGATATTAAGAAACGGATGGAGTAATCAAAATTAACCAACAAAGTGTTAGCCTACTAATAGGCAAACCAAATTCCAGTAAGGGTGAGGTCGAACTCCGGAAAAAAAAAAGGTTAAATATGTTTTTAGTCACTATAAATAAAGGGGTCGGCTAAATGACTCTGTAATTAATTATGGTCATTCAACCCCTTGTCCATATGGATCAATAAGATTGTGTTATTTATTTTATTTATTTCTATATTATTTTTTAATTTTAATTATGGGACAATCTTATTGGTCCACGTGAGCATGGGGTTAAATGACCCCAATTAATCATGGGGTCATTTAGCCAACCCCATAAATAAAATGTAAAATAAGGGTGAATTAGATTTGATTCTTCTAAAACAATTTCATAGCGTTCAGTCCCTAATATTTGTCAAATATATGAAGTCAGTCATTATCATTTATTTTGTGGTATTTTAAATCGTCACTAATTCATTCCAAGGTAGTTATAACTATCGTCAATGCAGAAAAAGTGATAATAACTCATTTTACGACAGATTTTAGCCATTGGTAATGCAAAAAAAATCGTCACAAAAGGCAGGGAATAACTTCACATATTTTGTAAATGTTAAAAATTAAAACCTATGAAATTTTTTTTGAGAGACTAAATCAATTCACCCTTATTTGACTAAAAACATATTTAACCTCCAGGAAAATCATTTGTTTGGACAATATTCCAAACAAGTTAAAAACTTTTTAAGGAAAAAAAGTTAATAAAAATTAATAAAAATTAATTAATTAATATTAGGTAATAACTAAATGCTCATAAGAGAAACGATTATGATTCGGGGAATAGTCCAAAGTAATTAGATAGATATTGGTGAATTGGTTTTGATGTCATCCTCACTTGTTTCTATGTCATCCTCATTTGGTCAATTGCCAAATTAATCTTAAAAATAAATTTTATTACTTACCTATCATTTATATATTATCTTCACCGTCCTCTACCTTCCTTTCCTCATCACCATTCTCACCATCATCCCCTTCATTTTCCTCTCAATATTCATATTCACAACCACCCATCATCATCATCTTTCTTTTCTTCATCAATCATAATCTTCCCTCATCACCATCCTCAAACCAACCTCACCTATCATCTTCTCTATCTCACCCATCATCTTTCCCATCTCACCCATCATATTTGAGGGCTATTTTTCGCACTTATTTTTTAGGTTTGTTACTCCTTTTTTTCATTTTTCTCCCGACTCTTATTTTCGCACTTATAGGTGCGAAATACACAATGTGTATATTTCACATTTATAAGTGCGATGAGGCCTGTAAGAAGAAAATCTCACGTAAAATTCGCACATATAAGTGCATGAGGAACACGAAATTCGCACTTATAGGTAAGAATTTTACGTGAGATTTTTTTTAAAATTTTACACGTCATAGAGCCTATTCGCACCTATAAGTGTGTGAAGAACATGAAATTCGCACTGCAAATTTATGTGGGAGTTTTTTTTTTCTCTTTTATATTTAAGGGTATTTTAGAGTTTATAAAATAAAGGGAATGACATAGGAATAAGTATGAATGATACCAAAACCAATTTGTATCTAATAAATAATAAATATAGGGAAACAATATGGTCCATGGGGTTGTGTTTTGTCACTTGAAACTTTGAACTTGAATGAGAAACGCGGGAGCATTAGCTCTGTTTTCATATATGCCAATATAAAAAGTTGACATGTAACGTTCGGAATATTAAATATCAAAGTATTTTCCTAAGTTCCTAACGTAACAAGAAGTTTCATTTATACTATATAATAATATAATATATATATATAGATGATGTATCCAGTGAGAAAGCTCTCCTTATATGAGAATGGTGAGAATAAATCGTGGCCGTTAGATCTAACAATGAGTGGTCATGATTAAAAGAAATAAGTCACATGACGTTTTTAAGTGGTCATGTGACCACTTATTTCTTTTAATCATGACCACTCATTGTCAGATCTAACGGCTACGATTTATTCTCACTATTCTCATGATTTAACACTCTCATCTCTTATAATAAACATTATTCTCACTTAATACGTCTCCTATATATATATATATGTAATTATAAGTAGTTTTTGAAATAAAATTTGTTAATAATATAAGTCAACTGAATGTAATTGCGACTCCTGCAACGACACGGTCATGGATCTAATGAAAATATTTTTTCATTGTTTAAACAATAATTATCATTGCAATTTAAATTATGTTTAACTTAAACAATATTTAAACAATTTCAATGTTTTAATGTTTAAAGAAATGATTCCATTCATTAACGGGGAAAGTTTATATTCTAACTAATATAATAATTTTTATAAAATTCTTTCATAAGAATTTTTATATTATATCAAGATTAGTTATATCTTCATTTAGATAGAGTTAATTTACATTAATATTGATTATAAAATTAACTTTCAATGTTTAAATAAATATTTGGAAACTGAATGTTTAAATAAATAGTCTCATTATAATTTAAATTATTTTTCTAAACTAATAAATTAATTAATTTTTTTAAAAAAATTTAAATAAATAATTTCATTAATCAACGGGGAAATATCTTCATTATGCGGAGATTAGTTATATCTTCATTTATACAGTGTTAATTTACATTAAATTTTATTATAAAAATATTTTTAATATTCACATAAATAATTTCATTATGATTAAAATTATTTTGCTTAAAACAATATTTTTTTTGGTTACAAAAGAAGACGCTTCAAAAAAAAGTATTGTTTCAACGGGGAAATTAACTATGCTAATAAAATTCATAATTTCTTAAAAATTCTTACATAATGAATTTTTTGTATTATATAGAAAAGAGTCTCAAAAAATAATCGACACGTAAAAAATTTCTTAGTAGTTATACTATAAATAGTTTAATAGTTTATTAAATAAAATTTCTCAAAAAGTTAATTTATATTTAATTATAAATATTTTATTAAATAAAATTTGTTACATAAAATTAAACGCGGTCGACCGACCGCGACCCGTGCAACTGCACGGGTACCTTACTAGTTCTCTTTAACTCTCTATAATTTCCTAACTTGTTCTTGATAGCCACCATCCCGGTGCCTCTTTCAAATATTTGGGTTTATTAATACTCATTTTGAGTCTATCATAAATATAGTTATAGGAAGTTGTTACTTGTAGTTATATAAATCCATAAATGTTGGAGAACATGAATGTTTTTTAGTCAACATCATCTTCAACAAATAATAAATATCAATAATTGAGTTTTATGAGTTAAATAAAAATACTTGCAAAATCCCTTAAATCGATCATTACAAGAGATATAATAATAATCTAAGTCAATATAATTGGAAAATAGGGGCGTATCTAAGGGGCTGACATAGCCTACGACCCCAAGAATTTTAATATTACTGCCGATTATGTGTTTTTATATTGAATCTTTTCTATTCTCAAGCCGGCACCACAAAGATTTTGTGGATTTCCTATTATAAGTGTGACCCCAAATATTTGCTTAAATTCTTAACTCAATCCCTCAATTATCCCAAAATTTCATTATTTCCAAACATCAAATCAAAATTTAAAGTAACTAAATGATTGATTAAATTTATCTTTTATTTTGAATTTTAGGGTTAACACATTAATAGCGTTTTTTGACGGCTAGAACCCACATATATCGATTGAATATCAATAGTGTGCGAGGTCCAAAAATCATTTTCTAACGGTAAATTTTGGATGTATGCATGCATGTATGTTGTTGGCAGGTTTTACTATTCTAGGATGTTAAGGATTTGTTTGGTGGAAAGGATAAGCAGATAGGATGTTTGTTGTTGCTTGTGTCAGCAGGATAAGATAACACTATCATATCCCTTATCCTATCATGTCCATCATGTGTAAAATTATCCTGATGGAGGAGCTGGAATAGGATATCAGTTTTTATTTTGTTTATTACATAACTCAAAATTAATTTCAATATTTATATTTTATATAATTTATAATAATATTAATTAATAAATATAAATTTTTTATTTTAATATTATATTAATTTCATTACTTATCAATTACTAGTTGTTATTGTTAAGTTAAAGTTATTAAGTTACTTATAAATTTAATTAAAAAATAAACTGATTTATAAATGATGAAAATATTGGATTTACTCATATAAAATAATAAAATTTTCACTATTACTTACTACTACTTATTAACATTATTTTTCGCTATTTATATTATAATAAAAATACACAAAATAATTCTTCACTAGCAATAGAATAGGCTACTCATATATAAATATTAATTTTTTAATAGTAAATATAGACTAATTTTATATTATCATATGCTATTATTTAAAATAATTTCTATACTTATATGATTATAATTAATAATTTTAATATAAATTAATTTTGAGAGAATAATATCTTCTAATAATTTTTACAAATTTAATTAATTTTTAGTGGTGACCACTTACTCATACTAAATTAAAACTCATTGATTGCATATATAATAATTTTAATTAAAATAGACTCCCTTTAAAAAATTTAAAATAATTTAATTAATTTTATTTTATTTAATATTAAAACATAGACTCATTTATAAAAATGTAAAATAATTAAATTTAATAGAATAATCACTTTTTTTAAAAAAACTATTTAGAAAATTAAATTTTAAAAAATATTATGTTTTTTTTATTTTAAAGGGATTATTGATACATTTTTCTTTGTTTGTATCATATCCTATCAATATATTGTGCACCTCAAACGCATGATAGGATAATAGTCTATTCTGCTCTTATCATATCCTGTCCTTATCCAACCATTTATCCTATCCTGCTATTATTCTATGATGACCACCAAACGGACCCTACAACTTTAAAGTATAGATGAGAAACTTTTAATGATAAAAAATCAATAATAAAACTTATACTTTTATAAAAATATAATTTTTGATACAATAGAAATTCATATTTTTTTATGAAATAAGTTTTGGATATTCAAAAAATTTGAAGGACGCTCTTTATCATTTATTAAAAAAAAAGTAATGTTTTCTGAACCTTCTAAAGTGCAACCATGATAAAATACATAAACTATAAAACTATGTTCACTTTTACAGCTACTCATGCACAGAAGAGCCCTCCCTTGGTGAATCAGGAAGAACAGGAACAAATCCCCTGCCTCCAAAAACAGGGCGCATGAAAGCATCATCAAACATTCGCCAATAATGATGAACAGTTTGATTGGAATCAATAGGGTTGCCAGTGTCACTGTCTGAATGCTGCCCATTGGAAAGTAGAGGTAGAGTTCTAGGAGAAAATAAGCTCTCAGGTGGCACAGAGTTGCTTGCAGGCTTATGGGGATCCAGCACTAATCTTATTAGAGGCTTGGTCAGTAATCCACCCACCTGTGAACATAAAAATATTGAGCTTAAGGATAACAGGAAAGGAGTGGAATTTTCCACTAAGTGCATGTCTGCAAATCAGATTCTAAAAGCTTCGTGTGTATTAGGGTGAGGGTTGTCACAATTGATTTTGGAAATAATTAATTTTGGGGAAATTGATTATAGTAAACGTGAGTTGAATGTGATTAAGTGAAGTGATTCTTGTTTGGATTAAAAAAGTGGTTTTATAGGGTAATGTTGTGAAATCCAATTGTAGAATTGATGATGTTCAACACATAAGCTACTTTCTAAAGCTTCTAGCAAAATTGATTTTGGGACTGAATCAATTCTCCAAAATGGCTCTCAAATATGTACATTGCCATCAAAAATTGATTTCACTCTATCAAAATTGATTATGAGGTTCCCGGTTGATTCTGAGGTTCCCCGAGGGGAACCGAACACACGACTATGAGTAGCTTCTAAGATTCAGAATTGGTTCTGAAGAAAGAGAAGTTGATACATACATGTCATAACTTATTGTCAATTACAGACAAACTATTGACCCATGCATGCAAGATGCATAAGACATGTATAATGTATAGTCCATAACTTCTTGCTCCATCATCATGCACAATGGTTAATCTCAATGCTTGTGTAAACCCAGGTTATAATTTCTCGATAACTTGTTTTCTATTGAAGAAGCAAACCTAAGATTGGCTCAATTATCTTGTAGGGTGTGTTCACAATGGGGCAATAATTGAAGAATGCCTCAATTGTGCCTCAGTTGTGTTCATAAAGGAATGCTGCTGGAGTAGAAATTGTTCCAAAATTTATCAAGTGCTAGTTAAATGAAGAATCTTACCACATTGGTTATGACAACAACTGTTATGGTGCTGGTGATCATGATAGCATTCCCATGCAGTCCAGTGCGCCCTGATACAGTAAACTGGATACACAAAAACCAAGCAAACTTTCACAAATTAATGGTTCCCTCTAATTCAAATGTGTCTAGAACAGAAAAATTTAACCTTGAACTGTTATATGGTCACACAGAACTCATTCTCATACCTTCTTATATGCAAGTGCAATGGATACAGCACCTCGTATGAGCCCAGCCCACCATATTACAAACTGTTTGAACTTGCATAAGTGATTAAGACTTATAGCAGAGTAAACTAAGATGACAAAAGACACTGCACAAACTTAAAAGCCTAACCTGCTGCTTAAAACCAATCTTCTCACTCTCAGACTTCCGGAATAAATTGGCTATAAATGAGAGGGGGAACACAAAAGCAGCCCTTCCAAGTAGAATCAAGCAAAGAAGTATTGCACAAGCCCAAAATAATGTCCAAGGACTGGATGGAACATTAAGTCAAATTTACAACGTCGCTAGCAACACACTACAACTGAAGTTCTCTATGATAAAGTTTAACTCACAATTGAAAAAAATAAATAACTAGGAGAAGCCTAGAAAGGTCCTGAAATTTTGAACTTAAATTGGTGAATGTCAATACCTGTTGTGAGCAAATTTCCAGCTGTTTACATCCAAGATGGCATGCACACCGACATACAAGAAGAGGAAAGACTCGAAGATAAAAGAAAAAGTTGCAAAAGCATGCCTATAAATACAGATAAACAGCATAAGGAATATGATAACATCACTACTTTACTAGCATCTAGGAAAACTTAATGAAATGCATCATAGCTTCTATGGTACCTGCTTGTGATTCTAGATTTTTTCGTGACATTGTGCCAGGTGTAGTGCGACATAAGAATCCCACAGAAGAACACAGTAAGGATCCCACTTAAATCGACAAGCTGGAGGATGAAGTTGACAAACTTGTGTTAGAATTAGTAAGAACAGCCCTCGCCCCTCAACAAAGGTTCAATTGTACATACTTTCATTTTGACTTTGTATGATTAAGCAAATGCATAACTCTCCTTTTTGACATTTTGGTATCAACTTTCTCAGAAGAATCTTATTTTTCAAACATAATTAGAATGCGAAGAGGGGAAACTCATAAACAGAACTTCCCAAGGAAGACCACGATGGTGGGCAAAAAGAATAGATGTGGAGGCTACTTTAGGGAAAATTGGAAAGCCTAAAAAATAATACGAAATCTTATCCACAACAAGAAATCCGGATTTCATAGTCAATTATGTGTAGGAAATGTATAACTTGAGAATGAATGGTAATTAGCTTTAGCACACTTACTTCAGCGAACATGTAAGAAAAGTAAGCCATCAGGATCATAAGCGCAATTTCCCGGTCAGTGGAATGCCTGATACCAACCATAAGAAACAAAGTTCAGTTTCCACTTTCCACTCCCTGAGACATTACCACAAATTTATGTTAATTTTATCACGTAAGGACCTAATTCAAGTTCACCTCCAAAACTCCTCTCCCTAGTGAAATTTTATTACATCAATCACACAGCCCTCAGTTAGAATTATAGACAACATCAATGAAAATAAGGTAGTTACCAGAACCAGAATACAACAGAAATAACTAGGTAAAGGGAGACATAAATAGAGCTACCTGCCAAAATAGAACTTCTTTATAATGTAAGCACTAAGCAAGCCTACCTGAAAATCATCAGGAGCAAGCGATGTAGTAAAATAGAATAATGCAAATTGCAAGAGCTTGTTAAAAGTAGATTAAAGCTAAAGTACATCACATGTGCAAGCACACATGCTAACACAAAAAGACAGTGCCTCTAACTCTTAGCATTAGTCAATGACATCTAATTCATCCTTCGATATACCCTTCAGAAGTCTCAAGCAAGGGTGGGCGGTGTATTTAGCAACTTCAGAACGCCAATAGAAGTTGGAAGAAGAATGGAGTATTACAGAAAATATCAATAACAATTGAATAGTGTAGACAACAGGAAAGTTAAATTGAATAGATCAGAATCAGATATCATAATCTTAAATTTTGGAATACAATTAATGTGATACTAACATGATAAAGATCATATATGAATATGTTGATTGTGAGGAGAAAAAGATGCAGGTAGGAAAGAAGAGATTGAAAGGTAGAGCAAATAACATACAGCCACTCCCAGCAAAGTGCTTGTAAGGAATAAGCCCAAAAAATTTTCGACAAATTGCCTAATATTGGCTGAGGTAATGTTTGAGAGATCAAATTTCTGAACTGCATGAAAAAGGACCACAGATGTGGCATCATTGACCACGTCTTCACCAAAAACTAGACTGTATAGAAGAGGCGTATCTTGCTGGTTAAGTGCCTGCAACATAATTAGAATGAACGAACTAAGCAACTGCTCTTTGCCTATTTCATAGCAAAATCTCTCTTTCTTAACATGCATACCTGTAATGTGCAGACAGAATCTGTAGCCGAAAACAATGCGCCAAGTGCTACAGGTAGAAAAATAAATATTTCAGTAAGCTGAAAGTCAATAAATCATACAGATTTCGAAGAAATGTTCACCAGAGTAAGTGGAGGGAGGCATTTTAGTTGCATAAGGGTAAAAGCATGAAATTTAGGCTATGTTCAGAAACTCATTCTCCAAGTGAAAAACACATTCACACAATTCCAAGAGAAAAAGTAAAAGGAATTTGGAGGCTCCGTTGACTAGATAAACCTTTTATAGTATCTCTAAGTCAGTTTGGATGGTGGATACTAGTTAAATGCAATGAGAACGGACTTTGATCCTTATCCATAAGAAGAGTCTTGTTTTCCTTTTGTGTTGAAGTGTGTACTAACGTCCGTTATACCGGTGTCAACAGATATCCAAATATAGTATAACTTGTTTCTACACACACTAAGTGGTCCATGTACTGTACACCACTGGGCGCAAGATGAGAAAAGACCACGAAGTTGTGCCTTTTATTTCTACTTTTAGACCCATTTTTTATTCCTGTCTTCAGGACAAAGGCTGAGTTTCTTTTCAAATTTTCTATCGAGAGAAGCAAGGGACTTAAGAAGGTTGAGAAAGAAGGTTAAGCAAAGTTTCTTATTACAATTCAAAGTACAAGAACCAATATCACATAATAATGAAAACAAGGAGATCAAAAATTGAATATGATTTGCAAATATGATTTCACTTGCATTCTCCAAAAATTGCTTCATCTGCATGCTTCCATAAAGAAACACAACATTATCAGATGTATGCCACTTGCCACGTTATAGAAATTAGTAATGTATGAAAGTTACCCAAATAGCCTCCGAAGTCCGGTAAATCAATGTCCAATTTTTTGAACAGCAGGAATGAACCTGGATCATAATGCTATAAGAAGTTACAACCATGACAAACTATGAAATATAGGCTGACCAAATATAATTAGCCATTTTGGCCCATAACCATAAGCAATGACACAATTCTCATATTCGAGTTGACTTAGCATGGCCAGAAAGATATTTAACTTTTCTTTGTACATTTTAAGTCAAAGTTAGCATCAGTACAACTGAGATTTCTATTAGCAAAATCATCAATGCTAAATAGCGAATGTATCTTTGCAAGAAAGCAATGAATCTAAAAACGGCCAATCATGACTCTCATAGAAAATCCCAAGCAATTGTTTAGAAATCATGGACCTGATTATTTGATGCAACATATAGATTCGTGTGTTCTGTAGTAGATACTATCGTAATGTAATGCACTTTCCTAACAAAATTTCCCATGGGTTTAGGACAAACAACGAGTGAATATTATTGTTTTAAAACTAAGCTGTATAAGCAGTAAAACTAACATAGGAATTGGTGTTACCAACAGATCCATGGCAGGCTTCCTTCTTAGGTTGAACCAAAAACCAAATGCTCATTTTTTTGTTGAATTTGAGATTTTAAAAGGGGGGAGAGTCATTCCCTCATTTGAGTCATCTTTTCGTCCTTTTAACTTGAAATATGCAATAAATGAATTCAATAGTATTAACCGGCAGCAGCTAACCTATCCATCTAACAGGAAAAGACATAGTGTACTGTTTGCAAATTTGGGAGAAAATACTCATGCATGGATTACTTTCATACCATGCCCAAGATGCTCAAATAAGTAAGATATGGACATACCCAGTGATATAATGAGAAATGATATTAGACTCCCAAAAATACCGTACAAAATAATTGCTAAGAAGTTCCGAAAAAACTGCTTCTTTTTCACCTGGAACCTGATTAAAAAATTACAGAAAGCTTAGGAGAGGGGAAAAATAATTGATAATTTCTTATTTATGAAAGATGGTCACAAGTAACCACAAGAACATTGGCATAAGTGACCCCTAAAATGCAAATCTGTGCATCTTTGATGTAACTGAAGTATTGGGCATAAACTGGAATGAATTTGAATTAAATGGCGATTTGCTTCATCGACATCATTTTTAAATATTCATTGACAAGCAAAACTAGCGAAAGAATAAATAAAGAATCACAGACATCATAGAATTATTCTTTGGAAGGTACAAAAGAAAAATTAAACAATTGAGTGTGCAAACTTGAAAAATTACCATTAAAGTGAAAAAGAGAAAGTGAGTGAGATATTAAGAGAGAATAATCCATTTTCATAACTACTACCATTAATAACCACACAAGCTAAGTAGTTTAATTACTGATGACAGTTCAAAAGCGTTAAAAAATCTTAGAGGCAGCAGTGTGCAGTGTCACCAAAAAGATCGTGACATGCCTGAATTAACTTAGTCATATGAAACAACAACCAAGTCCACTTTTTCTATTAAGTGAGATCAGCTACATGGATAAGTTGACCTCTGTGATATACAGAATAATCTTAGTTCAGAAATCACATTCATTTAGAGAAACTGATGTGGATACATCACAAATGGTCCTAACAATTATTTCTGAATCTTATATAAAGTAGAGCATAAGTTACCCTGAATTATAATTGTATAACAACAATGAAAATGTACGAGATTGAAGACATTGTATAATATCAAACTTACCCTGCATTAAATATGATGGGTGGAAGAAAAAATACAAAGAAAAGTTCTTCATTGAATACTAAGACGCGTGATCGTCTACCCCCAGTTGTGAATAGAATTATGTTTCCAGCAACAAGACCCTGAAAATTTTAGTAGAATAGATTCAATAGAAAATTGAGCAAATGGATTTATCAGGAAACAAGAGAAATATTTCATAGTATTCAGTAGTAAGTGGGTGGAGATACTCACAATGATGAGGGCAATGATAGACTCAGTCATCCATCTACTCTTTTCGAGAAGATGGCCAATGATCACACAAGCACAAAGGAGGACCACAAATAAAGTAATGGTATTCACAGAAGCACTATCAGCGGAAGTTAACCCCAATCTCAAAATAGAGCTGGAATTGGCAGCCATAGTCACCACCATAGCACCTTCTGTCACCAACATGAGGAAGAAAACACTTCATCATTGACAAATAGATAATAGATAATTTATAACATGTTTGGATGTTTGGATCAACTTTTCTTTCCTCAGAATCAATTCTGCGACCCAACTACTCACACAAGTTTCTCCCTAGATTTGACTCTAACTTTAGAATAAATTATAGAAGGATTACAGACATGTACTGAATTCTAAAAGAAAAATATGAGCAGAATGCACTACCGTCTAAAATAGATAGACATTGTACCAAAATAGAGAAAAGAGAATAATGTCATACATGTGAATTATGACACAAATCAGTGAAAAGTTTACATTTTTAAAATAATTTATTTACGACATGATTTCAAGATCATGTGGTCTAGAATTTAATATTTAGCCACTTCATTCACGTGATAAGAAAATCAAAACAGAGTTTATGCTATTTTTACACTTCAATTCCAAAAACTCGACATGTAAGAGGTGTAATTTGCAGCAAATAGATAATTGAACTTCCAACACATTTGGGTTTGAGTTTCAGCTGAAGACATTGTGGTTTAGTTTAACGAAATCGCAATCTGCAACCAAAAGTGAAAATGAAAAAAGAATCTGCAGCACAATGCGGTGATTCTTAGTGATTAATTTACCTGGTAGAAGAAGAAAGAAGCTGCCAAAGCAAGAAGCGATTGGCAGAACTAGAACTCCTTCAACATCGCAAGGAGTTTTGCTGGCAACGACAGCAGAGCAGGGTGTGACAGAAAAAGTGGAGGCTAAACCCAAAAAAACACACAGACATGTTGTTCTCTTTTTTTTTTTTTATAAATAATACAATCAAAGATCCAACGATCACTATTCATCTGTACTATCAATCATTTCCGAAGCTGAATATTAAACGAGTGTTGAAAATAAAAGAAAGTGTCATATTCAATTATGAAACTTAAAGACTATTCATTCCAAACATGCGTAGCATTGTTCTACAATTTTTGGTGTTTTATTTTTCATTGTTCCTACTTCCTACACTTTTATCCACAAACATGGCACTTCATCAAAAATATTAAATGATAAATTAAATATATTTAATATCTCAAAAAATAGTTGATTTATTTTTTATTTATTAACTAACAGAAAATTACACCAACAAGATGTTGGTCTAATGGTAAGAAAACTATATCACCGTAAGGATAATGTCACAAAATTGAATCTCGAAAAAATCAATTGTTATGTCGTCGTTCCCATGTTAAAACCAAACTAACAGAAAATTACAGCATTGAGGATTTAAAATTGTTCTTCTAACTACAAATATAGTACCTCCCTAACTATTTATGTACTTATAAAAAAATGTGTTCCTTTAGTGTTTTTTAGTTTACTTTACTTACCGTTTATTTTTTTTATTATAAAGCATTTAAATTTCTCTTTCAGAAAGAGATTGACAATATTAAGTATTATTTCTCTAGAAAAAAAGTACATATTTATAATTTTTTTATATGTAAAATTGTTAAAGTAGCATATACATATAACTTAGACAATCATAAGCAATATTATTTAAATTACTAGATAGATTTTTTTGGGTACAAAATTACTAGATGGATAAATAAATAAGAACTATTTTTAATTTTTTTAAATAAATAAATAATGATTAGTTGCAAAATTAAAAAATAATAATTTTAATAGCATTAAGAAAACTAATTGTAGTTTTAAATTTATGTGGTTTATATTTGATAAATTATGTGAGGGGAAGGAGGAGCAAGAATCAGACGAGTGTGTATTTTATGTCCCCTCCCCACATAAGAATCAATGGATTAAAAGATGAGAAAAATGTTTTGTCATTAGAAATACACTTTCACCAATTGAAATAAGGAAGAAAAATAGAAAAATAAAATATACTCTATAGTAGATATAGTGATAGGAAGAATTTTTTTTTTTTGAAACTAATATAGTGATAGGAAGATAAATGAGTATAAACGAAATAAAATAAATAAATAAAGTGTGAATGAATCATAAGCCGAAAAAATATGACCATTTGATATGTCCAACTCTCTCCTGTATTTAATATTTTTTTTTTGAAAGATCTTCTGTATTTAATGTTCACAACTAAATTACACCAACTATGTCTATGTCTAATTATCTGTGATTATGACTAAAGTTATGTGCTTCATGCCTCATGTGAAACGAGGGCCTTTGTCACCCATTCAACGCGGCTTAATAGTACCGTCCTCTTTCCCTTTTAAGGCTATACAATCAATGTCTTTTTCTTTTTTTAAAGGATACAATCAATGTCAATCATCACCTAAAATATATTTTGTTTGAGAAAAGTTTGGGTTGGTTTAGCTCTCGTCATCGCCACGGGTTAGGATAGGCCTCTGCAACCTTTGGTTGCTTACAGAGGTACTTACAGATCACTCACCAACATCGCTCTCACATCAACGGCGGGATTTGAACACATGACTTTTGAGGGGAATGATATGTCATTACCAACTTATTCAACATGTGTTCGTGAAAATGTATCTAAGACTAATATATTTTATTTATAGAAAAATTAAAAACAAAAAATATTAACTAAAAACCATTTTTGTTTAATTTTTATTAACATGATAAGTACAAAAAGAATATCTGTTGATTTAAATATCCTAGTAGATAACCAATAGGTAGTTGTTTTAAGTGGTATATGTTCGATTCCTTTTAAGTAATGTTTTAGGTACGAGTCTTGTTAGCCAGTGTAATGTTGATGTTTCTGACTATAACATGATTGTCTTCAAAGGAAAAAAACATGTCTTACACAAAACAATACTCCAATGGATCTGAGGAGTTTGGACAAGTGTCTATCTCAATAACAATCAACAAATTATCTTAAATAATCTTCTATGCTACAAAGATTAATTAAAAACATCAGTAATCTTTGATAGTTAACCGGCGATTTACGTCGTCGATAACCAATTGGTAATAATTTTTACTAGACATGTGAGACTCCTACTATTATAGATGAAAGTGCTACATTGGTTAAAAGAACTTAGACTTTCAATCTAGTTTGCTTTTCATGACAATGTTGCGATCCTTATTCATATAAACTCTATTTTTCTATTTATATTTGTGAATCGCGCAAAGCAATTATCTTTTATTATTGACAAATTATTAATTAAATGATGAAAAAGTTACTCAGCAGCTAATAATTGTCTTTAAAAATTACCTATGCTCGGTCACAACTGAGTTCTAAAACTTGGAACATCATTTTAAAGCAATTTGGTAATTCTAGTTTCTAAAACTTGTAATTATAAATTTAAGTTTGAACCCAACACATTTTGAAATCTAAAACTCGAAACACAAAAAATAAGGTTGCTCTGATTTCATTACCAAATTCTAAAACGCGATAAGTCAATTTTGAAGAGAAAAGGGAGAGTGAGGAGGGTGGTATGAAGAAGTGAAGGGTGGGGGGTGGGTTTTTGTTTTTTCTTCCGGGAGGGTATTTTAGTATTTTCAGAAAAAGGGTGGGGTGAGGATTGAGGTGATGTGGGTGGGAAAATAAACACTCTTCCCTGAATTTCCAATCATGGCCCGAGCCCAAATCCTTGGCCCCACGGATCTCCCACAAGGCTTGAGAAGGAGGTATTGGTAGCAGGCTTTATTGTACTGTTAGAAATAGGTTCAACAAAGCTATTATATATCCAGATGGATCAACAATTACATTTTAGATGCTTCTTTTACATTCTATATTTACTCAACTGCAAAATTCTAAGATGTAATGTGGACTTCAAAAAAATAATTGAAAAACCTTAAATAAATGAGGGGCTAAAAATTATAGTAATATATTACCATTATATCCTTCCCTCTTTTACCATCATAACCATAATACCCATTCTTTTTCCGGCTTTTTTCATCTCCTACCTCCCGTGTCCTTTTCATTTCCATTCCTCTATTTTTTTTTTGAAAATTATATATTATACCATTCTAATAATAACACATTTTAGAGATTTTTATATTATGTAAAGATAACCTAATAAAATGAAGAGTTTGATTGTGATGCACTTTCGGGGTAAAATAGTTTTACACTGACACAAAATCATATTATGTCACATATGATATAGAAGTAGTTGCATTTAATTTTAATTAAAGTATATATTTTATGATGTGATGGAAATTAATTAAATGTATTTGTAAACAAAATTTATACCGAAGGTTACATAGAAATTTAAAAAATAAATGTGTTGCCCAATCTTTAATTGAGAGAAATTGCAAAGTATACAAGCATGAGTTAATAAATCATTACAAATATGAATTTAATTTTGATGCATTGTCAGTATAAAAGAAATTATATTGATATTTAATTATTTTTATCCCACACCAACTTAAACGATTACATTATTTATTATTTTAATTAAAATTAAAGTCTACTTTTTGACGTGGCAAGCAACCATATATGTAAAGAAGTTTTTCACCAATATTATTACATATACATTAAATCTTATAAAAGTTAATCTCATTTATTTAATCTCATGTTCAAAAAAAATCTCATTTATTTTGATTAACCAACTTGGATATTGAAGAACAAAAAATCAATGATAGAAAGGTGATATATTTGAAGAATAGTGGTTTAATTGAGTGGATAAGGGAAATGAAATGCTAATATTAGTCACTATTAAGTCAAATCACATTAACTCTTGTTAATTGAGTTGTAGTGATATATTTTGTAGACATTGCTCTATTTATCATACTGATATGAGATTTTACCATTAATCACAATCACAATCAATATAATGAAATTTTTTAAAGTTACATCGCTAAAATAGATTAAATTTGTAGTTTTTTTTCTTACAAGAGGAAAAAAAGGAAAAACAAATTAGCTACTCAACGCGTCAAGATACATGAACGCGTATACAAATGACGGAGGCTGCTTTCAGACCCACCGAGGGGTTCCATCACGCGCCGCTTGTCTCGCAAGACAATCGACAGTGTTATTATTCAAGCAAATTTTTTTCAAGGTAAATAATTGCATTAAAACATCAAACTGATCCAGAGACCAAAACATCCGAGCAAACAAAAGATAACATACCCATGTGACCTTCTTCCACCCATACGGAGTTAGCATAAGTACAGAGGTATTCACAGCCAAAAAATATGCAGCACAATTACTGGACCTATAACGAATAAAGGTCAAGAAGATCGAACAAAACAGAAATAGAACGATACTCTTGAATAAGTAAGTCAATTTAAATAAGAGAAGCTCTAAACGACGCCTCCACTGTCAGTAGAGCTACAACGAGTCCATTTCAAAACACGCGAAGCTGAAACCAAACACGCGAAGCTGAAACCAAGATCAAC
The DNA here is from genome assembly GCA_030819835.1 of Acmispon strigosus. Lineage (NCBI taxonomy): Eukaryota > Viridiplantae > Streptophyta > Magnoliopsida > Fabales > Fabaceae > Acmispon > Acmispon strigosus. The sequence continues at coordinate 66,647,499 of JAUAMA010000003.1, read as the reverse complement.
TAACTCACCTGAGACCAAGATAAAAATCAAGTAAAGGAAATGAACTATACAATAAATTATGTGTAAAAAAATTCACTGATCAAAAAAAGAAAAGTTGGTGATCTTTTTCTTTTTTTGGTCTATATTCTAAGAGAGGAAACTTATCTTTTTGTTTGAAGTTGAAGACCAACCCAATAAATCAGGAGCCGAAGAAACAATATCCAGTTTCATGATTGGGTGGCACCAAACCCAATCCACATTCTTTCCTCTCTATTTACCCCTCTTTGTTTTTTTCCTTCCTTCCATTTCCACTCCCCCCTGAAGAAAAGGGGAGGTTTTGGGGGTCAAACGATGTCGTTTAGGAGCATGATTCTGGACAGGAAGGGGTTCGGGTATGGCAGCACGAGATCCAGGTCAGAGTCAAAGAGTGATGCTGTCAAGGATAGTTCTTCTTCTTCGTCATCGTTGGTGGTGGTTGACGACGGGTTGAAGCAGAGTTGTTGGGCTAACATGCCCCCTGAGCTTCTGAGAGATGTGCTCATGAGGATAGAGGCCTCTGAGCACAATTGGCCTGCCCGGAAACACGTCGTCGCCTGCGCCGGCGTTTGCCGGAGCTGGAGAGACATCATGGAGGAAATTGTCAAACCACCACAAGTCTCCACCAAGTTGACATTCCCTATCTCCTTGAAGCAGGTAGGTCTAACCCCACTTTAGTTCTTTTATTTTTCAAATTCATGTCATTTTAGCTTCCTCTTTCAATATATCTGTTCAAAATTTGTTTTTTTATGGTTTTGGGTAAGTATTACTAGTACTATTAGTCAATTCAATTCAATTAGTCAGGTCAGCTGCCAACTTTCTATTGCTAGTAAATGTTTGGAAATTCTTCTATAATTGATTATAAAGTCAAAATTAAATATCCAAAGAAACTTCTGATTAGCTTCTGGGTGTCAGAATTGATTATGGGGGAAATTAAGTTGATCCAAATTTGGTGCCTTTTGAGTTGAGTTAAGCTCAGAGGGATTTGTGGTTGACTAGGGTGGTTGACTAGACATCATTTTGAGCTGAAGTAGTTTGGCTTTATCGAAAGGAATTATCTTATATTATGCAGTGGTATGGTATGCGTGATCTGGTTGACTACACAATACATCGCTTTTGGAAGGTTTATGAGTTAATGTTGTTTTGCACAAGTTAGTTACTGTTGGATGCTGCTGTTTTTACTTGGAAGAAACTACAATCAATGAAACCTGTATGTGTTGGGCAGGCATGATTGAGTGATGGAGTTTTGTTACTTTGGCTGTGTATTATATGGTGGGGTGGACTCTCAACACTCTCCTCACCCCAAAAGAGTTAGTTTTAGTGAGAGAGCAGGAAAGGTGGTTGGCACTGGATTGCTAAAATAAATTTAATGGTTTGATAATAAGTTATGAGTTTGTAAACTATGGGGAGCATCTTCTTCAATTAGCTTCGTGGTGATTAATGGTGTTGGTGTCTTGTGGACAGAGGGGTGGTATCTGTAAACCCTCATTGCCCTCTTTTTTAACAACTCTTCATGTGATCATTTGTCTACTATTATAAAAGGGAATGTTCAAGTGAGATCTACCAACAAAAGTGGTGTGTCAATAACATTGCTCAGGGAAAAAATGTAGTATGCTAATCATGACTGTGAATAAAGATGAAATATCGATGATTCATCACCTTCGATACTAATGGTGAAAATCTTTATTGCCCAACATGTTGTAACTCAAATAAGTATTTATTTCTGATGTAATTTCTTCTCTATGATGCAAAAGCTGTGCAGTGCTGAATTTATTCATTTTACATCTTTCTAAACTTTTGCTCAGCTAAGGATGAACTCCGATATAACTTTTGGGTTTAAGCATGACAGTGATTCAGCTTTCATATCATTCAAAGGAAAAACAGTTCTACATTATTACATGATAAGGATTGGCTGTGTACTTTAATATTAGTATAAAAAATTAATATTTTCAGTATTCTAGTTGCTGTAGCTGTGAAAGTTGGTTGAAATTGTTTTGGTTGTACCCCAATTGGAAATATTCTTTATGATCTACTATTTTCTGAAATTTTTGGTTCCTAGATTAGGTCTTTGGAGAATCATTATTCTTGTTAGCTGTTCCCCTTTTCAGTGCGAAGTCTTAATCGACTTCTTGTTTTGATCTTGCAGCCTGGTCCAAGGGACTCTCTTCTTCAGTGCTATATTAAACGAAATCGCAGTAGCCAAACATATTATCTGTATCTTGGTTTAAACCAAGGTAAGTGCTACCTAACATTTAAATTTGATGTGTGCGGTGTAGTGCTTTATAAACTTTGCTACACATAGGTAGGATTAGTAGTCGTATTTTTTTCCTTGTAGCTTATACTAGTATAATATTCAGAGAAGAGATCCTTTTTATCTTCCTCTATGTCCTTTGATGCATTTTGTGATGTTGACTTATATGATTTTGCAGCCTCAACTGACGATGGCAAGTTCCTTCTTGCTGCACGCAAGTGTCGACATGCAACTCACACTGACTATATCATCTCTCTAAACCATGACGATGTATCAAGAGGGAGTAGCACCTATATTGGGAAGTTGAGGTATTCCAGCTGATATGTGACTTGACCTGTTTAACATTATCTTCTAGGTCTGAAATAACTTAATTTTCTCTGATAATAGATCAAACTTTTTGGGCACCAAATTCACCGTGTATGATGCACACCCTCCAGTTTGTGGAGCCAAAGTTACAAAGTCTCGTTCCACCAGGCTCGTTAGTCTCAAGCAAGTGTCTCCAAGAGTTCCTGCAGGCAACTTTCCGATTGTGCATGTCTCATATGATCTGAATGTTTTAGGCTCTAGGTAGTATGTTTACTAAAATGTCTCTTGGTGACTTTTTCTATGTTGCCAATTGTTCCTGACTTTCCTCTGAAGAATTATGTTGAATTCTTATGTACAGTAACTAAAAGTTAGTTGTCAAAATGTTAACAGGGGCCCAAGAATAATGCAATGTGTTATGGATGCCATCCCTGCCTCAGCTGTTGAACCCGGGGGTTCGGCCCCAACACAGGCTCAATTTCTTCATAGCAGAATTGATACTTCTCCATCTATCCCTTTCTTCAGATCAAAATCAACCCGCATGGAGAACCTCCCATCTGTACCTTTGACTTATCAAAATGAGGGGATGCTAGTATTAAAAAACAAATCCCCTAGGTGGCATGAACAACTCCAATGCTGGTGTCTGAACTTCAATGGACGGGTGACAGTTGCTTCAGTTAAAAATTTCCAGCTGGTTGCTTCTCCTAGAAATGGAGTTTCTGAGCAGGCTCAGGAAAATGTTGTTCTGCAGTTTGGAAAAGTTGGAAAGGATGTATTCACCATGGATTACCAATATCCAATCTCTGCCTTTGAAGCATTTGCAATATGCCTCAGCAGCTTTGATACCAAGATAGCTTGTGAATGATTGCCGGCATTAACTGACAGGTATTCTTAGTGCTAATAAATTAATGTCAATAAATCTACTTAAAATATTATGATAAGAGTCGATTATTTTAACCTATAACTAGTTTCTACTTAATATAAAAGTATGTCTGGTGTGTGAAATTTTCATTTTGTTTAAATGTCAGTTAGGAACTGTTTTATTTGCTGAGTGCTCTTTAGCAGTTGATGATGTGAATGTGCAACTTATAATTTTGAGTGACTTGTTATAATTTTATTGGAGCTACCACATTGTAAAAGAAAATTTGTCTAGGTTTGTCTATGGCAGTGACTTAACCTTACATTTATGGCTGTGTAGCATTAAGGCTTATGCAATTGCTAATTTTTTGGGCAGGTTTTATCTGGTTGGAATAGCTCTCACAGTATTACAGGTTTGATATTGGCAACTGGTTTTCTGTTTTTCCTCTTAGTTCCAACTCGGCTTCAAAATCCTCCCTCCTTCTCTGCATTGTATATATTGTTGTATGTGTGCGATATGTTCTACCATCACAGAGTCTATGTTGTGTTTTTCGTGTGCCGGTTTGTAAACCAACGTTACTTTTTTTGCCATGAGTTTGTAGACACCTCAGTTTTTCGATTTGTATGCAAGCTTTTCAGTTTCAGTTTGATGCTTTCGGTTTGGGCAATACACTTCTTTTGCTGCTACATCGGCTTCCAAAGAAATCCCATAACTTTACAAGTGCAATTTTGCTCTCAAGTCCTTGTTGACACTTAGTCCATGCAGAAGGGTAACATGAGTGGTAACTCTATAGAAGTGAAGAACCATTACTTGCCGAAATCTTAGCTAGTGTAGTGTGTGCATATCATATTTTGATGAGCAACTATTAATTTTGTTAAGTCATGACATGTGAGTGGACTGTTAATGAACTTATGAAGTGCTCGTTTGGATGTGCTTCTCTTGGTTTAAACAAACGAAAAAGGGGAAAATCATTCCTGTTAAGCACAATTTTCTAGCATTAGACCAACAGAAAGAAGTGATTCCGAGATGATCAACTGGAAAGAAGTGTGGGGGTTACACTTATTGGTCCATGCATTATCTCTTTCTTTAAACTATATAGCAGATAAAAATATCCTGTTGAGAATATAAAATTGCTTCTTAATCATTAAAATTATTTTCAAAATATTTTCAAATTAGTTTTCAACTCAGCTAGTAATTTAATTGGGTTGCAATCAATATTTAAACAAGAGGAAGTACATTTTAAGCAGTAATTTATCATTTGTCAAGTACCCAAATGGAACTTGAATAAAAAGACCCAAACTGGCCCAACTGCAAAGACAGAAAATGGGCTTACCTTTAGACAAAAAGAAACTTTCCCCACCTCCCTTTTTTCTTGTCATACCATCCATATGTGATTTTTTAAAAATCAATGACTAATTTAATGAATCTATAAAATGTTAGGGACAAAATGAAAGGTTTACCCGTTAGGTAATAGATAGGTCTTATCCCAAGTCAAGTCTGTTAAGAAAGAAAATACTACAATTAATTTGTTGTAAATTGTAGTAGTAATAGGCACAACTAGTGATGGAGGATTAAAGGGGCTACTATTTAAAAATAATTTGGCTGCGGTTAATTATTTAGAATTTCAATTAATCAGCATGTCGAATCTAGAAAGCTAATGCCAAAAAAGGGGCTGCCACCTACTGCAAAGCAAAACTACTCATAACTTTGAGCAGTAGTAACATAATTGTAACTTTTCTAATCATACAACAATACAACATCTATTTGACACTGAAGTGTAATAATGAGTGTGTGAAAGAACAGTAATGAAATGATATGGAGGTGCAGGCAGGGGAATATTGAGAGTGAATTTAATCATCAAGATTGAAAGACCATTCATAATAATAAGAGAATATAAACCATGATGATGATGATCATCATCATCAACATTAAACGTGCGGTCATCATGAACCAATGAAACAAGCCACCTTTCATTACTTTACTACTGTCAGACATATGATATCTTTTCTCCATCACTTTTTTTCTTTACTGATGAGATAACAAGTTGGTGGGGTGGGATGTCCCTGCAATGTCCGGGAGGACTATCCTTTCCTTCATTTTTTTTATAGCTTCTCATTTTCAGTTACTTCGTATCTTACTTTAACTAACTGTTTTCCCCTTTCCCTTATAATCTCAACTGCCATTGGTGTTTTTGTTAGTATCCAAGGGAATTGTCCCATGTTAAGTGCCTAAAATCACCCTAATTTTAACATTGTCTAACTCGTTAAAATAATACAAGAAAAATTTTTACAGTTGACGGTTAAAAATCCCTGGTAATGTAAAATACAAACGACAAGAAAATCGTGAGTATTTACCTCATCAGTAATTTATTTCTGACAGTTTTTTTTGTCGGTAATCACCAACGACCTTTGATTTGGTTTGTACAAAAAAAACTCATTTTGCTGCGAATGAAAATCTTACCTTTATAAAACTTCCATTCATAAATGTAACATCATTATCCAAAACAAAAGGAGTATTTTGTCGTCTTTGAAATGATCACTAATCATAATTTATACGAAGAAAAAGAAGGATGTGCGAGTAAGAGGTTTCACAAACGCCTACATATAGGCTACCGACGGTTAACCGTCGATAACTTACGGACGATTTTTTTCATGATACTTATAGGTTACCGACGGTTTTGACAACGATAAATTTTTCAAAAGTCCGCCGAGTCATCAATCAACGAAAATTACAATTTTTTAAATTACTAGCCTTTTGTAAAGTCATTGATAACTAATACCCAATTTTTTTCATGCCCATCGAGTTATCAGTGGACGACAGTTTCAAATTTCTCAGTGATTCAAAAACTTGGTGATAACTAATCACGCGAAAAACTTTATTTACCACCAACTTTTTGTATTTCATAACTCGAACCGTTGATAACTTTTCCCGACAAAAAAAAATATTGACAGTAATAACAGTAGACAGACGATAAAAAACTGTCAATAATTAAACATTTTTTATATGAAATATTGTTGGGTAATTTTATACAATATTTACTTTGGACAATTTAGACCACCCTTTAATATAATGTTTGAAAATTGCTTTGATATAAAATACTAAATATGCAAAGGCGGAGCCAGAGGAGACCTATAGGGGCTATGGCCCTTTGGATTTTCCAACATGCATATATATATATATATATATATATATATATATATATATATATATATATATATATATATATAGTATTAATAAAAAAAAAATGATATAACGGCACCCCTCCCACTTTTTATAGTACTATTTTCATATCTCTCATGAAAGTAGTATATTCATATCTCTATTTGAGGTTCAATTTGAGAAAGATATATGGAAAAAAAGAGATAAAAGTGAAATATATCATGAGGTATGTAATAAGAAAAGAAACAATTTGTAAGAAGAAAAAATGCGTAAAAATGAGATAAAAAAAAATAAGTGTGAATAAATTAAAGTTGTAGTTGATAACGGTTATTTTACATTTTTATAGTTAAAACGCACACTTTTCCACTCTATTTTTTGTCAGTATCTCTTGTATTTCTTATAGTTATATATTTTTTATGTTTATAAAAAGTTATTAGTTGTGAATAAAATTTGTGGCATATATTATGTACGTGAAAATTTTAAAATTTATTATAAATTATATGTTCTTTAGTCTCGCCCCCCTTAAGCTAAAATGCTAGCTCCGCTAAATATATATTTGGATACCATTATATGTTAAGTGTGTATGTTCGGGTATAACTTTAAGGCAACATGAACATATTTTATCTATATGAGAAAAGTTATGTTGAGTACACTTTATCTTGAAATGAATGGTAACGTCCATTTACCCTAATTTGATGACCCTGGAGTAAAATGTGAGTCTGTAAAGAAAATGTGGCTGTAGTTAGACATGAGCCTAGTAGAAATCTCCGTCCAAAGTTAAAAGTTTATATCAAGTTGAAATCTCCGTTGGGTAGTTTGAGCTAAATGAGAACTTAACGGTCCAATAGAAGAATTGGCTAGTTATTTTACTTCTTGACAAAATCTCTAAAAGTGAAGGAGATTCCATTCCATACCCTTTACTTATATTTACTCCATAGTAAACTTTTTAAATTTTCAATTCAATCATTTATATGCTAAAAAATAAATTAAAAGGTATCATAGACTACGATACAACGTTCTTTATTTTTTTAGAAAATTTTAATAGAAGAACTTTTGGACAGGGCTACCCCTGAGGACTTGGGGGTTATTAGAAAAGAATAAAAAGAGGTTCTTCTTGTGTTTGATTATTATTACTGGGTTTACTCACTCTCACCTGCATATAAGGTAGGTGGCGAATGCAGTGAAAAGCTGTGGACAGACACTATCTAATGTGACCGAATCTATCACGTGTCGCACCAGTCGAGGCTCTCATACTCTCTCTATCCGATAAAAAAGCAGGTGTCACCACACCTGACCTGACCTCAGACCATTTACCACTGCAGTTATTAGCCTTTTTAAACCCCAATTTTTAAGACACTCCATTTTCACCTGCAGTCAGTCTATCCAGTAAGAATACATGGACCAGATTTGGTTCCCTTCTTTTAAACCGGATACAAGATTATTATTTTTTTGATAAAAGGCCTGCACGTATTTTGTCCGAAAGAAAGAAAATATAAGTCTAGGAAACCCTACTAGTTCATAAAAAACAATAAGAGCTAAGAATTTTCTTTTACATTTTCTCCAGTGCCACTAGGACCCAGGTCAAGGTTTATATCGTTTCTTCTCAGACAAGACAATGTGCATGGTGAACAATATTCTATGCAGTAGAGGGTGAATTCCGGACTTTTTTGAAGGGTGGATTTTAACAAGCGCAAAGTAGGATTGGATGTGAATTTAGATCTAGCCTAGGTGGAAGTCCGATGAATTCAATTGTTAAAATATATTTTCCTTGTAGAGCCATCCATAGGTTCATATGCTTTCGAGGTCGAAGTCATTCCAATTCCAATGTGACTAATAAATGGAAGAGAAACAAATGCACAATGCCCAGGAGGGTGTAATAAAATGTGAATATCAAATTTATTCCTTCCGACAGTGAAAAATGACAATGAGTCCACCAATAACTTGCTACAGAAGACTAAGGCAACATGCATAATTGCATATAAATTATGCAAAGGTCCTTAAAATATTACAGTAGTTTGGAAAATAATACAACAACTCTATCTGATGCAACATACAGCAATAATTTATTGATCAGAATTGATATCTAGTAGCTCAGCCAAAGTGTAAAATTAATGGCAATCGAGCTCAAGCCTTATGTATACCCCTCCCTCCTCCTGTACCTAGCTCAAACACCAGCCGTGACAGCTACAACATAGGCCAGTCAATAGTTTTAATTCATTATTATCAAGAACATTGAGCATGTACCTGCTATCGACGAGTCCCACATGGAATGTTCATTATTGAGTAGAACAATCATTCAAGATATTCAGAATCATCTTCCATTGTCCATACGTAGCCAGGCATGTCCACTCTTGGCCCAGAAATGGTTCTGTATACATAAAGCTTCTCAACAGGACTACTATCTGGCCTTGTATCTGGAGGTCCTCTTTCATCGATGACTTCAACATTAAGTCTCGGCATTTTCTGACCCAGCAGCTTACATGCTCCATAACTCACTAGGCATGAGGACATCCAAAGGGATCGCATTGTCTCCAGCTTTGCAGCATTGGCCAAAAGGGCTTTATCACCAAAGGGGCAGTCCCTGATCTCCAGCTTCCTGAGGTTGTCACACCCAGAAAGCACGTGATGAAGTCCCAGATCACTATCTCCAGCAAAAGCCACAGAAAGCATCTCAAGCTTCTTGGCGTAAGTCCCGATATACTCAAAGACGCGGTCAGTAAGAAGCCCAGAAAGGGAAAGGCGCTGAAGATTCTTGCAATGCTGCACAATAGCTCCAAAACCAGCATCCAGAGGTTGTTCGGTAAGATAGTCAGGGGTTCGAGGCTCAATAATACATAGTCGAAAACGAGTCATATTAGGCCTGTTCTGAGCAATTGTGTTTAGGGCAGCATTAGACATTTGACGACAAAAATATAGAACTGACTGGAGCTTGGGGCAGCCTTCAGACACAGAAATAAGACCCTGCTCAGTCAACGCTACATTTGGTTCTAACCCAAACGGATCCGAAGGAAACACCCTCAATTCCCGCAGATCCTTACATGATGCAGCAAGCATGTCAAGGCCAGCATCTTCTATATAATCCAACACCTATATAGCAATTACCTTCATCAGCATAGGAATTAACAATACACTTTGGGACAGGGAACCAAGATACATCATCGTACAAACATAACCATAAAACATGTAATAAAGTAAAAACATCATATGAATCAGACATACCCATAAACGCTGCAAACTCTCACATTGACTAACAAGTTTGATAAGATCTGGGCTTTGGATGGTAGCATAGCTCAAGTTTAGTGATGTCAGCCCTGGACAGACAGGATAGACAGCTGGAAGGTAGGATGGGAGCACATCCCAAAAGCCAGACAAGCCCTTCAATTGCTTGCATCCAGAAAACGCTTCTGCGAGGTTTGAGAAGACATCAGGCCGCAGCTCAGCCGTGTAGGCTCCCGTGCCTAGCTCAACCAGCTGAGGAGCTCCACGAAGCAGGTTGGCAAGCCTATCAAGGGGCACAGCACGATTGAGGCGGAGGGTTTGCAGGTTGGGGCACCTACTGACCAAGCGCTCCAGTGCCGGCAAATTCACCTCATTGCTTAAGCAAGAGATGTTAAGAGATTCCAACGCCGTGAATGAATCCGGAAAATGGCTTAGCCAGTGCCCACAAATGTCCTCCACTTCACTCTCCCGCAAATCCAACTCCCTCAAATTCCTACAATTCACACAAACATACAGTATATTTATCAATGATATGCTAAGGGGGCACCACACCCAGTTCAGAAACCATAAATTCATTAGCACACTTAGCCAAATTATACACCGTTTTCGTTACCATTGCCATTCAAAATGACCCAGCATGTACATATTCAACATTTTACAGCACACACACCATGCCACAGTACAAAAAGATTCAACAAAAAGGAAAACAGTACTTCAACCAGATTCACCATAACTTCCCACTACAAAAAGCTCGTCAAAAGCCACAATAAAATGGTTAAATTACTCAGTTTAGGAATCCAGAAATGTACGCATTATTTCATTAAAAAGGATAATAATTTAAACTTTCTACATATATTCTAAATTTTCTCAAAAAGTATAGACTTAAAAAGTAATTGAACCAAATATAATTCGGACTGTAATTTGACTAATTTCTCTCCCCAATCAGAAGAAAACACCTAATTTCTGCATCATGTGTGTGCAATAACACTGAGGAAGTTGTGGAAATATCAAACCTGCAATTGGCGGCAATGGCAGCGAGTCCATGAGTGGTGAAACCCTCGCAAGAGATCAGGACCAAGACCCTGAAGTTTTTGAACGACTTGGCGATGAGGTCCAAGCAGTCGTCGGTGACGACCATCCTCTTCAGCCTGATCTCGAGGAGCGAGGGGCAGACGGCGGCCATGGCCTTGATCCAGGGGGAGACGTAACCGCCCCAGCCGTCAGGTACCAGATTGAAGTCCGCGAAGTGCGGCTTGCCCTTGAGCGTGACGGATCTCACCCTGGGGAAGCGCTTCACCACCATCTCCGGGCTCACCGCGTAGCAGTTCCCGACGAAGACGTTCCTCCGGCAACATCGCTCGATCTCGTACCACGACCTGCACACCAGCGAGATCGAGCTCCTGTCCTTGTCGCTCTCGATGAACGAGAACACGTGCTCCAGCACCTCCTCCGGCAACGAGAACGCCACTCTCTGCATCGCAAACGAGTCGTTGTAAGAGCGCACTCACCGTCAGATCTGAGACGCCATTGAAGAGCTCTCGTAGTTGTGTTGTAACTGCCAGATACACGGAGAAGAAGATGCAGAGAGAGAGAGAGAGAGAGAGGGGATAAGGAGAGAGAGAGTGTGTGTGTGGGTGTGTGTGTTCTAGTACCCGGTGAGGTTAGAAAGTAACTAGGGTTAAATAGGTAGTGTGGTGTTATTGAAGAAAGTGTGATCGGCGATTGTGGAGGAGACACGTGGAGGTCAGTGAGTTGGAGCCGTCGGATGGGCGGTGTGAGATGGTTGATCTTATCTTTTGGTGGGGGAGAAATGGACGAGAAGGGAAAGGTCGTTTTTCTCACGAGTTATACTAAAAAAGCGTGGATGGATGGTGTTTTGATGAGGTGTGATCACGTCTAGTGTAATGGGTGTGGAAGGGAATATCATAATTCCTATTCAACGACTAGATCTCAAGAGATGGATTCTAGGGACCGCATATTCAAAGGAGCCATTGGGTTGGATATGAAAAATAATGTGTACTCCTCCGTCCCAAATTATAAAGACTTGTTCAGACAATCACGTTTATTAAGAAAATATGTAATAAACTAATTAATATCTTGGTTTTGTTATTTTTTATACAAATATTCCATATATGCCCCTATGTTAGTATTGAATATATGAAATGTTGGTTAGAAAACATGAAAGAGAAGTAATTAGTACATGTAATAATTAAAGTTTTAGAATTGAAAATATAATGAATGCAACAGGTAAAAAAGGAAAAACTTATTATTTTATTCTGAAATTTAGTAGGGGTCTTATAATTTGGGACATCAAGTTTGTCTCTAAAGGGTCTTATAATTTGGGACGGAGGGAATAATATTTAAAAAATGCTTATCACTGCGATAGTTGGCTTCTAGGGTGCAAGTAAACCCCTGCATCATACAAGAGCAAAAGTGAATCACTATAATAGGTATATGTGATCTCTTGATAAAATTAAAAAAAGATAGATTATATAGTTTAGCCCCCTTTTTTTATCTCTCACACAAGTTTCCAGTTGCTTCCAAGCTCACTAGCTCTGTTGTTCACCCCAATTCCTCTCCTTACTTCTACAAGGTCAAGCTCAAGCACTGCCCTCCACAATCCGCCCCCATCACCTTCATCCCTATCGATGCCAACTTCCATGACTCGCAGGTTTACCCTCGTCACCGCCACTTTCCACCACAGTTAGCCTGAATCACCGAAAAGTCCATATCTACCATGAAGCTTTGCCTCAAAATCTAGAGGTACACTGGTGTTTCTAGGAGGGAAAAGGGGAACTAGGGTGGTGGTTCTGCAGAAGCTCGATTGGCTCCAATCTATTCTCCAAAGCTTCAAACTTTCATCATCGTTGGCTCGATTGTGACCCCAATCGATGTTCGTTCGACCTGGGACCAGAAAGGTTGGGCTCCCTTGGTGAAGGTTTTTCAAGGGAAAAGCAACACGGCCCGAGGTTTTTCAGTTCCCCTTGTTGCTCGATTGTTCTAGGTTCAGAACCGTATCTCTGTTCGATTTAGGCTAAAAATTAGGGGCCAACATGGGGCTTGAACTAAATTCCCTCAACACAAATTACAGCCGCCGCCGAGAGTATTGGTTAGAAAGGAAGGCAGACTCGGGTGGAATTGCCTGGTGGTCCAGGAGATGGCGTAGGGGTTGGTTGGGCCGAAAATGGTCATGGTGGCGTGACAATGGAGGGTAGGTCAGAAGTGCCATCAAACCTCTCTTCGCAGTAACTTTGCTGAGGGGCTTTAGTGTCATAAATAAATAAAAACAGTTGAACAAGATGAGCCTATTTCCAGTACCCCATCTCACCGACCTAGTGTGATCCAATGACTCAAACATGTATGGCACATGTGCATGACCTAACATGTAATATCCAATGACCCAAACATGTATGGCACAGGTGCATGATCTAATAATTAATGGACCTTAGACATCATCAACAATCTTTTCTAACTCCAAGTAGGTTATGTGTCCTCTACCATACCATAATATTAGGGTGTCAGCAATGGATACAATAACAGTTAGATTCTGCAATGGTACATTACTGAAAAATTACGTATTTTCCCCCTAAATTTGTTGTGAATTTACCATAGATGTCATGGTTCATCCTCCCATTTCCACCACTATTCTCTTTTCATGTCCGTTGCCTCTCCAAATGATGACCCAAAGATTCGTTCCCTCTACAACATTTTGACATGAGTCATACTGACATGTTAATTTCTATTTTCTTCCTCTTTGGTTAATTTTTGTTGTGTTAGGCGAAGCACACGCAGAGACAGAGTAGGAGCATAAATTAAATTCAACTGTCCATCTCCTGGATGATGGGATAACTCATCGAATGAATCCAACGGTCAACCTGAAAACACACCAACTACGACGAAGACATCTCCTAGGACCCCTCCAACCTCGCCCTTATAAATACCCCCAAGAGAAAGCCAATGTAACCAATCTTCTCATATTCTCATCCTTCAAATAGTGACTTGGGCACTGGAGTGACTTCGTAGGTACCACCCCGACAGGTCCACAACGCACGAAGGAGGAGAACTCAGAGTTCCATCGTGACAGAGAAGGAGCACTATGACAGAGAAAACACTTAGCGGAGGAGAAGAACCCAAAGAATAGCCAAGTTTGTGAAGATCGACCAAATTCATGAAAGCAACCACCCAGGCATTCACTAGTTCCTGAAGTCACTAGCACTTGTTAGGGTGAGAGATTGAATTCTATCCGATCAATAACTAATGAGGGGAATTTAAAAAGATCGCCAAGTTACCAACAATAATTTATTTGGCTGTCGATAATTTTTAAAAACTTGAAATTATCAGAATTTAAAAAGACCACCAAGTTACTGACAGGTTTGACTATTGGTAATTTTATAAAATTATTAGACTTTTAAAAGTACGCTCAGTTACCAATGACATTTCTCCGTCGGTAATTTCAAAAAAATTGAGCTGAGCTTACCGACGACTTTGGTCGTCAGTAACCAATGATCAAAATTTAAAAAGACCACCAAGTTACTAACAGCTCTGGTCATCACTAATTTCAAAATAAAAGACTGAAATTATCGACGACTTTGACCGTTAGTAACTAACTCCCAAAATTTAGAAAGACCATGACCATCAATATACATAATTACGAGGTCATTTTATAATATGGAAGAGATAAAATGTCGATAACTAATCTTAAAAAAACTACTAACCGCCAAACTACTAACAATCTAAGCCATCGATCACACATTATTTTTATTTTGAATAAAATATGTTACCAATGACTTGGCCGTAAGTTACAATAAATGATTTTTTAGACTAATCGAAATATTTAAAGCAACTTTACATTTTTATATTTACTATCTCTTGCATATGGTTTCAACTCACTTTCTTTTCTATGTTTTTATTTTTCTATTATACTACTCCATATATGTTTTACTATTTTCTTTTGTCCTTATATTTCTCCAATTTTTTTATCAACGTATTCTTACAGTTGAGAGTAAAGAGACTAATCCTCTCATAATAAATTATTTTCTATATATATCACTTAGAAATTAAATCCTCCATTAAATACTTAAAAACTCTGTCTGTTTATCTATTGTGTTGAATTTTGGTTGATTTATATTTCTCTATTGACCCTCGATGGAATGTGTGTTATCATATTTTTTTCTCTATTGACTTTGCTAATTATCAAAATTTGAGCTATATATAAGCTACCATAACATAATACATTATGTGAATGGATGAATGATGAATGATGTGACCTGAGGGCTGAGGTAAAGTCTGGAAATAAATCATAAAAACATGGGCGTCCAATCATGCGACTGTTTTCATTCTAATTTTTGACAGTGAAATATCTGTTTACAGTACTTGTATGATGTATCTATCTCATATTCTCATTTAACCCAATCAACTTCAAAATAATGACGCTACCATCATCTATTCTATTTCTACTACAATCATCGATTCCATTATTTACCTTACGGTACGGGTATGAGCGAGCCAGCTATCATTCAGTTGCTGCTCTTCAAATCTCTAAATCTATCAACGTCAAATTAGCCTCGTACTATTTTCGAATAATTAGGATTTGGATCATTCGAATCATAATAGTTAATTGTCTATCTTTTTCCCTAAACATTTAAAAGGTTCTATTATATCTATTTAATGTATATATATGAAAAAAAAAAACACAAAATTATCACATTATGACATATAAGAGAAATTTCACATGATAGGATCCAAATCTGCATAATTATGATATCCTTAACCACCCAAATGTGTAACATAATCACTCAAAGCCCACCTAATTAGAAGAAAAAGGGAAATTATGCTTTTTTATTATTATTGAAAACATTAAACAACTATCAATATAGATCACATTGATTTTTTTTAAATAGTAACAGATAATATTATTAAGGAATAAAGGGAATACTAATTCATGTTTACTTTAATTGTTTTCCTTTTATAAGCCATTCATTTTCACTTAGTTATTCGATCATATGGTGAATGATTTTCAAGAAACCATGTCGTGGCTCAAGTTGCAGGGTACTAATTTAGTTCGAACTCCCAGCATTTATGAATTTTTTTTTAGTTCGAGGTACGACAGTCTCCCTCGATAAATGATTTATCTGGGATTCAATCTTGTGACATCACTTTTACGGGGATCTAGCTTATTTATCACTAGACCAACACCTTGTTGGTATTTGAAAAAATTTCTATATTTACACAGTCAGTGAATATGAGCATTCAATCAAGATTAGTTGGATTAAATTTCAAGCTTATATCTGTCCTTTGATATTGAGAAAATATATGAATCGATTGATCTTAATCAAACGACTCAATTTCCTTGACTGCACAAATTTAAAGTTATCCTAACCGCAATCGTACTAATTCATAATCCTTTTGGTCGATAAAGTGAAAAGTGTATAGGGTTCCTTTATAACATCCCTAACCTTCACCCCATGTATGGATATATTTAGAAGTCACCAACACCATTAGGGACGTGAAAGTGAGTTTTACTCGGTGACATTACCAACTTAACCCACCAAGTGGGCAGGACATATTAAGTGATCTAATTTATCGACTTGCTCCACCAAATCCACTAAACTCACCAATTGAGTAGGACGACGCGTTTTGGCAAGCCAACTCAATTTTTTTAATTTGTTGACATTTTTTTTAGCTTATGATTGGCCAAAGTGCCCTTAAGCGAGAGTGGGTTGGGTCTCCAACCCACTTTTGTTGGTGGGTCATTTCACTTGTCCCACTTTAGGCGGGTCGAAAGTGGGTTATACTTATTGACATGTTTTGACACCTCTCTCACCTTCCCTTCTCGCATTCCGTAGGGATTGGATTGGTTTCATGCGAGTCATCAACATCGATCACATTAATTATGTATCGTTTTTCCTCTCAGTGACCTTATGATAGCACCGCAAAGGAATATTGAAAATCAATCCCACAACATCGTAAAAGAACTACTCATTGTTTGTTTGAGGTGGTTTGAGAAGATAGAAAGAGAGTAGAGAGTTCGGGAAGAGATAGTGAAGTCACTCTTACTTGGTTTAAGGAGGAGAGGTAGGGGGGAGAAGTGTTGGACCATATACCTTTTTGAAATATATTATCATATGGAAAGATGTGAGGGCGAGAGTTTGATTTATTCTTTTTCTTATTTTATCATCTGTCGTTACTATACTTATTTGTATATATTCATATGTTTATCGTAATAATATCGTTTCATACAAAAGTAATATTCTCTCTTTACATTTTTTATTCAACCGAATAAATAGAGAGAACTCATGTCATTCTTTTCACTCCCCTTCTCTTTTATTTCTATTTTTTTTTTGTTACATCGGAAAACATTTAAATTCCCCTGCTAGAGATTGATCTCTGTACCTTCTCTTCCCCAACCTATATATCACCAACTCTTACCACTTGAGTTATCATTCGAGGACTTTCTCTTTTATTTCTATCATATCAAACAACTTCTAAATTCAAACAACTTCTAAATTCTAATATTTTTCTTACATTTTTCTGTCTTCTCATTTTCTATTCTCCCTCCTTTTATTTTTTTCCTAAACCAAACAAAGTGTAAGGGATATCATATGTCACGAACTGCCAAAAGTTTAAGCTATTGGGTGAAAAACACATAAATGATTATACTTCTAACGTGCCATCTCACATAAGAGCCCACTTGGGCTAAGATGATTTTACAAAATGTTTATGTTGAGTAATTTAGGCAACCCCTTTTGTAACTTAGTATGAAAATAAAAATAAAAATAAAAATAAAAATTAAATAGGGCTAATTAAATCTCACATGGCTTTTAATGAAGCGTGATAGTTTTTGAATTAAAAAGGAACAAAAGGACAAATTAGATGTAATTATAGAGTTTGATACCAATGTAACTTGATCTATCCCTCCACAGTCCACACACAACATTGTTTATTAAACAGCCATATGTAATTTGTCAAACTTATTATTAATTTAATTAAAAAGGAAAGAAGATCATATTATCGAGATAATTAAATAAGAAGGGCAATAAATAATAAAGATAATTTATATTAACATTTCATTAATTATTTTAAAAATAGCATAAAACTGCCCGTAAATAATAATGAGTTCTGCTCATAATTAAGGTAATAATCATTACATTTATGTTTAAATACTTGTTAGCGCCGATGCTAATAAACGTAATTCTTCTTATAACTTTCACATTAACTCAACTACTATTCAAACATAAATTGTAACCTTAATTTTTGTTCTTTGTCTCTCTCTTCTTTAGCCCAATAATTTGAATAAAACAATATACAGCGAGCTGAGTTGTATTGCACGTGTAATGCATTTTTTATTGGCAAGATATCGTGATTAAGATTTAAAGTTACATTAATCAATTGAGATAATTAATGTTAATGGGTTTAATATTAAGCCCACGCACGGTTCTCCGGGAATCTCTCTAACCCTCGAGCGGAAGTGACTTGGACTTTATTGTATAACCATTGTTTAAGGTACCTCCCATTACATTAATTTCAGAAATGGTTCTTAAAGAAAAAAAAAAGGAAATAATTTATGTAAAAGAGGCTCTGATTCAATTTGTATGAAATTAATCTATATAATATTAAGTACAAGACTTCGATTTGATGAAAGGCATTAAATTATATGTATTGGTTTGCTCGTGCTCTTGTGATTGTTACAATATAATACTGATTTGTTAATGTTTTAGAGGACTTAGGTTTCTTATTTTGTGGTAATCCCCTTCTGTACACGTGAAGTGGTGCAACCAAGGTCGAGGATGGGAAGGGTTGAAGGAAGATGAAGAAAAGTATGAAAGAAATAATAAATGCAAGGGGAAGAGTACAAGCAACTCAGGATTATCTCTGGCGGTTCATCAGAATGCATGCTCATCACATACCATCATGTTCAAATTTTAGTATTTTCATAATTTTATTTATCAGATATTTATAGAAAAAGAAATAAGTAAAAATTTCCAGTATAATTAGTAAAACCTTGATAATTTGCCCATGCATAACTAACCCATGCATGCTTGTCATAGTTTAAGTAGATGTTTCGAGTATCACTAAAAAACATAGAGAGCATTACTACGAAATAGGCATTACAGGAAAATTGGCTGCCGTAACCAGCTCAATCCTGTTGACATCATATATATAACTCTATCGACATTTTTTATTTAACTCAGAATCATGATTCACAGCTCATTCACTCGCCTTAACTACTTTGATGTGGATGTATAGAAGTTTCCTCCCCCAACTTCGAATTCAAATGTGCTCAGAAAACATTAAAACAAGCGCTTTTCATTGTTATTTTTCATTTCCTAAGTATCTCCACATCCGACAGTTATGAGATTAATCTCTTTAAGACTTGGAAATCATGTTAAGTTAGTAAGTCTCTCACAACAAATCATTTTCCATATACACCGCTCAATGATCAAACTCTCGACTAAGTACTTAAAAATACCAATTGCGCTGGACCTTGTTGTTGGTTTTCGTTGTTATTGAAAGCACTTATCTTAGTTATAATTAATATGTTTCAAGTAGAATTTAAATGATTAGTAAAATTACTGACGAGTGATTAGTTTAAATATTACATGCTTAATTCCTCTGAAGCAATGTCTTAGGTTTAAATCTTATGAAAGGAAAAAAAATTGTTTGGAGAGTTAACTTCACCACAATATGAATATTACTAGCTCGAACAAAATTTTCTCCCATGAAAATACCTATAATAAAATTTATTCACATCCTAATTTAGTTAATTTAATGACTATAGAATATGGTTATCAATGCCTCATTTTAGTCCTAACTCACTAGTTAATGATCATGAATTAACGTTTTTATTTTCATGTTCAACCAAAACTCCACTGAATCAAATCAAAGGGAAGGTACATTAGTGCATAAAAAAGGAAATAAGTCAGGGGGAAATCCTTAACACAGACTTGTGAGCCATCGAGAAAAGCCTTCTGAATAGTTCTGATCAAGCAAGAAAATCCGCAACAACATTATAATGCTCTTATCATGAACTAAATTGTAAGAAATAAAATATGAAAAATGATTCTTGAATCTTCTACATACGAGTTCTGATTGCTGCTGGGCTAAACTTTGCATAATTAGGCTTGGTTTATTTGAAAAATTTAATATTTGAGTTTGACATGTTCTTTATTATAGACTTTTTTTTCTAAGAAAACTAAGTAAACTAAGTAAATCAACAAATTTAGGTGTAAATTCGTCAACAAACTTATAGTGCAATGTACTTAAACACATTAAAATAAAACTATTAATAAATAGGCCATCATGATTTTATTGAACTTCTTAAGGAGTGAGAGGTTATTTACAATAATACTTCATAGCAAGGTATATAAATATGTTATAAGCCGGTTTTTAAGAATATTTATGAGTTTAAATTATTATATAGACCAACATGTTTAAATCTTTAAAAAAGTCAATAAGTATCTAATTTCAAGATATTATAATAAAATATATTTTAGCAATCTTAGTTGTTTCCTTTGCTTGTTTTTCTTTCCTTATGTAATAAAAAAAAAGTAAACTTATTTGACTATATTTATTTAAATAGGCTGAGAGTATTAGACTTAAAATGCTTTTAGAATGATATGAATCTAGCTTTTTCAACTAAATAAGTGGTATTGTCTATTAATTAATTTGGTACATTCTGACATGAGTTTGATGTAGGCTAGGTTATAGGCCTTTGTTGGCAGTCTGACATACTTCTATCCCTATCTGCAAGGACTTGTGAGGAGGCGGTGAACGAGGATTAAGAAAAAATGTACGCATTGTTGGGATGAGGGGTAAGGATGGGGATAAACAATGTTTTCAGAACCAGACCAGTCATTGAACTGGTCGAGACATCGATTAAAGGTTCAATGCTCGAACCGTAATCAAACTGGTGATAATTGAATAATTTTTTTTATATATATAATCAAATATTTAAAGACAATTATGCTATATATAGTTTTTAACCTTCAATATGCAATGAAATCAAATTTTTAACCTTCAATGTATAGATTTTTAACATTTAAATTTAAGAACATGGTGCATCAT
This sequence comes from Acmispon strigosus, assembly GCA_030819835.1. NCBI lineage: Eukaryota > Viridiplantae > Streptophyta > Magnoliopsida > Fabales > Fabaceae > Acmispon > Acmispon strigosus. The sequence continues at coordinate 66,626,629 of JAUAMA010000003.1, read as the reverse complement.
AGTAAAACACCCATTCCTTTTGGAGAATTAGGTGCTTCTTTATCTTCGTGGAAAACTATTTTTTTCTTTCAGAGTGGTGAAAGCCAAAAGTCTCTGTAAGTGCGACACTTAAAAATTGAATTTTCGAATTAGGGGGTCAAACAACCACTTTTTATCAGTGCGACCGGCACCATTAGTATGAAAAAACTACTTTTGCTTATTGGTCCGACTTCTATAAATGAATTTTTTTTTTCAAAAGGTGATATTTTCATAAATTTTTTATAATTAATTTCGAATAACCATTTTAAAGTTCCAAAGTTCTATCATCATCAAGCATATTTTTTTATAAAAATTATCTAAATTAACAAAAGTTACAATCATCTAAAATTGGCTTAAACATGTTTTTAATCTTAACTTTTAAGGAAGAATCTAATTAAGTTCTTATAGGTCCAATTCTTAGCAATTAGTCCCTATTTTTTTATTTGCAATAAAGTCCAATTCATTAACTTTGATCGGTCAACTGTACACATGACGAGCCTAGTCAGCTAAGGTATGACCATATGAACATTTCGCACTAGTTTTAATCCCTGTAATTCTTTTTAATTACATTTAGTCATTATTCTTCCACCTTATTCTTCTTCCCCTTCCCCCTTCTTTCTCTTCCTCCATAACTCCAATCTAGCAGCCCATAAAATCCTTCCTCTCCAACTTAGCTGATTATTATTTGACTGTCAAAATTGATGAATTGAACTTATTACAAATAAAAAATATTGGAGACCAATTGCTAAGAATTGTTATAAGGACTTAATTAAAGTCATATTTAAAAGTTATGGACTAAAACCATATTGCTAAAACTGAATAAATTTTAAGTTTTTTTTTTGTTTAACTTTAAAAAGTTAGTGGTTCTCGCACAAAGAAAAGTTGAAGTCTATTATTTGCTTATGTCAAGTGGCTTTTCCATTGGTGGAACGGTCGTCATCTAATTAAGTTAGTTTTTATCATGAATCAAGATTATTGAGGACGTTCTTTCATTTTCTCTTCAATTCACATACGTATAGATATCATCCTTCACTTTCATAGCTCGTGCAACCTGAACTGAAAATCAATATTTTTCATCATGAAATCCAGAACTGAATAATGGTTCTCATGAGCATGCCATCCTAACTTTTAATGTTGACCTTCAAACATAGGTAGAGAGAGAAGTAAAAATGGTGGTATGTATTATATGGAGTCCCACTAATTGTGAGAATCTTTACAAAAAAAAAAAAACGAGGTGTCATTGACTGATTAATATAATCATTCAATTTGAAATTTACAAGCTTTAAGTCTCAAAAGATAAGAAGGATAACCATCATTTCATCTTTCTTTTTCATCTTTTTACTTTGCTGCGAGATTGATGACCACATAATTAATTACTCCATCCATTCATATATATCATCTGTTACTATTTTAATCTTATTTTTATCTATAATTATTTGTCACTTTTACAATTTCAAAAGAGTATTAATTATATTTTACCAATTCTACCCTTAAATTAATGGTGATAAAATATTAAAAAGTCAATATTAAGAAGAGAGATAAATACGTCATTTGTTCCTTAATAACTGTCACTTTAAGATTTTGCACATATATTGTATTAATGTTCTTGTTTCTATCAAAATTACTACCTAACTTCCTAATATACCCTTTATCTTTCTTCTTAATTTAGATTCTTTAATTTCCTATCACCATTAATTTAAGGGTATAATTTGTAAAACATAATTAATACTAATGACAAATAATTAGAAACAAAAACAAGATTAAAATTGTGACAGATATATAGGAACGGAGGGAGTAGTATGTTAGGAAGTTAGGTAATAACTTTGATAAAAACAAAAAGAATTAATACAATTTTTTAATATATGTGCAAAATCTTAAAGTGATAGTTTGTAAGCAACGTAAAAAGTAGAAGAAAGCCAAAGTCTCATGTGAATGAATGAACGCAATTTCATTTTATCCGTACGTAGAGGCAGGCCACATTCATAACCCAAAATCACGTGTCTTGCGGTAAACATCTCAAGTGTGATATTGGATTTTCCTTAAAAACAAATTATGAGAATAACTATAGATTTTTTCATAAGTGAGTGACTGAATATTAATCTCTCAGAACTGTTAAATATGAAAGGAGGAGTGGACCGTTCGTTATGTTGTTGCTGATCTACGGTCTAGAAGCAGATTCTCTGAGAAAAAAAATTTCTGGAAAAAGGATAAATGAAAGGGGTCTTATGGTTTTTTTTTTTCCTGGAAAAAGGATGAAGATGAAGGGAGATAGTGGGGGATCAGGGTTTTTTTATTTAATTAATAATAATTAAAAAAAATTTAATTATCAATTATAGAAGTGGAATTTAAATTTTAATTAAATTATTTTTGAAATGCTAGATAAACTTCATTTGACACATGAAGGCGCCACGTAGGACCGGTGAAACCATGGCTAGGTCACCAAACCACCACCTACGACGAGGACCAAAATTGCGGTATTTCCCAAGCATTAGAGACTAAATACAAAATTTATTCTAACATGTGATGAAAATCAAACTTCGCCTATTATACAGGGACCAAAAGCTTAGTTGACTCTTTAATTAATAGACTGAAAGGTACCAAACTCTCTCATTTCGTAAGAGCATCTTCATCCCTAACATATTAAGTTTGGGTTCTTAACACTATTCACGTGGGCCCAAAGTGTCACATATGATATAGGCAACTCATAAGCAACTGATGCAGATTTCGCTCCAACCATGAGTTTGTATTTTGAGTTCCTAGCACTATTCCTCTATATTGACAACATCACAAAATCAATTCTTGAATGAGAGAGAAAAATAAATTTTTAAGCTAAGAACCCAAAAACCAAAACATCTTACACAAGATGCTCGATCTTAACTAAGGTTTCCATCTTATCCTTCTCCAATTCTTAAGAACCTAAGAACTCACATCTAAGATAAGAACGAGTGATGGAGTTGCTCTAAGGGTATTAGAGTAAGGCCCAATAAAAAAAAGACAATTTCTTTGGTAGCCATGCCATTTAAAATGGAGGGGTACCATACCTTTTACTTTGATTTGCCATGATTTATTTTGCAACAAATTTTTGAAATTTTCAATTTAGTCATTTATAGTATAAATAATAAACTAAATAGTACTTGTCAAGAACCAAGTGTTCTTGAGAAAAAGGGAAAACTTGAGAAGTCGAAGATACGTAAATGATCTTTCTATTCTGTTATTCTATCCTTCTATTCTGATTTATTCGTGGTTACAAGCTCTATATTTATGCAGAGTGAACATAGACCTGATCACGGATAGTTCAAGATCAACTATAATAAATATAAAAATAAGATCCCGGATATTTCAAGATTGCTAGTACTACTAGATAACTGGTTACATCTGACACAGTACTGACCAGACGATACATCTGACCATACGATATAGCTTGGCAAACGATCCATGATCCATTGCTTCAACATGCAAATTATCATTATCAGACGATAGGATCAGTCGATGCATTCCTTTGTCAGTTATTACAGGAGACGATCCCAGACGACACTGTGGTCGATATTGCGCATCTTCAACAATAGACAATACTTATCACTAAAAGTACTAAACTCTCTTATTTTCAAAGAGTACTTGAGCAATGCCTAAAAAAATCAAAATCCCTAGAGCTAGAAAAGATGAGAGGTCCGAACTAGTGAGGCCATCATGATCCATACATGATTGGTGTGTATCCTATGGTGGTTAACTTCCATCAATTTTGCAATCTCTGAGGTTCGTAGTGAGAGAGTCAAAAAGCTGATATTATCCTCTATCATTCACCCAAAACCTAAACAATGACACCCCCAAAGGACTAATCTTAGCACATAATTGGGTTATATGCAATGCAAGGGTAGAATGGGGAACCAGTTCAAGTAATGATCAATTGAACTAGCTAGTTTCCAAGGTTTAATCAAATTAGGAAATGACTTGTTGAATGTAAAGATATTCTGATTCTGATAAGAAAGCTATGACTAGTTTGATTTTTGTCATTTTGTGCCGCAATTAGAAACACGCGAAACTGGGAATGACGAACCATTGACAAATTCTAATTCTCTGTAGCTAGGTCACTGCTCTGTTGTTATTTCATCCACAAAAGCACCATTCCATAACTCAACCCATGTTATGTGAACAGTCTTTTCTAAACCTTTATTTGTCCTCGTTTTTCTACTGCAATATGACAAATTCTAATTCGACACGCTTATTGGATATTCAATTTCTTAGCATCTTGTTTCACAATTTGGATATGTGATGAAAGAAAGCATAGCATGACTACAAATGCGCTCTTATACCTTTGCTTCCTGGCTCCCTCTTATTATCCCGCATACAAGGAATTTTCTGGTTTGCCATTAAGAAATTTTTGGTATAAACGACTCCGAATCATATCTTATCCTATTCGGATTTCGACTAATTTAAATTTAGTATTTAATTACAGTTAAAGTGTTTCATCACTCTCCTCAAGACTGTTGTGTGAAGATCGAACCTAAGAGTTTTTCTCATACACTCGATCTACTTTGTGTTATTTATCATTGAGAAATACTCACGCACTATATTCCCATTAACTAGAAAAATGAGCAAATAAGTGCATATAAATATTTTGACATCCCATATATAGCTTTTGGGATAGAGTTAAATAGATCTAACAAAAATTTTAATACTCCTTTCGTTCCTTTTTATAAAAGTTAAACCAACTTTGCACACCCCTTAAGAAAGTTAGGTAATATAGTTTTTTGCATTAAATTTATTCTTAAATGTTGTTGAATTTCCAAAATTGTCCTTAACATATTTTTTTTAATCTCTTTTTATCATTAATGCAATTTCATATTTTCAGAATTAAATAGAGGTAAAAATGTGAAAAAATAATTAATATGACACAAAACCCTATGTGGTTCAGTGGTTCTTATAAAAAAAAGATCAACCCCCTCATTTATCTCTTGTAAAAAAGAACGGATGGAGTATGATTTTAGAGTTTATTTTAGATTTATTTATTTAATCATCTATAAATGGGCATTAATATTCAGTTTTCTAAATTTCACGCTTCAAATGTTCAACCCTAGTAGCGGTTAGAGAAATGGTTAAATAAACTTTAAAAGTTAGATGAATCCTTATCTTTGAATTAGTTTTCTATTACGTATTTGCCTTATATATAGAGCATAGAGTGATTAATAAAAACATGGTTTTGTCCACATCCCTTGATCTAATAACAACAGTTTACAAGTAACATAATTTCAATTAAAAAGAAATCTTAATGACTAGGAAGATTCACATTTAGCGTACATTTGTGATATTTTGGTTTGTAAGTAAAGGAGAAGTATAAAATAACATGAACACGTGGGCAGCTAGCAATGAGGGATCATAAGGTGTTTAATTTCTTTTACTAGGGCTGGGCCAGTTTGCGTTTGCTGCTATATCATACCAAAGGTTGAAATCTAGTAACCAATCTCTTTCTAATTGCCGTGAAATAATGCATTGGTGGCAATTATTTGTTCATCAATATTTGTTATAATAATTGTGAGTGTTACGTTGGGACCGTGCTTAACTACAACTCTCAAATCTTTCCCTCTTCACCCCACCATCACGCGCGAATTAAAGCAATAAATGAAAACAAGCATATGAAAAGGAATTGAAGGATGTTACATAAGTTAAAGCTGTATATAGCTTCGAGTTATCAATTTCACCTGTGCATTTATTATAGATTTATAGTACTGTCAAGCTTTTCTCTTCATTCAATTGAATGACAGTGTGGTCCATAAGCTCCAAGCCTGATGTAGACTGGATGGCTGTGATTCATGGACTGAGCTATTTTAGGACATAGATGGCCACTTCAAAAGAGGACCACTCATCTAAGGACTAACTTTATGTGTTTAGACACCAATTGAATTAATGTGGAAGGATTTTCATCTTAATTTATAAGAATTAGTTCACAAGAAGAGTGTTTTAACTTTTGTATTTTATTTTGTCAATCTTAACATATTTTTATCTTGAATTGTGTGCTAAGCAGATATTCAACATAGTATGACTTTGTTGGTTTACAAATAAATTTTAGACTAGGTACATGTGGGTCAGCTGAGAAACCAGCGTAACGATTCTCTAATCAAACGATTACTCAAGTAAGGGACTTTGTTCCTCAATGTAGCAGGTTTCTAAGATGCTCCAAAAAGCTCTTCGTGATTGCAACTGAGAAGTTGTGGACGAGGTAGGTCTATAAAACTAAGGAAACGACTAATATGGATAAATACTTAAAAGCTAGAATGTAAAAGCTTGAAATAAATGACAGAAATACAAATGGTTGAAAGACTGTAAATAAAGTAAAGTGTTGAAAAGTAAAGACAGGCTAATAAATGATAAAGGAAATGTGAGAAATTTGTAGATTCTGATTGATTGTTGAGTTGTGCCTTACGAATGAGTCATAAATGGTTATTTATTCAGGCAAATCACACCTGATTACAGTAGTTACTTGCCTTCAATGAAGTCTAGTAGTCTACCACTTTCTCTAGGCACTAAGCATGTATACAAACATTTGTGATCATGACAGTTTATCACTTTCTTCAAAATCCGCCATATCTGCTAATGGGTTTCCCATCCCAAGTTGATCAACTGGCTCCACTACCTCCATTTGACATGAAACTCCTATATTTGTGGCAAGTGGATCAATTATGACTTTCTCTTCAAGTTTTGAACAAAAATATCACTTAAAGATTGATTAGTTCTAGTAAAAGTCTCAATATATATGCAAAATATTCCTTCCCAAGAAGTAGGGATTTGATGTTATTAACAAAAGCTGCAATATTTCTCTTACCACGTGGTTTATTTAGAACTTTTAGTTAATTAACGAATTTAGGCTAACGATCTTCCACATTTCAAAGCCCAAATCGGCTAACGACTGACTGATAGTCGACCCATTGGCTAACGACTGATTGGCAACCGATCTATCGGGTAACGACTGATAGACAATCGATCCACCAGCTAACAACTGACCCAATTAGTACTTTGTAACTCGGCTAATTTAAATCAGCTGAGGTATTCAGATAATCTAAATCAGCTAATTAACAACCGACGCCGCTAGCTAAACCTTCATTATTTTTGGGTGTCAACAGATTGTACTTTACTTCTCTGTTTCACCCCTGCAATCGTGATTTTGTAAATCCTAATGCACAATTAATGGAGAAATATGATTTTGTAGCATTGAATTCAACATGGATTAACCTTGAGTTTAAGTGAAATTCAAACACGCATTAAACTATCCAATTCTACAGTAGCTTTATGAATTGGGGGTTAATTGCATGTGTGGTAAGTGGTGATATTTGATATGTTGAAAAGTCCTACATTAATTAGATATGTGGCTAAATAAGCGTTTATAAAATGATAGAGCAATCATCACTTCTAACCTTATTTTTTTGGTAGAGTTAGACTTAACCCGAATTATAATATAGTATTAGAGCTTATTATTGATCCATTTATTGAGCCACCTAAAAGCGGTAACCCTTCTAGAACGTGAAAGAGTGTGTTAAGAAGTTGAACATTGACTATATAATTAAATAAGTGTTTATAAATGATAAGTTAATTTTCATCTCTAAACCATATTTTGAGATAGAGTTGAACCAAACCTAATTTCTTGTAAGTGGATTGACTTTGTTTGTATAGCTGCACAATATTCAAATCCTATTTGAATCCCAAATATAACTCATGATAGCATTACCACTTCATGTTCAATTTAATTTCCACCTAGCTTTGGTTGAATAGCCTACGGTACTTGCTACCCTTTGTTAATAGCCCAAAGTATCACTTTTCATAATTGCCTGTATTGACTGCCAGAACCAAATAAACTTTGAGATTAGGAATACCCATAGTGACTTGTAGTTTTTCAATTCCTTTTTTTTTTTTCCTTTTAACTTTTTGTTTCGTTGCAAGTTGGTATTGATGGGACATCAGGAACATAGCCATAAATCTTTGGTAAATTGGGATTTTCTTATCTAACACAGGAACAACTTTCATTTTCCTTCTCTTGGTTTTCATGGAGTTGAATCACTGCATGGTCTATTATTAGTATTTAATGAGCATTTTCACATATCCTTTTCGTTATCCTTAATTATTTTTTCACTTTCTTTTTGTCCGATGAATTAAGTGGTGATAACGACGACCCTGTCATTGTAGTCGACTTTATATAAATTATTACTGGGAAAATCGGTAGTTCAAATAAACAATTGTAGGTACCACTGGTTACTTTATCAGTTAAAAAAAATCCACTTACAAAAATAAACATCATACTTTATTCTTAGTAAACAAAATAAGCATGGTTTAACTTGTTAGTTATTTTCTGTGAGAAAAATTATATATTCATATCAAAAATTATATGTAAATTAATTTTATTGGTGGGGTAAGGGATTAACTTCACGACTATCGTACGTGGGAATATCTTTTTTTGGTACATCGGTAATTAACACTGAAAAAATTTATTTTCATTGTTGATAACTTCCATTGTCTTAGTAATATTAAGTTAACAACCGCACTGTAGCTGTATTGTGTTGGCCATTGGGCCTTTGAGCCTTGGTTCCTTTTGAGGACCTTATCTTTTAAGCCTTGGGCTTTCAGGGTTTCACACCCCTGATCTCTATTAATACAATGAAGATCATTTGAGAAAAAGAAAAAAAACCAGCACTGTAATTTTTAAATATCCAGTTGAATTATAGAAAAAAATTATTGGACAATTTTCTTTTAGTACATCAAAAAAACATTTAAATTCTCCTTTTAGAGATTGATCACTGAACCTTCCACTCCCCAACTTATATATCCCCAGCTATTATCACTTGAGCTATCATTCGGAGACTCCATTATTTTTAAATTATTGAACAATTTTGATAAAAATTTGAATAATTAAATTTATTTAATTATAAAATTATTAAAAAGTAAAATTTAAACGTTAATTGTATTAAGTATTAAAATTACTTAATTTTAATTACCAACGATTATTTTCAAAAAAAAGTCCATTAATAATTATATGGAACTAGTTGAATATAATTAAAACAAAAAATATAAACCTTCAATCTTCACAATAAAAATACAAATATAAATAATTATCTATATCTATTTGAAGTAGCTAGCTTTCCTCCACATCATTCTTTCTCACCTCTTTATTTTTTCTTTCTATCATGCCGAACAACCTCCAAAATTTACTTTATTTCTCATAAATTTCTCTCTACTCAACTTCTCTCTTCTCTACTTCTCTTTTTCTCTCCTTAAAAAAAATGTAAATTTTAATTGTACATTACTAGTATAGAACTTGCACGAATAGAAATTATGTAATTTAAAATAAAAAAGTTACATAAAAGAATAAATTGAGTTGTGAAAAAAGGGTTGTGCAGATATTAGAATTTAGACATAACTTGTAAAAAAAAAATAAAGATATTAGAGATAACCCGACTTGTTTTCTATTTGCAATCTAAACAAAATCACTCTCCTTCGACAAAAAAAAAAAAAACACTGACCACTTCTCGTATTGTTGCAACATCACTGTAAATTAGGGTTTCTTCCGACAGAGTTAAAAAAAAAACTTTGATGGAGAAAAAATCAATGTGAAAGGTGGAAGCTTTTCATGTAAAGTCAGATGAGTTTCTAGTAGCGGCAGCGACTTTATCAACCACACTTTTTACCATTACTTTCATGTCAACTATTGGATACATTTTAATTTAATGATTTGTATTACTTTGTTTGAAGCATGAAGCTTCTTGCCAGACTAACAACTACAACTAGGGGTGTAAGCGGGTACGACCCAACTCGCGAACCTGATCAACCGAACCAACCCAATTATATTTTAAGCAAACAACCAAGGAATTGATTCAAGTCTAAAATTCTAGCAAAGACAACAAGACCTTTGGAAGTGGTGTATTCAGACATTTGTGGTCCAATGGAGGTAGTTTCACTTGGAGCTAATCACTATTTGATTTCCTTCGTTGATGATTTTACAAGGAAACTGTGGATTTACTTGATTAAGAAGAAAGGAGATGCATTTGAAGTGTTTAAGAAGTTCATGAGTATGGTTGAAAGGAAAAGTGATAGAATATTGAAGATTCTTAGAACTAATGGTGGAGGTGAATACACTTCACACGAGTTTCAAAATTTATGTGATAGTGAGGGGATTGTACATGAAGTTACAACGCCATACACTCCTTGTGACACCTGGGGCCGACAAGGGCGGGGAGTGAACGTCGATGTATTGAGAAGGCTCAGACAATGAACGTCTCCTAGCAAGGCTTCTAGGCGAAGGGGCACATGGATGAATTGATCCCGCACCCGAAAGAGAGGTATTCTGAAACTGTATATTATGGGACTATACAGTTGAGGAAGACCTATAAGATTTGATTTATACTACTCATAACAGCAAGATGCATCTTCTTTTCGGGGGACCAACTCATAAAAACTCCAAGCTTAAGGAGGATTGCCTTGGAGAAATATTGGGATGAGTGACCTCGTGTGAAGTTTTCTCAAGAAGCACATGAGTGAGGACAAAACGTGCTAGAAAAAAATATGACTTGATGAATATGAGAAGGGGTATGCTAAAATGAAACAAAATGCCAAAATATTTATGGGGAGAGGCAGTATCCACTACTGCTTACATTCTGAATAGAAGTCCTACAAACATTCTACACAATGTAACACTTGAGGAAGCTTGGACATGGAAAACCAAGTGTGAGTCACTTTTGTGTATTTGTATCTCTTAGTTATAGACATGTATCAGATGAAAGAAGGAGGAGGATAGATGAAAATGGTAAACCTATGTTGCTCACTGGATATCATGTTACTAGTGCTTACAAGTTGCATAGTCATGTTACTAAAAGAGTGGCAGTGAGTAGAGATGTGGTTGTTGATGAGAGCAAGAGCTGAAACTGGGCTAGGGCTGCACAGGTTATACACAGTTAACAAGCAATTCACATTCAAATATAAATGGATGTTATGTGCCAATTCTTCTAGAAAAATAGCAAGAGGAATCAATTCTTGAGGTGTAGATTCAATCATAAAGACCTCAGAGAACAAGACAACTTCCACAAAAATTGAGATACAACAAAGTGTTTCCTGTGACGACAAATAACAAGGAAGTTAATTATGCTACAACATATGAAGTTGTGCATATTGCTTTGTTGGTTGAAACTAAGCAAGTAACTTTTTAGCAGTCTATTCAAGAGCCTGTGAGGCAAGGAGCTATGGTAGAGGAGCTGAGTTATATTGAAAATAATGAGACACGAGAACTTGTTAGGTGTTCACATGACAAGAGGCCTATTGGAGTGAAGTGGATTTTCAAAGTGAAAGTTAAACCAAATGGAGAAATTTCGAAGTACAAGGCTAGATTAGTTGCAAAGAGTTTTTTATAAACAATAGGGCGAGACTAGGAAAATATTTTTTTGATAAGGCCTGAACCCAAACCTTATGTTTCTCATGTATAAGGTTGTCAACAAGTTTACCCAACATAGCAACATTATTGAGACGAGCACTCCGCAAGCCAAGAGCCCCCGCTGATTTTGGGCAAGTAAGGTCTCTCCATGGCACTAAATTCCAACTTTGATTGGTACCCCCCTTAGACCAAATGCAATTCCGGACTTTCTTGCCAATGAACTCACAATCAGAATCACGGAGCCAGAAGATTAATAGTTCTAGTGGTTTAACACTAGAGCTTATCTCAACACACTCTCCAAAATCACATTTCTTCAACGACTACCACAACATTTCCCCTCACCTAGACACATTAACCAGTTTAATAAAACGATATTTAAGCTTCAATGTTGTGGAAGTTGGGATTGGCCTCTTCAATGGTACATATCCTTCCTACAAAAGTTCTTTCTTGCTGTTGGACATCAGGTCTTCCCTGAAACCTAGGGGGTTTTCTCATTGGTTTCATACTATATTCTTGAAATCAGTAGTGAGAAATAATAGAAATAACAAAAATATCATGTTTGAGAAATGAAATTGCAATGACAAAAATAAGATTACTAATAAACTCAAAAAACATTAAATTTCCAAATAACATTCAGGGGACGTTACATATAGTCTCAATATAGTGATGAAATGATTTCCTCACTTTATCTTTTCTAATAAAACCTACTTCATGAACTATCCTTGAAGTAAGATTCTTTAGATTATAGGCCACCATTTTGGAGCCCACTAATAATACAACCATCCAATCTTCTACATTTCCTTCAAGGACAACACACACCACATGAAATGGAATGTTGGTGAAAGAACAATTCCTTGCAAGATTGAGATCCACATGGTATATGACAACCCAACTGGAGTAATCTTCCTTCAGCTTGAAAACATCAAAATCCAGGTTTTTATCGCCCTCAGTCAACACCAAATGCAAATTCCCTTTGAACTCCCCAAAATACTTAACAATGCACGCATCACTAGGCTTGTTGAATGTTGGTTTAGGTAATTCCTTAAAGCATTGTTCATGCACATCAAAATACATTGAAACCTTACCAGGAGTGCACCAATGCACAGCACCATTGCAATAAATGCCAGAATCAACCTTCATACCGGGTGAAGCAGTGAAGAAAACCTCACCCTTATTCCACGAATGAGTCGCGGAGGAATACACGTAGATCCTGAACATCACACTATCACCACTTGAGACCTTTACAAATGAAATAACTCTGAAGTAAAAGGACCCTAAAGGATCAAAAACCAAATAAACTGCAGAAATTTGTTCATCATCATCATCATCATCATCATCATCATCCTCATCCTCATCGTCGTTCGGAACTTGATCATAATTACTTTTGGGAGGGGAGGGAACGAGGAGACATTTCCCAGTGACTGGGTTTTCGACTAGGTAATGACATTCAATGCTATGGCCCCCAAAAATTAAAGCTTTGCATAGAAGAAGACCATTGCATGATTGCATAATTTCAATAGAAGGCCCCCGATATGACCATTTGATGATTTTATCGATATTAAAAGGGAGGTAGGTCCTTACTTGAGATTGGTGGGTGAACGAGACTATTTGGTTGTTACAAACCCAAAGGGAAGATAGGGCAGAATTTTTAGTGTAGGAGAAACAGAACCAAGGGGCGGATATCAGAGCTCGCCATTTCTTTGACACACACTTGCATCGCGCCACGTGTTTCACCGACAATCGGAGAAGGATATTTGTCAGAATGTCAGTGTTTTTTATGACCTTATCGCCTGAGTTCACCATGCTTGAACTATCTACGACAAGCGAATTTCTTTTCTCTTCTGAAAAAAATCAGTAGACACGGTCGGATGTGGGTCAAATCGGGAAGATAAAATTTTGAAGAAAATGAGATGGAAAAACATTCAAAAACAAGTCAAGGTGTTGATAAAGTCACCAGAAAAATTGCTCCTTGCATTCCTTTCATTCAAAGCTTGCTCGCACCTTTCACATTCATCTCTCCATAAAAGTTGTTGTGTTGGCCTTTGCAGGAAGATTCACAGTGTTGTTGCAACAATTTGAGAGGTGGAGAGTGTTTTTGATGAAAGAGGACTAGCGAGTAGTGGCTGCTGCATGTGTATTGCTTAGGCTTAGGGTTAGGGTTTTGATGGAGAATAGAAAATGGGTCGGGTTATATTTGTTATCTATGCAGCCCATTTTTTCACAGCCCAGTTCATTCTATACGTTACTTTTGTCGTGGGTTTTGGAATTGAGTTTTACTCCAATTTTGCGTTCCAGTGACCTTTTTTTTTCAAATTTTTTTATTCTATTTGAGCATCATTTTAATTTAATTTTAACTCCAAGTCAATAATTAATGATTAAATTTAATTAAAAATATTATTTACAAAAAAAAATTAATCCATAATTAACTAAAATAATTTAATTGTTACATTAACTAAATAAACATAATCTTCATATTCATAAAAAACCTAGAACACAAAATCATGAAAAACCCAAAAAAGTTCTTCATCTTCATCTTCGTGAATGTTCTTTCACCTTCATGAGTGTTCTGCATCCTTTCCCATTCAAACTCAACAAAATCAACCTCCAATATCAAACCAATCCCATAACCTAGTAAACTCAACCTTCAATCTCAAAACCCTGCAACCTAAAACCCAACAAAATCACCACTACCCAAAACCTGCAAACTCCCTACATCCAAAACAACAACCCTAAACCCTATCCATCGTGAGCATCAATCCACCCAGAAAACCAACAAGTCCACAACCCAAAAAATCCCCTAAGAGATTCCGCAAAACCCAAAACTCCACAACCCCACAAACGCTGAAAATGTAGGAAAGGAAAAATCAAAGTAGATTGAAACTTGAAACTTTAACAGTGAAAACGCATAAAAGGCTACCCCAATTTACGACAACCCTAACCCAACTCAAAATCAAATAAAAAGTTGAAACTTTAATAGTGGAAAGGAGATGGGGGGAGAGAGAGAGAGAGAGAAAGATGGAGAGAGAGAGATGTTGAAGGGAAAAGGTACCAGATCTTGTTAAGGCACCGGATCTTCTTGCATGTGACTCCGTCAAAAGGGTTTTTCCCAAGTTTCAATTATTACACAGAGACAAATTTCATCTCAGTCGCCGAAGTAGCCATGGATCACCCATGAAATTCCCTCTTCTCCTTAATCATGGGAGTCTTACGAACTGTCGTTTTCTCTGCGTCGCCGCTAAGAACCCTAATACCATCATATCACGACCATCATCAGAGTTTCATATCCGCCGCTGCTCCTAGAACTGCCAACTTTCCAGCCACTATTAGAACATCACTAACAGAGCTTCGACCTCCTTGCTCTTGTTCTCTCTCGACGATTCTTGAATCAATCGTCGTCTCCCTCTCTTCCAAATTCAAATCCAAATCTACTCATCAATATCGTTCACTCTCTCTCTCGGTTTACTTTCAGATCTGAAGGAAGCATCAATCTCGTTCACTCTCTCCCGTTCACTTCTTTGGAATCTATTTGAGGTTTTTTTTTGTTCTGGAACATATTGGGAGTTTTCTAGCAAGAAGATGATAATAAAGAAGAATTGAAAGAGGGAGATGAAAAGGTTGTCATGTTGGTGGTGGCGAGGCCAACTTAGATGGACATGGATATGCATAGCTTAAGGAGGAGGGATGAAGATGGAGAAGTGTTTTGAAGGTGGGGAGTTTGCTGCTTCAATTTGGGAAGATGAAATATGGGAATTTTTTTAGGATGGCGAGGATTTTGTTGAGGGTTGTTAAAAATTGTGTTAACGATTGTGTTATTTTTCCCAGAAGGTTTCATTGGTTAAAAATTGTGTTTAGGATGGTGATGATTCCGTTAAACATGTTATTTTTGTATTTTTTAATTAATAATTTTAATTTAATTATTAATTAAATATGTGGAAATTAAAATTTTATTTCAAAATGACGAGGATAATGACACTTCAGCTCTCCCCTGCCACTCTGCACCCTCACCGGAGCTCTGCCCTCCAGCAGGGATCAAAACCAAAATGTTCACAATGGCAGGGACAAGGGCCAAACTATTTTTCGCAATGGAATAAAATCGAACGAGGTGACAAAGACATGGACTAATTTTTATTTTTTTAGTAGCATAAGGAAGAAAAAACAGCAAGACAAAAAAAGCTACACAATTGCATCCTGGAACAGGGAAGCAATTATACTAGAGGGAGGAAATTTCTAAATGGGACGTGGAACTCCTTCTCTAGATGCTTGACGAGCCAACATGTCTGCAACATTGTTATTGTCCGGAGAGATGTGAACAAACGTAAGATGCTAGTCCCAAGCAAGCATGGATCAAACCTTGCATATTTCTTCTCTTGCCTAATATTGATCAACAATAGCATTAGTCTGGAAAGCGTTAAAATGAGTTTTTTTTTATTACATAAGGAATGAAAGTAAATAGCAAAAGAAACTAATTAAGCTACCGCATCTTTGCACAAGAGCGGAATCACAAAGGAAGGATGTTCCTTCCAAATACGCATCGGACACCCTGCTTGAGAAGCTTGTCTCGCCAACGCATCCGCCACAACATTTCTATCCCGCATAACATAAGAGAATTGAACCTTCCAATCCTCAGCCAACATTACCCGAATAGAAGCAATAATGTCCCGATGCCAATAAGTTCGGGTGTTTCTTTTCTGACTCAGAAGCTCCACAATATCCTTACACTCCATATGTCAACACATGGACTAATATGATAATTAACACTATAAAAAATGATTTTTACGTTTAATAATTTTATTTTCGGTACATACGTTTAATAATTAAAACACTTATTTAATAAAATTAAATAGCATTGAAATCATTAGAAATTTTACATGAGTAATAAATAATTGATAATCTAGGGGAGGCGTGGCCGTGGGGAAGAAGAGGGAGAAAAATGAGAAGGGTTGACTGGGTTAGTTCGGGGAAGAAGAAATGATTATCATAGTATAAACACCTAAATGACTATTACAGTTAATTTATAAAAATATCTTATATTTTGAGTTTATTTTCATAAATAATTTAGACGATAATGATAATAACAAAACGCCTCGATTAAACAACTCACTTGTTAAGTAGTGTCTCACGAATAATTGATACAACAAAAGTTTAATATCAATTCTTTCAAAGATCACTCTCGCGCGTCAATTCTATCTCTGATAAGGGCTTGCCTTTAAACTAGAATTGGTTTGTCGAGCGTCAGCCACTTGATCATGAATAAGGCGAGTTATAACTAAGTGTTTGTGATAAGTATTTTGTAACTATAAACGTTCAATTAAACTTTGTACTGATACGCACTCTTAATTTCACTCGCCCTTTGGTGTCCAACAACATCTTGATCTCAAAAACTAAAGATTCTGATCATGAGTGTCCAAACAAAAACAAAAGAAATTCTGATAATGACTTTGCGAATATAATTTTCTTGTCCACTAAATCAGTAAGTAAGGTCTTTCAGTTCCTGCACCTAAAGTATCTGATCGTTTCAATTTATTTGTGGTCACATAGGTCCAGTTTTAAATCTGCAAGATACACCATTATATACCCTCTTCAACTAGCATTATACTTGTCTCTAACTTGTACATAATTCATTAATTCGTATTTTTATGATCACCAGTGTTTGTATAATTGACTCCTTTTGTTCTTTGACTAACTTCAAGTCGAATTCCTTAGAAAAATAGACTCGTGCCTTTACCATATGGTGACAGCTATATTTCCCAAGTGTTTGGAAAAAGTATTTACAAGATGCAAGAAGAGTGAGAGTTGATTCATTTTCCATTGGCTTACACATCTTTGACCAATTTTTTCTAAAATGAAAAATTGAAATTGAAAAATTTTAAATGCTTTTTATCATTGACTGTTAATATATTATTGTTTATTCACAAATTTATCAGAGTGTGTTTGGACAAATAATTTTTTAGAGAGTAATGTGTTCTTTTAAGTTACTCCCTCCGTTCCTTTTTATAAGAGTTAAACCAATTTTGCACACCTTTTAAGAAAGTTAGGTAGGATAGTTTTTTTCATTAAATTTGTTCTCAAATATTATTGAATTTTCAAAATTGTCCTTAACATATTTCTTTTTAATCTCTTTCTATCATTAATGCAATTCCATATTTCCAGAATTGAATAGGGATAAAAATGTGAAAAAATAATTAATATGGCACAAAGACTTATGTGGTTCTTATAAAAAGGAATGACCAACACCCTTCATTTAGTTCTTATAAAAAGGAACGGAGGGAGTAATTAAAATTGATGTGATCTCATGCATCTCTCTTACATATTATTGGACTGCATTTGTGATCACTTTTAAATTTAAATTTTTTAATAAATGAGAAAACTAATTAAAACTTATTTAGTATCAAAAAATTTGAATTTTTTTATTACTTATGAAAATAAAAATTAATAAATTACTCTATATGTAACATCCCGTATTTTTATTAATAGAAAATAATACTATATAATAAATATAATATTAAAATTAGAAAGACGTGTAAATATTATTTAGACAAAAAGATATTGACAGTTCAGAAGATTATATAATCTTAAAAGTATTTATAAAAATAAATTACATTCGAAAATCAATTTGTTAATATTACCAATAATTTATATGGATTATCATAGTTTTTGTTCATAGATAAATAAACCTGAATTGGAGTAAGTCTTACTTAATTGTATAATTGTATGAGTATGGAAATTAAACCAAATTAAACTTATATGCTCAAATTAGTGAGAATTGATACAAACTCAATAATTTTAGGAAGATAAAAGATGATATTTTATGTATTGTATGTTGAACCCATAATACACACATATTTTATAATTTCTACCGACAACCAACTACCCCGACAACCAACTACCCCGCCCTTCAGTGCTACTCGTTTACTTCTTATTCCTCAAATGGACTATATTTTCTGTGCCTATCCTTGCTAGGACCTTTCTTTCTTCTGTTGCCATGATCTTTTTCTTCATTCTTTATGAAAGTGGGCTCATTTTACCGTATGTTTCCCCACCTATGTCTTAACTTTGTTATACTCATCCTTTCTTTTGTAAGCTACCACCTCTCATCTATATAACTTCATCATTTTCTCCTCATGAACCATAACACTTCTATATTCACAAACTTCATTTAACCTCTGGTTACAGAGAGCTTCAGTCTGCCATTTTCCATCTTTTACATCCTAGCTAGTTTCCTATCTAAGCTCAACACAACTCTAGCACACAACTTTCCTTCTTTTCCTTTCCTTTATACTTTAGCAAAAATATTTTCAGGAAAAGAACCACCTCAGAACCTCATGCGTGGCTCTATAATCCAGTCCCTCAACACATAAAGTTTGTAAGACCTGAAATATTATGGCCAAAAGGTTGGCATATGCATTACATGCACAATTTGTATTTGTATGATTATATGTGATGCTTGTATCTCTGTAGTATGTTATGATATTTCTGGCGTCTCACCTCGCTGTGCTGCAGACATTTTCAGGTTAAGGCTTGGGGTGAATTAGATCGAGTGGATCATGTCATGTGTCAAAGCTATTAAGCCATGGTAGCCTTCGATGAAGTTAAGTAACATAATTAGTCAGTCAATTTCATAAAATTAGGATCTGACTAGGGTTATTTATTTGACACACAATGCAAAAGTTTAATTTTACTCAAGATATAAATTAGACCTGAAAATTTTATTAAATTCAATTTTTGGATTAACTAATTAATTTATTATACTTTTCAGAGAAATAAATTAGAGCGCCACACTATACAAATAAGAAACTTCAAAATTGAAGGAATTCAAATATTTTCAAAGATACAACGAAGTGACTTTGAAAATCCAAGGAATTTTGTTGACTCACTTGAAGTTTCCATTGTTTACAAATGAACCTAAGGTATCAGCTAGGAAAGAAAATCCTAACTGAGTAATTTAGTAATTTTTTACCAAGTTTATTTGTTTCTCATGGCTCTCTTCAATACTTTGCCATTTTTCATTTGGTACTAACACGATTTTATTTTCCACTAGGATGAGCTTAAATGATTTAGAAAGCACTTTTTTTTTAAAAGAAAATGAAAGATTATAAATGAAAAAGTAAGGAATATAATATCTTTCTTTTGAGATATAAAGTTGATGAGTCCAAGCCGTCAAAAGAACAAAAAGAAGTTGTCAGTTGGAGAATCGCAGGACTTCTTGGAAAAGAAGAGAATTTCGCAGTGAACGAACTTTACAAACATATGGACATTGGACAATGCAAAAAGTTCCCAAAGTTAATGCCTTCCCAAGGACATTGTTTTTCTTATGGACAATGCAAACAAATTAATTTTAACATATAAAAAATAATATAAATAAGATTTATTAAATATTAGTAGTAAAAATATAATCCGAAATAGATTGAATTGCCCCTGTATCAATTTAACCACGAGATGTGGTGTGGTGGTTGTTCATCTTGTCCTTAAACTATGGTTTATGGTCGGAGATTTGATCATTGTCCATGAGAATAGAGCACATCTTATTGTCAATCGTCTACTGCTTAGCTTAGTGCGAGCATTCCCTACGATGAAATTAGTCAGTGCTGTCAGCGGTGCTACCTTGTTGGAATTGATTAAAAGAGATAAAAAATAATACAATGATATGTAATGGTATTAGATTGTGCTATTTAGATAGTTTAAAAAAGATTTTGCTATTTAGATCGTTTAAAATGAGAAGAAAGAAAAAGAAAAATAACTGAAATGTCATTTACATTACACATTATTTTTTTTACTTTAATTTAGGGTATGGGAATGGAAACTGCCCTTCATTTTATTCTGTTGTGTTGCTTTCTACTCCATTCCCTTGAGTTTCATTCCCAAAAGATACACATTTGAGTAGGTTGTGTATAAGAGCTCAAATTCATTTTACTTCTTTTTTGTGTGTTTGTCTTATTTCATTCCATTACTTCACTCTCCACAAGCTGGATATCCTAGCACACTCTTGGATTTATGAAAAATGAATAATAGAGTGAAACAGAGAATGTAAATATATTAGGTTCTATTATTTGCATTATTTAAAGTAAGAGAAGAAATTAAGTGAACTTAATAGAGTTTCAGTCTATTCAACTACTATTCGATAATTACTCACTTTATACTGATGGTTGTTTACAAAATCGTTCATGGATTCCAAATACATGCACTACGAAGTTCCCACGCTTGCATGAGCATGTATAGCCAAAACAATGAGAGAATATATAAGAGTTTCAACTTTAAAATACATGCGCAAGTAGCAAATTTAGAAACACACTAGGTTGTGTGGTGTTTAAGTTTCGAAAATGATTAGTGGACATACCTAAGTTATCAACACCCTTCACTCATATATAAACCTGTATGTCCCTAATGCGTTGCTCTTTGTCGTATATCAATGTATCAGTACTTTTAAAGTTTTGCTATTTATGATGCAGCTCTCTCTTTTTGTGACCCATAAAAAGGTGTAGCTTTGAGCAGGATATGCTCTTTATTAGCCTTAGATTGCCAAAAATTGCATATATAACATGTTTGGATATCCTATTATACAATCAAAATCAATAATGATAAGTTTTTCTTCATAACTTTTCGGTGCCAAAATTCATTCTAAACAAATAAACTAATCCAAATATACTAATAGAACCGTCAATATACTTGGACGTGCACCATAAAGAAGTAATTACATATAAATAAAAGTTCATTAATTAAGAATTAGTAATATTCAGCATATTATACATTATTGTCTACTGATTACTAGAATAATAGAGCTACTAATTCAGAAATCACTCTGTTTATTTCTTTCCAATAAGGTGGTAGCAGCAGGAACGTGGATTTTGCATGTGTTCCTGAACTTCAAGCTAGAGCTGGTGATCTTAGATATGGTTTAAGCTGCTGATTCAAGGAACCACTGAGGTGGAGTGACATGACTTCATTGGTGGAGCCGACGAGCTTCCCGGCGATGAAAACTGCAGGGACAGGCGCAGTGCAACCCATCCTCATTATAGCCCTCTCCATTTCTTTCCCTTCAGGGTCTTTGTCGATTTCATGAACCGCTGGGATCACCCCAAGTTCATGAAATAGAATGTTCACCGCGTAGCACATGCAACACGAGCTCTTCGTGAAAATCACCACACCCTTCTCTGACGCCATCCTCAACACTTTGTCCATCTCAGCAACTGGTCGAAGAAATTGTGTTCTATAAGAATAAATAAATGTGAAATTAGGACAAAATGTTTGAAGAGGAAGAGAAAATTTTATGAGGGTTGAGGTTATTTGAGATGATGAGGTGATATGGTGTACTATTTATAGGGACAAGTTAAGGGGACTAAATATTCTTTCTTTGAACGAAGCACATTCAAAAGAGGTTTTGCTTTTTAGATGCCCATTTGCACATAAAGGTGATGGTACTGGTGCCTTTGGAGATATAGACTCCTCTTGTGTTGTGTGTGACTTTGGACTGAATAAGCTAGTTGGAGGACATTATTATTTACATGCATATGCTTCCATTAATTAGTAGACAGGCTATGAGAATATAACCATATAATGTGAAGAATTTCTTCAACATAAATAGATGAAAAAAATATCTTCCAATGGCCAAGTTGTTTTTGTGGCAGGACCGCATTGACCATTAGTAATTCAACACTTGTGCATGCTTCACAAACAAAAGTGTAAATACTGGGATTTGGGTCGATTGATAAGAGATTGAAGATTCTCATGATCAACCGCTTTGAATCCTTATGCAGAATGAGACTAATTCAACACTAGTGTTTTGCGCCCTTCATCAATTTGTGGCTGCAATGTTGCATAGTTTTCTCACGTGTGCAGGTGAGCACACGATGGACCTAGCTACTTACACGTGTACGATTAGAGTGAAAAAGAGCTTTTCCATTTGAGAAAAGAGCGAATGAATTCCCTTCATGTATAGCAAGTAAATAGGGAATGAAAGAATTCATGTTGTCATTGCACAACTTCAAGTGAGAATCATGGTTTTGAAGTCCCGACAATATGGGCATGGGCGCACCTCATGTATATGGATGGGGTTAATTAGGGTTGTTCATCGGGCGGTCATGTTCAGTTCCGGGCTGCCGGCGTCGATTTCGTGGGGGTGAAAATCACTAAAAATTCAGATCCACAACCGATAGGTGATGGTGCTTGGTTACGTCGGTAGCAGTTTGAATGGGTAGCGGGTATTACAGTTCGGTTAAATCGAATAAATCCAGAAACAAAAATCACATAAATTAAAAGCATACGTAGGAGTGTAAACATAAATGATAAAAAAAAATGTAGCAAAAATGACAGAACAACTCATCTCTAGTGGAGAAGATGAAATGATACAAAAATGATAAAAAAGCAAAAACATATGCTTCATCTTCATCACCGTGAGGAAGCAATTTTGAGTCGCGGTGTAGCAGATCGGAGGTGAGGAAGCGATTTCGAGTTGATGTGGAGCTAGATTGAGATCAAACAAACCCAGATCGAGCCATCCTCACCATTGAAGACACCTCGCCCAGATATGAAACCTTGTGACTGTGTGAAGACTGAAGAGAGGGAGACAGATGTTGAGATGGAGAAGAAAGCGATTTGAAGGTTGGAACATCGATCTGCGTCTAAGAAGTGGGGCTGGTTACTTTAGCTCGTTCCATCGAGGAGAGGTGGTGGTGAGGTTCGAGATCTAAAGAGTGGTGGTGGTGACTCCGACTCGTTGGAGGAGAAGAGGTGGTAGGTCGTTGCCTCGTTCGAGGAGAAGAGAGGAGAAGTGGTGGTTGTGGCTTGTGGAGTGGAGAGGTGGTGGTGGCTCGTGGAGAGGAGAAGTGGTGGACCGGTGGTGGTGGGATTGGGGTTAAGAGGATAAAGTGAACGGCTGAAGGGATTAGGGTTGTGAATTAACGTGTGAATTTATATGGGCTCGTACTTGGGTTGTTTATTTATTTATTTCAGACCTAGTTCGATCGGTTGACAGCCCAAACCGAACTCGACCGAACCAAACCATAGAAAATTGAACGTTTGCACCCAGTGGACCCGAAAATCGACCTGGTTCGACCGTTTTAACAAAAAAAGGCTTCGATTGGACCGATTTCAGTCAGATCGAGCAATCTGGAGACTCTAGACAACCCTAGGGCTAATCATGTTCTTAGTGACGATAAAATATGAGTGAATCAAATTTGGTCACTCAAAAAAAATTCATAGCTTTAATTTAGTCTTCAACATTATTGAAATATGTGAAGTTGCCGTACTTTTTGTGGTGTTTTTTACATACTAGCGGCGATTATTAACTGCGACAAATTATTTAATTCTTACTTTAGTGGCAATTTAAACTGTCACAAAATGAATCGAGAACTATTTTCACTCATTTCAAAAATTAAAATCTGTGAAATATTTGTTAAAGGACCAAATTCAATTCACCTATATTCTACAACGGCTAAAAACATATAACATATTTAACTCATTCATATATATATATATATATATATATATATATATATATATATATATATATATATATATTCTATTTCCCTCTTCTTAGCTCCAACATCATATTATATATCACATGTCTCACTTTAATTGCCATTTTCTTTTCTCTTTCCTTTTAATTCGAAATTTTGTATGTGTGTGTACAAAACATTTTGGTCGTAATAAATATGCATATATTTTATTTATAGGTCACACCTTACATAAATACCACACACCGGGTTTCGATTCATTCACACTTTTTATTTTCTTTAATCTTATTTTTACTTATTTTTGTTTTTATCTCTTTATTCTTTTCATATCGCATCACTTAACAAATCTTTTATTTCTCTTTCATTTCTTCTTTTCTTACCAAGGTGGAAGTGAAAATAAAGTTTCAACATAAAACTTATTCCACTAAGACTCTTCCTTGATTTCGGCTAGAAGTCATTCACTTTGCTTCCATCTTTCGGTTGTGCATTCTGACACTCGATGTGAGCCCTTGAGAGGAGGGTTTATTGGTATTAATTTTGGTATATCCAATTTCATAATGTAGTCAAGCAGTCTTTCACTGGTGAAAAATTAAACACATGTACAATTTATTTGTTGGTTAAGACAGAAGAGAACAGTATAAAAAACAACAACGCTTGCTTGATTCATGTACAAATTTTTTACACAGCAGTTTGCGGCGGTTTCTGACCCAACTGCCACAAATTGCAAAGTAAAAATGCTTAAAAAAATACTGTACACAAATAATTTTTTGTAAAACCAATTATAGGATCCTCTAAAAAATAACTCAAGTGGTAAGAGCCGAAGACATATGAGTTGGAAGTGAAAGTTCTATAATTAATCCCTGGAGATGGGCCTTTATGATCGTTAATTCGTAAATCCTCCAAATCAATCATTTTAATTCTTGATAGAGTATGAACATTAATTTGGGCACTTTACGATCCGCACAAGACTAGGTTATTTGACCAAGGGACTATTAGTTTGGGCCTTAAGAATTAGTCTTATTTCAAAAATAATAATCTACTTCTTAAAAAATATGAATAACCACAAGAAGTTCTTGGGCCGGGATAACAAATTAGAAGGGATCCATGCGCTGTAATATAAGGAACTACTCTCAGTGAAGCCAGTTAATTAACACTGTATTTATTTCGGATTCAAAAAGCATAAGTTGATTAGTGTTTAGTTACACTAATGATTTTTCTTTTTATTTCCACTCCTATCTATCATAATAAATTTTCTTGATAAATTAATCAAAATAATTTTTTAAAATAATTTGATTCCAACTTTTTTCTGAAATAATGAATTTTTAAAAAAGTGAAACAAACATCTTAAAATGTATAAAATGATTTTTTATTTTAAAAAAGTGATTACTTTTTTTTAAAAAACTAAAACAAATGCACTCAAATATAAAAAAGAGAATATAGGCTACTGATTATTTTTAAATGAAAGACATGTCTTCCACTATATATAGATATTCTTGCACGTGATAATGGTTAGCCAACATGGGAAATTGCCTTAGGTTAAGTAAGTATCATGAACATGTCATGTGAAAATTCTTTCATATTGTCTCATTTTGAAATTATGTGTCTCTCTCTCTTTCTCTTCACATGTATGCATTTTTTTTTTTGGTTACATAACTAAATAACATGTATGCATTAAATAAGAATATGTGAGACATTTTAAATATTTATGAAAGGAATGATAGTGTAAACATCCCAATTTTGGCCGAATCCATTTTAATTTAGTAATTGATTAGTTAAAATTTGAAAGAAGTTAAGTTAGAAACATGAAAAAGTCACTAAAATCACTAAAAGTCACAAAAATGACAACATTTAGAGAAATATAAAAAATTAATATATTTTGAAGAGAACAAAAATTTAAATACATAAAAATAGATAAAAAGTTGAAAATAGAAAATTAGTTGTAAACACTTAATTTGCCCACTACAAAATGATGTTTTGTTTAAAGCATCAATCTTAAAAAGATGAAATTAAAGGGAAGGTGTGAAATGATTCCAATTGGTTTTTAGTCTTATTTGGATGGGTCTTGATCTTCATCTATAAATTTCATCTCAAAAGAATTATCTTGGAGTTGTGTGGTTTTACTTGGGTTTTGCGAGAGAGTAATCGGGTGGTACATCTTGACACAATTATGGTCGCGCATGACTATCTAAGTCCACGGTGGTTCGCAACCTCTTCCATGAGCATCAGACAAGCCATACTAGAGGACAATTGAAATGAACACCATCGAGGGCATGGGAGCTTGACCAGTGTTGGCCCCGGTCACAATGTCAAAACGACTAAAGGGTTGGGACTGATAAAAGAGGAGGACCGAGGGATTGTTGGCTAGGTGGGTCAGGAAGACAACCACGACAGGAGAGGAGTTGCAAACCTAGAATGTTGCATAAGACAATATGGAAACCCAAGAAAGTAGAACTCTTGAGTTGAGTTTATTGACTTTTCAGTTGACCTTCACTTTGTACTTGCAAGAGGGCTACTTTTATCTGCTACAGATTTTCTAGTAGATAGATTCAATAGGAGTTGAGTGTCATAACCTGAAAATGGACATGTCTTGTAACTTGTTTTGGGCCCTCGGCCCAACACTTTGATTCGTACATCTATGAATGTTGAATTGACAAAAGAAAAATACTTATTAAACTTTAAAAAAATAAAAGGGCCCAAACCACGCATGAATAAAGATTTTGGGCCCAGAAACGAATCACTTTGATATAAAAAAAGTTTTGTTTTTTAATAAACGTTATGCCCCATTGAATTTGTGCTGACTGTTTTGGGGTTATCATTACCTCCTTGTACTTTTTGCCCCTCACCCGTCCCATCAACGAAAGCATAACATCTTTTTAAAAGAATTTTATTTAATAAAGAGGGAATATGTTAATTTTAAAGAGGAAAGGGATCAGGAAAATGGAATTATATTCCATGTGTTCCATATTAATCAAAGCTTGATGGCTAAGTGCATCAGATTTTAATGGTAAACATCTATTATATTATATTATTAACGAAAAAGAGACATTATTATAAGGCAAATATGCTTGCAACCGATTGAATTGAATATTTAAATCATTCTATCGGAAGTGGGAGAAGATTGTATGAAATCGCATTGGATAAAAAGTGTAATTGAAGCATGTTTTCTTCAAAGGATTTAGAAAATAATAGAAGTCCTACTAACATTCATTTTAACATTATTTTATTGGTGAAAATTTCTCAAAAATTCACTAAATTATATAAATCTCATTCTCAGTCAAATCTCAATATATTTCATATGAAAGTTTTTTTTTTTTTAAATGCAATGGAAGTTAACTATTAACTAATAAAAAGGACATTGAAAAGATAGTAGCATAAGAGCATCTTTATCCATGCTACATTTTAATTTATATTTTGCGATTCTCTAACTTAACTTATGGGTGTTATAACTTCATCTTAGCTGAACCGAAAAGATTATTATTTATAAAAAGTCAAGTAAAAATTAAATAGAATTTCCAACTCATTTATCTAAATATTATTAGTTCACTAAAAATATTTATTAGAAAGGAATAGACCCAGGTAAGAGTAAAAGGGGCCGTCGCAAACACAAGAGAATTTTTTTATTAATAGAGTAGTATATGCAGGTGACGGATCCAGAAATTTTAACTCGTGGGGCAGCATACACATATAAATTTATAATATTAAATATATTATTTTTAAAAAATTTCATTTATATCATTATTATTTTCTATGAATATTTATATTTTAAAAATATTATACAACTTTTTTATTCTCAATACTATCAAGAAGTTGGTAAGATTATGGGAACGTTGAACTCTTAATAGAAGAAGAAAAGATAATGAAGAACTGAGTTATGAACCTAAAATATTATCACGTTACATATAAAAAAGTTAAAATGGTATATCACAAGAATATAAAGTTTGAATTTATTAGTGACAAATATATAACAACTTAACATTATTTTTCATATCTCTTAATTATGTTTTATCTACTATTATCTCTTTCATATGAGTGTGAGGGAAATGAATATGAACTAATCTTTTTCCAAAGTACAAAGCAATGAGGGCAGTTATTATTTTGTGGGGGCGATTATTTACTGAATATTCTAAAAATGTAGTGTATATGTAGTATATTATCGTGAAAAATGAAAAACCTTGTGGGAACACTTGCCCCCCTCACCTCCTATGTAGATCCGTCACTGCATACATGTTGTTTTTGCCCTCCTTAAATTCTTAATGAGTTTTAATTTATTCACACTCATTTTTCTCTTCTTTCTCATTTTCACTCTCTTTCTATTTCTATCTCTCCCTTCTTTATCTATTATATCACCTATGATATCACATTTCTCTCTTTTTTTTCTTCCTTTATTTCTATGAATGTAAATGAAATTGGAGTGTCAACATAAACTTATTCATTAAAAAGCAATGGTCCTGATTGATTTTGCATGAAAAAATCTATAGAGAACATAGTTTGAGATATCCATTTTGAAAAAGTTTATGAACCCCACATTTTTATGAGTTCACTTTTGTCATTTATTGTATTATTTTTTGTCCCACTTAATTTTGAATCTTTTGAGTTGCTTGAGTGAATAACTCATCACCACTTTTCTCCCTTGAGGAACTACTGTTGCTAATTAATGGTCTAATGAGTGTTATTCAGAATCTAAGTCCCGGAAAGTTTAAAATTGCATTAACTTAAAAGGAGAATTGTTTTCTCCTATGATCAAGTTTCATAGAACTTTGTAGGCATTATTAGCCTTTCAGTGAAAACCAAAACAAAGCAAAACTAGTTATTTACATACACTTGTTTCACACAATCAAAACAGGACACAATACAAGAAAAACAAGGTGTGTGTCCCCATGACTCTTAACAACATTGTCAGCAGCATCATCAATGCTCCTTCTTCATGCTACTGCTATGTAAGGAGCAATTATTCAAAGTGTCATTAGCTAAAACCAAATGGCCCTTGCAGCCATGAGCATTTGTTTCAGAGAACCATCAACATGAAGAGAAATCACATCTCTTGAAGAACCTACAAATTTCCCACCAATGAAAACTGCAGGAACTGAAGGGCTACATCCCAAGCTCCTCAAAGCCTTCTCCATTTCCTTACCATAGGGATCATTGTCAAGCTCATGCACTGCAGGGCTTGCTCCAAGCTCATAGAAGAGTTGTGTGATGCTGTGACACATGTAGCATGAACTCTTGGTGAATATAACTGCAGCTCTCTTTGATGCCAAATCCTTCACTCTATCCATTACTGAAAAATTGGAGGAAAAAGAAGATAACAAATCTTGTGTAGTAGTAGTAGTAGTAATTGTTCTGTTTTGCTTGGTGGACTTTGAGATTTCAATCACCTCTTATTTATAGTGTGAGGATATGATATGAATAATCTAGAAAAAGCAGAGAAACTAATTAACTATAGTTAGATGGATAGGAGAGAAAAAGAAAAAGAAAAGTTATCCAGATATTTGTTTGGATAAGGAAATGCCCTTGATCATTTTGACATTTGATATTCTCTGACATGGACAAGTTGCGTTGCATTGCATCTAGCATCATACACTGTTACTGTAAGTGATAATTCAAATCACTAGGAGTGGCAATCAATGCAGGAATAAGAACCATGTTATGATAATTTATTGCTTGAAAAAACTCTTTCGGCCTTGGTTCGCAGCATCAAGCTCATTATTCTAATGTTAAATTTATTCTAACTTGTTATGGTAACTTCTCTGAGACATATGGCACAAAACATTGTTGCGTTGTCAGCAGAATCTATTGAGAAATTGGAATCTTATATCTATCGTTAGGCAAAGTCAAAGGTGACCAAAGAGTTCCAAGTGTCATGTACATAGGCAAATCATGATATGGCAAAGCTTAATTACCTTACTCACAGTAATAATTTATCTAAAATCAAAGATAAAAACCAGTAAAGATAGGTGTTTAATTATCCACTTCCTCACTTTGATTCCGGCATCAGATTCATGGAATACAACATGGTCGACAATCATATGTGCATTATTCATATGGCCCCTTGGGTAAGGAAGGGTCCTTAACTGAAAATCACAATACTGCATCTGCATGCATGTGTTGTTATTGTTTGACTTCATGGAATGATTTCAATTTCCTAGGGCTAGGGGATAAATTCCTTGGCTTGGTGGCTGTTGCGTTATCATGTTCAGTGTGAAGGGGCTAAAGGCAAAACTTCTCCTATCCTAACTCTGTTCTCTCCTCCATTATTGCAACACTACTGCTTATGCTTTGCCGCGACAACCTTCAATGGATGAATTTTCCTTGCATTTTTTAAAGTTTCCTCCTTCACTTGTTATTTCTAGTTTGTGTCATAACCTTCTTGCATGGTTCCTTTTGCTGTTTATTTTTCCAAATGAAAGGGAAAATAAAGTTAGGAATATATGTATGACGTAGTTTTTATTTATTTATCAAATATGCATGATAATTCTTAATTATAGTGTGTTTGGATTTGTGTCAATTTTTTCTAAAATCAATTATATGTTTTATAAGCTACTCCTATCGTTTCTCTTCAACCATAATTTGTTGATTTAAAAACGCTAGCAACACCTTTTTTTTAATGCAGCCTTCAATATAATTTATATACTTTATGTGATTGATTTATATTTCCTCATGTTCTCTCACTTTAAGGTTTTGATATTGGCACATGTATTAAGAAATAATATTACTATTCTCATTATTAAAATTACTTTCTAAATTTTTAATATATTATTTATCTTTCTTATTAATTTTGACTCATTAATTTTTACATCTTCAATATTTTTTTGGTCTTTGACCGTGATGTCGTCACCCGTTCGGGAAACGATTGCATGTCTTTCACAACAAATGTCTTTCTCGAGATTCGAACTTGTGTTCTTATCCTCACGAGGGTCTAGCTTGCTTACCACTATCAACACATTGTTGGTCACATTACCAATATTAGCTTAAAGGTATAATTGGTAAAACATAGTTAATGTACTCTTAAAATTGTAAAAATGACTGATAAATAGAAATAAAAAATTTCAAAATAGTGTCACATATAAAATAATGGAGGGAGTATTTTATTCTTTAGGAAATCATTTTAATTTTTAAAATGTATGAAGTGTATGCGATAGTGAGTTCAAAAAAGTATATTGCTACTTGGTAGTAACTCTCTTTGTATAGAATCAATTGAGTGTCAAAACAGAGGATCCTCTCATGTGATATATCAATATTTTTTTTATCGAAAATAATGATATATTAATCAAATAGACGACATAAAAGCCAATACATCATAATGGAGAAAACTTTCAAGCCCGGAGGCCTGTCCTCCACCCAAACAGAGTTGGTGAAAGAGGAACCCTTCTGGGCAAGATAATCCGTAGCACAGTTACCAGTTCTCCTAATAAAACATAAATCAAAACACAAAAAACCAGAAACGAACGACAATCGATAAAAATAGAATCAAAATAAGATGAATGACTCGGTGGCTTCTTCCGGCCCTTAACAAGACGAATGCAGTCAGTCTCGAAATTGACACGATGAAAACAAAGGTCTGAAGCAAGATGTAAGGACCATAAAAAAGCCAGAGCCTCAGCCACCCCTGGGGACAAGACGACAATAGGAAAAGCAATGGCAGAAGCCATGATCTCCCCCCTGAAGTTGTGCGCCACACACCTAAAGCTAGCCCCAGAATCACACGACATAAATGCATCAAAACTGATCGTTACCTTATCACTTCTAGCCGACGCTACACAGACGACATCTCAACCTGAGGTCTCACCTTAACGACCGGATCAAAAGAACAAGAGTTGTAGCTCGGCGCAAAAGTGCCTCCCAAGAGCTACTCCTTTCGTAAAAAAAATAGCATCCCTCCTCTCCTACACACAATAGAGCATGGTAAGAAACATAACAACAACAACCTTGTCCTCATCCCGAAGGACTCGCGACAACACCTCTTGAATGGTGGCAGATGCGGGTTGACAGAGGCTTAATGGTGAAGCAAACCATGCTTTCCGGACCTCCTCATGGTGTTAAGTGGGATATTGTATGTATTTATCTCTTCATAAATATTCAAAGAGTCTGACAAATTTAATAAGTATGAAGAAAGAAATAAATAAATGAATACAAAAACTCCACATTAGGAAAAATAGAGAGCTTTTACATTTGAGAATCCTGATTCGTGTCGAAACACATGTATTGGTTTGATATACTTCATTTTCCAATTATAACCACTAAAATAGTTGATATTTCTTGTTATTGAATATGATGAGAATCACGAATAAAATATTAAAATTTAAGATGAATAATTACCTATTTGTATATATTAATTTAATTTTTTTTTTCTATATACTTGTGGGCTCCTCTGTCTCCGGTGAAAACTAAAATCAAACAATTTAAAGTTTTTAGGGACTCGTATGTAACTTTACTCCGGTGCGGGGCTAAATCCAGCCCGCAATATAGTTAGAGGAAAAAAAGTCATATTTAATTTTATATGTAAATTGTAATCAATTTCACAAATTTTTATCAAAATTTATCCTAATAAAATATACATATATGTCCAAAATATTAAAAACGTGCTCGTGCTTCCTTTTTATTTTCCAATGATGAACTCAAATTAATTTGAAAATAATTTAACCTAGAATTTTTCGTAGAAACAATTATTTATTTTAGTATATATTCATAAGTATATAATTCCTAATAATGAAGTCATATACCTTGAAATAAATGTCTCGCAAAAAGAATAGAATGTCAACTCGAGAAGAAATATATGCTGGAAGTTGTGTGCTAAGAATATGAATATGGTTGGATAAAATGGTTTCATGTTTGGTTACGTAAGTAATGGGATCATTCATGCAGAATATATATCACCTATTACAAAAGTATGTATTCTACGATTTTTCTTTTGCTGTTGCAATTTCGATTAGTGAATGTCAAAATATATATTCTACAAATAGAAGCTTTTCATTGAAAAAGTCTAAAATAAAATTTTTCATCAATTTTTTTATAAGCAATTTTCCCATTAATTATTACATACTAAATATAACCGCAATGTGTTCTTTTTTTTAAAATAACCACCCGGCATAATGATTAGTGATCTCGTACATTAACTAATGAAACACATTTCTTCCCATACCATAACCTTCTACTAAACCTCAAACTCCTATTAAACTAAGATCGCACTTCACTTTCTCTACCATTTTATTTTAAGTTGTTTTTCCTTCCTATTTCTCTCTCTTCTTTACCTATCATATCACACATTATATTTCTCTTCTCTTCTTATCTCTCTACAAGGTGGGGTGGAGTGGAGGTGGAGATCAGGTGTGAAGAGTCCATTTTTCATCTAAAAAGAACCAAGTTGGGGGTGGTCATACCCCCACTACCACACATCACAGAAATCACCACCTCCTCCGAAACCTCAACCTAAACCACCACCACCACCACCACACCACTCATCAGATTTGAAAGAAGAGGAAGATGTCGAGAGAGGTTCGATCAAATTGGAGCCTTTCCCCTAAACCCAGAAATGGCCAGATCAAAACCCCTAACATCAGCCCTCCTTTGAATTCGAAAGGAATGAACTTTGCCTATGGTGCCTCGGGTGATTTCGCCCATGACTATCTTTTTCTTCCTTTCTTTACCTTCGATTCTTTATGATTTCGTTGTTGGGGTTTCTGGGTTTATGTTTTATGTGTTTGACGTTAATGTTGATTTTGGCAAGGGAGATTGTGAAAGCTGAGAATCTTCACCCACGTTGATTTCCTCCAGAAGCTAAGAGAGCCTCTTTGTGTAGACCTAGCAATATGTTTGACCAGAAAGCCTTCAAAGATTCCATCTTTGAAGGAGGAGGAGGAGGAGGAGGAGGATGAACGGGTGGGTGGAAAGTGATTTTCTAGGTGTGGTTTGAAAATGAGTTTCTGGTGGGTCATACTAGAAGGTTAAAGAAAAAAAATGAGTGAAGGTGGATTAGCAGACTTGGTAAACGAAGGAGAATATGGCTTGAGATTTTAAGATTTTCGCTATGGATTTTATGTGCTTGGAGGAAGAAGAAGAAGAAGAAGAAGAAGGAACGTGTGGAGAGGGAAGGTACAAGATGAATTTCAAAGGATGATATTATCTTTTTAAAATGAGTATTCCAGATGAAGCCAACGATATCCTAGGGGACTGATGGTCTTCCAACCCTTTTCTATCAGAGATATTCGCTGGTGATTGGAGATGAGACATATCCAGGGTGGTCCTTAATGTGCTAAATAATGGGGCAGGTCCAGGTAGACTTAACCAAACTTTCTTATGTTTGATTCCAAAGGTGAAGAAGGCAAAACACACTAGTGAGTTCGGACCAATCTCACAATGTAATGTTATCTTTAAGATCATTACCAAGATAGTGGCAAACATAGTTAAGTTGATTCTTCCCCACATGGTGAATTCTTACCAAAGTGCTTTTGTGTCAGGGCGCTTAATTACAAACAACGCTCTCATTGCTTTTGATACGTTTCACTACTTGAGGAAGAAGACCAAAGGTAAGAAGGGGGTGGTGGGTTTGAAACTAGACATGGTCGAAGCCTACAATCGAATTCCATAGGCTTCCCACAGAGTTTGATCACTCTCATCATGGATTTCACATGTGTGACACCCGGGGCCGACGAGGGTAGGAGTAATCGCTGGTGCAATGAGAAGGCACAAACAAGGAGTGGCTCCTGACAAGGCTTCTAGGCGCATGGACACATGACTGAATCAATCCCACACTCGAATGACAGGTATTCCGAGACTGTATAGGTATGAGATTATGCTATTGAGGAGGGCTTAAAATATTTGATTTGTACTACTCATAACAACAATGTGCATCTTCTTTTTGGGAGCCCAACTCATAAGAACTCCGAGGTTAAGTGTGCTTGCCTTGGAGAACTCTTGTATGGGTGACCTCCTGGAAAGTTTTCTCCGAAAGCACGTGAGTGAGGACAAAGCGTGCTTGAAAGACTCGTGGTTTTATCGTGAGGCTAGTTGTTAGATCGGGATGTTACAAATGGTATCATAGGCGACTGCTCCCAGTACGATGTGGTTCGGGGATGAACCAAGCGGAAGCTAGTGGGCATGTGACACCATAGGCCGATGAGGGCGGAGAGTGATGCCGGTGCAATGAGGCATGAACAAGGAGCGGCTCCTAGGCGAAGGGACACATGACTGAATTGATACCTCGCTCAAATGAGAGGTATTCCGAGACTCTATATGTATGAGACAATACAGTTGAGGATGGCTTAAAAAATTTGATTTGTACTACTTATAAAAATAAGTTACATCTTTTTTTTCGGGAGCCCAACTCATAATAACTCTAAGGTTAAGTGTGCTTATCTTGGAGAAATCTTGGATGAGTGACCGCTTGGGATGTTTTCTCAGAAAGCGTGTGAGTGAGGACAAAGCGCGTTGGAAAAACCCATGTTGTTACCGTGAGGCCAGTAGTTAGATCGAGATGTTACAACACGTACGACAAGCTTTTTTGTTCTTCTAAATTGTAGTCCAGGGAGACAGTTTTAGGCCACCTGGGGTCTAAGAAAACGGGAACCTCTCTGACCATACTTGTATATTCTGTGTGTCAAGGTCTTTTCTGGTTTGATTTTATAGGCACAAGAGAGAAATGCGCTTCATGGATTCGTATTGCACGCCAAGCCTTTGAAATTTCTCATTTATTTTTTGTTGATGACAACATTGTCTTCTTTCATGCTAACAATGAAGAGGCAGATGTCATGCTCCATATTTCGAATGAGTACCAGCAAGTTTCAGGTCATCTCATTAACTTGGATAAATCAGAATTTTCATTTAGCCGAAATGTTCCAGAAGATAGTAAGAATTCCCTTCAGGGTTGTTTTCAGGTTAAGGTAGTTGAGAGTCATTCCAAGTATCTTGGGTTACCTACCTTTGTGGGGAGATCTAAACAACAAATATTCATTTTTGTTCATGAGAGAGTATGGAAAAAATTGAAAGGATGGAAAGTGAAATTTTTGTCTTCTACTAGGAGAGAAATCCTTATTAAGTTCATTTCTCAAGCTATACCAACATACATTATGGGGTGCTTACCCTTACCGGTTGGATTGTGCTACCATATTGAAAGCATGATTAGTAGATTTTGGTGGGGGAGTAAGCAAAGGGAGACGAAAATCCCCTGGGTAAGTTAGAATTCTATGTGTAATTCTAAAAATGATGGAGGCATGGGTTTCAAAAGCTTCAAAGCTTTCAATGGTGCTTTCTTGGAAAAAACAAGGATGGTGAATTATTCAACACCCAATTTCTCAAATGGCAAGATGCTTTAAAGCCAGGTATTTCCCTGGAACACGTTTTCTTAAGGCTAAATAAGGTTCATTAGCAAACTATACATGGAGAAGCATCTATCAAGCATCATGGGTTTTACACAAAGGGAGCTACTGGAGAGTGGGGAATGGCTTCAATATACAGATTTGGGAAGATAATTGGCTCCCTAAGCAAAATGGTTTCAAATTGTGGTCTTCCAAACCTACAAGTTGTGAGGTAAACTCTGCTTTAGAGCTTATTGATAAGGAGAACTTGACTTGGAGGCACTCTTTGATTCATTAGTTGTTTTTTCCTTTCGAAGCTGAGCAGATTACCCATATCCATATTCTCTCTTCTATTGAGGAGGATGTGCTGGTCTGGGCGGCCAATGAAGGTGGGCTTTTCTTTTTAAAATCTGCGTACCACTGCATTAAAGGCTGGGAAACAAAGAGTGCAACACCTAACTAGCTCCATTCCAAAACCAAATATGAAACTAGAGAGTATGAAATTAAGTTCCCTAGCATCAAATCTGAAACAACACCTAAGCAGCTCCATTCCAAAACCAAGGTCGATAGAGAAAAAATACTTCTACAAACTTTGGAAAATATTCATGGAGTGTTTTTCTAGTAACAAAATGTGTGTTTGTAGTTGAAAATATATAGATGTATTTTATAAATTATTTAACAAAATTTGATGTTTTAGGTTTTCGTTTTGATGAAAATAAATTAAATCTCTTTAGTTGATTTAATAAGTAAAAATGTGTGACGTGACATAGTTATATTATATTCACCTTAAAGTGGATGACAAAACGCACTTCGATAATATCTAACTTCTAAAGAAAGTTATCTTTACTGTACAATTTGTAGCCCCAAGAATGAGCTATATATGATATAATAAGTTATATATAACGAATGAGGTAACATTCCTCTTTAAAAATGAACATTTGATAAAAAAAACTTCTAAAAGATGAACCATTAAAAGAAGTTATCATGAGTTATTTTTGGTCAAATAAACTCTTATAATTGGCATAAAGTTGTTATACCTATAAATAGCTATAAAGTTGTTCAATAACTTAATATAGTTGCATTCACATACATTCGTCAATTCGTAGCAAGTCACTTATTCCTAACCGTTTAACAAATAGTATGTTCAAGACAACTAAAAACTAAAAATAGCTATTAAACATCTCTGTGGATCTGGCATCAAGTTAAGCGAAATATTTTTTTCCAGCCTTCTACTATAAAAGCATCAAAGATGACCTCTATACATACAGTTCCAACAAAGTCTGCATTTACATCATGGCAATCCCCTCATATTATTCCTGTAATG
This sequence comes from Acmispon strigosus, assembly GCA_030819835.1. Lineage (NCBI taxonomy): Eukaryota > Viridiplantae > Streptophyta > Magnoliopsida > Fabales > Fabaceae > Acmispon > Acmispon strigosus. The sequence goes on along the minus strand of JAUAMA010000003.1, from coordinate 66,589,144 downwards.
AGGTATGTGATATTTATCATCCATATACAACAATTTTGTTCTTTAAACATACTTATTGTGTTTACTTTTTAACATAAGACAAAATAGAGTTAAATATATTGTTCAAAACAAATATATAATTACAATGGTTTATGTACAGGTTAATATGAGGGTTGCATCTAAAGCATTAATATTTATATCAGCAACACTTGTCTTGCTATCAAGCATAGGATACTCAGTTTGTCATGATTCTAAGAATCATATCAAGTCAGCTACTTTTGTGTCTGAAAGTTTTGAAATGGGACCTGGGTTAGTTGCTGGAAAAATGTTATTAGATATTGAAATTCCAAAAGGTCATATTGGAGTTAAGAGTTTTGATGCTGAACTTGTTGATGAAGAAGGAAATTCTGTACCTTTATATGAAACATACCTCCATCATTGGTTTGCAATAAAATATTTTTATAAAAAGAACATGACACACGACCCTAAGGATCGTTATAAGGGTATTGTTTTTCAGAGAAACCAAGGAACATGCAAAATTCTTCCACATTATTGGGGTTTGGGAGTTGAATCACGAGGAACACCTTCAAAACTGCCAGACCCATTTGTAGCAGAACTAGGTAATCCTACATCTACTCCACCTGGATATGAAGAGAAATGGCTCTTTAATATCATGGCAATCGATACACGTGGTGCAAAAGATAAGGAAGGTTGCACCGAATGTAGATGTGACCATTTTGACCTCCCAAAGGACTTTTATAAACTTGCAACGGGCGGTGATGGAAAGCCATTGACCCCAGCTTATAAAGGAGGGATCTTTTGTTGCCTAGAAGGATTTCATTGCAAATCGGAAGAGGGTTTTCATGCCCCAACCAGAAAGCTTTCCCTGAGATACAACATAACATGGGTTAATTGGGATGAACTCCAAATTCCTGTTAAGTTTTATATCATGGATTCTACCACTCGAGCACGGGAAAATAGTTCTGAAACAGTTCATGATTGTCAGGTAATAAACTATTAACGGAATTTTAAAATAGACTTTTCAATCAATTTCATTGTAATTTTCATAGTAGTAGTAGTCTAATAATTTGTTGGGATCAAGTGAAGACTGAGATTTCATAATTTTTTTTAGGCCGAGTATACTATTCCAGCAACAAATGACGGAAGTAAATATCATGTCCAAAGGGCCAAAATACCAATGCAAAAAGGTGGTTATCTCATCTATGGAACAGCTCATGCGCATACAGGTGTTGTTAATGCAACTCTATATGGACAGGTGATGTTCAATAATTTCCATTATTCTCGTCTAGTATCTAAAATTAGTTGAGAGACTTTGTATTCGAAAACAATTGTGCTTGATATGACTCTTAAGCGATACATTTTCTGTATATATTTTCTTACCATCGTAAACCGCCAAATCTTATAATGCACCCTCACTTTTGAATTGATTGATTTAGGATGGAAGGATATTATGTACTTCAACACCAAAATATGGAACGGGGAAGGAACCAGGAAATGAGAAACATTACGCTGTTGGAATGTCTGTTTGTTACCCGAAACCAGGTTCAATCAAGATTCATGATGGTGAAACTTTGACCATGGAATCCAGATATAAAAGTGGGTTTCGCACTGGAGTTATGGGACATATGTACATCCATTTAGCAGAGAAACTACCATAAAGGATAAGTTGACCACAAAATAATTCCTCTATTGCCTAATGTAAAGTTTAATTATTGCACAAGACATCCAAGTGCTTGTAATATTAAAATGAATAAATTACAATGAGGTTAATTAATATGAGTTACTTCTAAGAGGTTTCCACTGGCTAAGAATAGCTCTTGTGATATAATGCAATAACTTTTTTGCATCTAATTCTATTTTGGAGTAATGGAAACGATAATTTTAAGTTAATCATCTAAACCAAATTGTTACGTAGTAATCAAAAGTATTGTCTATTATGACCGTGTGTAATTACCAAATCGATAAGTCAAATGTTGCTCAAACGGATTGGAAAGTAGATTTAAGTGACATTTCGTGATTGTAAGTGCAAAATACTTAATGCAACAAATCAATAACTTATTCTAAGCCAAATTATCTCTATTTGAATTTGTTCAATTCATTCAAGGTGTTAATTGTGAGCTTTGCACCTACCAATCACTTAGTTAAGTGGAACAATAAAATGAAACCCTAATTTTAATTCTTTAAACCCTAGAAATCTCAGTTGATGCATCAATGAACTTAGTTACTCAATGAAACACACTTAGGTATTGTTCTTATCCACAAGATAATAGAAACCTAGGCTATTCTCATCCAAACCCTAACCTACATTGAATTTCAAATTGAACGAAAGTCATAAATATCACCCAGCTTCAGTTGGAAGCATTGATTGCAGAAATAGAACACAAGAAGATCAAGGAAAACCTCATATATTGAATACAAGAAACTTCTCAATCTCATTTAAGAGATCAAGATAATTAGTTGCAAGCAAGATATCATCAGCATACAAAGAACAAAAGATAAACTTACTCCCTCTAACCTTTAGGTATATACATCGATCAAATATGTTTTCCTTAAATCCAAAGGATGCAATAGTATCACTAAATTTAAGATACAATTTTTAGGAAGCTTGCTTAAGTTCATGTATTGATTCCTTAAGTTTACACATCTTATGTTCCTTTCCTTTCACTATGAATTCCATTGGTTGATCCATATAGACATCTTCCTCTAAATCCCCATTTCAAAAGGAAATTTTCACATCAATTTGGTGCAACTCTAGATCATAATGAGTCGCCAATGCCATGATAATCCTGAGAAAGTCTTTCTTAGAGACTGGTGAAGCTGTCTCTTTGTAGTCAATGTCATCTTTCTAAGTAAAACCTTTTTTGCAACTAGTTTGGCCGTATAACGTTCTAAGTTACCATAAGAGTCATGTTTTGTCTTGAAGACCCACTTACAAAAAAACTCTTTTTCAACCTTTTAGTCACTCAATAAGATCTCAAACCTCGTAATGTTCCATAGATTTAACTCATCTTCCATGACATCTAATCATTTATCAACATTATCACTATTCATGGCATGTTAAAGCGTAATTGGGTCATTTTCAATTCTTAAGTCAATTTCTGACTCATGTAGATAAACCACATAATCTTCAAGAATAACAAGTCTTCTTTAATGCCAACTAATGTGGCTCTTCTACTATAAGGTTCATTAACCTCAACTTCATTGTGAGTAATGGGAAAATTAATTTGTTGTTAACTAATGAAATAATTCATTGTGATTTAGCTGAGGGTTAGCTGCGAGTTGGCTGCGCATTAGCCGTGGAATTAGCTGCAATCTAGCTTTCAAATTAGCTATGAAATTGGCTGCGAATTAAGCTGTGGAATTGCTGCGTAGGTATTAACTACAAAAATTAGCTACGAAGTGTGCTGTGGAATAAGCGAGTTAGCTATCAAATTAGCTGCGGATGTAATTAGCTGCGAGTCGGCTTTGAACTGGCTGTGAGTATTGAAATATAAGACACAAAGTATAGGGAAAAAGCATTTGATTTCTCGATTCAATAGCTTACAGGTAGGGCTCCTCTTATAGTACAATTCAGAGTATTAATTAAGGGAATAAAATAAATACAATAATGCCAAGATATTCTCTCCCTAATTATCGCTGATCTCCTACCTAATTACTGTTGATCCTTTGACCATATCTGAATTGATTCTCTTCTTTAATTTTTGGATATTCTAACACTCCCCCTCAAGTTGAATAGTGAGATCACCAATACTCAACTTGTGCAAGACTGTCTTTAGAGTTTTTCCTATTACCGCCTTTGTGAGAATATCAGCTAGCTGATCTTCAGATCTCACAAAGGGAAGTTCAACAGTGCCATCTTCTATCTTCTCCTTTATGAAGTGTCTATCCACTTCAACATGTTTTGTTCTATCATGTTGAACAGGATTCTCAGAGATGCTTGCTGCCTTGTTGTCACACCTCAGCTGGGTTGGAAGTTTCACTGGATAGCCAATCTCACTCATCAGTTTCTTTAGCCAAAGAATTTCAGTTATCCCTTTCATAATTCCCCTGAATTTTGCTTCTGCGCTTGACAGTGCTACTACCTTCTGTTTCTTACTTCTCCACGTGACAAGATTTCCCCCAATTATGGTAAAGTATCCCGATGTGGATCGTCTATCATTCGGGTTACCGGCCCAATCAACATCAGTATAGGCCTCCATATCCAGATGACCATTTCTCCTGTAAATGATACCTCTTCCTGGAGTACCCTTGAGATATCGGACAATCCTCATAGCTGCTTCCATGTGCTATACCTGTGTATGATATGTGAAGCCTGGCGACCTCCCGCCTTACCGTGGCGTAGGCTGTTTCGACTGAGGGGAGAGGATCTCGTTTCAAAATATCTTGTTTGATTGGTTCAAACCTGTCATCGATGGCTGTTAGAAGCTGATACAGCCTTTGTTCTTATATTTTGTTGTTGTAAATCTGGATATCTTCGGGATCTTTCATCGAGTTTGGGTCTCGCCGATCAATGGCTATCTAGAGGTTCTGTAGCTTGTTCCAGTTATCTTCTAGGGTGTCGCCGCCTTGCCTCAATGAGTTCGCCCTCCTGTGAAGATCAAATACATGTAGTGAATCTATTCCGGCACCATATGTCATGGCTAGCCCATCCCACAGGTTTTTTGCTGTTGGATACTGTGAGACATTGTTCACCAAATGTGATTCAATATTTTGAATCAACCAGGTAAATACACACTGATCATCTTGGCCCCAGCGTGTGTATCCTTGATCTGTTTTTTATGGGGCTGCAGGTTCTCCAGTGATATGGGCACTTCGTCCTCTGCCTCCAATGACCTTCTTCATCAAGGTCGCCCATAGTGGATAGTTATTTCCACTGAATTTGATTCCGAGAGACAGATTCTCAGAATTGGTTGTTGAGGGTTGTGTTCCAAGACTGTTTCGTAGCAAAGCCGCAATCTGAAGTGTCAATTCATCAGGGATGTTGACTCGTTTCTGGGTTGTGTTGGTGTCAGAGTTATCTTATACATCTGACATGGTTTGTTGGTTTCAGGTTGTGGCCGTTTCTGGCTAGCTCAGAAGGAAAAGAAGGAAGAAGAAGGTGGAGAAATTAGTCTTAATTTCCAGAATCAAAGAACGTTGCTTTGATACCATATTGAAATATAAGACACAAAGTATAGGGAAAAACATTTGATTTCTTGATTCAATAGCTCACAGGTAGAGTTCCTCTTATAGTACAATTCAGAGTATTAATAAAGGAAATAAAATAAATACAATAACGCCAATATATTCTCTCCCTAATAATCGTTGATCTCCTCCCTAATTACTGTTGATTCTTTAACCATATCTGAATTGATTCTCTTATTTAATTTCTGGATATCCTGACAGTGAGTTCGCTAGGAATTATCTGAGCACTAGAAAATGGGCTGTTTGGACCGTATAAAATGAAGGGGTCCTTTTCCTGGGTTCTTGAACATGTTCTTTCAACAAAACAATCCTTCTTCTTCGGATAGAAAGCCATTATATATATTGGTTACGGTGGTGCTGTATATACGTCGTGTGTGGGAGTGGGAAAGTGGTTCCTTCCCTCCCAATAAGAAAGTGATTTTGAAGTGATTCATTCATGATCAGTTTATGCAAGTTGTTCAGTTTGGATCCTAACCCAATATCTGCTTTTGGAATTGAGAAAAGATCCAGGGTGTAGTTGGATAGAATTGAACAACAATGTTCATATGTTCTCTGTAGAAGAAGATAAGACCCATCCTTATTCGATCGAGGAAAATGTTGAAGATTAGATTTTTTTTTTTGGGTACATATGGATCTGATTATAATTCGGGATTGTTATAATTTTTTAATTTTTAATCTAGTCATGAATTATACAAGTGGAAAAAAGTTTTAATCTACTACTGTATCTACTAATTGTGAGTCTTCAATCTCAAACATCAGCCACTCTTAAAAAAAAGACTATCTTATACGTTGACACGTGTCACTTTATCAACCCAACAATTTTTCCCTCTATCAAATCAGTTTTCCGAATTTAAATCATGATTTGCGATAATTAAGAAATTCAAATAATTATTTACTACAAATTTAAATCATGTAATTTATGATTGTTCTTTTTATATAATAACTATTGTTTGATAATGTTACCAATTATATTCAATTTACATTTATTTATTTACGGTTTTATCATTAATTTTCTATTGCTACTAATTAGCCTATTTTAAAGTAAGATTTTGTCAACATGTTGAAATGTGCAAACATCTCCATAAAATAAAATGACCAAGGAAAGTACCGTCTAAAGAAGTATCGTGTGCTACTAAGATTGAAGTATCGTCTAAAGGAAAAACAAGAGACTACAGCGTCAAAGTCATATCTCAAATATGGTCTACACCTCTATCGTCTGCTCAACAAATATCTTTATCGTCTTCTCAACAAAATAGAAGACTGAAATAGCTCATTAGCTTTATCTACTCTAGAGAAGTATCGTCTGAAGACAAGGAAAATACCATCTAGAGAAGTATTGTCTGAAGAAAAAGAAAGTACTATCTAGAGAAGTATCGTCGGGAGACAATGAAAGTACCGTCTACAGCTCTATCGATTGTGAATTGTCCTCAGTGCTTGCTACTCTTTATCCGGATATTGTCAATTCTGATTTACAGAACAATATTAGCATAATGTGTCAATAAAATTATTTCCTATTTATTGAAAAATATTTTAATCTTTAGATATTCTTCTTATTTCTTTATTTATATTACTTGCTTAATTTATTTTGTATTGATCTAACCTCACAAATTTTTAAAACAAAAGAAGTCAATAATATTAAAATGTAATTAAATATAATAAATTTTTAAAAGAAATAAATACCCCACAATTTCATTTACGCTTCCTCCTTCCGAACGTGTTGATGATGACATTGCATCCTTAACTTCAAACGACCATAAAATCTTCATTTCTTATCAGACTTATATTAACTTTCTTTATTATGAAAAATAACTTTTGAACTATGGTTAAAACGTGTTGAGATAGAGAAGTAAAATACGATCTTCACAAGCTTCCTCAACTAAAGAGTTAAAATGTGTCAAGATACAGAAGTGAAATAATATCTTCATTGTACTAATACTATTGCTATATAAGTATTTGTTGGATGTTTTTCTATTTTTTTTATCAAAACTTAATTACATTGTTTGGTTTTGGTATAACATAAACTTTAGATTAACAATTTTAATATTAGTCATCTATCTACTTTGGTTTTATCAATTGAGGGATTTATTTACTTCAATATATCATGTGATCTTACGCGTGTTTCAAAATATTGACATATGTCATATATTTATTAGTTTTATAACATCAACTAATAAAATATTGAAAATTAACTATTAAAAACACCCGTGCAATGCACGGGTTACTTACTAGTTAAAAACTACATTTAAAACTTAAACATGTGTCATTGGAGCCTATTTTATACAGACTAAAAGCTTATTTAATCCCAAAATAGTTCGCTTTGCACATACATTACCTACACTATTAAAAGAAATGAAAGTACCCGTAAACTATTTACAAAGAAGAGTTTTGATATATTCGCACCATACTTTCTATTTCATCTTATTTTTACTCGCTTGATGTGTGGGTATGGAAGGATTTTTTATTTTGTTTTACCAAAGGTGTCCAGTAGCCAGTAGCCATGAGACTAATCTCTCAAAACTCAGAAATCACATTAAGTGGGTAGGTCTCTCCCAACAAACTACACACCTTTATTGAAGCAAAAGCTTTATTTAACTTATTATTAAAGCAATAGGTGATGGATAAATATGCTTATTCACCACTTACATTTTAGACTAAAATTTCCATGTGAAGATTAAATACTCAGATTCTGCTCAAAGAATCCTTGTGAACTAGTGATCAATTCAAGTGTCCACCGACCATGCATAATCTAATATTTCGAACCGCATATATTTTTAACAAGTTTGAACGTGTATCACTTATACTATAAATAGTAGGGAATATTATAAGCTCTCAATCGCATCCAGAAAAGGGTTAATTAAAGTTGAAATTAAGCATAATCTAATCAAATCACAAGAAACAGAGTGCAACTGAAAACCGTCCTCAACTAACTGTGTTCGTGTGCTTGACACGCTCCTAATTCCTAAAGCACTTTTTTTTTGTATGTTCTCATTTCCTTTCTGTTCCTCTTCATTAAACACAGAAGCGCAGTTTCTTGTGATAAGATGTACACAAATTAAATGGATATGGACAAAGAAGTTCCTCATGTACGACCAAGAATCTAATTCTTAAAATAAGTTTTGGATTCATTAGATTCACCTCAACAGAAACATGTTGCTATGCATTATGACATCTGGAGAGACAATGCAATCGCCACCACTATGAATCAGCTTATATATATAGCCCTTGAAGGACCACATTTTCCACATAACCAAGTTCAAAAGTCTCCATTACTCATAAGCTCCATTACATATATATAGCATTGCTTCATCTAAAAAATTTGCAGCTAATCATGGACATGATTACAAGCATGGTGAGTGACAAGGCTGTGGTGATTTTCAGCAAGAGCACTTGTTGCATTAGCCACTCCATCACATCACTGATACGTAGCTTTGGGGCAAATCCCACTGTTTATGAGCTTGATGAAGTGGAAAATGGAAAACAGATTGAGAGGGCTCTGCTTCAAATGGGGTGTCAGCCAAGTGTTCCTGCTGTGTTTATAGGACAACAATTCATTGGTGGTTCTAAAAGAATCATGAGCTTGCATCTTCGGAATGAGTTAGTGCCAATGCTGATGAATGCCAGAGCTATATGGATTTGAAGTACAAGTTATTTTTACTAAGAAGAGTTAAATGTTAAAATTGAATAAGGATTTTGTACTCTAGCTATCTAGTTGTACGTACTATTAATAAGTAGGGTTCTCTGGTTAAAATAAAGTCACACAAGCGCACTCTTTTATTTATATCTTAGGTGATTTAGATAATCCATTTTCTCTTTAGTGGATCTATGCCATATTAGCACTTATGCATTTTTTAAAAGTGCTATTTTGCACAACAACGGATAACACGACTACGCAACTGGTTTTTAAATTATAAAAACTAATTGTATTAAATAACTAAACATAATAGATTTTCTCTTTTGTTCATTTTCGTCATCGATACAAAGGTTGTTTATTACTCCTTCCGTTCCAAATTATAAGACCCTTTAGAGACAAACTTGGTGTTCCAAAATATAAAACTCCTTCTAGATTTTAGAAAAAAAATAAGTAGTTTTTTCTAATTTATCCCTTGCATTCATTATTTTTTGGGTATTGGGATGAGATACATTTGAGGAGGGAGTATTATTGTTTGGGAACAAAGGATGTTGATCCTAAGACAACTTGTGAGGTTAAATCCTACCAGAAACTAAGAACCCTAATTTTTAAGAAGAGAAAACAAAAGAGTGAACAAGCTCAATTTTCTTGTGTTATTCCTTTCTATTTTTTGGGTTTTCCTTATATCAAATAGTATCTTTAGGAATGGGCCTCCGTACACTAGGGCTTCCATCTAAACATCCACTCATTAAAAGAAAGTTCGAGAATTGAAATACTAAAATTGAACAAATAACATAAATAATCAAAGATAGTTTTTTTAGAGTTTTCCTCTTCTAAAAAAAAAAGATAGTTCCTATAAGTAGTGGTGGGTTCAAATTTTAACTCTTATGAATGAAAAAAAATCTTTGATCAACTCCCTGCCACTTAGTCAGTAACTGTGGAACAAATGACAGCTCTTGTGATATAATGCAATAATTTTTTGCATCTATTTGTATTTTGGAGTAATGGAAATGATAATTTCAAGTTAATCATCTAAACCAAATCGTTACATAGTAATTAAAAGTATTGTCTATTATGATGGTGTGTAATTACCAAATCCATTAGTCAAATGTTGTTCAAACAGATTGGAAAGTAGATTTAAGTGACGTTTCGTGATTGTAAGTGCAAATGCTTTTCTTCTTGGAGTGGAAAGTTTCATTTAACAGGGGAGATTGATTGGCTTTTTATTGTTTTATGCAGGTTTGGGCATAACTCTGTTTAGGGAGTTAGTTGTGGGTCTTGTTACATCATGATATACCAGTTCTAGTTAGTAGACTCTCCCTCTTTTAGTCTATAGTTAGTTTCATAGCTTGCTTTCTGATTTTTGGTAAACATTCTATCTTCTTTTCTCTTCTTGTATTAAGAGTTGGAGCACCCTTTGTGCTTCCTGTTAATACAATTTTGCTTATAAAAAAAAAACTTAATGCAATAAATCAATATCTTATTCTAAGCCAAATTATCTCTATTTGAACTTGTTAAATTCATTCAAGGCGTTAATTGTGAGCTTTACACCTACCAATCACTTAGTTAAGTGGAACTATCAAATGAAACCCTAGTTTTAATTCCTTAAACACTAGAAATCTCACTTGATGCAATAGTAATGAGATATATATGCTTTGTGTTGCAGTGAGATTATGCATGGACATTGGACATGATTCAGGATTCTTAGTTAAAACAAGCAATGTCCCCTTCATTCCACTCCACGCCATAGTTTAATTCTGTATCTGAGAATAAGAAAGCATAGGATGAAATTGCATAATTAATTGTTTTTTTCTTATGATATTGTTTAATGCAATCAGCCATAGTTGTTTGTGACTTGTGAAAATATCACTGTAGTTTTTCTTTCCTACTAAACACTGGCTGAGAACATCACTATATATGCATATGCTGTAACCACAGAGGCAGAGCATCTTTCCCTATAAGATGATTGAGTATATTTTGTTGATATCAAGGGCTAGATTAACCAGAACAAATAAATATTATTAGATTAGGCATAGTTTGATTTGATGACCTTTAGAGATCAGCATCTTGACACCCCAAGAAGATATTTTATCATCTTCAAATTCAGCTTTCGGTGTGTGGGATTTGAATTAGATGCTAATCTTAATCTAGATAAAAGATAAAAATGCTGCCTATTATTTAAAAACAGATAAGTTTGAGATGATAGTCACATTCCATGTCAAATTGACAAAGATCATAAGCTTAACGTAGCCAATACCCAATAACTAGAATGGAAAGCACATGAGTTGTTAGTGTGTGCAAAATTTTACAAAAAGTTCTAACGACTCCGCTGGGGATCGAACCCAGAATCTCTGGTTCCGTAGACCAGCGCCTTATCCATTGGGCCACGGAGTCACTTGTTGATACCCATCATATTTTAATAAACTATAAATCTAGATTCACTTTATCTACTTATCATCTCAGCCCCCTCAATTGAATTCATGAATCTATATCCATCTAATCCACTCACACTTAAAACCATCCAACTCATCCATTTAATTTAGTAGATATATTTTGAAATTTATTGGATCATTTAATAAAAATAAAAAATTATTTGCTGGTTTTTCGAAAATTATAAATGAATTATATGGACACGGTACCCTAAAATTGGCCCTGAAACCGAAAAACTGCCCAAACCTAAAAATCTGATCCGAATTTGAAAAATCGGTTTCGAACTAAAACATCGGCCCCAAACACGAAAGTTGAGCTGAATCTAAAAAGTCAATCACAAACTCTAAAATCGAGCCCGAACTCAAAAATTGGGCCCAAATTTGAAGAATTGGTCTTGGACCCAAAAAATTAGACACGAATTTGAAAAAATCAGTCTCAACTCTAAAGTCGGTCCTCAACTCAAAGTCGACCCCGAAGTCAAAATTCGGGACCAAGTATGATAAATCAATTTCGAACATAAAAATCTAGAAAAAAAAACTGTCTCGAACCCAAAAATATGACCCAAACCCAAAAATTGGGTCCAAATCTGAAACAACGGTCTAAACTAAAAAATTTAACCCAAAATTAAAAATATCGTCCGAACCCGAAAATTGACCCTGGACCCGCTATTTTAAATTTTTACATGAGTAATAATTTGTGAACATTCACACGATAGATACTCATAGACATAAAAAAATTAAGACCAATTTTCGTAAACTAAACTAGTTTCTGTAATATAATTTTAATTTTACATTTTAGAAACAATTTTTAGAATATACTTTGTTGCTTTCTGAACCATAATTATTTTTTCTGGGTGGGATGAAGGTGAATGGGAGTGGTGGGTCTTGAGAGTTAATGTTCTTGGTTATAATAGATGGGAAATGATCAATTGACACCCGTTCTCAAAATAAAATATAACACCGAATCCTATCCATCCAATTTAATTCAATTTAACGGGGGAGATTTATTCATTAACTCACTCATGTGACCCTTCACGTGCCTCTTTCATTCATGCTTTTCTTCTCAAATCCATATTGATTTTGCTAGCTTATACAACTCAACACTCAGTCACTCACACACCAAACACATTAGTTAAATTAAATAATAAAGATAGCTAGATATCTAAGGTAGACCAGAGAGATAAGAAAAAAGAAATAAGTGATAAATGTGATATATGGGGTGACGTAAAAAAAAACGGGTGTTACACCAATCATTTCCCTAAATTAAATGACATAATCACACACAATACATTTTATACATTCTTGTTTTGTAATCATGAAACTGAGTGACGCCTTCTCTTTGCAAAAGGAAACCTGCTCTCAGAACTACCACCATTCCCATTCATCCGAAACAAAGCATTGAGCTTGCTCAGTTTCTTCGCAAACGACTTGAACAGTTTATTAGCGGGGTGGGACTTCACAAGCTCCTGCTTCATCGAAACATGGTCTTTCTCCAAGTCAGTCAGCCTCATTCTCATTCTCGCAACCTCAAGCTTCAGCTCTCTGTTCTCTCTTCTCACTGAAGCGTAGTTGTCTCGAGGAGAAATGGCTCCGCTTCCTGCGCCGCTGCCGGAACGTTGAGGGAATTGGTTACCTCCACCGAAGAAGAATTGGTTGTGGTTCCCTCCGCCGTTCATCGCGTTTCGGAGCCGGATTTGCTCGAAGTACAGAACTTGCACTGCCATTTGTACTGGTAGTCTTTCGTTTTGTGCGGCGTGGCTGCAGGCTTCTTGGGATAGTTTGTTGCAGTCAATGGTTTTGCAGAGACGGTACCGTTCTGACTCCTTCATGTTTGGATGAACCTGTGCTTCACAATAACAATAAGCCTTTTGTTGTTGAAATATGTCATAAGTTTAAGAGAGAAGCAAAACTCACCTTAAGGAAGATATCAACAGCTCTATAGAGTCCATCACTTACAATACGCGCATGATCTGGAAGTAGTTCAACAAGTGATATAAACTTTGATGGCAACAAGTTTGAGTCTAGTGCAACTTCAGCAAGATAGTTGTCCAGCAATTTGGATACCTTCAGAATTGAGCTTTGTTTTGGAGAACCAGGACTGTCAAAGCCATAAATCATTTCATTCTCATCCCTCATGTGGCTATCATCTTCATCCTCATCATCCAGGTTCAGAAAAATAGAAAAAATCCTCAAAATTGAGTCTGTATCGTAAATGGTGCTGTGAGTATTTTGGTGTGAGTTTGTTGGAATCAGAATGTCTTCAAGAATTGCCTGGTCAAGTTGCAAACCAATCCTCCTTTCTAAATCAGATCTGCATGAACCAGAAGCTGAAGCTGCTATTGCAGCTTTCAACAAACTTGAGAGAAACGCGATCGGAACCGGGCTTTTTCTCGATTGAGTTGGTAGTAATCCAGCTATGGCTTCAACAATGACCCTTTGTTTCTTCTGCAATTCTAATTCATGTAAACTTCCCTTGACAGCATGAGGGTCCCTAACAACCATCCCTTGAAGAGAGTTATGTGCATAGTTTATCAAAATTTTGCTGATAAGTTCTTGTTTTAGTCCCTTTGACTTCATTGCAGACAAAACTCTTTGGAAGAAATCAAGATTAAGAACATTAAGGGACTTCCCCCACCATTCTAAAGGTGTTTCAGGTTCCATGTTTGAGATAGATTTAGAAGGGAAGTGGTTATGGTCAAGTTTTTGCAAACCAGTTGTTAGCTGCTCTTTGCACACATTGTTTGCAATTGCATTGATCAACCTACTAACAAGGCTAATCTCTTCTGCAATGGGAAGAAGAGTTTCGCAACGGTGAAGAACAGATATTGTGCTTGATATGTTTGGTAGCACTGTCTCCTTTAGATACGCCTCGGCTCGCATCTCCAAGTTTTTCTCCGCGAATTCTTCAGTCATTTCGAGAAAACGGGAAGCACATTTTAGCATAGCAACATTGGAGAGGGTGAACTCAACATTGATTCCATAACAGAATTTTGCAGCAAGCTCAAACGCCTCTGCACCCCCTGGCACATTTGTGAGACTTATGCGCGAAGCTTTAGAGTCTTTTGCTTCTAACAGAAGTTTCCTAATTCTTCCACTCCGAGACACTAGAGGAAACTGTAGAAGAAGAAAAATTGCAATGAGTTTAGGACCTGTATGAAGCATAAAGCCTTTATATTATGATTTTGTCACTAGCTGCTAATGTCTACTGTCCTAATATAGAGCATGAAATTCTCTTAAAAGGTGTTAAAACATGCATAAAATTTAATGCCATTTATTTATTATGCTGAATATGCAGTAACCTATGAGAAAGGTAGCTTGTTTCTTTACCTTGTGAAGTGAAAAGCTTGAAGCTCCTATTTCAATTGTAAGATCACTAGAGACATCAGATATGGGCCTGTAATATGAAAATTTAGCTGAATGATTGCATGACGTAGACATGGAAATTTCAATCTAAAGCAAGAAGTGCAGCTGCACATGTTACCATAATGAAATTATATATTAAGAAGAGCCTTTTGAAATTTGCAATTTAATGCAGAAGGTGGAGTTCAATGTGTGTGTTTTGTACACCACAAACCAAAAGACAGTGTAATCTTCCAAGATCAAGTGCTACTAGATGAGAATGGCCCCATCTTAATGGAAAACAGAATTTGAGTGGGACTAGTTAAAAAGTACCTCAGACAACAAGGTTACACGAGTTTAATTCCAATTGAATGTTGCAGGATTGGTTATACTAGCCTTAGTAGAGCCCATCATCAATCCATAGAAATAGACAAGTAAGAAAGGGAAACTATTTTAGCCACACAAGTAATGTGAGGTTGATGTTTAAGACTGTTCTGTGCTATATACATCCAAAACATTTTCGAATGGTTGGTGAGCTCTTATTACAGCATCTCCGTACTCATTGAAATCTCACAGCATAGCCTTAATTAGGGGCTGGAGATAATAAAAGCACAAGAGTAATTGATAGACAAACATTTATTAAGGTTTTCATATAAGACATGTGAGATTTGGCCCTTCACCAGCACCATATTGCTGTCTAGAGAGTACAGGACTATAGCATGTTTGGAAATCCTTTTACAATTCATTCTAAAGCTATAATCAATTTTGGGGAGAAACTTCTGTGAGTAACTTCTAGTTGTCAAAATCCATTCTGAGGAAAAATAAGTGACTCCAAATATGCTATACATCAAGGTCAAGGTCACAGGTTACAGCTTTATCTGCCCAAAGTGTTTAAACTGGTACCATGATGGTTCAAAGTGTTGCTTTCTACCATTATTTTGCATAGGCTGTAAATAATGACTAATCGCGTGTTTTGATGAGCTTCTATTTACTCATAATCAATTTTAAAACTCAGAAGCCACTCACAAAAGCTTCTCCTCATAATTGATTTTGGTTTTATAGTCAATTGTAGAATAATTTCCAAACATGCACGAAGTCAAATGACAAGTTGTGAAAGGTTGAAATTTCAAGGAATACAAGAGAGATGAACTGACAAAATGATCAGTCAAAAGAAAAGCTTACCAAGTGGTGCCTTCAGAATCCAATAGGAAAGGGACAGTAGCAGAACCACAAAATTAAACAGCTTAGAATTAACCTTGGAGCACTTGGTTTCAAATAATTGATCAAATTTCAATATCAAAATTTGCTTGTAAAAATGACATTACAGGGGGGAAACACTTAAGATTTGTTTTTAAAGTATATGGTGGGTCATTGTATCAATTTATTGAACTATCTGCCATTCCGTCCATTCAATGAATCCTCATTGCATTTATTCACTTTACTTTAGAAAATGAAATATCACCCTGATGCAATTAAGCTAGCAGCTGATATTGAAGAAAAAGAAATGGGATTGAAACAACACCAATTAGCACGTTTGGAAATCCTTCAACTATTGATTTCAGAGTCAAAATCAATTATGGAGAGAGGCTTATTCAACTAGTTTTCGGTTATCAGAATTGATTCTGAGGAAAAATAAGGTGATCTAAACATAAATTAAATAAAAAAAAATGGTGGAAAGCATCATACTCAAGGAATAGGCCACATTACCATTCAGTGGCATGCCTTATGCTTGAACTTGGGCGAAAAGACCTCTTCCCAGAAATGCTGGGCTTCAATTCTCCCACAGTGACAATTCCCATCTCCACCAAACTTAGCAAAATTGAGATACCTCTGCACACCACTAAGAATTTCCACTCTGTCAGTGAAGTGACTATGTTAACACCTTATTCCATGCCATTAATTCAAAGCGAAAAATAATGTGTATCATTCTCTTCAGAGATTCTTTGTGTTGAGGACCACTTGTTCAGGGAAAGTTGTAGAGAAGTGAAAGTCACATGAATTCATGCAGGGCTTAAAGGATGGAGGAAGTGATTTGGAACATACTTTATGAGTGTTTATAATAAACTTAATCTAAAGTCAAGGAAAACGCAGCTGTGCTTGTACTTTTCGGTGAAAGGTAGTGAGAAAGTGGACTTTTTCTTACTTTTTACATAGTTTTGTCTTGTGAAATTGCAGGAATCCGGAAGCATTGCAGTGCTTTTTAGAGTTGTAATAATGTGGCGAAAGCTACAAACATAAATATTATCATAAATTAACTCGTATTATGTGTAAAGTATACAAAAAGTAGAAATTAAAATGATGAGTTGGATTACATGATATTTAATAAGAACAATGGTATATTAAATCAGCACATATGCATGTCTTGATTACACCATCTTTGCAAATTCTTCTACAAACCATTAATTCTAGAAAGAAGGTTGTCTAAGTAGTATTTGAGTTCCAAGGTTGATTCTGATAAAAAGAAAAGTTGATTGAAACATGCCATATCGGGTGGAAATTTTGGTCTGTTGCAATTTCTAATGCAAATTCTCGATTCTGTTTAAGTGTTTTGCAGGTAGATCATCCATGTTACAAACCTAGAAGATAACTTTTTTTTTTGACAATGTCCCCGTTTATTCTAAAAGCTAGGGCTGAGCTAAATAACCGGCCCGGCACAAACCCGAGCTACCCGAAAAGAAAAAAAAATTGAAGCACGGGCCAGTCGGACTGGGTCGACGGGTTACTCGGGTGGAAAAACCGGCCCAATACAGTTAGACGCGGTCGGGCTCGGGTGGACCACTAAATTTCACATAAACCCGGCCCAACCCGAGAGTAGCCCATATAAAAAATAATTCTAGCTCTCTCACTCAGTCTCAAACCCTAGCGTCGCTCCCTCTCCTCTTTGACTCTTTGACTCAAACCCTAGCAGAACCTCTGCGCCGCTCCCTCTCCTCTCTGACTCTCTCACTCAAACCCTAGCTCTGTTGGACCACGACCACGACCTTTCTCTCCAACCCTAGTAGACTGCAGAGCCTCCTCTTTCTCCGTCGTCGCCTCCGACAAGTCTCGCGACCCCTTCTAGAACCTCCTACCCCTCATCTTCGGCGACATCGTGAAGCCCGAATCCGCCGCTGCTTCGTGACATTGTTGCATGGCCTTGAGTTCACTCTCCCCCACCTCGTGGTAGCTCATCATCTTCAAAAAAAACCTTGCAAGATCCAAGCTTTTTGTCTAATAGAGGACAGTGAGAGCAAGGGTTGTGTTTGTTGTTCTTCTTCTTATGTATATTTTATTCAATAGTTCTTATTCTCTGTATTTTTCCTGTTCATCTTCCTCATGAGTTCTTCTATGCTATTTGTTGAGCTTTGTGAAATCGGAGATGTTGTTTAGTATTTTCCTCCTCATGAGTTCTTCTATGCTATTTGTTGAGCTTTGTGAAATCGGAGATGTTGTTTAGTATTTTCCTCATATCAGTTCAAAATTCATATTCATCTGTGTATTTTATTTTGTGATGATCATCAGTGTATTTTCTTATTATTTAAAATATTTAGTTGATATTTGATTTCTTCAGCTCTTCTTCTCTGTGTTTTTTGTGTGTGGATGATTTGTTTTCTACTTGTTCTAAACCCGCTCCAACCCACCGGGCTCGCCTGCTAACCCGGAAAACCCGAACCTGACACACTCGAAATCAACCACGGTCGGGGTCGGTCCTGCATATGTCAATTTCAAAACCGGCTGAACCCAATATTGTTCACCCGAACTCGCCCGAACCCAACCGCAGCTCACCCCTACTTAAAACTGTAGTTGTACCTCCTAATAAATGATTTAGGATCTGATCTTATATTCTTTTTCTTACAGGGGTCTAGTTTACTTAGCACTAGACCAACACTTTGTTGGTGACAACTATTTTAATATGTGGCAAAAGAAATAATTAATTTTGGGTACAGTCTATAACTTGAGTTAACTCAATGGGCTGGCTATTGAAGTTTATTAGTGCATTGTCCAAGTCATAAAGAAGGCTAAATAAGAGCAATTCATAATGAATGGCAATTCATAATTAACACACATACGTGTTAATTATTAAATAAATATCAGCTCATGATATAGACACTGATTTTAGTACTTACAACAATTACTTAATGTGACAACTGCTCTGGAATAATCATGGTCATAGATTGCATCGATCTGGTGGTCATGATGAGGCCATCAATTTCTTTTTTTCTTTTGTTGCATGGTTGAGTGTTATGGTAGGTAATAAGCAATTAAATTAATACATTTTTAGTGGCTGTGGCCTTCATTTCATTGAATCTTTTTGAGTTAGATGGTTTTTCTCTGGAAAGGATCATAATTTACCTGAACCAGAGTTACAGGCTTTACAGCTTCTCATTCCAATGAAATAAGTAGAGTTGGCAGGGGGTCCTATGTTACTCTGCAATTTATTCCTATCTAACTGGCCAAGCAGCTAAGAGTGAAATAGTAAGAGTCTTAAATGTGCATAACTTTTTATTCTTTTCCTCCTTCAGGCCAATTGTGCTCCCTTGTCACTAGCATTCTGACTTCATAGTGGACCAGGTTTGTCAAAGCTATGATTTGAGATCCCAAAGCACAACTATGATTTAGTTTGGCTAAACTATTTTTTGTGATGAAAAAAAAAACATGCAAACAGTTTCTCTTAATGAATTCAAGCACTCAGAAACTACTCATATAAGCTTCTCTTTATAATTAATTTAGGCTTTAGAATCAATTGTAGAAGGATTTCCAAGCACATACTTTGATATTCTCAATATTTGGTTAAGGCTACGCCAGATTCTTGTAATTGTAAATGAGTCTGGAGAGTAGTGGAGACATAGAAACACATCTCAATTAAGATCTTATGATCTTCCAGTCTGATTAAAGTGATGATGCAAATTACATGTATCTACTTCCTTTAAGTTTATTACATTCCATTAATAAATAAGCATTCATTCCAACACATGATGATGTCTATTAAGTAAAAAAATCACTTTTTCCAAAAAAAAAAAGATTAAAACTAGCTTTTTGCTGTGAAGCTAAGGTAGATGAAACTGATAGGCTAATATAGAAGAATTGTATTAGCAATTATGAAACGGCTGTGTGAAGAATCAATCATGGTCCTTGCTTCGTTTAAAAAAGGCATGATTGGTTTAGCTAAGGAAAACACTTCTATAGCTGCCATAATAAAATGGGACAGCCACTTTTAATGAGGTTTTTCCCTTTTTCACACACAGGGATGAAAGAGACTACAAGTATCATTAGTGCATGTGTGGAATGATGGTGGCCACAATCATGATATGCAGAAAACATGTGACCCCGCCTGTTTTAAACTTGTGAGGAGTACTGAGTGTAGGAACACAGACTAAACTCTCCCTTCAATTGCATGAATGAGGCCTATACCTGAGAGATTGATGTTTATACATGCAGCTAAACTTGTACTGAATTCAAGTTTCTATTATATAACTGTATTCATGAACAACATGTGGGTTTCTTACCATTTGTCATTCTCACTCAAGAGGTCACTGAGCAAGCCAAAAACTATGACTTTTCTATATGATATCATTCAAGTTACATTTAATAAATATTTTTTAATAACAATAATGAGTTGTAATATATATTGTAAAAAAATAGCCAAAAAAGTTAAATGAATGAATCTAGTCAATTTGTTCAAAGTTAAAGTGATTTTTGTTTTTTGGCATTTTCTATTCATTAGTCACACAACAAATTTTCATTGAAATATAATATAAATAAACTAGATTCTCATAAGGTTGATGTCGCAAGTTTAAATAACGAAAAAGTTAAATAATGGATGAAATTGTCACAGTTTCCTCGAAGCTATCCAAGCATACACTTGCAGGCAAGAATTATGCTGCCTTGACCCAAACCATCTTTTCCTAATTGATAACTACACTGTTCACTGATTTGTTGGTTGTTGGTCAGCCCTGGTAACAAATGTGTCCTTCACATTTTTTGCATCTTCATCGAGTATCAACAATGGAGGCAAAGAAAGGAATAGTCGAATAGGACTCTAAGGATGCCATGGATGCTTAACAGTTTACTAGGGCTATCAAATGAGCTAACCCAACTCTCCAAGGTTGACTCACAACAGGTTGCTCAAAAAGTGATCAACTCAACTTGACTTGCTTTTTCAGTGAGTCATGAAAAACATATACCGACCTAACCCACCTAGGTTAGTGAGTTAAGTGGGTTAACTCATCCAAATTTAAAATGCATACAATAGAACAACTTTCGGAGGAAGAGGAAGATGCGGAAACGATGGCTTCATTTCTTATAAGATAAACTCAAACTCATAGAAAAATATTTCCCAAACTTTTATAATGAAAATGTGAAAAAGACTCATGGCTCCAAGCTAACATGTTACCAGTTATCATTTTTGACAAAGTGAAAATAGAGTGAAAAATAGAAAAAACATTACACAACTAGGGGAAAGACTCTAAACAAGTGCCATTGAAAAAAGTGAACATTGCTCTAGGTCATACCATCAACAAAACCCTAGCCGCAACACTCTCCTTCCTCTAGAAAATCACCCTCTCCAGAAACTTTTCTGGCCAACCTCCTTTTTCTCTTCATTCATGGAGGGCTCTCTGCTTACAAGAGGTGGGCTTTCCTCACTCTTCAGTTAGGGTTTTTCCTATCCTCCATGAGAGCTATATTTCCCTCAACTTTTTCCCCATCGCCTCCACACTTACCCTCTACCACCCATCTCCTTCTTCATCGCATTTCATAAACCTCAGTATGTTCCATTACTCCTTTCTCCAATCTGACTTTTGTCATGAACTATGTTTCAGATCTCTTGAATGCATCGAGTAAAGTATTTAGGCTCATGAACCATATTTGTTTATGTCCGGGAGAAGGTGGAGGGGGCAACAAGGCCTCGTGAATTAGAGTTGGTAGGTGACAAGGTGGTCCAGTTTGGTAAAAAAGGTTTTAGAACATCCAAAGCTCGAAGTTGTCGCTACTTGTTCTGCGACAACTACAAGGTGATGAGTACAGAATGAATTGCAATTGCCGCTACTTCTCGTTCGGCAGTTGGTACCAGGTGACAGTTTGGAGCCCTTGATCAAGGCTTTTGGCATCCACAGAAATTGTAGGGAAAATGGTAACATGGGGTTCCATCATTCCATGGCCTTTTGTACATATATTATTATAGATGACTAATAAAAAAAACCAAACAAAAAATATATTACACTGCATGTACCCCGTAAGATTCTTAGTCTACTGGTGCACCAAGAATGGTTAAATATCTTGTAAAGAAAGCCACAATAACCAAGCTGCTTCTGCTGCATCCTTCACAAGTTTACATTGGTGAACCATTGTTCTGGACACCTGCCTCTTTTAAACCCTTTCTCTTTTCAGTGTCCAGTACCCTGCATGAAACAAAACGCCATATTTGGCTTAAAACTCCAATGCCGCACAAGTTAACTAGAGGAGAAAATGGCAATTCTTGTTGGTTATACTCATTTTCGTTATGGTTACTTAAATACACTGATTAATCTTTACTCATTCATTCAATTTTAGAAAGTTACATTTGAATGCTCATAAAAATACAAGTTTTTTTAAGCGAAGGATGCGCCAAGAACATAACTAGGGCGCGCGCATGAAACCCATCAGACGTGAATAGTAAAGGAATTGCAAGATAGATTATAATATGAATAATGCGTGCATAACTGCATGTAGATCAACGGTCTAATACACAGCCATAAAATTTTGATGTTCCAGAGAAATAGCAGCAACCTCTGTTTTCCTCTGGGGGGGGTAAGGTAAAATCGTCAATTTGATTATCAGTTGGTCTAGCAAAGAAAAAATAATCTGAAAAAACTCAGCAAGTTGTACGATAAAAGTACATACTTAAAAAGATATTGCAAAATAAACCAGTTAAATATAGGGGGGAAATGCAAGGTTTCAGAAGCAATAGCAGAACTAAAATTTAACCCCTCTATCTCTCTTCACCTTTGTAAGAAGCAGGAACTAAGCTGTCTCACACAAATATGCAGACATAATAATCATAACATACCCCATAAATCAAGAAAGAAAAATAGGACTCAGAAGAGAGGAAGGAAAGACCATATGAAGTTCTCTGGTGAAGCTTATTTGAGATGAAGATGATATAATCACATGAGATGATCATGAAAGAGAATGACCTACTGTATGTGGACTCTAAACAGGATAGAATAATGAATTCTCAACAGCGAGATATGAACTTAGAGCAGCTGCTATTAAATACGGAAGACTACAGACAGAAGCAATGGGGGCTTGTGAGATCACATCCAATTGACAACTTGGAGTCATTTTTATGTTTTGTACTAACTTGATCAGCGTATGTCACCACTTTGTCTGGTGCTTCTGCTACTGTTAAGAGGGGTAGAACTCTGAGTTGAGAGTTGCACATCAGATAGAGAGACAGACCCACCTTGTGAGAAAATTATACCAACAGAAGTACCAGAACTATTTCCAGATGAAGGCATTCTGGTGGAAAAGGATTCTTTTATGGACCCAGATATCAGTTCAGGTCGAAGCTCTGAAGATGTTAAAGGAGCCAAGTTAGACAGCAAGGACCCAACTGGGTATGGTGCAACTGGCACATCAATAAGAGAAGATGTGGATGGACTGTATCTCATGGAACCCAAAGGATGGTCAAATTTGCACGCGGAGCCAAATTTGCACTGTCCAGTTTGCAAGTAAAATGCACAAGGCTGTACCCCCTGTTTTCTAGAAAATTAATTAAGAAATTTCACAAAAGTAAACGCACAAATTTCATTGCTACCACAACATAAGAATGCCATTAAGAACAATTAATTCTTCCACAGCTCATTAAATGAAATTTAATACGTACAAATTAATATAAGTCCTTTAATAAGCCACTTAACTCTAGATACCAGTATAAGTGAAAGGTAAAACATTGATTAGTTAAGCTAAAATTAATATTGTTATTAATTTGGCTAACTCTATCATGAATGATGCTATCGAACAAATGTAGCAGTCAAAACTCACAAGTGCGCACAAATGCATAGGCTGTTGCATCTAAAGTCTATGTAGGACCCCTGAATTCTAATGTAGTAACTTGAGCTGTAGTATGTGTACTATGTACAAGCGCTGTGCAAATAGCATTTTCCTCTGGTCAGAGGAAAAATAATTCACCACAACCAAAATTTACTAACAATGTAATGAACCCACATCCTTTCTCAGCTAAGATCCTGTGCTTCTATCTCAAACCCCTCAACCATGATATAACATGAAACACGAACGCAACAACTTAAGATACAAAGGAAACTACTATGATACAACTTTAAACATTATGTACATACTACATTGACAACTCGACATTTTGAGTGGACAACTGGAAAGTCTTAACCACCACTTACTGACCAAGGTTTCACTAAACACCTTGGGATTCTTAAGCTGAAGCACAGTTCAAAAATGATGCCCACATAACAATCATGAGCTAGTAAGTTTTATTGTTAAAACGTTGAAATTTTAAATTTCAGACATTTAAAATGCAACAAGTCACATTAATATAATGTTAGTTTAAAAAAGAAAAATAGACAGAATAGCAGGTTTTATAATAGGACTCATACATATATACTATAGTTCTAATCACGAGCTTTCATCCAATTACTTGAGCTTTTAGGAGAGGTGGACCTTGACATGGGATCATGGCTTCAAGCACCAAGTGGTCATAAGTTCAATCCTTGCTAGATCCATTTTTTAAAATAAAAGTCAAATATTACATCTCAACCCCAACATAGCCTCTTGTGTGAGAGGCCACAATAGATACAGAAGAATGATCATGTGCCGTCAGGTGTCAAGAACCAACTCTGCAATTGTGCAAAGAAATTGTTGAATAATAACGCTGACTCAAGATCTACTGCTGACCACTTTGACCCTAATGCAACTTAAGCCAGGTAATTAATTAAATGTCAAGCAAGGACATTCTAATACTGTTTAGGACCTAAGCTACTAAGGAGAAGCTTATCTAGACTGCCTACAGATTTAGGTTTCTAAAATATAGGAACTCCCTAGTGGTGTTCCCTGAGCAGAATAAATGTGTGATACTTCACATTTATATGCCTACACGTATGTGGATATGGATGACGTTAGAAATTAATAATTTTGAAGTGCAATACATTTTAAAATTTAACTAAATCTAGGAAAGTCAATCAGTCAATGAACCATACATACCGGGCGAAAAGGAAGACCAATGGGGCTAAGAAGTGGTTGTGCCATAACCTGTTCCCGAGGATGATGAAATCGACAAGCTAATCCAAATTTACAATCCCCAGTTCTCAAATAGTATTGGCATTCAGGTTCACCAGGTCTCTCGGGAAATACTTTTTCATTCGGGCTGCTTCCTGAAGGGCCAGTAGAAGAGGGCAGAGGAGTGTATGGTCTAGCAAAAGCAGAAGTTGGTGATGACAACTGAGACACCCCATATAGAGATGTAGCCCCAACAGCAGGTTGAGCACCAGGAGATAATACAGGACTTACAGGCGCCTGCACCAATATAAAAAACATCGCAATGAAGTAACAACTAAAGCAAAGAAAAAAAGAGGCTTTTCACCATATTCCAGAGCATGCACACACGCATGCACAGGTATGTCTTTCTCACCGAATAAGGACTCCATCCAGGAAATGGAACAACCCCTGGGGAAAGAAGTACAGGACCATAAGCCCCCTGTACATATGAACCGGGCAACATAGGAGGCCTAGCCACTCTCAAGCTTGTGGAAGCTCCTCCATACTGTTCAGGCAGAGGAACTGTAGGAGACTGCACCTGTGGATAAAATTGAGGCGCAGATGCTGGCAATGATGTGCTAGCAGGTTGAGGATGATGGAATTTACAAGTTAAACCAAATTTGCATTGCCCCGTTTTCAAATAGTAGGAGCATTCTTTCTCACCCTGTTTAAACAAAAGGAACAGTCAAACCACCACATAACTTGCAGTCAATTGCAAGAGGGAGAAGAGCAAAAAGAAGAGTCAGACCGGTCGCAACGGGTATCCATAAACATTAAGTGGAGCTTGGCTTAAATATCCACCTCCATGTTTGGGATGGTGGAATCTACAAGATGCGCCGAATTTACAGGTTCCAGTTTTTAAATAATACTGCCCATGAGAAGAGACCCAAAATTAGTATGACCATTTTAAATTGAAAACATAGGAAGAAATCTCTGGATTTTTCAGAAACAAGATTATTAAACAGAGAAAAACTATACCTGACACGGAGGTTCCCCCACCCGTTCTGGGTAATCCCCTGTTGCTCTTACTGCCGCAGCAACCTGAGCATTACTTGACTCAATTCATATATATACACAAGAATAAATACAAAATTGGCCATCTACATTTTGTTCTAATCCCTTTCCCCTCACTAACATAGGTTTATGCAACACACACCCAATCTAACCTCTAAACTGGTTACTTCACTCCACATTGACAAAATCAAAACTCAATTCCACATTACTCGCTTTAAAAACACCCAAAACCTTGTCAAAACAGATAACTGAACAGCCAAACATAACATTAACCATTTAGGAATAAAATAACACCGTCCAATCCATAAAAAAATGAGCAGGAAAATGGTTTCTGCAACTAAAAGCAACAACAACAAGCCCCCTCCACGTGATTCTAACCTAATGCAGATATCTCAAAATGATGCGAAGGGAGTTACCGCAGCACGATCACGCGGGTGATTGTAACGGCACCTGCCACCATATCCACAGAACCCGGTCCGCATGTAATAGACGCAATTGGCCACGCCGGGTCGCTCCGGGTACTGTTCTCCGCCGCCGAGCGTCAAATGCCACATCGACTCTACACAATCAAAACCCTAAATCAGAAGCCAGAAGAAACAAACCCCTAACCCAGCTTCCACATTAAGGAAACCCTAAACAGAACAGAAAACAAACCTTCGAGGCCGGTTTCAGCTCCCGGTGAGCGCCATTCGGGTTGATTCACCGGGTTCGATCCATTCCTCGCGGGGCTCCGACCGTACAAGTCCATGGAAACGGGTTCGTGATGCTTACACTTCACTGCAAGTTACAGAGTTTGGAAGGAAGAGAACGAAGTGATCTAGAATGTTGAGGAAGATCGGCGAGCTTTGCTCGTCCTTCTTCCTCGTCGCGAACCTGAGACACTGAGATGATGGCTTTTTCCAACAACACTTTCAGTGTGACACAGCGTGATTTTGTGTGTGAGTGTTTTTTTTTTCTTTTTATTTGAACTATATGAAACTGTACGGTCACTGAGGGACTGAGGGTGGTGTGTTGTTGGGGTTTTCTTTTCAGCTTGATTTGTTTTTTTTTTTACAAGTGAAGTGATTGACAGCTATAAGACTAATTCATTGGTTTTTTTTTTCCAGTTTGATTTGATTTTCTTTTTACAAGTGATCGACAGTTATAAAACTAATTTATTGGGTAGGTAGGCTGGTTTCTCCTCTCCTAACAAATATTTTGCTCGAGTTTCTGTTATACTAAATTTCGATGGTGGTTTCTTCTATATTAATTATTTGTTTATATATTTTTGCGGTTTTTTTTTCATTCTTGGCAGTGTGCGTGCCCGCCAAGTAGCGCAAAATGTTGTGTTTCGCTGAATATAATATATCGTAGTTTAAGACCAAAAAGGGAGTGCGGTTTTCCGCTGTTTTTCCAAACCGCACAGAGAAAAAGTTTTCGATGCTGGTTGCTAAAATAAGTTATTATAATTCAACTACTATTTAATTTTAATTAATGATGATTTATTTTATTTACTTAAATGAAGCCTTATTTTGAATAGATCAAGTGTGAAAAAAAGTACTACTTAACAAAAATGTTACTTTAATGGCGTAGGTGGGTACCGTTTTTAGACTACAGTTTGTTTTTTTTCGGAGCAGGAACTTATTCCGTGCTTGGAGCATAACTGTAACCGACACTCGTCTTTCTTGAAATGACGCGAATGTCCTTATCAGTCCAACTTGCTGTGTTTGGTTGGGGTTGCGAGTAAACATTTCTGGATGGAAAACTAGTGGGATAATTTTGTCATTTAGAGTTCTGGTCGGTGACATTTTGATTCCCCTGTTTAATTCAAAAGCTGTTTGCTTTTTCGGTTTTTCCTCCTTTACGCGGGGCAATAGAAGCTGAACGGGCAGTGAAATTAATTTAGGACAATTCAAAGTAAAAAAAAAAAAAAACATTTTTGTCTTCCTTGATGTGTGTTTTTAGTATTTAAATTCTTAATTTCTTAATTAAATCATTTTTTATCACTTATATTTTACTTGAAAAACAACATATTTGGAGCATGTTTGTATTAGGTCTCCTATTCTGGACAAGAAAAATCTTATGTAACATTGCACAAGTCACTTTTGAGCCCCTATAGAGGGTGGAACCAAGTTTTACTTTTAATTTTTTACCATTTACTATTTTTAAATTTACTATTATCCATAATTCCATATATCTGAAAATAGAATTATTTTGTAAATTGTATTTTAAGTATTCAATTTTTAGTCCCTATAATTTTGTAAGTGTAGATTTTCGGTCATGCTCTCCCACAAGCAAAACCCGGACCAGCTCCTTCCTCCGAGAACATAACAAAAAACCCCTATCTTCACCATTTTTCATGACAACATGTTAACCTCCATCAACAATTATTTTCATATGGAATTATAAATAATAGTAAATGAAAAAATAGTAAATGGTAGAAA
The DNA here is from genome assembly GCA_030819835.1 of Acmispon strigosus. Lineage (NCBI taxonomy): Eukaryota > Viridiplantae > Streptophyta > Magnoliopsida > Fabales > Fabaceae > Acmispon > Acmispon strigosus. Next base: position 66,560,882 of record JAUAMA010000003.1, on the reverse strand, counting down.
ACTAAAAGTAAAAACTGGTTCTACCTCTATAGTCTATAGTGAGTCAAAAGTGACTTGTGCAATGTTACGCAAGATTTTTCTTCTGTGGAATAAGGAGACCCGTTTGTATTGGCATTAAGAAAAATGTGAAAATCCTTTATACTAATGAGAAAATTTGGTGTATTTGAAAAATGTGCTGAAAAAGCATGTTAACCACTTTCAACTCAGTTTCAAAGTTTAACCCAACACACCTCATGTGTCTAATAACCTTTTTAGGAACATAGCTAGAAAGTCATTATATCGTGTGAATGGCATACAACAATTATATTAAGGGGGTTTAGAGAAGCTTAGAGAACAAAAAAGCAAAAAATTATAAGGCTTTGTTATAGATTGTGGTTGCACTATCTATAAGAAAAGTAACTGAGCAGAAGCTGGGAAGAAAATAAAATTTCTCTGCATGCATATCTAATCCTACTCCATACTTGGCTAAGGTATCAACAATTGTGTTGGTCTTCCTGAACGCATGACCCAAGCAATATGGGTAGAATTACTCAATAAAATCCGAATTTGGGTAACCAACGGACTTAGGTTAGGGTGAGAGTTTGCACAAACTGAGCTCAAAAATTGAATGCTACAAGCAGAATCAGATTTAATGACTACTTTCCTGAAGCCCCTTTGTTTTAATAACTTAATCCCATATAAAGTCCACAGCAGTTTTACATGCAATGTCGAGCAAGTACCTAACCACTTAGACCAAGCAACAATGAAAGCACTAAAATAATCTCATACAACTCCACCATACACTCACACACACTGTCCAAGTTGTCACAAATAGATAGAGGCAAAGGGGAAGTATGCATCACATAACTAGGAAACGATTAGAGTACTAACTTAGTGAGTGTGGGTCTCCCTGCAAAAGACAAATGGTTACTCTTCCAACTACTCAACATTTGCTTCGTCCGATCAAGGACATAATTATAATTGTTGCATTGCCATTTTGTTTTATGAATACTGGCTACAAACACTATCTTTAATATTTTTTTCTAACGCTCTATTTGATTAGTTAAAATTCATTTCGGTTCCACTAAATTGGGGGTGAGACTTATATAATTTATCTAATCATACATAGATTTTGACTAATCAAATGAGAGTGTTTGAAAGAGAGTGTCAAAGAGAATGTTGTTAGTATTCTTATTTAGTATGTGGCCCATCAAATTTCATCTGCTCTCTTAAACTTTGATGATTTTTTGGGTCCCTTTCCATGGTGAGGAGTGGTCATTTGTTGCATTGGTTACTTCCTTGTGAGGGTATGTGAAGGTTAACTCACATGGCTACTTTAATAAATTTTCTAATTGTATTTAGATAAGGGATGTCCTTCGAGGGAGTAATGATGATTAAGTTGCTGACTTTTATAGTTCCCTTATTATCTATCTATCTATCATGTTCTCAAGCCTGAATTATAAGCAATTAAACATGATTTCCTCTTTGTTTGGGATATGAGTTACCATAAGGTTGTTTGTGTAAGTGACTCGCTAGATGCGATCAACTTGCTCGCTTTGGAGGGTCCTTATCGATCTATGCTAATTATGCGATTACTAAAGAGATTATTAGTACCTCCTTACCGCATTGGACGATTCATTTTAAGCATGATTATAGGGAGACAAATTCTCATGCTGATTTTATGGTGTATGTGGGTCTTCATACTTCATAGACAAGATAACCTCAAGCTCTTATCTCTTTCCCTAGTCCCTCAGCTAGTGGCATATAGGACTTGTATTGTTCAATTTTTGTTTTCGTGTTGCTTTTGTCTTTCTTTTCATCATCACAAATAAAAAATGTTACACTTTTTTTTACGGATATATTCACACAATTCATAGTTATGAGACTAATCAATCGTCTTACTAACTCGTATGAGAGTGATCTATTAATTTTTTCCATTCACAAAGACAACTTGAAAAAAAAAATTAATATTTTATATGGTCCTTGCGTTTGTACTCATATTTACGTTTGGTCCTTATCGGAAAAAAATTACCAATAAGTCCATCCGACCGACTGCACGACGTATGTGTCCTTTTGATGAAGGTGATGAAAAAGAGATGAAGACGTTTTGATTTTTGGGGTTCAATGATTGTTGGTGGTTCTAATTGTCCCAAAAATTCTTTTGATGAATTTGTGCTTGAATCTGTGAATGCAAAGTTTAAAGAATGATATATTAAATCTGGATTTTGTGTTATTCTAATTTAATGATTATTGGCGCCATATGTTTTTTATTTAAATGGAAATGATGATGAACAGAATAATTTTGATGACGAATAATTTTATTTCTGGGTTTTTGTTATTTGAGGACGAAAATATGAAAAAATGATCAAGTAAACAAAATCAGGGTTTTTTTTGTAATTTCTATTTTCAATTAATAATTTTTTATTTTATTTATTTATTTAAAGTAAAAAAACTAATTAAAAATAATGTGGATAAAGCCAAATTAGCTCCAACTTGCTACTTAACATATTCGTCGGAGCTCTAAACTTAGGAAGAGACCAAACACAAACCTCATTCAACTAGAGAAACTTGTTGCTAAAAAAAATTCCAGTAGGACCAAACGGCAATATGCATACAAACAGAGGAACCAAATAAATTAGGGTTAAATATGTTTTTGGTCCCTGTACTTATAGCGAGATTTGGTTTTAGTTCCTCGCCGGCGTAAAGGTGGATGTTAGGCCTTAGACTATGATTATTTTTTTGTTTTAGTCCCTGCCGGAGTTCACTGTTGACCGTCGTGCTTACGTGTCACGGCTGGTCCTACGTGGCATATGCCACGTCAATTAATGAGTACAGCTATAATTTTTTTACCAATAATATTTAATAAATAAAAAAACAAAAAAAGGGAAGAGGGGGGAATCAGAACGCAAAGCACGATGCTCTTTCTTCTTCCTCTTTCCTTTTGAAAACCCTTCTTCTTCCATTGTTCTTCTCGACACCCCTCCCTCGAATCTGCCGCAGCCATTGTCGTCGTCCACCCATCCCTGCGTCGCCGCCGCCGTCGTGTCCATTCGTCCTTGCCGTCGCCGCTGTCCTCTCCGTCACTTCCTTCCTCTCGTTCCCATCGTTATCTTCTATTCTTCTTCTTCTTCTCCTCTTCTTCTTCATCTTCTTCTCCCCTTCTTCTTGTTCACTGCTTCATCTTCTTCGATTTCTCTGCTTCATCGTCTTTGACTGGATCTGGGTTGGGGTTTTTGAAATTTCTAAGGTCTGTTGGTGGTTTGGGGTGGTGGCTCACGCGACGGGGTTGCTCGAAGGAGGAGGAGGAGGAGGGTGGGGTTTGAGGTGGTTTTCTGTGTTTGGGTTTTCGTTTGAAGTGGGTGGGGTTTGAGGTGGGTTTCTGGGTTTTAGGCGGTGGCGACGGCGGCGGCTTGGGACTAAACAGCAACGGCGCGGTGCTGCGAAGTTGCACACGAGCGGCACAGTGGCGCGGTGATCTGAGCGGCGATGGAACTGGGCGGCGGTGGAAGAGTTTGCAGGGTTTAAGGTGGGTCTCTGATTCTCTCTCTCGATCTCTTCCTTTTCTCTCCGATCTGGGGGTTGTTGTTGTTGTTGTTGTTGTTGTTGTTGTTGTTTTTTCTAGTTTTTGAAGATGTGGGGTTGTTGTTGTTTTCTGATTCATGGAAGTATGAGGTTGTTATTTTCTGGGTCATGGAAGTGTGCGTGTGTTTTCTTCAAGTTCCTTGATTTTCTGATTTTCTGGGTTTTTCTGGGTGGAGGTTGCAAATCTGGAACTATTTGCAGGTTGTTGTTGGAGGATGAAGGTGGTGAAGAGTTGTTGTTTGAAGAAGAAGGAGGAGGAGGAGGAGGAGGATGAAGAAGATTGAAGATAAGATGATGATGTTCATAAGATGCAATTAATCAAAATTATGTTAATTAAATTAATTATTGGCTTCTGAATTTTTTAATTAACAGTTTTAATTTTTTAATAATTAATAATGTAATTTAAAATAAAAAAAATATAAAGAAAAGGAAATTCCACGTGGCCTCATTAATTGACGTGGCGTTGCCACGTAAGCTCAGCCGTGACACATAGACACGACGGCGTTGACCAAACTCCGGCAGGGAGGAAAACCAGACAAAAAAGAAAGTCTGAGGCCTAAAATCCACATTTACGCCGGCGAGAGACTAAAACCAAATTTCGCTCAAAGTACAGGGACCAAAAACATATTTAACCCAATAAATTATTAAGTCAAAAGACATTACCTAGTTGACATTGGAATGAACATCTGACAGGCCACGTGGCACGTGTTGTGATTTGTCTGATTTCTGTATTCGATGACACGTGTCCTACTCTGTATTGTTGCGTTAGAACATGATCGAGTGTGAAATGGAAAGTTTAGGTGGTAGTGGTACAGCATACGATTCGATTCGATTCCGCGTGTTTTGAGAAATGGTTTAATCAAAGAGAAAACCAGAAATTCAGTTCAGAAAACCCTAGACAAGAGTTGGAAGAACAAAACCAAACACGATGGGATTTAGATTGAACCATCTGAATCCCATATACAGAACATGCATTACAAGGCTATCACACTCTTCGAAATTTCTCCCCCCTGCACTCGAATCGCTGAATTTCTCTCCATTGGAACATTGTTTCGTTTCCCCTGAAAATCCCGTGTTCAAAATCCCCAGGAGACGCCATTTTGGCCATTCCCACCACGATCACCACCACCACGATGACAAGGAGGGAGAGAACATTTTCCGGCTCGGCCTCGCCGCCGATGTTGGTTTAGCCGCCGGAAAAGCCTTCACGGGCTATGTTACCGGAAGCACCGCCATCATCGCCGATGCCGCCCATTCCGTATCTGATGTGGTAAGTGGTAACACTAGCTACACTTGTCGTTCCAAGTTGAAGGAAGCAATTTTTACCATTGTTATTGGTGTTGCAGGTGCTTAGTGGCATAGCTTTGTGGTCTTATAAAGCTGCACAGGCTCCTAGAGATAAAGAACACCCATATGGTCACTTCATTTGTATCTACACGCTACTTTGTTTATCTCTCATGTACCATGTTATTGTTTATTAGACATTCATTACTAGATATGGGGTGGGAGTAATTTGAATATGATTGGGTTGCTTATATTACCATGTTTATAAGGAGTAAAGGGCTAATTTTCTCCAAAAGGTTTCCATGTCTTTTATGATTTTATCTGTCATTGTATCTCAGGACATGGTAAATTTGAGACTCTAGGAGCTCTTGGAATCTCTTGTATGCTTTTGGCTACTGGGGGTGGCATTGCATGGCATGCTGTAGATATTTTGATGGTATGGAAATTCAAGCTTCAGTTCTATTTCTTGCTTCGCTTATTCCGAGAAACAATATAGTTTAAAGAAACTTCAATGGAGCATTTTTTTAGACTATGTATGAAAATAGATCCTATGTCATCATCTTAATACTTAGAAGTATTGCTGTATATGTGCAGGGATTCTTCTCGTCCGGACCTGAAATGGTTAACCACGGACATGGTGAACATAACCATGGAATTGACATGGATCATCCTATCCTTGGTTTGAGTATGACTATTTTGTCAATAGGTGTTAAAGAAGGGTACTGCTATTACTTAATATTGACATGTATTAGGGTAAAGGTGTCCTAGCATTCTTGATGCCTACTCTAGCCATCTATGTCCAATGTCACTATTTTATTTTAAGGATGCTGAATTGGACTAATCCTTCATTGGGTGCTATATAATGCCTTCCAACTTGAGTATAAGATAAAAATCAGTAAAGGTTGATGCAATGTCAATTCAGTAAGGAAGGTATGAAAGGACAATCACCAATGAGTAGAGAATAAAGTTTAATTTAATAAGTCCCTGAAAAAAAAAAAAACTAAGCTATTGTTCTATTTATGTTAGCCACTTAGCCCAAGCTCTTTACTTTCCAAGGCCATGGCTCACCATGGCATTAAATCATTGACCTTTCCTCATTTTGATGAGGTATAAATTCAAGCTGTGTTTTGGTTGGGCTTCTGAACGCTGAGCCTTGTAATTTGATCTCATTTCCTTTGATGACCTCTATGCTTTGATTAATATGTTTACTACGAGCATTTTTGTTTTACTTTATTTTTGAGGAGGTAGCATATGTTTCTTGACTTTCTTCTCCACGACCTAAGTATTTACATTTGCTTTCTAAATCTGACAATCTGTAGGCTTTACTGGATAACAAAACGAGGTGGTGAAAAGCAAGGTAGTGGATTAATGAAAGCAAATGCATGGCATCACCGTGCAGATGCAATTTCATCAGTAGTTGCTCTCATTGGAGTTGGTAAGGAACTTGGTTCTTTGATAGGTCACTAGGTCAGTTTTGGTATAATATGCTGCAATACCGGCTTCTCTTACAAGTTATGTCACCAATCAGGTTTACTTGCTTACAAGGCACTAATTGGTGTGTTGTTGGGTTATGATCAATGATCATTGTGAATCACATATGCTATCAATATTAATTGCTCCAAGTTTTTTGTACATCTAATGCCAATTTTATAATTAACATGTGGCAATATTTTTTTGTATTTCTAATATTTATGAACTCATATGATGTTTTTGTTCATTTATTTATTAGTACACTCTACCAATTGATTTTCTGGTATTGCATTTATTGTTTATTGTTACTACTGCTACTGTTACGCCTCTTCCTCGTATCACATAAATTGACATGACTAAAAGCATGGTCACTCATCTTTCAGTGGCTCAGAGCTCAAGTTTTCTCATGTAAACAACTCCTTTGATTTAGTTTAAGTAATCAGATCCTGCAGTTTTTGTTTAACATTGGAAGGTATTAAATACATAACGTGTTCACTGTAAAAAAATTCCATCATTGCTATTTAACTCACTCATGTTGATTTTTCCCCCTTACAAACTACAGTACATTATCATAGTATCTTCATCTACATTGTTGACAACTATCGGATATTGCATCATGTTTTACCATCTAAGACCTTGTAGTTATTTTTTGAATAGAGCTCATTTTGGGCCCCTTAAAATTATACCCATTATCAATTAGTCCTTAAGGGTTGATTTTATAACTTTTATGTCTGTTAAATGATGTTTGACTGAAATGCATGGAAAGACTCCAATTTTTAGTACCTAAAAAATATATCCTTCATCAATTAGTCTTTTAAGGATTGATTTTATAACTTTTATCTCTGTTAAATGGTGTTCGACAGAAATGCATGGAAGTACTAAATTATTTGGGATTTGAGAGATTAAATCGATAAAATTCATTCCTTGTGTACTAAATTGATAATGGGTGTTTCTTTCAGGACTAAAAAATTGGTTTTACCCCCCCCCCCCCTTCTGGTCCTTCATAATGATTGCAGGCTAGCCCTTAAGAAAGTGTATCCTTTGTATCACAGGCTTTGTTTCTGTATACTTGGTCCATTTATGTCTTGCACCTTGCTTCCATTTACTTAATGTAGATTTTCATATCCATGTTAGGAGGGTCTATTCTTGGAGTGAAATTTCTAGATCCCCTTGCTGGACTTCTGGTCTCGGGCATGATTTTAAAAGCTGGAGCTGAATCTGGTCACCAAAGGTACCATTTTTTATTTTTTCTTCTCAATTAAAACTTGTGTGCAACCGTGCAAGTTTAACTGATTGTTTTATATGTAACTGAAACCTTTTTCTTTACACTGGGTGTCAAGCACCTAAGTTAAACATATGGGCATTTGGTGTGACCCTCATACCAGGATAGAACAAAATATTTAACACACCTATGCTGGATATAGGCATGGGCTGGATACCTAAAATTAGACTATATTATTCTTTTAGTTGAAAGCCCTACATACCTCAATATATTGAAGATGTCATCTAAATGTAATAAATATACTTGTTTTTCCTTTAGGGACTTGACATGTGTACAACATCCTTGTTTGAGGAACAGCTAGGTCATTTTGGCCTGATCTCTCAATAATGCATACATGGCATGGGTAAATTGATGGATTGTTTCTTTACTAAAAACAAATTAGCACAGGGTGATGTAATTATTTAATAATTTCAGGTGTAATATCAATTGTCTACAACCTATTTCTCAATGCTTAATAAAAGTTGCAACTTAGGGAAATTATGAAGATAGTAGAGAATCTAAATAGATGCAACGTGACTTAAAACATGTAACCGCTGGGGGTAAACTGATTCTTCCTAAACCAATGGGGGTTGGGAAAACACTTCTATCCAGAAGTATCTATTGATAGAAAGAGAAAATTTTGATTATTCTGTATTGCGTGAATTCAATCTGAGTAAAATGCATGGCTTACATGTATGTATATTTAAGCCACTAGAAGAGCTTCAGCTAAAAGCTGCTCTATGCTATAACTAACCAGAGCTGTTATTACAGCTCGCATAACAAACTAGTAACATACTAACAACCTAATAGCAGAAACATTTAGTACAAACACCAAGTAGACTGCTACTTATGAGAGAAAGGCCTAGTACGTTTCTCTATCATCTATATGCAATTTTGACTATTTCCCAACTTGGCTTTAATTAGCTTGTTGCTTTTGATCAATTATCAGTATTTTGGAACTGGTGGATGCTGCAATCCCAGCACAGGATTTGGATCCTATTAAACAAACAATACTGCAAGTTGAAGGCGTTAGGGTATTCTTTTCCAACATCTTTTTAAAATATTATTTTGACATCCTTGCACTTTTCATATATTTTTTTTCTAATGCCATCCTTTTACTTGAAAAATGTATCGATTTCAGTTTCACTTTTTTGCAAACACTTTAACCAGATGTTATTTTGTGCTGTTTCTAATATAAATGTGAACTTGGGTGAATTGTTTTAGTCGTTTCAATTCACTTTCTTTTTGGATTTTATACAGGGATGCCATCGCCTAAGAGGAAGGAGAGCTGGTTCATCTCTGTATCTTGATGTACATATTGAGGTTGGTTATCCTGAATTTTATATTCTTCATGTCATATGTATTATGTGCCATGGTTGGACTACTTTATGTGTCAGTCTCCAGGATTTACTCGTTAATTTTACCTTGCAGGTTGATCCTTTTTCTAGTGTTAGTGCTGCACATGACATTGGTGAAAATGTTCGTCATCAAATTCACAAGTCCCATCCATCTGTCACCGAAATTTTCATACACATAGGTCTGCTACCCTGCTTGATAATTCTATAAATGTCCTATATTGGCAAGGCAGAATATTAGTTATTTGATATCACCTTTAAAAAAAAACTGATATCACCTTTAAAAAAAAACTGATAGTCACTTTGTTCAGTACCTTTGTGTGGGATAAGGCTTTTGTTTTTGTTGTTGTTGTTGTAGTCACTTTGTAGTTTTTTTGTTCAGCACATTTTTTCTTTTCTTACAAAGTGTCTTTGCTTTATGCCCACATTCACATCCAAATAATGAGCTCACTCTTTGATATCATGTTTCTAAGGAGACTAATATACAGATAGGTTACTTTTGATAGAGGGCTAATGGAGTTGGGGCTGGTGCAGCAGAAACGGCCCTTTTAATAGACCCAACAAGTCAAGTGGCTGTTAGAAGTTAGTTATAAAGAGGGATAGGAGCTAGGTTGGAGTTTTAGGTAGTTATTCTGTTAAGTCAGTAGTTAGGAGAGCCAGAGAACCTCACAAATTGTTCTCTATTGCATCCAGAGTTTAATCTTCTTGTTCTTCACGGAATCAAGGAGAGCTACACCAGATATTGTTGAATAAAACTACTGTTTCTTCTACATTTTCTTGTACCAGTCTAACGCACTACTAAACTTTGCAAGAGTTGTATTTGTTTTGGTTTAAAATTCTACAACCACTGTTCACTTTGCTGGCAGCCTAGTATTATTGCCTATTGAACCTCAAATGCAAGTTTTGTAAAATACATGTAAAAGCTTATATAGAATGGCATTTCTTTTTATTTATATGCACAAGTCTACTATATAATTGACTTCTGAAACTCATTCTGTCCGTACCAGTAACTTCAAGTGCTGAACCATTGCATACGTAGAGAAAATGCTTAAGCTTGATATGAGTGTCAAAAGGCAGAATTAAATCTGTTTCCATAATTCCATTTAGGTCAATGTCTCCGTACCAGTAACCTTTTTCATATTCTGATGAGATTCTCTGTTATCTAAATCACCATTTGTAGTGGATGGCATGTGTTCTGATATCTTTTATCCTTTAACACCAACTTTTTTCCTATTCTTAAGTGTCAACTCTCTTGTAGATCCTTCAGAGTCACATGTTTATCCCAGCACAAAAGATCGGCTAGATAGTTGCAGTCAAGACATGGTCCTGAACAGTTGTGTTCCTGCTGGGGATAGTAAGATTGAAGGAATAGTTTCCGATATCATTTCATCAAACTTTCCACAGGTAAAATCAAATTATCTTACAATTATTCAAGTCCAAGCCATAAAATTTGGGGATTGGATGTTTGCTATTCAAGTCCAAGCTCAGTGTCACGTTGAGCTTTTTTCCATTTTAGTTGGCTGAAAGCAAGATGACTCCTTATTTCTATTGTCTATGGAAGTAGAGTTAATTCTTAAAGTTGGGTTAGAGTTACTTGTAGTTTCAATCTTAATTTGCTGCAATGGGTTTCAGATGAAAGTTGAGCGTATAACAACCCACATGTTTCAAAGCAAGATTGTTCTTCAAATTGAGGTTTTCATGCCACCTGATATCCAAATTCGGTAACCTTTATTGTCAAACTTAGTTGACTTGTATTTGTGAAATGTGTCAGTCTCTCATGGCAACATCATATGTTCAATTACCACAGGCATGCAATGGAAATGGCAGAGAAAGCTGAAACAGAGGTTTTGAAGGGTGTCTCCAATGTAGTTCATGTTGGCATTCAGCTTCTTTTGGGGCAACCATTTCCCCGGATCAATAATTCTTGGAACTATAAAAGAAGTTGCTGATATTGAAAGTTTTTCTGGCTATATTTTGATTTTCTGCTGGGAAAGCAGATTTTTGGAACTCTACGTATTCTTTAGTTTTTAAGTTAAACAGATCATTATTGTGAATTTATTTGCTCCAATTGGAAATGTTTAATTTGCATGTTATGACAATCATTTACCTCACAACTTAAAGACAGCAGTGTGACATTACTGAATACAGTTCAAGAGTCGTGCCATATATTACAGTAAAGGGGTGTAAAATGGATGGATTAAGAATCCATTAAAAATATTTAAAAATATTCACCCACATAAACTTGTTTTTCTTTGAAATTTCTATCTCCCTCTCTCTCTATTATTGTCTTCTGTTATCTCCTTCAGTTTGTCCTTATAAAGGATTTAATTAATTATTTTATACATTTGTTTTGTTCAACTCAAAAGCTTGGGTGTGTAATAAAAATACTAGAAAATATAGTAGTTGCATGATATTTAATTTAATAAGCGATACATATTCATTTCATGAAGAGGAATCTGATATGTTTTTATTTTATTTTATTTTGTTTTATTTCAAAATACTAAATTGTAATTAATGTGTTTTTTATTTTAAAGTTATACCAAGGAAATAACCCAATCATGAAAAGAATTAGGCCAAAGTACATTTTTAATCCAATAAAAAAGGTTTTTGATTTTCATCCTAAGAAATTATTTTCTTCTATATTTAGCCATTCAAAAATTATATATTTTCTTCTATTTAGTCATTCAAAAATTATATATATAGTTTAGTGCGTATAGTTATTTTTCCCGGTGCAAGAGTTAACTAAGACCAAAAACAAAACATTCATTTTCAAATAACTAAAAATACAAAAAAAATTCGAAAGATGAAAAACAAGAAACAGCATATTTTTGCTGTGACAAAATATTAGCAAAAGCAATGTTTAAGCCAAAGAATTAATACAAGGTAGTAATAGTTTATATTTTTGATTTGGTTCTTTTATAAAAAACATTTGATGTGGTTGTTATAAAAAATTCAAGGTAGTGATAATTGGTTAAATTTGAACGCAATGAAGATTATAACTTAACTAAATTTTGTCTATATGACAACCCAGCTCAAACAAATAGAAACAACGAAATCGATGTGGAACATAAAGTATATCAATGATAAGTAGAAAAAGATATCTAAAATGCAAATAGGTTTCTTAATTCCAAGGAGAAACAACGGATTATGGAAGCAGAGCCATTGATCAGATAATTGTAGTCTGTTGAATAAGTCGACATTAATAAAATTCCGAAAAAACATTTCATCACTTCAATGGCATCATCAAACCACAATCAGAAAAAAAAAATTAGAGAAAGAAATATATGAAAATAAAAAGGCGACAGAGGAAGCTCAGAAGGATCCATTGGTAGTTTTATAATCATGGCGAAAAATCGCCGTTACCTCATAAAATAGGTAGTTGTTACCATCATTGCTTCCTAAAATTACCAAAACACATTCGATGAAAAGAAAAAAAATTGAACAGCAAAATTACGTAGAAAACGAAAACCAGACACGAGAAGCAATCGAAGTGCACGTGAATTGAAATTCAGAGGAAGAGATTGGAGAAGGTAATGTTCGGCGACGAGGTAGAGAGAAAGTGCAGGATTTTGCTGTATATATAGGATTATAGATGGGATAGGAGTCGTGTAATTAGGGTTAGGGTTTTGCTGGGCCTCGTACAAAGGGGCTATCCTTCAAATTTAGATCCGGGCCTTATTTATGTAAGTTGGGCCCATCTAAATAAACTTGTGGGAAATTTACTATCTACGCCTCAATGTCACTAGGAAATTGTTATTGTTGTCATCCCCATGCGTAATTATGCCACCTCAAAATGTGTGAAATGCTAAAAATCCTTAAGTTAAAAATATCCCACCCCAATTCTTTACTTGATTAATTTGTTTGCCCGCACCTTGAAAGTGTGGTAGTGCGATGCTTCCTCATAGGTTTTTCTTTACATTTGCTTTATAATATAACATAGATAGATTCTAAAAAATTAAAATGATTCAAGGTTATTTCAAATTAATATTGAATATAATAATTATAATTATAATTAAAATAGTAAAAGATTTTAAATTGAATTTTAAATCAATTAAACTTAAAATTAAAAAACCAAGGGGAGAATGGGGAAGTTGAAATGGGTCGATCGTCAAAACAGAAATGGGGAAGGGAAGGTGAAATGGGGAAGGTGAATGTGGAATAGGGATGTTGGAAACTTATTGTGAGGAGGGAAATTTGAAATAGAAAGGTGAAGAAGAGAGGATGGTGAAATGAGTGGGTGGTGGGAAAGAAGAAGAGATAGAGGGAAAGTGGGGTGGTGGGGAGTTGTGTTTTTTTTTAAAGCGTATTTTTTTATTTTTCAAAAAATTGGTATGGCACCAAATGTCGTTGGGGTGGCGACAATATCAACGGAAACTCCATTTTTGCATGGTTTCCTTAAAAAAATTCCACTTTATCTTATCTTAGACTTTTGGACATGTTAAGGTTGAGGGGCATAACACATTTCCTTTCGGATATTTGTTTTCCATGTATTAAAAACTTTCTAAAGCAATGAGAAAAATTTCCGTGATAAGGCGAATATGGACAAACGCACTCTGTGATTTGTCAATAATATTAGAAGGATTGAACTCATCCGATATATTTTTATCATTTATCGGATTTTACTTGCTTCAATGCCATGTATTTATGAAAAGAAAGTTGACCAACATAAAAGTATCACAAGGACTTTACAATTTTAATTCAAGTTCATTGTTTCTATTAAATAGATTCTTTTTTTACTACATGTGGAAAGCAAACAAACTACACTAGAAAGAGCTAGCTCCAAATCTTATGGGAAGCTCCATTCCTACAACCTTTTATATTCAATATTTAATATAGATATTAAAGTATTGAGACATTTTGCTATTATTCATGATTTGATTGGCTTAATTAATTAAATTCGTGGTTCAACCATTGTTACATTATTCTTCTTATAGTGTGTTTGGGTTGATATTTGAACTTAACTATGATTTGGGCAAATGGCACACGAAACATGTACTTATTATTTGAACTAAAATCATCAATAATATATTGGTTCAACCAGTAAGTTGATATGGTTTTTCACACATTTCTTCACATTAAAATCATTTTACCAGTTTGAGCTAGACAGACACATCATTGAGATTGGCTGAACAATCTCCTTTTAGTATACAATTTCAGACAACATGTTTGCAAACTTTCAAAAACTCATTCAAAGGAAACATTATTATTCTTTTACATCTTTTAGTCTAGACTGAACATATGGTTAATTTGTCTCAGCTCTCAAATGTCCCTAATAAGTTTCTCCATAGCTGAATCCCCATTTGGAAGGTGATGGGGAGAGTGATTCACAATTTTCAACCTCTGGTGGGTTAATGCTTCTAACTCAGATCTTTGCTGCTGTTGCTGTTTTTGTGGTTCATACAAATCCCCTGCTCTTGAAGTTGAACCCCCAACACCCAAAAAATCATGAACCATTGTCATCTCACCAACCCCTTGTTCCACATTCTTCACCAAGCCTATGTTGTGGTCACTTCCCATGAAAATTGGGCCTAACATTCCCATATCATTGTTAGAATCAAACATTAGTGACATTTCTTCTTGTCCTTTCTGAAAAAATTGGTTGGTGAAGGCTTCACCACCACTAACCCCAGCGGTGTGGGACTTATCAGGACCAACCATGCTACTAACAAAGCTTTTCTGCATCATGGGAGAGTTCAAGCTATTGGTTGAAGTGGCTCCCATTTGTGCTGCTTTCTGTAACAAAGCTGTTGCAGACATGTGAGCTGAGCCAGAAACTTTGCTGTCTTGGAAGTAATTGAAATTGTTGGAGCTGAGTTGAAGGCCTGAAGAAGAGGGAGATGGTAGGAGTTTTGGACCGCCAAAAAGTGTGCCTGAAGTGGGGGAAATCATGCTCATTGACTTGAATGGCAAAGGGACAAGTTCATGGGAGAGAGTTTTGTGCTGGTTCCTAGGTTCATAGTTGTTGAATTCTGAGACAGTGTTGGAATTAGTGCTTAGAGGCATTGTAGCCATAAGATCCGGAACTTCATTTTGAGAGTTTGGTGCCATGCCACTCGTTAATCCTTGGCTCACTCTGTTGTTTTCTTCAGTTAATGCATCACAAAAAGCTCTGTGGGTGATAAAACTATCTCTCCTGCATGGTTCAGAGTAAAATGTGTTGAGTGTTTGACATGTAAGAAGACACTTTAATACTCAACCTAATCATGTTAAATTTAACAACTTTTGCACTCTCCATAATTATAGCTCCGGTAAGCGCATGTTTGGAAATTCTTACATAATTGATTCTAAAGTTTAGATCAATTTTAAGGAGAAGTTAATGCACCTCAAATTGGAGTCACCTAAACTTTATCATATGTATTGGAAGAATTGGGAATGTAACAGTTAGGTTGATAGTGTAACTCAAAATTCAACTTTTCTGATAGCTAAAGAAGTCTGATTTATAAGATGGAATGGGCCACACCACGTGAACAATAATGGAAAGTAAATGTTAGATGTCTGAGCACAATTTACTAAGCATGACTTAATGTACAATACCGAATGAGTAAGTGTATGTTCGAAAATCTTTTTACAATTAATGGTATAAAGCCTAATTTGTTTGTGAAAAGAAACTTATGCAAGTAACTTCTCAATGTTAAATTTAATTTTGAAGAAAAAGAAACTTATCCAAACATACTATAAATATGTTTTGATTTCTCTTGAGCAAAATATATGTAGGAAATAAATTAGGTTATCCTCTAAAAGTGAACCCTCTGGATTGCCTTTTGGACATGAAATCATGCAAATGTTTGTAAGTAAGTGTATTCGGATTTTTGTATTGAAGTCAATGTGGATCCATGTTGAACTTAATAAAGTCATATTTTTTTGGTTCATATTTAATTCAACGCAATTTGATTAATGAGACACGAAAGGAGGCCGACACCAAATGGGGACATCAGATTTCAGCCCCTCCATTAATACTTTAGAATACATGAAATCACGTCTGCAACAATGCCTAAACAAACGTACAGTAACATTGATTCAGGTTGGTCTTAATCTGTACCTGGAAAATATGGTGCCACAATCACATTTGTATTCCTTGGTACCACATGTTTTGTGGTGGGCCTTCCAATCAGATTGGACAGCATATCTTTTGGAGCACTTGTCACATTTCCATTTCTTCTCACCATGTTTCCTGCTGAAGTGTTTTTTGATGCCAGTGAGGTCTCCTAATGCACGAGAAGGGTTGTGGTGAACGCATGATGGCTCAGGGCACACATACACTCGTTTCTTCACCACCTCATCACTGCTTGTTCTCTGCCTCAGTTTCCATGGAAGATTGTGACCTCTGCGGTGCAACTGAAGGTTTTGGTCCCTCTGAAACCCTTTGCTGCAGATCTCACAGACGAATCTATTTGTTGCCATTAATGTGGTTGGTGATAAGGCAATAACTTCAGCATTTGGATCTGTCACATAAAATTCATCCATCACCAGGACTTTGCTAAAATAATGCTATCAATAATGGTGGTGTATTAATATTGTAGTTGCTATCAACACAGAACTTTCTCCCTCTAACTACTACCAAAATTATAGTTACTATCTATAGGATATTAACCTGGTCTTTGAAAATAAAATAAGACTAAACAGACTAACCATTAATGAAAAGTAAAAGGATGCATATGCTTCTAATGACATTTACTGTTATTTCATGTTACTTTGATTGTAGCTTGAATAGGTCACAACAATGACCAAACCTTCTACAGAACTATAGTTCAATGCTTAAGCTTTAGTTTGACCAGTAGAGCTACTAATGCACACACCATCATCATTTCAAAGCAAAATTGAACTTGGAAAAGTCAATTGGACACTTTAGTTTCTAGTTCCTTAATCACACCTAGAGTGAACATAGAATATAATCAGTAAGTTTTTCTAGCTTGAATATACTAAGTGTATGTTCGGAAATCTTTTTAGAATTAATTCTAAAGCCAAAATTAAATGTGAGGAGAAGCTTTAGTGATTTTGTGAATAGCTTCTGAGTGTCAAAATAAATTTTAAGTAAAGAGAACGTGAGAACGTGATAAAAAGATGCTGCAATTGAAACATAATCAAAATCCAAATTCTCTGGGGCTTAATTTCATTATGTGCAAGAGTAAAGTGAAGCTCAAAGTTGAATATTTGCCTGGGGTTCCCGGTAGGCTTCTTTTTCTCTTTGTTGCCTGTTGTTGTTGTTGTTGTTGACTAGAGGAACTATTGCTGTTGCAAGCATCAGAAGGACCTGAAATTGAGCCATGTGGGTGATTTTGTTGTTGTTGTTGCTGCTGCTCCTTTACTTGAAGAACTTCTTCTCTAGTGTTTGCTGAGGAGAAACTTCCTTCATCACCTGAAACATTTGACATTTGAACAAAAAACACACTGCAAAGTTAATAGGAGCTTCTCTGTGTTTCCTATGGTTTTTGTTTTCTGCTTGTTGGGGCTGGACCTCCCTAAAATCAGGGACTTGGTTTTAGAGTAAACTCTAAGTGAAAAAACAGCAGTCACTACAGAGGAAGACAAAAACTGAGGGAGTTTTCCTTGGTTTCTGTTGAGGAATTTGAAAGCTGTTTCTCCATGATACTGACATAGGAAGCTGGTCTTCTTTGGCCTTATATTATAAATAATATATATAATGCACGTATGAAGACAACTACTAGGTAAATGTCCCCAGCTTCTTGTTATTATGGATCCTAAGCAACAAATTAATAATTTCTCCCTTAATCCTTAATAATTACATTTCCTTGTAAATATATTTTACACAAGTAGTTTAACCGTTTAATTTTCGATGTTAATCAAGATATCTTTACAGTCGATAGCTGGCTGTGAGACTAATTTCTCACTTTACGGTCAGCACGCTAAGCAGTAGGAAGCCGACCAATTAGCTTTATTCTATTTATAAGAGTTGAGAATTGAACTTCCAACCACTTGTTTAAGGGACGAAATGTTGAACCACTACGCCAACCACTTGGAGTTAGCCTACTTAACTTAATGTGAGTTAATTATTAGTTAATCTATGTCATTTGATAGATTAATGTACCTTTTATGAAGAAAAAAATGGCATAAACAAATAATTAACACATTTGTAACCATGTAGAACGTAGGTGTATGATTTCAAGAGTAGAAATATTACAATTATTCTGACATACACATGCATTCTGTTTGACCCATTTTTATGCTAAATATATGACTGTCTGATTGTTTTTGCTCTGAAATCTTGCTCACTTAATTTTGAACAAAGCTTCATTTAATTTTTCCTTCTCCAAATAAGTTATGATATTGGACGAACTGAATGTGCTTTGTTACTAATTGAATAAAAGTTTCAGTTCTGACATAATGGGCTTTAGCTATACTTAATTTTCTGAACATAAACAGAAACAACTTAGGCAGGTGAATAATTTTAATAGAATTGTCTTGTACTTAATTAGTTATGTACTTTCAATATTGATTTTTTAAAAATTAATAATTAAAATGTAATGAAAGAAAGAAGAAAGATGGTTCTTCAGTGTAATTTATCAGGTAGAGGTTAGGCATGCATTAATTTCCTGCATATCCGAAATTGGCATGCTTAACTACTCTTTTTCCTGTTTCATAAGGAGCATAAATAAAGGACCAATTTTAGTTTTATTAACTAAACTTGACATAAATAAAGGGCCAATACAGTACCATTGTGTTTGAGCTTCCTCAGTTCTGAATTAATTTATCAGCAGCCTACATGTTAGTGTTAATTAATCTCAAAGTTAGTTGAATTTAATCCTCTAAATGCGAGGAGAAAAATTAACCATCTAATACCTCATCTCCTAATAAGAATAAAATTGAAGGTATAACTAGATTCTTTTCATAAGAATTAGCTTAAATTATGTGCTGCATTATTTATTTGTTTTTGACAAAGTTGTCTTTATTTATTTATTAAATAAAGACACTTCCGCCGACGCCGTTGTAGAAAGTGGGGTTAGGGTTTGGGGAAGAGGAAGCAGGGAGGAAGTGTGGGGAAAGAAAGTGGTTAATTTTTTAAAAAGGGAGCGAAACCATGTAAACAGTACATGTGGTCACCCCTCAACAGACTAGGCTTACCACATTGACTTGTGATTGGAAAAAATTCATGACATGTAGGCATAGTGACGTTACTTGGACTGATTTCTAGTAAAAAAAAAATTGAGGGACAAAAAACTATGAAATTCTTTTATGGGAATAACTCAGACTCCCCTATATTTATCTGGGACTAAAAACACACTTAAGCAAAAATTTAATATAAGAAGTTAATAAAGTTTTTTTTTTCTTGAAGTCATGGTGATTATATTGAAAAGTTATCTTCTTCTTTGTCTATGTTGTGTTTACTTCTCCCGCATAATCAAATTGTAAAATGAACCATTATGGGTTATCCATCGTCTGGATTCAACCCAATCCTAGCTGGACGGACGAACACAGTGATGGGTCAGTCACTCAATGGAAGAGATTTTCAGATTCATTCTCCCCATGAATATAATTGATGAGATTGCTCATTTCCCTCTCCTCAATAAATGCAATTCATGTAATTGTCTAATTACCTATATCCCCTACATTGTGATTAAATGAGATGTCGACTAAATAAGAGGCAACTAGCTACCTTATAAGACATGTGCACTTAGGGTTCTAGGAGGCAAAGCAAGGTGTCCAACTAGCCGAGGTCTATCATAAGGACTTTTCATGAAAATTGGCGCCCATCCAAGGCTCGGTAAAACTTTCTCAGCCACCACACAAGAATTAGAAATGCATGATTTAGATGAAGAAGAAGACTTGGAATTTTTGTTGGAAATGCATGATGAATTTCTAGATTGTTAGGTTTGGGTTATGGAGGAAGAGAAAAAAAGGGAAACGGAAGAAGAGGGACCGATCAAATTGATACGAAATATTACACATAATATTAGAAAAATGATGTGGAAGAGTTGATTGGTTTAATTTGATGACACGTAGACACAAATTTAGCTTTTAACTTAATTTGATTAAAAAAATTCTTTCATGATCGATTGCAAACGTTTTTAAAGAGAGAGACCCAATTTTATTTCCCTTTAAAAATTAGGACTAAAATATTATTTAAACCAAAAAAAATAAATGTATGGGTAAATTCAGTGTTTTAAAACTTGGCCCGGTGATCGACTCGACCGATGTACTGGGTCAATGAGTCACTGGTCAGACCGAGGGGTCATTGGTCAGACCGGTTGACTCAGTGTATATGAAAAAATTCTAAAAATTAATAATATCAGCTAAATTAATAAATTCATGTTTTAATTTTTAAAAATCATCATAACAAAAGTACCTATTTAAACAACCAACAAGAAATGTTTTGCTACAACAAAATATGATAAAAAAACATAGGTTCTACGCTTTAATCACAAGAAAAGCGTAGAAATAAGTCCCAAACATAATTAAACAATCATAAGCTAACAAATGACAACAGAAATGCAATAATGCCAAGTTCTTTCATGTCCAAGGAGGCATATTTGCATCCATTTCAAGCATTTCCTCTTCATCCAATTGTGGCACTCCTTCAGTAGCATTAACATTTGCATTTTCCATAATGCTATCTTGTACGTCACGATCATCCAAATTTAATTTATTTGTGAAGTAAATTGCTTTTTATGTCAATTTTTTTGTTGTGATGACTTATCGATCCAACCGAAACTCGGCCGAGTCGCCGGTCTAATCATTGGTCCAATTGAGTTATACCGAGTTGATCCGGTTCGCTTACAGGACCGATCCAATAAGCGACTCAAACCAATTATAGCAGCAGGTTCTATACTTCTAGTCGGACTAAGTTTTAAAATTATGGGTAAATTTGATGTGATTGACATAGACGCAGGAGATATATAGATAAAACCAACGAAAGGGGGACAACCTTGGACTTGGATTACTCTTTGTTCTTTCCCATGGTCAGATCTTATATTTCTTCGGCAATTTGTTTTTGTTTGATCCAAGCTAGGACAAGAAATGCATAAAATATTGATTTTAAAGAGTCATGTCCCTAATCTATCCCGCATTCATAACTCCTTTAATACGTTGTATTCAATATTCAATATAATAGTATAAATTTATATAATACATTATTAATTTATCAATTGTCAATCCAACCTACAAAAATGAGAAAAAACTTAATAAGATTATGATGTAACTTACAAATATATAATCTACCGGTATTACCTCTGCTGCCATCACCACCCTCCACCACCACCACAACCATTGTTGCAATTGCTGTCACGCCGCCACCACCCTTCATCATTGCCACCGCCGCCGCTGCCTTCACCTCGGCCACCACAACCAGTGGTTAAGACCATTGCTAATTTGTTAGAGTCATGATTCATGAAACCACTATATAGTGTAGACATCTCGGGACACCTTTTTTTTCCCATGTCTCTCTTCTGCACACATCACGTCATATATCACATTTACTACTTATCTCTCTCTAGTGATCTACACTAAAGAGTGTACACCAATATTTATTGTTTGCTATATATTTCACATTTGGCGCTTTCAGTCCAATCATTTTTTTGTTGGAGTCTTAGTCCGACGCCGTGTTCAAATTTTTTTTTTCCACAATCACGTGTTTTTTTGTTTTGTTATACACAATCACGTGTTTAAGTACACGTTTTTCATGGACTGATATAAGGAAAGCCCAATAAACCTTCGGAAAAAACCAATAACCCAAATCCACTCATCTGGCCTTTCCCACCTTTCATTGTTTAAAATTCTTTTGTCAAGTTTATCTCTCGATTTGCGTGGATTTAGCTTTAGTCACCATTGCAGACCAAAGCATGCCACCATTTATTGTATATTCTTACCAACTGAGTCAACATGTATAAATAAATGAAGCATACTATGCTTTTTAGTAAATAACTTATCTTCACAAACAAAACAAATAAACTTATTCTCTACCTTTACTTCCACACCCCAAACATTAAGACTCTTCTTAATGTAGTGGCGAACAATTTGAAAATTATATTAGGCAATCAACCAATCCAACATCTTCACCAATCTTCAAAAGACCATCTTTGTCTGGAATCAAAGGACTGAAGCAATACTTTTTAGGAGTACGTTTGATAATATAATAAAACTCTCCAACTATATGTCATACTCATACACCTCCTCCTACTTGATATATAATATCCCAATCAAAAGTACTCGATGCAGTTGAAATTGAACCCAAAATAATCTAACCATATGTTTAGCATATACTCTCCTACAGCTTATTAAGTCCTCACACAAAAGCTCTAAGATCTGCTCAAAATCAAAAAGTTCTAAGGAACTTTGTGCTGAAACTTTCTTATGTTTAAAAGAATCAATAAATGTCAAATATCAAGATTTTCGACATTTGTTGACATTTGTTCAAAAGTCAACTCTTATAAAACGGTTCAGTGTTTTAGACAGAACAATTAAAAAAAAAATATAGTGATTTCTTACATTCAATTAATGGTGAGGTTTAGTAAATTGTACTAAGATGTGATCTACAAATATGCCCACTACAAATGAGTGGGAACTAGTTAGAGGTCAAAGTCCGAGAATCCTATCCAAAGTGGGAAGGATTTGGAATGTACGAATTTCTTTAGGTCCATCAGAGACAGCTTTAACCCTTATGGGTTTGTCAAAATCTTTTTCTAGTTCAGTCACCAAAACAAAAGTCTATTTTTATCATTCATGTCATCATGTGGCTATACCCACTTTTAAGTTTATATTTGTTTATTGTCACAAGTTGTGACAAAGAATCCATTAGTGTGTGTTTGGTTTCTCTTGAGAAACTCCATAATCAATTATGGTAGAATAAAATCATGATGAAAATATTAATATTTAAAAGTAATTTTACAAAATTGATTTCAGCCCAAAACTAAATCCGTTACAAGTTAGGGAAAGTAGTTTCTACATGCGTTGATTAATATAATCAATTATGAGAACCGACCGAATATGATAAAAAAAAAAAATTGGGCCAGGCCCATTTCTATGTGTGCAGAACACGCTCGTGAGAGCCTCCCTCACTTTAAGCCTTAACCCCAACAACATTAACCCCATTTCATTTCTTGAAAAACCCTAGAGCCTCTCCTTCTTTCACCTTTCCCCATCTCTCAGCGCCGCCTCTTCTCTTCCTTCCCCTCCCACTTCCCACTGCTACCACCAGTCCATGTCTCTTCTCTCTTTCCCAGCCATTGCAAACCCTAGCGGCCACAACATCAAGGGACATCCTGTTCTCTTCTCCTCGTTCTCCACCAAGACCATCTCACAGTCTCATTGCTCCTCTCATCCGCGATTTCGGTTTTTGGTGGTGCAAGGTCAAAGAATGTTGTCTTCTTTGCCTCCAATCACACCATCGTTTGCGCCACGAAGACCAGTCTCTTGTTGTTGTTGTTGCATGACGTTCGTGATCGAAGAACGTCGTCGTCCTCACCTCCGACCACGCCGTTGTCATCACAAGTTTTTGTTTTTCTCTTGTTTCTCCCCCTCATCTCCTTTTTCAGAAAATATTTTAATTTGTGGATCATTGTAAGTTGTAATATTATTTTCAGCTTAAATATGTTTGAGGTCCTTGATATCAAATTAGGTTGCTGAAACTTTTTTCTTTGAAATGTTATCCCTGGCAAATGTTTTTTAATCAAATTAAGTCATTTTGATCAATTTTGAATGGTCAACAGTCCAGTGGCGCAGATTTGATCCAATCATCGCCTCCACATCATCTCATTTATCCTACATGGAATTTTTATTTTATTTTTTCTGTCACTTCTTCCCCTTCATCCTCTTCCTTTCTCCCTTCTCCCTCTTCCTCTTCCTCATCTACCTTCACTACCTCTCTTTTTGGCATGAACGGAGAACCCTAGAGGCAGAAACGCGAACACCGCCGTGAGGTATGAAGGAGGATGACGAGCTTCTATTCCTCCTCTCTCCTCCTCTATTTTTCCGATTGAGCTTCCATCAACACCCATTTCGGGTTGCTCATGAACCAGCCTCAAACCTCCATTAAAAATTCATTTTTGTACTCCTACTCGAAGTAAAATAACCTAGGAATCCATTGGGCTAAGTTTCGTCGTGATCCGAGTTTGCTCTGGCGTACACACCCGACCTGCAACTGAGGGTTTTTAGCAAACCGTTGAGCTTTTGGAGAAACGAACACTGCCATAGTGCTCCTGGCCGCGAAAGGAAGAGGACCCACTATCCCGTTTACAATCCGTCGTTGGAGCCGCCGCACCGTCGCCACGAACGTCCATCTTCTTCGGCCAACCTCCATTGACGGATTGTAAACGAGGTATTGGGTCCTCTTCCTTTCGTGACCAGGAATGCGATAGTGGTGTCCGTTTCTCCAAAAGCTCAACAATTCGGCCGTAAAAGCCAGTTGTAGGTCGAGGTGGCTCATCGGAGCATCGCCAAAACTCGTCTAAGCTTGCTCCAATGGCTTCCTGTGCTGCTCCTCTTCGTTTTGGTGTACATAAATGTTGACTTCGTGAAGGTTTGGGGTGATTCGAAGCACACCCATGGTGGCTGGCACATCGTGAAAAACATGGGGGAGAAGGAGAGAGACTCGTGGCTGGCTTCTCCTTTTCGTGGTGGCGTTGTGCCATTTCTCTTGGAGCTCTCTATTTTAGACCAACAAGGGAAAAAACCCAAGGTTGGTGGTTCCCAAAAGGGAAAAACTCATGGTGGTAAGGAGATGGCTAAAACTTCCCCACGAAGTAGATGATGGTGCTCATTGCCCTTGTTTCATGAAACTTCATATGTTGCAGAAAAGGGAAATAGTTGTGTAAGAGGGAGAGGACAAACCGTGGATGAAAAGAGAGAGTGGAAGGACTAGAGAGATGGTGAAGAGAGGAAGGAGGACAGAGTTGAGTCTGGGAGGAGGTGGAAGAAGATTTTTTAATTTCTGAATTTTTAATTTTGAGTTTTTTATTTTTAGGTTTTAATATGACGTGGAATTAAAAAAATGAGTACAAGCCATGTGGACACGATGACTGTGTAAAATTAGATGACTAATCAGCTTAAATTGGGAATTGGATTTAATTTGATTAATTTTTTTTGTTAGAGATGACGTCATTTTGCAAATTAATTTGTCAGGAATCTAGACTGATTCCTTTTATAATGTTAGAAACCTCGAATATATTTAAACCTATTATTTTCTTATGTCCAAATTTCTGGATCTATGTATTGGAATTGATGGCTTTTCTTATGTCTTTGCTTTGATTTATTTAGGGTTAAGGTTTCTATCATTGCTTGATCATCTTTTATTTTTGCGATTTTCTTTCCTGGATCATCAACCGGGAGAATAGACTGATCTGAACCACCATCTGACAAAACCAAACCCGAACCACCCGTAGCCGTTAAATGGACAGTGGCGGGCCTTGTGGTTTAGTATTTTTCAACCGACAAAACCGACGAACTTAGCCTGAAACTGGCCGAAACCGTTTGATGAACAACCTTAAGTTCAGATACCCAAATCGCAATATGTAGCATGTAAACTTGTTTTGGATCAATCTCGGGTGATCTCGAGCAATCTCACTCAATCTTAAAATATTGAAAGCGAGATCACTATACCAGAAAACACGGTCTGATGATAAAAAAAAGTTAAGGCAGAGGGACATTTTGGGTACCCTATTAAGTTTTTCCATTCCCTCTTTCCCCATTATGTTCAAAGTTTTCAAGCTCCAAAAGCAATCCGAACAGAAGTCTTCAATATCAAATTAGAACCAAGTCTTCAAGGCCAATTCAAAGTCATATTTTTCAAGACCTGTTTAGAAGAGTTCGAGGCATATATATACAAAGGTGAAAGACACAAGTCAAAGCTGGAATGCAGTTTTTAGAAGTTAAACACTTACGTATTGTAGGACAAGTGTGTGACATATATTTATAAGCTATTTTCTATATTTTAATATAGTCTGTATGATTTGTTTCAAGCACTATAAATACTATTTTGTAATTAATTTGAAATAAAGGTTAGATTTGCCAACTACCGAAAGCTATGAAAAAAACCAAAGTCGTTATGACAATAGCTACCATGAGTGTCAGGTTCTCTTTTAATTTATTGCATTTATATTTCTTACTTTTGAATAAGTTCTGACTGAAGCATTATTCTCTTTACTTGTTCTTACGTTCAGATCAATGCTTACTGGAACATTGTTTTCACTATTCAAGTTGTCACTAAACAATTTGTTCTTAGCTCTTCATACTTGAATTTCATTCAAGTTGTTAGACTCAGTTCTAATTTAAAAAGTCAAAAACACTAACTTGGTTCAAGTGTTTGGAACAACCCAAAGATATAAGTATGATCAGTTTCATATATAGTAAAAATCACCACCCTTCATTGTTTGAAACATATAACAAAATCATAAGCCACTGAATTTAACAAAATCATATGCTGATTTCTAATTTTTTCCTTTCCACGATAAGCTTATATATATATATATATTATTTTCATAAGATATAAAAACATTGTTCATAAGTAAAATAATTTAATTTTAACACGATCCACAATAGAATTTTACAAAAATTAACGTGCTTTTTAGGTTTCTCTACGTGTAATATTTAGTGCATCTAAGTCACCAACAATACCACCACGTGTACTCATAACGTCCACAAACTCAAATTATTTACAACATTATTTACTGTACTTAGTTCGAAATTATGGACAGCATTACCTAAAGAAGTATACTATATATAAGAGGAAAGGTGAAGGGGACCACTCTCTCCATAATTTGATAAGTTTTGAGCCAATTTCAAGAATCTAGCTAGGGAAGTTGATTGTCCACACGAACCCTGTGAGTTCCATATATATCATATCAATCTTAAGTTTTAAACCCTTTAACAGCACAGCATCCTTTATATACACTTTCTTTTTCTCTTAATTTTTCTCTTTGTATCACATCACACCATATATATATAATGTTAAACATATAATATGAAATCATTTTTTAGGAATTTCTATCAGCAACTTTTTTTAAAAAATATCTATTAAACAACTAATTAAATTATATTGTTGAAACAAAAATTCATGTCATAAATAACTTATATTGTTTGTAAGAGGATGTATCATATGAAAAAGATATTTTTATATAATAAAATAAGAATAAATCATGACCGTTAGATCTAATCATGAATGATCAAGATTAAAACAATTTAAAAGTCACATGACTACTTAAAAATGTCATGTGACTTTTTAAAAAGTCACATGGCTTCATGTTTTAATCTTGACCATTCATGATTAGATCTAACGATCGTGATTTATTCTCATTTTCTCATATAAAAACATCTTTCTCATGTGATACATCCTCTTGTGTGTAATATGTAAATGAGTGTCCACATAACATTCTAGCAACCGTCTTCGAATATATGCCTTTCCGGTTGTTCTTAACCACCATAAAATATTGTAACTACCACAAAATGTTGTGAAAATTAATAACCGCTACAAAAATGTATGTCCAAATAGTCTTGTCAAAGATGTATATTTCTATATGATCTCTCTATCTTTAGTCTTTAACCTAAATATCTCTATTCATTCAAAAAAAAAATTAGCTGTCTCTTCCAATAAATAATAAATAATGAGCATGTATTTCCTAAGAACAACTAACTTACTTACCATTGAATCACTCAAATATATTATCTATCATCTCTTTCTCATCTCATTGTTTCTCTCCTACTCCATTTGTGATGTCTATATACACTTCTATGATGAGTGTCTAGCTACCACTAATTTTCCATATTATATAAGGTCAAGCCAAAAAATACAAACCTAACTCACACCAATGAAGGGGAATTGCCTGCCACTGTGTCCCCTTATAGAACTGTTCAGAAGTGCCATGTCATCAGTACCAAAATATACAAATTTTGAGACATTAACACAGATCTCATCTTTCTCTCTATTTTAATTCATCTTCTAACACATATCACATTCATTATTTTTTTCTCTTATCTTCCTTTCTCATCTTAAACGTCTGATGGATGTCTAAACAGTGCAAATATCTACTAATCATTTTCCACAAGCACATGGTGCAGATACACATGGACATGCACATTAACTTAATTGGCATAAGCACACAAGATCTCATCTCAAATCATATATAAATAGGGTCACTTGGGCAGAGGTGAGAGCAACGTGTCTGTGTTTGACAGGTCTAAAGAGACCCTTCGCCTCTTTTTATACCAAACAAATGGGTGAGAGAGAAACAGCCTTTAACATTCACTACAATGAAGAAGATGGTGGAGGAGTCAATATCATAAGAGAGCAAGATCGGTTGCTTCCAATAGCAAACGTGGGGAGGATCATGAAGCAGATCCTTCCTCCAAACGCCAAAATCTCCAAAGAAGCTAAAGAAACCATGCAAGAGTGTGTCTCTGAGTTTGTGAGCTTTGTGACTGGGGAAGCCTCTGACAAGTGCCACAAGGAGAAGCGCAAAACGGTAAATGGTGATGATGTTTGCTGGGCCTTGGGGACACTAGGGTTTGATGACTACGCTGAGCCACTGAGAAGGTATTTGAACAAGTACAGGGAATTGGATGGGGAGAGATTAGCAAATCAGAATAAGGGTAACAACAGTGGTGATGAGAATTATATTGAAGCATTTAACAACTTAGAAGGTAGGCCACCACCAACAACCACCACTGCTTCTTCTAGTAACCCTATAACCATGTTCAAAGTGGATGGTAGGAGCACTGGCCCTCACTCCAGGGGATTTTGAAACTGCTGTTGTTCTAGTAGTTGTTTGATCTTCTCTAATCTTAATTTCTGCTAACCTTTGAGATCTATCCTTGTGTGATGTGAGAACTATATGTATACGCTTGTATTTTAGTGCTGATCTTTTGTTCAGGGTTGAAGTACTTATTTGGTCTAACACCGGAACCATACAGTGCATGTTCGGAAATCTTTCCACAACTGAAACTTGTCGGAATCAATTCAGGCAGGGCGGAAGCTTATTTGAGTAGTTTATAAGTTTCAATTGATTCTGAAGAAATAGTAGGCTGAGAAATCATGTGAGTTACATATAGCTAATTATATAGCTAATTATGATCCTTGTCTTTTGTCCGGTCAATAATAAGCTTTATTTCCTAAAGTCATGAACAATGCCCCAAGCATCACTAGTCTATTTGAAATTGGGAATTTGAAGATTTTAGTGCATGTTTGTAAATTTTTCTTGAATTGATTCCAAAATCGAAATCAACCATGGGGAGAAGTTTCTGTTTATGAGTAGCTTCTGGATGTAAAATAATTGATTTTGAGAAAAACTAATATGATCCTCACATGCTATTAATTTGAACATTAATTAACTAAGGTTGGATCCATCTTGACTTGTAAAGTTGGGAATTTGTGTATCTTAATTTGATTAATTGTTGGCTATGGTTTTTTCTTGTTTTCCTGCTGATGCTCAGCTCTCCACTGTTCCAATATAGTTCATCCACCAGGGGTGAGTGAGTATTGGAAAAAAACCACTATTCTCAAGCTAATCACTGTAAGAAGATTGAGAATTGGAGAGTATGGAAATGAAAACTTTGCAGGTACTCATCCCCTATGTATGCTTGTGGTAGGAGTATTTTGAGATTCAGAGAAAAAATGCAACTTATAAATATACTACATGGAGCTAACAGCTTTCAGAGAATTTCTGCAAAATGTAGTTTTTTTGCCCTAATTAAGTGATAATGAATATATTAGATGAAAATATAAAGGTTTATTTACTGATTCCTGTATAACAGTTTTTTTTTGAACAACAGAAAATTTTATTTAAAAACTCAGATTGAGAATAACTCGGTCAATAAAGAAATACACCGATGAAGAATTTAGATATATGTATTAAGGCTGGCTCATATACATAACACCTTCCCAGTTACACCCTGCGTTTGTAACACAGCTTTTAAATGATTTACTCAACGCTATCAGTTGTAGTTACATTAATATATAGACTAAACAAGATTTAGGATTCAGCGTCCACTCATACTTCTGAGTACTCACATTGAAATATTCTCAAGTTTCACCTTCAACCACAACCAAGAACTCACCTTAATTAATTTCACCACTTCTTCAAGAATATTCCCTTCAGAAGAGTTGAATTTTATGCAACAAAATTGACCAAATGTTAGCAAGTGGTATTAGGTTCCATATTGATTTTCTACTAGCAAGTAGCGTACCGCAGCAACTCTTTAAGTATTTAGTTTAGGGTTCGATCACTGAGTTTGGAGAGGTCTGCCTACTTAACGTTGTAAAGAACCTGAAAGATAGGCTCTTCAAGGCAAGCGGAGGAGAAAGGTGGGGAAGAAAAGAACAAAGTGCTTTATTGATAAAATGTACTGCACATCAATATCTTAACTTAAAGTTCTTGGTTACAAGCTCTGTATTTATACAGAGTGACGACGGATATTCCGATGTTAACTATTGCAACTTATTACATTGGAAAGGTAAATACATTGGAAAACGTAAACTATAATAAATAAACGATAAATATCCCGGATATTCCAGTTACAAGATAATATTAATTACTAGCTAAATGGTTTACAGCTGACATGGACTCAGACGACATATCTGGTCAGACGAGATATCTGGCCAGACAGTCTAGCTTGGTAGATGATCCATTTCTTCAACATGCAGATGATCCTTATCATATCAGACGATATTTTCTTTTGTCAGTTAATGCAGCAGATGATATCAGATGATGTTGTGCTCGTTCATCTCCAACAGCAGACGATTCTTATCTCTAGCAAACGTGAAACCAATTTTTTCTTTTCATATTTCCTTGAATCCCTTTCTTTTGCGATTCCTAATGGGGCAATTAGCATAACTATTAACTATACCGATGCTTAAATGCTTCTTATTTTAATGTTTGTTCGTGTTTATTACTGTCCTAATTCAGCAGTACGATTTGAATACATGAACAATTAAATGAGAAGTTCTAGCATGTGCAGTTAAAATAGTTGGTTTGCTTATGTACTATTGGGTGATTAGTTAGAAAATAGATGCCAATTATGTAGAAATTGGTGAAAGAACAATTCTATCTCAATTTTCTTAACTAACTGTTAGTTATTTTAGTTAATTAGGGCATCTCACCATATTCTATTTGATCATTATAGGGTAAGAATACTTGTCAGAGAACGTTTGAATTAATTGATAGATATTAAGAAATTGAAATGAGAACCGAGGTGGAAATGATATTTTCTTTCTTTTTAAGAACAGTTGGAAATGTTAATTTCTCTTTAATTATAAGTTTGATCGTTCATTTATATGAAATCAACATTACTTATTTACTATCTTATTATTCTTTTATGACTTATAATTTTTTTCTTATTACTCTCTTACTGACTTGAGTGTCAGAGTACCTTTGTAGGTACTTTCTCCCGTCGTGTCTACACCAAACCACCGTGCTGGAAGATCCTCTTTGGACCATGCAACGTAGTAGAGAATCAAGAGCTTCACCTAGTTCAAATTTTGGAAAAACTCAAACGATAAACCATAACGTGTACCACACCAACTATGACAACACCAACAACACGCGCTTTTATAACGATTTTAGTCCGCCACAAAGTAAACAGTTAAAAAAAGAGAGTATAAAACACATTTCATAGTTGTCAATAAAAGAAACCGCCACAAATACGAGTATCACATGTGTTCTCCACGGTTTAACAATAGTTAAAAGTGAGATATTTAATACTCCATAAATCATCTAATACTTAAAAGTGAAAAAATAACTGCATATCAATTTAGTCAAATCATACTGAGAACAACCGGAAAGCCTAGCTAGCTGGTCTCTTACCTATCAAAACCCTTATTCTATCTGTCTATACTTCAAAAACTGCTCATGTTGTGAGATATGATCTCTCAGAAGCCAGTTAATTTGCATACCAAATAACTGGTAGCATCAAACTGTTTACTATTTTATGCTTGTGTGACAATTCATGTACATCAGATTATATGCGGTATCTGACACACCTACCGTGTGTGGCGGTTTCAGACGGTGATCCGCTACAAACACTCACCAGAATGAAGTGGTTCACGATCTTTACTGATGTACAGATAACAGATATATACATATAGCACACATTTTTTCCAACCTATATATGGATATATATAAATATAGATAATCATGTATATATATGGTTAGAATGAGAAACAACATTAAAGACAAGGCTAAGGCTGTGTGTGAGTGTGTCCACCACGTGGTGGAATCTTAATCTATTTCTTGACTTTTGTAGGAATCAGTTAGTCATGTATCCAATATAAATCCATCTGGGTAGCATAGCAGGATAGTTGAAATTCAAAACTGTAGCGAGATCCTGGGACCACATGCATCTGGCTCTTCTTCCCAGTTCCCACCACACATGTTTTGTCGTATTGATGAATTGAACTCCACTCATTAACCTCAAAGTGACACGCGTGACACTAATTCATACACGTTTAATAAAAATATTATGGATCTTCCTCGAACAAATTAATTAATTTGGTAGGACTAGTGTGTGTCATCTGTTTTGCTTTCGTCTAGTAGCCACTACTACTATATTCTAATGATTCTGAATTAGTTTTATTAGTTCAAGCTAAATCCATGTAAGTTGTTCAAATGAACTAGAATATTGGGAATTAAAAGTTCAGCACTTCTGCTACAACTCTGAGTGAGTTAATGTTTGAAAACAACCAAGAACACAAACATGAAATGTCGTTTTCCGAATCAGGGGGGCTAGTGGAATCGATCCATAGATAATAGAGTGAAAAAAATAATTGAATGTCAAAAAATATAAAAGAGCAGGGGCACATGACCAACATTTCTCTGTTAAAAATTTAGTTAATTATGCACTGAGAACTTCTGGTTGGTTTAGGTATGAGATCGATCATGGTTTGTAATGAGTTGGTATCTAGTCTGGATTGCATTATTCTTCAATTAAATATAGATACTTGAGTCTATGATGTTTTCCAACTAATTAACTAAGAATCTTCATGGTGGTTGAGGGCAAGAAAAAAAATACTTGATTGCTCTATATATATTTTGTTTTGCTGGGAATTTTTTCCTTCTGATGGTTTATAGTCTCCGAAAGTGGTGATTGTAGCAAAGAGATAGCTACATCCACAGTTGAGCGGTTGAGCCTTTTGGATTGTGTATCGATCTGATAGCCCAAACGAAAAATAGAAAAACTCATGGTTACAAAATTATGTTTCAAGGGTTTTATAGTTCCTATCTTTTGTGTTGGGAGACGGGGGGGACTTGGGAGCACATGGGCTATTGAAATAAAACAAAGAATATCTAGTGCCACATTTTTATTCAAAATTTTAAGATGTTGGGTATATGACTCACATTTTTTATAAAGTTTTCACCTCATTCATATTTAAGTAATGCGGGACGTCAACTCAGACTTAAATTCTCAATATTCTCCTAAGTGTGAGTCACCACCAAATTAGTATGTTTCCCCTCAACAAAAGCTACCCACACTTGTATATAGGTGTTCAAGATCATCCGATCCGACCGAACCCGACTAAGCTAAACCGGTTTATGTTGAATCGGTTAGTTCAATTTGAACCGCAGGCGACACGGGTGTTCTCGATAGTTTGGTCCAGTCGGTCTTAAATTGGACCGCGAGCCGACCAAACCAGGTCTGGGGTGTTACAGAAATTAATAAAATAAAAACTGTCCAGGTCATAAAAAAAAAATCTAGCCCAACATTAAAATTGGGCAGGCTCAGTCCGTTCTCTCACTTTAACCCTAACAACACTACCCAAATTCTCAAACCCTCATTCACGTTGCAGCAGCCTATTCTCTCCCTTTATCTCCACCTCATTTTCCCTCCATCGTTGCCTCCTTCAGCGCTAACATCTCCTCCCTTATCCTCCCCCAAACCCAAATCTTCCATTGACAAGCTCCTCGCTGGCGCCATCACCTCCTTCGCCAGCTCCATCGCTGTCGTCGTCCCGAGGAGCTTGAAAACTCAATAGGGTACCCAAAATGTCCCTCTGCCTAATGCTATTGTTGGGCTCCCTTTGGTGGTTCCTTAGTTACCTAGAACTAGTTGATACTTTAAGCTTTTTCTTGTATTGTTCTAGTTTTTTGTTTTGTCTGACCTCTTGTATTGGGTTGAAGTACCCCTCATACTTCTAATGAGTCATTCTATAACTTTTTTCAGTAAAAAAGATGTCCAACAAAGTGTAATCTGAATATGCTTATGTCAGGGAAATGTTTGCTGCCACAGACGCAAAAATAAAATGGCGTCAACACCAAGATACTTTTTCATTTATACAAGTCAACAAAGTCTTAAATGCCTAATGACTCAATCATTTCAAACACTATACCAACAACACTGGGTAAAAAAAATTTTAGGTTTTCACCATGAAATATCTTACAGACTTGGAAAGACCAACAGAGTGCTTGATGCCTTGTCTCAATATCACCAGATTGAACCTCTCATGTCACTTCAATCACCTCTCCAATTTTAAAATGGCGTCAATACCTAGATACTTTCACATTTATACAGGTCAACATAGTCTTAAACATCAATTATTTCAAACACCATCAGGCAACAAAGCTTTGGGGTTTCCACTATGAAACATTTTACAGCCCTGGAAAAACCAGTAGAGTGGACAATGCCTT
Organism: Acmispon strigosus; assembly: GCA_030819835.1. Taxonomy (NCBI): domain Eukaryota; kingdom Viridiplantae; phylum Streptophyta; class Magnoliopsida; order Fabales; family Fabaceae; genus Acmispon; species Acmispon strigosus. The sequence goes on along the minus strand of JAUAMA010000003.1, from coordinate 66,526,392 downwards.
GTCTGAATGTCACCACAATTAGCCTATGTTGTCACTTCAATCACCTCTCCAATACTTATCCTTTTTTACCAATCACGCGAGGACTACACCTTAACAGAAGGGAAAGTTCGGTCAACAATGTTTGCAAAATGAAGAATCGCAACTTAGCTTGACCATGGTTCCAACAACTTAGTTTTTTAGTCGGTCGGTTGGTTAGAACAGTAGAAGCCATGTTATGATCTTGATTGTATTCCTGTACTTGGTCATCCTAACCGACTAACATGTGTGGCATTGGTCGTGTGGCCGTTCGTGCCGACCTGAGCAACATTGGAGCGAGTGGACGTTTTGGCCCAGCTAGAACAACCTTTGTTTTTATTTTCCCGGAAAAAGAAGTGTCAATAAATAAAAAGGAAGGAAGGCCCAAAGGGGTCGAATCTCTAATCTATGTCACCCTTGTGTTCCGGATTTGGTAAGCATTGCTGGGCATAATACTGTAATACTAATATGACCTCTAACTGAGCCCATCAATTAACTTAACCAATGTTGACAAAAAAAAAAACCAATAATCAAACAGTTTTTGATGATTACAGATATATGATATAAGAAGTTTTAAGATAATGATATGAAATTTGAAACACCCGCAAAGACGGAGACAGAGTCCAGTGCTTGTGGTGCAAGAATCCTTTTGCAACTCAAATGGCACACTGTTACCCTTTTGTCATTCTTAACGGCCACTCTTCAAACCCTGTCAATCTCAAACCGCCGCAATGCATCCCCAACCGCCGCAATCCCCTTCGCTCCTCCGCCTCTCCTTCAACCAAGACAACACCTGCTTCGCCGCCGCCTCCGCCACCGGCTTCCGCGTATTCCGCTTCAATCCATTCGGGGAGCTTTTCCGGCGAGATTTCTCTGGCGGCGGGATCGGCCATGTCGAGATGCTCTTCCACTCCAACATACTCGCCCTCGTCGGCGGCGGCTCCCGCCCTCAGTTCCCTCCCACCAAGGTCATGCTCTGGGAAGACAACAAGGGCAGGTGCTTCGGCGAGCTCTCGTTCCGCTCCGCCGTCCGCTGCGTCCGTCTCCGCCGCGACCGGATCGTGGTGGCTCTTGAGATGAAGGTCTTCGTTTACAACATCGTGGACTTCAAGCTGCTTCATCAGGTCGTGACCGTCGCGAACCCTAAGGGGCTCTGCGCGGTTTCGCACTCAGCAGAGTCGTTGGTTCTGGCGTGCCCTGGCTTGCACAAGGGTCAGGTGAGGGTGGATCACTTGGCGCAAAAAAAGAAGACCCTTTTCGTTTCGGCTCATGATTCGGACTTAGCGTGCCTCGCTCTCACGCTTGATGGCAAGTTCCTCGCCACCGCCAGCACCAAGGGCACGCTCATTCGGGTTTTCGATTCCGCAAAGGGGACTCTGCTTCAGGAAGTATGTTCTGTTTTCTAATGAGTTTGCGTTGAGTTCTGTTTTGCTTTAGTGTCTGGATAGTGTGTTTCTGTAACCATTAGTAAAAGGGCTTTGAGCTCTCCTGTGTTTCAATACCAATGAGTTGGAAGCTGCGAAAATCGAAATTAAGCTAAGCAGGCTTAGGTTCTCAAATTTTTGTATGGTAGTTTGGCATCAAGATTTTAGGATGTTGAAGGTGATCATGATTCATGATTTTAGGTGCTAGATTGATTTATTAGGGTAGGTGCTAGTGTCGACCCGTGGGATGATATCAAGTGCTGCATAATGTTTTCTACTTTGGAATCAATATGTATGCTGAGCAATAGTTTAGGTTTCTCAGTCTGGACTCATGCAGATTCATCCACTCATTTAACTAATGGTTTTTTTTGTCGCGTATAAATGAATCTTTGCTGTTAGTTCCCTATTGAGTATCCAAATCAGAAATCCATAATTCAGTAGTTTGTGGAAGACTTGAACTATGGAAAAACCCTTTCTAAAAAAGCTCGAATAGGCATATCCTCAGTAATGAAATAGCTTTATTATTAGCGATATATATGTATTAATGCTCTTGTGTGTATGTATTTGTTTGTATGTGTACTACATTGCCATATTTTGTTTCTGTACTCTGAAAATTGAATTTATTATATAATTCAAGTTTTTTATTTGTACTGATGTATAAGTTTATTGGAATTAACTTTAGGTAAGAAGGGGTGCAAATGAAGCAGATATCTACAGTTTGTCATTCTCTTCTAGTGCTCAGTGGTTAGGAGTCTCTAGTGACAAGGGTACCATCCATATTTTCAGCCTTAAGGTTGATTCTGGTGACAGGAATTGTGAAAAGTCACAAAGTCCATCCAATTCTGGTGCTCCCATTACACCATCTAGCTCATATTTCTCATTGATTAAATTTAAAGGTAAATTTTTTCTTGATGTTGTTCTAAGTTGAGTATGTAATTCATTTGTTTTCGCTGTTCATGGGCATATAATTTTATTGATTACTAAGATGTTATATTCTAAGTTTATAGCTGTTAAATTTTCATTAAAATTGTTAAATTGTAATAAGGATGGATCCAATTACTCCAGAGAGTTACTCGGATTTATATGACATGAATTTAATAAATCTAACCATTGAATTATGTTATATTATCGTGATGATTATGCATACCAATTTTGGGTTAAATCAGAAAATTCGTAGATATGTAATCTCATAGTCGTTATTTACTTATATTTCAAAACGTATATTATTCATCAAATTGAAGTTGTCTGATGAAGTATCCAATAATCTTAATATTTTATGAAATTTTATACATTTGATATACTCATTTATCACTTCTAATTCAATGGTTAGATTTGTCAAATTCCTATTCTATAAAAAGTTATTAAGTGAAGTAATATTGACAAGAGTTACTCTTGGAGTAACTTGATCCCTCCTAACTTGTAATAGATTATAGAAGACAAGAATGTTAAACTAATTGCCTTGAGCTAACTCTGTATTTGAAAGGGATATGAGACTTCAAAATTTTGAAGAAATTTAGATTAACTCATGGCTCATGTTATACACAATTTGCCCTGCAAGAAACTGATTTCATGTATATTGTTTTATAAAATCCTGTAGTTGGTTTAATTTTCCAAAGGGTACATAAATAACTTGTTAATTCAAATAGAACATTGGTAATATCAATAGTAATAGGAAACTTTGATATTTAAATGGAGCCTTAACCAGATTTTTCAATGGTGAAGCAACTTTTAGCACATTTTCAATTTTTATGTCCTTTTAAATTACCAAAACAAAACCCAATCCAATTTCTTCCAAATTTACTTTTGGCTTCAAGTGGTGGTTCTAGAGATCTCAAACAGAGAGCTAAATTCCTAGGGCTGAATCATCTGATTCTATGCCTTTCACCAGGGAATTTAAGTTGCATAAGAAAAGGGCGAATTGAAGACATATTGTCAGTGGAAGATTTCAAAAACTGTCTTGTTATCATACAACATATATGAAGCAGCTCAACTTCTGTTTATGATGCACTATTGCGTTCTAGATAAGAAGACACTACTTTTCCCCTCAAGTGCTGTTTAATATATCATTTTGAGTGTGAAAGAGTCTCCCAACTAAGGTAGTCAAAATCGGGATTTAGATGTAAAGCAAAGAGGGGTTGTAAAGCGTAAATTCATAAAGCGGAACCTACAGCGTGAGCTTTAGTAGCTTTTGATTATAAATTCTTATTTGCATATAAAAGAATATAAATAACGGAAATTCTTAGGAATGTCATACAAAAATCATAAAGTGTCACAAAACATAACTTATTATTCATAGGAATGTCATACATAAGTCATAAAGTACTAATCCAAACACCTTAAAACATAGAAAGCATATAACTTGAACATCAAGTTTTCATCATCAAAGCATAAAACTTAAACATCAACGAAGGACAAGAACAACCCAACAGAACAAGAGAACAACTTGAACAAAAACAACCAAACAGAGGAGGAGAGCCGTCGTCGTCGCCGGTCGCATTGTCTCTAGTGGCCGCCGCGTCATCGCTGCCCTTGGTGGCTTGGAAGGTCTGGTCGCTCCTTTCCTTTGAGGTGAGGTCGTGTTTCAGACTCAGATCGTGAGTGAGGTTGCTGTTTGGTTCAAAATCCACGAAATTTAGGGTTTTTAGAACCTAGGCCACACAAAAAAAGGGGTCAACCTGACAAAATCCTTCTAAAGCGCAACCTCTTGCAAATTCGGGATTTAGGTCTGCTTCTGCAATTTAGGATTGCTTCAGGTCCGATTTAGCATGATTTGGGATTTAGTTGCCGCTTAAAGTGTCAGGGGACCCAGAACTGCTAAAGCTTAAGCTTTAGCGCTCTGAAGCGTGCTTTTAACTACCATGCTCCCAACAGTCAATGTGGGCAAGATTTAGCTGAACTGATATCGAAGTGAGTATGCATCAGTTTAAGCCTAATAATGATCTTTTAGTGTGGTCAAGAATGTTAAATTTGAATTGGTATTATAAAAATTTTGCATATTAGATTTGTCTTGCTTGACTGTATTGCACAAACCTATTTCCATGTAATTGAATTCTATTAGTCTTGGCAGCCACCTTTGAAGTTTTCCCATGTTTGTCAGTTTAGTGGTTTAATTGTTCTAGATTTGATGTTGAATGTCTATGGATTAATTTATGGTTCTAGTTTAGCTTATTTCATGTTATTTGGCTCTGCCACGAAGAAAATAGTTATTGTTTCCCATTCCCTTTCTTAATTTTGTATTAAATTTGTACTTGCAGGAGTGTTGCCAAAGTTTTTCAATTCAGAGTGGTCATTTGCTCGGTTTCACTTGCATGGGGGCTCTCATTACACTGTTGCATTTGATGACCAAAAGAATACAGTCATAGTTCTTGGCATGGATGGAAGGTAATATTTGAGAAAATGACTAATTGTAATTTTCTGTAGGGTGTCATGGGTAGCTATTATATTTATCTTAGATGCTGCAAGTTTTGATTGATTATGGTCCTATACTCTGCACTTAGCATTTCTGAATGGACATTTTGAAGAAAGGTCATGCCATAAACAAAGGAATTTGAAGTTTGGTAATGCTATGTAGATCAGTACTCCCCAAATGTTTTGTTGTATAAACGCCAATACTAAAACAAATTTAACTATAGTTCAGAAGATAGCTGAAAGCCCTTGGTCTTTCACTGAACTTTGGTCACATGCGTTGCATTGAATCTATTGCATCTCTAAACAAATTCCTCTATTTAGAAACGTTTCCTTGTATTCTTTGTATTTGAAATGCTTGCAATTAAGTGGACATTTATGTGACGTTCGTGTTAATGATCTGCATTTTCACCGTTGTGCAGCTTCTATCGATATCAGTTTGATCCCGTGCGAGGTGGAGAGATGACTCAGCTTGAATATCATAACTTTCTGAAACCAGAAATAGACTCGTGAGACCTTTCGTTATGGTTCTTCAGCAACAATGTACATAAAAGGTCCGTTCTTCAGTAACAATGCAAGCATTTTCATGTCTTCACGGGAAGGTGCTAATTGAGATACAGCTGACCAGCCAATTAGTACATACTCAGGGTCCACATTGTTTGGAACTAGAACTAATTATGAAAGGGTTTTGTGATTTCATCCTAGAATTTGATATTGGAAAATCAATTGTAACTTTTACAAGCAAGCATTTAAAAATCATAAATTGTGCATGTCCCAATCTTATACAGTTTCTAAGCTATGCTTAATACTCACCTTAGGAAACATGCTGCTATGTAATTGCACAGCTTAGATTCGTGACTCATGCGATTTTATCATTTCAAAAAATTATATCACATTGATAATGTTGAGATCTAATTGCAGCAATTGATTGCGAAAATTCTATAATTTATGCTCTGAAAGTTGTGTTTGACTGAAAGAGTCAGTAATTTTCATTTTGGATTTTTTCTATGTACCTCCTAATATTTTATTTGATCCCTCCATCTATAAAATCCTGGGTTTACTTCCCAATGCCTTAGAAAAAGGCAAATCCGATTAATTTTACCTTTTCGATGCATGTTTGAACCTGAATTAGTTGGGGAGAAAAACAATCCCCTGACATAGTAACAAGTTGCACATTTGCATAATAAAAAACTCTTCAATCTAGCTAGGAGAAATCAATTACTAAATTGATAATTGCAGTTAGTAAGATCCTGGAATTTCAAGCTTGTTTCAAGAGTCCTGGTGTAATTTTTTTTTTTTTGTCTTGACCAAGGTATCCCCACAGTCGATTGCCATGAGACTAATCCTTCGCCCCACGGTCAGCGCACGAAGCGGTAGGGGGCTGGCCAATGAGAGTCCTGGTGTAATTTGATTACCCATGACCTTTTCAAAGCAATATATTTCATTCTGACGTCTACTCTATGTGTTACTTTCTTTTTCTATTTTGTATATATTGTTTTTACAAGCAAGAAATCATAGGTAAAGATTTGACAAATTGTCATTTTCATTTTGTTCTGAAATTTTATAAAAAATTTCTTAAACTCATGGCTTTTTAATTTTAAATTTTTAAAAGGCAATCTATTTTATTTTATCAGAGCATCTCAAATGAGAGATCTTATGCGAGATCTTAAAATAAGACCTGGACTTTACAAGACATCACCATTTGAGTGAGATGACATAGCATGACTTATGACTCAAATTTAAGGTCCGTGGTTTAACTCATTCCTCACCAAAGGTGGGATCTTAAATTAAATATCATTTTTTCCCTCTTATTTGACCATCAACAATAAATATTAATTATGTTGTATTGAATTATTAGTTTAATTTAATTTAATATTAGGTGGAAATAAATAATATAAATATATTGTATATTGTGAGTCTGACTAAAAGTAAAATAAGATCACATTCACTGGAGCAAAATGTGCACCGAGATCTTATGAGTGTCTTAAATATTATGTGGCAGTATAAATCCACTAAAATTCATCTAAAACACCAAATTAATATATCCCTACTAGAGATGCTCTTACTTACACCACATTAATTATATTTTACTGTTTCTTTTGTGGTAGAGTATTGGGTGTTTCAGTTTTAATTATAAAAATATCTTCACTAGTTTCAATATCACTTAGCCAACCCATCGGATTAGATGTTCTCAAGTAAATTGATACTAATATTAACTTAAATACTCTCTTCGTAAACGTTCAAAATGAATTCCCATATTTAATGCACAGAGAGTTAAGCACAAAATGACAACTTGAAAAAACATGAGAGAATTCACAATTGAGAGATTCCTAATCCGCCAACACATATTGATTAGGTTGGTAAGAATGACTTTCTTTCAAAAGGTTGTGTCTCATACTCACAGCCGATGTCGGGTCGTAATGGTGAGCAATTTGTATAAGTACATCTATAAGCAGTCATAGGTCTTAGAGGAATGTTCTGACCCGTGGTGTTAGTAAGAGTCGAATCCACCCAAACTTTTATTTAAAAAAAAAAAATCACTTAGTCACTTTCTCAAGCTTGTTTCATTATTTTTTTTCAAAATTCAAACAAAAATTAAAAATCAAAATGAAATTTGATTATTAAAATTGAAAACATGAAACCAGAAAGGTGTTTAGCCATCTTGTAAAGCTCCATTGAAACAATTTCAATGATTAAATATATATATCTATATATGAATATAAAATACTTAAGTAACACTATTTTATAGCAGTGGCAGTGAAATAAGATTTGGGGACCACATCTGACAGCAACATGTCCAAATCTAACTCAAGGTTTTCACCTTGATTTCATGCAAAACATAAGGGCTGAAATTTTTGCAAAGTGTGCCTAAACGACAAATTCAAGCCTCTCTCCACCCTCTCTTCTTAAATCAAATCACACACACATGCATCCCTCACTCACTCATAGCTCAATCTGATTTCTGAGTCTGATAAAACAAAATGGCGCTGAAGCTTTATGGTCTGACCTTGTCCACAAACACCACTCGTGCTATGATCTGTCTCCATGAGAAAGAGGTGGATTTTGAGTTTGTTCCTGTCAATGTGTTCGCCGCAGAGCATAAACTCCCTCCTTTTCTCTCCAAAAACGTAAGCAACCAACCACTTCCACATCTTCATTGCTTTTCTTTTCTTAACTAGCTCCGTCTTGATCCTTCTACCTTCTTTTACATTGTATGCAGCCCTTTGGTTTGATTCCAGTACTAGAAGATGATGATCTCACTCTCTTTGGTATATACATGCTTTTCACTCTTCTTTTTCAGTTTCTACACTCTGCATGACCCTTTTTGCTCAGAAAACATACTCTAATGCAAGCTCAGATTTGTCAAGCATAGCTACTCCAAACTACAAATGCATGTCCAATTTCTAACTATGTTTAGTTAACTACTCTATGCACCTTACATCGAAATGGATTCCTTCACTAAGGGAATCCTAGATTCATGTAGACACGCAATCTAAGTCATTCGATTTAGATCGTTCAATTAATATCGGTTGGTTCATAGTATTTTTTTAATCTATATCTACCGTTCAATCTGAATGAAATATATGAACCAACTTATTTTGATTAGATGACTTAGATTGTGTGACTCCGTGAATGTCCCGATTACACTATAGAAACATAAATCCACCTAACCTTGCGCCGTTAGTTATGGAACAAGAAAGACACGTATTAAATAAAATTATTAATAATGACTAATTGAAAGGTTCATTGTAAAATTTTAAGAAATAAGTACAATATTTGAATACTACAAGAAATTTAATCTTCTAGTCTTTTTTTCAACTATTTAGAGCATTTTTGGAAATCAATTTTCTCTAATGTAAAAGCACATTCACACGAGTTCAAAAGAAAAAGTAAAAGGAACTTTGTTGTTCTGTTGGCTTAAAAGTCTTTTAGTGTAACTTAACATGTATCCAAAGACAATTACTTCATTTGAAAAGCAAAAATTGATCCAAATATGGATAGAAATTGCAATTGCTTAATGTGTCCTGTTTTGTTCCCCATTTATGTGGCTATGAACAACAGAGTCCAGAGCCATAACCGCATATGTAGCTGAAAAATTCAAGGAAGCAGGAGCTGATCTGATTCGTCACAAGGACCCAAAAGAAGCTGCGTTGGTGAAAATGTGGACAGAGGTAGAATCTCACTACTACGAGCCAGCAGTGTCACCCATCATCTATGAACATTTCGTGGCTCCATTTCAAGGCCAAGAACCCAACAAGTCAGTGATTGACACTAACGTTGAGAAGCTGAAGAGCGTGCTTGATGTGTACGAGGCTAAGTTGAGCAGCACCAAGTACCTTGCTGGGGATTTCTATAGTCTTGCTGATCTTAGTCACATATCTGAAACTCACTACTTTATGCAGACACCTTGTGCTTCGTTGATCAATGATCGTCCTCATGTTAAGGCTTGGTGGGAGGATATTTCTTCAAGGGTTGCTTTTGAAAAAGTTGTGGGAGGAATGACTTTTGGTCAGAATCAGAAGTGAGACTTGTGTTGTGATGAACTTGTGAGGCTCAATTAATTGCAGTATGTTATGTAGTGGAGTAACTAGAATCCTAGAAGTGCTGTTCTTGAAACTTGTTTCTATGAAAACAAATCTATTTTTAATGTTACTTTGCCCATTTGCATTTTTCTAGTGGAACTGCAAATAAATTTGGTGTTCTTGTCAATATTTGCGACAAATGTTGGGCCTCAACGTCATGAAAAACTTTTAAGGTGACACTACGTACTTGTTTGAAAGGTTAGAGAACATTGAGAAAAATATTCATATTTCGTTTAGGAGAGGCACTTTTTTAGGTGACTAATATTAGATATCAACATCAACTCTAGGATTTCGTTTGAGCTGCACAACACGAACCATATTCATATTTCGTTTCTCTACTGTTTTATTTCCATTCATATTTCTATTTTTTTTTATTATATCGTTTATCATATCTCTAATCTATTCATAACTCTTTTAAAATAGAGATGAATATTACTAGTTAATAAATTATTTTTCATATCTTTTTATCCGATCTCTCATTTCTGTATCTTAAGTTAATTATTAATTTTGATTGTGGTGATATATGTGTATGTGCTTTATAAACAATGAAGTATTTTACCCTTCAAAATGAGAATGCTATTTTAGATGAGTCAAATGAGTGTCTACCATATTAGTTATCACATCGAAGGATTTAAATCTCATTTTAACAAGGGAATTAGACATTTTTATATAGTCACACACATTTTTACTACATCTCTATTTTCATTGTATTCATAACTCATAGATAGAGGTGGTATGAGTTGTGTTAGAATGAGCATTAGTATAACACTCTTTTATAGGAAAAATATTGTAAAGACAGTGTTAAAATAAATATTGCTAACGCTTATCTCATGAATAATCTCATGAACAGACTCATTATTTTTTCTCTTCATATGTCTTTTTTATCACATTAACAACATTGTACATTTGTTTTTCTTTTTTCTTTCTCACTCAAATTTCTAGGCTTATTATTGAATGTCCACACAACACATTTATACCTTAAATTTTTCTATAAAAACCAAGTACGTTTTCTATGTTCAAATCCACGTCTACTGTAACTACTCGTGTACTAGAGTATACCTTCCTATATAAGCAATGCCAAGCGTGTACACTTTCTTCTGACATGACATATAATATAATATAAGTACCGTGAATTGCGGTCCGCCAAAACAATCATGAAGGTTTCACTTAGACAGAAACTGAAAACTGAAAAGAGAATATCATAAGTAAAAATAAAGTGGTGAGAAAAAAAATTGTAAGTTATATAGTACGATGGGAATATTTGAACTTAATGGTGATGTTGATCGAAGAGGAAAATCATCACTTAATAAACTATTTTAATGTTAAATCATATCATCAAGAATATGAATATAAATAATTGAGAGTGGGAAAGCGTATTTGAATTCATGAAGAATTTGATGTTGAATTATGTAAATTTGATTTTTAAAGCTAATATGCACAATGATCTCAATCCTCGTGTTCCAAATTTTACCAACGGGTTTTTCACTAGCGTCTCCATCTTTAGAGTATCTCCAATGAAGATTTAAAAGCGATATCTAAAATTAAGATCTAAATTTTATAAAATTTCATCCATTTCAGAGGGGTGACATGACTTGAGATCTTATTTTAGTGCCTTAAGATCATAAGTAAAATAGATTATTGTTTTCCTCTCATACAACCAACAATCAACCCGCAGAAATAAAATAATATTATGTATTTTATTTAAAATGTATTTATCATTTATTTTTCAATAATATGCATTTCCTTTCATTTTCAATTAAATAATATTATGGTGAAACTTTAGTTATGCATTTCCTTTCAAATTAATATTTAATTATATTATATCTTTTTTAATTATTAATTATGTTTGTATAGAACTATTAGTTTAATTTAATTTAATATTAGGTGGAAATAAATCATATAAATATATTGTGTATTGTAGAAATAAGATCCCAACCACTGGAGTGAAATGAGCAGTGTGATCTTATGAGTGTCTTGAATCCTATGTGGCAATATGGATCCATCAAAAGTGTTTAAGACATCAAAATAAAATCTCACCACTAGAGATGTTCTTACGGCGAAAAAAATCATTGAGATGTTGAGGCCTGAATAGTAAATAGGACTATTCTCGCAAGAATCACCTCTCCGGCATATCACCTCTTCTTCACCGGTCTTGGGGTTCAATAATGTTCATTTCAAGAAGGATTGCGAATTATATACGGGTTTTTGCACTCCTTGTGCATATCTTATAATATACACCTTTGCTTAAAAAAAATAATAGAAGGATTGTGATTTAAACATTTTTCAATTAACACTAAATGGAAGGGGTTTTGATTTATTCAAATTTATTTTTTCATCTTATTTCTACCAATTTTCTCTTTATATCTCTTTTGTTTTCTTATCACATCATCCATCATATCCTTCATTCTCTCTTATTTTCCTATCTTACCTTGGTGTATGCATAATAGGGTGGTGAACCAAATTTTTCCAAACGCAATATGATGTTGTTTCAAGTTCATGGCTGCATTCTGAATTTGGATTCCATGTTGTCAAAGAATTTTTAAATCCATTCAACCATAGAATTTGTGCTGTTCGATCATGATCAGACGACTCACATCTTAAGTTAATCTCTACTGATTGATACTGATAAAATATATAAGCTGGCTAATTTCGATCAAATAGTGCAATTTGTTTTTGACTATGTGAATGTAGAAGTGCCCTCGCTATAGGGAACTTAAATCCCTACATTTTGACATTGTGACCGAAAAGAAGCTTAGTTGATTTATGTTTTTTTTATTTACTAAATTATTTTCACAATTTTAATCTGGTTTGACGAAGGGTAAATGTTTTCCTAAGAGAGCGGCTCCTAACAATTGAAATTTTGACCTAGGTGTTCAAAAAGTCATTGGGTAGCTCATTTATCTACTTTAATGCTTTGTTTGGTATACGAGAGAAAGAAAACGAGGAGAGAGATGTTGGGTTGCGAGAAGATGGTGAAAAAAGAGTAGATTTGATGGAAATAGAAGAGAAGAATTGTGTGGTTTTTACTCTCTCTCTTTGTTTGGTTGAATAGAAATATAAAAAGAGAATATTATTTTTCATGGTTTTAACTTGTGTTCTCATCCTTACGAGGTTTTACCTTGTAAGTATAATATATTTATTTTTAATAATACATCTAATAGGGAGAATATAGAAAAATTAGCAAATTCACAAATTTCTTCCCATCTTGGGATGACAATTTCCACCTGAAGATGAGGATTATCACCGGGAGTGCCCTGTTCGAGGCCCATATCTCAAGGAAATTTTCCCTCCGGGGATGGGAACAGAGACAAAAATTTCTCCGTGACAAATTTGGGGATGTAAATTTTTATCCCCGCCCTACGAGGTCCCTACCTTGTATATATAAGTGAAAATAGAATAGCACATTTGATAAAATAAAAGTTAAATAGCAAATAAAAAAATTTCAAAGGACTCCAAACACAACCCATTATGACTAGTACTTGATGGGAATATTTAGAGCGTTAGATTTCAAATTTTGAATGGATTGAATGTTACTCTTTACATTTTAAATTGCTTATTTTGTAGATTTCACATATTGTGTGATAAATTTCATTAATATAATGTAACTTAAATTTCAATATATATTTGTATTGAATTTGATGTATAACACTTGGGGTTTTTAAATTTATTGCATAAATTTCTATATTTCATATATTTAATTTAACTTTTTAAAATTTTTAATGACACGTTAATGGTCCCCGTGGGGAGGTGGGTAACATGGATGAGGTAAAAGTTCCCCTCACCGCGGAGAATGAGATTGGGGATCGGTATATAGGAGGGATGCATGGGGACTGGGAGTGGGGAGGCACTCCCACCCACGCGATTGCCATCCCTAAGCACATTGAATAAGGTGGTGGTACCTGGCCAGAAAAACTTCTCAATAGGGGGAGAGAGGTCTATGCATGTTTCTATGTTTGCTAAAGTTTATAGGAAAATGATTTTCAGACCCAGCGCAGTAAACCATCTAATCGACATGCACATTTCAATCGTCATTAAACATTCTTATTTTTTTTCCTCTTCACATTTCGTAGGGGTTTAAACCTCCACTAAACTTTCTTGAGAATTTTCATTCGAATTTTTTCTTGCAAATTTTCCCCCAAACGTTTCCTGCGATTTTTTTTTCAAAATTTTATAGTGAATTAAAATTCGTAAAAAAATACGCACGTAAATTGTAAGAAAATCCGGAAAAAAAAAAGTTAGTAGCAAAATCCATATAAAAGTATTGTTTTGATTGTCGCTCCCACTTGAGATCCAAATATTGGGAACGAAGTTTATAATACCAAACAGGGTTTGAGTGATAACAAAGCGGGTCTCGTTGGTTTTTAATTATTTTAGAGAGGGGGTTTATTTTTTAAATTGTGAATTTATACGAAATTGATCTTGTTTCACGATATAGTTTGAGCCAATACTTAAATACTTATTCAGATCAAATTTATGTAATAAAAACATGAAACTTTTATTTAAATATTCAAGGCCGCTCAATTTTTAATAGTCAGTACTTTTATTTTTAAAAGTTAGTTAAAAATATAATTTCAAATGGAATATTCATTAAGCAAATTTTTCCTTGAGTGTCATCTCTATTAATCACGAAACCTTAAACACCGTTTCATAAAATGTCGACTTCAAAGAAATTCTAAAAGAGAATGTGTTGATGATGTATGTGCTTTGCTAAGAAAGGCCTTGGAACACAAGTTTTGACTTTCGAATATTTATATTTTTCGTCTTCTTTAACTTCTCTTCTCCACACATTTCCCCTCCACGTGTATTTTCTACCTTTACAACATTTTTTTAATCTAAAGTAAAGTGTAGAGGAATTATTTTAGTAAATAATCATCATATTCTGCCCTACCACGTTACCCATTAACGTTTATGGTTAACATTTAACAACTACAAAAATAATGGTTTCTAACAATCACAAATCACTACCATTTTTCAACTAAATGCCACAAATTACATATGTCATATGTGTCCTTACAAAAATGGTTTTCAACTATATTTTTGAAATTTAAATATAAAAAGGAACTTTAATTGATTTTTAAATGTTAAAACGAAAAAAAAATTCAAAATGTTTTTTTTACAAATGGAATACAAAAATATTGAAAATGTAATAACCCACAAAAACACCAGCGAATTCATGTTAAATTTTAATTTCCAAAGTGGTAAAAAAAAGAATCTGACTTCCAAACTTTTTCTTAGCTAAGCAACTACGTAGTATGCTTCTGAATTATTTTAAGTTCATGTGAATGACAGGTCAAATTGCCTCTCTGTCTTTGGAAAATTCCAGAAATATAATTGACTCTTATATATATATATATGACTGCCTTCAGAGTTCAGATCAATTAATCTTGCTATAATCCTCTTTCATTTTTCTACTCAACACTAAAACACGTACTCTTGCGATTCAACTCAATCATGGCAACAATCAAAGTTCATGGAAGTCCCTTCTCAACAGCAACCATGAGAGTCACTGCTACCCTCTATGAAAAACAGCTTGAATTTGAGCTTGTTCCCATTAACTTGAGAAATGGTGATCACAGAAAGGAAACCTTCCTTTCACGTAATGTAAGCAATTTTGTGTTTCTTTTGTTCCATTATGAACTAAAATTTTGCTTCTTTTGTTCCATTCATGTTCAGCTAATTAATATCCAATTTTGTGTTTCCCCTGCTATATATGCAGCCATTTGGTCAAGTTCCAGCTTTTGAAGATGGAGATTTGAACCTCTTCGGTAAGATTTACATATATATGAATATCATGCCAAACGTTCACACACGTCAATACAAACAGTAGTTAAGGTAACACACTAACTAAAGACATGATTAATTTTTTTTTTTTTCAAAAAGTGTTGAACAATGCTCCACATTATATCCCATTCTATTATGCAATATTTGAGAATTGCTATCAATAGTGTATGTTCAGGACACTCCATTTTTATAGAATTGGAGCTATTGAATATAATCAATTCAGAATTAACAGATATAATAGTACTAACAATAACAACTTAACAAGTGTATTTTTGATGTATTCATCCATTTTTAGGGGAGACCACAATTACCGGTAGCAAATACTCATTGTTGCTAGGACACTTTTACGTTGAACCATGTTAAAAATCCGTGAAGCTTTGAACTAGGTTTTTTATAACTAACATTTACTACATATTATTTACATTATGTTTTTTATGTGGTAAAATTAACTTAAAGAGAAGTCATTTAAACCATGTTTATGAACCATGTTTTTAACAAGGGTAATTTTTATGTATTCACCAATTCTATGAACCATGTTTTTATAGTTAATATTTACTATATGTTATTTACATTTTGCTCCTTATATGCTAAAATTAATTTGTAAAGAAGCCATCTGAACTCCACCTCATTTTTTCTTAGTTCAGAGTAGAAAAAGTCATTTGCTATAAGCTATTTTTTCCTAGAGATAAGCCTAACCCGATATTAAAGCTTATTCAGGATCTACTTATTGAACTATTGCCCGATATTTTGTAAATTTTACATTCCAAATGTACTCTAGACACTAATGAGTATATTAAATAAGATCGTATTAATTAGAGATATGGATAAAATAGTCGAACAATCCCCGCCTTTAAACTGTTGTTGTGTTAAGAGATACTCTTTCCGTTCCAATTTTTTTTTTTTTAGCTTTTTACCTATATTTCAAAACTTTTGTTGTTTTAATATTATATCTCTCATTACCATCTCATATTTTCACATATCAAAATCCTCACAGATTAGCTAACTAATAGGTATCACTCTCTCTTTAGTAAAACTTCACTTTAAATAAAGGTGTTAAGTCAAATTACAAAACTAATGGATGAACTCTTAAAGAATGTATATAATCTTAAACAAGAAGAGTTTTGGAATGAAAGGAGTATTATATTGAACATTGAACTAATTAACAATTTGTAATGCAGAGTCAAGGGCCATAACACAATATATAGTTCACGAGTATGTTGACCAGGGAACAGAGCTGGTAAGCAGAGACTCCAAGAAGCTGGCGATAACAGGGGTGTGGGTAGAAGTAGAAGGCCATCAATTCGATCCACCAGCTTCAAAACTTGCGTTCGAGCTGGGAATAAAGTCTATTTTTGGGATTCCTGTGGATCCTGCAGTTGTGGAAGAGAATGAGGCCAAGCTGAGTGTTGTTCTTGATGTCTACGAAAAAAGATTGTCTGGGTCCAAATACTTAGCAGGTGATTGTTTCAGTTTGGCAGATCTGCATCACCTTCCTCTGATTCATTACTTGATGAACTCACAGAGCAGGAAGTTGTTTGAATCAAGACCTCATGTGAATGCTTGGGTGGCTGATATCACAGCAAGACCAGCTTGGTCTAAGGTCATTGCCATGATACCTAAGCAGTGAATAGTGTGAGAAAGCCCTTTCAGGATTGATGGTGCTGTTAGATGTTCTCCAAAACCTTAAAGATGGCCATTTAAGTTCAAGAAGTAATTTTCCTTTTGTGGGTTGTACTGTAAGAAAATGATTACCCTTGTTTCTATTTTTAATAATGTATTGTGTGTTAAGGGAAGTTATGTGTCCCAAATTGATGTCCATTTTTTTGTCCTATTAATAAAAATGTGACATATCCATTTTTCTGTCCTGCTAGTTTGTTTCTTGCGACTTGATAATGTGATCAAGGTCAACTTTGACGCCTCTTTCGTGGCTTTGCACATGGCTAGTATTGATTTCATTGCTCGCGACTGGTTTGGTGTTGGTAGCTGCGACTTCTTCTCTGGTGGAGCCTTTATCACCGGTTTTGGCGGAGGCTCGTAGCTTCCGTTGGGCTTTATCTATTGTGTGCTGTCTCTGTCTCTGCCAAGCTTGCTTGGAGACTGATTGTCTTCAACTGATCGGGGCATGGAATCCTCCCTCTAGTGGTACTCTTATTTTGCTTTTGTATTTCGTGATGGTCGTGACTTAACTGCTAGTTTTGAGTTTATGGATTTCTTCTTTGTGAGTCCTACTCGTAATGTTGTGGTTGATAGCCCTACTACACTTTCTTTTTCTTTAGGCTCTTTTTTTTTATAAAGCCCTACTGCAGATTTGCCCTTTGGTTCAGATTGATGTATTGGCTTTGTTATCTATTTCTTATTCTTAATTGTAATGGATCCATTCAATTTTTAAAAAAAAACTTATAAATGCCATATTTATGTTTTTTTATTTGACATGCGTAACATAATTTCACCTGTAAGAGTCTAAGAGACTAAAGGGATACCAAAGAACACAAAACATCTCAACCGTCGGTGGGGAGTGGACCTTCACTTACATTGTCTTGTCATGTTAAGCACGTGTCTTCTTTTTTACACATTTTTTTTCCAAAGTAAATGCATTTCATTAAGAAACCAATGAACGAGGGTTCGTTACATCATAACATACAAATGAAATAAGACTTGCATGACCTTCCGTAATCCAAGTTCAATTGGAATATGAGTAAGCAATAGGCTAAATAGCTATTTTGGTCTCTCACGTTTCATGATTTTGTATTTGTGGTCCATCTTGCAATTTATTAGCACCCATAGTCATTTAGGGCCTGTTTGATTTCTGTTTTTAAAAACAGTTTTTTGTTTTATAAAATTAAAAAATAAAAAAACTTGTTTGGTTAAGATGTTTTCTTAAAATTAATTTAAAAACAGTTTCCTGCTTTTTTGTTTTTAAAACAGAAAAACCAAAACAGAAAAAAGTTATTTTTGTTTTTTATTTTCAGCTTTGTTTCATTAATGGCATTACTGTAATTAAAAGAAATTAGAAAGTAAGGGTTTTTTATTTTTTTATTTTCAAAAATGTTTTTAAAATCATATTACCAAACAAGTTTTTTTCTTTTATTGTTCTAAAAAGTAGTTCTTAAAAACTATTTTAGAAAACAATTTTGAAAGGGGTTGGCTAAATGACCCCATGATTAATTGGGGTCATTTAACCCCATGCTCACATGCACCAATAAGATTGTCCCATAATTAAAATTAAAAAATAATATAAAAATAAATAAAATAAATGGCACAATCTTATTGGTCCACATCGACATGGGGTTAAATGACCCCAACTAATCATGGGGTCATTTAGCCAACCCCATTTTGAAAACAAAAAAATCGAAAACACAATCAAACACACCCTTAATCTTTGAAGATTTTGCATTTCTAGTTTTCCATTCAATTCCGTTAAAGATTTAACGGAATATTCCTTTAAAATTAAGTAAAAATAAATAAAATTCAGGTTTTCCAGAAATCACAAACCCTAAAATTCACATCCTCTTCATCAAACCAATCTTCCTCTTCTCCCACAATCACAAACCCTAGCGGCCACAATCAAAACCCAAACCCTCTCCCAAACACGCAGCACCACCACCCAAGCGATCACCACCAACAGCACCACCACCAACACTCGGCCTCCATTGCTCCGATTCGCGAAGCCGCCGCTGCCCCTTCCTCCCTATACAAATTCCTCAACACTGTTGTTTCTCAGGCTCATATAATTGCTGTGTCTGTGCACTACCGAAGAGCACCAGAGCACCATGTTCCCATCACTTTCGAAGATTCATGGACTGCGCTCAAATGGGTCGCTTCCCATTTCGGTAGAAACAGCCCTGATGAGTGGCTCAACCGCCACGCCGATTTTGGGAAGGTGTTCTTCTCAGGGGACAGTGCAGGGGGTACAATTTCACACCATATGGGTCTTCGGGTCGGAACAGAGGGGCTTCTTCCGGGTACCAACCTTGAAGGGATTGTGTTCGTGCATTCATTCTTTTGGGGCATGGAGCGAATTGGATCTGAGGCAGAGAAATCAGAACATGTAGCGTTTTTGGAGAATTGGTGGCGTTTTACGTGCCCAGCTACCACTGGATCTGATGACCCGTTGTTGAATCCGGCTAAGGATCCGAATTTTAGGAGGCTTGGTTGTAAGAGAGTGCTGCTTTGTGTTGCTGAGAATGATGTGTTGAAGGACAGGGGTTGGTATTATAAGGAGTTGCTGGAGAAGAGTGGGTGGCAAGGGACTGTGGAGGTGGTGGAAGCAAAAGGAGAAGAACACGTGTTTCATCTCTTCAACCCAAACTGCGACAACGTTATCTCCTTGTTTAACCAAGTTGCTTCCTTCATCAACCACAGTTAAGTTATGCAGCAGAACTTCTTATTTAATTTCCTTGCTACCCGTTTGCTTGGTCCAGTAGCAATTAAAAGAATTTGGAGTTTTTTCTGTATGTATGTTGATGCTGGAAAATAAAATGTTGGGAGACACTCAATGGTGTGTAGACCGTACATAATCCATAATGAGCAAATAATAATCCACCACGAAGATGTAAAATTATGGTTTTTTCAGAATGTTAAATGTTTATGGAATGATGCTAGAGATGAAGATGGAAGGTATAATGTTAGGAAAATGAATATGTATATTTTTTTTTCTGGGTAAGATGATGAAAATGTTGGTGAAGAAGATGAAGATTGATGAATATGATGAAGAATTGAATGAATTTTTTGGATATTTTTTTTATTAATTTTTTTTTTCAAAAACCGTTAAATCTTTAATGGAATTCAATGGAAAACTAGAAATGCAAAATCTTCAAATGTTAAGGGACTCTGGGTGCTAATAAATTGCAAGAGGGACCACAAAATGCAAAATTGTGAAACGTGAGGGACCAAAATAACTATTTAGCCTAAGCAATAGTACCAAGAAAATCAGCTGCAACATTGCCGCTTCGTCTTAGAAAAGCCAAATCCCCAAAGACAAAATCCAAAGCCAAAGCATGACGGTCATTGATGATACCGCAACATACGTCTTTTTATACAAACTCCATAGTTCCATAGGTTAAGGAAAACCATGCAATCAATCTCCAAAATGATATGAGATAAACCAAGGTCTTTCGCCATAGATAAAGACCAAATGAAACAACAAGCATCAACTATTAATGGTGAAAAAACTGGCTTGTGAACCCTTGTAGGAATTTGGCTTTTTTGAAGTGATTTTAAATGGTAAAGTAAGTCAACACAATCATTAATAGTGATTAACAACTTTAAAAAGTTAATAAAACAATTCAAAATCAATAGTAAATATGACTTACTTTGCTTTCGAACTAGTACATGAGCCCATGCTATACACGGATGTAAAACACATATTATAATTATTATTTTAATTTGAGTAATTATAATTATTATTTTAATTTGAGTATTATATGGGGATTCCAGTTCAGAAAAAAGGTATTATATGTGACATATGGGTGGAGGAGTGGTACATCTATGAATTAATCCCTGAAAAAAAATTAAATGTTTTCTAATGTATAAATTTTTTAATGGAAATAAACTTTTTACAGAAGTCCTCCAATTAGGTCCGTCAAAATCAAATTTAATTTATCATTAAATTACCCAAAGTTTAGAATTAAAATAATCATGAAATATACAATGTATCAATTTCGAATATGTAAGAACCAATAATATTTTTCCTAATTGATTAATAATAAACTTTGTCCCACTACAAAAATTAGCAGTTTGGTTATGTTTCTGAATAACATATCTGAAACACTAAATTTAAGCAGTAATATGTGATTTGGCAACCTGAACACTTATCTTCATTTTTTTTTGTCTTGATTAAGGTATTCCCACAGCCGATAGTTGTGAGATTAATTACTCACCTCACGGTCACCGCACTAAGCGGTAGTAAGCTGACCAATAAAATAATTAATAAATTTTATTATTTAATATGGATAAATTCAAAAAATTAAGAATTTAAAAATTAGAATTTTAATATATATTTTTTTGGTGACAAAAGGAAAAATTAAAATTTTAATATGTTATTATGGTGGAATTATTAAACAATAATTTAAGAATTCTAAAAAGTAAAATATTTAAAAAATGAGAAGAATCTTCTTCCTCTAAAAAATAAACACCAAGGACTATTAAAATCACTATAATAAACACCAAGGACTATTCACCATAGCAGCAATCTCTCAAATAGAGTCACAATGGTAAGATCTTATTTTAGTGTCTTAAATACTTCTGGTGGGTCCATACTGCCACATATGATTTAAGACATCCGTAATATTTCACTGCATATTTCGCTCCAGTGGTCGGGATCTTATTTTACTTTTAGTTGGACCCACAATATACAATATATTTATATTATTTATTTCCATCTAATATTAAATTAAATTAAACTAATAATTCTATACAAACATAATTAATAATTAAAAAAGATATAATATAATTAAATATCAATTAGATAGAAAATACATAATTAAAGTTCAACATGATATAATTTAATTAAAAATGAAAGGAAATAATATTATTGAAAAATAAATGACAATATATTTTAAATAAAATACATAATATTTCATAATAATTAATTTTCATCATTCTCATTCCCACTTTAAAATACATGATTGTTGGTTGTATAAGAAATAAACAATATTATTTTACTTAAGATCTCACTTTAAAAGATGAACCAGCTAAGACACTAAAATAAGATCCCAAGCCATATCACTCCTCTCCAATGGGTGGGATTTTATAAAATCCAGATCTTATTTTAAGATCCCACTTTTAAATCCCCATTGAAGATGCTCTAAGAGCTCACAACATTGACCGTCTAAAGAGAAGAGTCTTACAAACAGAGATAATGTGAGTAGAGTTTAATTTTAAAGATCATAGTCTAAAAAAGTATTACACATATATTTAATTAAAATTATCAAATTTATCGTTTCATAATTAAAATTAAATTAAAAATTATTTTAAATAAATAATAAAGAAATATAAGTAGATGTCAGTACGTTAAAATTAATTGTCATGTGATTATTAGCTAAGCATCTATAATATGTTTTTGAATTACTTTAAATCCTCGTAGAGTGTGAAGATCTATTTAAATGACCGCTTTTGTCTGGCTGATCAAAGTCAATGGTTCCCTCTGTGTTTGGAATTTGCCTCTTTATATATCACCGTCCTTCAGAACTCAGATTCATCTAACAATTCCTCTTCCAATTTTCTAGCTGCTCAATCATGGCAACAATCAAAGTTCATGGAAGTCCCTTCTCAACAGCAACCATGCGAGTCACTGCTACCCTCTGTGAAAAACAGCTTGAATTTGAGTTTGTTCCCATTAACTTGAGAAATGGTGATCACAAAAAGGAATCATTCCTTTCCCTTAATGTAAGCATGCAACAAAACGCTCATCATTCTTCTAATTTCTATCCACCTTCAGCTAATTAATTTCCAATTTTGTGTTTCCCCTGCTATATATGCAGCCATTTGGTCAAGTTCCAGCTTTTGAAGATGGAGATTTGAAGCTCTTCGGTAAGATTTACATATATATGAATATCATGCCAAACGTGGAACATTGAACTAACAATTTGTAATGCAGAGTCAAGGGCCATTACACAATACTTAGTTCACGAGTATGCTGATAAGGGGACAAAGCTGGTAACCAGTGATACTAAGAAGATGGCGGTAACGGCGGTGTGGGTAGAAGTGGAGGGCCATCGTTTCGATCCAGCAGCTTCAAAACTTGTGTGGGAGCTGAAGGTTAAGCCTATTTTTGGGATGACTGTGGATCCTGCAGTTGTGGAAGAGAATGAGGCGAAGCTGAGTGTTGTTCTTGATGTCTATGAAAAAAGATTGTCTGAGTCAAAATACTTAGCAGGTGATTGTTTCAGTTTGGCAGATCTGCATCACCTTCCTCTGATTCATTACTTGATGAACTCACAGAGCAGGAAGTTGTTTGAATCAAGACCTCATGTGAATGCTTGGGTGGCTGATATCACAGCAAGACCAGCTTGGTCTAAGGTCATTGCCATGATACCTGAGCAGTGAATAGTGTGAGGAAGCCCTTTTTTAAGAAGATGGTCATTTAATTTCAAGAAGTAATTTAGCTTTTGTTTTTAATAATGTGTTGTGTGTCAAGGGGACAGAAGTTGTCTGTCCCAATTTGATCCCTTTTTCCTATCCACTAATAAAAATTGCCATATTTATGTTTTTCCCTCAATCTTTCTGGATATTAATTACATTGTATGTTCATGTTAACCGTTTGTCTTCTTTTTTACACACTTATTTTTTTAAGGTAAATATATTTGAATAAGAAACCATGAACCAAAGTTCATTACATTAGAACATAAAAATGAAATAAGATGCAGGGTTTTCTTCCCAATTTGAAGCTACCACAAAAAGGTCTGAGAGCACATGTAACATCTTTCTCCTCCCTTGGTAATTGCAAACTAAATAGACAACCTTATTTCCCTCTTCACTAACTACCCACCCTCTTTCTTTGTACTCTTTTCACCATCTAACAAACAATGGTACAAGCAATTCCAGGTTCCTATGATTGTTTTGGAATTTGGAATATTTGATTTTTAAAAGATAATTCTTAAAGAATTAGTTTTGAAATAATTTATGTGGAAAAACTTTTTATATTTTAAAATAATATTTAAAGAGTGTTCATAGTGAGTGATGGAATCAGCACGTGAGGACTCATTATGGTGCATAAAAGTTTTAAAATCCATGAGCTTTTCATGAAACTCAGCAAATTTTAAAAGTACATTCCCACTTTAAAAATACATTCTTTTCCTAGGGGCTATTAGGGACGATCGATACCATCAACCGGCCACCCCACGACGACTAAGGACCCTACCGGCATACCACAGAAGATGACAGGGTGACGACCAACGTCTAAGCGCTCTAAGGGAAACTCTTGCAAGGACCTACTGAACCACTTGACACTCTCCCTTGTCCTATTGTCTGCCATGCCTGTCATGCTGATGCAGTCCTTGGTCAAGGGGCTTGATAATGACAGGTGCTAGGGCCCTCCCTATAAAGAGCCAAACCCCTCACCTCACTAAGACTACCTCCTCCCATAGTTATTGACTTTGGTATCGAAGTGTCTTTGTAGGATTTCTCCGGGACGTTCACCAAGGCAGAACACGGCGATCATCCAGTCAACCACCACCGGAAGCACCGTACCCTCATTAACAAACACCCTCTCTGGGTGATTGAACGGCCTGGTCCGTTCACATTCCCATTTTTAAAATACTTTTTTCCAATTTTTCTCATCACAACATATCAAAGTGCAGCCTCACATTCCATTTTCAATCTTCCATTTGTTTAGGACACTTGTGTACCAAATGTTTATAGATTCTCAATAATAAATTTCATTTGAATAAGTCTCACCTTACTAAGAATTTATGATGTGATATTCTAGGGGTGTTCGCAGTCTGGATTGGTTCGATTTTAAAGGGAAAATTCATCCGATCCAATCCCTTTCGGTTTTATCACTTCATCATCCAATCGATTGTTATTATTTTTTAGATCCGAAGCAATCTGATCCAATTTTTATCGGTTTGGATTAGATTGATTTTCGGTTTTTCAAAGACATTGAAAATATAAAAATAAACTATGCAATAGACAATAATTTGAAACATTCACCATGCTTAAACAATCAGAGTTTGGACTTTGAAATAAACAAGTCAAGACAATTATCAAAAGTCTCCAACAAATACAAAAACATAAATGGAGAACATAAGTCCTCATTAGTTTAATCCTACATCATACAAAAAAAAAATTAAAACCAAATCAGCTACAGCTCCTAAATGACTTTCTTTCACTGTCAATCTTCAATCTCCAATTCTCCATGGCTCCACATGATATGCCTCCATAAAAGTAAATTGCTGAAAAAAATGTAATATATTAACTCTCCAACATGAAAGAGTACAAGCCAGCAAGCCGGCAAGACATATAGAGTTGTATACCAGTAACTCAATAAGTAACAACTCTACAAGGCAGCATAAAACAATCCCAACTACTCAGGCTCGGACTATCAGAATCACCTTGGATAGATTGTGTATTTGGCTCCATTTCTACATAGGTAAAATAAAACCTAGTTAGTAATAATCAAAATTAGAATTTCAAATTAAAATATTCAATTACAATAAAATAAAATATCTAGCTCAAGCTTTTTAAATTCTTCAATAAGTTCTTCTACATCAGTTGACAAAGGAGTTGATCGGAACCAATTTTAAGCACAAATTAGCGCTTCAACGGCCTTTGAAGAAATTTAACTCCTATAATTATTAAGAACTCTTCCCCCGGTGCTGAATGCAGATTCTGAAGCAACTGTAGGTACCGGCATAGCCAATACATCCTTAGCTATCAAACCGAGAGTAGGATATTTGCTAGAATTCACCTTCCACCAATTCAAGATATCAAACCGAGGAGTTTTCTTCTATAATTTCTCTGTAAAACAGGAATCCACCTCATTTGTATTCATACTCTCACTCATACTCATATCCTTGTCAATTTCCAAAGCAAATGAATTATCATCATCATCATCCAACTCATACTTTCCATTTCAGAAGCAGTTTGGGTGATTGATTGAGATTGACCATTTCCGGAAAAATCTTTATAGCTATTGAACATCTTATTGAAAGTATCATTTACCCTTCCACTTAAATATTCAGCATCCTCCTAATTATAAAGCTTTCGAAAGCTCCATTCCACAAACCTAAGTTTGTATCTAGGGTCGAGTACAACAGCTATGAAAATCATCGCGTTGACATTTTTTAGGCTCCCCTAATCCTTGTCATGCTTGGCTTTAATTTTTTTTATTAACTTTTTTTTTCTTCCGAAAAACTGTTAAATATTGGACGGAATAGTGATGAAGACTAAAATTGTTGTCGTTTGTCAAAATGAGGGACATTTAAGCTAATTTTTTTTATTAGGAACAAAAAGAGTCAAATCATGATAAGTGAGGGACTAAAAATGCTATTAAAAAAAAAACTCACAACTTTCTTATTCTCATCCGTAAGCAAATTGAATATGGTGGTGGGACCCGAGTGTAAGTGATTACAAAGCGGGAATTAATGGGTTTTAATTGTTTTAGAGAGGGGTTTCTTTTCTTTTTTTAATTTGGGTCAATTTTATTTGAAATCGATCTCGTTTCACAAGATAATTAGAGCCAATACTTAATTCTTTTTCTTTTATTTTCTAATCTTATTCAAATCAAATTTATGTAATAAAAACATGAAACTTTTATGAAAAATTATAAGGTCGCTCAATTTTTAATTGTCATTCTACTTTTGTTTTTAAAAATGTGTTTAAGAAAAAAAATTACTTAAGGAAATAAAAAACAGACAAAGCTATCACATCCCTGCACATGAGCGAGATCACCGAAGACGAAGGTTCCTTTGAAACACGCAATGGACACCCTGTGTGGGACGCTTGTCTCACCAAGACATGGGAGATTGGACTTTCCAATCCCCACCCAAAATAGCTCGAATAGAGGTAATAGTATCCTTTTGCAAAAAGTTCAAGTGTCCCTGTTCTGGCTCAGAATCTCCACAATATTCTTACGATCCAAGTAATACACTATCTCTCGGAAATTCTAGTCCTCTACTAGCTTCAACCCTGACTGGAGCGTCAGAAGCTCCGCTAGAAAAACACACCCAGCACCATAAAAATAAGCAAACCCCGAAATCCATCGGTGTGTAAAGTCCATCACCACACCACCGCCACCCATGTAATTCGACTCAACAATCCAGCTGCAATCTGTTCAAGAATCTAATATCTAATGGAATGTCTATTAAAAAATATTTCCTTGAGAGCTTTTGTCATCTCCATAATCACGAAGCTTAAACCCTGTTTCATAAAATGCTTTTTATATTTTGAAAAGTGTTTCATAAAATGTTGAATTCAAAGAAATTCTAAGAGCATGTGTATGTCTTGATGACGTATGAGCTTTGCTAAGAAAGGCCTTTTTTTTAAAGGCCTTGGAGGTTAAGTTTTGACTTTCCATACTTATTCCTCTTCTTTATCTTTTTTTTTTTTTATTATATTTCCTCTCCACGTAATGGTTTCTCCACGTTTTGACTTTCCATATTTATACTCTTAACGTTTTTCTAGCCGGTCAAATGTCTCTCTGTCTTAGGAAATAGAAAATTCCAGAAATATAATTTGCCTCTTTATATATCACTTCCCTCAGATCCTCAGTTTCATCTAGCTATTCCTCTTCCATCTTTCTACTCAATACTACGATCTTGTGAATAGTTCTGCTCAATCATGGCAACAATCAAAGTTCATGGAAACCCCATCTCAACAGCCACCATGCGAGTCACTGCTACCCTCTTTGAGAAACAGCTTGAATTTGAGTTTGTTCCCATTAACATGGCCAACGGTGATCATAAAAAGGAACCATTCCTTTCCCTTAATGTAAGCAACTCACTTTATATCAATTTGAAATGAAATTTTCCTTCTTTTGTTCTAATTTCTATCCACCTTCACCAAATTAATATCCAAATTTGTGTTTTCCCTGCTATATATGCAGCCATTTGGTCAAGTTCCTGCGTTTGAAGATGGAGATTTGAAGCTCTTCGGTAAGATTTACATATATATGAATATCATGCCAAACGTGAAACATTGAACTAACAATTTGTAATGCAGAATCAAGGGCTATAACACAATATATAGTTCACAAGTATGCTGATAAGGGAACAGAGCTAGTGAGCAACGACTCCAAGAAGCTGGCGATAACAGGGGTGTGGGTAGAAGTAGAAGGCCATCAATTCGATCCACCAGCTTCAAAACTTGCGTTCGAGCTGGGGTTTAAGCCTATGTTTGGGATGCCTGTGGATCTTGCAGTTGTGGAAGAGAATGAAGCCAAGCTGGGTGTTGTTCTTGATATCTATGAGAAAAGATTGTCTGAGTCAAAATACTTGGCAGGTGATTGTTTCAATTTGGCAGATCTGCATCACCTTCCTCTCATTCATTACTTGATGAGCTTTCAGAGCAGGAGGCTGTTTGAATCAAGACCCCATGTGAATGCTTGGGTGGCTGATATCACAGCAAGACCGGCTTGGTCTAAGGTCCTTGCCATGATACCTAAGCAGTGAATAGTGTGAAGAATCCCTTTCTGGATTGATGGGGTTGTTGGAAGTTCTTTGAACCTCAAAGATGGACATTTATGTTCAAGAAGTAATTTTGCTTTTGTGGGTTGTATTGTAAGAAAATGATTGCCCTGTTTTTGTTTTTAATAATGTATTGTGTGTTAAGGGGACATAAGTTCTATGTCCTAATTTGGTGTTGTCCTATTAATAAAAATGTGTTATACTCCCTCCCTCCGTCCTAAATTATAAGATCATTTTAGAGACAAACTCCGTGTCTCAAATTATAAGATCCCTTCTAGATTTTAGGAAAAAAAATTAAACTTTTCCTTTTTTACCCCTTGCATTCATTATATTTTAAATTCCAAAACTTTAATTATCACCTCTACTAATTACTTCTTTCATATTTCCAACCAACTTTTGGTACATCCAATACTTACATTAATAATTTCCAGATTTTTTTTAAATAAGGGTATATTTGGAAGATTTGTATAAAAAGTAACAAAACCAACATATTAATTAGCTTATTACATGTTTTCTTAATAGGCGTGATTGTCTGAACAGAACCCTATAATTTGGGATAGAAGGAGTATGATTTATGTAGAGTTATAATTGTCATATGTCTATCTATTCTAAGTTGATAAGATTTAATTTCATATACAGAATAATGAAGTGGATACCTTAAAAATGAGCATCTTAATAGTTGGTGGCAAGTGGATCTTCACTTACATTGTCTTGTCATGTTAAATAGTGTGTCTTTTTTTACACACTCATTTAATATATATTGAAGAGTAATAATACTAAATGTCCACCTATGTAAAATTTTAATATGATATGGGACGATATTTGATGAGTCAAAGTCTAACCAAGCTCCCACAAAAGAGCGACGTTAGGGACTGTAGGGGTTTCGGACGGCAGACTGAGATGCTGCAACTCTGATGCCTAAGTCGGTAAGGGAAGATGTAAGGAGAAAATATTGGAACAATGAAGATACCTTCTAGGGTTGGCTACTTCCCTATTTATAGGTGAGAGTCCAAGTTTGGGGTTGCTATCCCTTCACGTCCCCGTTGCGACTTCGGACCGTTTGATCTCTTTGGCCTCCTAAGATCGTGTGGTAAGGGGCAGAGGTGTAGCAGGCTTCACAAAGGCTAAGTTAATGCATAGCTACTTGTGCCTCCACTTTGCCGGGGATCGTTGATGATGGGTCGATGTCACTCTTGACATCAGGATGGCTCTTTATCTGACACCATTCATGTTTTGTCTCCATTCTCCCTCACCTAAGATTCTCGTAGCGTGGAGAAGGAACCTTCTTAGCATTACACAATATTTTTCCAAGTTACCGCACTCGCACTCTGGCGGTTGTTTGTCTGACTGTCGGTGTCGACTTTGTCTCGGTCCTCAGCTTACCATGGCGTGCATCGACTATTGCATTTATTCTTCGACCCTCGCCACCACTCTCTGGTCTAGGTCGACAACGCAGATCTATGTCTCGACCTTAGTCACTCGATGTTGTGAGCGTAGACACCCTCAACCATGTGTCGGTGACTGGCACCTACGTCTCGGGTGCCATCGCTAGACGCGTCGAAGTTATCAAGTCGACATACCAGTCATATGCAACCTCTGATGGTTGTGTACGGCCTCGAAACAGTATTCCCCTAGCTCTCATTGTTACCAAGAGGTAGCTGCCAAGCTAAATGTCAAGTTATATTGTTGGATGTTGCATGGCTGGTTGTCCGGTTACGGGGGTCGTGTGAGACCTCGATCCGGAACAATCTTAATTCTACAGAGTGAAAGACACATATTGAAAATAAAAACAAGGAAACAAGAAGGTAGGTTGAGTTGTGCCTAAACATTATTTTCAAACTTAAACAATAACTTAAAATATTTTTGAAAATCCTTTCAATAAAACTCATTGAAAGTTGCAATGGAGATAATAACAAGTGAATAATAAATAAAGAGTAAAGGGTTAAGAGAAAGGACACAAGTGTTTTATATCGGCTCACCCTTAAGATTTGGGCTAGCTCAAGTCATTGGTCACCACCAAGTTAATTTATCCACTAACTTTATCAAACATTTTACAGGGTTTCTTCTCTTACAAGTATTCATTTAACAAGCTTTTTCAATCTCAACAACTTTTACAAAAAGTAAAGAGGTTTTCTACTTAAGCTTTAGGCACTCTTGTGTTTTTACTAAGTGTTTAGGATCAAAAACTACACAGACTTTACAATGCTTGAAGGAAACAATGAATGACTTAAAAAAAATTACATGTATGAAAGCTTGAATAGAGACATAGAGTCTCATTCATCTTCTATTTGTAATTAAAATATAAATTTAATTATTTCAATTCATCATTAGTTTTCCATCTAAGAAAGTGTGATGAACAGAGATTCTGATATTGATTGCATAGTTCACTCCCAATATCCTAGTTTATTTGATGACCAACCTTCAAAAAACGTTCTTTTCTTGGTTGTTAAGGTGATTGATTCTCTTATACTTGCATTTCTTGTGGACTTGGTTTTGGTACATGATTGCCTTGCTGTTGAGGAATGTGCATGGATTCTTTAATTTCAAATAGAAGTTGCATGTATAAATAGATAAGGAAGTATATTGTTTCCTCGGCATCATAACAAAAACTCATGATAATGGAAATGTTTACTTGGGAGATTGTGGATCAGACAATCCTTAAAAAAGTTCTTGTAGCTTTGTTTTGTGTACTTTTGTTTTGGAAGATCATTAGGTACAGGTTTGGTCTTCTCAGACTAGAGAACAAACCGCTCACAGGTGCTGCAGGCATGATTCATCTAGTCTTCTTCCCCCTTTTTCAATTTTTCTCATGGATGACTCTTATTTGATATATTTATTGAGTTCTTGATTTAGTTTTGGTTAGCCAAATGAAATGTTCATCATGGTTTATTTTACCATTCATTTGTTTTTTTATCCATTTTACATTTCAAGAAATAAGAATTTGACTCTTAATCTAATTGAAATTTTGGTATGTTTAACTTCGAGGGTGGTTGATTTAAGTGATATATAAGATTGATTTCCATTGAGCAAGACACATTGTCAATTTGAGAGTTGCTCCTCTACCCTTAGGCATGACATCTGGGAGGTCTCTACAACAAATAGATTTAGAATAGACTCTGATACTATATTAGAAATTGAAAGACCTAACTCAACCACAAAAGCTAGCTTGAGAGTTGAGGGTTGCTCTACTCTTATAAACACTTATTTCGTCATATCTCTAGCCAATGTGAGACTTCTAACACGACTCAAACACCATTACCGCTTTTAGAGAATACTTGTCTTACACATTCGATTGAAGAATTACATTTTTAACTTCACTAGCATGCATTCAAAAGCGAATTCATGACAATTTTGAATATCCTAATTGAAAAAAAAAATTCCAGAAATATAATTGCCTCTTTATATATCACTGCCCTCATTCTCAAAACCACATATCTATTACTCTTCCATGCATTTTTCTGCTCAATACTAAACATTTGTGATTCTGCTCAATCAGCAACAATCAAAGTTTATGGAAGCCCCATCTCAACAGCAACCATGCGAGTCACTGCTACTCTCTATGAGAAACAACTTGAATTTGAGTTTGTTCCCATTGACATGAAAAACAATGATCACAAAAAGGAACCCTTCCTTTCGCGTAATGTAAGCAACCATCATCATAAAACACCCATCATTGTGCTCACTTTATATCATTATAAACTGAATTTTTCCTTCTTTACTTCCATGCATCTTAATTTCCAATTTTGTGTTTTCTATGCTATGCAGCCATTTGGCCAAGTTCCAGCGTTTGAAGATGGAGATTTGAAGCTCTTCGGTAAGATTTACATATATATGAATATCATGCCAAACGTGGAACATTAAACTAACAATTTGTAATGCAGAATCAAGGGCCATTACACAATACATAGTTCACGAGTATGCTGATAAGGGGACAAAGCTGGTAACCAGCGATTCTAAGAAGATGGCGGTAACGGCGGTGTGGGTAGAAGTGGAGGGCCATCGTTTCGATCCACCAGCTTCAAAACTTGTGTGGGAGCTGAAGGTTAAGCCTATTTTTGGGATGACTTTGGATCCTGCAGTTGTGGAAGAGAATGAGGCGAAGCTGAGTGTTGTTCTTGATGTCTATGAAAAAAGATTGTCTGAGTCAAAATACTTAGCAGGTGATTGTTTCAGTTTGGCAGATCTGCATCACCTTCCTCTGATTCATTACTTGATGAACTCACAGAGCAGGAAGTTGTTTGAATCAAGACCTCATGTGAATGCTTGGGTGGCTGATATCACAGCAAGACCAGCTTGGTCTAAGGTCACTGCCATGATACCTAAGCAGTGAACAGTGAGGGGTGCTGTTTGATGTTCTCTGAAACCTCAAAGATGTCCATTGAAATTGAAGAAGTAAATTTTTCTTTTGTGGGTTGTACCCGTTGGCTTCCACTACTATCACTTATTTAATATATACAAAAGATTAATAGATACTAAACTTCCACCGGATAAGTTTGTGTGAAATTATAATATGATATGAAAGGATTTTAATTCTAATTTATTTTGAATATATAATTTGTTAACCAATTTTAATTTAGTTCTCGTGTCAAATGTGTAAGAATGAATAGACTGATAAAATAGATATTTAAGAAATATTTTTTTTTTGTTTAGATTAATGATTCACCAACGATAATAGTGATTAATTCTCTCACTTTAGTTGCTCATACTAAACGGTAAACAGGTGTTTTATTCTTATGAGTTGAAGATCGAACTCTGAACTCATGATAAATGGATATTTATAAATTAATTTCATAACAAAGCTTTCAACATGATCATTCAAAGTTTAATATACATTTTTTTCTACTTTGATAATTGATAGACTAAATTATTATCCACTCCTTAATACAAATGCATGCCCAAGTTTGAAAAGTAATGATGATCTCTAAATGAAGGACTTAGCCTTAAGGGGACATGTGCAGTAATAGTTTGATACATTCTTGAGAAGAAAAATGTTACTTTTTACATCTTAAAGAGAGGTGGGAGGAGAGACATAAGAAAAAAAAATGAGATGTAATAAATGATAAGAGAAGAGAGATAAAAATAAAAATTAGTAAAAATGGGATGTGAATGTATAAAAAGTTGGCTTCAAATAAAAAGGGAGAAAAATAAATTGCGCATCCAGGGAATCGAACCCTGGTCAGTACCGTGGGAGGGTACTATGATACCACTACACCAGATGCGCTCTTGTGGTAAGGATTCATTTAAATATTTATCTAATTGTTATTGAAAAAGGTTTCGTTTATTGGTATAAAAAAAGGCTTCATTTATGTATAAAAAGCTGAAGTAATGAGACCTGTGATTTGATATTTGATTCTTCCGATACATAATCCTAGAAGACGGTTGGAGCCAAACTTTCTTTAGAAAAAAGAAATCTTATAGGCTTAATTGCTCCATTAGTCTTATATATTTTATTTGTGTGATTGAGTCTCTAATGTTTAAGCTATCATCTTTGTTGGAACATTGGCCTCATTTCTAGATTAGTAGAATTTGCTGGCTGAAAAATATAACTGAGGAATGACATTGGACAAATAGTAATTACGGGTTTGAAAAAGCACAATATAAACTCATAAGGAAAAGATTATGTGACACTATCCTCACACCTTAAATTTTTTGTAATAAAAAAGTTACTCAAGTAGTAATTTTTATTAAAATCACTCCACTTAATAACTTTTTGTAGAAAATGAATTTGATAGATGGCCTTTGAAATTTAAAATTTCAAATGAGTAGATGAAGTGTACAAAATTTCATAAAATTTTAAAATTATTGGATACTCATCAAACAATTCAATTTAATGGATTATGTACATTTTGAAATATAAGTAAATATCGGCTATAAAATTACATATTTATGAATTTATGATTTAACTGAAATTTGATATATATAATTATCATGATAATATTTTATTTTTTTAAACTGATTTATCATGATAATATTATATGTACCAAAAAGAAAATCATGATAATGTTATGAAAAGTTATTGAGTGGAGTAATGGTTGTGAAGTTGCTATTGAAGCAAGTGGAACCCTTCTCATATTACAAATAAGTGGCGGAGGCAGACTTTCAAGGTGAGGGTGGCCGCAATAAAAATAGTAAAACGTATAATTATTTTAAAATTGGTCTCTCAAAGCTATGTTAGATATATAAATAACTAAAATTATTACATACTTATTTGACTATAGACTTTATCCAATACAACATTGTCTCATTTTTTTATGTCAAGTGATATTATAACAATTCCAAAATTTTGGGGGGTGCCATGACATATATAGGCACCCCCTGCCTCCGCCACCGCTACAAATGTTTTTTTTTTTTTTTTTTTTTGACTAAACCCAAAAATAGCAAGGTTAATACAAGTTTGAAATCTCCTTTCATCAAAGCATATATTCACTCAATTTACTTTTTTCTTTTTTGCTTTTCCCCCGATTTCTTTATGCGTGGGGAACAATCCTTTCTAAATTTCATTTTCTGCGGAACAGCTAATTGGTTTCTTTACATTTGGCATCTTATCTAAAGAATTTATGCGCTTTGTTTTCATGTTTAGGAATCAAATCTCATTTCAAATATATGCAGCATCTTCTTTCTAAACCACTAACTATACTTAATTTCACGCGCATACTACAACATTTTCATATGCATTTTTTCTGAAATTTTTTATGGATGAATAATGTTAATTATACTTTATCTACTGCTATAAAAAATACAAGGAATTTTTTTCCAAAGATGGTTGGAATAAAAAGCTAAAGGGTTACCCAGCAATAGTTACGATATGTGAGAGTAAATCTCAAATAATGATATCACAATACAAATATATAAGTAAAATGAGAGCAAGCATGGGCACTCAAACTAAAAAGCTAATATGCTCAGATGAAACCATAAAATAATAAACCTTGAAGACCGTACAAAACTCCTAAAAACTTCTAAAATCAACAAAGAAACTAATTAATTTCTGAGCGAAGAAAGTTTTATCATCCTTCTTACCCAACGCTCCTATCAATACAACTATTTGGAAACACATATTTTGGCGATTGGGGCATAAAAAGGGTCATATTGTGTTGAACCTCATGATCTGATGGGGGCAAGTGGCCCATTGGGACTATGGACAGTGCTATGTGAGTTGGCAGCCAAAGCCTTGTGGATAAGAATTTCGAATGAGAATGGCTAAGAAGTGAGTTCTTAGCATTATTCATGTGTACCTTCTGCGTAGGATCTATGTAGTTCTTAAGAATTGATGCAGATTTTGCTTCACTGACGAGTTCTTATGCAGTTATTAAGAATTGATGCAGATTTCGTTCCACTAACGAGTTCTTACTCCTAGTTCTTAGCACTATTCATCTGGTCTCACACCAGCTTATATTGATGCACATTTTGTTGAATGAGAGAGAAAAAATTGTTTTTTAATGTAAGAAGTTAGTTCTTATTTAAGAGAATCGTGCTTTCACTTCTTATTTATTTTTTGCTTCTGGAAACGTGGATCTGACACAAACATGAATCCAGACATAGTTTTCCAAACACACTAAAGTAAATGCTCGACCCAATTAATTTGTGTTACTTTTTGGCGAAAGCAAACGGCTTTTAATTTCTATATAAAGCTCCATCCACTACCTTCCCCTAAAGTTCTAATATCTTAGCCTCAAACAACATATTATTATGAAACCACACATCTCAGGAGGCGAAAGCACTGTGGCCAATGAGTTCAGAAAATCTGTAGGAGAAGTTAAGAAGCTCCATCGGGTTGATGAGGCAACAACCACTGCTGATGCAGCATCCAAGCAAGGTAGGCTTCATCAAACTGAGAGACGGCGGTGGAGCCACCGTGCCGAAGACCCCATCAGAACCTTGATGTTCTTGGGCTCTTGGAATCATACATGACATGATCAGTAATGAACATGAACATTTGAACCAAGCTAGCTAGCCTTTTGTTAAAACATCATAAGAATTGGATGAAAATTGAAGTAGATTCAATTTGCCACATGTATATAGCAGTCCTTGCTAGTACTATGTTAATACTTTGAGGGGTGTAAAATTTATAAGGGCCTAATTCGTAGCTAGTTAAGGGTAATTTATTTTGAAAACTACATACCAGCAACCCAAAAATAAAATCTCATCTGCATATGGCTGGATTTATATATATGCATGTACTTAAATAATTTATAATGTTCTGTTATAATTAGAGTATTCTTTGTTCTCTTTTGTCATCTGAGATTGAAATTCTACTGCTCTGGCACATGTTGTTCTTGGAAGTTTGAGATTTAAGTAGAACTTCTAAGTGAATAAACACAAACCATAAAATAGCAAAAGAAAGTCGAAAAGGAAAATCAAATAAAATGGACATGCTTTGAGGTGTAATTATCTGATTATGATTATGATTATGATGAGTAGTTGTCTTTACAAAATCATTGTTAGCTCAAATATCTTTTTCTTTTACATATAAAAGATGTTTTGGCAACCTTAAGGGCAATTCAGTAAATTAATAAATCATTGTACATGTCTCAGAATTTTTCCATGGGTAACTCAGTAAATCTCAATCTAATTAATCAAGGATGAAATCTTGCCCTCAATGTATCGTTGTTGCTCTCTCCTCGATTCCCCTGAATTCATCTTTATCTCCTTCGCTGCTTCTCACCGTGGCGCCACGGCCACCACCGCCAACACTTTCTTTCGCAGAGATCGCCAAGAAATCCTAAGCATCCAACGGTATGCTCCTCATAACCCAATCTTAAGCAGGTTGCATCTGTTAATAATGTTGTTTTTCCTAAGTCGTCCATTTGACATTCAAGTTTGGACATATCTCACATAATAGAATGAGTGCTCTTTGTAAAGTTACAATGAAATGGTGAAGTAATTATATCATAAATAACTATAAGGTGTGACGTAGTCGTTATCTCACTTCATTGCTAAACTATGAGGTCGGGGTTCGATTCTCGCCCATAAGAATAAAGTGCATCTTGTGACCAGACATTTATAGTGTATTTGTAATAGACCGACCAAAAGGGGAAAAAGTAAAATGAGGTGAAAAAAATTAAAAAAAAGGCAAAAAGTGAATATTTGGGTGACATTGAACATTGAAGACGTTCTTGTTTCTAGTCTATGTGTGATTTTAGCTACTAGGAATTGTATGGTTTCTTGTTTTATTATTATGAGTAGCAAAACATCCTCTCTTGAGATTGTGGTGTAGGAGATGATTTGAACATCAGATTTTTATATATGTTAATTCTTATTTTCAATGATGTATTCTCTTTTACATGCTTAATTTAGTTCGACGTAATGAACCGTCTCAATAGTAGGCTAGTCTACTCTATGGAACCAAAAAGATAATATAGTGTAAGAAATTACTAATGGTGCAGTCCTGACGGAGGTATTAGAATTAATTTTCGTATGCTTTCGACTAACCTATGATTAGATAGTAAAATAACTCTTAGGTAGGTTCTCCACTTTAATCTCTATTCAAGCAATCATGTCTTCATGACAGTGGCATCTATGTAGTATTATTGGGTAGGTAGTTCAAGTATAGCCTGACAGCGTAGTTGGCACTCGGGAAGTAGAGTTGGCACCTTAGGATTCTTAGGCTACATATATAAAAATTGAGGGAAGATAATTCAAATACTTAGCAATCTCGAGGCTTTCATAATCTGATTTTTAATCCTGTGTTACTTGCTATATTCCGTTTTTATGATCAGAACAACAAGTTTTTTTCGGGAAAAGGAATTTATTCTTGAACTTTTGATTGTTAGTTTTGTGAGAGAAATTCACATTTGTACATTTTTGTTATGTCCTAAAATTATATTTTCAACTCTTATTTTTCTATGCAAAAAAATTATCCCGAAAAAAGATGTCATTAAAATTCATTATGAACTTGTATGGTAGATGTACTAATAATAAATAATTTAAAAGTTACCTTCAAAATTAATGATAAGTAAAAAAGATATATAGAGTATTAAATAAATAATTAAAGAGTAGTTGAAAAAAGAAGTTGGATTGGGCGGGCTCCCCGAACATGGTGGATCGCCCTATTTTCGGACCCTACTCAAAGGTGATTCAGGGGCGTAGCATGACGGTTGGGTTGACCGCCTCCCGTTTAACACATCAGCGAGGCCCACATAACCACGGGGTGCGCGGAGTTGCGTCATATACCCTTTTTTGTAGTAAGCATTTATTGTACAGGATTCTGGGCCAATGACTGTGAGGCCTAGAAGGCCCCATTTTAGGAAAATTAGGGTTTCAACACTATAAATAGGGGTGTTGCATTGAATGAAAAGACTCCACTTTTTCAGACAAAAATACTTTATACAGCTTTCTTGTGTTTCTTGCTTAGTAACTTTAGGGTTTTTGCTCTAGTAGATCTAGCGTTGTAGCTCCGACTAGAACATAAGTTTTGAACATCTAGATGAAATATCGTAGAACTAACATCTGCGCCAACCATCAATTCATTAATTCTAGTGCATTGTTATTAATTTATAGTTTAATGAAATAAAATAGATTTACTGCTAAGGTTTTCGCAGCCATACTTATTGCCGCTAAAAGATAAACTATTGTCGCTAAGAACATTTTCTATTGTAGTGTGAATTAGGTTTTTTTTGAATATTTTGGGGTGGCCATGGCCACCCTATATCCTCAAGAAGCTCCGCCTCTAGTCGAGAGATGACATCAAAGTATTTTTAATATAGTCAAGGTTCTTTTAATGCAATCTTCACTCAAATATTTTGGAGCTATATTGTTTTATATGATGTCTTCCTGCTCAATAGGTTACCTTCAAAGGTCCTGCAAGACCGATCACCATATCAAGTATTGAATGGAAGTTTACCTAATCTTGATGTGATAAAAGTGTTGGGGTCTCTATGTAATGTTTTTACATTTAGCCACAACAGATCAAAATTTGCCTATCGAATTAAAGGTTTTGTGACTTATGATTTGCATAATAGAGATATAGTTATCTTTAGACATGTTGATTTTGATGAATTTGCATTTCCATATTCCACTCTTTGCTCAGGATATGCATCAGAGTCATGGCAGTATCTTGAGCACTCTGTTTTAAAACTCAGCACAGGTAAAAAAAATTGCTTTACCGCTAGGCCACCTGCATTTCCATTATACTTGACGCACATTATTTTACATATAGTAATATAATTACATCAACAAAAATTATTAGCCTGTATAAACAGCCTCTTGTACAAAAACAAGGTAAGGCAGCGCACAATACACCAAATGGTATGCATCGGCCGCCTATTTTTTAATTAGTTGTATAATTAATTAATTTATAGAATTTTTAATATAGACCGAGTTAAGCAATTCACTCAAACCCATTGGTTCAAACAATGACTCATTGACTCAGTACGCCGGCCAAGTCGATGACGAAGCCGAGTCTTATTTTCAATCAACCTGACACTCCTACTGACAGTATCTTTACCAAGGCTCTGCTTCCAACAGTTTTCAAAATTTAGTGACAAAGCTGAACTTGATAAATATTTATCAGGCTTAGCTTGAGGGGATGTAGTTAGTTAAGAGTTAGCCTGAGTAGTTAGCTATAAGCAAGTTAGTTTTCATACAGTTACAGTTTCAACTTAATTATATTATAGCTGCTGACGTATCACAGAATTAAGAAGAATAATACAATCATTTCTTCATAGATTTCTCTCTGTTTCTAAGCTGTGATGTCAGCTTCTTCTCCAATTTATCTGATTTATAATATACTTGAATGGCACTTGTGATCATGACACAAATGTAATGCATATTTTAGCCTGCATTGCTGTCTGAGGATATTGTATTACTATGATTATCATCCTAAAAGTTCAACTTCAACTTCAACTTGCTACATGGCAAACAAATAATAGGTTTGTGTTCTTGGTTTAAGCCCCTACAATTATATGACCATTTTGAAATATCACAACTCTGAGATCATCTTACTAGCAGTAGTGAGTATACTTTGTTAAAACTGAGAAGACAAAAAGTTGTGTACAAATCTATTCTGCTTTACTTTAAAACTTAGAACCGATCTCAATGATAGATGACATGACCACAAAGCACAAATAATGCAGCAGCATGCTATAAAAAAGATAGGTGGCATTTCCCAAGAAAGCCAAAGGAATTATAGTGGATCACGCGTATTGCACATAAGAACCAAAACATGAGCATACCACATGACCTGAAGATTCCCCTGAAATGTCAAATTGTAATGCAGCGACTTGAAGCAAATACAAATTATCATTTCAGCAGATTTATGCCTTTTGCAAAGAAAATACACATGCATACTTCACATTTTACCCAATTTTTCTCTTACAGACCCCACTTGACTAACAAGTTAGTAGTTATCCAAACAATCTTTGCCTCAGTATATGAGCAACTTGGGTAATATTCCTTGATGAAATGATCAGTAATACTTTACATTTTCTCCTTCCTTGGTATCGCTTTCTAACCCCATAAACTTTGGCTTTAATCATTTTCAAGAAAAATTGCAAAGCTTTTACTAGCTGGAAAGTACTTGGTTGAAAGCATGATATCCAAGGTTCCCAGGAAAGAAGGACCAAAGGATATGGTCCTTGCTCTTATCCAACAAGTTAGCATCCTTTTGAGAACAGAGCATAACATATCAAATCAAACCAATAACAACAGTAACAAAAAAGACTTATCCTCTTATATATATCACTAAGTCACACGGACTATATGAATCATCCGACACCATTGTGCTCGATAAAAATACAAATTTTGTGGAATGTCGTTGACCATAAGTCACTTTTAATAATATCTTCCAATGTCATTTTTGACATCTCTTTATACCTCTTACAGAACTAAAAATCATGTTAACAACTCTTCTCACATGTATTAGATGTGTATTAGATGCAATGCTCCCAAGTCGATGCAATGCTCCCAAGTCACCATTCACTATAGAAGTTTGCCTTGCCGACCTCAGAGTGCAGCAAGCATTGTTCTTTGCTTTTGTTTTCCGTTATTTTGGCTATTCAACTAGTACGGAAAGTGGGTATCTACACATTGCATAGCACATTAAGTGGTAGGGTGAAGACCAAGAGTGTGAGTGGGAAGATTTCAAGAGCTCAATATCCATCAATGCCATAAAAGCTGGGTGAAGCAACGCCATTCTCTTTAGATTCTGCTACAATGTTAGTGATAGAATGTCGAACGTGCTCTTAAAGCATATGACTTGCCATCATTATAGACCCCAAACAAAAAATGCCTTCATCAGCGTACAGCCTAGTGGTACTTCTAGTACTTGTGTCATAGTCAATGCCCAGTACTATATTGGAGTACCGAGAATTAATTAAGTTGAAATATACTAATAGCATTTTGTCCTGGTTGGTCCACAGGTCAAAACGTCCGATAGCACCTCAACCGATCCAAAGTACTTGCAATTAAGTAAATACTATAAGGGTGGACTGGATAATTTAGCAGAAGAACACATAAAGGTCGAGCAATCGCACAACGACAAGTATGTCAAGTAAGCGAGGTAGCCTAGCCAACCTTGCCTTGAAAGACCCTTCACAAAGGCTTCCCATGAGCCTACAGAGGTAGTGACAACGGATCACGAGCTTATAAATATAGGTGTGATCGTTCATTTTTTTTAACACGCTATTTATTCTGATAAATCTCTTAGTTCTTCTAAGACGATGAGATACTCTCTTAGCTCTCTCACTGACTTGAGTTCAGAGTATTTTCTGTAGGTACACCTCTGTCGTGTCCAATCAACTGCTTGCAGTGCCATTCCAGGCCATACGCCGCCACAAAGAACGTGGAGAACTCTCAAGTCTCTTTCACATAAGAACAACATATGTGAAAATCCTTCTGATATTGATTATAAAACTAAAGCTAAAATCACTTGTGGAGAAAAGTTGCTCTAAATAATTTCTAAGTTCCATAATTAATTATGGAAAAAGATAAGTTGATTCAAACATTTTACAAGGGTGTGTTTGATATTCTATCGGTGCACATTTCAAAGTGCTTAAACCTCAATCCAAAATTCCTTTTGAATCAATAGACTCTAGGCTTCTTCAAACATTTATACAAACATCATATGAGTTTGTTCGGCGGTCAGAATATCATAAGTAAACATATAATAAGAGAATTAAATAAGAGTAAGTAGAATAGGATAAGAGCGGACATGTCCTATTTTTTATTTGATTGAATATGATAAAAATTATAAGAA
Source organism: Acmispon strigosus (assembly GCA_030819835.1). Classification (NCBI taxonomy): domain Eukaryota; kingdom Viridiplantae; phylum Streptophyta; class Magnoliopsida; order Fabales; family Fabaceae; genus Acmispon; species Acmispon strigosus. The sequence goes on along the minus strand of JAUAMA010000003.1, from coordinate 66,483,869 downwards.
ATAGATAGAAATTTACCTTAAAATAAAACTACATGTTATTTTTAATTTTAACTAAGTAGTGGCGAATGGTAAAATTTTAATTAAGTTTAAAAATTATCATTAAAATTATTTTCTTTTTTAAATAGTCTATATTTAAATTATAAAAATTACATGAGGAAATAATTTTTAAGTTAGTAATAGCAATATAAGGGAAATTAATTGTCAATTCAAACTCGTGGGACACTTAAGAAAGGGTTGCCATATAATCAAGATATAACGCATGGCAACCCTAATGTTTACGACTCAGTTTTAAATTTTAATATATTATGTATAGATAAATAGAACATAAAAACATTAAAAATAAAATAAAAAAACCTATTGAGCAGTGAAACGCTGAAGACCAATCGTGTTGTCGACAGAGAAGAGTTAAGGCACGAATGAGGTATCAGGAAAAGAAGTGGCTGCAGTTTTTTTTTTTTTTTCTTAACGAAGGTATCCCACCGCCGGTTGTTGCCCTGAGACTAATCATTCGCCCCACGGTCAGCGCACAAAGCGGTAGGACTGGCCAATGAGTTTTTTCCATTCACAAGAGTTGAGATTCGAACCCCCAACCACTTGCTTAAGGGACGAAGTGCTGAACACTACGTCAACCCACTTGGTTAAGTGGTTGCAGTTTGAGTGAAAGAAAATTGAAAGTTTTATTTTTTAAAGTAGTTTTAAAATATAAAGTATATTTATTGTTTGACTTTTAAAAGGGTATTTTTGTGATACAAGTGTCCCATAACACTTCAGCCTACAAGATCTGTCACCTTAATCTCTTTAGAAGTAACGAGTCATGTATGAGTTGAGAAAAAAACACACTCCCCATAAAAAAGTATCTACCAGGTATCGGACGGGTATTTATGTTATATAGTGTTCGAGAGGCAAACATTTTTTTGATCACGAGTTTTATTTAAAAAAATAAAATAAATAAGTGGCTAACCTGATATGAAGTAAATATAGAAAGAAAAATGAGGTAGATAAGAGGTGAATTTACTCAATATGGAGAGAAAGGGTGAGGAAAATTCCTTTTATTTTTATTCCTTGACTAAATGATCCAAACTCTTCCTCTTTTTCCTCTCAATAATATTAGCATTCATCATTTCACCTTTTACACTTGATTTGATTGGACAATCTAATATACAAGAATATCATGCTACAAATTATTACTTTCCATTACGAGTAAGATAAGTACACAAGTTGGTTGATACAAGCTAAATGCTTTTTCAAAAACCAGCTTATGGTTGAAGCAGATGTCACCCAGTTGTGCACCAAAAGTTGAGAGTAGGAAGAAGACTCCTCAACACACCTTCTTAGATCCCCAATTGGGAACTCTAGGACTGAAAAAGGAAGCAGTAACTCTAGAATTAAGTACCTTGAGTGCTTTATTAGACTTAATGCATCTTGGTGTTTTGTATTGATTCACTGAAGCACCTTTGCTAATGAACAAGTCCATCAATGCCTCAAATGTTCCTGGCTCCACCACACGTATTTCAAGTGGTCCAATTGACTTGTCATTGCGCAAATGTCTGTACACATAGTCCAGTTGCTCTTCAACTACAAAGCAACATTCATGGAGAACATTTGTGTCAAATAGGTGCTCTGACTCCTCCACCTTTGAGCCATAATGCAAAATTTCCCAGTACAATACGTAATGTCCTGGCACTGAAGAGGCATCAGGGTAACTAGTGTACTCCACCAAGAGAGCATCATAAGGCTCTAACAATTTTTTGGCCACGGTGACGCTCTTGTGCAAGTCCTCTTCACTGGTTTTGTCACTGTCAATGCTGATCACAACGTTTCTCCTACAGATGAAGCGAAATTGTGGAGCTTTGTTGTAAAATCCAACCACTTGAAGCACATCACCAATGCGGTATCGATATAGCCCTGATCATTGGGATCATAGTATTGTAATAGGAGAAGAAATAAAAGGCATTTGTGAACAGATATCATGATTATAATTTACAACAAATGGGTTATGTTATTTGAACTCCAGAACCCAATACAATGAATTCTGAGACAGTCATAGATACCAAGGAATACTTTGTCTAAAAATCCTTAAAAATAGTTTTAGTTCCAAGTATTTTACCAACACTGTCAATAGAAAGTTTCTTACATTATTATTCACCCGTCACTGCTAATCAATGATGGCTTTGTTTTTGTACATTCTTGAAAAAGTTAGGCTTCTTGGCTAGTGGTTGTTGTATATCAAACTTTTCTAAGATTCAATACACAAACACCCTACACCCTCAGTGAGAAAAGAAAATAATATAGGGAAATAATGAATATAATATATGATGGACGTGATAAAAAGAAAAATAGAAAGAAAATTTAAGTATGTACGAAATTCTTTGTTCCCTCATTTGGTGTCTCATTCACTGTCTCACTGATTAAATTGTATTGTGTCATTGATTAAATTGTATTGTGTCATTTAAGAATCACTCATGTAAGATCATAATTGTCATACTCATGCTTACATGATACAATTTGATCAATGAGACCAGGAAAGTGACACCAAATGGCAACATAGAATCTTCCTCTTTTGCATTGTTTGGGTGTCTAAGTATCATCTGCATCTGGTCAAACTTGATTAGATGATAGCAAAGAAATTCTATGAAGTCTTTTGATTATATCAATGTATAACATGAGGATGTATCATTTAATTAAAAACTTACCAGCAAAGGTAGTGACCACAATCTCATAAAAGCAACCAAGCTTAACACTCCCCAAATCCACAAGCTTGTCATTGGGGACATGCTCCTCCTCAAAGTCCATCAACAATGTCCCATTATTTCCAAGAGGAAGGAACTCAAAGTAACCCATGTTAGGCAAGAGGGTAAAAGCAACATCAGAAGGATCACTCAAAGGCTTCAAGTTAACCCCAAAGTAACACTCAGAGGAAGCATACATGGTACAAACCAAAGGCAACTTCCCATCACTGTAATGCTCCAGAGCAGGAACATACTGAGCCATGGAGCCAGTGATGACTGCATCAATGTACTTAGCCTTAGGCCAAAGCTGACACAGAATCCCCTTCCAACACTTTTGGCTACAAATTTCAGAAATCTCATCCGCAAGATCAGGGTCAGGGGAAGAAAGAACAGAGGACATGGCAGAGCAGCAACCTGGATCTGTTATAAAGGAACTGAGCTCTCCGCTGCGAATGTCGTCGCAGAGGCTCCTCCAGTTACGTTCGAGGAAGGAAATGGCTCTGAGAAAGGCGGAGGCGAAGACGGCGCCGAGGCGGAGGACTTTGTGGCGGTGGATTAGTCCTGCTAGAAGCTGGCAATGCATGCTCTGGTTTATGTCGTTGCAGAGGACAGTTTGGTCAGGGCTTGTGAAATCGTTCCATGGGTCGCGTGTGCGGCACTTGAAGTGCTTGCTCTTGTAGAAGCTTGTTAACACAGTTCTCACTGGTAAGCCACACGGGGTGGTGGACAGTTCTGATTTTACAAAGTTCAGAAACATTCCCTTGCCCTCGTCAAGACCAGGAATGTACCTGAAGATAATTGCATCCAAAGTTGAAGATCAAGTGTGTGGAATTCAGAAAAGGAAACCAATAGTGAGAAAAATATTTGATGTGAGATATAATAGATTTGACAGGAATGAATGAAGAGATAAAGAGAAAAATATATGTTAAGGAAAGAAAACTCTTTAAATTTAAATTGATGAAATACTCAAGATATAACAAGTGTTTGTCATATAATATATATCAATAATAACGGTGAATAGACGTTCATTTTTTGCGGACACTCTTTAAACATATGATTCTATGAGAATTTTTATCGCCACAAAGTGCTGTGGGTTTTAAAAATCATCTCAAATGATTATGTCCAATGGATGTCTGCCATAAATTATATGTTTATTTATCATTATTCAATATATATATGGTACTAGTATGAATTTAAAAGCGGCCGAAGAAAAATGATTAATCACTTTCGAACCATTAAGATTATTGAAGTGAGTTTTGACTTTTTCAAAAAATCATTTTTTATATACACAGTTAAGGTTCAGACCTTCATCACTGTTTTTAAGGGTCTCAGCTATCTATCAACTATGTTAAGATATAGAATGTGTTGGTCACTAAAGTAAAACATATGATAATTTTCTTCCTTTTTTTACTAGAGGGCTTCAACATTAATACGCATACCACTTTGCGATGTCCAAAAACCATCACAAAGTGAAAAACTTAAATCGACATATGTTTTTGCGGTCTAAAACCTCCACAAACATATGCAAACCATGTGTTTGCACATGATGCTGATGCTATTGTAGCGTGCGCTACATATATTTTTTAGAGGGCTTTGTGATTGAATGATGCATATATAATCTCAATCTAAATGTAGTATTTGTCAGGTCGCACTAGCTACCATGCATTATGATCCTTTTGTATAACGCAAAACGTAACAAATGCATGGTAATGGGGCCCTCCACCCACCAATTCTTATTGATGTCATATCTTTTTATCTTATCCTTTTCTTTTGGCCATTTAGTCAGAATGATTAACCATTAAACACAACAAAGAAGTTGCTAAGCTGGAAATATGCTGGTCTAAGGTTAAACCATGTTGGAGTTTTAAGCAACTCATGATGAACATTGACTAATATTGTGTCTAGATGCATAAGCAAGGCCAAGAAATAAAAAGATGTGAAGGTGTTAATATTAACTTATTTATGATTGGCATGATAAGATTGTACAGAAAGGTACGACGGTCAAGATCTTCAGCAACTGTTGGCATCATTTTAGGCTCACCACCTGATGTTCCTGAACTGCACACATACCAAATGATTTGAGTATTGAGATCAATATCACAAAACACAAGCAGAATCCTACAATGGAGTGAGCACACACACATATATATGTTGCATGTTTGGAAACCGTTATATAATTCATTGTGAAGTCAAAATTAATTTTGAGAAAAAAATTACCATTAGTTTCTGGTTTTCAGAATTGATTCTGATGAAATAAAAGTTAGCAGAAGTAGCGGAGAATACCTGCATAACATCTCTGTTATTGGTTGACCAGTGATGAGAGAAGAGTCTTCCCCATTTGCAATTCTCTGGATATATGGGAAGATCCCTTCATAACTGCTAACAGGAACACACCTCTTAAACTCTGCTATGTCAGTTTTCACATCTCCCTTCATATACTTGTTCAAATACTCAGTTTCCTTATTATGAGTTAAGATCTGTTTCAAAAGGCTTTCCTGAACTTCAGCACCATTCTTTGTGAGCCTCTCTATCTCCTTCAATGCTTCCTCACCTTTGTACTCCAATTTCTTTCCGTCCATGCCCACAAGAAGAAGAACGAGAGTTACAAGAGAGACAAGTGTAGCAGAAGTCACTAGAGTATATAGATATACCACTTACATGGTTTGAAAAGCAATGTAACTACCTATATATATAACTGGAAAATTGGCTTACAGGAAATCATATATTGCGTCAGTGTGAACCTTTTAAGAAACAGTGTCAAACTCTTTAACACCGTTCGATATTATCATGTATGGGTAATGTTTTGTTTACACTTTTATACCTACATTTTTAGTGAGAGATAAGAATAGAAGAGAGAGAAATGAATAATATATTGAGTGCTATGATAAAATTAGCTGAGAGTTAGGAAAAAAATTACGTAGAAATTAGATGTAAGAGAAATAGGGTGAGAAGATGTCATGATTCTATCATGTACGCACTATTTTCTTAATCACAACCTCCCATGATTCTCAGTAACAGCTTTCGATGCTTCGTCTGCAATGTCAGAAAAATTAGAAGATGAGAAATCAAAAGATTCTTCTCAATATGCAGATTTAACAAATGTCATTCTGGCAACTACAAGACCATTTCATTAATCTTCATCTGGAAAACAAACTTTTAGAAAATGCTTTGATTATCATAGCAAATTATGAAAGTCATGCTCAGGACCTTTAATCCATTTTTATAAAGAGGTAAAGGTTTAGGTTTGGAGGAAAAAGTCCAAGATTGACTGTTTGAATCTGGTTTCCCTGACTTTGGTGATGGTTAACTTTAACAATATTACTAAAGACTATATTAATAAGGGTGCACATTACCACTAACACATGTTCGCTCAGTTGGTAAGGATAAATAACTTTTAGTTTGTGTTCAATTCCAGTGTGAGCTTTCATATGGCTTGTTGGGAAGGAAGCTCTCCCGAAAAATTCAAAGCGGAAGCACAATCACTTAAGTGCTTCTGTGAGCTTTTCAGCGTGTGGCGCAGATGAAGCAGATGTGAGCCATATTTTCAGAAGCTTCCCTGATTCCCAAATTCCATGGAGACATTTCATAGCCTTTATGCCGCGTTTGGGTGGTGCGAAATCATTTAATTCTTGGTTCAGGAGTCAGAGATAGAATGTTATTTAAGTGGCAATGCTTTGGTGGATGTGGCGTTGGCTCATCAAGCGTCCGAGGAAAGAATAACAAAGCGCATCTAGAAGCTCCCCCTGCCCGGAGTGGTTCCCTCCCTCTGTGAGGATGTTGTAGTGTAGTTTGCTTTTAGCCTTCCTTATGTAACCAAAAAAAAAATGTTATAATGCACATTGCACGGTGATAGGCTAAATGCTGGAGGAAACCTTAATCATTGTTATTATATACGACCCTAAGCAGTTTACAAGTGATCATGCCTCCATCTCTTTCTATAGACTCACTTTATATTATATATCAATTGGGCTTATTGGCTAAAGTCCAATTGCTCTCTCATTTTATCTTATAGTGTTGTTTTTACTTTCTTCCCTTAAGTATGAAAGTCGTTAAGTAATGCCTTCATACGTTTCTCTTGACTCTTATGTCTATATGATTCCCTTATGTCTAATCCATATGTACTATTTTATTTCTCCTATTTGTACCATGAATCTTTGCTATATTTTTCTTACGACTCTTATGTCTTCGCTATAGTGTAAATTATAAGCTAAAGTATAAGAAAAGCAATGTTCTTATTTCTGAGTAATCTAATGGATGAGGATGTAAGATTCGCTGTGACAGTGGATATATGGTAGTTAAATCAATGAAGTTAGCATGTCTATACTTCAAAGTTGATAGGTGGGAAAATCAGACAGTTTCAAATATCTACTATGTGTGTAACAACTAACAAGTATATATTCTTTTCTACACTTTCTCAAAACATGGAATAAGCAGATAACAAAATAAAATGGTTCTAAATGACATATTCGTGTTCTCTCTGCCTTTCAAATTGAAGGTGATCCAAAAACTCAAACCACGTTAATTTCTTTTAATAACGTACTACAAGTCTTCATAGCTTGATGCTTGTCCTAAAAAATCATTTAGGCAAAAACATTGCAAGCATGAAAAGGTCATTCATAGCCTCCATTGAAAAAAAAAAAAAAAAAAAAAGTTTATCTTAGTAGCTTACTGAGAGTGGCATGAGAATTAGACTTTTTTATGGCTTTGTCTATTGTACTCCATCAAAATAGATAATGTAATCTGTTTGTAACTTTTAAACTTTGATTTGTAACTATGTGTAATTAAAATTGTAACTTGGCTTTATCGAGGGTACTCACATGAAAAATAATTCTCTGATAATTAGCTTAGAAATAATTGTGAATTAGATGGAAAATTAGCGATTGAAATATGTGTATAGTTGTCAATAGCTGGATTGGAATGGGAGACTTGATCTCATCTTTTTGGGTGACCTAATCTTTTTTTCGTGGACGATCGACTTAACCTCATCACTTAAGCGAGCGATGTATTGTCATCAGTTATGCTTTAGGCATTTACTGGGTGATGTTATGTTATCAATTAGGTTTTACGTAGTCATTGGGCAATGTAATGTTCTCTAGTAAGTTATGTTATGTTTTAGTTATAAGGACCCTTTTGTTTTTAAGGTGACCTAATCTTGTGAGCCTCTGGGTGATTTGTGCCTTAAGAGAAGAGGTTATGTTGAAATTTGATAATGCGGCGAACCAAATGGAAGACATGATTTTCAATATTGGCCGAGAGAGGCACATGTTGGGAAATCAGTTAGAGGACAATTGGAAGCCAGTTTGTATATAAGTAAGGTCTTCCGAAAGGGAGAATTTATGTTCACTTTACTTTGAGAGGGCTAGACTTTGAATCTCTCTTATTTAGAGTTTGGTCTCTTCAAAGTTTACTTGAATACAAACTCAAATTAAGAAGAGTTCTTTATTCATTGCTCTCAACTTGGTTTCTAATGACTTTGGTTCACGAAACAGCTATTTCACTTGATGTTTAAATACACTATTGATTAAAGTGGTGGATAGTAAAACACCTGTTTTTTGTTTTTTATGATTTGATTAGGTTTCTTTTTCGGATGCTCAATACATTTTGACATGGTGAACATAAGTGATAACGTGAGGAACTACTTTTACTAATTTTAGTGGGAGTGAAAGTGATTATGAAAACTTTAGACCTAAAACCAAACATGGTGCAAGTATCACAATGGGTTGTAGAACCAATGCTATAGCCGAGTGCAAAGTTGCAAACACATGTATCCTTATCCACAAAAAGAACAAGTAGCTAGTGTCATTGTCAAGATGAACGTCATATCAGCCCCTTTACTCATGAGAATTTAGATGCTTTATATTGAGTGTCTAGGTGCTCTCTTCTCAATATTATCCACACGAAAATTCAAGCCACACCATTATAGTAAGGCAGTGGAATTTCTTTCCTACTTATAAGCAACATTGATTGTGAAGGCTACTTATAGGCAACATTGATTGTGAAGGCGAAAGTGATGCATCAGCAAAGATATTAAGTGAAAAACCAAGATTAAGATTAAATCTGGAAAGTTGTAAAAATTAAGAAAATATGTATTTATTTACTCTAATTTTTGTTTCATTGTGGTTTTACAGTGTATTCAAATTTCAAACATGAATATGTTTGATACCATCAATGCAAATGAGTTACATTATTTTAAGATAACAAGTGAACAAAATATTTCTTATAAATTGAGATTAAAGTCAGTTCACATCATACTCAACTTGCATTTAAACTGAGTACTTATGTGTCCTCTAAGTATATATCCTCCGAATTAAAAGCTTTTTGGAAATTGACAAGTTCAACACAAAATGAAAACAATCCGTACCCTAATGAATGGGTTAGCATTCTTGTCCACAACTAGGGTAGTGGATGTAACCTTTAGACAAAGTGGTTGAAAGGACACATGTGCCAAATGAGGAGTATGGCCATCTTTAAAGAGAAAAGCAACTAAGCATATTTTGTTATGGATTATGGGTGTCATATGACGTATACCATTACTTATTATGTGATACATTTATGCTTACTCTTTGCAATGTGTCTAGTGTTGTTTTGTAAAACATATATTCATATGTGAAATCACACCTTTATAGATTGGCATATATGGTTTTAGTGGAGCTCATATTTAAGAGGTGAGTCCTGGGAAAATACGTCTCTTAGTCTTCACCAATAAATGCGGCGAATGAAGTCTGCCACTAATTAATCATGCAACTTGTATGGAACTTTGAATGCTTGTAGTGTGTGATAGGTACATATTAATGGGTTTACCTAATATGGACCCGTTAAAAAAAGTTCGATTTTAGACCAATGAATTGAATCTAGCATGTAATAACATGATGCACCATTTTTGTCAAAAAAAAAAAAAGTTGTTGGCAGCCCTTCCTTCCCCCTTTTCTCCGCCCAACCTCTCTGCCAACTAGTAAACCCCGTCAGTGTTGTTGGAGCCTCTTCTTTCGCTGCACACCTTCTCAGCCATGGAGTCGTTGTGCCTCCTCCTCGTCGCACGATCCTTTACTTATACCCACATCATACCACCATCTCGAGAACCTCATTCTCAACCCCACCCGACGCACTTGTTAGTGTCCTTCGGGCTTCTATTGTTGTCGCGCACCTCACCTTGTCAACCATGGAGTTGTCGCACCTCTTCCTCCTCGTCACAAGACCCTTTGCCTAGTCCCACATCAAACCACCATTTTGGAAACCCCACTCGCACCACCACTCTACGCATGAATCAAAGACAACCACCACCATCTAGGTTTTTTTCTGGGAAAGTTGATGCTTTTTTGCGGGTTCATGTTTTCGATTGAATTCAACCTCATTTCAGAAATTTGAGGACCCATTGTTCTAACTTTTTGTACTGATGTACTTTCATATAGGTTGTATCCATAGACAGCTTAAGCAAAGGGGGAGGAGGCGCTTACGACAAGGGATCTCCAATGATAAAAGAAGGTAAGGGTGTTATTTCTGCGAGCTTGGAAAGAGTGGCAACAATAAATGTTTTGAGGCGAGGATTGCGGTATAGGGTGTCACGCCGCATTTTGTGGAAAGGGTTACAGGGGAGGAGAGGTGGTGGGGTGGGTGAGGGTGAGGGTTGCATGGGAGGAGCAGTGGTGGCGGCGACTTTCTCCTTCTTGAACGTCGTTCAGCTTTGTCATGTGTCCACTCCACCACCGTGCCATTGGGCTTCCCCGACGCGAGTCATCACCGCTCTTTTTTTAACAATAAGCTTTTTTTACATAACGCGAGTGATTGCCTATACCAAGTAGCAGTTAGATGTCCAAAATTGGACCTTTATATTTATGATCACATTAGGAGGCACCCATATTAACATATACAATTTTAGAGAAAGATTGGAGTCATATATTCAGATTGAGAGAAAGTTGCTTATATTTAATTCAGAATATATTATCAATTTAACCCTAAAAAATAAGGGGAAAGTTAGCTAGCTACACATCCTATTGTAGCCCATATATAATGAAAGATGTCGAGAAAAAAGAGAGAATTAGATATATGATTAATGACATGCGTAATAAGAAAAGAAGAAAGAGATATGAAGAGAAAGAAAGCTCCTCTAAAGTGAGTCACTAATTTTAGAAGGTACAAAGTAAGTCCTTTTTAGTTTTACTATTGGTTGAATTGCTTTATTGACTTTTCAAAGTTGGTAATCACTATTAATGATCGTGATAACTTACTTTACCATTTAAAGTGACTCTCTCACTTTAGAAGAGCGAAATCCAAATAAAAAAATTTGCATGGAGTTAAAAATCAAATCATTTTTCACTATTCATATAAACTAACATCCAAATCTTCCTATTTACGAGTCAAACCCAAAGGGATACCGTGAAATTGAAGAAAAAGCTCCTGAGGAAAGTGGTGTGGAGCAAAGGAGAAACCTAGCCATTGTAAATCTAAAAACCGGATCTTAGTCATTACTAGACAAAGAACAAGTGAGAAGTGTCTTCCACCTGATCCTCACATGCTGCTGCGTAAAAAGTTGAATCTGATTGCAAGATCGCTCTTCTTAACTGATTAATCTCAGGACGTATTCTATTAAGAATAACTTCCAAGAAAAATCATTCACCTTTGAAGGTATCTTATTATTTCAGAAGTTTTTATAGAATGAGTGAACCGTACAATTTGCTAAAAATTTGTATGTTGATTTTACTGCATAAATTCCCAGTCTAACTAGAAGTCAGCTCAAGAATCTTGAGTTTTTTCATGCAGGTTTACACCTTCCAACAAATACTCCATCTCAGTTAACAGTTCACCTTTCCATTGAAACAATCGTCATCTTCATTTTCATGACCATTGTCTGTTATCTTCTTCCTATGTCCTTCACTGTAATATTTTCTGCTCATATAATCTGAACAGCTTGGAAAATATTTTACACACAAAAGTTCATCCCTAACCCATTTATCTGACCAAAAAAAAAGTATATCTACTATCACCAGTATTTTCAACTATGTTTCTAAATAAGCAACTAACCTCCTCATCCCTAATATTTTAACTAACCTTTTGTAAATATTTCAACCAAATAATTTTTCCTATAATTATAAGAGACTTGAATCAAGTCTTTTACTTTTCTTTATACTTTCTTTTGCCTTTTTTATTTTATTTTATATAAAATAAATCATGTATAATATTAAATATCATATCAACTCTTTATAACAAAAAAAAATCATATCAACTCACAATATTAAGCCATGTAGTAATTTTCTATCATAGAAGATTCCAAAGGCTGCAACCGAACCGGCCTAACCTGCGGTTCCCGGATTTTCCAGTCGAACCGGCCGGTCTGGTCCAATTCTGCCAACCTTGCCCTTACCTCAAGTAAATCCGTCGGGCCATAATTATGTTTGGTGGCCTATTAAGTATTAATAGACCTAACCATGTCTAATCTAATGTCGAATCTAACAGCAGGCTCTACACAATCTCCGTGGATTCTGCAGCAGGCTCTACTCAAGTCGAATCTGCGGCAGAAGCTCTCTCTGCACTCTTCATGACAATTGAGATTGTATTAGTACTGGGAAGAATTTCTTCCCTTATTTTCTATGTAGTTGTAAGTTTTCAACAGGTGTGTTCTCTGTAATCCAAAACCCCTTTGATTCAGGTCAACAAAACCACACTTACATATGGAGAAGCAGAGGAATCATAACAGAGTGATTCTCCAATGCTACAACATAAATAATACAAATCATAGTATGCTCACTCAAAAATTGACACAAGACTAACCAACCAAGATAAAAACATGCAATCAAACCATCTGAAAAACTCTGTCATGGTATTTGATCCGCAAAATTTCCGATCACTTCTTCAACTATCTCCTGCTTAATTAACCAACTTTGCCAATGTTGCAGCCATTCCTCATCAAGAAAGGCCAATTGCAATCAAAGCCACACCATAATAGAGGGAGGCGTATGGCCAAAAGAGGAAATTGATGGTGAAGAAGATGGACGGGGTTGTTACAGGAGAGGAAAAAAAGCTTTCATGGGAGGACGACGAAGCTTTCATAGAGTTTCGATCTCTTTCGGTTTTTTTTTCATTTGGAAACTGATTTTTGAAAGGAATTAACCTTGATTTCTCTCTTCCAGAAATTAGTTTTCGAAAGTGAAAAAAAAAAAAGACTGCCAAAAACTAATTTCTTGAAGCATAATTCAAATATATCTCTCCAGAAACTAATTTCCGAAACAAATATTAACTCTCCCTCCCTCCTAATTTCAAGTATATTTTGGGGGGGGAAAGAGTTACATGATGTAGGTAGAGAAAAGTGGGGTTCCAAAAACAAATCCCTTTAAAAATTATTAAAATAATTCATAAAAATTATTGAAATTTTATTTAATTATCTTTCATTTTTATTGCCATATGAATTTCCACTTACAAAATTATCACAACTAAATTTGTTCATTATTTTTAAAAAAGTAATAATAATTAACCATTTTTGTGTTAATCACTTAACCAAACACAATACACATGAATAATTTTATATTATATTTCTAAGACCCACAGCAACAAAGTGTCAAATTCGCTGTTAGCATTGTCATTGTCAATCTATATGAAATTGCATAGGCATCCTCAGGAACTAGCAGATTCCTCACAACTCTGCTATAGTTAACTACATGACATGTCTTACTCGACTCTTCTTCCAAAAGTTTGAAAAATAAACGAGACTAATGAGTTCATGACACCACTAATAAAAATGTAAAAGGAGGATATTAGTACAGCAGCCCCTGGATTTGGGAGCATGGATTCATTTGTCGACCCAGAGCATGCTAAGTGAATAAGGGGCATGTGGGCAACAAAGTCATAGCAATATAAAATCGTAGGAGTGATTAAAAACCGAAGGTGATTTAGCTACAAATGATCAGGTGTACTCATAGACACACAGCACATCTATTTTCTGAACCATACTGATAAAGATAGATGAACCATACCAATCCTAGTGCAATGCAAGACAAGAACAATGAGAAATTGAAATTGAAACGTCAATTTAAGCTGAACCCTCCTCTTTGTCTTCTTCCTTTGGCTTGCCAGGGGCCACAGGTGATGGAGAGCTCTCCACTCCCATTTCCGCTCGTAGGTCATTGATGCTTTGCTCCAACTCATTTATACGGCTACCCATATCATCAAGTGCAATGACGTCAAGAAAAACATTACTTCCAAAGTTTGAGTATCAGGTAAGTCTACATTACTCATCTAATAAAATTAGTAACTCTGCCCACCCTACCTTAGCCAATAACATGACACCATATGCACACGATCATATACAGATTATGCTAAGTCATGAATCACAAATCATGCACACAGGTGGTTTCATGGAGTTAAGAATGGCCCAATTACAGTTGCTCACAGTTGCAATATATACCACTTGTGCTGTTGTGTATACCAATAACTAAACACTCCTACTAATTAAGCTAATATGTGAAGGAAATGAATGGTCATCTTAAATATCCACAAGGATATAAATGTCATCATTGGTTTAAGTTTGGATATTATCCATTTTAATGGGTATTGAGGACTTGCTAGTTAGTTGCAAACAGAAACATATCTATATAGGTAGCAACACAAACAATCAAATGAAACAATGTGAAGGGTGGTATAATTTGAACAGCAAATAACCAAACTTATAAGTTTCCATCTAATCCTAAAATAAATGTCCAAACTCTAGGTTATCAAAATGTAAGCCCATTTATACCACCAGCTATCATCCAACCAGGCTAACCTCTTTTAAGATTTCAGAATAAGTAAAATCATGAGCATGAATAAGCAATCACTGAAATTAATTTCCACAACAAATTTCTGTCTAGAATTCGGCTTATTTTATGAAATCGAAGGGCATAGCAAAAAGGATATTCTTTGTAACGATGGAGTCAGACATTGTCTGGAACCTACTTTGCTGAAAACAAAAATTAAACAGAAAACAAAGTTAGGAGCAGTGAAATACATTCAGAAAGTGAGGTTTACTAGCTCTAATAATCTAGAGCACGCAACTCACCATCTGTTGAAGAAGATTTTGCACCTGGTGAAAGCAAAAGAGGGACAGACAAAGGTCAAGAACTGAGGAGTGAATCGGTGACAACAAAGAAAATACACGCAATTGATGAAAATGATGAAGAACTTACAAAAGCTGTCATGTCAGCAGGGCTTTGCTTCGGGTCCTGCGAATCTTGTCCGTCCTGCCATCACGAAAGGGAAACCAGTGAGAAACTACGGGTATGATGATACGCGATGCAATGGCGTTGTTCAATTCAACAAAAGAAGAACGAGATCCCAAATTTGAAAAAGGGGGAAAAACGAAAACCCTAATCCCATAAATGTGCAGTGTGTGATTCACGTTGCGGTGGAAGAAATGAAGAAGATAACGCGATTCGATTATGAGAGTGAAACGAATCGAGAGAAGAAAACCCTAACCATGATGAAGATGATGGTGTTGATGGATCGAGTGCGAATCGTTGAGTTGAGTTCCGCAGAAGAAATGAAAAAGCGTTATGCGAAAATGTGTGAGTGAGATCCGTTTAAATTCAATTTCAAATCAGTGTGGTGGGTGAGTTGTGTTTGGATCCCATCGTCTGACGCCGTAATTACGACATTGCCATTCCTTTTTCTATTTATTTACTATTGGCTGAATCAGTTGTAACTAATTTTTTTCTCACGTATACTTGCATTAAATGGTAAATGTCTAGTCAAAACAAACTCTTCATTTTCATGGGTGAGGAACAAATCTTCAAACTCTTGTGGTTAAAGGATAAAATGAAATGACCACTGCACCACACACTTATGGTTAGCGGAATTGGTTTTGATTTATGAATTAAAATATCGAAATAGAGCGCCAACATTTTGTGAATTAAAAATCCAATTCAAAGGCATCATTGTTTGCTCCTTTTTGCAACCAGGGTGGGTTGCTTCTTCTTTTTTTCTGGTCTTCAGGATGGTTACAATTTTTGAAATAAAAAATTCATTGTTTCTTTGAGGTTAGGCCCATTATGGATACCATCTGTTGGGATTAGAAGTGATTGGGCTACACCAATTTCTATCTTGGGCGAAACTAGGGCTATACTATTACGAGGGAGTTCAATATCCCACCATCATTAGTAAAACCCGAAGGGCATTAGTAAAACCCAGAGGGTGTTTGTTATAGAGTTAAAAAAAATTTCGAGAATATGAGGTGTGAGAAAGTCGATACCCATATTTAGTATGAGAGTATGAAAATATATACTCAGGTATGAAATATTCCAGGTAAATTATTTTCACATGTTACCACAATGCTCCATTCTCATCCTTGAGGGTGGGTATGGAAGATTCACAATGAAAGTGAGATAGTGGGTCTGCAATTTTCTACAATTAAATTCCATTTTACCGTTCTATTTGCTTTGTCTTTGCTGCAATTTTAAGTTAATAAAGATCGTGGGTCTCCAATTTTAAGTTAATATTATATATTGTGGGTTGGGTCTACAATGTTGAGTTAATTTATAAAAATATATTAATGTTATAAAGCTTTTAAGAATTTAGTAAACTATTTTAAATAAAAATTAAATAACATTTTTATGTTTCGGTAGTATTGGAAACTCTTAATATTTAAAGCATATATATCATTTCAGTAATTCCATGCATATAATATTAGTGTGATATTAATCAATATAGTTTGACTTCGAATTTATATGAGAAAATATAATTTTTTATAAATAATCTCTATAAAAAAACATTTATTTCATACTATAAATGTAATAATCACTTTATTTTTATTTTTATTTTTATTTCATTTTTAATAATTACATTAAAAATATTTAAATAATATATAATAAGGGTGATTTAGTAATTTTATCATCCATTCCCAAGAATATGCATTTCCAACCAAACATATGTTATAATTATTCCCAGGAATATAAAAAAAGATTCCGTGGAATTAAATTTGTTAACCAAACACATTTCTTAATAATACCCAGACATAACATTCATATCATAATATTCTCAGGAAACTTCATACCCTGGAATGATTTTTCATAACTCGTAACAAACGCCCCTGGAGATGGGAATGTTGAGTCGTGAAATGTGGGAAAAACAGTTTCCTGAGAATATATCATGTCAGGGCATCTTTTTTTTTCTGATCTTCTACCAAACAAAGGAACCTTCATTCCCACACCCTCATTCCTGGGTATGATTTTTTAAACCCACCTAACAAACATCCCCTCAGTAAAGTTTATTACCGGTTTAAGAGAACGTTTTCTGATTTCTTTTTTTCATTTTCTGAAAATAGTTTTCATTTTCAAGTTTAAAAACATGCTTGTTTCAATTTTTTTTATTGTCATTTCCACTGTCGTCATCGTCCACGCCACTACCACCACCATTGCAGCTACCACCCCCACCTCCACGCCACTACCACCACCATTTCCGCCACCTCAACCTCTATCGCCTTTGTTGCCGTCATCACCTACGTTGTCACTGCCTTCGTCGCTGCCACCGGTACCACCACCGCCATTAACATCGCTGCCTCCACCACCGCCACCATCACTGCTTTTAATCTCACTAGTTAATGGCGGTGGCAGTAGCTGTAGTGTGGCAACGGTGACAGAGGTGGTTGTGGCGGCGACGATGTTAGGAGCAGTGGTGGTGGTGGTGGCGTAGGCCGCAGTGGTGGCAACTGCGATGGTGGTGGTGACAATAGCAGTGGTGGTGACGGTGGCGACGGTGGAGGTGGCGGTGGCGACGATGGTGGTAGAGACTGTGGTGGCGGAGGTGGTGGTGGTAGTGATAGTGGTTGTGGAAGTAGCAATGGCGACGATAATGGTAGCTCGTTTTCATTTTCAGTGAAAATAAAACGACTTTTTATTTTGTTTTTAACATAATTTAGAAAATATTTTCTAAAAGAACATTTTATAAATATCACCAAACATGTTTCTAGCTTTATTTTATTTTATATTTTCTTTGAAAATGAAGACATGAAATGAGAAATCAAACATGCCCTCATGTTTTGGGAAATTAACCTGGAATATAACTCAGGCTTTTAGCATTCAGGATTTAAAACTCGAAATAATGTATTTTCCTATATTAAGTTCCGGGATCTATAATTCACGTAATGTAAAGTGAGATGTACAGGTATCTTAAAAACCCGGTATTAAAAATTCTTTGATATGCGTTTTGGGTTTTATAATCCCTAGAAACCAGTCTCATACACTTTGGGGAACTTTAAAACTCGTTAATGGGTTTAACAATTCTAGTTTTTAAGAACCCAAATTTGTTGAAACATATTTGCAGTCTAGTTTTTTAGAACCCGATATTGTTAAAATGGATTTACATTCTGAGTTTTAAAACCTAGTATTGTCAAAACATGTTTACATTCCGGGATTTATATCCTGAAAATCATTACACCACGACCTAATAATCAAAACATCAACATATTCAGACTTAAGTCCAAATATCCAACATCAAAATATCCATACATACAATCATCACAATATCCAAACTTTAAAACTCCCGAAATCAACACAAATCCAAATATCCAACAAAACAATCATCATAACATGAACCAAATATCTTTGAAGTATAAGTGGATGTGTCGGCTATCTTATTCTTCAACTGATATACGAAGTGGGACATTGTCCTCCGCGTCGTGAAGTCCAAGGTCCTCTGCAATAAAGCTCGACACTGCCCTCCAAGTGGAGACGCATCATCTTCTGCTAGCACCTCATTCGACCACTCTTCCACTCGCTGCATGGTAGTATGAAAAGAATGCAATCTCAATTCCAGGGCATAACTTAAGTAAAATCATAATTGATGACGGCTACTTCCACGGAATGAGATTCAACTTACCACACTACCAACAATCATACGTATAGACTCAGGTATGCTGAGGGGACATGATATCCGACTATACCATGGCATGTACTCGGGTGCATTCTCTGTCGGAAAAGTAACCCGGACCCCTAGCAGAATGAGTCAAGTGTCGGACGAGGTGTACGCAACATATATCTCTTCCCCAGCGGCAAGTGTGTCTATAACGACCTACGGTGAGAAGTGAAAGTGAGACTGAGAGTGAAAGTGAGAGTAAGAATGAGTGTGAGGAATCGAGTAGATGGAAAGGTAAAGGAAGGGGTAATGTTATTTTGAAGGGAAAGGTATTTTAGGATTTTTAAATTTTGGATGCGATGAGAAATTGGGTAGGTGGAGTGTGAAACTTAACACCCATATTATTATTATCATCTCGTCACCTATCCTAACTATTTCCGCAACGTATAAGTTCCTAAAATACGTTCAATTTTGAAAATATTCCGGATTTTAGATTTGGAACCTTTTTTTTATTGTTATTGAAATTAATTTCTAGAGGTATGCAATGAATCATATGTTCCAAAAAATAATGTTCGGTAGTTACTTTTCTAAAAAACATATTTCATTTTCAGAAGGCGTATTTTCCAATATGAAGAATATGTTTCATAACAAATCAAAATTTTATGTTGATCACGTTGGTATTCAAGGGGTAGAGACTTCTTTCTAATAGCATGTTACAACTATAGCATAAATGATGAAGAAGAGGTATATAGAGGACAATATAATGCATACCTATTGCCAGTCTTACCGACCTTGTAAAGTAATATTTATAATTAGAGTGGTCAATAAGCCAAGTAAACTTTTGACAAAAAAAAAAAGAGATCCCACCTTGTGAGGTTAGCCTGGATAAGTATAAGATCGATCTCCTACAAGTTCGATTTAAATTTTGGTCCAATCCAATTTTATTCAATCTGAATATCAGATGACGTGACAGGGCAGGTCTCAAATATTTATTTTCTTATTTAGTTATACTTTTAATTGAATCTAAACATGTTAAAATAAAATAAAAATTGAATGAAAATAAATAAATAGAAATAATAGTAAACACCTATTGTTTTTCCCATTTTGCTTGTGATAGGAAATTGGTTATTTTACCCTAAACATGATATTTATCAATATATCATCATATATTAATGTTATACGATGTTGTTTATTAAGAAATGTAACAAGTTATCTAGGTAAATAAGTTAACCTAAAAGGGCCTTATGAAAATTTTAAGAATGGAGTTCAATCAGAAAACCCATGGACCCATTTTTAAGTGTTTTTTTTTTTAAAAAAAATAACCCATAAGCTAATCTCTTTAGTCCATCATACGAGCAACTCTATGACATATTAAGCCACTATGAGTCGCATCGACTCCCACATTGACAAATAAAGGAAAGATACCTGTCAAATAACACTATTTCCCCGAATCACGACTATTCTTCCTCAAATAGAACAAAACCAATAAACACAAGTAGAATGAGACACCTGACAACCTCGGGAAATCGAAGCTTTTGAAATGACAAAGAGAGCTGAAGCCACAACCATCAATTGTAGAAAACTAGATACTAAGGAAGAAACAGTTTCTAAAATTGAAATGTGAAAATGGTGTTTAAGAAACCATTTATATGCAACCACCTAGAGGCAATAAAAGCAACATATGCAACCAATTATGAGCAATAACTACACGCATTATTGCGTTGCAAAAGTGCACATTCCTTTAATAATGCTGATATGGTGACGCGTGTACTCGTATGTGCAAATGGTTATAACAAGTGTGCTCACACCTTAAAATATGGATATGGGGGAGCTCTGTTATGGACGAACCTTCAAGATAGTATCACTTAACGCAATTAAAGTAATGAGACACTGACCTAGTACGAATTGTGTTTCCCAATTTTTTCCACTTTCACACGTATACATTGACATTTATGAATTTCAACATTAGAATACGATTTGTATGTGTCTCCTAAGGATAGCTCAAATGGTTAGAGTTGAGAGATAACAACTAACCGTAAAATAAATTGTTTACATATAAATATTAATTATTAATAGTAAATCTGACTAATTTTCTCTTATCTCTTACTATAACCTACTTCAATCTATTCCTCTACTTATATAATTTTCTATAATTTAAATATAGATTTTTAAAAAAATGACAGTTTTAATAATAATTTTAAAATTTAATTAATTTTTATTATTTATCACTTCTTACTACTATGTTTAAATCAAATTGTTACCTATATAACTCTCATATAAAAATAGACTATTTGTTAAAATAATTCAATTTTTGCTAACTTTAAATCATAGTCTCACTTATAAAAACCAAAAAAGAATTTTAATAATAATTTTTTTAGAGCATTAATTTAAAAATTTAAACTTTTAAAAATATATTATATTTTTTATTCGAAGAAAAATTTATTAATTTCCATTATTTATATCACATCATATTAGTCTACCTCACACACACGATAGAATACTATATAAGTGCAAGTTTATGTGGAAAAAACTAAAAAGAGTGAGCGGTTGGACCTTTAGGTTGAGAGTTAAATAAGAGTTGCTCTCCTTGTATTGATGTGTGTTTCTTATGGAATATAGTACAAGAATCACACATAAATAAGATTGCAAAGAAAAAATAAATACTAGCATTAAGCAAACAAAAAAGGGAAAATATTTGAAACAATTAAATTCTAATTAAATCCTATTAATTATAGATATCCTATTAATCACAAAAACAATTAAAATAGAAATAAATCAGAAATAGCATAAAGTAAAGTCAGGTTGCCTTTCACCACACAAGGTCAAGATTGAAAAAACAATTTAATTTAAATGCATAAAAAAAAACACAAGATAGAATAAAAGTCTGTCATACTCTTTATCTTATCATGTTTTTATCCGACTCACTTATCATAACACACATTTTTTACCACCAAACGAGCCTTATACATCTAAATATTTTGGGCAACCTGCAGTATGATTATTCTCCCTCGGCACATGAGCCACGACAACGTTCTAATCCCAATAAATCACGTCTCAGACTCTAGCAATAGTAACCCCCACCCCCCCCCCCCCCAAAAAAAAAAAGAGGAAACATCAACATTATTTATCATGACTTGTACCACATTATCACAATTAGAGAAACATAAGATATCATGTTGGCCAAGATTCCAAGCAAGTTTCGGTCCAAGTTCCACAATAAGCAATGGTCGAAGCTAAGAGAAGACCTAGCCACCCATGAGTCATGGCTGTCCCGGATAACCGCACCGCAACCCATACGTCTCGATTTTGACAACCAGTTTCCGTCCACCGCGATCGTCACTTGCAGCGCTGGTTGAATCGCAGCAGTTAGGGCAATCAAGCTGATAACGCTAATCCTCGCCATTTATTCCAGCTTGCAACATCCATAACAATTTGTGGAAGGACAAAGTTGAAAGGCCATGGGTCTGCGCTGAAGATGCTATCATTTCTCCACCTCCATGCCCACCAAAGGGTCACAAAAACTGTCACGTTCTGCTGCAGAACCAACCTCTGGAACTAGGCTGAGAAAGGTAGGCTCTCTTGAAGTGGCGGCAAAATTGAGCTAAAATGAAGCCACAATCTCGCGAGCCGAGGCAACACTTAAGCAAATGATTAACATCTTCCGTACTTATGAGGCATTGAGTACAATTGGCTGCAACACTAAGATGATGCTGGAGTCGTTATGGCTTGACGTTCTGACGTAGCTTTTCGTTTCTTTTGTAAAAAAAAAAGAATAAAAAAACTTAAAACCAAGTAAAACCAAATAAAGATGTCACCAATATCGTGTGAGATTCAATATAATATTAAAATATATTGGATAAAAATACACTTTTATAAGGAATCTTACATTCAAGATCTTGCTTGATGAAGTCTAGAAGATACTTCGGTTGAAAAGATCGGTTTTGCTATTAACATTTACTCCGCAACACAACACAACCTTCCCTGCCTCTTTTCAACCTCCCAACTATTTCCTCCGGCTTCTCTCTTCCTCTTCGATGTGAAGAACAAAATAAAATAATCCACAATAATAATAAAATTAGATATATTTAATTTAATTTTATCACGATTATCATCTCCCCGTATAAAAACAGCAAGACACAAACCTTGATAACATTTACGTGACTCCACAATAATCATAAGCTGTTGTTCTCTTCTTCCTCCGACCCACCCACAACCATGGTTGAAACCAGACGCGGCTCCTCTTCTTCCAAGCGCTCTCTCTCCTCGCCTTCTCCACCACCCACCACCGTAAAGCGATCCAAGGTCTTATTCCGTTTTTCGGTTATTCCTCATCTGGGTATTATCCCAATTTCGGTTTCAATTTCTTGATCGATTCTTTCTGATGAACCCAGGTCTCCGAGGATGCCTCATCCAGTACCCTGCCCTCCCCTGTCAACGAATCTGGGGACCCGGAGCTACGGGCCTCTGATCTGCCTGATGCGCCGTCGTTGAAGGCTGGGGATGCGGCGGTGCCCGACGAGTCTCCGTCTGTGCCGGTGCAGGGCGAGGATTCGGGGTCCCCTCAGTCTCCAGGTGCTAAAGACGCAATCTTTTTCGTGTGTTCTTTATTGTTTCTTATCTGGGCTATATTTGCATGCATGCGGTTCTTGGATTGGTGGGATTTATGAGTTTTGTGGTGATTTCAGGTGAAACTGCAGAGAAATTGAAAGCCGGAGCGGCGCCTGGTCGGATGAAGAAGCGCACCACGAAATCAAGCCCCAAGGATGCATGGGGAAAGCTCATTTCTCAGTGTCCTCCGGTTTAGTCTCAGTCCCTTTTACTTTTAGAGTTTAGAATTAGTATTTGCATGCTTGTTGCTTGTCTCAGAGCACTTCTGTTTCACATTCTGTCATAGGACGCTTGATCAATTTTGATTCTTGATTTTTTTCACTCTTGTCACTTTGATGACACAGGACAAGTTGTTTTGCATTGTTAATATTTTCTGCATTATGAATCTCTTCAAACTGACTCAGATTTCCTATATTGCATTGCCTAGTGCGGGGTAATTACAACATGAGGTTATTACATTACATTCACACCCTCTTGTTTTTAAAAGTACACCTATCTCCTTTGATTTGTTGCTTAGAATAGGAGTGTGAATGGTGCTAGAAGATGCATAAAGTAAAGGAGGTAGGCGTAACTTCACAGACAGAAGATTTTTGGGTCTGAGAACAATATATTAAGTAGTTTAATATCCCAAACAATAGGGGATGGCGATGTCAGTGTAAGATTGGAATGACAGGTCTTAGTTGTCCTGTCCAGGTCACTTAGTCTTGAGTAGAAAAATGAGAGTTAATTAGTTGATTTAGTTACACCTGTTTGGAGCTTGACATTATGTTACCGTAGAATATTCGATGTAGGAGAAGCAAATTGGTGGGTATTGTTTAGCAGAAATTTATGCATAAAAGTACAGTTTCCATCTTTTATTATGGAGTTGATTTTTTCTGGGAGATTTGAACATCTTATTGTGCATAGCGAACAAGATTATGCCTTTATCACACATCGCAATTACTGCCAAATAACAGGATTCATTGTCAACTATGTGCAGAAGGATTTTTGTTGCTTGGTGAAAACAGATAGTATCTTTATTTTATTGAAAAAAGTAACATTGATGGTAGACATGAATAGTAACCACACATGCTTTGATGAAACTTCTATCGTCACGTTGGCTTAAGACAGTGAGAACTATGAGATGCTTTATTCGTCTGTCTTCTTAGGAACACTTCTATTTCTGATTGTTCTGCTATAGGTTTGGAATTGATCTTTTTGTAATTCATGCTTCTCCAGAATCCTCATCTGTCCATGAGTGATCCTACCTTCACTGTTGGTCAAGGTCGCCAGTGTAATTTACTGCTCAAAGATTCCAATGTTGGCAATGTTTTGTGCAAGTTGAGCCACATAGAGGTACAGTTTCGTCTGTTCTTTACAGATTTACCATGACAAATAAGTCATTTTTCAGACAAAAAATAAATCTATTTTAGTTGTTTGTGAATACTATTTATGAAAAGAATGAACTTTTGTTATGGTAGATGGTTCGTAAAAATGTTCCAACTTCAGAGAATTACTGTTAAGAATCTCTATTTTGTTTATGATTACTGACCACAGTTGTCATTTGAACTCTGCAGCGTGGAGGTTCCTCCGTTGCCTTACTGGAAATCACAGGGAGTAAAGGCGCTGTTCAAGTTAATGGGAAAACATACCGAAAGAATGCCCGCCTGATTTTAAGTGGAGGTGATGAGGTGGTCTTTGGTTCTTCTGGCAAGCATTCTTATGTATCCTTTACATATGGTTTCCTGGGAAGAATTTATCTATTTCCTCTTTTTGTTCCTGCTTGCTCTTTCCTTCTTTTTTTGTTTTGTAGGGAAAGCTATGTAGTCATGTGTTCTCTGTACTTACAATTTTACATTATAATTCACGAAGTGCTGTTTTATTTCAACAATATTGAACTTATTTTATTGATATTTTATGGGTTCCTTAGCATTGAATTCAGATCTTTCAGCAACTCAAAAATAATATCAGCACTGCTGGTGTGCCTTCTGTGAGTATTTTAGAAGCCCATAGTGCTCCAATAAATGGAATTCATATTGAAGCTAGATCTGGAGACGCGTCAGCTGTTGCTGGAGCTTCAATACTGGCATCCTTATCTAGTCTTCATAAAGATTTATCTATCATTCCTCCTCCGGTTAAAGCTGGCAAGAATGTCCAACAGAACGCTGATGTTTCATCACTACCTTCTGGCCATGAGGATGATATTCCAGACACTGAAATGAAGGATACCACCAATAATGATGAACTAGCTGGAGTTTTTTCTTCTGAGAAGACTGTTCTTGCATCCTCTACCACCGATAATGAAAATCCTAAGCTTGAAGGTGTGGAAGTCGATGCCAATTTGGATGCAGATGTTGGGAAGATGACTGATGCTACTTGCGAACTGAGGCCATTGCTGCGCATGCTTGCTGGCTCATGTCCTGAGTTTGATTTAAGTGGTAGCATTTCCAAGATATTGGAAGAGCGGAGGGAATTAAGAGAACTCCTTAAAGATGTTGATACCCCAACCCTATTGGCCTCAACCAGGCGACAAGCGTTCAAGGACAGTTTACAGCAGAGAATACTCAATGCTGAAAATATTGATGTCTCATTTGAAAGTTTTCCATATTACCTAAGGTGCAAACCATCTTTTCCTGTTATTGGTTTATCTCTTACTTGACTTCCTAATATATGCTACCTGTAGTCCTGAACTATATAATACCTCGAATATGGTCATAGTTAGATCTTAGCTACGACTGCCTTGATATTTTTTGTTTCTCTAGTCTAGTGCTGGTTAAATGGCTTGTAATTACTGCTTCGGGATAGATTTAAAATAATTTATGCCTGCTTGGTTATGATGTGTGGCATTATTGCAGTGATGCAACAAAGAATGTTTTGATTGCTTCGACGTATATTCATTTGATGTGCAATGGCTTTGGAAAATATGCTTCAGACCTCCCATCTGTGTCTCCTCGGATATTGTTATCTGGTCCTGCAGGTAGCTCCATCATTCTTGTTTATGGTTTTATTGCCCCCTTTTGTCATGTAGAAGTAATATCATTCCATATGATTCTTGTGTAGGTTCGGATATTTATCAGGAGACTTTGTCCAAGGCACTTGCAAAGCATTTTGGTGCCAGGCTATTAATTGTGGATTCTCTTTCACTGCCTGGTGTATGTTTTCTAGGATATTCTTTTTTCTTATCCATATAAAGGTTTTGCTGGATTGTACCTTACTAGTTTAAGAATTTTATGACTCCTTTCACTGTGTTGTCTTTCCTACCATTATGCGCTTACTTTCGTTAAGATGGTTTCTTTCGAAATCAGCATTAACATGCACCTGTCATTGTTCTTATTGTGCATATGATTATTCAGGGCACCCCATCAAAGGAAGTTGATTCTACTAAAGAAAGTTCAAGGCCTGAAAGACCATCTGTGTTCGCAAAGAGAAGTACACAGGCTGGTACATTACATCATAAGAAACCAGCTTCTAGTGTTGATGCTGAAATTGTAGGTGGATCCACACTAAGTTCTCAGGCTACGTTGAAGCAAGAGGTTTCTACTGCATCATCAAAAGGCACTACTCTTAAAACAGGTATGATGTAGTGGACTAAAACATTAGTGCCTATCTGCATATTTGCTTCCCACTGTTTTTTCTTGTTCTGTTATGTATGCTTGGTGGCATTTTGAAGACTTCAATGATACCTAATTTACAGGTGATCGAGTAAAATTTATTGGTAACTTTCCGTCTACTCTCTCATCGCTACAAAATTATCCTTCAAGGTAATTTGTGCTATGGAAGAATTATACTTCATAAATATTTTTATGGTTTGTAAGTAGTACAGTTTGATTGTAGAGATCTAAAGCTTTTGTAGTCTTTCTTATTGATGAGGATATGTGTGACAATTATTCTAATATGACTTAAAAAGCATTATGATATTTTTATAATGGCTAAAGTATTCTTGTTTGCAGAAGTTATAATTCTTGAAAAAAAAACTGGATTATTTTCTCTTGGTTCGGTTCAGATGTTTTGTCATTTTGTGATTTTTTTTCCAACTCTCCTGTGTATTGACATGGTTTAATATCTAGTTTTACTTTGGGTTAGAGTTCTCCATTCTGCTTTGCTGTTCATTTTTTATTTAGTTTCATTTTCACATTTTTTCATTTCTTGTTTTGGTGGACATTTTATCCTATCAGCAGCTATCTTTTCCTTTTCTCTCTAGTAAAACATTTGCTCTGATAAAACTTTTTATATCTAATTTTTTATGTTAGATTTGATTTCATCTGGGAAATTAAGATTTTATTCTTCTTCTATAGGGGACCAAGCTATGGCTCTCGTGGCAAAGTTCTCCTCGCTTTTGAAGGTAATGGGTCTTCAAAAATTGGGGTTAGGTTTGATAAATCAATTGCAGATGGCAATGATCTTGGAGGCCTTTGCGAAGATGATCGTGGGTTCTTTTGTTCTGGTAATTCACTTTTTTTAATTGAACTTGTTTTTCTTAGCTGCATGTCATTAGTATATTGTTTGCTATAATTTTTGCATCTGGAATTCATTGGTGATTTTTGATGCAGCAAATCATTTACAACGGGTAGATGGTTCTGGAGGAGATGACTTCAATAAAGTTGCAATTAATGAAATCTTTGAGGTATTCCCAGATCCATTCTTGTTCAGGACTTGTCCCTATTTCTGAAGAAGTATATTTAACACCCTCCTCTGCTGGCTTGTATATAGGTTGCCTCTAATCAAAGCAAAAGTGGTGCACTAGTGTTATTCATCAAAGATATAGAGAAGGCAGTGGTTGGGAACTCAGAAGTTCTGAAAAGTAAATTAGAAAACTTGCCTAAGAATGTTGTGGTAATTGGCTCACATACCCAGCTGGACAGTCGTAAGGAGAAGGTGCTGGTTGATTATTGTATTTGTTAGTTAGCATTTGGTTTCTGTGACCTCATGAAGTCATGATTGGAGGAATTTTGCTGCTGCTGTGTTTGATGTCTATCTGCTTTTTTATCTTTCCAGACCCAACCGGGTGGCCTTTTGTTTACGAAGTTTGGGGGCAATCAGACAGCACTACTTGATCTTGCTTTTCCGGTATAATAATATTAGCAATTTCTTGTCATACCTTAGTTTAACGCATGGTGTAGTTCTAGTATGGAAGTTAGTGCTTGTCTTTGTGTATGCCCTCATTTTTTATGGCTGTGGGAGATAGGTTTCTGAATATGTTGTCATACAATTAGATATACATTGTTGGGTTTCTTCAGGAATTAACTCTGTCTGCTTCAATTATGTCATTTGATTAGGATAACTTTAGTAGACTACATGATAGGAGCAAAGAGACCCCCAAAGTAATGAAGCAACTTAGCCGCCTTTTCCCAAACAAAGTTACAATACAGCTTCCTCAGGTACCACGTTAGGTTAATTTGATTTTGTCATTTATACTTTTTTTATTTACACTTAATATCTATCTGTTTTACTTCAAACTTGCACAGGATGAGGCTTTACTTTCTGATTGGAAGCAGCAGCTAGAACGTGACGTGGAAACTATGAAAGCACAGGCCAACATTGTCAGCATTCGACTAGTGAGTCTGGCTACATCTCCTGACCTTTTATTCTGTGCCCTTTTTGTTAGTGTATAGCACTGCTTGTGCCTTGTAATGCACCAAGCTGCATATGT
Source organism: Acmispon strigosus (assembly GCA_030819835.1). NCBI lineage: Eukaryota > Viridiplantae > Streptophyta > Magnoliopsida > Fabales > Fabaceae > Acmispon > Acmispon strigosus. Next base: position 66,455,090 of record JAUAMA010000003.1, on the reverse strand, counting down.
TGGTTAACTATTCAATTAATTGGTTTGATTTTGTTAAGAGATCTGTTTTGCCAGCTATATTTAGTTACTGGAAGTTATCTGTGGTTTCATTAGCTTATATATAGGTAAGTCTAACACTGTAGGATTCATAATTTTAATACACAAATCTTTCACAGAAAGCTTCTCTCGTTTCTTTCACTCTGGATTCTGACTCTTTTAACGTATATCATTCTGTGCTTCCTCCTGTTTCTGCACTTTATTTTTGGTATGTTTTCAATTTTGTGCTTGTAAGAGGATGAGATTAGTTATTAATACAATTAGTGACTCTGGAGTTTGTGGCATAACATAGCACTTGCTATGTGAAAATTTTCCCACTGGGGTCTGGGCTTAACAATTCTTAATGTATCTGTGTGTGTGTTTTTTTTTGTTTCTTTTGGTATGCATTGCTTTTCTTTACTATAAATAATCAAACAATCCACTTGATATTCATTTTTCAGACAATATGCAGCGCTCTGTTCTTTCTATTCCCTAGCTTACTTTGGATTGTTCAATATTATAATAAAATTTATTTTTTCCTTGACATTTTTCAAACTTGTGATGAGATTCTTCTAATGGTTCAGGTTCTGAACAGAATTGGATTGGATTGCCCTGACCTTGAGACCATTTGCTTGAAAGATCAAACCCTAACTACTGAAAGTCAGTTTTTAAAGTTTGAAATTATTTTTCCTGCTAAGTATATAAAATTGAAATATTCTGGTATAGTACTGATAATATCTTGTCAACTCATTTTACTAGATGTCGAGAAGATCATTGGCTGGGCTATAAGTTTCCTTTCCATGCATTTATCTGAAGCTTCTATCAAAGACTTGAAGCCTTTGATATCTGCAGAAAGGTTGTTCTCACCATTTTTGGCCATTTCCATAATATTAGTCGTAAAATTGAATAATGAACTGTAACCAAGTTATCTGACCTTTAATTTTTCATTTTTAACGCCACTTTCCTTTAATTTGTGCAGCATTAATTATGGGCTTGACATTCTACAGGCCATTCAAAATGAGAACAAGAGCTTGAAAAAATCTCTGAAGGTAGTTTAATATAAGCTATTAGATATTTATTCCTTTTCCTGCTCTATCTTGTGGTGCAAGTATTTTGTAGTACTGGTTTGCATCTCTTTTCTTTACTCTGTCGCAGTTTGAATTATGGAATTAATACCATACTTACTGAATGGTTTTTCCAGGATGTGGTTACTGAGAATGAATTTGAGAAAAAATTGCTCGGTGATGTCATTCCACCAGCTGATATTGGGGTTACATTTGATGATATTGGAGCTTTAGAAAATGTTAAGGACACCCTGAAGGAATTGGTCATGCTTCCTCTTAAGAGGCCTGAGTTGTTTTGTAAAGGACAGCTGACTAAGGTGGAATGATTTTCTTTAGTTACTTCAAATAATTTTTAGAAGACATTTTCAGCAGATCATGCAATATGCGTAGCGCCTTATTTTAACTTTTTTGGATATAGCCTTGCAAGGGAATATTGCTCTTTGGGCCTCCTGGCACGGGAAAAACAATGCTGGCAAAGGCTGTAGCAACTGAAGCAGGGGCAAATTTTATAAACATTTCAATGTCCAGCATTACTTCCAAGGTATTAATGTCGGAACTGAAACTTTTGTTCTGATGTCTATTTCCTTGTATGCTCTAGTGATACGAGGGATTTGCTTTTGTTTGCTGCAGTGGTTCGGTGAAGGCGAAAAATATGTCAAAGCAGTCTTTTCTCTAGCCAGCAAAATTTCTCCAAGTGTTATCTTTGTTGATGAGGTTGGTACTTGGTAAATCATGTCATATGGTATATCTTTGAAGTTTTCCTTTCCTTTGTTTAATTCTTTTACATTTTTTATCTCCAAATGAATGTTCACTTGTTTCCTTCAGTCTACATTTTTTTATATCATTCTCACCATTTAAAGGATGATTTCATGTTTACATGACTGCTGGTTATTGAAATCACATGCTAACGTGGTATATCAATGTGACATGGAGACATGTTGAACCGGGAGGGTCAATGGTTTAGATGTACACATGTCCCCACATTTACCAATTTCCCTTCAATTGACTACTTTCTTCATTATGCCTCTGAAAATGGTAGCCTGTCATACAGTGTGTTATGGTACTGAAAGCAATTGTAAATTCCTTATTGTGAATACACAGCTGGAATTGTTGCTGGTGTTAATTAATAGATGTAATTTGCTGAGGCTTGTAGTTTTGGAAAAATGTTTTCCCACACACAGCTTAATTCAACCGTTTCCCACATAATCTAGCGGAGTTTCCCTGGCCTTCCAAATTAGAACATTGACCGCGAAGGCTATGTTTTGCACCAGAGTTTTTACTTCTCTCGTCTGCTTTAGCGTTAACTCTTGACCATTAATTAAAGATCCAATCGATAACGAAGAGTCAAAGAGAACTCAAAACCAAGTCGATTGCTTCTTACCAACGGTCCAGAGTTTACAAGATACTCTGGGAGGAAGTTGAGAATGTCACATCGAGTAAGGCTTTGATGGATTGGTATGACAGGGATTTGTTTGCCTATCAAATGTGGAAGAACAAAGTAGTGGTCTATTTTATGTTGTTTAACAAGTATGGTGAAAGCATTAATGGCTTGCGATGTGATCAGGACAGTAACATAAAGCTCAGCTTTGGTTGATAGACGTGGGTTAAAAGAACGGCTAGGCCGCTTAGGGAATTGTAAAGTTGAAGAAGAGGCAATGGTATTGTTGAGAGAAAGGGAATTGTGACTTGAGAGACAGAGAACGGAAAGTGTGTCTCATCTTCACACAGGAGAGAATTATATATAATTTGTGTTCAAAATACAAGGATCTAGATACGTTAATTATAACATAAAAAGGGAAATGAGAGACAGAGAATGGGAAGTGTCTTAGTTACACACAGGAGAGAATTATTTCTAATAGGTGTCATAAATACATGGATCTATAGCTACTCTAATACCGTTAATTACAACAAATATATAAACACAAAATTAGCCTATAATATATTATTTACATTATGCCTAACATGTATCTCCAACAGTGTGTGTGAGATGCTGGTATACTGGATTGAAGAGCTGGTGGATTGTGATTTGGGATACATTTCTTATAGATTTTAACAAAATGTTCAAAAGTTTTGAGCTGATTCTTTTACTGGATACCTCAGTCATATAATTTTTTTATAATTTCCACAAAGCCAATTCTCAAGAATTGTCTATTTTCGAGCACTATTTACTTAAATATTTCAATGAACGTTCAAAAAACAATGGCATATGTAAAACTAGCTGAAATGAAGGCATAATAGTATTTACATGTTTCTTTTCTTTGGTAGCTACTATCCCAATTATTTGTGTTTGATCTATTTTGTGGTACCTGTGGCAGGTTGATAGCATGTTAGGGAGACGTGAAAATCCTGGTGAGCATGAGGCTATGCGTAAAATGAAGAATGAGTTTATGGTTAATTGGGATGGTCTGCGTACAAAAGATAAAGAGCGTGTACTTGTTCTTGCTGCTACAAACAGGCCTTTTGATCTTGATGAGGCTGTAATTAGGAGGCTTCCGCGAAGGTAATCATTTTTTTTATCTCAACTTCTTTTATCATGTTTTACACATGAGATCGATTCTAATTCAGACTTGCATAAATTTTTTTTGTAGATTGATGGTCAACCTACCAGATGCTCCAAACAGAGAAAAAATTCTTAGAGTCATTTTAGAAAAAGAAGATTTGGCACCTGATGTTGATTTGGAAGCAGTGGCAAATATGACTGATGGATATTCAGGGAGTGATCTAAAGGTTAATGTTCTACATATCTTTGCTTTGGTTTCTTGCTTGCTCCAGAAAGTAATATTTGATTCTAATTAAAATAATCTTTTGTTTGCAGAATCTGTGTGTCACAGCAGCTCACTGCCCAATAAGAGAAATTTTGGAGAAGGAAAAGAGGGTTAGTGATGTATATATTGTGAATTTTCTTGGTTGAGTTTTTCTTTGAGAATCTTGTGTATACTTTAACACGCTTGTAAAATAGTTTAGGGCTTGGTTCTCTCTTCCTCACTTTAAAATGTAATGTCTTTTAGGAGAGAAGCTTAGCGTTGGCTGAGGACAAACCTTTACCTGGATTGTGTAGCAGCGCCGACATTCGTCCCTTAAAGATGGAGGATTTTAGATATGCACAGGAGCAGGTATGTTAATTTTATTTTTCCATAGTTTTTCTTATATTTTTCACTTTGGGGTTGAGGGTGAGCCTCAGCACGACAATATAGTAAGGGGAGTTTGTTTCAAGGTTTAAGATCATAATTTTATTTAATTCAAAAATTATAAAACTCAAAATAGAAAATGTATGATAGAATGTGGTAGTAGTGAGAAGTTATATCCGCGCCTATGGAAATATAAGATTCCCACCCTTAATCATGGGAATAAAAGCTAGGTAAATGTGGATAAACTACTTAACTGGGAACAGATTATAAACCCTAGAATGTTCTTTTATAATTTGTATCATATGTTGGAATGTTGTGTTCCCATACTACCGCAGTAATATTTACTGATATCTTGAAACACACAAAGATTTCGGCCTAGTGGCTTGTTGGTTGTCGGAATGTGTTGGTTCGTTGTGCCTACTGATTTCTGAAAACACGTACAAAATTTGGTTGCTACGGCAAGAATTTGTGCAATATGACTGGTCCCCAAAGTCCCAAACCCCACAGCGGTGAGAACATAATGCATTGCCTTGCATTTTTTAGAAATATGGTGGATGTGTTGCAGTCTATGGCAATAAGCATTGTGGCTATGGGAAAACATCTGATCCTTTAGCTTTTATTATTCTCAAAGTCTTACTTGACTTGAGCATTGAAGTGCCATTGTTGGTATACCACCTCCTGCATCGTCCCTAGCACTTAGCAGCAACAAAGTAGACTACATCATCCGTAAGGATGAATTTTAAGTTACCATCTCAGAAATCGGACAGATCATTGGCATCATTTATACAAGTTAATGAATTCATTCCAACCACCATGGTTAGCCTCAAAATATGAACCACAACAGGTGTGTGGATGGCTCTGAGGCCATCATAGTGGAAAGCCCTATTAGTATATTTGGGCTACACCATGATACAGATATTTCCAACACGAGAAGTTGGGTACACATTGCAGTACAACCCACCTCATTTGAAGATCATATGTCGTAGCATGAAAAGGCAGTTGTGAATTCCTCATCAGGCTAAGTGCTGATGGACATAACTAAGCGGCAGAACCACTATATTAATGAATAAATTCAAAGGAAATATTGACCAATATACTTTGGCGTCGGTATGATCAAGTGTTTTGTCGAGAAGTCCCACATTGACCGGAGATATGAACAAGATAGCCCTTATATATGGGAAAACAATCCTTACCTCTTGAGCTAGTTTTTGGGGTAGAGTTAGGCCTGCCAAATTCTAATATGTTCCATCGAGTTTGTCCTTCGCCTCTGCCCTTTTTTCTTTCAGGATAGTAAGAGTGGTCGATTGAATTCTCTCTTAAACTACCCACTCTCATGTGATCATGGCCAATGAGATTTGTTAGGGATTTAAGTACCCTATGAATGTGGAGTCTTATGATTATACGATAGGCTCATGGGATAACCTGGATGTGCACCTTCACCATCTGAGTTTGTCCTTCGCCTCTGCCCTTTTTTCTTTCAGGTTAGTAAGAGTGGTCTGCTGGATTCACTCTTAAACTACCTACTCTTATATGTGATCATGGCCAATGAGATTTGTTAGGGTTTTAAGTAACCTATGAATGTGGAGTCTTATGATAATACGATAGGCTCACGAGATAACCTGGATGTGCACCTTCACCTTTTTTATTTTCTCAGGGGCACAGGACTGCTGTGTCATGCCTTCATACGCACAAAATTTAGATGACTTAGCACGGTGGTTCTTGTTGTTTTCCATCACAAACAAAGAACAAGTAAGATCATCCCAGTTCTTGGTTCTTATGTACAGGCAAGATAAGTCGTTGGAATGAGGTAAATGTAAGTCATTTGTTCTTTTGAGTCTAGAGGTTTTCCTTGGGGCGCTATCACATCGTTTTAAAAATCCTTCCTCAAAAAAGGAGATGCAAGTTACGTCCTTCTAAGACTTCCTATAGTAATCCTTGGTGGTGTGGAATGTCGATCCCGAAGTTGCCCCCGCATTTAGTAGTCAATGGCCTTTGGCCTAATCTCTTAAGATTCTGGATGATTGCAAGTGTGCTTTGAGAAGTATTCAAACCTAGACGACATTGAGCGAAAGGAAACGGCCTTTAGTCAAAGAAAGGCTATGGGAGGCCTTGAAATAAGATTCGAATACACTATGCTCAATGTTTCCCCCTACTTTTAGATTTTGCACATGTTCGTTAAAACTGAAAAGAATGTGCATATTGACAAGTCGAAATATTGCAACTTATACAACTATTTTTAACAAGCGCCCAATGTTGTTGTAAAGGACCTAATCAAGCTATATATTCAGAAAGAGTGCCTAGGCCACTATGTCTCTTAAGGCTGGATTGGAGACAACAACCACAGGCTCTTATGCAATAAAAGGAGAAGCAAAAAGCATTAGGCTAGGGCACCAAAATGAAAGAAAAATGATAATTAAATGCAAAATCTTGATAGCTTTCACTGTACCAAATTTAGAACTAAATGTCCATCCTTGGCCGTTCTTTTGCCACAAAACCAAAGATTTTCTTATGAACACAACTTAAAATTGTATGAGTTATATCATATATGAACTTGGAAGGCTAGAAGGTTTGTCCCCCTCTCACTAGGAGTAGTAGTCTCCTTCTCCTCATGTTAGTTCCAAAGTGACATGTGGTCTTATGTTAACTAATTGAAAATTAAGCTACATTTATAGGGACTGAAGTTCTTGCAATAGGTTACTACACAATATTTTTTTTAATGTATGCGTGTGCGTGCAGGTGTGTGCGAGCGTGTCAACAGATACAACAAATATGAATGAGCTACAACAATGGAATGACCTATATGGAGAAGGTGGATCGAGAAAAGTGAGATCTTTGAGCTACTTCATGTAAAGCTGCTCTATGTATAGCATTTCTTGCTTAGGCTATTCTTCTATAATCTAAGTGATGTAACAAGGTCAACCTGAAATGACCAGTTGCTATGGAAATCCCTTTATTGTGTATCATATCATAAATCTTAGGTTCTCCCTCTCCCTGTTTTTCTTCCTCCAAAATTTTCCATACCTGATAGAATTTGTCGACGATTTCACTGGGGATAAAGCTAGTTATAGGTCCCTTGATGAAACAACTCTTTCTTTCTCCCCTTAATTCTGAGGCTTCTGCTTGTAAATACCTAGTTTTTTTTACTTCAAGAAAATAAAATTATTCTTATTTTTACTAATTTCATAAATGAATTGTATGGCATTGTACTTTGATTTGCAGTGGTGCATTGTATTGATTGGATATTTTGTTTTATCCTATAAAATGTCCTATAGGAACAACTAGTATTGTCCCTCTTGTATGGTCGTCCCTGGTTTTGTCCCCTCCTTCCATCATTCCATTGTCCCATGTTTTGAGATGCAGTAACCTTGCATCGCAACTGTGAGACACACCAAAGCCTACTTTGCTGCAACCCACCATGTCCCACCCCAGCGTCCCTACTTTGAACCCTTTGCAGTCTTCACCTTCCGTACTCATCCTTCCCTCACTGCTCAGAATGAGCTGCCATGACTGCTCTTCGTCTTCGACTAGGTTGTTTGGTTCGTCTTCAATCATAAATAAGCTTCATGATAGGATTGTATTTGCATGAATTCATGACACAAAAACTACATATGAATATGAATATGGCATTCTTTGAAGTAATACATAAAGTTCAATCATTGTTTGCCTTTATAGGATCTTTTCATTCCCTTCTTCCTTAGTTGGATGAGATTTCAGATAAATAATATAACATCATATGTCTCAAGGCATGTCTTTATAGTGGAAGTTAAATCACTCGTTAAGTTTTGATAACAATAAGCAACAAAATAAACAATTTGAAAACATCGTTTTACATGTGAAAGTTAATCCACATCTCAATGGTAACTACCTCTATTCCTTTTACGTGTAAAATATTTTTTTTATTTTTATTTTTATTACATTATTAATTAATTCCCTATTAAATATTTTTATCTGTTTTACAAATTATTTTTATATAATTATGTCTTTTATCAATTAATCAGGTGAAAATAAGAGTATAACTAATAAAATAATAAGTAATGTTATTTTGAACTTTCACCATTACAAATATTAAGTCTGTACATTGCATATGCCTGGACCTTCACCTCCCCAACTCATATGTCTCTATAGCTCTTACTACTTAAGTTATCTTTTAGGGACGTCCGTATATTACATGAACATGTTTTTAGTAATAATCATCGGAATCAAATATTAATTGTATACAATTATGATCTTTTAGATATGTAAATATTAGGTTAGAAATAATATTTTATTAATTATGAATTATAATGAAGTTATATGTAATTATACTAATAAATTTTACTAAATAATATAGCCTAAACAATACATGTACATATAATTTACGCATTTCATATTTTGCACTGTATAAATTATATTTTCATTTATTTACTTTATAAATTTAGAGATATAAATTAAATGTAAAATAGAATTTTAATCTGATTAATGAAAAGTTAAACTTTAAATAGTATTCTTCATGTTAATTTACATGAAGAAAAGCTTCAATACTAGAGTAAAGCAAAACCGACAAATTTTAGCACAATTTGAAGATAGTTGGACTCATTAAACATATAGTCCAACATTCGATCCATGGGCGGTGTGTATGGAGAAATATTTGTTATGAGAGACCTAACCACTTAATGTGATTCCCGATACTCGGGGATTAGTCTCATAACTGCCGGTTGTGAGATACTTTAAAAAAAATTAAAACAAAAAATATTAAAATTAATTTATAATGACATATACCTATGTATTTATCAATATTATATGTATACAAATAATTTGATATTTAGTTATCTGTATATTATATAAGTAAAATTGACTTGAGCCATGCATTAATAAAGAAAACATTAAAAAGACTTGATAATGAATTAAGTTTATATATATATATATATATATATATATATATATATATATATCATTAATTGTTTTAAAAAAAAATCTCAAATAAAATGCACACATGTTTGTTTTGGTACATACATTTAAATGAAAATAACATTTAAAATACAATTTTTAGTAAAATAATTATTAACAAATATCACATTGTCCATAAGTTATAACACTTTTTTTTTTTAGAAAACACCAGCAAACTCCATATCAATGTTTATATCCACAACTAAAACCAGATGGAAATAGAGATTAAATTCAAAGAAATATCCACCTAAAACTAATGCAATGTTTATATCAAACAAAATCAAGTAATTTGCTAAATATTCAAACAAAACCTAACATCTAGTAGTCCATTACAAGTTTCTCCATTCTCACTGACTAGGGGACCTAATGCGGGCGGACTCCCTAACATCACCATGGTTTGGACTTGGACTTCTGCGTCTTTAGCTGGACTCCAACTGCTGCTTCTTGAGCCCCCATTATAGGGTGGAGAGCGCGAGTAAGACCTGCCCTTGCTGCGCGGTGTGTATGATCTTTCTCGATTGTACCTTCACTCCTCAAGGGACACAAATCTTGAATACTCCCTGCATTTAGGAGGAGGGGAATAATAGTCACGACTGCGAGAACGAGATCTGTGGTGTGGTGGTGGAGATCGGGAGTAGCGAGGTGAACGAGAATAACGAGGAGGAGACCTTCTTCGATCATAAGACCGACCCCTTCTTTCTCTATGCCTCATCTCAATTGGCTTCTTTCTGTTTTCCTCAGCAAAGACAACAGTCAGCTCGTGACCAAGAAGAATTTGACCATCCATATGATACTTAGCATCAGCAGCATCAGCAGGATCTACAAACCGGACAAAACCAAAACGACGGGGTTGTCCAGTGTGGTAATCCTTAGGCAGGTAAATGTCCATAAGAGGACCGAATTGACCAAAAGGTCCGCGAAGGTCTTCAGGCCTACAATCACGGCGAAGGTTACGAACGAGAAGGCTGGTAGGCAATCTAGGGCGGGGACCATAGCGGCCTCCTCCTCTAGGGATGGGACTCCTCCCTTCTCCTCCTCCACTGCCTCTTCGGCCATAACCCCTTGGCGGTGGTGGTGGCGGTGATGGAGTGTAACTCCTTCCTCTCATCTCTCTTTGTCTTGTCTTCTCTGCGATTGAGAGCGTTAGGGGAGCTAGACACCACCGCAAACTTTAACCCTTAATACATTTATATATATTAAAAATAGTACATAATTTAATTTTGTTTTTCTTAATTTTTTCTCAACTTGTGATTAATATTTAAATTAAAATGTCTTCCTCTTGTAAAAAAAATACTTATATTGATATAATATTAATATTTAATGTTATATATGATAAATCTTAAAGTTTTACGATTAATAATTAATATAATGATAAATATAAAATGTTATTAATAACTAATTAATATTGTTATTAATGTAAAAGACAAAAGGTTATTAATAAATAATTAATACAAAAGGTTATTATTATTTTATAAATTTATATGAAGCATTGATTAATAAATAAAATTTAAATAATATTAATATTTAATTTTAAAAATTATAAATTGAAAATTTAACATTTATTAATTCATGCAATGAATAATATAAAAGCATATTAATAACTAAATAAATTTTTTAATGTAAAGTTCAAGTCAACTTTACTTATATATACACACTTAACTTTAATACTTAACATATTTTCATATATAAAAAGTAGTACTTAGTTTTAATTTTTTTTTAAAATTCCTCTAATTGCTATTAATTTTAACTATTAATAATTAGTTTTATATATGAGAGATTGAAAAGTTTTACAATTAACATAATGAGTAATAGAAAATTTAATTAATAACTAATTAATATTGTTAGTAATTTAAAGGTCAATTCAATTTTATTTTTTTATTTTAAAATTTTTCAACAAGTTATGATTGTAATATTTAATTTTGAATATGAAAAATTAAATAGTTTTATAATCAGTCATTAATACGATGAATAATATAAGGTTATTAATAACTAATTATTATTATTGTAGCTAATGTAAAGGTCAAGTCAATTTTACTAATATATACTAATATAATTTTAACTTTGATATTTTAGTTATATATAAATAAATAATTAATGTGTACAAAGAGATAAAGTGTCATTAAATGTATTCAAAATTAATTAATATTTGTTCGCTACAGTCATTGTTACTTTATCAATTTAATTTTTGTAATATATATATATATATATATATTTAAACTCTAATTTATATTTTTAATCATATAATATGATAAAATGAATTTAAAATTGTTAAAATTCATTCAGTATTAATTATTTAATTATCATTCAAGTCTAACATATATATAGTTAATTAATATATTCAATTAGATAAAGTATCATTAATTGTATTCTAATTTTATTATTTAAATGAAAAATAAATTAATATGGTTCTATTAAAAAATAAATAAATTAATATAGTCATTAATATTTGTGTCTGTGTGTGTATAGGAGTGATTTTTTATTTTTCATGAAAGCCTTACTTAGGGAGCATTCACAACAAAAGAAAAAAGAATGGTGGTCAATGAGTATAATTATTTAATGAGAAAATAAAATCAATAAACATGTTCCTGAAAGTTTCAATAACATTTTTTAATAATAAAAAAATAGTAATTATTAAGGTGATATATAAAAGTGCAATGTTACTCTGTGTGTGCTGGTGGGTTGCAATTAATTAATTAAAAATAAAAATAAAAATAGTATAGGAGTAGATTAGATTCTCGTTGACTAGACTCTGTAAGTCTGTAACTGCCGCTCACTGTCTAGTTGGCAGCGTGCATGTCTTTTCTTTTCACACAAACACACTTGCTGTACCTTCATGTCCCAACCCAACTCTCTCTCTAATATATTACATTTTTAATTTCGATTATGGCTATGATATAAAATTTTATTTCTTGCATTGATATGTTAAATTTTGATGTGACAAATTATGGCATATTTGGATTCACTTTTTTATTAAAAATATCTAAAAGCTACCTAAAAGCTTCTTTTCAAAATTAACTTTAAAATTAATTGTAAAATAATTTTTTAAATATACATTTATTACAAGTTACTTAATATTTAAAAAAGAATAATGATATATAGACGTACAAAATTCTCCTTATATCCATGCGTGATTTTGATGCATGTGCTAAAAAAGTGTCTAAAAAGTTTGTATATCGACTAATCTTTTCCACTCAAAATATATGCGATTGCCTTTGTGTTTGTGTTTTATCAACACAAACTCAAATATACACATATTAACTAACAGTACTGAATTCCTCAAATATTTAATTCAATGTTCAATTTTTTAACGGTGTGTATGAATAAAGATTTGCCGGAAGAGACCTACCAACTCAATATGATCTTCGAGTCTCTTAATGTATGATAATTTCAATTCCTCTTAACCAGTGATGTGATCTTAATCCCACTTGGCATTTTGCACTTCCCACTCACCCCAAACCCAGAAGCCTCCTTTTCTTTTCTTTTCTTTTCTTTTCCCACCTCTATTCCCCTCGGTCTCTTTCCCTCTGTGTATTGTTAGTAATATAAAAGTGAAAAACTAATGTCCTTATATAAATCATTAATATAATAATTTTTATAATCTCATTATAATATTAATATCATATTATTATTTATTCATGATTTCATATATACATTCATTCAGTTTGGTTCATTCTCCCCAGTATAAAACCAGGTGAGAGACAAACCTTGACAAGATCTCTCACTCTCTAATCCAATCCATCATTCTTTCTCTCATAATCTGTTGTTTCTGGATTTCTGCTCTCTCTGTCTGTTTCTCTTGGCACCTGAGCAGAGCTAGAACCCTCTCCACAACCCAACCATGGTTGAGACCAGGCGCAGTTCCTCTTCCTCCAAGCGCACCCTCTCTTCTCCCTCTCCTTCTCCCAATTCCAAACGATCCAAGGTGTAATCTTTACTCCGTTTCCCTGCCCCCAATCAATTTTCTTCTCTTATTCTTCATCTGGGTATGCTAGTTTTCGTCTCAATTCTTGATCGATTCTTTTTGTGATGATGACCCAGGTCTCCGAGGATGCCTCATCTACTACTCCGTTCCCCGGCCCTGTCAACGAATCTGGAGAACCGGTGCTGCGGCTCTCTGATCTGACTGATACGCCGTCGTTGAAGGCTGCGGATGCGGCGGTGCCAGAGGAGTCTGCTTCTGTGCCGGTACAAGGCGAGGATTCGGTGCCCCCTCAGTCTCCAGGTGCCAAAGTCACAATCTTTTACTTGTGTTTTTCATTGTTTCTTTTGTGGGGTTATGCATGCATGCGGTTTTTGGATTGGTGGGATTTATGAATTTTTGTGGTGGCTTCAGGTGAAACTGCGGAGAAATCAAAGGTGGCTGTCTCGGCGGTGGAGCCTGGTCGATCGAAGAAACGCACCTCAAAATCGAGCCCCGGGGCTGCGTGGGGAAAGCTCATTTCTCAGTCTTCTTCTCAGGTCTACTTCGACTCTTAGTTGAGTATTTGCATGATTGTTGTTTGTGTCAGAGTACTTCCGTTTCTCATTGTGGGAGATGATGCATGGTCAAATTTTGATCCTTGCACTTTACTTTTGTTCCAATACGAGTGATTTTGGTATTCATTTTTTATATTCCAGTATTAGCCGACCTCACTTAGTAGGATGAAACCTTCTTTTGGTGCTGTTTGTTGTCTGTTGTTGTTGTTGTAGTTTTAGATATGTAATTCTTTCTGCATATTGGGATCTGAATTCTCCAAGCTGACTTAGATTTCCTGTATGCTTCATGTTGCATAATGTAAGGGAAGTAAGTAGGTGTAGTTTATCAGAAAAAGAAGAGTGTCAGGTGCAAGAACAATACATAAGGTTAGGGATGAAGATTTAATTTTGCAAACAAGAAGTGTTTTGTACGAATTACCCCTAAGTTATAGGATTGAGATGAGTCCTGGTTTGTTGCTTTTGAGTTGAATAATGATAGGTGGTTAGCTGAATTAGTTACATCAGTTTGGAGCTAACGTTGCATTAACAGAAGCATATTGGTGGGAACTGATTAACAGAAATTAAGAACATAATAAAGCAGTCTCAGTCTTTGATATTCTTTTACGTTTTGGGGGATTTTATTCTGTAACTTTTGAATTTGTAATTGTACATTGCTAGCAGCAAGAGAAGATCCATATCATACATAGCGATTGCTATTTTAGATAATAGGATGCGTCATTAACAATGCATAGAAGATTTAGCGATACTTGGTGAAAAAAAATAGTCTTTGGTTTTACTGGAAAAATATAGTGTGTATGTTAGACAGGAGAGTCATATGCACTCTTGCTTCGAAGAATCTTCTGTTTATCTTAATCTTGAAATGTGGAGAACTATGAGCGGATTTATGCTTCAGTCTTCTTAGTCTTATTAATTCTTCCATTTCTGATGGTACTGTTGTAGGTTTGGAATTAATCTTTTTGTTACTCTTGCTTCTCCAGAATCCTCATCTAGTCATGTGTGATCCTGTCTACACTGTTGGCCAAGGTCGTCAATGTAATTTATCGCTTAAAGATCCCACCGTCAGCAATGTTCTGTGCAAGTTGAGCCACATAGAGGTAGAGTTTGCTCTTTTATCTTTTGAAACTTAAAAGGACCAGCAGTATAACTAAAGGGTCCATCTCTTTACAGCTCTATCATGGCAAATGAGTCATTTTTAGAGAAATTTAAATAAATTTTAGATGTTTGGTGAAAGATATTACTGAAAAGGTTGAATTTTTATTATGGTAGATCATAGATGATTTTAAGATCATACCGACCTAAGAAAGTTACTGTTTAACATTTTTATGTTCTTTTAATATACTCATCACACTTGTCATTTGCATTCTGCACAGCGTGAAGTTTCATCTGTTGCACTGCTGGAAATAACAGGGGGTAAAGGCGCCGTTCAAGTTAATGGAAAGACTTATCGAAAGAATGCCCGTTTGATTTTAAGTGGGGGCGATGAGGTTGTCTTCGCTTCTTCTGGCAAGCATGCTTATGTATCCTTTACTTATGGTTTCCTGGGAAGTATTTATCCTTTTCGTCTTTTCTTTCCTGCTTGATATTTTCTTCTTTCTTGATTTGTGTGTGTTGTCACCTTTGCGAGGTAGCCAGTTAGTCTTGTGTTCTACTTCTATGTGTTTAGATTATAAACTGCTTTATGTTTCTCATTCTTAAGTTTCTTCATTGATATTTTATGGGTTCCTTAGCATGGAATACAGATTTTTCAGCAGCTCACGTGTAATAGTATTACTACTACTAGTGACCCTTCTCCTGTGAGTATTTTAGAAGCCCAAAGTTCCCCAATAAGTGGAACGCAGGTTGAAGCTAGATCTGGAGATGCGTCAGCTGTTGCTGGAGCTCCAATATTGGCCTCTGTAACTAATCTTCAAGATTTATCTCTCATTCCACCTCCTGTTAAAACTGGCAAGAATGTGCAACAGAACACTGACGTTTCATCAGTACCTTCTGGCCATGAAGATGATATTCCTGGCATTGAAATGAAGGATATAATCAATAATGATGAACTGGCTGGAGATTTTTCTTCTGAGAAAACTGTTGCATCGTCTACCACCGATAATGAAAATCCTAAGCTTGATGCTATGGAAGCCGATGTCAATTTGGATGCGGATGTTGGGAAGATGACTGCTGCTGCTACCTACAGCTTGAGGCCATTACTGTGCGTGCTTAATGGCTCATGTCCTGAATTTGATTTAAGTGCTAGCCTTTCCAAGATAATGGAAGAGCAAAGAGAGTTAAGAGAACTCTCTAAAGATGCTGATACGCCAACAATATTGGTCTCAACTAGGCAGCAAGCTTTTAGGGACAGTTTACAACAGCGAATTATTAATCCTGAGAATATTGATGTCTCATTTGAAAGTTTCCCATATTATCTAAGGTACAAATAATTGCTTCCTGCTATTAATTTATCTCCCTATATGTGTTACCTTGACTATGTAGTACCTCTTGTGTGGTCACAGTTAGACGTAAGCTACCACTACCTTGATATTCTTTCTTACTTTACTGCTTGGTTGGATAGCTTGTAGTTACTGCTTTGTGATAGATAAAATCTAATTCATGATGATTGTTTATGATGTTTTGCATTATTACAGTGATACAACAAAGGATGTTTTGATTGCTTCTACTTATATTCATTTGAAGTGCAATGGCTTTGGAAAATATGTTTCAGACCTGCCATCAGTATGTCCACAGATATTATTATCTGGTCCTGCAGGTATTTCCGTCATTCTTGTTTATGGTCTTGATATCTTTCTTTTTTTTGTTATTGAAAAGTGATATCATTCTATATGATTCTTGTGTAGGTTCCGAAATACATCAGGAGACTTTGTCCAAGGCACTTGCAAAGCATTTTGGTTCAAGGCTGCTGATTTTAGATTCTCTTTCACTGCCTGGGGTATGTTTTCTAAGATATTCTTCTTTTGTTACCAAACCCATTATGGATTGTAGGATTGTGTACCATAATTTTACGACTCTTTTCTTGTTCCTGGACTTTCATTGCTCTATCTGTTTGGTTTTATTATTATTGTTTCTTACTACATCAGGATTAATAATTCATAATAATACACATACATAATTGTTTTTATTGTGTAATTGATTTTTCAGGTAGCACCACCAAAGGAAATTGATTCCACTAAAGAAAGTTCAAAGCCTGACAGGCAATATGTGTTTACTAAGAGAGGTGCCCAGATTGCCACAGTACAGCATAAGAGACCAGCTTCTAGTGTTGATGCCGAAATCATAGGTGGATCCACATTAAGTTCTCAAGCTATGCTGAAGCAAGAGGTTTCTACTGCATCATCAAAAGGCAGTACTCTTAAAACAGGTATATGTTGTTGTGTCCTAATATGATGTTTCCTACCTTCAAATTTGTTTCCTATTCTCTTTATCTGTTATGTATTTAATATGATGTTTAACATAATTTATAGGTGATCGAGTAAAATTTGTTGGCAACGTTCCTTCTGCTGTCTCAACACTACAAAATTATCCTTCAAGGTAATTTGTGCTATTGAAGAATTAGAATTTTGTAATATTTGTACAGTTTAAGTAAAAGAATTGATCTGATTGTGTAGAGATGTAATAATTTCATACTGTTATTCTTCTAATATGGCTTTAAACAGGATTGTGAAGTTTTTATGATGTTTGTTTTAGTGGCACAAGTGCCCTCATTTTTAGAGGTTATAACTTCTGAAAATTTCCACTTTCGAGCTGTTTCGATCTGCTCAGATGTTTTGTCATTGAGATAGGAACCTGGAGAAGAGAAATGGAAATTTGATAGAAACAAAGGAAGGAAGAATTTTATTGAATGATTGAGAATAGGAGAAAGAATTTTCCTCAAAGGGTTTCCTCTTTCACACAAACTTCCTAAATTCTCTGAATGAACCTTTCTATCCTTATTCCTCCTATTTATCTAATTGATGTTATCCCCTTTAACCAGACCCCCAACACTAACTAATCCTTACTGCACTAACTACCTATGAAGCATGGGTACTTCATATTTGCTGCCATACCCTGACCCGTTACATTCCCATACCCAATACTCATTGGGTAAATACGAATCTGGCATGTCCAGAAATGATTTTTCAAATAAAAATTTGGGTACTGCTTGGGTACCTTTTTGTTACCTCTTGGGTACACATTAACCAAAAATGAATTTTTTTTTTATCAATTTTTGTATGTATAGAAGAACGACATCCCTACCCACATCACACACACCAAAAACCTTGACACTCTACCGTCTTATCAATCTGCATCAATTCATTGCCCCGTTCTTTCCTGGTCTGCATTGGTCAACAGTGGATAACTTACTAAATTCACATTTCATTGGTTTGCGCACAAATCTCTACTCTTATATTCCTAGTTTCGGCAAAAATGTATATTTTAGTTTTTTTATTGTGAAGATATTTAACTGGTGTGTTGAAAATAAAATCTTTTATGTTATTATGATTTATGTTTTTTAATCTTTTTTGCAATTTGATCTCATACAGAATTCTATTTTATATATACACTACACCTTAATTTTTTTTAATTATCTTGTACTCAGTACCGTACCGTATGTGTCCAATATAGCTGACTCCCCTTCACTCTACCCTTCTACCCCAACACATGGTGTAATTTATTCCTATTATTTAATTGGAGTTGAGTGTATATGATTTAAACTCTAGATTTACCTTTGTTAGAATTCTTGTTGTGGCTTCTCTCTGGTGCATTGCTCATGGCTGTTAAGTGAGTTTCAATTTATGTTATGCAGGCTTTCCAATTTATTTATTTGAAATTTTCTGTTTTTCATTTTCATGTTTTTTGATCTTCTGTTTTGGTGAATATTTTAGTCGCCCACAAGTTATTCTTTCCCTCCATATTCTGATTATTCTCTATTACAATTTCTCTTTAGATTTATCATTTAGTTTATTTTCTGTTCTTGTTTGAAATGATTAATTTATTCCTCTGCTATATTGAGCAGGGGACCCAGCTATGGCTCCCGGGGTAAGGTTCTCCTTGCTTTTGAAGATAACGGGTCTTCGAAAATTGGGGTTAGATTTGATAAGTCGATTTCAGATGGGAATGATCTTGGAGGCCTTTGCGAAGATGATCGTGGCTTCTTCTGTTCTGGTAATTTGTTATTTTTGATTGAGCTACTGTTCCCTTGGCTGCATATTAGCATATTATATGCTAGAATTTTGGCACGCTTTACAAATTTATTGATGATTTCTTCTGCAGCAAATCATTTACTACTGGTGGATAGTTCCGGAGGAGATGAATGTGACAAAATTGCAATTAATGAAATCTTTGAGGTGGTCCCAGCTCTATACTTATCCAAAGGCTTTCTCTATTCATGAAGTATTGTTAACACTGTTCTTTGCTGTTGTTTACATAGATTGCCTCTAATATGAGTAAAAGTGGATCACTAGTGTTGTTCATTAAAGATATCGAGAAGGCGATAGTTGGGAACTCAGAAGTTTTGAAAAGTAAATTTGAAAGCTTGCCGCAGAATGTTGTAGTAATTGGCTCATATATCCAGCAGGACAATCGTAAGGAGAAGGTACTGTTTGATTATATCTTTAAGTGAGCATTTGATGTAATGGTCTTATGATTAGGTGAAGGTTTTTGCTTCTGTATCTGATCTGATGACCGCCTCTTTATGCCTCCAGACTCAGTCTGGCAGTCTTCTGTTCACAAAGTTTGGGAGCAACCAGACAGCACTACTTGATCTTGCTTTTCCGGTATAATCACTGGCCTTTCCCTTTATACCTTGATTTGATGCATGATGTAGTTCTAGCATGGAAGTTATCATGCTTTTCTTTGTCTATACCCTCAATTTTTATGGCTGAGATAGACGAATTTCTAAATATTTGTCACTATCATTATACAATATTGTCTTGTTTCTATCACTTTCAGCCTTCCAGGAATTAATTATCAATCTATTCACATTGGTTTTTTAGGATAACTTTAGTAGACTACATGATAAGAGCAAAGAAACTTCCAAAGCAATGAAGCAACTTAATCGCCTTTTCCCTAACAAAGTGACAATACAACTGCCACAGGTATCTTTTTAGAATAATTTTAAAGTGCAATTGAAACTGTTGCTATGTGCAGTTGATTTATCTGTTTTACTTCCATACTTGTACAGGATGAGGCTTTACTCTCAGATTGGAAGCAACAGTTAGAACGTGATGTTGAAACCATGAGAGCTCAGTCTAACATTGTCAATATTCGCTTGGTGAGCCTGGCAACATCTCCTGATCATTTTTTATATTCTTTTATTATTTTATGCTTCTTGTTGTGTTTTTGGATGTTATCAATTTTTTGTGCTAGTTCTTGGATGAGAATGATATTAGTAATTACTGTGTGGCTTTTGAGTATGGCATCACATTCATTAGCTTGTGAAATTTCCCTTAGTGTGGGCTTAACAATTCTGAAATTCATTGTACCAGTTGTTGACATGGATAATTCCAATTTTGTTTACATGGTCATCCATATCTATTGTTGTTTGCTCTGCATTGCCTTTCTTTTAGGGCCTAGGACCAAAACCAGATATCCAGACACCTTTTCGGTATACAATAAAATAACCCACTTGATTTTTTTTTTTCAAACAACATGGAGAGCTCCATTCTGAGATGTGTCTGACTTAGGTTTTGGTTTATTCAAAATATCAAAAAATGTTTTTTGCCTTGCTATTTTTCAAACTTCTTCTGATGAGATTCTTCTAATGATTCAGGTTCTCAACAGAATTGGACTCGATTGCCCTGACCTTGAGACTCTTTGCATCAAAGATCAAACTCTAACAACTGAAAGTCAGTTGTTTATTATTTTTTTGTTTTTAAATGTTTGAAGCTATGTTTCCTGCCAAATATGAAATATTCAAGTTTGCTACTATATTACTGATAATCGTGTGAACTCTTTTACTAGGTGTGGAGAAGATCCTTGGCTGGGCTTTAAGTTATCATTTTATGCATTCATCTGAAGTTTCTACTAAGGATTCTAAGTGTGTGATATCTGCAGAAAGGTTGTTCTCCATCATTTTTTGGTCATAATGTCAACCCAAATAAGTTGAGCAGCTATATATAACAAAATTTTCAAACTTTCGATTTTTAATTTTTACATTATTTTGCTTTTCATTTGTGCAGCATTAATCATGGGTTTAACATTCTACAAGGAGTTCAAAATGAAAACAAGAACTCAAAAAAATCACTGAAGGTACTGACTGGGTCACATCTGGTTTATTTACACTCATTATTTGATCTATGGGATAACCCATATCTTTTGAATTGTTTATCCAGGATGTGGTTACTGAAAATGAATTTGAGAAAAAGCTACTTGGTGATGTTATTCCACCAACTGATATTGGGGTCAAATTTGAGGACATTGGAGCTTTAGAAAATGTGAAGGACACCTTAAAGGAATTGGTCATGCTTCCTCTTCAGAGACCTGAATTGTTTTGCAAAGGACAGCTGACTAAGGTGGAAAGATTTTCTTTCTAGTTACTTTAAATGATTTGTGGAACACGTTGTTTTAAGTATAGCTTATGCCATGTTTTTAGCTCCTCATTACAATTACTTTTTATATAGCCTTGCAAGGGAATATTGCTTTTTGGGCCTCCTGGCACGGGAAAAACAATGCTTGCAAAAGCTGTAGCTACTGAAGCTGGAGCAAATTTTATTAACATTTCGACGTCCAGCATTACTTCAAAGGTATTAATGTTGCCAGTTACTCTTTTATTTTATTTTATGTTTTTTCGTTTGCTTTTACAGTCTATTGACAAGCAGATATTTTTGTTTGTTGCAGTGGTTTGGAGAAGGGGAGAAGTATGTCAAAGCAGTCTTTTCTCTGGCAAGCAAAATTGCTCCCAGCGTTATTTTTATTGATGAGGTTGGTATAATATATCGTGTATCTTCCTTTGAAGTTATCTTATCCTTTGCTTTGAACTTTTTTATTTTCTTACATTTTGACCAAATTTTCCCTAGTAAATGTTTGTTTGTGTCCTTAATTGTAATTTTTTTTATCATCATTTGAGGGTGGTGTGTTACTGTGTTATACTTATGTAACCAGTTGTTATTGACATATGCTTATGTGGCATATCTGTGTGACATGGAAATATACAACAGCTGAGTAGGCTCAGTGGTTTAGGTGATGTGTACACGAGTCCTTTTCACGGTTTCCCTTTATTTGACTGCTTTCTTTGTGCCTTTAAAAAGGCAGCTGGCCATACAATATATCTAGTGAAGGGGATGATACATTGGGTTTAAGAGCTGGTGGGTTGTGATTTGGGATAAATTTCAAAAAGATTTTAACCCTAAGTTCAAAAGTTGAGCAAAATCTATTACTGGGCACCTCAGTAACCAACTATCTGAAAAGCTTAGTTGTTGGGTGAAGACACATGAGTGAGTTTATCTTAGTTGTTCAAGCTTAGACGATACACGGGCCCACTTATATTGTGTTGAAACTCGACTTTTTATTAGAATTATGGGGCCAAAGAGAGTAGAACTCCTAATTCAGACCACTTAGTCAGTCATAGAGGTTTTGATACTATTGTATGAACCAACTATTCCAAAAGCTTAAGCTGTTGGGTGAAGATACATGAATGTTTTTATATTATATTATACTTCTAACATATATTTATTTGTGATTAATTTCTACAAATGTAATTCTTTAATTCAGAAGCAAATTTTCAATTTTCTAGCACTATTTACGGAAAATGCTCAGTGAAAATTCAATCCAAGTGAAAATACTGGCTGAAAAATATTCCAAAACATAATAATTAAACCTTATCTCTTTTTTATGGTAGCTATTATGTATTTTCTTGGTTTGAATTTCAATTATCTATGTTTGATTTACCATGGTACTTGTGGCAGGTTGATAGTATGTTAGGGAGACGAGAAAATCCTGGTGAGCATGAGGCTATGCGTAAAATGAAGAATGAGTTTATGGTTAATTGGGATGGCCTGCGTACCAAAGATAAAGAGCGTGTACTTGTTCTTGCTGCTACAAACAGACCTTTTGATCTTGATGAGGCTGTTATTAGGAGGCTTCCGCGAAGGTAAACACATTATGTTTGACTTTGACTTGTATCTCATGTTTTGCAGATGGGATCTATTCTAATTCATGGTCTTGAAATTTTTTGTAGATTGATGGTTAATTTGCCAGATGCAACAAATAGAGAAAAAATTCTGAGAGTCATTTTAGCGAAAGAAGAGTTGGCACCTGATGTTGATTTGGAAGCTGTAGCAAATATGGCTGATGGATATTCAGGAAGTGACCTAAAGGTTGTCTTTCTAGTTTCTGTATTTCTTAGGCATCCATTCTTGCTTGCTGGAGAAGGTAGCATCTAATTCTAAATAAAACACTCTTATTGTTACCTTTTGATTGCAGAATCTTTGTGTCACAGCAGCTCACTGCCCAATAAGAGAGATTTTGGAGAAGGAAAAGAAGGTTAGTTTATTATATATTTATAGGTTGATTTGTGTTCCTATGTTGGTTGTACTAAGGGATTGCTTTGAGTTTCATTACTCAGTTGTACAGGGACGAAACTACGTAGTTCTGAAATGAGCATTCGCCCCCACCAATAGAAAAATTTCCTTAATATACAAATGTTGTATTTGCCCCTTTGAAATTTTTATACTGACCTTTTCAATTAGCCATTGTTAATTTTACTTAATGTGTTAAATTTTTGCCCCCTTACCTAATTTTTCTGATTCCATCCCTCATTTGTATGACTTGCCTCTTTAAATCTTTCATAATTAGACAGTGCTTGAAGTTGAAACTTTGAGAGTAGTGTTGATTGAGTCTTTGTGTAGATGTCATGAAAGAAGCGTGTCTATTCTACAATGTGTACGGGTAAAGTGTCAAATTAATAGATGATGTTATTGATAGTTCATGATAGTTCATGGTGTGATGTAGAAAGTTCGATTTTGAGAATCCAAGTTAGTCTGAAATGTGAAAAGTATAAATTATAGAGATGAGTGAGAAAAATCTGATTTGGCAGTGCAGTATGATTATATCAAGAATATAAAGCTAAGTGAATGTGAAAAGTACAAATTATAGAGATGAGGTGTGAGAAAAATCTGATTTGGCGGTATGATGACTATAACAAGAACAGAGAGTGTCATTGAGCTTATTGAGGGCAACTTCTTTTGTGCCTGTCACTGCTGCTGTTTCAACGGGACTTATTAAAATTCTGATAGAGTTGTACAACACCCCCTGGCCTGTGTGCGGCTGTGCGCATAGTGCGAAAGTCTTCATTTTTCATTATCTCTACTAGTGTATACCCATGCATGGCACTGATATCTGAACCTATGAAGTTTAATGTGCTTGCACATTAGTTCAGGGCTCAGTGGTCTCTTTCTCACTTTGACATGAAATATCTCTCAGGAGAGAAGCTTGGCATTGGCTGAGAACAAACCTTTACCTGGATTGTGTAGCAGTGCCGACATTCGCGCCTTAAAGATGGAAGATTTTAGATATGCACATGAGCAGGTACATTTCACAAGCACAGCCCTGCCCTTTTCGCGTATCGCATGATGAGTGTCCTTTTGTGGTCTGTAAGGGCAATGTATAATATTTCATATATTTACATTTATGCAGGTGGGTGCAAGTGTGTCATCGGAGTCGACAAATATGAATGAGCTACAACAATGGAATGACCTCTATGGAGAAGGTGGATCTAGGAAAGTGAGATCTTTGAGCTACTTCATGTAAAGCTGCTCTCTGTATAGCATTTCTTTCATAGGCTATTCTTCTATCACCTAATGGTGTAACAGTTGATATGGAAACTATATCATTGATCAGGCTTCTTTTGTATTATATCATAGGTTTTCCCTTTTTTCCTCCAACCCTCATCCTCCTCTGTTCTGCCTCCAAATTTTTTTACTGTAAAAGTTATTGACAATTTTCAATGGAATAAAGATTTTTATAGGTACACCCTGCTGTTCCAATCTTTCTTCTGCCCTTGTTCTTCACTCTTGGCTTTGTGGGGTGCCCTTTTATGGGCCCTCCTTGTAAATTACCTAGCTTTTTATGTCACATAAAATTGTCCATAATTTTACTTATTTCATGAATAAATTCTATGGCGTTAAATTTGTTAATTGCAGTGTATAAAGAAAAATTGCATGTTATTTGTGCTGCCAAAGCGAAAATCAGACACAAATTTTGGTTGGCGTGGTGGTGTCTTCTGAAATCCATTATGGAAAGTGAATATGGTGCCATTGTTCTATATGATTTATAATCATCCGCAGCTCTGTTTTTATAGTATGTGCGCAGTGAATGCACCTGTGAACACTCAATAATAGTATAGGAGGGTTTAGTTTTTTATGAATACACTTTTTTTACTAGACATAGTTATATACCTGCAGTTTGATTGTCTCCATTAGTATGATTTGATTCCTCGAATTGCATTTTATGGCAGCTTGATGTTGTAGTTCATGTTTCTTGTGAATAGCTTCATGATGTTGCTAGAGTTATGATTCTAGATTAGTATCCATCCTATTCTTTGACATTCTCTTTCGTCTTAAATGCACCTTGAACCTGCTTCAACCTAATCTCTTCAATGCTCCACCGTCTCCCCTACCTCATCCGCACTCTCTCTGGCTTCCCCATCTTTCTTTCGACCTTGACCATCTTTCTCTCTTATTCTTGTCCTTCTTTCTCCATTTTATCTCCTTACAGTTTCTCTCATCTCTCTCATCGTCAAAGCTTTCACCTGCTTCCACTCTAACAATTGTTGAGATCACAAAATATTGTTCTCCCCCACCATATAATCAATTATGTCCATTCCTCTTTAATATGCTCACCCTCAATGTTATCACAACAACGTATGGGAGCCATATCATTGCCTAGCACATTGACCATGGTGGGGTTCGACCTGGTGAGTAAACCCACTTAACCGGAAGGCAAGGAGAGGTGGGTTTGGGTGATGCTACTCATCAACTCGCCAAAAGAAGATTTTTTTACGTCATAATATTAAAATAAAATGAATTTTTTAGTGGGTCAATCCACCATTAAAAGGGATGGGTTTGTCCCAACCCACTCTTGTGAGTGGGTCCACCCATCTCACCCCAATTAAGATGGGTTGAAGTAGTTAGAGCATTTTAAGCCGAGTTGGCTGATTTCACCACCCCTAGCCATTCACCATGGATGCCACAAGAGCTTCACCTCGCGCACCCAATCCACGATCTCCATCCCTTCGTGTCTGAGTTCCTCATCTTGGGTAAAGAATCATTGTTACATGTCTTAGTAGAGATCCACTAAAACCTTAACGCATTTTAAGCCGAGTTGGCCGATTTCACCACCCTTAGCCATTCACCATGGATGCCACAAGAGCTTCACCTCGCGCACCCAATCCACGATCTCCATCCCTTCGTTTCTGAGTTCTTCATCTTGGGTAAAGAATCATTGTTACATGTCTTAGTAGAGATCCACTAAAACCTTAACTTCTCACAAACAGGTCTGTGTAACCCCATAACCCATGCTCTAAACGGAGCTTCAGCGTTGACCACGCCGGTGGCAAAGACTAAAACCAATAATTTCTCATAGCCGGGGAGTAAAACCAAATTTCACTCATAGTTTATGGATAAAAACATATTTAACACTCGATTGAATTGCAAAACCTTACTCTTTGTTCGGAAGAAATAAAACAAAGGTCAAAAAAACCCAAAACGTGGTTTTAATTTCCCCTTTCTTCTCACCTCCCGTTTCGTTCCCGCTTCAGTTTTTGGCGGCAATTTGTATATGGGAGTTTGGTTTCTGTCACAGAAACAACAACGCACCAATGCCGGGTGAATCGCAAATCATCAAGCCCATCGCCAAGGGAATCGTTCACAGAATCTGCGCCGGTCAGGTGATCCTCGACCTCTCTTCCGCCGTCAAGGAACTCGTCGAAAACAGCTTGGACGCCGGCGCCACCAGCATCGAGATCGCCCTCAAGGACTTCGGCGAGGAATGGTTTCAGGTCATCGACAACGGCTCCGGCATTTCCCCCAACAGCTTCAAGGTAAACACAAACATCACCGAAAAATGGCGTTTAACACCGAATTAGGGTTTTAGCTTATTCGTCATTTACCTCAAAATGATTGATGCAGGTTCTTGCGCTCAAGCATCACACCTCAAAGTTAGCGGAATTTCATGATCTTCAGTCACTCACCACTTTTGGCTTCAGAGGGGAGGCGCTGAGTTCACTCTGCGCTTTGGGGAGCTTGACGGTTGAAACAAGAACTGTCAACGAACCGGTCGCAACGCACTTGACATTTGACCATTCCGGTGTTCTGGTTGCGGAAAGGAAAACCGCGCGACAAGTTGGTACCACTGTTACTGTAAAGAAGCTGTTCTCGAATCTTCCTGTTCGGAGCAAAGAGTTTAGTCGTAACATACGCAAGGAGTATGGAAAATTGGTTTCGCTTTTGAATGTGAGTCTCTGTTTTCTGTGACTGAGTTCAGTTATTCTGTTTTACTCTCTGATTTTATTTATTTTCGTATTAGCTAAGGTATTTAGTAGGAAAAGATTATTATGAAGCTGAGTATGGAAAAAGAAGAAATGCATATTGATACATGGGT
Organism: Acmispon strigosus; assembly: GCA_030819835.1. NCBI lineage: Eukaryota > Viridiplantae > Streptophyta > Magnoliopsida > Fabales > Fabaceae > Acmispon > Acmispon strigosus. The sequence continues at coordinate 66,427,903 of JAUAMA010000003.1, read as the reverse complement.
GGATCTATATTCTATATAGAAGTTGTGAAAGTAACTGTGCATATGTCCAACCATTCACACTGATCGGTGCATCTCTTACGAAAAATCTTTCCTACTAAAAAGCATTTTCCTTTTTGATTGTCATGAAATAAATTAACTTAGAACTAGTCAAGTTAACCTCCAGAAGGGTGAAGTCTGTGACTTGCTGGTTGAGGTGCTGCCCCTCACGGTGGATGTCAATGTGACTCCTGATAAGAGAAAAATATTTTTTGGGTTTATGCCTTTATGCATTGTTGTTCACTGGAAAAAGATTAAAAAAGCACAGTCATCTAACTCTCAGATGTGCCTTTCCGTGCTTTTGGGTTTCATTTATATTTTTTTAGTTTTTTCCTGCTGAAATTGTTGCATCATTTTCCAGTTTCAATGAGCTTGTTAATATGATCTTCTATTGAATTCTCTTCAGGCATATGCCCTTATATCAAAAGGTGTTCGTTTCGTCTGCACCAACACAAGTGGCAAAAATTCAAGGTCCGTGGTACTTAAAACACAAGGAAGTGATTCTCTAAAAGATAACATCATAACTGTGCTCGGTGTGAACACGTTTAACTGCTTAGAGCCCGTGACACTGTGTATATCTGAGAGTTGCAAAGTTGAAGGTTTTCTTTCTAAGTCTGGACAGGGTAATGGACGCAATTTGGGAGATCGGCAGTATTTTTTTGTCAATGGTAGACCAGTGGATATGCCTAAAGTCGGGAAACTTGTGAATGAGTTATATAAATGTGCAAACTCTAAACAATATCCCATTGCAATAATGAATTTTACAGTTCCTACAAGAGCGTTTGATGTCAATGTGACTCCTGATAAGAGAAAAATATTTTTTTCTGAAGAAACCGCCCTATTGCAAGCCCTAAGAGAGGGCTTACAAGAAATTTATTCTTCTAGTGATGCCTGTTATTCTGTTAATGAAATTATGCAGCCTGCTGTAAATGAAGACTGTGTTGAGTTGCGTTTTTCTAAAAGGAAGTCTCTTATTGTGGAAAAACCACCACCATCCCTTAATGACAATGTTCCTCAGGAAGAGCATTATAGTGAGTGCAAAAGTGGTATTAGTTCTCATGATGGGCATGATACCAACTGTAACAAAGATAATATTTCTCATATTGGGCATAAGGAGAAACATATTACTAATTCCAAGAACGAAGAAGGGTTAATTCATGAGAATGATGGGAGTTTAATGGGCCAGGAGTTCACACTCAGAGCACACACCACTTTAAAGGATTATAATTGTAGAAGACGGTCAGAATGTGCTAGTGGTCTTCAAGGTACACTTGTCTCAAGGACAGTTGAGAGTGGGGGAACTTCTAATCAATATTCATATAGTCATTCAAGACATGTTCAGTCAACTCTTAACAGATTTGTTAGTGTGAATAAAAGAAGTCGTGATAGTAGCATTACAGCCTTATCTGAAGTGCCTGTCCTTAGAAATCAAGCTCCTCATTATCAATTGAAGACTGCAAAAACTGAAACACATGACTTGATTACGAGATCATCAGTTAATTTTGACCAAATTGATGGAACTGCTAAGCCGAGTGAGATTGAATCTCTGCAGCAACTTAAACCAGATAACATCCTCCATATAAATGAATATTCAGTTTCTCTTAGAGGTGACTCTATTGATGGAGAATCAGAAATGGTATGTGGATTTACAGTAAAGCATTCAAAAAATTAGGTTGAATTTGCATGTGATTTACTATATATTGATATATACAATTATTTTATATTTTATCATTAAAAATGATATTTCTAGAAATTTGTATTTGTAATTATGTATGTTCATAAGTTTGGAAACCAGATACTAATATAGAAAATGACTCACTGTATTGATGTCTTTATTTTTTGCCTCATATTCATTGAGCTTTTTATGTTGGCTTTGTTTACGGGCAAAGACCGATGCTCCTTGCCTTTGTACTTCTTTCTTTCCAATAAAATTTCTTCTATTATCCAAAAAGGCATGGGAAAAATAAGTATCACATGATATTTTCTCTTACGTAGTTTTCACATTTTTCATGTACTGCTTTGCAGGAATTAGATCAAGAGAATAGTGCTTCTCTAGCTGATTCAGCACCAGCTACTCCATCTAGACCTAGTAATGATCTGATCAATACTTCAGAGCATGTGCTGGTCTCAGACCCTCCATCACATTCACCGCCTGTACGTTTAGATTCTCCCAAGTCTTCTGGTCAGAAGATATGCTCCAACATGCACTTTTCCTTTCAAGACCTTAAGAATAAGAGAGAGAAGAGGCTTTCTTTGATGCGATCCAGTAAACATAAATGTGGAAGAGCTAACGTCAAAAGGTTTTTATTTCAGTAGCCTTTGTATGAAATAGGAAAATCATATATATTCTAACACTTTCTCATAATTATTTCTAGTTGCTATATGGCTGCAACTTTGGAGCTTTCACAACCAGAAATTGAACAGCAGAAAGAAAGGATTTTAGCAGCTGCAGCTACTGAACTGGAAAGGTTTTTCAAGAAGGAAGACTTCAGCAGAATGAAGGTTGTTAGTATGATTCACAATATCATTTTTATAAACTCGTAATAACATTGCTAGTTCTTCTATCGTTTCATAAGGTTTAGTATGATGCTATTTTTGTAAATGGTTGTTGCATTGCTGTTTGGTTGTTTGCTATCTTATTAAGTAGTGCAACTAAGCTGTTTAGGCTTTTCGAGGTTTTCTCCTCCATAAAACCCAAATCAACTTTGTTTTCGGATAAAGAATCTGCATATCTTATCTATCATGCCAAAGTCAGACTAAATTCTTTAGCTGCTTAACCTTACCTGCATTTTCAGATTGCATTATGTACTATAATTATTTACTGATTGCATAGATTTCATGTTTTAACAGGTGATTGGGCAATTCAATCTTGGGTTTATTATTGGTAAATTGGATCATGATCTGTTCATTGTGGATCAGGTATTTCCAGTATATGTTATGATTCATAAGTATCTTCCACCACCCTCTTGAATTACTAATCATATAAATGCTTCCTTTTGATAAATTTCATTTTTTAGCTAAACATAGTTTTTAATGGAGAATAATCTATCTTCAGCATGCTGCTGATGAGAAGTACAATTTTGAGCGTCTGTCACAATCAACCATCTTGAACCAACAGCCTCTGATTAGGTGAGGAGTTTCATTGTTCTCTTGCAATCATTATACATATGCATTCCTTTTTTCTCTGGAGTCTGGACTGAAGGGGACTATCAATAACACAGTGAAAGTAAATTGCTTATTCTGATGCAAACATGCAGAGAAGTTAAATATGATGGGTCTTGTTGAGTTCAAAGTTACAGTATCCCCTTAGCGTGCATTGTTAAAGCACAACTGCTGTAGCTACATTGCCCATGTGGCTCATAATGTAGTAACTTATCTCTTGTCATTGCTGGTTTATAATTTAAATTTTACCAATGAAATTTCATTTGCAGACCAATAATATTAGAGTTATCCCCTGAAGAAGAAATAGTTGCTTCAATGCATATGGACATAATCAGGTATATATAACTAGGGGCAGGTACTATGGAGGTTTTTCTTGAAATTGAATACAATTTTCTAGTTACGAAATGTCATGCTATACATTTGTCTTGTTTTTGCATCTTTACGGTTTGGCCTAGTTAGTAACACACATTTGCATTTATCCATTTTCAGGAAGAATGGGTTTACTTTGGAAGAGGATCCAGATGCACCACCTGGATGCCGTTATAAATTGAAGTCTGTCCCTTTCAGTAAAAACACTATGTTTGGAATTGAAGGTAGTATGTTTGAATTTTGTGGATTCATCTATGATTAGTTTTGGGATTTTGTTGATGTATATAATCACTGTGGGTGAAGGAAAAGCATCCTATATGCGCTGGATCTGTAATTCACACTCCATGATATCCCTTTTATTTTTCAAATTTTGTATTTGGTTTGGTAGATGTTTCAGGCCAAGCTAAAAGCATAGCTGACAAAGATGAGTTAAGTTGATGTTCCCTGCAGTTCAAGCATGGGTGCAAGGTAGTAGTTTGGTATCAAGAAGACAATTTAGGATCTTTACAATTATGTAGGTTTTCATCTTCTGATGGCCTTGGTACTTCATAACAGCGACTGAAGAATTAGTGACACCAACAAATTTACAGTACATGTTAGCTCCAAAAAGTTCTGTGTGAACATACTTTAGGATGCATAAATGACTCCCACATTGTGCTTAAACTTTAGAAAAGCCCTCGCCAAGGTCTATGGTGCCCTTCCTGATTCACTGAAATCATTATGATGCACTTTCTAGTGGTGCCCTTTTGAACTGAGGTTGTCCATTCCATGATACCCCAAATTTTCGAGGGTGCTTCTTGTGCCTAATCATTCTTTTTAGAAATGCTGTTTAATCAGATTGAATTACTTGCTCATGGCAAGACGTATGAAGAAATAAAAAATGATGTATTGAAGTGATTAATGATATAGTTTTTCCCGACAGATGTTAAGGAGCTGATCTCTACCCTGTCTGATGGTGATGGTCATGTGGAATGTTCCATCATTGGTAGTTATAAAACTGACACCTCGGATTCCATCTGTCCTTCAAGAGTTCGTGCAATGTTGGCATCACGTGCATGTCGATCATCGATTATGGTTGGTGATGCACTTGGAAGAAATGAAATGCAGAAGGTAATAAAACACATTACTTTTACGCCACCCTCTCCCCCTTCATTTAAAACACAAGCACTCATCCACTATAAAAAATGCAGAAGTGGAATAATGATAAGTATCTGGCTTAGTGATGAAGTACTCTTATTGTTTCAGGTAGTTGAGCATTTGGCTGGTCTGAAATCCCCGTGGAATTGCCCACATGGCAGGCCAACCATGCGTCATTTAGTCGACTTGACAAAACTTCATCAGAGGTCAGAACCACCAATGCAAATGTAATTAGTAAATAGTAATTGACTTTTTCTCCAATCGCCTTTGCTATATTAGAAATTTAAGGGGACCATGTAACTTATTTTGTACATATACCATGCAAGTAAATATTTGTTATCAAATGTTACTGTAAATTTAATGGAGGAGTGTCTTTAATGTCTTTGCATAAGCATGTTTGATGTGCTTAACATATTATTAGGCAGTCTCTTGACATTGCGTTACTTTGCTAATGGTGCTATAGCTGCACAACTTCCGGAGCTTACTCTGCCCGGTCTTCTTCCTTGGTACTCTGGTTTCAGATGTTATAAATAAATATCGACCTTCCTTCTTATTTATTAAAGGTGTTTGGATTAAAAGCCGAAAATAGGGAATCCTAACCCTAAAAGAGTAATACAATAATACACCAAATAATAAACCCTAAGGTGGAGTGCTAAACACTCACTTTTTAACACTCTTTCTGACATTTTGGTTAAAATCATATAGGGTTCATTAAATTATGTGGGTCACACTTCCAATTTAGTGGTCGTACATAGAATTTTAATTAATAAAAGAGAGTATTGTGTGAGAGTTCATAGCATTTCTCAAACACCAGGCATGCTTTGCTTGAAATTGATTACTTCAATTTCAAATGTAATATTATAATATGATAAAATTTCTAGTGGAGTACTAGGCTATGTTAGCTTTAACATCTAACTGCATTCAACTCCAACTCTTTGAAAATCTTGTTTTCACATTTTGTGTTTGGGTAAGTGGGATCCCACTTTTTAAAGCAAAGTAAATGTGGTTTCAATATAAACCAAACATGTTTTAAGCACTCAGTACCTAGTACAAATTAGTGTTATTACCAAAAAAGTTATATTCAAAACCCTTCTGGCACAAGAGGCAACTAGTAGTTTCTCTTGAAATATGTAATTAGTTCGGATGATCTCACATCAAATGTTTTGGACCAAGTATGCTTACTCTAACTATCATGGAAAAAGTTTCTCCCCAACCTCTTTTGTTGTGCTAGAGTTTTAAACATGCACCAGTCGACACCCCCTGGAGTCTCCTCCCCACAGCAGGTGGTTTTCTACCACACTGTGATACCTAAATAAGTGGGGTTTAATCCTTTTGTTGTGGATTTTCTCCCTTCTTTCCTCCTCTTCTGGCCTGACCTCCATTGGTACCTCCGTCCTCCGCCCCAACCATCATCCTCCTACCTCCCTAGTCGCGCTTTTGTCGCACCACCATCAATGCCCTCCGCAGGTGTTGTGACCACTCGCCTTGCCCTCCGTGCTTCTCCTAGTAGCAGACACCCGCCCACTACTTGCATGCTCATGTTACAGCTCCTACCACGGCCACCGCCTTTCGTCGCCTCTGCCGCCATCTCCGCCTTGGCTGCGGAGGTATGTTTGGAGTTTTTAGAAGCTTTCCTCTTTTCTTAATGATCCAAGAGATGTTGGTTTGTTCCTGGTTGGTGTTGTTGAGCCATGCTGATAGTTGCACACTTTGCAATTCCGAGAGAGCCAAATGAATTGCTATTTTGGGAGCGTTATGTAAAAGGATCAGTTTCTCTCTGCTCAGAAGTCAACTTGGCTCTTTGTTAACTTGGTTTTTTAAAGGCTTTTGTATAAGTTTTAGGGTTTTACTTCGTGCTTTATGCTGAATGTGTTTGCTTGATATTTGTGCGTGCATGCTTGTTCTTAATTGTTGCTATGTGCAGTGCAGTAGCATTCCTTGAGATTTATTTTCACATAATGTAACTTTTGTTAGACAATCCTTTGAGTATTTATTCCAAGCACATGACAAAAAAGAAGGAAAATTTTTATAATACAATTTTAGGCTTTTTGGCATTTAAAACAAATTCTAGTAGGGAAACAAAATTTTGGGTATTTCATCTGGTTAATTTTTTTTATAACTGTAATTTAACCACAATCAAATAAAAAAGGAGAGAAAAATGTATATACGTCGATAGTCTAACAATTAGAGTTTTACATAGTGAATCAATTATATTTTAAAGATATGTTACATTAGTTTCAAAAAAAGATGTCACACTCAAAAGAAATAAAATATGTCACGTTATCATTTAAAATTTAAAATTATTGACGAGATAACCTCTTTTGCCACTTTTCGTGAATATGATTGACCGATTTACATTATCTGTACATCAAAAAATATTAGTGACACATCAAAATTAAACTTATAACAAATACTATTAGTCTTGCTTTTGGTCTCTTTCATATATATATATATATATATATCAAATTCAAACTAAAATAATGATTTTTAGTTACTTTTTTCAACTAAATATTTAAAATGTAATTTAAATATCTAAATTTAATTATATATACATAATATTTTATAAATAATTTATAACATGTGAACACTTAAATTTATAGAGACATTAAAGTATTTATTTACTAATTAATATTTAGATTTATTGGAATTTACTGAAATTTTCTGTCAAGAATGAATAAAAGAAATTAGGTCACTCGACAATATAGGATTTGACTGAAACTGAAAGTGCAGAATTATAAAGAAAAGCCAAAAGTCACCGTTAACATCATCAAACTGACAACAATACTCCTTCGTTCCCTCTCTCTTTCTCACCCTGAAATCAAAGACAGAAAGAACCGCTGATTCACGACATGGTAAGTTACAGGTTCTCTCTGTTTGCCAAAGTTCTTTTCTTTCAGCATAAACAATGAATGCATGGATGTTATGGATACCTAGATCTCTACAAGTTCGTGACTTTTTATCAAATATATATTCTTTTTCCCCAAAACTCAATACCCAATTTGTTTCATACGAATAGGATCTGTTTCTGTTAGGGATTGCATTCACTGCTAGTTTTGCCCCCATTTTTTGACTGTTCACTCTTTCTTGTTGCAGTTGCCCCTTTCCCTTCTCAAGACTGCCCAAGGGCACCCAATGGTGAGTGAACCCCTTTTCTTGATTTTACCTTATTTATATAATAGCAAAAGAGAAAAAGGTTGATACTTTATTTCAATATAACCTGTTTGTTTTGTAAATTTTGAATTTTTATTCTTGGTGACATGTTATGTTGTAACAGTTGGTGGAACTGAAAAATGGGGAGACTTATAACGGCCATTTGGTTAATTGTGATACATGGATGAACATCCATCTCCGGGAAGTCATATGTACCTCTAAAGTAATGATCTTTTGATTCATATCCCTCTTTGCGTTTGTTCTTATTTAATCATCTTGTTGTCACATGTTGTCTGTTACAACTAACAATGTTTGATTGGAACTGGCAATGTAGGAAGGAACTGAATTTTGGCGTATGCCTGAATGCTACGTTCGCGGAAATACCATTAAGTACCTTCGTGTTCCTGATGAGGTGTGTAATGGTGATTAAGTCTTTTTTTTTACTCTTTATGTGAATTGATTGAAAACTTTATATTGAAGATCTTAAGCTCTTAGCTATATATACATATATCCCACTAATCTAGGTTTCTTGCCTGTTGATTTAGGTTATTGACAAAGTCCAGGAAGAAACCAAAAGCCGCACAGGTAAGCATCTAGGCATCTAGCTGATTGTGATGTATAGGTTTTCTTATACAAGCATGTAATTTTTTACTACTATAGATATAAGCATTAAGCACAAGCACCTCCACAAAGCACTTTCAAATCTGGTCTCCAAACTCTTCAACCTTTAGCTACAGCCACCTTAAGCATTTCTTTTTATGAGCTTCAGCCACCCAGTTTAGATATGAATTTGCGTCTCCTAGCTTTTCCAAACATTTTCCTTTAATTGTTCATTTCCAATGGTATTTTTCTTTTAGCCTAGCTCACTTAGATATTTGCTGGCAAGTTTGAATAAAAAGGTCCAATCCTAATAAAACATGCATTTCTTATTTTCCTTTAATTTACCATTCCTTTCTTAAAGGCTTCAGTTAAAATTTGCTGTCACTGTAGTTCTGAGCCTCCAGCGGGCCATGCAAAAAGTAGAGGGATGAATAAGGAGATTGGATGACATTGTTTTAATGTTTTTCCCCCACTTGATTGAATTCTATTCCACAAAATAAAATAGGAATTATTAGTTATTTATAAATTTATATAGGGAAAATTAAAGTTGACTGAAGGAAAAGGTACAGAATAATAATCTAGTGCTATTTGTATGATTTGTGTGGTACACTCATTTACTTTAAAACTTAAATCAAAAAGTTATTTTAGCCCCTCCAAATATTCTGTCTAAAGCTCCGCCATTGTTCATATTGATATTTAAAATGTCTAAGTGATCTAGGAGGGGGGGGGGGGTAAAAGACACAGTGACAGATGATAACATGCATTGATCAAACAAAAAATGCTTTCTGTTTTGTGCTTTTTGGACCTAGCAGTTTCAGAGGCAGGCTTGCTACTTTTCTAGATCGGCTAATAAATGAAATAGTAGTTTCATCATAAATCATGTTAAGGAGTTATTGTTATGCATATAGTATGAGAGTAGTCTTTTCCAGACTCCACTTACAAAGCCCTTGAGTGTTCTTTAATTAATATTACCTTTTTCAGATCGCAAACCACCTGCTGTGGGACGGGGAAGAGGAAGAGGTAGGGAGGATGGTCCTGGTGGCCGTCCAGTGAAAGGAATTGGGCGTGGCCTTGATGAAGGTGGGGCTAGAGGACGAGGTAGGGTTGGTCCAGGTGGAAGGTCTGGTGGAAACAGAGGTAAATCATCCCTTATATCATTCCAAAATGCAAGTATTGCATGTATACCAATTATTCATTTGCTTCAAGTTCACCCTGAAAGAGATTCCTTCCATTATGTTTTTTTCTTTCACCTAAATGTTCTCCTGATGGGCCAAAATATCTTAAATGTTAAAAAGTAAATGATTATTAAAGGAAGTCTGAGTGATCTTAGTGTTCATTGTTTGGATGTTTATGGAAGAGTAGAATTTAAAAGTTCCAAGTTATATTAAAGTTAGGGAATGAGATTTCCAATATGGTTCATGTTGTAATCTCATAACACAGACCTATGGGTATTACATGTAATTTAAAGTTACATAGAGCATCATAGAGATATTATGATTTGTTTCTCATCCAAATTTTTTCCCTTGTGGTATGTGCAGGGCGAGGTAGAGGTTGATTTGAATAAAAGTGACATGGAACAACCTCAGATGGGCCAATTGCTGCTTTTAATTGCGTTGGTGCCTGTTAAGGAGATTTACTGTTAGTGTCCTGTGCATTATTGGATTTGAGGTTTCTAATTGCTTCCTTGGGTTTATAGTAACAAAATTTGTGATAGACCTTCTCAAAGCTTCTCTGACCTCCCAACCTTACTATGCTTAAAATGTTGTTCTGTTGAATCCCAGTACTGGTGATTGTATAAGGCTGAAGCTAAGTAACCATGAAAGTAATTCTCTATTTATGCTTCAATCATATTAACATTTTTCTCTTAGTAAAAAAGTTAGGCAAACAAATCAAATCTCCTTTACAGTTTTTAGCTGGACATTAAAACTATCAAGTTGGTGATCATCTAAATATTCATCAACTTTTTCAAATAAAACCAACAACGGGTAGCACTGCTGATAGATAGTCTAGGGTTCGATTTTTAGGCAGTGCGTATGGAGAAGCATTTGTTGGGAGGAAACTTACTCACTTAATGTGATTTCAGAGTTTCGGAAGATCTCATGACTGTCGACTGTGGAATGCCTTGGGTAAAAAAATCTTATTCAAATAAAATTCGGACAAGCTTTTTAGAAGGCTTAGCTTTTATGATTTACACAAGAATATGTACTTAAATGAAATCGATCGAGAAAAGAGAAGAATGATAAATTATATTGTACTGAATGAAAAATAAGAAAAAGTTTGCTTCAGCATTAGTGAATCAATTATTTTCTAAGAATAAAATAATCACTCAAATTATATTTGTATTTGCTTATATAAAAGTGCCAAATTATCATTGGAAGTTTGTACCAAAATATATCAGCGAAAGCTGCCTATAGATTTGCTATATTAAGTGAAATGAATACAAAAAAAAAAAGCCCAACAGCTCTTTTTTCACCGGCTGGGTCGGTCCAGACAAGCCCAAACGGGCAGAAAACCGGCTACAGCCGGTCAAACTGGCCTAATAAACCGGTCATACCCACTCCAGCCTTTCTCTCTCACTCCAGCCGCCCCAACCCTAAATCCAACTTTCCCTTCTCTGCGCTGCCGCCACTCAAACTTTCATCTCCTTCACCTGTTCTTCAAACCACCAAAACCTACCGCCGACCTCCTTCACCCACACTTCACTCACCGCCACATCTTCTCTGTTCCAGTCACCACCAAACCACATCTCCTTCTTCCCCTGCTTTCGAACCCACAAACCTCCGTCGCCCCACTCCTCTACACATCGCTTCCACCGTCGTCAACTTCTGCTCCTCGCCACTGCAGGGCCGCCGCCGTCGCCGTCGCCTTACATCTCATCACCGGCGTCCACCGCTGCTGCTTGCCATCGAAAACCCACTCCACCGAACCGCCTCCGCCGCTGCGACTTTCTCGGCGGTGGAAGAGAGGAAGGGAGTCTTCGAAGGATCTTCGAAGGAGGAGACGTTGTTTGCTCAATGCAGGTTGATCTCTCCGCCATAACACCATCGTAGATAGGTAAACGTCATGATTGATGAGAATATGCATACAACTTCTATTCCAGAATTAAAAAAAAACATATATTCTTCTTTTTCTTCATATATATTCTTCTATATATACGAACAGAATTAAAAAAAACATATTATATATATGATTCATGAGAATGTACTGCATACAACTGCCATTCCAGAATTCTTCTTTTTCTTCTTCTACTTCTTCTATATATAGTGTATATATGTTGGACAATTCGTTAATGGCAACGAACTTCCTTCAAACCCTGTATCACATATAATTTCAGGATTAAACCCATACACCTGACGAAGATTGTCCTGAATGTCATTTCTATTGAGTAAGTTTTGATTAAGGTTATATGGGTCAATTCCTATTGCCTTTTCGACGTCAGACACTGCCACAATTTGTATATGTAGCTTTAAACCTGTTGCAAAGTAATCAACTTGATAGAAATTATTGGCTAGCATGCATGTTCCATGCTTTTCAAATTGCACACTCCAATAATTTTCATTGAACCTCTTTTGCATATCCACCCAATATATATCAAGGTATCCCTTCACGGTATCAGGTGTGTCTCTGACTTGATAATTGTCAAGTTTGCAATAACTTGGCTGTGTAACAGCCATATTGGCTGGCCACAGGCCATGAATGGTAAAGCTTGGTGGAATATTTGTCATTTTCCAATAATGACAATTATTTAGCCTACACACTATGGGCTTCCATTGTAATGAAAGCTTTAGGAAATCATATGCTTCTCCTTCATAACAAAATATGGCTATCACAACAAGAATTAAAACCACCCTCATGTTGAATTGATTGTGTTGAAGCTGAAATTAGGTGCATCATATTTATATAAAAAATTGTGTGAAGAAGGGTGTGTTTCAACAAACCTCACACAAAAACTGTGTTTCAACAAACCTCACACAAAAACTGTGTTTCAACAAATCAGTTGTGTGAAGAAGAATGTTTCAACTACTATTTTGTATTTTGTATCTCATATCAGTCTAATGCTAATGTTGGACATTGTCATATTCTTTCAATATCAAATTTGTATTTTATGAAATTTCAATCCATAAGCAGTAACCCAAATGAATATTAGGAGTTCTGTATTGTACTGCTTATAATCTGAATAATACCTCAGTTATTTTATTTGGACTGAGCTACACAGTATCCAAAAGATTTAATACTGAGTTGTTTCAAATTTGTTAGACGGCATAAGATTTTATCTCCATACTTTTATCATGTACTGCTCTAGTATACAAAAAGGTTATCTATTCAATGTTACACCACCCGTTTAAAGACTACAATAGATTCATTCTGCTCTCAAATAGAGCTGGGTATGCGGGTTGGCCCGCCCCGCGTTGGCCCGTCCCGCATTGGTCCGCAATTAAACGGGCCCCTACTGAAGTGGTCCGCGTCCGCCCCGTGGTTTCGCGGGCCAGCCCGCGGGCCAAAATACATAATTTAAAAAAAAAACAGAAATTATAGAAGTTTTTGCTTTTCTGGGTAAAAACAGCCCGCGGGCCCGCAATTTGGACGTTGTTTTTTTGCCTTCCTGGGCCTGCATTAGCCTAATATGCATGAAGAAGTTTTTTTTTCTAGCCATCATGTGATCTTTCTTTCTATTTTTTAATAAAAAGCCCGCGGATCAGCCCGCAAAACTGCGGGCTAATCCGCTTAAACCGGCGGACTAAGCAGCCTGTAGCCCGCACATATTGCGGGGTTTTATATATTTATGCAATGTAGGTACCATACTTAAGTGCCTCTTTTGGCATCATCTATGTCCTTGTGAAACCTTCTGTGAGTAACAGATCAATTTTCCTTATATGTGATCAAATGGAGTTTAATAATACTTTTCTTATGGCTCTTGTATATTTGGTTTAGCTTGAGAGATGTGATAATCTCATTCCTTTTTGAAGCTTGGAAGAGATGTAATAATCTCATTCCTTCATAGATTATCAATCTAGTTTTAAGTTCCATTGTGCAAAGAATCATCTACAAAGCCCTTCACAGGTTGATGACAGTAGGAAGGAAAGTACACTTAGTTGTTTCATACTGTGATGGCATAACTCAGAAGAGACTTGTATTTTTCATGTTAGTTTCAGTGAAGGAGCAAGTTGTTTTGGACTAATGCATGGTGATTTGGGGGACCCTGTTGTATCTCTTCAATTCACAATCATAAGTTCTTTCTTTCAATTCACATTTCGTAGCTAATTTTCGTAGTTAATATCTGTGCAGCAATTCCGCAGCCAATTTCATAGCTAATTTGAAAGCTAGATTGTAGCCAATTCCCCGGAAAATTCCATAGCTAATGCGCAGCTTGTTAGCAGCTATCTCTCAGCTAAACCACAGCTAATTTGGAGCAATTTTACAGCTGATTCACAGCTATTTCTCAGCTAACTTCAGAGCTAATTTGAACAATCAGATCAATGGTTATACACCATGTTAAGAAATTTTAATTTATATCACTGTTATTTTAACTTAAATTCCCATGCTTAAATTAGTATATCATGTTCATTCATAGTTTTATACTAATATAACTATGAATAAAATAAAACCCTTGCATTAGCATCTTAAAGTTGAACCACACTTTAGTGGGAGAATGATCTTGTTACGATTAAAAGGCAATACTACTATGTCTATCAATTATTTGGGAGGAGATCTAAGAAATACATGAGTTGGCACAAGGAAATACCCTTGTAGATGGAGCTTGTCCAACCTTTGAGCCCACTTCACCTCAGAGTGATAGAGAGAAGGATTCCAAAATGTATGCAATGAATTGGAATTCAGAGAGGAAATAAGTTGAGCCACCAAAGACTTTTATGGCTACCCTGTTACTGTTATGACACATTTTCTAGAACTACTGTTACTATAAGCCTAATTTTAAATTTAAAAAAATGAGCAACTTTTACCAACATAGAAATCTTTCAGTGATTGTCCATGGATATGGATACCCATTCAACTCTGTAAGAGGAATCTATATAATTGGCACTAGATATCAGTTTAGATGGAAGAGGTTAAGGTATGCACGTTGAACAGTTGAAGTCAATTCCTATTTTTTAGGGAAGGACCACACACTAAAATGGATTTCCATGTGGTTTGAGACAAATTTTCAAATTGGTCTCTCATTCATCTTCTCCCGATGTCTACATACATGTTTACCAAGTATCAACTTATTTTTTTATTTATAAGCATTTACCAAGTATCAATAAAGGTTGGAATGTTAGACCTCCCCATTTTGGGTGTTGTCTAATAATTGCGTGTTGAGAAATGTAAGAAATACTTTCTTTTTAATATTTTTTTATTGATCAAAATTTATGCACAGGGTCCACTGAGTTGGATGGGCTTCATTCTCAATTTGGTGGGATCTACCTAAATTTTAATTAATAAAAAAAAGTTAAAAAGAGAGTGTCAAAGAAATTGTTACTAGCACTTCTCATTGCGTGTTTCAACTAGCGTCGTTTTCATTTTTCACTTCATTTTAAAATGATTGTTCTTTTAGTTTTTCACATACGTTTCAAAATGATTGTTGTTTTAGATTTTCAAGATTATTTATCACATTTTTTTCCATCTATACTCTCATTTAATATTATATCTCTCATCTACTACTCATATTTTCACGACAATTTTCATCAATTATTTAACTAATAATTACAATTCTCTCTTTAATACTCCCGTCGTCCCTAATTATAACATCCTTTAGAGAAATTTTGGTGTTCTTTATTATATAAAGTCCCCTACTAATTTCAAAAAAAAAGTTATTATTTTTTTTGATATTTATTCATTGCATTTATTAAGAGAGAGTGAAATAAAATTAAATAGATAGTGAGATACAATTAATACAATGAAGAAAGAGCTAATGGTAAATATGAAAGATTGGACAACTTTTTTTAAAATCGATGCATCAATTAACCTCATTATATGTTTTTCTAATAGGCTAATTATCCTGATAGGGTCTTATAATTAAATACGGAAGGACTATATCAATTCTTAATAGGCTAATTGTCCTTAACATTAAATAAAAGTCTTTTGATAAAAAATCTATCAATTAATGTAATTTTAAACTGTGTGCATAACCTTAAACAACAACATAAATATTTGTGAAAAAGATTTTTTATTTATTATCATAAATTATATTATTCTTTCAATTTAAAATTAAGTTATCAACTCCCCTCTAAAAATATCCTCCATAAGTTTTAAGAATGAATTCTCACAAAGAGACAAGTCACTCACGCGCTTGGGCAATTCAATATTAATAAATAGTTTAGTGGGAGAAGTTTTAATTAAGCTCTCACTCTTATATCAAAATTTACACTCTCATACTCTTAGAAAGATAAACTACACATTTCTCCCCTCTTATTTCAAAACTTGCACTCTTATCTCTTAAGAGATAAATATATATTACATATTAGTCCATTTAAAAATAAATAGGCTTCTTATGAGTATCTTTTTCTCTATTTATAATTCTATCTTGATTAATGTATAGTTTTAAATTCTCACTATCAGTTAGGGGTGATCGTGGAAAGGGTTGTAACAGGTTGTGCTTATTTTTCACCTGACCCTAAATATTGATCTGCTCGGTTTTTAAACTCAAACTCGTCTCTAAACCCGAAAAATCTCGATGTGATGTGAGTTTAACAAAGATCAAGTGACAAAAGGACGGTCGACAAATTGAATGTCGATTTGAAATCTCATCAAAGAGTTATAAATACTTCTCATTTAGAAAAAAACCTAATTTCCTATCCTACTAATTAATTAATTATAAAAGAAACAACACAATTATTAAATCATTTGTATTGAATGTTGCATGACACAATGTTTGAACCTAACTTTATAATGTGATGCATTTTTACTATAATATTTCAACATAGATACATACCTAGTTGCCGGAGACTTGGAGCTGCTATGAAGTGAAATTGAAAATCTATGTCTGATGTGATTTAGGAAATTCTAGTCCTTTGTGCACACTTTCTGCATATACAAAACCATGTTTTGGAGCTAATGGATAACAAAGGGTGTTCCAGAACCGGTTGAAGTAGATGGTGCACTCGACTCTAAATATTAACTAAGTCAATTCTTTAAACATGAACTCACCCCTAGACCATAAGAAACCCGATAAGGTACAAGTTAAATGGACATGAGCCAAAGTGTGTTAATGGACCAGGTTGAGTCCTATACACCCTACTATCAATTATAGATATTTTAAAGACAAAAAAATATTTTAGATGGTGTTCAATTGCCAATAAAATAAATACTTAAAAGGTGTAAGTAAAAAAAAACATTAAAGTATTTAACATTAGTTAATCATAACATTGATAGTTATATAGAAAAGAAAACTTTTGCTAGGAGGCTATTGCACAGTCATTTGAAGTTTTGAACCATTGAAAGATCCATTTATATGAAAATATACTAAAGTGTAATAAATATTTTATCTTTTAGGGAATAAAAGTGTATGTTTTAAAATAACTAGTCAGGTGTTCATGTGAGTTGAAGTCTCATATGGATTAAATGTGGCTGAGGAGAAGATTTTATAAGAAATATGATCTATATATCCAATACCATAAGGTTTTTGATAAATGTGTGACGTCAGATTCTCTTGGTGCCTTCTTTCATTGACCCATGTGCTCCCTTTGTCTCCCGAACAAGTCCTATTAGAGCTAATGGTTGGTGCGGCCATGGTGACGGATCTTTATATCGAAAGTATTCCTCGTGGGTGGCTAAGCGACATGTCTCGCTAACGCGGTAAAGCGAATGATGGTGTAAGTGTGGACGGCTTCCGCCGCGATGGAGCATGGTAAGTGTGAGTTGGAGTCCCTCATTGGTTAAGAATGAGTGAGATGAAGACTTTATAAGAGATGTGACCCATAAACTCAATGTCTTAAGGTTTTAGGTTAAGATATGACATTGGGTTCTCGTGTTGTGTTTCCTCAACCCATAGACTCTCGCTGTCTTCCAACAGTTCCACGAGCTACCTAAGATAATCTTAATTTATGTCATGAGTCATTTCTATATAATAAACATTCATTTATAATTAATTAATAATTTTATTGGTGGAGACTCGAATTAAATATTTTTGTTTAAGCTAGAACAATGTCAATTCATCTGACATATGATGAATGGTGAGTGTATTTTGAGATAAAAGTGGAGGATAATGCAATTAAAACTTCTTTTAGGGGAGGTATGGTAATTTACGTGTTTAATTTTGATGCACTAACAGTGTAAATAAGTTTTACACATGTACCCAAATAGAATCTATCAATTTGCCATGTCATAATTAAATTTGAACTAAAAATTATTTTAAATGAAAAATGGAGAGATATAATTAAATGCATGCGTAAAACTTTTTACACCATCAGTGCATCAAAATCAAACTCTTTATTTATACCCCTAATTAATAAACACTACTACGAATGACATTAACATCAACATTAATTGCGCACATAAATATTGTTTATTAAATTGTATTGAATATTGTTCAAAAAAGTAATCCCTTTTGTTTCATTTATATGTCGTGCGGCGAAAGCAAACAATACCCATCAGAATTAAGTTTTACTTACACTTTAAAAACATTACACCTAACTAGTGAGAAATATAATAAATAATTTAATAAAAAAATATGAAGAAAATACAAGATAAGGTGAGTAATAATGAGATAGAATAAAGTTCAAAGAAAAATAAAATAATGAGATAGAATAAAAAATGATAATTGAATGAATCAAAACTCTACCCATGACCATGGAATTTGTGGCAATACTTGGGTTCCACGTACCATGTCAAATAGAGAGTAGAGCATTCACGGCTTTGAACTAAGCTTTAGCTTTCTCTTTCTCGCGTGCTTGTGCTTGGTTGGAAGGACCAGTTTCTAATTATAAGATTTTGAAATAAGATTCCTTTCTGATCCAACACCCAAGTTGACGTACTTGTCATCGAAGCCTCTGATTTGAATTGGTTATTTAATAATAATACTTAAACATATAAATAATGCACACATTCACACATTTTAATTTTCTCTTTATTCCTCTTCTTAACACATCTATTATATATTATATTCATTACTTTTTTTTCTTTTCAAGTTATGGACATCTGTTAAATATCTCCACTATACAAAAAATGCCACAAAATCATTTTCCACTTGTGCTTGCCATTACTACGTTTGATTGTTTGGAGTTGAGTGATTTCATCACTCTATAGATTCCAACATCATTATTAACATTATATTAAAAAATAAGATTTCATGTCAAAAAGAGAGAAATATAAGTTGTTAATATATTTATTACAAAATAAAAATAAGAAGTTGTTAAATTTTGCTTGACTAATACAAGCAATTGTTAGCATCAACCTTAGAATATTGATCGATAAGTTGGTATCAGATT
The DNA here is from genome assembly GCA_030819835.1 of Acmispon strigosus. NCBI lineage: Eukaryota > Viridiplantae > Streptophyta > Magnoliopsida > Fabales > Fabaceae > Acmispon > Acmispon strigosus. The sequence goes on along the minus strand of JAUAMA010000003.1, from coordinate 66,409,028 downwards.
TTCATGGATGCAAATAACATCATGCATGACGTGCTTCAAGTTGTACTACTACCTTAAAAGAAGTCAGAAACACTGCCGAACATGGGGTCCACGAGATATCAAATCATGGCTTAAGAGTAGAAAATATGAGAGAGATAGAATTGGAAATAAATGAAATTAAGATAGAATAAAAAATAAAGTGTGCATGTATCAAAACTCTTGACTCTTAGAGAGTCATAAAAACATAATTTTATATTTTTTTTACAGTCAAACATTTATGTATAAATTTTAATATTTGAAAATATTTATCATATAAATTTTAAATATTTGGGAAAACGGACTCACTTTTGTGTGATGCCTTGATTATATAGTTTGCATTAGAAATGGTGAAGCTTTGATTGGCTGGGAATTTGATCCTGATGAAAGTAAACATGCATGGATGTTGTTAAAATGGGTGGAGAAAAATCCCAACAACTCATTCCAATAACTTGGAAAGAGGGATAATGTCTGAGTTAGCATTCCAAAACGAGACAATCTTTGAGCTTTTCATCATGGACACTGTGAATCAGAGGTGCATTCATAGTTTTTTATTATTGGAGGGGCCGACACTAAAATTTTATCGATGAATACTGTGAATAAAAATATATTTAAGTACAACTTTTTTTCATTTTATCATACTACTAAATTTATTTATTATTGTATCAATTTTTTTCCGTAATTTCTCTCTCAATATGTACGATTACAACTACAACTAATGGATTTATGAGAATGTCATATTTGATCTTGTTGCGAAACCGTGTCTTAACAACTTTCATTAAAGAAAAAGTTCGCTCTATAAATATTGTTGAAACATGAAGTGTTAAAACAATACGTACCAATCTTCGACCTATGGAACATTTTAATCAAATTTTTATCTCATTTAATTTATCTTATTTTTTTATTCTAAATTAAAGATAAATCTCAAGAATATTTTATTTATATGAAAAATATTTGATTGACTTTTTATCTTATTAAGATAAGATTTATCTTGCAATTCTTAAAATTTAATCAACCTTTTATGTACTTCAGATTTTGAATCAATTTATTTTTTTAAACAATGAAGCTCAGACATCAGTGGTAATTGAGGGGTCAGATTAAATTCTACAAAAATATTTGGGAAGACAAATAATTGTATTACAAATAATAGATATTTATCGTCACTTACTTTTTGTGACATAATTCTTGTAGTAACAATATATTCAATATATTTTACAGTTTGATAAATTTAATTTAGTATTATTGAGTTGGACATATTGTATTTACCTCTAATTAAGTTTATCATTATTATTAATGATAGACATAGCATGATGACTTCTCAAGCACCGGTGGGTTGCTCGCGGTGGACCGGTGAGGCTGCTATGACTTGGTCTCCGCCCCCTCATGGTTCTTTTTCCCTGTGTGTTGATGGAGCTTTCAGCCCCAGCCATGGCCTTATTTATGGGCATGCAACTGGGAGCTGAAGCTCCAGCATATCCCTCAAGCTACTAATAGCCCGTTCATTGTTTGTCTAGTATTGGTGCTTCTTTACAGTGTGCCTTCACCAAGCTTGATGAGCCCGAGCCGCCATAAGGTTATCCCTTTGCTTTTTAAAGATGGTTTAGCGTTGTGGTTTTGTCTTTTTTTTTTTTCATTCACAAAAAAAAATTAGCGGTCAAATTTCTTAAAAAATAATTTTATTATATTAAATGTTTAAATAGGATAAATTGTACAATGAACATAAAATAATAGGTAATAATTTTAGATGAACAAAGTAATGATCATTTAAATGAAGAAAAAGTAAATAAAATTGAAAGAAATATGCAAAACAATAGAATTAATTCGCTAACGAACAAGATAATAAATGTTCTGACAAATAGATGCCAAAGTATTGTACCCGAAAAAAAGATCACAAAATTTTCACTGATTCCTTATATAATTGGAGGGTTATGAATCATATTCGTTTGGTTTGTGTGTTGGAGGTGTCACCAATTCTCCACGTGCTTGATTCGTTACTAGATTTCACATTCACACCGCGTGTTCTCTAGCCACTCGTTATTTTGGAATAACCATCCGTAGACATTTAAAGGGTGTAGACCACTAGAGAGATAGAAAGAGAAGAGAGGTAAGTGATAAGTGTGATATATGATGTGATGTAATTGGAAGAAAGAGATAAAGAGAAAAAAGATATGTCCGTGTCTATACTGTTTAGGTGCACACGAATCATTACCAGTTATTTTGGGTAAGAAAAACGCTACATCTCTCACCACTCAAACAAAAGATCCCCTTTGGGTAACATGAACCAATTAGGGATTTTATCGCATTGGATTGAACTGACGAAACTAATAAATCAAATCAAGTTAATTAAATTGGTAAAAGGAAAAAAAATCAATTAAATTAGTTCGAATAAACCAATGTCAAATCAAATATGATTGATTTGGTTCATAGTATCCAAACCAAACAAGTGTAGTTATTAATTGAAAATAAAATAGGCATAATGCATTATCTTTCTATTTAGTTACCTTAACCGCTTAAGATAATTCATTATATTTTTCTTGAAAATTAAATCAAACTGAACAAACAAAGTCACTAAACATTGGTTGAAATTTTAATTTTCCCCCCAAACAAGTTACTTGCATTTTTCCCGCCATACAAATGTTTGGAACTGATGTACCAAACAAAACCGTTCATTATCAGTTCGGTTTGGTTCCATTGTGATTTTTTTTAGTGAAACCAAACCAACCAAGTTTGATTAATTTGATTACTTTTGTACTTAAAGCCGGTCCAAACGGAACCGTGAACACCACTAGAACCAATAATACAGAATCGGGTGTTAGTCGTAGTCGTAAAAAACGACTGGTTGAAACCTTAGGTTAAAAGTTTGATTCTCAAGAGTCGGACTCATAGAGTGACTTTTAATCTACATTTGTTCATCACACTCAAATCAGAATTGCGAGAGCAATTTAGTACTGGAAAAAACGTGAGTTAATAAAAGTGACATCACAAGCTTTTTTTTGTTTTTGAAACGAAGCACAAGCTAATTTTTTTTGGGTACAAACACACAATTGACGGAAAATATATTTATATAATCATGCATCTTCAAAATAAGTTTAATAACTCAAAAAGGAATATCAAATAAACAATGACTTTTGTTGCCTTATATTTAATATGGCTAAGAAGAGTTACATGATGACATACCTCACGTGACTCGTTCACAGGGTATCCTTAGAGCAACTCCATCCCTGCTCCCCTACAAGGTTCATTATTCTGCTTTTTGGTGGGCCCGAACTGCCACGTAGGATTAAGCTCCCTCATAAGGAACTTTAGCAGATTTTGCTCCAACTATGGTTCCTTATTTTACTTTTTGTTGGGTCCCACAGTACCACATTAATTAATGATTTTTATTTCCACCGATTTAAATTTATATATTAATTCAACATTATAATTTAAATATTAATTTAATTAATACTAATAACAATAATATTTTAATTAAAATTCAACAAAATTAAAATTGGGTAAAAACCATTTTCTGTCTGGCCCAATCTGCCTTTTGTTCTGAAAAAAAAAAAAAAAAACTAACCGTTGGGCTGTCAGGAAAAGAAAAGAAAAAAAAATGACCTGCTGGGCCGGTCAAATCTGGGCCAACGGCCAGAAACCGGCTCCAGCCGGTCAAAACGAGCCACGAAACCGGCCAAGCCGGTTACCACGTGTAAATGCTTTGTTTCCCTTTTTTTTTTTTTCCATTTTTCACCTTCTCATCTTCTTCACCCTCTCTTTTCTCTCTTCTGAAACCCTAGGCATCTCCCAGCCGCCGCCATCCTCTGTTCTTCCAGCCGCCGCCGCCGCCCTTTCTTCTTCCTCCCGCCGCCACCTCTCTTCTTCCTCACGCCGTCGCCGTCGCTGCTCTTCTTCCTCCACCGCCGTCACCGTCTCTGCTCTTCCTCACCGCCTCATCGCCGCCGCACCCCGTCACCGTCACCGTCGCTGCTCTTCTTCCTCCACCGCCGTCCGTCAGCCACCGGATGGGAGAGATCCAAGACACATGCAAGACGGATCTTCTTTGTAATCTCTGTAATTTTTTGCTAATTTAATTGTTCAATTTTTTTTTTATTGTTGCTATGCTTCTGTTTCCTGGTTCTTTGGTTCTGGTTGTGTATGGTTGTTTTGTATATTGTTCTGTTGTTCTTGCTCCTTCTTCTTCTCCCTCTAATTTTAACAGCAATATGGTTGATGGTTGATGATGAATGAGAGAGAAAGAATGATTTTTTTAATTTAAGGACTCAAAAAGCAAAGTTCCTTATGTAAGGAACTCTTGCCCAAAATTAAGGACTTGCTCTTCCACCTCATTCTTCTCCATCCCTCCTAAAAAAATAAGGAACGGTCCTTATGGTTTAAGGACAAGCGTTGGAGATGCTCTTAGAAGCTGCTATGTAAAACTAAATGGGTTAAATATGTTTTTGGCCCATCAATTATAAGTGAGATTTGTTTTTTGTCCATCGCCGGTGTAAAGGTAGTCTTTAGTTTCCAAACTATGAGAAATTGCTGATTTTTGTCTTGCGGGCGGGGTGGCGTTAACAGCCGTGTTTATGTGTCACAGCAGAGTTTACGTGTCAATGGACACGTCATTTAACGAATCCACGTGGCTTTGTTTTTCTTTTTCCTTATTTTATTTCAATTCTAAATTAGATTATTAATTATTAAAAAATTAAATAATTTAGTTAACATAATCTTCATTAATTGTGTCTTCTTCATTATTATGAACATCATCTTCAACATCCTTATCCTCATCATCATCTTCAACCTCCTCCTCCTCCTCCTCCTCCTCCTCCTCTTCCTCCTCCTCTTCCTCCTCCTCCTCCTCCTCCTCTTCTTCTTCTTCTTCTTCTTCTCTACAAATCCAATAACACCAGGCGCAGATCCAAAATCACAAATCATCACCACCTCATAATCTCATTGCATGTTATGAAAATAGCAACAATACTAATAATCATCATGATTATATTAAGATACATAAGAAGAAACTTAGGGTCATCTTCATCATCTTGCAGAAACATTTCATCTTCATCATCTTGCAGAAACAATAGGGAAACAACAATTCATCTTCATCACCATCTGAATGGAAACACACACACACACGCTAGTGAAACAAGAGGGAAAATCCAAATTGAAGCCAGATCCCAAACCCAAACAGAGAAACTTGCAAAAACTCTAAAACCCCAAACTTGAAAATATCAACCCAGATCCCAACCTAGATCGGAGAGAAAAGGAAGAGATCGAGAGAGATAAGATTTTTTTTTGGCTTATGTGGGTAATAGAAGAGAAAGACGTAAGCTTTGTTCTGAGTTTTTTTTAGAGAAGACCTGAGGAAGAAGTAGATGATCGCGTCGCCACGCCCTTCGTGCCACCGCGCTACATGCCACTCCAAGTCGTCATGCCATGCCATCTCCCTCGGAGTCTTGATTCTCGCGATCTCCTCGCCTCCGTGTAGGCCCATGAGCCACCATGTCGTCGATCTTCCTTCTCACGTCCTTTCCTATCTTTCTCGTTTGTGCTTTTTCCTCTCCTTCTCTCAGTCATCGCATACCATTGCCTCTCTCTCCATATTTTCCCACATCTCTTTTCATACCTGGGTTTTGTTTTCGGATCTGCATTTTCTGTGCTTCTTCTTGTTCATGGGTTGGGTTTTGTTGTGGGTTTCAGTTGGGTTAGGGTGCTCGAACTTATAGCGAGGAGAAGGACACCAACACTTTGGAAGAGGAAAGAAGAGAGAAGTTGGAGGTGGTGGCTGGTGGAGGAACCAGGAAGAAGATGAGGGATGGAGAAGAAGAATAGATGGAGAAGAAGAACTAGGAACCAGGAAGGTGATTTTTTGGAGGCGTTCTGGTGGAGGAACTGTGTTTAATTTTTTGCTTTATTTTAATTAATAAATTTTTGTTTTAAAATGAAGTAAAAACTAATAATCTAATTTAGAATTTAGAATTTAAATGAAAAAGAAAACAAATTTTCACGTGTGCTGATTAAATGATGTGGCAGTGCCACATAGGCTCCGCCATGACAAATAAGCACTCCAGCATTGACCATCCCGCCGGCAGGGATGAAAACCAACAATTTCTCATAGTCTGGGGATTAAGGTCCACCTTTACACCAGCGAGAGACGAAAACCAAATCTCGCTCATAGTTCAAGGACCAAAAACATATTTAACCCTTTATTTTTAAAATTATAAATTAGGAGAACATTATAGAGGATTACCTCATTTATTTCCCATTTCATAAACACCCAATTGTTAACACTTAGCATTTCACAAAACTAATTTCAAAATATTCAAAGAAGTGTGAGTCATATGGACCTCCCTTTTTAAGAATATAGACACTATTGGTTGATCATTCGACATTCTTTCCTCACCCTTCAAAGCATTTCCTTTTTTTAAGGTATACCCTCATTTCACATTTTCCTTCTAGTTCAAAGGTTGAAATTCATTTATTGGGGGAAATGGGTGGGGTTACTGGCGATAGTGATTCAAACTTAGAACTAGTCATCGAAATTTCTCCAACTACTCTACAAAACGTGGAACTGCATCCAGTTGTATTGAAAAAATTATAAAAGTTAGAAATAAACTTAAACAATATGATGAAGAGTTAATTGTAATTACCAAAGAACTCGAGAGAGACTAGAGTGTTTTTCCTCTGACGATAATTCTTTTTACTCGTTTTTTAAATCTAGCCTTGCAAATTCTTCACCCATGGGTCTTCATAAGAGTATCCAACTTGAAATTCCTTCTTCTTTGAGAGGCAATGATTGGGGAGATAGTGACGTCTTAGGGAGTGAATGTTCATTCTCTCCCAAGTCCGAGGAGAAAGTACGAAGACAAGTAAATATAACACTAAGTGGTGAGTTATTCGACCAATTTTCTCTAGTCATCCCTTGCGGAGTTAATTAAGTTGCAAAAACACCTTTGCGTCCAAGGAAGTGCTCTAGCTTTAGTCCTCGCATGAGAAAGAGCTCTTGTGACCTTGCCCATGTGATTGGCCAAGCCTATATAACACGTTTGTGTGCATGTTGCACGTGATGTGACATCCAATTGTAACTTTCTTATTAATTTTTCATTTCCATGTGTATAATTATATAATTAAAATAAATGAAAACTATTGATTAAAAAACAAAATTTAGAAAACCCCTTACCCCTACCTCACCTTTGTTTCACTTCATCATCTTGTTCTTCACCCTAAATCCAACACGCTGAAACCTTCATCACCCACATCATTTCTTTTGCAAAAAGTTTCTCAATTTAAACTCAGATCCAGAAAAAACAGAAAGTAGAATACAATGTTTTTTCCTAATCATCTCCACTTTAAGTTTTTGTAAAATTTATTTATTAATTAAGAAAATTTATTTGATTATTAATTATGCATGTGGGAATAAAAGTTACAATTGGATGTCACTTCACTTACAACATACACATGAATATCCACATAGGCTTGGTGAGACACATAGGTAAGGTACCGAAACTGTTTTTTAGATGATGACTAAAATTAGGGTATTTCCTTTAAATGCATGAGTGTTTTTGCAAACGAAAATCAAACGTGTCATTTTTCTTGGAAAAAACATAATTAACAAAAAAAAAAAAAAATAAGACGACATCATGGTTCAAATCTCCTTGTTATTATTATAATATATATTATTTTGAAACATTCCACTCCTTAAAAGTGGAAAAAATCGATAAGCTTATGACATATATTTTTTTTGGTTTTGACCAAGGTATCCCCACGGCCGATTGCCATGAGACTAATCCTTCGCCCCACGGTCAGCGCACGAAGTGGTAGGGGGATGGCCAATGAGTTATGACATATATTTAGAAACATATGATTCAAATTTTATGAAACTAAAAGGATTATTTTCTTTAAAAAATTATTTTTAAAAATAGATTAATACTAAAATGTATTAAAAAGAATATTAAAATAAAGAAATAAGTACTGATCAATACTCTAAATTTATTATAAATATTTTAAAAATAGTAAACATTTATCTTAATAATATATTTTTATTACAGTTGATCCATTTTTTGGTGCAAATTATTGATGCATTTAATATCATACCTTAATCATTTTCAATTTTTGTTCCGACCGGGGACCCGGTCAACGGGTACCTGCCGGTCAACCCACAAGCCAGCCGGTCAGGTCGGGTAGAGTTCGAGCAGAACCTGGTCCAAGAGGGCATATCCGGTCGGCCAGGTCGAACGCTCCGAATGGACCCGGGGGCAATTATACGCGTAAAGGAAAACAACTGGAGTCTCTGACAACCCCTCGGGACTATCAACTGAGTGTCAGAAGACCCCTCACTATAAAAACCAGCCTCATTGTCACACAAGGTACATTCTCTTTTCCTAGAACGACCTTTACTCTCGAGACGATCACTGACTTGAGCGTTGGAGTGTCTTCGCAGATACCTCCACCGGACGGCCAACAGAAGATTCCCAAACCACCGCCACCACCACAGTCGTTGGAAGAACCGCTCCCCGGTCTACGACAACCCTTTCCCGGGTGGCTGTTTGGTTAGTCCCGAACAATTTTAATTCCTTAATTAATGAATCCCATGGAATATGCTAATAACGCTTAAAAGCGAATATACAATTAATCCACGAATTAATTAGCATATTCTTTGGTTAATGAATTCCTTAACCAATGAATCCCAAAGTAATATAAGTGGAGTTTTCTTATATGGAAATATATTCAGTATTAAAGTAACATATGTTCCTTCCTTATAATACAAATAGCTGTACATGAAGCTTATTCTTCATTTATTAATTTATCTCTCATATATTGTGAAGTTAATTAAATTAATTTTATCTATTTAATTGTAGATTAAATATCACATTAATTAGTTTTTCTCTTCTTAATTTTTTATGCAACCAAATAAGTGAAGAGAAACTTCTATAATTCTATTTATTTCCATTTTTTTTTGTTGTAGGGAAAATTTCAGTACTAAAGTAACATATACTCCTTGCATTTAATACAAAGAGTTGTGCATGCATGTTTACTATCTTGTAAATAGATTAACATTTTTTTAATCTTTTTAAAACTGTATTAAAAAGTATATTATAATAAACAAATACTAATTACTACCCTAATTTTCTTTTCAAACCTTTTAAAATAGTAAACATTTATCATAATAATAAATTTCATTATTGATGCATTCAATAGCTTCCTCTAATAATTTTCATTTTTAACTCCTTAATTCAATATTACATTAATTATTTTTCTCTCTTATTAATATTTTATGCAACCAAATAAGGAAAATCCATACAAACAGCTATCCATGCAACGTTTATGGTTATTGTTTACTATCTTTATATAATTATGGAAAAAAGAAATAATGAAAAAAAAAACAGCTCAATTAATACATTTATTACAGAAGGTAAAAATAGTGAGCACAAAAAATGCTAATTTGTTATGGCATCTAATGGCAGCATAGCAGTAAGGTCCCCACGAGAACTGCCCTCTAAATACTAATAAATAATAATAAACAGCCGGACGAATATTTTATGTCACAACAATTTATTGCAGATTCAGATAACTCTGTGTCTGATTGTCTATTTGTTTCTTTCTGTAAAATAATACAATATGCCTATTAATTTAATATTATACGAAGTTCCCTAAATTAAATCACTGTACTGTATAATGCCAAATGTGTATATTATTCCGAATGTTGTAACTCTCGACTTCGAGTTTTATGTGAATTCAACTAGAAGTTGAATACTTTTTTTAATTTGCTAAAGTATCACAGCTATTGTAATTAGTGTATTAGTCCTTACCTTAATTCTCAAGATTTTAAAATCACGTTAATTGAGTAAGTTTTTCTTAATAAATATTTTTCCATACTTAAAGAATTAAATTAGTGGAGAAACAAAAATCTAGTGTATCCTATGAATCGGTTGATTTTGGACCACCCTTGTCTTTGTTTTCCTCTAAACTAGAGGATAACGAGGCACTGTTTCGCCCAACCCAATCTTCCTATGCATAACGAGTCACTGTTCTTCTTAAAATTCTAAGCAAATCAAGCATCACTTCACCAAAGCCATTCTGTTTTTTAGTGGCCATTTTCTCTAGAGCGGAGGAGCATATACCAAAGCTCTTCTTCCATTCCTTTCATTTCATTTCAGGAACACAATTATTCCCCCAAGGTGATTGATTGTGTGAGGTTCAAATTCAACTTTGGTGTATTTTGTATTCTTATTAATTACTATATCATTTCTCCATCATCGAAGGAACTTTGGTAGGAGTATTTTTGTATTCTTATTAATAACTTTTTCATTATTTCTGCATCATCAAAGTTCAATTTCCTTGTGGCTTTCCTTTGACCAGATACATAATAACATAGTCTTCTTCGTAGACTTTGCTTCTGAATTTATCAACTGCGAAATTCACACGTAGCTTCCTCAGCCACCAAATTTTTATCAGAATTCTTTTTCTTCTCTGGTTTTCTACATCCCTCAGTTTCTGTTTAAATCAATGCAAGTTTCTTCTTGTAAACCAAACCGGGATTTTAAGCTTAGATACTAGGTAGGTGGAATTGGTATGAATGCTGAGAATTAGCTTATTCTGTACAAAAAGTTGACTTCGTATAATCAATTTTCTTTTCTTGCCGCGTGGAACAAGAAAATTAAACTATTGGTGAAGATTATTTAATAGTGTACATGGTGATCTCGCAGAACCCGTTTCAATGAGAACGATTGTGATTTGTTGTCTCAGTTCTAAAGGTAAGCTTTTCATGGAGCCATATGTCAGAAAAAGTGAGGTTATTTGAACAGAGAACTTCATGAACCTTTTTGTTGTGTCTTTTTTCCTTTCTTTATGGAATTTTTTTGGCTTATTATTAGCATCAGTATCATGACTTTTTACAATTATTGCTCCAAAGAACCAGTTTGGACTTCTTAATATTTTTTGAAACCATGTTTATTCTTTCAGCAGATCGATGCAGAGGAATCAGATAGATAGAAGAAGAAACTTGACCTGAGTTTATAAATTATAATACTTGTTGAGATTGTTGGGGATGCACAATGTTGCCCTCTGCTGCAGATTCAACATGGAAGACTTCCCTCTCATGTTCTTCACCTTCTTCAACTCATGCTGCTGCTGCAACTCTACCTCAATGGCTCAGATTCATTTTCCTCTCACCATGTCCACAGAGAGCTCTGTTCTCTGCCATTGATGCTCTGCTTCTCTTCACTCTTTTCCTGTTTGCACTCACAAAGCTCTATTCTCGGTTCATCAATGGCAGAAACCCTTCCTCTGAACTCAACAAACCCCTTATCAGAAACACCAGAACAACAACAACAACCACATGGTTCAAGCTAACGGTGATTTCAACGCTTGTTCTGACTCTATTGTACACAGTAGCTTCCATTCTGGTCTTCACCAGTTCAACCCAAACTCCATGGAAGCAGCTTGATGGGCTATTTTGGCTTATTCAAGCCATAACACAACTAGTCATTGCAATCTTAACCATCCATGAGAAGCGATTCGAAGCGGTTTCTCACCCGCTATCACTTCGAATCTACTGGATTGCAAGCTTTGCCATTGTTTCTCTGTTCACAGCTTCAGGGGTTACACGTTTAATCTCTGTAGAAGGAGGAAAATACTTCTTTACTTTCATGGTAGATGATACAGTCTCTTTGATTTCTCTGCCTGTTTCACTTTTTCTGCTTCTCGTTGCGGTTAAAGGTTCCACAGGGGTTAGGACTAGCCAAGAATCGCTGCCGATTATCGATGAAGATGACGAAACAGAAACCAAAACTGTTTCGAAATCCAGTGTTACTGGTTTTGCTTCAGCTTCTGTGGTTTCCAAAGCTTTCTGGATTTGGCTAAACCCGTTGCTGAGCAAAGGCTACAAATCGCCGCTTGTTATCGATGACATTCCGTCGCTTTCTCCGCAGCACAGAGCGGAGAGGATGTCGATTATCTTCGAATCGAAATGGCCTAAATCCGATGAGAGGTCGAACCACCCGGTTCGAACCACACTGCTCCGGTGTTTCTGGAAGGAGATAATCTTCACTGCTTTCCTCGCGGTGGTTCGTCTCTGTGTGATGTTTGTAGGGCCGCTTCTTATCCAAGATTTCGTTGATTTCACCTCAGGGAAAGGTAGCTCTATCTATGAAGGGTACTATTTAGTGTTGATCCTCCTGTGTGCGAAATTCGTCGAGGTTTTCACGACGCATCACTTCAATTTCAATTCACAGAAGCTTGGGATGCTTATCAGGAACACACTGATAACTTCACTGTACAAGAAGGGGCTGAGGCTTTCGTGTTCGGCGAGGCAGGACCATGGTGTTGGGCCTATTGTGAATTACATGGCTGTTGATGCACAGCAACTGTCTGATATGATGCTTCAACTACACGCCGTTTGGATGATGCCGTTTCAGGTTGGGATTGGCTTGTTCTTGCTTTACAATGTCCTTGGCGCCTCAGTGATCACCGCGCTGGTTGGACTTCTCGGTGTTCTCGCGTTTATCGTGACCGCTACGAGGAAGAACAAGCGTTACCAGTTCAGCGCGATGACTAGTCGCGACTCGAGGATGAAGGCTGTGAATGAGATGCTCAATTACATGCGTGTCATCAAGTTTCAAGCGTGGGAGGAGCATTTCAATGACAGGATATTGGGTTTCCGTGCCTCGGAGTTCGGGTGGATTTCCAAGTTCATGTACTCGATTTGTGGTAATATTATTGTGCTGTGGAGCACTCCAATGTTGATTTCAACTCTCACGTTTGGCACGGCGATTTTGCTCGGTGTTCCGCTTGATGCAGCCACGGTTTTCACCACAACAACTGTGTTTAAGATCTTGCAGGAGCCTATTAGGACATTTCCTCAGTCAATGATATCGCTTTCGCAAGCGCTGGTTTCACTTGGGAGATTAGATAGGTACATGTCTAGCAGGGAATTATCGGACGATTCAGTTGAGAGAGAGGAAGGATGTGGTGGACAGATTGCTGTGGAGGTCAAAGATGGGACCTTCAGCTGGGAAGATGATGGTAGAGAGCAGGACTTGAAGAATGTTAGTTTGAAGATTAATAAAGGGGAACTCACAGCTATTGTTGGGACTGTAGGGTCTGGAAAATCTTCTCTTCTTGCATCAATTCTTGGTGAGATGCACAGAATTTCTGGAAAGGTATCATTTCTTACTTACTATCTATGTGTTTTCACTAATTTGTACCATGATGTTAATTTCTGATTGTGTGTTTTTGTAACAGGTTCAAGTTTGTGGGAGTACTGCTTATGTAGCACAAACAGCTTGGATTCAAAATGGGACCATTGAAGAAAACATTCTCTTTGGTTTACCAATGAACAGGCATAAGTACAGTGAAGTTGTGAGGGTTTGTTGCTTGGAGAAAGACCTGGAAATGATGGAATACGGGGATCAGACGGAGATCGGAGAGCGTGGTATCAATCTGAGTGGAGGCCAGAAGCAGCGTATACAGCTTGCTAGAGCAGTATACCAGGACTGTGATATATATCTTCTTGATGATGTCTTCAGTGCTGTTGATGCACATACTGGAACTGAAATATTTAAGGTGGTTATTCACTTATTCTCTTTGTTACTGTTTCCTACACTCAGCATTCTTAGTTTACTGGACAGTAGTTGGCAAGTGCTAGTTTGTTGCTTCAAGTCAATTTTGTGAACTGTTATGTTAAGAAATGATGTAGAATTCAGTTTTGGCTTCTAATTCAAGTGAGTTGAGATCAACCCCTAGTCAAGTGCTTTTGGGATAAAATAATGAATTTGAAGCAATGAGCAAACAGGATGGTCAATTGGTCTTAAATAAGTACATAACTATTCTTTGTTATTTTATAGCATGTTTGGATCAGTTTCTCTTTCTTTAGAAACAACTTTGAAAGCCAGGCGCTACTCACACAACCTTCTCGCTAAAATTGATTTTGACTTTAGAATCAATTGTAAAAGGATTTTCAAATATGCGCTAAGAAATTAGTCTGTTTATACAGGAATGCGTGAGGGGAGCTCTAAAAGGAAAGACCATTATATTGGTTACACATCAAGTGGACTTCCTTCATAATGTGGATCTTATAGTGGTATGTCTCTTTCTCAAATCCTATAACTTTTCTTTTCATTCAACCTTTATTTCATTTGGTGAGTGACTCAGTTTCTAACATGGGTATTTTCTTGCTAAAAGGTGATGAAGGATGGAAGCATAGTCCAATCAGGGAAGTACAATGATCTACTGGATTCTGGACTGGATTTTAGTGTTCTGGTAGCAGCACATGAGACCTCTATGGAACTAGTAGAACAGGGTGCTGCCATGCCTGGTTCTGAAAATTTGAACAGCTCAATGAAATCTCCCAAGACTGCTTCTAATCACAGAGAGGCAAATGGTGAAAGTAACTCTCTTGACCAGCCCAAGTCTGGAAAGGAAGGTTCTAAACTCATCAAAGAAGAGGAAAGAGAAACTGGGAAAGTTAGTTTGAATATCTATAAACTCTACTGCACTGAGGCTTTTGGGTGGTGGGGCATTACAGGAATTATCCTTCTTTCTGTGTTGTGGCAAGCATCTATGATGACAAGTGATTATTGGCTGGCGTATGAAACTTCTGAAGAGCGTGCTCAGTTGTTCAATCCTTCTCTCTTTATTTCCATCTATGGAATTATTGCTGTAGTTTCAGTTGTTTTCATAGTTCTAAGGTCCTACGCCGTTACAGTCTTGGGGCTAAAGACAGCACAGATTTTCTTCTCTCAAATTCTTCATAGCATCTTGCATGCTCCCATGTCTTTCTTTGACACTACTCCATCGGGTCGAATTCTAAGCAGGGTAAGAACTTGAAGGCCCAAGTATTAGATGCATGGAATAATCTTATTCATATTTCAGGTTCAAATGTATAATGACTTATTTTTCTTAAATTTCCACAGGCATCCACTGATCAGACCAATGTTGATGTGTTTATCCCGTTGTTCTTCAATTTTGTTGTGGCCATGTATATCACAGTGATCAGTATCTTCATAATCACATGTCAAAACTCTTGGCCAACAACTTTCTTGCTAGTTCCACTTGTTTGGCTGAACATTTGGTACCGGGTATGGATTTGGTTGTTCTGTTTGTCAAATTCATTTCTAGCATAATTCTGATATATCTATGTCTAAGATTAATTAACTTACAATTCCTGTTTTTCTTTTTTTGACTTTTGGATTTGCAGGGTTATTTTCTTGCTTCGTCTCGTGAATTAACTCGCCTGGATTCAATTACAAAAGCACCTGTCATTCATCATTTCTCTGAAAGCATTTCCGGCGTCATGACAATCCGAGCATTCAAAAGGCAGAAGGAATTTAGTCTGGAAAATGTGAAACGGGTGAATGATAATTTGCGAATGGACTTCCACAATTTCAGTTCCAATGCGTGGTTGGGTTTCCGCTTAGAATTGCTTGGAAGCTTAGTTTTCTGCATTTCTGCTATGTTCATGATTATGTTACCAAGCAGTATCATAAAACCAGGTAAACTTTAAAATGATTTATAAAATGGTTTCCTGTTTTGAAGAGAAATACTTACTATTTATATTACA
Organism: Acmispon strigosus; assembly: GCA_030819835.1. NCBI lineage: Eukaryota > Viridiplantae > Streptophyta > Magnoliopsida > Fabales > Fabaceae > Acmispon > Acmispon strigosus. Next base: position 66,393,475 of record JAUAMA010000003.1, on the reverse strand, counting down.
ATGATCAACTAACTGGATTGTTTTGCATTATGTAGAAAATGTCGGTTTATCACTCTCTTATGGATTGTCATTAAATTCTGTGATGTTCTGGGCTATATACATGAGCTGTTTCATTGAAAACAAAATGGTATCTGTTGAGAGGATAAAACAGTTCACAACTATTCCATCAGAAGCAGCCTGGAACATCAAGGACCGTCTTCCTCCTCCAAATTGGCCCGGTCAAGGCCATGTTGATATCAAAGACTTGCAGGTATCTAGAATATTACACAAAGAAATCACTTATTCGTCAATTATAAGAGAGTGCTGCAATTAGGATTTAGGAGGGCATGGAAAAGTTTTTCTATTTGCAAAACAAGTTATTGTTATATGTGTCTATGCAACTATCCTTGGCAAAAGTCCTAGTGATGTATTTTTCATTATCAATCTGCTTTGAGAAATATTACTTTCCTATGTTAATAGCTTCAACTTCTGGCAAACAGGTCCGATATCGTCCGAACACTCCTTTGGTTCTTAAGGGCATTACTCTAAGCATTAGTGGAGGAGAAAAGATTGGTGTTGTTGGTCGAACAGGGAGTGGAAAATCAACTCTAATTCAAGTTTTCTTTAGGCTGGTGGAACCTACAGGAGGGAAAATAATCATTGATGGCATTGACATATCCGCATTAGGACTTCATGATCTTAGATCCCGGTTTGGTATCATCCCTCAGGAGCCTGTTCTTTTTGAAGGAACCGTTAGAAGTAACATTGATCCAACTGAACAGTATACAGATGATGACATATGGAAGGTAAATATTCAGTACTTTCTTTGTGAGGCCTAAAAGTAAAACTCATGCCACACCAAATTCACCCTCGTGCTTTCTGCTCAGCTCCGCAAAAACCCGGATCAAAATCCTCTCATGTGGAAACTTCACATGATAGTGTCATGTTGAAATTGTGTTTTTACCTCTCTTTTCATAAGTATTAAACATGTACAATCCTGTGAATATTTATGAAGAGAGAATTCATTTGACGTCGGTCATGTGACATGAGAGGATCCTAATCTGCTGAAACCCTCAAACACATTCACTTGCATGCTAGACTCTTTAGTTTTTTGATACTTAATGGATGGAGTTTTTGCTATCATTAACCTTGTCTAATAGCTTTTTGAATCTTGCTGTAGAGTTTGGAACGTTGTCAACTAAAAGATGCAGTGGCTTCTAAGCCTGAGAAACTTGACTCTTTAGGTATTAAAGATTCTTACCATTTTTCTTTGAGCTACTTGAATTTCACTTCCATCCCCTTTTCCTTTCTTACAAATGGCAATGTTATTTGAACTTCATAGTGGTTGATAATGGCGATAACTGGAGTGTGGGGCAGAGGCAGTTGCTTTGTTTAGGGAGGGTCATGCTTAAGCAAAGCAGGCTATTGTTTATGGATGAGGCAACAGCTTCTGTTGATTCTCAAACTGATTCTGTGATCCAGAGGATCATACGAGAGGACTTTGCAGCACGTACCATCATCAGCATTGCTCATAGAATACCAACAGTCATGGACTGTGATAGAGTTCTTGTTGTAGATGCAGGTATGATATTCTCTTGCATGTTCTCTCTTGGACTATAATCATACTACTATAATAATAATGAGGTTGTCTAAGGGTTAAACAACCATATTTTAGATATAATGGGATATTTAATGTTTGGGATAAGTTATAATGCTTTGACTATAAGTCTATAAAATACTATTTCACTTTCAACTTTATTCTCTCATGCATGTTTTCTGAAGGACTACAATGGTATTATTTTGAACACTTAATTATAGTATGTATGATCAGGTTCTTTCTTAGAATCAACCCTTGATATTCAGAAGCTACTCATAGAAGCTTATTCCCCTAATTGATTTTGACTTTAAAATTAAATGTAGAATGATTTTCAAACACGCACTAAGTTCCGCTCTTTTTCCATTGATAGGACGGGCCAAAGAATTTGACAAACCCTCCAACTTGCTCCAGACGCCATCGCTTTTTGGAGCATTAGTTCAAGAATATGCCAACCGCTCCACAGGACTATAAAGTAACCTTGAAGCTCCTCTTCCTGTGTCAAGCTCCACCATCCATATAGCAGGGCAAAAACAAAACTTATCTTCCTAAAGGCCATGCCTTTTGATTGATATTATAAGTTCTAGATGTGGAGTTAAATGGCCATTTTTGTTAGTGCACAAAACTAGTGGAGGAAGGTGCAGTCACCATTGCAAAACATTCAAAGATATTGAACTGTTTCATATCCGGTGTATTTTGACAAGTCAAGCATCGTAAATGCTTTTCTAATTTAGCCTTACTATACAAAATTGTAGCAATAGTAGGTCCTAATTTTAATTCTACAACACCAAGTGTAATGACAATAAGTGGCACCATTATATTTTGAGATTGTGTACCATTAGTAATTGAACATGCACTTATAAGTTATAACATTAAGCCACCATTTGCAAGAGTTTAATTTCGTTTTCATGATTATTTTAGTTTATTTTATAGCATAGGACTTTATGCAAGTGTTTATGAGAGTTTACGTAAATAGTTTATAATCCATTTATAAGCTATTTCAAATTTATTTTTACAAATTGTTCATATTAGCTTATGAATAATCACTTGTACCTATAAAATATTTTGAATTTATTTCAATAAGTTTTTCAAATTACTACTGATGAGATAAGCACTTATTACCATAAGTAAGTGTATAGCAGATTTGTTTTGTTGGATTTATATTTTATCTTTTGTCGAAAGGACTTGTTTCTTGGCTCCAATACAATAATAATTATGCTTTCGATAAAAAACCATAAGCGTACAACACTATAACTGCTTGCTCAAACACACCATGAATCTTAGCTCTATTTGTGCTGTGGGCGAGGAGCAAAACTATTTTTTTCCTATATAGGTTTTGGAAATTTCTACTCAAGTTAAGAAAAAAAGTGATTTTATCGCGTTCTCAAATTGATTAGTGTAGGTTTTACAGATTTTTAATACTTTAAATCTTTCAGATTTCAAAGATGTACAACATAATTCAATTAAATTGAATGAAAAGTTTGTTTTTCCACATTTTTAAATCTGATTGGTTGAGAATGTAAAATATTTTCACATTGTCAATGCACACATCTTTTGCTCTCATTAAATCAAATTGTTTGATGAACACCAATAGGACCAAGGGCAACATTCATATCCAATGTTAAAATTAAGGGTTAATGGTATGTTTGGTGCTTGTATTTGTATGCATGTTTACGTTTGGTGTCTGCCTAAAAAAAGATTACTAAAAATAATAAAACATAATTATCAAATATTTGCATACAATAGCTAATATTTTATAATTTATAATGTCATATAATTATTTTGAAGAACTTTTCTCAAGAGTCCTTCTTTTGTTTTTTCATATCTTAATGTTATAGACTAGTTTTCGTTGTTTCGTTAGTCTTTCTCCCGTAACCAAATACTTATTATAATTAATGATTTCATGATTTTATTATTTGAAAAAAATTACATTTAATAATTAATGTAAATATTAATATAAATATTATTAAGTGGATAAAAAACCTCAATTAAAATTTAGTTAGTAATTCTCGTTATGATTTCTCATATAAATTTTATATTATTTAAATATGTATAGGATTATTTCAAATATTTTAAAGGGTTAACTGTATTTTTGTCCCTCTAATTGATCAAGGTCCTCTGTTTTTAAAGGTGTTTCATTTTTTGTTCCACAAAGTTGTGTCATAATAATAAAAAATCACTCATGCAAGATTATGAATGTTATATTTATGCATTTTTTAATTAACGTGTTACAATTTCATTGTTTTAATAGGAAATGAGACACATTTTCCGAGTAGAGGATCTTAATCTCCCTCTAATTATACTGTCCGCTGAATTTAGTCCCTCAATAGAGCAAAATTGTATTTTGGTCTCTAAAAGTTTTGAATTTTCAGATTTTAGTCCACACTCCATACTGCAACTTGAGTGACTCACTTGTTCATAGAGGGCTTACGTGGCACGCCTACATAACTTGACACATCACGTGGAAGATGGTTTGATGAGTGACAATTCATGAGTGACTATATTTCAAATTCTGCAAATTTCAAAGGGAGCATAAACTTATTTTGCCTAGAAAATTAGATTTTCTCCTCCACAAATATAATCACAATCCTTAAAAATATTAACTGTTATTAGTTATGAATGATATATTGATGGTATAAATTATTTATCCGTGTGGTTATTATATATTACATATTTTTAGGATTTATTATAACAATCTCAAAAGGAAAAAATGAAACAAATACCAAAATTTTCAATTCAATTCAAACCATTTTTAGATTGAATCACATCGGGCTTAAATTTACTAATTTAGAGACAAACTCATGGGATGAAAAAAAAAACTGATGAATTGGATCGGAAGATTTTTTCCTTCACGATCTAATTCAATTCACGAACACCCTATTTAGTTCTATTGGAGTTTGAGAACCGCTTAATAAAATGCAAATGCCATAGGGCTGGTGTCCATTTAAGCTACTAATCCAAGATCCTTTAATAAAGGAAAAACATTTTTCCAAGCCCCTGTTTAGTCCATGCTAGGCTCCATGGATCACGTATTTACAACATATACAAATGCTATTGCTTACTTGCAAAGTTACAATCAATAACTAAACAAAGAAGGTTCAACCTCAGACAACCATTGAACCCAAGAGAAGTTGCTTATTTACGTAGATTCCCAAGAAGGTCTTGTTAGACGCCCATGAAGTTCCTACACTGCTTTTCCCAGTGCTCCTTTGCTTGCTTAACCCTCTCTACCCTCTCCATCTGAAGCCTTTCCTCCCAGTACTCCTTGCAGCTGTAAAAATATTAAAATCACTTGGTTAAGAGACTTGCAAACAATATACTACATGTTATCACAGCTAAGGTGATCCAAAAGAGAGTTTAGATGGATTTGTGCATGTATCTCTTCCCTTTTTACCAAATGAGAATAAACAGTATCATACCTTCGGCCTAACAGAATATTCAATTCTTCCAAGTGAACAGCATCTTCATAAACTCCTCCCTGTAATCAACAAAATAGAAAGTATAAGTTTTCAACTATTTTAACAGGTCCAATCATGATAAACCAAAAAAACAAAAATAGTTTGCCAATTACTTGCAGCTACACTCTTAATAGTAGAAGGGAACTGATCAATCATGCTCAGCATTAAAATGTGTGAAATAAGTAAAATGTAAACTAAACTCTGGATTAACTTATATGCAATGTAGTCATTAATTGAAGGACAAATGAAGCTTAGGACAGAATCCTGGTTTCTGGCCTCATGCGCTCAGATATGATTAGTTCAATTTTAGCAGTTGTTTTGGCATTGTGATTTTGTTTTGTCATTGCATCACAATTAAGGATAATCACATTCCAAATATGACAATATGCAGCAGTCACAAGGTCAACAACTATCTGTCTGCGGGGGGCTAGGTTGATTTCTGGACAGCGATGAATGGCCAAATATTAGATCTTGAATAAACTTCAATACAATCTTGAATTTGGATTGAAAATAACTCAAATCCCAAAAACTAGCTCATGAGAAGAGGATAACCCAACCTTTATAAGCTCTACTTTAGTTATATCTCTAATTGATGTGTAATCTCAACAATGACTAGCAAAGGATAAAATTACAGGTGATAAACTTGCATCATAAGGATGTGATTAAAATGGCATCCCCCTTTTATAGATTCCTGACTAAATTAATGAAGTTGTAGGAAAGCTTGCTTACCTCTCGGCATAGAGGACATTTCTCTTTAGGATCTGCTGCCGTAAGTCCATCAACAATAGTTACAGATGCAGCTGAGCAAGCGCAACTGTAGCAGAATATGTGGCTGCAAGTCAGAGACACTGGATCAAACACTGTATCCTGTCATGCAAGAGCCAGATGAAAAAATTTCAATTGATAAAGAAAAGGTGAGGGACCTTATAAGAGAGATGCTTTTACATAGAAAGATATATTGGCATTGAGGAATTGTAATCCAAAACCAAAAGTTAAGTGCTTTCAGACAATTGGCTGGAAAATATAGTATAACATAAGGAGGTTTGATTCTAAATACCATTTGACAAGGTTAAAATATTTGAACCATTTACAAATAAAATAGTTTAGAACTGTCTTTTTTTTTTTGTTGAAACATAAAAGTATAAAACTATGTCAAATAAAACTCCATTTGACATCCTCTGTACACTCAGAGTGAGAGAGAAGTAATGGATGTGATATATGATGTGTATGATAAGAAGATAAAGATAGAGAGAAAATAAAGTGTCTATGGGGTATATAACTGTTTGAATGTCGAAACATCATTACTGTAGAATTTTTTATTGCAGGACCTTTAAGTTGATTTGATATTGCTCACATCTGAGCAGCTAGTCTTCAAAGTTCAAAAGACATCCACCGCATAAGTCCAATTCAAACAAAAACATCCAAAACGAGATAAATGCACAAACAAAGACGATTTCATCCAACAAGTAAACCAAGTAACTTACCATACAGATAGAGCAAGTGAGGTCAATATCAATTTTGATGGAATCAAAGATCTCACAAGTAAGTGAGGGTTTTCCATCTGTAAATGTCAGGGAACATCCATCAAGCAATGCAGGTGCCGCCTTCTTTGACTTGATATTAGTCTCCCTTAAGTTGATGTGTAATGCCATAAGCTCACAAAGCCAAGGACTCTGAAGAATTTCCTTATGCATTGTCTGGACTTGTGACTTGAATAATTGCCCTTGCTTGGAATAATGAATCTGCAGTTGTGGTAGCAGTAGAAACATACAAAGTACACTACTTATTACAATGTGGATTATCAAAACTTAAATCAGCATGCAAAAGAAATATGGAGGAGAACTTAATATCTATCTTCAGAACCGAAACAGAAAAACACACCTTATCATATTTCTTCAGTATTTTGCGAATCGCGATGGCATTTATCAGTGCATATATGACTAGATCTCTGCCTTCTTGAATAAGGACAGTGTGATTCCCTTTCAATTTACCTTTCAACATGAGAATGTACTTTCGGAAGCCAGAAGCAAGATGTAGCTCCAGCAATTTCTGCGCACGCTGGTTAAAGCACCCTAATATTTCTGACATTTCATTGAGAAGGGAAGGGAAAAAGGTCCCATCGCACACTGAATAATTATAAGAAGTTAGCTTAAAGGTAATTGGAGATGCATGAACATGGAAAAGTTTAAACATCCCCAAGAAAATGGCCATTACTATCATCAGACACTTCATAATACAGCACAAAGATTCTCATACTAGATATATATTTCATTTCTCTTCATTATTCATATTTTTTGTCACAGGACACAGATAATCTAGACATCTATTGTGAATCACCCGCCAAAATCATCCTATTTCTTCAACATTCCAATCAAATTTATCAAAAGTCAGGACCTGAATTGAATTATGAATAGGTAAGTCAATTTAATATTCAAATTCAATATAGATCAAATCGTTTTGGAACTAATTCATAGAAATCACAACTGATTATCTATACAAAGCAGGCAACAGAGGAAAATGTCTTTTTCCATTAATACATCATGGACGCCTTAACAAAACACCCCACCTTAGAAAAAAGGTAAAGGTGGGAACTTTTTTAATTGAATGAAAAAAGAAAACTTTTTGATGATCTGGGCATTGATCTAGCCATCTAGGAAGGTGAAATTGAATAAAAGGGGGAAATTTTTTGAATTTCGATGACCTGGGCATTGGTGAGGGCATGATTTGATGCCAAGGGATTCATGAAGGGCTTGTTCATGGGATTCAGAGCCTCTACTGCATTTTTTCATGATCTTTTTGAGCTGCTTGAAGCCAACCCCAGGGAGCTTCTGCTCCTGGCCTTGCATGTACTCCTGGTAGGTCTTGCAGAACTTCATCTTCTTGTTGAAACATGGAAAAACGCAGGGTTTGTAAACCCTTCAAACGGTATAAAAATCTTCCTAATAAAACACGCCGCAAAGTGAGTTTGATTTTGTGGCTCCTTATTTTCTTGTAGTTTCCGTAATCTTATGAAATCCTAGCTGGCTGTCACGAATGGTGTATCGGTTTGACGCGTGCAGAACTAGTTGGGAATGTTTATGGCAGACGCTACACAAAAGTCTCACTCTGAAACAGTCAAATCAATATTCCGGATGTTTTGTTTCTCCTCTCATCGGAACCCAACGAATACGATATCGGGTAACAAATACTCCCACGTATAAGGATTAGAACAAAGTTTATCGGGGCATTTGTTAGATGGACCACGGAATGAAATGGTGGGAATTAGATTTCATTATTTGTTAGCAGATTAGAAAAATATTTGCTCTGTCCTCCCTCATTTCCGGTTAGGTGATTTTCACACATTCACCCACCTCAACATTCTTATATTCAGGGGTGGCTATAAAAAATTCATGGGAATGTTCTAAACTGGTAGCAATTTTTTAAGGAAAAATCTATTTTACCTTTTTATTCACCCATGATTTTCGTCAATATCGTGAAAAAATATTTAAGGATATTTTAATAATTTCATTATTTATTTCTGGCAATATGCTTTCTCTACCAAACGCAGTAATGTTGGAAAAGATTCGAATCAAATTTGTTAACCAAACACAACTTTTAAAGATGCTCAGGAATAACATTCTCATCCTAATATTTCCCGGAATAAGATTTCTAGGTATATTTTTTTATACCGTCTAACAAAGCCCCCTTAGGGTATATTTGGATTCATGGTAGAGGATGTGGTAGAATGGAATGAGATATAATGGGATGGAATAGAGCTGAGTAGAGGGTAGCGGAATGAAAATATAGCTATATTTTATTATCTCACCCCATACCTCCAAATTGGGTGGAAAGAAAAATGATGGAATTGAATGGATCATATCATCTCACTCCTTCTCATCTCATCACCCTTCATTAATCTATCTAGGCAACAAAATTTAAAAACTTCTCATCTCATCCGACCGTGTACCACCAATCCAAAACGAATTGCCCTTGTATGGGAAAAAGTTACCTTAACATTTAAAAAACATATCCACCCTACTGAGAATAGAGATAAATAAATGATATAGTAGGTGATGCGATAGGAAATACAGTTGGAAAAATGAAGAAAATTTGTGAAAATGTTATGAAAGAGAAACTAGAGTGTAAATGTATCAAGGGTTTGTTTGATTACAGTTTCTAAAAAATGTTTTCTATTTTCAAAGAAAGAAAAATTTAAAAACCTGCTTTGAAAACGGTTGTTGTTTTCAATTTTAAAAAAACAAAAATATCAAAACAGCTATGAGATGTTTTCTATTTTTGTTTTTAGTTTTTAAATTTCAATTTTTTAAATGTTGAAAAATATCTTATTCAAAAGTTTTTTTCTGTTTTTTTAAACAATTTTGAAAAACAATTTTGAAATAGTTTTCAAAAACTGTAATCAAACATGCCGCAAAACTCTGCTTATAGGACATTGCTATTGTACCCTTTCAAATGAGGGAGTATAATACACTTCATACTATTGGTTAAAGTATTTGGATTAAATTACAAATTATAAAAATCTAGGTGCCGGCTATGGTGCATTACCCTAATAAGTAATGTATTAGTGCATCACTAAAAGTCGACAATTTACCGTTGAGTTATTTTAAATTTACAACTCATGCCGTTGCCTTTCTCCCTCCCTTCTCCTTCCCTTTTTATAGCTTTGTTGAGCTGCCCAACACAATTGTTGCCTACTTTGAGGGACAGAGATATTGGTGGAAATAGGCCAAGCGGCCCGCCAGGGGCTCATAGTTTGACCCTCCAAAAGCTTGGCTGACCCATTTATTAAACATGTTAAACTTAGCCTTTTTAAAAAGTTTGATTACCTTAAGAAAAGTTGGGTCCAAGTTATTTAAAAACTAGTTTGGCCTAATAGTTCATCCGGTTTACATAATAGTATTATTAATAATATAAATAAATATAGTATATCATTTTAATTAATTTTTGTAAACCTCATAATATTTTTTTTAAGAAGGCAATGATATGTAGAAAGTCCTATTTGCTCACTACGCAAGCCTATTAACTCATTAGCCTGTTGACTTCTTTAAGAAAGCATTTTTTGTTAAATAACCTTGTAAACATGCTAGTAAGCTAGAGCAGACCTTCTAAAATGTCAAGTCAGATCTTAAAATTTGACATATAACAAATCACAAGTTAAGTCAGACCACAAATTTAGTCTAACTTAACCTATTTCCACGCCTGGACTGGGATCACAACTATCACCACATGTGAAACACGATTTTTGAATCATTGATACGCAACTAGCATTTGTCTTCACCTGAGTTCTTATGATGTCTTTTAGAAAATCATCGTAGATGTGGCTTCACCTCCTGACCTCACCTGCAAAGGAAGCCAAAAATCAATAGCATTCAAGTTTCTGCTATATATATATATATATATATATATATATATATATATATATATATATATGTAAGTACATAACACTAATTATATGAGATAAGGTGCGAGAAAGTGATATTGGATTTTAACTTGGCTTAATTACATTTTTGTCCTCTGTGATTGTGTAAACAAGATCTCTAAACATCCTGTGTTTGTGTTTGCTTACATTCAAGTTTATTAACAACACATTAACTTCAATAATATAAGAGGCATGAATTAAGTGATGGATCCATAAATTTCAATTTATGGAGAAAAAAATAAGTCTTATAAAAAAAATATAAAGTGAGGGCATGGTGCCTCAATTAAAGATCGAGATAGCTTTCAGACTCAATGAAAACTCTCACCAAACTTACATTTACCTCATCCAGGTGATGAGTGAGGTTCACACCAGCAAACTTTGTCATGTTACACTCGATCAACCTGTTGCGAGGAGCAACATATAAACACATAATATTCAAAGAAATGCTAGCAACGTTTCCTTTAACATTTTATTTATGATTGATCAAAATTCATGTAAGATACATTAAATTAGGTAAGTTTCACTCCCAATTTGTAAAAAAATTAACCAAACTAAAGAGAAAGTTAAAAAAAGAATTTCAAATAGAATTTTGCTAGCCCTTCTCAATATTCTAATATATATTTTTTACGGTGATATGTATATATTATATAAACACTAGGATTTTATTTTTGTGGTTATAAGTAGATCCGTGAGTGCTTAAAATGTTAAAAAATACTCCATTGAAATTGTTTTGGAATATGTGCCGACAAACATACATGGAAATTATATACAAACACAGACTTAACCATCTATTTTCCATGAATAGAGATTAGCATCAATCAATTAAACACTTACTATCTATTAAATTGTTTTTCTATTTTTCAGAAAAATAAGAAAAACGAATGGCGGATAAAGCGTCCAGTTTGTATATCCCACAGTTTTCCGCAAAAGCCGAGAATTGCGTGAAGAATTCAGGAATCATCACCATCCCGCTGTTTCATCAGCACGTTGTTTTCATTACGTTTCAAATATATACACACATTTCTCGTGTGCGTTCTTTCTTTCTTATCCCAAACTGAATTGAAGAAACTGAAGAATTCTAATCAAATCATCAATGGCGACTCCTTCGCAGCAGGTTATGGTAATCGGCGTCGACGACAGCGAGCACAGCACCTACGCTCTCAATTGGACTCTCGACCATTTCTTCGTCAAGAACGCCGCTACCTTCAAGCTCGTTCTTGTTCACGCCAGGCCTTCTGCTACTTCTGCTGTTGGTTTCGCCGGCCCGGGTTGCTCACCTATATACACTGTTTTCAATTCTGCCATTTTTTTTTTGTAATTGAATGAATAAATGGCTGATTCTCCTTCAGTTTATGCAGGAGCCGCTGAGGTTTTGCCTATTGTGGATACCGATTTGAAGAAAATTGCTGCCAGAGTTGCTGAGACTGCTAAACAGCTTTGCATCAAAAAAGGCGTATGTTAATTTCATTCTCTCTGTTTCCTTTTCAACCTTCCATGCATGTATCAGATATCTTATGGGATTTATTATTCTGTAATTTTCATCTTTCCCTGGATTGGGAAACCAAAATAAGGTTAAGTTGTGATGAAATTCTTTAAAGGGAAGAGGATTGTGAATTTGTGATCAACCAACATATTAGTTTCTATGACAAGACAACAAGTTGTTACTTCATTTGATCAATGATGCTACTTTTGACTCATATGTTCCTATTGAAGGTTTTTGTTGAAAATTTATGTTTATGACTTGTGCTGGTTTGTCTGGTGCATGTGAGCTATTTGCATTTATGCTCGTGTGAGGTATCTCGCATTCATATCCCCTGGCCTGGCTGGCGTATGTTAACTACTAATGTCCTCATAGGTTGACCATCTTGACTGTACTCTATGTTGGACTTGAAGTGTCTGCATAACACTCAGGGCTAGACTAAGACTATTACACTACAGACAAGCAATAGCATTGTCTCCGCATTCTACTTTTTATGTGTTCGATGAAAGAAACTCAATTCAAGATATGATTATTGAGTACATGTTTGAAAATCCTTCTAAAATTGAATCATAAGACAAAATCAATTCTGGAGAGAAGCTTTTATGAGCAACTTCTGGGTGCTAGAATTGATTCTGAGAAAAGAGAAGTTAATCCAAACATGCTGTAAGATTTGTCACTTCGTTGTTCATAAGCCTGGATCAAGTTTCATTTCATGGTGTATTGCTTTTAAAAACTAGAAACTCTGGTTAGTGCGTTATGATCATTTGCTTTTGAAGTGAAATTGTTGAAATGTGTCTGGTATTACATATTCATATTTCTATTTTGCTTACACCTACAAAATGTGGTGCAAGCAAAATCAGATTAGATGTGATGCTATATCATTTTACTTCATAACTGATGTTTTAGTACTTTTATGTCACCTTTGGAGTAGGTACCTGATAACTGTGTTTTCTCAGGTAAATGATGCCATAGTGGAATCGGTGGAAGGTGATCCTAGAAATGTTCTGTGTGAAGCTGTGGAGAAGCACCATGCTTCAGTGTTGGTTGTGGGTAGTCATGGTTATGGGGCTCTAAAAAGGTACAGCTTCATTCTGGTTTTAGTTATCATCCTTACTTTACAGTGATAGGTGATTGGGGTATATATAATAAATACTTTTCTGAAACTTGAGAATTGGGTATGTCATCAATATACTGAATTGGGTTCTAGCATTTTTTTTCAAATGAATCAATATGGTCACAATCGCAAAATTAAATTGCCACAACATGAATAGCAGGTAACCTGTTATACTTCCAACCATTGACACTTATAATATGTACTTGGCACTTATAATTTGCAGGGCGGTTTTGGGAAGTGTGAGTGACTATTGTGCTCATCATGCTCATTGCTCTGTGATGATCGTGAAGAAGCCAAAAATCAAACACTGATCTGTATTGGCTGCGTCTACATGTTATAGTAAAAATCCTTTCAGCGAAAGGGGAAAAGAATAATGTTCTTAGAAAACTCGTGACTGTGTTTACCTTATGGCATGTTTGCTTTATAGTTTGTAAGTTGTAGAATTTGATTAATTGCCTCTCCAATTATTGTTCTTCTTGGTTACAGAAGACTTGTTTGCATAAATAATCAATGGTGATACTATAGTTTGGAGGGAAAGAGTGATAAATGGGCTAGCATCTTTGATGTGCACTTAGGTGCCACTAGGCTGAGCAATGATGTTTGGCTAACCTCATTTCTAGAGTATAATGATTTCTAGTTGTCTGCAAAGACAATTAAGCCGTCAGTGATATTTTGGTTTTGAGTCTAAGATGGAAGCCAAAAAGATAGCAGACTTACTTTTGTATTCATAAAAAGACTTACTTATAGAGAATACATTGAAAGAAGATAAAACATGTGCTTTAATTAAGACAGCACATGGTTCTTGAAAAAACAAAAAGTAAAACCACTTAAGCATGCAACCTAACTAATTAAAGTTCTGAATATTACACTTCTCCAAAAAGCTATCTAATAGGCATAGACTAAGGAAAATACTCAAACACTATCACTCCTCCTTGAGGTTTTCCTTAGTGACTCCAAGCTTGTTTGACTTCTCAGCACCATAACTTGCCAATGGTGCAAAAGTATTAGAAATATTAACTCCATGCTTTTGATAATAGCCTTTATCAATCAATCTTGACTTAAATTTGTTCATGGAACCATCATAATTCAATTTGGTTTTATAAATCTGCTTAACACCATTCACCTTTGGATGACTTGGCTTGTCTTCAAGTTGCAACCTTTTATTTTTCTGCATCGTTTTTGTCTCCTCCTGCATAGCAATTTTCGAACCATTTGTGCTTGCAAATTTTGCATAACCCGAAGGTTTAATTGCAGCAACATTGCACTTTTCATAACCTCCAACAAGCAGTGCGATTCTTCTAACAGAAAAGTCAGCATCCTTCAAATTTTCTTCATTTTCACATTTTTTTTATCTTGGAGATTGTCGACTTCAAGCTTCTCCTTTTTTGAGGCTTTTACTTTATTTGAAGAAGCATGCATAGCAGTATGTTTCCACTCTATAGCAAAACTTCTATTTCTCATTTTGACACACATTAGTTCATAGCCAGCAGGATCAACAATGATGCATTTCATGTCTTCAAAATGCAAGATATAGTGTCTTTCCAGCATTTGTCCAATACTTAACAGATTTTGACTTAACTCAGGCACTAATAAGACATCAGAAATATATTTTGTACCTGAGGAAGTTTCAATTCTGACCACTCCTTTGCCTTTAACATCAAGACTTTCTCCATTGCCCATGGAAACTTTGGAAAAGTAGGACTGATCAAGTTCCTTGAAGATGCTAGCATCATGTGTCATGTGATTGTGCATCCACTGTCAATCAACCAAGAATCCGTACTACTTTTTGCTGTATAGCAAGTAGCAACAAACAAATGCTCCTCAGTGTTTTCATGTAGCTCAACAACTTGTGCTTGCTATTGTTGTTGGTTTGCTCTATTTTGCAAACCTTCTCCACATGACCAAGTTGATTGCAAGCTCTACACTTCACTCCCGGTCTGAACCAACAAAAGTTTTCAGTATGATTGGTCTTTTTGCAATGAGAGCATGCTGCATATTTTCCTTTCCAAACTCCTCCTTTGTTGCTTGCCACAAAGGCACCTTCAGCTTCAGCCTTCACTTCCATCCTCATATATCTTCTTTGTTCAGTTGTTTGCAAAGCATTCACAAGTTCTGCAACTGAAATTTCAGAAAAGTCCTTATTTTCTTCAAGAGAGGAGATTTTTGACTCAAACCTCTCTGGAAGACACACCAGAATTTTCTCCACCACTCTTTGATCACTAAGCTCTTCACCAAGCAATCTGATTTTTATGACTACCTTTGAAAGTCTATCTGAAAACTCCTTCACGTTTTCAGATTCTTTCATTTTGATGGCTTCAAACTCTCTTCTAAGGTTTAAAACCTTCATCTTCTTTGGAACTCTTCTTTGAGTTTGTCCCAAGCTTCTTTTGCTGTTTCAAGATTCAGAATCTTGATAAACACATCATCATGTAAAGCTGCTTGTATGATGGCAAGTGTTTTGCCTTCCTTGGCCACTTCTTCATTGTGAAATCTTATTTGATTCACAGTTGGGTTCTCCGGTAGAGGGGTTGGATTGCTGCCATTTTCCACCACATCCCACAAACTTTGAGCCTTAAGACAGGTTCTCATTTTTGCAGCCCATAAATCATAGTTTTCTCCAACAAACATTGGAGGTGGAGGCTAAGAAGAGCTGCTAGAAGCCATTCTGGTTTGTGTTTTTTTTTTTTTCCTGGTTTAAGGTCCCCTTAAGATCTAGGAGCTCTTGATACCACTTGTTGGTTTTGAATCTAAGATGGAAGCCAAAAAGATAGCAGACTTACTTTTGCATTCATAGAAAGACTTACTTATAGAGAATACATTGAAAGAAGATAAAACATGTGCTTTAATTAAGACAACACATGGTTCTTGAAAAAACAAAAAGTAAAACCACTTAAGCATGCAACCTAACTAATTAAAGTTCTGAATATTACACTTCTCCAAAAAGCTATCTAATAGGCATAGACTAAGGAAAATACTCAAACACTATCAGATATGAATGCTGAACTTTTTGAATTGGGTTCCTCCTCTCACTTTAAGGAAAACTAGACTTAAACTTGCGTATCACCCATGTGGTTGAAATGTTTTACGAAAAGAAATGAATATTATATAGCTGATAACTTAGCATGTAAAATTTCTCATTAAAAAATAAAATGGACTCAAGGTGGTGAAAATATTATTAAATGAGAGGAGGAAGAGAAGGAGGAGGAGGATGTACAAATTTGTATATTGATCATCAAAACCATCCATCCCTGCATTTTCCCTGTATTTCCTCTTTCCATCACCACTACCATTGTCATCGCAACAACCTCCATTATCGTCATTGCCTAGTACCACGCCCATTGCCACCGCCCAAATACCCTCCACCACCACTATCGCCACCACTCTGCACCATCTATATTGTTATTTCCCTCACTCTCCAACGTAGCACGATACCTCCACCACTTAATACCTCTAACATCTATGTTGTCATCTTGCACCTTCCACCACTACCCCATTTTCCACCACCCTCCATCACCTGCCCTATTTGGAGTTGGCTACCATCACTATCGATACCCTTCACCATTGTCCTTGCTACCCTCCAACACCACCACTACCACCCCCATCACCATCTCCCTTTACCAACCGCCTTGCAATTGTGGCGGTTGGTAAAGGGTGGGTGCTTGAAAATGGTAAAGGTACTAGTGAGTTTCTAAGGTTGATGGCAATTTTTTAAAACTAAAAACCCAAAATAAAAACTAAAATTATAAAACTCAAAACTAGTTTTTATTTTTATTTTTTAAATACAATTTTCATCCCACTAGACATGATGAGTTTATATTTTTTATTCTAATTGGGTTAGGATGTTCATTAGGTGTTTCTGCCATGCGGAAAGGGGATATTATATCTTCACCAAAGCTACTATTTTCCTAAAAATTCTCACTGTTATAAAGTTTATCATTTCTCAATTTCTAAGATTTTATGGTTAAAAACCTAAGTATAATATCTAACTTGGTGGTAAAATGGGTGATATGAAAGTATTATGAACATTCGGCAATATGACGTGGCCTTCTATTAATTATATCACTAGTTAACTATGAGATATTAACACCGCACCGAAATTAAAAATATCTGTAGAAATAGAGGTCAAAATCATAAAAAATAGATGGTTGTAGTCAAAACTAAATGTGAACCTAAAATAGAGACTCAACTCAATTAACCCAATCATTTTTACAAAACTCCCCTTATTCATATGACATGACACACAGTTAGTTGTATACTGCTACGCATTCCGACTGCAGCACTACACTAGGAAGATCACTAATCAAATAACTTCTTATTTCATATATATTCAGAGAAGGGAAAGTAATCAAGCATGACTCGGAAGATTACTAATCAATGACACTAGCTGGTTCAAACAGAATTGAAGAATCTACTCCAATAAGTGACCAACAGAAACAAGTGATGGATCTTTCTGTAGTTCAATATCTCCAACTACAAAGGTGCTTCTACCCCTCAAAAACTGGCTGTACCATTTTGCAGACAGCTTTGGGTATCTCTTCAGCTCTGGATCATCCCTATCCACATAGTATAGGCCAAAACTCGAGCTGTATCCATCAAGCAGCTCGAACACATCCATGAAGGACCATGCAATATACCCCTTTATGTTTGATCCATTTCTGACCAAATTTAGGATGACATGAAAAAACATCACAAAGGGTTTAAATCACTTCAAGAAAAAGAAACCGCTGCAATATCTTTATGTTTCAAGGATTTATATTAATTGTGATGTGCATGAATAATGAGATGACTTAAAGCAGGGACTCCATACCTCAAGGCATCAAGCACGGCACCAATATATCCATGCAAGTATTTCACCCTTGACACATCTTGCAGTGACGAATTGCTTGCTGTCCGTTGACCTGATTAACAAAGACAATGCCAAAATTTGATCACCACACAACCCCTTTGACCTGATTAACATTAGCATTTTGTAGCTTACATATCATCATAGGACTAACTAGTTTACAATTGACAGCATGTCTCATAAGTGCTGCACCAAATCTCAATAAAATACCAACAGGCTTCAGTTTTTAATTCCATACAACCAAAGGTGCATGCCCATATATTGGAAATTTCAGTCTTCTTAATGTGCCATGCCATAACTTAGTGACAACGTTGGCTACATGAATTAGCAAAGTGGGAAAAAGATTAAAAGCAAGGATGAACATGATATATTTAGGTTATGTTTCTAATACCGTTTACTCTAGAGTTAACCAGCTTTTACATGTTTTCCAAGAGAAAAATTTGAAGGAACTCTCTTTTTGTTGGCTAAAAGTCCTTTCTTTGCAACACTAACTTTGCATGTTCGGAAACCCTTCTACAATTGATCTAAAGTCAAAATGAATTCTGCAAAAAGCTTCCGTGAGTAGCTTGTAGGTGATAGAATTGATTCTGATGAAAAATGACCTTGATTCAATCATGCTATTATACGAACCACTGATGCTATCAAGTTGCTTGAGAGAGAGAGAGAGAGAGAGAGAGAGAGAGACCATTTTCATAAATGAATAGCGGAGGATTGCCATAAAGGACCTTGAATTTATTGAGTTCTTCTTGTAAACCCCATGGAACGAGAGGGTACTGAATCAAGTGAAGCTCGTACGTCAAAAACTAATCTACTATAAAGTTTAACCAATTGATGAGAAACAATTTCTGTACTTTTACCTCTTCATTTCCAAACAGGTCAATTCCATCTGCCAAAACCAGGAAAACCATGAGTTATTCACCTTGCTTCACCAATTATTCAGAAACGGATTATGCACATGGCGGTGCTCATATTAGTGAGGTGCTAAATGATGTGAGGGTTCAACTTCATGAAAATTTGTGTGAATGCAATGACCACAGAAAGATTATACCATCAATTTTATCCTGTGACTAAATACATGTTTGGGTCTATTTCCCCATAATCGATTCTGACATCCAGAAATTACTCAAATGAGCTTCTCCCTAGAATTGATTTTGACTTCAGAATTGATTGTAGAAGGATTTCCAAACATGCACTAAATCACCGTCCTTAAACTTAACTAAGTACTTACAGATCTTTACAGCCATGTCGTTACTGTAATCTCTCAGTTTGATGTTCAGGGCATCAGAATTGTCTGAGACGTTAACATTGGTGTAGTGAATTACGCCTATAAAGTCAGATGAGCCCTTAACCTGTTCGGATTCATGACTTGTGAATGCTGGAATTCTTTCACCTGCATTTCTCTTCATGGAAATGGGATAGTCTCCATGCATCAAGGGTTCCAAAATCCTGTGATAAAGAGTTCACATAAGCAGCCACATTCTTAACATTGATTCAAAACCATCACCAAAACTTAACAGCAATTATTGAAAATGGAATCATGGATGTACATGTAGAGGCTCTAAGTTCAGATCAAGCAAAAATGTTGCAACTTGCAATTCCACATTTAGGCTAATAAAGAAACTAAAGTGAGGATAGCAAAAGGTTTAACATAAATGAAAACTTCAGTCATATATATTCTCCTGAGTAAAGAGAAAAAATAAAGAACACTTTGGAGAAGAAAGTAGGGTCTGTAACTTACCAACCAACCGTAAAGTCCCGGACTCTTTGAGTTGCTACCCTGTCTTTTTCTGCATTTGTTAGAGGGACACACCCAAATGTGTAGACAGTGATACCAACAAATCCATGTTGATGGTCCTGCAAAGTCACTTAAGTAGTGTCAATGAAATCAAGAATATTTTCCCCCACAAAGTAGGAGCATTTGCCATTTGAAGATATAGAAAGTCATGATGCAAAAATGCAAAATATAAAGAAAAAAGATTAGATAAGATACCTTATATTTCCTCTTGTATAATCTCGCAGCTGAAGAGTGTGCTAACAAAATATGATGAACTGCCAAGTAGGGCTCATATGTTGAGTTTCCCTTAGTGCTGCTGTCTACAATACAAAATGGGGGAGAACATCGACGAGGCGGGGCATTTCCCTGATCATAACCCCCCAAGGCGAACACATTTGGCTCGTTCACAGTAGTCCAGTACAAGACTCTATCACCAAACTCTCTAAAACACACATCTGCATAGTCTGTGAAGTCTCTTCTGCGTCCACATTCAGGTCATTTGTGTTAGAAATATAACATAATATAAAACCACCCACATATAATTTACCAAGCGGTTCAAATTTTTGAGATTGTTGTTTCATAACATATTGCCCCCATTCTTCTAATAACAAAAAAGTTAAATTTCAGCATAAAGTAGGTGGGCATGTAAATTGTCCATGCTTCAAGCTAAAACACTATGAGGGGGAGTGTTAGAAGTATAATATAAAACCTTGTCTTTTACCCAACAGCTTAAGCTTTTGAATAATTGGTTCTTGAAAATTTGTCCATCAACATTTCACTATAAGGAGATTGTATCTTAAGCATAAGTAAACATGAACACGCTTGTTTGTTATAATATTTAGAATTTGTAACGACACAGAAGTGTGGTAGGCTTAAGATCATATGAAGAAGAAAGATGACACTGAGAGTACTAAAAAACAACCACAGGAGGACTGAAAGCATCATAAAATCTTCTAATATTCTGAAAGATTTTTGGTTAATTTGCAACCTATACAACTAGAATAGAGTTCTTACTTCTCACTAACTCTATCGAATACATGATGTAACTTGAAAATATCAACAAAAGAGCAAGCAGCTAGAGTAGACTATTACTTAGTGCCATAATTTAGGGATCTAATTTCGTATTTTAGATCCAGTGCCTTGAGTTATGACTCTTCTAGATCTAGTGTTTAGATTTAAAGGTGTAGTCAGTAGTGCCTTATTTTTTGAAAGTAAGTGATGTAATGGAAGTTTCATGAATTACTTCAAACAATATTATCGTGCAAGAGATCAGGAACATACATGATGTCACGACTAACCCATCCTTCATATTCATCTTCAAGTGCCTGTGGAAGATCAAAGTTGTGCAGCGTGACATGTGGTTGGATTCCTGCTCAAGTGAAATAGTGAATCATATCAGTTGAAGGGGGGGGGGGGGTGTGAATTTTAAAGGCATGGTATATTTTGCAAATTAAGAAAGTGGTATTTAAGTTTAACCATTGGTGATGAGTTCATTGATGAGATTGTTGTAGTACTGTAATCCTTTGGGA